>OV049924.1:368798937-371198937 GCA_920104205.1 Eupeodes latifasciatus
AAAAACGATAAAATACTATTTTTATTTATATATTATGTTCAACAACTACATTTTATGAGATGGAACAAAATAATTAAACAAATATGGAAATCAATCACATTGACTTTAATTCAAAAGTGTTTTCCCTCTAAAACTTGATTTAACAAATCACAAGTATTGATTATATGTAATTAGTAATTGAATATTTAATTTACAATTACAATTAATTGAAATTCATTTTAGTTGAGAGAGGTTACCAAATCAACTATCTAAATTTATTCTACAAAGAAAACAATTCTGGTTTAAGGAATTGAATAAGATTGGTCTACACTGCGGGATGAAAGAGCTTGTTTAATAGTTTAATAAAAGAATGGACCTTTAAACGTCTTAAACTCTTGAACTGCTTAATACATGAAATTCATCAAAGCTATATAAATAGAGCAAATTAGAGCAGTACACGAATCCATACACATTGAATATTCAACAATAGAAATATTTCAATGGCGATTTTCATACTTGTAAAGTACATGGATTTTCAAGGCAAGATGTGATATTACTCACCTAAATGGAAGCAGATTCACTCGTTATGAATCATCGATATGCTTTGAGGGAAGACGAGAATATCTAACACTTTTCGGTTTGATGACCCGTACTGAAAGAATTTACTTACTTCGGTTAAGCTAGTTTAACTCGAGACGAAACAATAGGAACGTTGAATGATAAAAGCATAATTGAGTAATTTTGAAAAACTAACCAAATTCTAAACAGAAAATCCTACAGAAAACAACTCATCAAAGAATTCAACTACTAGTAATTTTGCATCCGCTTTGAATCTTCTATAAAACTGATAACTTCCCATCCTGTCTGTCGATTTGTCTTGCTTAAAAGTTTGTCTATATGTATCAATTTTTACCAAATTTGAGTACTATTTTTTTTAGATTTTGTTTTTTTATGAAAAAACGGACTATTGGATTTTTATATCGAATGATATATGAATATCGAAAACAATATTTTCAGTGAAATAAAATAAGTTTGAAAAGCTATTTGAGTCGAAAGTAAATTTTTACTAAGTTTTAGTATTGTTTTTTTTTTTTAAGTTTTTATTTTTTGTAAAAAAAACTGTCAATTCAATTTTTTACAAAATTTTACCGAATGTTGAAAACAATATTTCTTATAAGTTAAAATTAGTTAGAAGCCATTATCTCAAATTTTTGAAAAGATATTTGAGTCGAAAATCAATTTTTAATAACTTTTGTTAAATTTTTTTTAGGTTTTTAATTTTTTGTACAAAAGCTGTCAATTCGATTTTTTTCAAAATTTTACTGAATGTTGACAACAATATTTTTTGAAAGATTAAAGTAGTTTAAAGCCAATATCTCCAAGTTTTAAAAAGATATTTGAGTCGAAAATCAATTTCTACCAACTTTTATAAATTTTTTTTAGGTTTTTATTTTTTTTTTAAAACTGTCAATTCGATTTTTCTCAACATTTTTCAGAATGTTGAAAACAATATTTCTTATAAGATAAAAAAAGTTTGAAGCCTTAATCTCAAGTTTTTGAAAAGATATTTGCGTCGAAATTCAATTTTTACCAACTATGACTAAATTTTTTTTAGGATTTTATTTTTTATAAAAAAAACTGTCAATTAGATTTTTCTCAAAATTTTATCAGATGTCAAAAACATTATTCTTCGTTGCACAAAATTGTTTTCGAGATGACATAATATTTTGGTCGTAAAATTTTCGAGGTGACAAATTTTTTTTTTCAGTTTTTTTTTTTGATTTATAAAAAAACCGTTAATTGGATTTTTTTATATAATTGTTTTGTATTACGTTACAATATATATTATAAAATTTAATTCAATTCTCTATCGTCATTGGTTCATGAGATATTTAGGGTTAACCAAAATTTTCACCTTTTTTTAAACTGCTATAGTAAAAAAAACCACCCACGCAATTTTCTTGTGAGCCCTTTCTGCATCTTTCTACCTTAACAAAATTTATTTCAAGTCAATATCTCTTCCGGTTCTTGAGTTATGGAAGACGAAAAAAATGTCGCGAACGTACAGACGTACGGACGTACGAACGTACGTACACACGCACGCACAGACATCTTTCTAAAAATCTTTTATTTCGACTCTAGGGGCCTTGAAACGTCGAGAAATGTCAAAATTTTCAATTTGACAAATCGGACCCATTACAATAACTTCCTATGGAAAGTTAATAATTAAAACTACCCGACATATAACCCTTTCGGTCGGTTTAAAATGTTGTCATAAAGCAAACTGTAAGCAAATGTATCTATAAGTTGAAATAAAAACAAATTACAATTACAATACGAATGCAAATGCAAATTTTTTCAATTACAATTATAAGTAAACAAATAAGAAAAATTACCAATAAATTAAATTTGTATTTAAAAATAAAAACTTTAAGATTTAACTCAATCGACCGAATGGTTTAGACTGTAGAAGTGTAGAGGCGAGGACAGACAAACAAGTTGATGGACAGACAGACAGAAGGAATCGAGGGACCTACTTTTTTCGACTTCTCAATGTTTGATTAAAGTCTTTGAACATATTAATTTAAGGACAATATCAAAAATAAATTGATACTACGGTTTAACATTACAAATATCTCTTGTTTGTTATTGTTGGCAAAAATAAAATTTTCAACGCATTTTGGAAGTATTATCCCTTTTATGTAATCCTAAGGTCTAATTTAAAAATAAGTTTTTGTTGGTAACTTGATCAATATTCTAAAAAAGCAACGCCAGTTAAATAAAAGGTTGTGAACCCCACATGAGAACTCTACGGGTTCTATTATTTGATGTTATAAAATACCCGAAATACCAGATTTTCATTCATAACTCTTGTTCTTAATATCAGTAAACAACTTGTGTTTTCGGTGAAGATGTTTATTTTTTAAATTAATTTGAATGTTTTAGACTTAAATTCCGGTTAATAAACACAGTTTTTGTAAATTTTACATTTTGGCAAACTGATACTGCCTCCAATTAACATGAGAAAGAAATGATGTCGTGAAAATTTATATTTCAAAACTTTAAATTTCTTAACATTTTGTAAGAGTTTACCTTAAGGTCACATTATTTATTATTCATCTTTTTCATACGCTTTATTGAACAAACTGTTGTAGCCATGAACTATAACACTGCGCACCGTCTGATTAAAGGAGCAAAAATTCCAATCATTTATTTTCCTATTGCCGTTGAACTTAAAAACTGTAGAAGTACATTCCTCGGAGATCTTTCCATTTTTCTTGATATTTTTTTATCTATTTTTAAAATACCCTCAACTCAACCTTAACCAAAGACAAGCATCCGAGAAACTTAATTTTTCTTCACTCTTGCTCTGCTCATAAATCTCTTAAGCTAATTTTATTATCCTTCAAATAAAATCGAAACGAAATGCAAAATCACTTACCTTCGGATTCATATTGATTGTCGGTAGTGGAAGTTGTAGTGGAAGGGGAGTCGGTGCTCCTATAACTGGAGCTGCTGCTGCTGCTGTCTGTTGGATAATCCCATCATTTGAAGGTGGTGCAGCAGCAGTTTGCATGGGAATAAATCCCGGCATGGCGAATGGTACCAATAACATAGATGATGGATTATTACTAGCTAATGGTGCTGCTACAATTGGTACACCTGCTGCAGATATTCCTGCTGACAGTGATGATGATGTGGCTGATGAAGTTGATGATGATGAGCAATGTGCCAAGGATGCACAATTGATTGATGATTGATATGCGGAACTGACAGCTCCACTATTGGCCGTTGATGTGGCGCACCTTAGGGACAGACCACAACTAGAAGATGCAACGCCGCAACTACCTGGTAGGCTAACTGGAACCGGTGTATAGATGCACTGTTGTTGCGGTTGGTGCTGATGCTGATGTTGATGCTGCTGCTGTTGGAACTGTTGCTGTTGCTGCTGCTGTTGTTGTTGTTGCTGTTTATATTTGCACTGCTGACACGAATTCGTCACTGTCGTCGACTGTGCACTCCTTGTCGAATCAAAAGATCCACTAGTAGTAGATGTTTGAATGACAGTACCACTGCTGGTACTGCTGCTTGCACCGCTACCAACACCACCAACGCCAGCAACCCCACCACCAACCTGGAGGTTAGCTGCAGCACCAATCAAAGAAGTCGGACGTGCACCAATTACGTACGGTGTAGTGGTCCCTCGAGCCGGATTCAGAGTTGTCAGTTTAGGTGCCTTCGGTGCCCAAACCGAACACGGCAATAACCCGACCAAGCGTAGCCCCACAGGGCTCGCTTCGGGTGCGGTTTGTGCGCTTATTTTGCGGGTTTCGGAATGGATTCGGAAAAAGTGGGACAAGCGTAGCGAGCGCTCAACGAAACGTCTTCTACTGTTAGTTCTTCTTGTTCCCAAACCAAATCTGCATAAAATTGAATGTAAACTTTTTCGGATGGGTAACGTATATCTTAACCACTACCCTTTCTCTTCTTCAGCTTCAGCCCTAGTTCCAAAGACTTCTGTTGCTGTTGCTTTTGCTTATAGTGTTCCTCCTACTGCTTGAGCAAATAATAAAACCCAATTGATTTGCGCTACAAGAAGAGTAAAAGCAATTTTTCAGCTCAGCGCACTTTAATTCAAAGTACACCCCCTTAACGGTTGGTTTTGTTGCCACGATTTTTCGATTTTGTTTATTTGTTGCTTTGCTTTAGTTCGGTTCTGCTTCTGGTTCTGGTTCCTATATGCTTTTGCTGCTTGGTTTTCCTTTTCCTTTTGGTTTTGCCCTTTTCAAAAGGATGTGTAGTGTAGCAAGGTACGATGTGGATGTGCTCTCCGATGTGAGATAGCAATTTTTTCTGTGTGCTCACTATTTGCGTGTCCTTCAGGGAAAATGCCCTTAGCACACTCTGGGGAAAGTTTACAGTCGGCACTTTATTGAGGATTTTTGTAGCAACAGCATTTGTAGTTCTTCCGCATCTGTCCTGTTTCTGTCCTGCTTGGCATGTCTGTCTGTGGTAATTGTATATCAACGAACTGGTGTCGTAACTTTAACAAAAAAAAAGAAAGAAAGGACGAACAGAAAATAAAACAAAACACACACCGGTGACAAGCTTTTTCGATTTGAATCGAATGCAATCTGAAAAGAGTTATATCCGGCAGGTACTCAGTTCTTACAAGTGTTTTTCTACTTTTTGTGTCTTGCCCGCGAAATGTTCATACACACACAGTTACATTCACTATTCACAGTCACAGTGGCCTAATCGGAGCTATGTTGTTTTAGAGGACTCTTCCTGTTACCCTATACTGTATACAGGACGTCGTTGACGTTCTCGTCGTCGTTGTTACGCCTCGAGGTACTTTTGACAGATGGAGCTGTTTTGTTTTTATTTTATGGCAAACATAGCCTTTTTTATGAAGTCCTTTTTTTGACAGTCAATGACGCCAATGTGTGACCATTTGATTGCGCCCAATTATCTGTGGAAGAGCACAAAAAAGAAATCTAAACACAAACATAAAAAACATTGAAATGGAATAGAAATCAGGAATTGGATTGCCAGGGCGAACGAAAGTTATTGCCCCAGCTACAGAGATTTAGAGATATCAGGACGACCACGACGACGACTAAGGTGATGGTGATGGTGTGACGGTGACGACGGGTGCTGGAAAGTTCGAGAACAAAAATAGGACCTGAGCGACAACATCAGAGGCCCCAGTTTGAGTCGATGCCAAAGCCGGAGCCATAGCCAGAGCCATTGCATCAGTAGAACCCGTGGTCGAATGAATTACGCGCATTTTATGGGTCATCCATTGAATACTAAAATAGCTTTGCATGCATCACCATTCATTACGTTTGATGGGTGGGCGGTAAAACGGCTTGGCCGCGACTATGAGGATAGCGTTCCGAGAGAGTTGAGGGCGGGAGATCTCCTTTGTATGATGGTTTTGCCATACTGGTTCATTCCGATGATGACAAGAAGGGGGATGAACCTACCCTTCCCTGCTTAGCCTTCTACTTTCTATACCTATACCTCCTGCCTACCGCCGCCGCTGCCTGAAGCATTGTAGCGTCAATCTTTGTTTCTAAAATGTGGGAATCGGAATAGGAATAGGAATAGGAATCTGAAATGCAATGAACCTGTGGTGCCCGCACTTTATGTGATGGCTGTGGCGGGCGATGATGGTAGTGGCGGCAGCGGCGGCGGTGGTGGCATCAGTGGGACTTTTATCTACGGATAATGTTGATTGGAAAATTATGCAATGTGTCGTCTGAATGGAGGAATGCCAATGAAATAAATTGTTTGGCTTGTATATGTATTTGAATACCTATCTAATGCAAGATACACAACAGAACATAGGACAACACAGGACACCAAGTGAAATAGGGATTTTTAGTAGAATTAGAAGTTGAATCCTTTTGATTGGATATGTTCAAGTTGAAATTGATTTGAATTTGCTGCTCTATATGCGAGGACTTGTTTTGGAATAAATAGATAAATTAGAAAATTAGAAAAAGAATAAGGTAAAACAAAACAGAGAAATAATAGCAAATTGGTTTCATTTAGAGTGCTCAGAGATTTGTTTTAGGGGTCTTGTTGAAATGATATAGGTTTTTTTAATAGTTACCAACTTTAAAATTTGTTTGTTCCTAGACTTTGAATAGGTTGTCGGGATTTTGAAGATCACATTTAAAATTCGTAAACTAACGTTTTTCTTGAAATTTCATCCACACAAAATGAATGAAAACTTTGAACTTTGTATTTGATTTTAAGAGAAGTAGTAGATAAAGTTATGTTTTTTTTTATAAGTGGAAACAATTACAATTTACTTGAAAAAAAGCAAAGTCCTTAAACAAATACTTTAAATAAAAAAATTAAAATAAAAATTAAATTAAAAATTATGGTTTGACAGGTCATTTTCTTCTTTTAAAATAGACAAACAGCTAAATTTTATTAAGAGTGCGGGATAAGAGGGGAATCAATTTTCTTGACTTTGATTTTTCTTTAATTTTCAATTTCTGCAGACTGTATAACGGCAACGACAAACCGAGTTCCACTGTCTGATAGGAAAATTAATTCAATATAGACAACGAAATCCAATAATCTCGACTTCTCGACTTAGATGAAGTAAGAATTGCCATATCAAAGCTGAAATCTAGCAAATACGCTAGAGAAAATGGCTTTAAATGCCGAGCTTTTCAAAGCTGCTGCAGGTAATTTGGTTAGGAGCATGAATCAACTTATCTGTTAAATATAGTCGGGAGAAAACATGTTCAATGAGTGGAACATCGTATTGTTTTGACCGATACTAAAAAAGGAAACCCTATAAACTGCGCCAACTATAGAGGAATCTGTCTCTTTAGCATCGCAATACAAAATTTTCTCTGCCGTAATATGTGAACATCTAAAGCCCATCATCAAAAACCTAAAAGGTCCTTATAAGTGTGGCCTTAGAATAGGAAAATCCACAGTCGATCAAATATTCAGACTACCTACACTATAGAAAAAAAACCAAGAACATCAAATCGACACCCATAATCTTTTCGTCGATTTCAAGGCAACTGGAGATAGCTAGCTGTGGAAAAGTTTGTTGGATGAGGTCTTAGTTCACACAGAATTAGAGCGAAACCTTAAATAATTAGTTTCCAAGAAGTTTGTTTTCCAAAAACAGTTAATATACAAAATTATCTACAAAATGATACATTTTCAGACGTATATGCAACAATGATGAAGGTCCAGAGTTATGTTGAGTTTTTCATCAAAATGCGTCTTCGAAGACTTGAAGACTTTTTTTTATTAAAATATACATACTTGTTTTTTGTTCTGGATCATGGTCATTATGTTTTTTGAAGAGCTGCTAACGACTTTAATATCATGAACATCGAAAAAACTTTCAAAAACACACTGCTCTGATATTTTTTAAACAAACTCGGAGTTTTTTTAAGTTTGGTGTACAATGCGCTCAGGTATGAAGCCGTAAAAAGCAACGGAACAACCTTCTACAAATTGGTACCGCACATACTAGATGCAGCATACTCGAAATACTTCTAGAGTTAGTCAATTTCAACTACGGGGTAAGCATTCTATTCACGATTGACACTTTTCTGAAGAGCCTGCGAAAAATTACTTTAGGAAACTGGTTACTTTTAGGGTTTAGTGTGGTTCGAAATTTATTCACGCCTAAGCCAGGGCTCTTACAAAAAAAAGAGGCTGATAACTTCCCATCCCGTCTGTCGATTTGTCTTGCTTAAAAATTACCAACAATATTTTGCATATAATGAAATAGTTTGATTTCAAAATCAGTTTTTGTTAACGAGATTTTTAGTCGAAAACCAATTTTTACCAATTTTAGTAGCATTTCTTCAAAGTTTTTATTTCTTATATAAACAAATACAAATTGGATGAATTAAGTGAATTTGAAGTCAATACCTTCTATTGCTTACGTGATATCAAGAACCGAACATCATTTTTTAAGAAATTTGCGTAGGTACTATTTTTTTTTTTTATTTTATTTTTTTATGAAAAAACTGACTGTTGGATTTTATTAAAAAATTACTGAATGTCGAAAATTATATTTTCTGTGAGTAAAATTAGTTTTAAAGCCAATATTTTCAATTTTAAAAAAGAAATTTGAGTTGAAAATCAATTTTTACGAACTTTTAGTAATGCTTTCTTAAGGTATTTATTATTTGTTAAAAAAAACTATTAGTTTGATTTTTTTCAAAATTTTACCGAATGTTCAAAACAATATTTCTTATAAGATGAATTAGTTTAAAGCCAATATCTTAAAGTTTTGAAAAGATATTTAAGTCGAAAATCAATTTTTACCAACTTTTGTTAATTTTTTTAGGCTTTTAACTTTTTGTAAAAAACACTGTCAATTCTATTTTTTTCTCAAAATGTTACTGAATGTTGAAAACAATATTTTTTAAAAAATAAAATTAGTTTTTAGTGTTTTAGGTTTTAATTTTTTTGTCAAAAAACTGTCAATTCGATTTTTCTCAAAATTTTATCGAATGTTTAAAACAATATTTCCTATAAGATTAAATAAGTTGGAAGCCATAATCTCAAATTTTCGAAAAGATATTATTTATTATTATTATTATTATTGTTATCTTTATTTTTTTCTTCACAAAAAATACAGGCTCAATTACATTTTAAAGATTTACAAGCATGGCTATTAAGCCGTCTGCCGGTTATATCTGAATTTTAAACATTGAGAGAGAAGTTATTTTTAGCTGTTATATAATAAAAATTAACAATTTACAAAATAAATTTAGATTAAGATACTGATTATGATTAAGGATGCCAGATTGAACGATTTAATTGATTTAATAATAACAAATGTTACAGGCTTTTAGTTTAGCGAAAACAAAAACTACTAACATATAAAATCTTGAAATAAATATTAGTTTGGTATAGTTAAGCTTATTGGTAACTTTTTAGGTTTTAATCATTGATATTTAGATAGTACATCAATAAGTGAAGAGCAGTAAAAGACTTTCAATATCAACAGTGAAACGGGCTTTTAGTTTAGCTAAAACAAAATTATATTAGACTGAACATTACATTAGAGGTCCACGAATGAATTTCTATACGCAACAGCTTCAGAGAAAAAACGGATAAGAAGTTTCCAACCACCTTCACCATCCAAAACTGCAAGACAGTCCTCAAACGAAAGGAAGCTCTTATTGAAATAGAAACGCCGGATCTCTTGTAAGATCGGACATAACGCTAGGAAGTGGAAAACATTTTCAATTTGATTGAGGTTACATAATGTACAGTTAGGATTTATATCATTTCTGTGAGGTCTATAGTTAAGCTCAAGCATCTCCGTGCGAACCTTAAATATCAGACTTATCTCAACAAAAGTGAACTCGGTTCGAAAATAGTTTGCTTCCCCCAAAGAGAAATTAAGTTTACTGTATAATGATCTAGATTGGGACTCCCTTGCCCGATTGAGAAATGTCTGAAAAATGTTGTCATCTATAACAGAAATACAATCGTAAAGTTCATTCCTCCACGAATCTAGATTATCCAAACAAAACGTCAAAGGAAAGTTATGTTCTGAGGCCAACTCACTCCAATCTTTAAAAGGTGTGCATCTGCAGCGTAACGCTGTTAGGAGAATCCTTTTCTGCAAATTGTTGTTAGATCTTTGCATGACTTTGATTATATAGTCTGCATTCGCTTTTAGATTCTTTACAAAAATTTGGTGGTAGTCCCGACTCAACGTGTATGGCATAATTGGGGGTATTAGATGGGAGTCTAAAGATTCGCTTGAAGAAATATCTTTGGATAGTTTCTATTTCGTCTAATTGCATGTAGCCATAAACTTCATTTCCATAGCAAAGGCAGCTTTTAACGGTTGCATCAAAGACTTTAAATTTCGAAGCCGGATCTATATTTTTGTTAATGAAAAAGTTTGACCACATACAGTTAATAGCTGCTTTTGCTGCGGTCAATTTATCTCTTATATGCCTTCGAAAGTTCAGATTGTGTGTTATTGTGAAACCTAGATATTTGAATTCCTTCACTACTTCTATATTTGAACCGCTCAAGTTCCAAGAACGGTCATTACGTGCACTGCGATTATGGTGTCTGAATATCATGATCTTAGATTTCGCAGTATTTATTTGAAGGTCCCACAAATCACAATATTGTTTTAACTTGTTAATTTGGAGTTGAAGCGTCACAGGATTATCAGTTAAAATAACAAGGTCATCCGCATAAAGGAGCACCTTGATAACTAGATCACCAAAAACAACACCACCTGGTATATTATCTTCAATGTCGTTTATAAAAAGCGAGAAAACCAAGGGACTCAAAATGCAACCCTGTGGGACACCTGTTTCTGACCTAAATTGTTTCGACGTGTTCATGCCATTTTTAACCACAGCAGTCGTATTTGAGAGAAGTTGCTCATAAATTTTTATAAATTTTGTTGATAAACCGATACATGAAAGTTTAAATAATAATGAGCTTCGGTTGATGGTATCGAAGGCTGCTTTAAAATCAACGAAAAATGCATAAAGATTTGTTTTCTTCTCTATAAAGCGTCTAGCAACACTAGTGAGAGTAAAGATTTGGTCAACTGTGGAGAGATTAGCACGAAACCCAGCTTGGAAACAGCTTATTTTATTATTTCTTTCAGCCCAACTAGCAAGTCTTAGGTAAAGAATTTGAGTGAATAGCTTCCGCAGTGAACTAAGGACAGAAATTCCCCTGTAGTTTTCAGGAAGGTTTGGGTCACCCTTTTTAAAAATTGCAGAGATGGATGAAGACCGGAAAGAATTTGGGATATCTTCCTTGTCAAAAATTCTATTAAACAAAACTAAAATATGTTCAAGAAATTGTGAGCTGGCATTTTTGTAAAACTCAGCTGGGATGCCATCTAAACCCGGAGCTTTGCTGTCTTTCATTTTATTTTTCGAAAAGATATTTAAGTCGAAATTCAATTTTTACCAACTTTGAGTAATGTTTTTTAACTTCCCATAGGAAGTTATTGTAATGGGTCCGATTTGTCAAATTGAAAATTTTGACATTTCTCGACGTTTCAAGGTCCCTAGAGTCGAAATAAAAGATTTTTAGAAAGATGTCTGTGCGTGCGTGTGTACGTACGCCCGTACGTCTGTATATCCGTACGTCCGTACGTCCGTACGTCCGTACGTTCGCGACGTTTTTTTCGTCGTCCATAGCTCAAGAACCAGAAGAGATATCGACTTCAAATAAATTTTGTTATACAGATAATAAGGCAGAAAGATGCAGAAAGGGCTCCCAAGAAAATTGCGTGGGTGGTTTTTTTACCATAGCAGTTTTAAAAAAAGGTGAAAATTTTGGTTAACCCTAAATATCTCACGAACCAATAACGCTAGAGACTTGAAATAAAATTTATATTATAAACTGTAACGCAACAAGTATATTTTTGGAAAAAATCCAATTAACGGTTATACTTATAAATAAAAAAAAACTGAAAAAAAAAAACATTTGTCACCTCGAAAGTTTTACTAATAAAAAATGATTTTATATCCAAAACAATTTCGTGCAACGAAGAATAACTTTTCAACATCTGGTAAAGTTTCGAGAAAAATCGAATTGACAGTTTTTTTACAAAAAATAATAACCTTATAATATATATAATAACCAGATGTTGAAAACGTTATTCTTCGTTGCACAAAATTGTTTTGGAGATAAAATAATTTTTTATTAGTAAACATTTTTGAGGTGACAAATATTTTTGTTCAGTTTTTTTTATATATAAGTATAACCGTTAATTGGATTTTTTCCAAAAATATACTTGTTACGTTACAGTTTATAATATAAATTTTAATTCAAGTCTCTAGCGTTATTGGTTCGTGAGATATTTAGGGTTAACCAAAATTTTCACCTTTTTTAAACTGTTATGGTAGAAAAAACACCCACGCAATATTCTTGAGAACCCTTTCTGCATCTTTCGGCATCTTTCTGCATTATTATCTGTATAACAAAATTTATTTGAAGTCGATATCTCTTCTGGTTCTTGAGCTATGAACGACACTATGGCGCGTAGGCGTAGTAGAAGCTCTATGCCCCTTAAGGAGTCTCCAAAAGGACTTAACAGGTCCCAGGACCTAAGTAGAGAAATGACCTTGGAAAGAAGGGACGTTAGTGCTAACACCACTTCAGAATCATAGTGGGGATACTAACTGTTCCAGGGGATTTCTGTATGTTATGCGCTATGTTTTTGAGTAAGTAAATGCAAGGAGTCCCGTAAAGGATTGTCCAAATGCCAAAAACATTCAAAACCATTTGTATTTAAGGTGAGTGAAAAACCGACTTAAGGTAGGTATTTTTCAAAATTTCATGAAAACATCCGTTACTCGAAAACTTAAGTAATTCGGTACAAAAGTTAGCAAATTCTGAATGGTCAAATATATCCCGAAAAAGGTTACACTATAGCGTTATAAAGTACGTGTTTCAGTTACTAAATCCTTAACTTTTTGGTATCAGAGATGTTGTAAGTTCGCACATCCTCATGAATAACATTATTTTAGAATTTATTAGAAGAAGGAATAATACAATTTTTATGAAACACCTTAGATTAAACCGTGTAAGAAAATGACAACTTTCAATTTTTTTTTCGAGATTTATTCTTGTAGCAACTATATAATTCGCAGTTGCTCTATGCAGCTCGGATTATATGGAATATCGATTTATTCGAGAAAATATGCGTCAAGACAAGGTGTAATGGTCATCTTCTTCTTCTTTTTGTTCATCTCATATCAGTTAGTTTTCCAAATACTTCCGCATAAGTTTTTGCTGTAGTGTTTTATTAAAGCTTAAAACCAACAGGTTTTCGTTTTTACTTTTTGTCACATCTCATCCCATGAATAAATAATACACAACACATTATATTGTTAAATCTACAGTTTTTCGACATACCTTTACTAGATGAGGGTCAATTTTTGAATTTAGCTTTTTTGTTGCGTAAAGGAAAAGGAAGGCATAGTCAATATAGGCCTAAGTTATCACCGACAAAAGTTAATCTTCTTCAATTTTTTTTTTTCTATCTGGGTTATATTTGCGGAAGTATGATACCTATCGCAATAAAATAAATGAAGCACTATTTTACCAAAATAAATTTATCTTACCTTCTTTATGTTCCCTACCTTTAACCTATACCTTCAAAACAGGAGTTTTATAAAACCAAACCGTCGTCATTTATAAGACTTTCTGGTCTGAAAAGCCCTTTCAGCAGTTTCATTTTTCCAGTTAACCCTTATCCATTATAAAATAAAAAATTCCACGCATCCCCTTATCCGCACTCTACATTCTTTACAACCCCTACAACATACAAAAAACACAGACAAATTTTCTTCAACAAACTGAAACTCATAATTAATTCATAAATATTTTTCCTGGCTCTCGGGAAATATTTGATAAATAACATCCGACCCTTTGCCTTTATATGACGACGAACGACGACGACGAACGACGACGACGAACGACGACGTACCTCTACGTAGTAGTAAGTTCTCTGCTATGCGAAGCTTACATGCTAAGGTATACCAAGCCATTTAAGTTTGTAGAAAGTTGAATCCATCTGGTCAAATGTAAGTATTCTGCGTATTCTATATTAGAAGGACGAACAAAAATATAACCTCCCCGCTCGGTCGGGCAAAGGAAGAAATTATTTTATGAGGCAAATCCTTTGGCAAAGGTTGCTGAACGATGCATGACTTTCGCACCCTTTTCTTAACATCGCCATCGCCCATATTCCTACCGCCTCTGCTTGCTGCCATTGCCAGAGTGTGCTCCTTTCGCAACTTTGCTCCTTTCATGAATGATAAAATATTTAAATTTAATTAAGCCCGCAAAGAATGACGACAACGTACGTTTACGTTCCATAGAGCTTTGAGGAGGGCCATATTCCTTTTCCGACTCCTTCGTTCGTCCTACCTTAACCTACTGCTGGTATATTACTACAGCTACATCAGGAGCAAACCCAAGCGTGGACTATGGACTTTGGTGCGTAGAAGAGCAAAATGCCGCAGTAGTCAGCCGTCGCCCGATCGCCACCCCGCCGTATGTCAGTTTATAACGTTGATGTAGTAGCCAAAGCCGAAGCAAAAGCTGAAACTGAAGCTGAAGCCGTAGCCGGAAGGTTATTTCTGAAGAAAACGGTGCGATATGGTGCGATGGTGCGGTGGGTTTGTTTTGCATTTTAATTTTTAAGCAAACGAAGGTATAAGTTAGGTAGCAAGTAAAAAGTTGATGTTGATGTTGATGCCTCAAACTATGTTGTTCGCACAGCAAGTAAATTATTAAAGTAGAGCATTAAACCATGTGGGAGGGATTACCATTTAACAAGGATATTAAGATTACGGATGACACCTTAATCTACGATTAGAAATGCAGATAGAGTTTTGTGAGTATAAAGTTGTTGTAAGATATTTCTTAGATGGAAAATGGAAATAAATGTATAACAAGCTGTTTTAATGCTTTCAAAAGATTAATACACAGGATAAGCTTAAAGTTGTTGTATGAGACTTAAAAAAAAAAGTTTCACACAACTAAGTTATTGCTTTTAGGTAAAATTATTATTATTATAATAAACTTATACATTACGAGCATGTAACATGTATAGGAAAGTAAGGCTTCTTCCCCTTCTTAATAAAAACCTATTAAAATATTAACAACATAACTATGCTTAACACCAGAAAGGGAGTAGAATTTTATTAATTTCGCATTTTATAATGGACTAAATGCACATCCAGAGCTTACTTTAGAGTTGATGGCATAGAATTTGAATTATTGATTTTTTTAGGATTATGAAGATTAAAATTGTATACAAAAAAAAAAACACATAAAAGCGGCTTAAATAAATTTAAGCAAAATTAACAATTTAACTTAACTTGGACGCAATATTTAATTGCAATAAAAATCGAAGACTCAAGCGGATTTTTGTATCCTCATTTTACCGAAGATAATTTGAGGGCTAAGAAATGCTTAAAAGGAGGTATCTTAACACTGAAACATTAGGCGGGAAATGCACGAATGCAAAGGCTGCAACGGAAAAAAAGCAGCTATAGACGAGTACCGTGAACAGAGAAGGCAAGAGAAAAAACCCTGTGTAGAAATAAAATACTATCCACAGCTTTTCAGTTTAAGTTTCTAGTGGAGTCTAGCACTGCCATCAATTCTAAAAAAGATGCAATTGGCATCTGGTCTTAGAACTGGCACTCAAACTCTTCGAAACAGCGAAAGAAACCTAGTCACCGAAGCACAGATAATTGTAGACGTGTTTAAGCAGAACTTTCGCCAGCTGTACAATGGGCCACTTGTAGACGAAAAGAATGAGCAAGGAATCATGAGACCAGTAAGTGAAGACCCAGTCCCAGCACCCAGTATTGAAAAGCTTAAGAAAGCCGTCCACAAGCTTAATAGCAACAAATCCACCGGCTCAGATGGCCTACCTTTTAATATATGGAGGTGATGTCCTGGTAGAGTGAATGCATGTTGTCTACAACGTATTATGTGAGCGTCTCAAGCCTTTCTTCAACGCTATGATCGGCATGATCCAGTGTGACTTTAGGACAAGCAGAAGAATTTCAAGTCGGTATCGACCCACCATCTTTTCATTGACTTCAAAGCCGCAGATTATAGCAAAAGTCGCCAAGACCTTCTATTGGCGATGTCTAAACTCGTGATTCCGAAAGAGCTGCTCCAGCTAAGCCACATGACTTTGGTAACAACTAAACCGAGCTATTCTAGACATGTGCAGAATTCAGGCAAGGAGATGCGATTTCATATGGTTTGTTCAACATGTCCTGGAGCAGTAATGCGCAAGAGTGGTGTTAACCTAGTAGACACTATAATTAACAAGTCTTTACAATTGCTTAGCTATATACGGACAACATATACATCATTGTTTCCTCCAAGCGAACTGTTCTAGAAGCATTTACAGTTTTTGATGAAAAGGCGAAAATTGTTGGTCTTGAATTGAATGAGGACAAAAAACAAAGTATATCTATCAACAGACCAAGCCTCATCGGTCCAATACCTAGGACACAACGTCAGCACTTTAGCAGTAGTTTCAAGGTAGTCGCGTTCACCTACTTCTTAACAAATATCAATTCCACGAATGGCACCTCGTTGGAAATCCGACGAAGAATTACCTCAGCGAACCGCTGGCTTCTGCTTTGGTTTGGCCACACAAATGGGTTCAAAACTCCTTTCTCGAAAGACAAAGTGAACGCTATAAAAAGCTCTAATTTTAACAGTTCTACTCTACGGCGGCGGCGCGGCGCGGCGGCGTTGCCGAGTGCTAAACGATAAGTAAAAAAGGTGAACTGGTATTGGCCATTTTCGAAAGAAATATTCTTCGGCGGATATTTGGTAATGTATGTACGTAAAGAGGGCGAATGGAGGAGAAGATGCAATAGTGAATTGTAAGAGCTGTATCAAGATATGCGTCCAAAGAGCCAAAACACGCGACTACACTGGCTCCCCAACATCGAGCGACAACAACGCAGAAAAGAAGCCCCCAGGTTCGAGACGACACGAGGAAAACCGAACCTCCGCTACAAGGACCGAGCGGTTACTGACTCAAAAGTGATTGGTCTCGCTGATTGGAGGGAGTTTGCTAGCAGCCCCGTCGAGAGGGGGGAAAGGGGGGAAACGTCCGGGCCCGGGATTTTCTAGGGGCCCGTAAAATTGAAAGCAATGAGGAGAGTGTTTTTTTCAATATAGGTAGTCTAAATTCATCATCAACATACCTATTCCCACTTATTTTTAGGGGCCCGAAAATTTAAAATCATTCATGCTTTCGCAATCGGGTACCTGTTTGCATGTTATCTACCAATCTTTCAGTCACAAGCTTGCCGATCTGGGCCCCTGATTATTATTGGCATACATTTTTGTTTATATTTAATGAAAAATTGGGCAACTCTGAACTATTGAAAGAAAGTTATAATAAATTGTTTCGCTTTTCTTACCTAATTTAACACAAATTTCAAACTTATTTTATTTTGAACATTTTTAAAACAACTTAAAACAAAACACAAATATTTATTTCGGTTTCTGTTTTTTATAAAGTTTCTTTTCTTCTATTTTTGTTTCTGCTGGGAACGAAATTTTTGATTCAGTTTCGGGGGACCGGAAAATCCCACGCAAACGTTTTTCAATTGCGGTTTCCAAAATATTAATTAATTAATATTTTGAATAAATTGTTTACTGAAGATTTGAAGGATATCGAGTCACTTCAAAGTAACAGCCATATCAAGATATCAAGTCACTTCAAAAAACCAGCCATACAAAACCAGCAAGGAATTCTATAAAGAATATTGGACACCATTTTCTTCCATGCCGAAAGGGGACTAGGACTACGAGGCGATAGCAATCTTATTGGAGAGCCAAATAATGGAAATTCTTAGGGCATTTTGGAATTAATTAGACATTATGACCCCTTACGTCAGGAGCACTTGGAAAAAATAAGAATTTCAGAACAAGAGCACAAACGTTTCCAAGTCCACTAGCTTTCCGTTGAGATTCAAAATGAGTTCAATAAAATTTGTGCCAAATAATTCGCTATAATTGTCGGAGCAACACCTGATTCAAGTCATGTAGAACAAAACACATTTGTTTTGCGATATCTGCGCTTTGAAGAAAATGTTTTCACCATCGAAGAACGGTTTTTGGAACTTGTCGATTGCAACAAAAAAAATCTGGCACGATTTGATCTGCGAAACATTGGCAAAGAACGGAATCCCTTTAGAAGACTGTTTTGGACAAGGCTATGACAATGGAAAATTGAGGATCTGGAAAGCAAATTGAAACAGACGAAGAAATAAATTTAAAGAGAAACACCTTTTACGGCATAGTTGATTCAATTACATGTGGAATTTCTCGTCGGTTCGATACGATGAAAAATTTGAATGTTACATTTTCATTTTTATGACAGTCTTCAATGGACGAACTTGAGATTAAAAACTCCGCTACAAGGTTCATCCAAAAGTATAACTCGTCTCAAGAGTTGAAAGAAGAAATAATTCATCACACATTTATATGAAGCCAATTTTAAAGCAGCAATTCCGCCATTGAGTTTGCTCAATGCTATTTACTTGGAACTTGGAGACGATTTTCCCCAACATTTGTGTTGCTCTCCGTGTGTGTTCCACCATACCTGTAACCTGTAACCGTAGCTAGTGCCGAACGTTCATTTAGCATCACAAGATCGTATTTCCAGACTTTCTACTCGATGCATCGAAGCACCTTTGGCAAGGAAATTGAATTTCGACGCAATTATAAATTTTTTTGCTGCTCAGAAAGCTAGGAAAGTTCGTTTGCCAAAAGAAAATATTTCATTGAATGCAAACTATTTCTAATAAAACATTGTAATAATATTTTAATATAAAGACGAAGAAGAAGATATAAGAATATCCATCCTCTATTTCAACTAAACTGGACGATACCCGTAAGATTGATTTGATGATTAACACTTTTTTCGGTTCATTTTGCAAACAATTTCCGTTAATTCCAACCAATTTCATGCTATTCGTAATTGAAATTAGAACGTACCATATCAGTAGGCATGAACTTTAAAAAAAATGGTAAATATGGGGGGGCCGAGATTTTTCCGTCCCGGGCCCGGAATTCCTCTCGACGGCCCTGTTTGCAAGGGACCGCAAGTGTTCAAGAAAACGTATTTTACTTAACGAATATCTGCATCTGGTTTTAAGATATAATTTTCTTAGATTATAATAAAACCTTATATTACGCTGTTTGAAGCTAAGTTAATTCATGTCGTAGTTTTATTTTCAATAAAATTCATAATGATATTCCAAATCTATAATCAATATTTTCAATATCCCATTTTTAAAATGTTCAGTATCTTATTAACTTTTAAAAAAACCTTCATTATTTCTTGGGCTTTACGTGTCAAATATAAATCTTAAGGCAAAGTTGCAGCATTTATGTTGAAACAGCTTTAAAAGACAAATACGTAGCGGTATAAAAGTAATTATTTGTTCTTATGATGAATTCGTCCTATAAACAAGATTTGTAAATCAAGTTTTTGAAATACTTTGAAAAAAATTTAAACTTTACTTTGAAACGATTTATTTTTAAATCTGAGCATAGAACTTACATCGTAGTTCGGATTTTCATCCTAACTTTTGAACATATTTTTCAATACCATGAAAGAGTAATATTCAATGTTATTCAAAACATCATGAGGACCTTTAAGTCATCTCATAACTTATGAGAATTCCCGAAAGCTAAGATAAGGTTCTAATTCAGGATAAACAACTCCTTTGGAAAAGTATTGTTTACTTTGTGTGGTAGAAAAAAGGCCTAATTTTGTTGACCAGTGTAATAGCCATATCAGAGGGTTAGAAAACTGTTTGCATTGCCTCAATAACCCCAAACATATTACAAATTATTTTGCGAAATTGCGTTTAACACATTAATGGTGACAATGGTGTTAAATTACTCTTAAAAGACAATAAGCAGCATTTTTTGACGCATTAAATTCTACAAGATAATTTATTTCTCAATTTATATTGCATTTAAGGTAAGAATATAATGACTTTATTATACATCATCTTTGAAGGTGCACATGTGAAAAACCTAAAGAAGAATATGAATATCTGAGAGTAATGTCATCATAGAAAAAGCAGGTAGAGGAGATAATTAAAAAAAAAAAAAATGAGAAAAAGTATCGGAGACAGGAACGAACCTTGCGGCACACGTTTATTTTGTGGATGTCATACTTCAACCAACTCAATACCAATTGTATTGGAGGTAATTTATAATAGAACAAATTTGGAATTTATTTGTTTTTAGTAAAAATTAATATTTCCGTATAAAATTGATTAAAACAAGCTCAGATAGAGTACTAATCATTAACAAGGATCTTGAGCAGAAACTGTATGGTGAAATACGTTAAAGAAATCTAAAAATCTTAAAACCCTTACAAGGGTATAGAAAATGATATGTATAGGTATTATAGAAGCAATTAGGAGCACTCAAACTTAAGGAATGAAATCAATGCACAGTCTTTTACTTCTGGACTATACAAAAAGCGAACTCCTCCAAACAGCGCTCTACGGCTGAGCCAGACCAATAATTCCATCCTTTCTGGAAGGAACGAATGATTGGACGATGTTCCACACATGAATGAGTCGTGAATATCCATATATACTGGGAAACTCGATGCCTGTCAACTCTTTCAGACTTTTAAGCCGAGGAATTGGCAGTGACATACGCTGCAAACCATCATTGATGGTGATATCACCAGCTTATATCAACATATTTATTTATAGCCAAGTAGCATTAAAAAGGCTTTCTCCCACAACAATTAAATAGAAGCTTGGAAAATATTATTGTCACAGGAACTAACGGTTCTTAGCTCACACCATAACATTAGACTCTGATGGGTACCAGGTCACAGTGATGTCCCTAGAAACAAGATAGCTGATGAGCTGGCGAGGACAGGTACAACTCTGGGCCAATCTCATACAGACTTACGTATAAACACCCTTCTTGGCAACAACATACTTAAAAAAAAAAAAAAACAATGAAAGTTGGGAAAGCCTAGATGGCTGTGCTACAGCCATGAAACTATGGCCCAAATTCGACAAAAAAATCCTGTTCTATTGTTTACCTAGACAAAAAATGTCTACAATTGCTTGCGACCATAATAGCAGGTAACAACCTGTTGGGCTACAATAAAAAGAAAATGCGGCATGCTACTGATGATATGTGCAAAAGATATACGGTGATGGGGAATGACAAGAAAAGACTGCTCAGCATATGCCAAACTAGAAATAAACTCTTAGGTAGACACTTTTTCGATATTCTTCAAGAACTCAAAGACATTCTAAAAAGAGGCTGGGATGCGACCCATCCCGTCTATCGATTTGTCTTGCTTAAAAATTTGTAGGTTTTCGTGTTGGGTTAATAAAGTTGTTAGTTGAATTATTCTTAAAAAATTTAAAATTACCAACAATATTTGTCATATAAAAAAATAGGTTAGTTTGAAAATCTAGTTTTATTAAATAGATTTTTAGTCGAAAACAAATTTTTATCAATTTAAGTAGCATTTCTTAAATTTTTACAAATGGGATGAATGAAATTAATTTGAGAGATATCAAGAACCGAACATCAATTTTTACCAAATTTGCGTACTATTTTTTGTAGATTTTATTTTTTTATGGAAAAACTGACTGTTGGATTTTTATAAAAAAAACTACTGAATATCGAAAACAATATTTTCTGTGAAATAAAAAAAATTTGCAGACAATATTTTTAATTTTTGAAAAGCTATTTGAGTCGTAAGTAAATTTTTACCAAGTTTTAGTATTGTTTTTTTGTTAGTTTTTTATTTTTCTGAAAAACCTATAAATTAGATTTTTTGACAACAATATTTTATAAAAGATAAAAGTAGTTTAAAGCCAATATCTCAAAGTTTTTTTTGTTTGGCTTTTTATTATTTGTAAAAAAAAACTGTCAATTCGATTTTTCTGAACATTTTTCAGAATGTTGAAAACAATATTTCTTATAAGATAAAATAAGTTGGAAGCCATAATTTCAAATGTTTGAAAAGATATTTGAGTCAAAATTCAATTTTTACCAACTTTTGAGTAATGTTTTTTTAGGTTTTTATTTTTTATAAAAAAAAAACTGTCAATTCGATTTTTCTCAAAATTTTACCAGATGTTAAAACGTTATTTTTCTTTGCACAAAATTGTTTTGGTGATGAAATCATTTTGTATTCGTAAAATTTTCGAGGTGACAAATTTTTTTTCAGTTTTTTAACGTCCCATAGGAAGTTCTTGTAATGGGTCCGATTTATTAAATTGAAAATTTTGACATTTCTCGACGTTTCAAGGTCCCTAGAGTCGAAGTAAAATATTTTTAGAAAGATGTCTGTGCGTGCGAGTGTACGTACGTTCGTCCGTATGTCCGTATGTCCGTACCTCCCGTACGTCCGTACGTTCGTGACATTTTTTTCGTCATCCATAGCTCAAGAACCAGAAGAGATATCGACTTAAAATAAATCTTGTTATACAGATAATAAGGCAGAAAGATGCAGAAAGGACTCTTAAGAAAATTGCGTGGGTGGTTTTTTTACCATAGCAGTTTGAAAAAAAGGTGAACATTTTGGTTAAACCTAAATATCTCATGAACCAATGCCGCTAGAGACTTGAATTAAATTTTATATTATATATTGTAACGTGATACAAAACAGTTATATTTTTGGAAAAAAATCCAATTAACGTTTTTTTTTTATAAATCAAGAAAACTGAAAAAAAAAAATGTGTCACCTCAAAAATTTTGCGACTAAAATAT
Source organism: Eupeodes latifasciatus (assembly GCA_920104205.1). NCBI lineage: Eukaryota > Metazoa > Arthropoda > Insecta > Diptera > Syrphidae > Eupeodes > Eupeodes latifasciatus. Next base: position 368,821,744 of record OV049924.1, read on the forward strand.
GATTTCATCTCCAAAACAAATTTGTGCAACGAAGAATAATGTTTTTGACATCTGATAAAATGTTGAGAAAAATCGAATTGACATTTTTGTTACAAAAAATTAAAACCTAAAAAAAATTTTACAAAAGTTGGTAAAAATTTTTTTTTCGACTCAAATATCTTTTCAAAAATTTGAGATAATGGCTTCTAACTAATTTTAACTTATAAGAAATATTGTTTTCAACATTACGAACAATTTTGAGAAAAATCAAATTGACAGTTTTCTTACAAAAAATAAAAACCTAAAAAAAAACAACGCTAAAACTTGGTAAAAATTTACTTTCGACTCAAATAGCTTTTCAAAAATTATAAATATTGCCAAGATAAAAGACCACGTCCTCATAGAAGACGCTTTCATAAGAGTTCTAAATAAAATCAAAAGTTGGACAGAGTCGTCTGGAGCGAAGCTATCTTTAGAAAAAAGCAAACAATTGCATTTGTGCCGCAAGACAAGTTGTAAAAATTTTACCTTAAACTTTGGTCCATACATCCTCGAAAACACCAATGAACTAACTATCTTGGGTCTTACTATCAATAATTCGTATCGATGGTCTTCACATATACTTAAACTGAAAAACTTCCTCATACTCCGCCTAAATATCATCAAATATTTTTGGGGAAAAAAGAGTGTTGTACATATCAACACGATATTAAATCTAGTGCAAGCCCTAATTCTTTCTAAAATTGACTATGCACTCCCAATTTATGGCAACAGCTCGAAGACCAATTTAAAAAAACTAAAACCACCCTACCACGCCGCAATTCGAATTGCGTTAAATGCATATCGCACTACTCCAGTTTTTAACATGCTCGCCGAATCTGGTTTTCTCTCTTTAGAAAATCGTATTAAATTTGGCACAGCTAAAACTATACCAAAGCTTCTTACCTCTCAAGGTTCACTTATACAAAAAGATCTTAAACTCACGCTAAGAAGAAAAACCAAACCAAAAATAGAAAATGCAATATACCGAGCAATACAAATAGCAAGTGACCTTCACATTGGAATGAATTATATTAATCCAAAGCCAGGCCCTTATCCGCCTTGGTGTCTTAAAAATGATAGCATCAACATAACTCTTGCTGCATATCAAAAATCCTCACTGGATCCTGCCATCTTCAGACAGCTTTACAATGAACTTGCACATCACCTTGCCTCGAACAATTTTGCCTTTTTGTATACTGACGGCTCAAAAATAAACAACACCCCGGCATACGCAGTCGTTGATCAGCGAGGAAATACGGTTCAAGCAAATGCTTTTATTGAACTCAGCTCAATATTTACAGCAGAATCCGCTGCCATAATTAGTGCCATTGAGTTTGCAGAAAAGAAACGTGGTAAGTTCTGTATTTTCTCAGATAGCCTCTCCACGTTAAAGGCAGTTCTAAACTTAAATAATAACCAAGTTCCGATTACAACGATTCGTAACAAATTATCCCAATACCCCAACAAACTTAAATTAGCCTGGATTCCAGGCCACATAGGCATAGCAGGTAATGAAGCAGCTGACCTTGCTGCCAAACAAGCTACCAACTCGTCGTATCCAGTCTCACACATATCTACAGCACCAACGATATCCGAGCTTATATTACGTCATTTTTGAATGAAACGAACATCCAAACTTTAACAGGTATAAATAATTACTATTCGAACCTTATTAACCCTCTGTGCATTCCAGCCAAATATCCACCACAACTATCACGAAAAGAAACCACAGCCATTTTGAGACTAAGACTGGGCCACACCCGCCTCACTCATCAGCACCTACTTGATCGTAACCTCAGAAATGACTCCTGCTCCTACTGCAACAACCCAGCAAAAATGACAATCGAACATCTTCTAACCATCTGCCCTATCTTTCAATCAAACCAAAACAGTTTCGCCTTACTAGAACTAATCAAAAACCCTACATTTGATAATTGCATCAAAATACTTGCATTTTTAAAAAAGATAAATTTAATTTCAAAATTATAATTTTAAATATTTCTATATCCAACGCAAATCTATTTTCTTTTTTACATATTATGTACACATTTAAAAACAAAAGCTGATGGCTGGCTACAAATGTTAACGCTTTTTACTAATTATTTTCTGTAATTTTACATTACTTTAAATAAACTTATAATAATAATAATAATACAAATATTGTCTTCAAACTAATTATATTTCACAGAAAATATTGTTTTCGATATTCAGTAGTTTTTTTATAAAAATCCAACAGTCCGTTTTTTCATAAAAAATAAAATCTACAAAAAATAGTACGCAAATTTGGTAACAATTGATACATATAAACAAGCTTTTAAGCAAGACAAATCGACAGACGGGATGGGAAGTTATCAGTGTGGGTCGCATCCCAGCCTCTTTTTTGATTTATTAAAAAACAGTTAATCGGATTTTTTTCAAAAAATATACTTGTTTGGTATCACGTTACAATATATTATATAAAATTTAATTCAAGTCTCTAACGTTTTTGGTTCGTAAGATATTTAGGGTTAACCAAAATGTTCACTTTTTTTTAAACTGCTATGGTAAAAAAAACCACCCACGCAATTTTCTTGAGAGCCCTTTCTGCATCTTTCAGCCTTAACAAAATTTATTTCAAGTCGATATCTCTTCCGGTTCTTGAGTTATGGACGACAAAAAAAACGCCGCGAACGTACGGAGGTACGGACGTCTGACGTACGAAAGTACGTACACACGCACGCACAGACATCTTTCTAAAAATCGACTTATTTCGACTCTAGGGATCTTGAAACGTCGAGAAATGTCAAAATTTTCAATTTGACAAATCGGAACCATTACAATAACTTCCTATGGGAAGTTAAAAACAGCCTATAAGGCTTCATCAAAGCCTATAAATGATTAAAACAAGACAATGCAATTATATCATAGGTTTACTCAATTTTAAGCAAGTTCAATAATAAGCTATTATAATGTATCTACAGTGATCTGAGTATGGCAATATCGTTTATTGTAGCTTTGAAATTTTTTTAACGAGTCAAATAAATGTATACATACACAAATCGATGCATTATAAGTTATTGAAATGATAATTTGATTCCAAAAAGGCAAGGGTGAAATCCATAGTATCGTAAATTAATTTCGTAATTTGTGTATGGAAACACAAATCAGTATCGTCAAACAAACCTTGAATTTTTACCGTTGAGTCACAGTTTTTTTCTAAAGTTTATTTTGTCGTATAAGGAACATCAGAAGTTTAAGATTTTTTCTATGTAAATTTTCTAAATTTGCACTAAAATGTGAGAATCAAGGATAATTAGAGCCGAAAAAGAGTAACCAGTAGATCTTTTTTAGATGAAGGGGGCCTACAGCTTGTGTGACGAATAAGAAACGACTTATTTGAGAAAGAAATTTTCATATCAAGCATTACTCTTTGAGAGTTCGCCAATGCTTTGCATGAGGAATTACATATCCGTAAATAAAAGTAATGAGGCAACGGCATGGATTGAACCCAGGCCTCTGGTATGACAATCCTTCATACTTACCATTAGACCACGATTTTGTTGTCTAGTACAATAAGGGTACAACCACGGAATGAAAAGTAGAAACTTTAGAGTTCTTAACATTGTGTACTAAAGAAGTCTCATGAAATTTCGTGTCTTAGTGGCATTGAATTATAATCCAAAAAAAGATTAAATTGCTTTAAAAAATTCCAAGAAATTCATAAAACGAAATGTTGCTTCTTATTTTATTTTTACTGAAATCGGTACGCATAAAAATAATCAAATAGTTTATAATAAGTAGTAATCAGAATTAGTACACTGGCTAAGAAGTCACCATCCACCGCCTTCCGCTTTTAAAAAAAAATCCGATAAAAAGTCTGATTTAACTCAACTTTAAATATATTTTTCCATTATGATATACAGAATTCCACGCTTAATTGCACTGACCATTTAATCAGATTTTTCGGTCAATTATCCGCGTGATTTAATTAGCGAAACCCCGGTAATTGACAAATTTGTTCAATTAAGCGAAACCCGTATAATTGCACGAGCAGGTCAACTAAAAAATAAAATATTCATCCCAGAAATTTACTCTATAAACATTTCAGTGTCAACTTAATTTCGGCGTCTGTTAGTTCGCCATAACATGATTTGTATGTTATGTCATCACATGCCAAATAAGCATTGAAATCTACATTGCCCTCAAGAACGTTATCTATGACCACGAGATCATTTTGCGGCTACTCTTCTTCTTGGATGAAGCCTGCCTTTAAAAAAAGAACTTGCAAATGTAGGTTTAGTAGTAAAATATTTCCAATATTACCTTTCTAAATTAATTTCTTATAGTAGAAGGTGTTATAAGCCACAAACAACGTTTGCTTATGTGCATTGCTTGCAAAGATGTGATCGACTTCGAAAATCCTTCGATAGTCTTACCACGTTCAATGGCTGTAATTTATTTCCTTATTATATTTTGCTGATAGTAAGCTTTGAAATAATGAATAATGGCTTGGTCAAGGGGCTGAATGATGGACGTTGTATTTGTGGGTACAAACTGCACGTTTATATTTTTTAAATCGTCCAACTTCTTATGACAGGCAGCATTGTCGACAAAAAGAATTATTTGTCTGTTCTGCTTTATCATTTCTTCGTCAAATTAATATAAAATTTGGGCCTATAAATGTTAGGTCATCCATGCCTTTTGTTTTGGAGAAATATTGCAAATGTACAACCTTATTCTTATAACACCTTGGCGTTTTGGTTTTTCCAATCACAATCTTTTTTTTTCATGTATTTAGTTTTTCTGCTGCATATTTTTTAGATCAATTAAGCGATTAATTCAACTAAACGGGGTTCAATTAACCGTCTAAATAGCTTAAATCTACAATTTAAAGTTTTATTTAATTAAAAAAATATAACTATAAAATATTATTTCTTTCTAAGCTTGCACCGTCTACAAATGTACTTGACATAAAAAAATCACTTGTCCGAAAAGCTGGGTTCCCCATTTACGTTAAATGTTGAGAAAATTTTGCATCGTAACCATACTAAGTATTCGTCCTTTAAAATACGTGCACCTGACTCAATTTTCCATGTTTTAAATTCACCATCGTTTTGGCCTAAAGGAGTAATAGTTCATGAATTTATGAATAATTCGAACAACCCTTCTCGTCAGTATCGGACAACGCTAAACCACCGGCAAAGCAGCTTAAAAAGGTATTAATCTACTACCAAAACGTAAATGGACTTCGGACAAAGACCAACATGGTTTACAAAAACATTAATAATCTTCCTCACGATATCATAATATTGACGGACACATGGGTCAACAATTCTATCTCGGACTCGGAGCTTTTTGACTCCTCTTATCAAGTCTTTAGACGTGATCGTTATAACTTAGACAATTCAAACGCCGTTGGTGGCGGAATTCTTGTCGCTATCAACAATACTCTCACTGGTTACCTGATTGACGACTTTCGATCAACAGACATCGAAATACTATGCTTAAAAATTAAAATGGCAATAGGACATTTATTTATTGTACCAGCATATATACCTCCAAGTTCCAAGAACGAGGTTTATGAAAAATTAAACAACTGTATAGAAAGTATTTATATCCTTTTGGAGCCTGAAGACGAAGTACTGGTTGTTGGTGATTTTAAATTACCCAATCTCTATTGGATTCAAATTGACGATGATAATTTCTACGTTCCAATAAACGCGTCATCTTCAAATGAGCTTTTATTAACAGATGGTATGTCTTCATGTGGCTTAAGTCAACTTAACGGTGTGAAGAACCGTTTTGGAAAAAAACACTCGATCTGGTATTTTTTTCCGAAACCATATGCTCTGAAGCAGCTGTGATTTCTTCTGCTGTCAAAATTGTGGACGAAGATCGCCATCATCCTGCATTAGACATTGCACTTAATTTAAACATGGCTTCACCTTATATGCTATCTGATAACAATAAACTAGAATTCAACTTTAGTAGGTGTAATTTTGAAAACCTTTTTAACTTATTATGTCCGATCAATTGGGATCACTTATTGTGTAACGATTCCATTTAAAAAGACTAGAAATAACTTGAGTGTTCCACCATGGTTTGATTCTCACGTTAAAAACTTAAAAAACAAAAGGAACAAAGCTTGGATAAAGTATAATCAAACAAGAACTGATGATGATTATAGGACGTTTATTATAATAAAACAACTTTTCACTGACTACTCTAACATCCTATATGACGACTACATTCGGAAAATTGAATTAAACCTTCAAAATAATCCTGACAGTTTTTGGAAATACGTTAATCGTAAGAAAAAAACATGTGGGTACCCTAACTTAATGACTGATTCGACATCAAATAGTAATGAGCCGAGAATAATTGCGAACATGTTTGCAAACTACTTCAAAGATGCTTTCGTAGATTATAATACTATTAGTTTTTCTAACACATCTACCACTGTTTTATATTTCCCCCACTTAAATTCTATCAATTTTGTTATAAGTGAAGATACTGTCCTTAATAGTATCCTACAACTTAACGAATGTTTTAGTCCTGGTTCCGACGGTGTACCATCATCCATTTTAAAGAAATGTGCTGAGTATTTAGCACAGCCGTTATGTGTTCTTTTCAACACGTCTTTAAGTAACTCGCTGTTTCCTTTTATCTGGAAGAGCTCCTTCATAATACCTGTACACAAAAAAGGTCATAAAAACGAAATAATGAACTACCGACCTATTGCAAAACTATCTGTGATACCTAAACTGTTTGAGTCAATCGTATGTAGCGTCCTTTCTTTTCATTGTAGTTCAATTATCTGTGATAACCAGCATGGTTTTGTTAAAAAGCTTTCAACTGTTACTAATCTGTTTAACTTTACGTCCTTTTGTTTAGATGTTTTTGAAAAACGTGAACAAGTAGATTGTGTCTTTACTGATTTCAGCAATGCCTTTGATAAATTGTGTCATAAAACATTACTTTTAAAACTATCACAGGAAGGTTTTAACGACTGTTTCATAAACTGGATCTCCTCTTATTTGCAAGATAGGCGTTATAGTGTTAAATTTAGTAATGAGTGTTCAAGTTCATTTGTTGTGAATTCTGGTGTCCCCCAGGGTAGTCACCTTGGTCCTATTCTATTTGTTTTATTTATAAATGACTTGGTTTCGATCATACAAAATTCGTCTGTCCTAATATATGCTGATGACATTAAAATTTTTAAAAAAATTAACTCTACGTCTGACTGTCTTCTCTTGCAAGAAGACTTAATATTATTCAGGGAATGGTGCAATAATAATCATCTTGTTTTAAATGTTGACAAATGTAAAACCATGAGTTTTACACGCAAAAAAGTTCCAATCGTTTTTAGTTACATGTTTGATTCTTGTCCTTTAAGTAGAGTTTATGTATTTTCTGACTTGGGTGTTGTCTTAGATTCGAAACTAACATTTAATGAACATATTAATTTCATAGTTAAAAAAGCAAACAGAGTTCTGGGTTTCATTAAGAGATTTGGCCGTGATTTCCGAGATCCATATGTTTTAAAATTACTTTTTGTTTCATTTGTGAGACCAGTCCTTTAATATGCTTGTACAGTATGGTCACCTTACTACGCCGCCGTACACGTCACAAGACTCGAAGCCATTCAGAAAAGATTTTTGCGTTTTTGCCTACGATCCCTTCCGTGGTTTCATGATATTCATACATTACCGCCTTATTCACAAAGACTTTCTCTCATAAATCTTCCTTCTTTGACAAATCATAGGAAGTACTTGCAGTTTTGTTTTATTGTTGGAATAATAAACGGACAAATTTCATCACCATCAGTTCTTGGTAGTTTAAACTTTAGTTTTAGTCGTTCAAGTATAAGACTCCAAAAACCATTGAATACTAATTTTAGCAGATCAAACTATGGTGTACATAGCCCCTTAAATCAATTAATTGACATTTATAACAAATTTTACTCTTGTACTAATTCGCCAAATGATAATATAAAAAGTATAAATTGCAAATTATTATTTTTCAACAGTCTAGTTAAAGTTTTTAGATTTTAAGTATACATTAAGAATTGTTAACGTTAGTATTTAACGAATTATAAATAAACTATCCGACAAGTACCATTTCTTCACATATGTAGTAGACCTCATTTTAAGCCAAATAAAAACGTCCTGTGCGATGAGATACGTTAACTTAAATTAAGTGTTTACTGTCTTCAATACATAAGCATACGTTATAATAAATTCAAAATAGAATTAAAATTTTTTGTAAGTACTGGCATAAGTTTTTCATACAATATCGGTATTTTTCTTGCAAGGTTTTCGAAACTCATATCAACAATAGGAAATCAATCCATAACGAAATTGGAAATGTTTCACTTCACCATGAGTTTTGAAAATGTTATAAAAAACTAATGAGGGATTGAAACTAAGACCTACGACATGACCTTCCTACGCACTAAACACCATGCTAAGGATACTACGGGGTTTTAAAAGTGCTTGCTACAATAAAAAGTATTTATGGTGACAAACACATTACGATCACATAAACTTCCTATAAAATAAGGATCTTCAGATAGTCCTTGAATTATATGCTATCAAGTTTAGCTTATCTTTGTCAAACATAAACCTCTTTTAAAAAAAATTAAGGCATGTTAACTTCTCCAGGTTGATTTCGAGTTCAGTTGAAACAAATATCAATATCGGTATGATCAATTCACAAAAATTATGACAATATTAAAAGCCCATATTATTTTAATTCTCAGCACATGCGCAAAAGGCGGACCAAATAAATCCGAGTTTGGAAAAGTTACTATATACTTGGAAAATAACACAGAAATGAGAAATATTAATTTTTTAAAAAAAGTTAACAACTTCAAAACCAAAAATAATTTATACTTCTTTCCTCATTGATGGTTTTGTAAATAAAAAAAAATATGAAAGTTATTTGAATTTTGCGAAAGTGCGCAGGTACAAATAATCACTTGAATGCAAATTGACAGAAATTGCACTAGAAAAAAAAAACAAGTCATCGCATAAAAGCCGCATTCATGCAGCAGTGGCCTAAAAATAGCAGCCTACCACACCCACTAACTTCAACTCATATGGTATATAGTATGCACTTCCGTTGCATATTCACGCATAAACGCACTTTATGTCAAGTAAAAACACTCAGATTGACACGATATATTAAGACCGGCAAAGGACTATAGACTAATACCAAAAGATTTTGCACCCTCGTCACTTACATATTTCAAACCCTAAATAGAAATTTACAGATATTTTCATAAATAGAATCACCAAGCAATATATTGGGATGGGAATGTGCATTTCTTTGAACCAGAAACGGATGTATACGCGTGTACCCACCTACAAAAAAATATAACTTGAACGCCGAACTCCAGTATCCCGGTGCAGTGTAGTATACTATACTGCAAGCAGAAAAAGACCATCGTCGTCCTCGACGTCGACGTAAACGTGTTTCGTGTTTATGTTTATCTTTGCGATTGCAATACACAACAACACAATACAATAACAAGGACTCAACGCACGAAAAGGACCAACAACATCAAACAAAAACGTGCACTCAAAGAAAAACCGGAACTTTGATTTGCTTCCGCATTAAACAAGCGTACACACTCGTATATAAGTAAGATAGCACCGCAAGGTGGTTCCTTCAACACAGAAAAAACGCACAATTTCCTTCAATGTGGACTGTGATGATGATGATGGTGCATAGTGCACATTAAAATACTACACGAATAACGGTAGCTGCAACAAACTGCATATATAAAAATTAACGGAAATTAACCGTTGTTTATTATTTACTATATTCCGTATGCTCACAAAAGAAAAAAGCTAACTATAACACACTGTTTCGTCTTTCACATCCGGCGAAAGAGAGCCTGTCGAGGAGCAAACGGGCGGGCGAGCGAACGGGCAAATGGAACGAGCGAGTGAGAGCACGCGAAAACGAAACGAAATTAACATCACATACACACCGTTACCGTCGCAATTAAGCACTGAGAATGAATGCGAGTGCTTCGCGTAAAACGGTTGCCGCTAATGGTTCGCTGTGTGCTACCATCTACCACTGGCGTCGTTCAGAGAAACATACCTCTATAAACAGTTATACATCAGCTGTATACATATTATCACGTACATACATCATGGCAAAAATACCGCAAGGAATTGTACCACGCGCTGGGCCTCTCGTCATCGTCGTCGTCGTGCTAGTGCCAGTGCCGGGGCCAGTGCCAGAACCAGTTCCATTGATGCCAAACCATCCGATGGGCGATGACGAAATGGTGGGGCTACAGGGCGTATACGCAACTATAAATACACACAAAAAACATATACTGCAGGCAGGCAGAAGCAAAGAGGCAACGAGGCCGAGCACACACAATCTGTGTCTGTGAATCAGGATTGCCAGATTGGGCTATTTTTCGAAAATTGGACTATCTTTTTACCAAAATTGACAGTCCAGTAATAAATTGGGCTAAAAGTAGCCCAAATCTAATCGTAGTACCTATATAATTTTCTTCGCACATAAATAAATGATGCGCCAGGAACGTTATACTTCAAACAAAACCAATAAATCGGTAAACCAATAACAATTGGGCTAAAAGTAGCCCAAATCTTAACGTTAACAAATATTGAAACGTCATCTATTTTAATAAAAACAATTTACATTTTATTTACCGTTGTTTGATTGTCAATAGAAATACATTCCAATCGAAAATAATACGTCTTTTGGTATTGAAATTGGACAATTTTTTTGACTATCTTTTCCCGAATTGACATCTAATTAATAAATTGTGCTATAAGTAGCCCAAATCTAATCATAGCTTTTATTTTTCTTCGCACACAAATAAATGATATAAATAGAACATTTTTTTATTAAATATATGCGGCAGGAATGTTTTGAGAGATAAAAAACAATAAATCGATAAACCAACAAAAATTGTATTAAACGTAGTCCAAATCTTAACGTTAACTGTTTTAATAATGAAACCTCATCTATTTTTTGAACTAACAATTAACATTTTATTTTCCATTGTTGTATTCTTCCATAAAAATACATTCTAAATCTTGTAGTATTGAAATTGGGCTACATTTATTTTTGGGCTACTTTTTCAGTATCGATTTTGGGCTACAAATATTTTTTGTATTGGACTATCGAGATAATTCTGGACATGGCAACCCTACTGTGAATGCCACTGTGACGTCTTATGCTGTCAAAATAATCATAAAGCACACAAAAAAAAGTAGCTCACCACCACTGACAGAACTATAGTGACACCCAAACCCCACGCACTGACTAACACATTGGGCTAGAGCATGGCATTTCTGCTGAGCTTAAGCTGATAGTACTGCTATTGCCATAGCGCATTTGTGTCCCTTTTCCTTTTCTGTCCAACGACTCTTAATCGTATGTTTGCTGAGAGAGCTCAATAAATTCTCTCTGTTGGTGGAGCCATTGCTATGCAATATTCTATATATTGGTATGCTATAGTGCCACAGCCAGCCCACAGTTGAGTCAAGGAATTTTTGGATACACACTCTGACAGTCACAGCCACTTTTGTGCACAGAGAGTTGTGTGTCTGTGTGAGTGTTTGGTGTTTCAATGCATTAAACCAAGGGTGGAGCTTTTTTTGGGGTTGTTTTCGAAGAATATGGGTGGCGCTAGCACCCATTTTGTTGGATTTTTTAGTTTATTTTGAATTTTCATTAATTTCCCCTCTAATTTATAGTCTATATCTGTTCATTTATCGTTTTTCAACAAAATGGCGGATTAAAATAATTCAAAATTATAAGAAATCACCAATTTCTTGACCCTACTTCGATTGTTTACAAAACTACGCCACTGTTGTTTATCAAAACATCAAGGGATAAACAGGTTGACAGTATACACAATAAAACACAACAAGACAACAACAACAAGACAGAAAATACACCACAACACCGTTAACATCCACCATCAACCCTTACCATCGTCGATATCCTTGCTATAAAGAGAAATGAGACCTAAAACGAGAGCAAAATTCAGTGAGAGTCCTTTTCAAAGTTGTTTCGTCCCTGTTTTGTTTTTGCCGGGTTTTGTATATTGCATGCTGTCAAAAGTTGTTGCTGGGTTGTATCACCGCCGCCGCCGTATCACAAAAAGTGTTATGATGAAAAGAGGAATGAAAAAATTCCTTATAGAATAAAAACCATCATCAGAAGCAGCAGTAGAGAAGCATGGAAAGTGTGGAGGAGGTTGAGGTATCCTTTCTTCTGCATTTTCTTTATAGTTCGTTCGTTGTGGGCTTTTCCAATGACTGCTTAATTGAAAGTGAAATTTCACTTGCATTTGGGGGAATGGGCATTTGTTTAGAAATACGTTTTTAAATGGAATGACCCCTTGGCTTATAAAGGTTGGAAAACTATTGAAATTTTTGTTTTTTTTTTTTTTGTTCAAAAAAATATAATATACCTACCAACTGATTTGTTTTTAAAATTTATTTGAAAAATTAATTTAAAAGAAAATAAAGCTTCTGATGCTTATTTATATATTTTAAGGGATTTATTTACATATTTATTTGGATTTTATAATTTTAGTGAAACACACAACATTTTCCAGCGTTTTCTTCGTGTTCTTTAAAAGATTAAATAATTGAACATTGAGGAATTTGTGTAGTCCTTAAAAAAAAAATATTTAATCCTTAAATATTTAAGAATTATCTTAATAAGAAAAAGATCAGAACACTCTCATTTTCACCTGAGAAAAAATTGGTTTCTTTAAAAAGAATTTATAAAGGAACAGCTGAAGCAAAATCAGAAGATAGGATGCGTTTTAAGCTGATAACTTCGCATTGGTGTCACAAAATTTGGACAAAATGGCATTAATATTTACCTTTAACCACACTTTTTTGTGAGAAAATTGACTCCGAAATAAAACGCTTTTGATGATTTGGAAAAGATATAAAATTAATGTGAACTTCATTAAAAACTCAGTTATTTTTGTTTAATAATAAAATCTTAAATAAAGTTTTATTTATTGGTAGGTATACGAAATTTCGCTTTCCTTTAAACTCAACTAAAATAAAATCACCTGGAATAGCATCTCGGATGGGATCCTCTGGCTCAAGCTGTTCATTGTTCTCAATATCACTGATATCATCAGTTTTATCGGAATCCTCATCTGTCATGATATTGTCTCTTTCAAGAACCATGCTTGAATCAGATTCTGAGGCTGATATTTCTTGAAGTATTTTTCTTACAGTCTTTTGTTTTTTTTTTGGTTGAACGTTTCTGATTTTGTTTTGCAAAATTTCTTCTTTCTCTGGGGTGTCAGTGGCTATGAGACTCCTTCCTTTCTTTCTATTTTGCCTGTTATTTTTCCTTGGCGTAGCTTTTATGGGAGGCTTGAATTGCGAAGGACTTACAAATTCGGTGGGAGGGATATTTCCAATCTCTTCTGACTGATTATTCTTCTCGGTCTGATTAAATTCTTCATTTTCAGTGGGTTCTGGACGATCAGTGACTGAGCTGGGCAAAAAGTCAACGTCACCGAAAACATTTCTATCGAATGGGTATATGCCAGTTTTCTTGAAAGCATTTGTGATTGATGTCGGCGTCATAGATTTTTGATATGCCTCACCAACTAAAGCACCCACGTCATATATTGTAACAGGCTGACCTGGATGCCCCATCATCCAGGAATCCATGCACGCGTTATAAATGCTTTTGAATGGCTTGAGCAGACCCACATCGAGAGGCTGAGTTTTGTGGGATGAATGAGGTGTTAGGTTTAACACAGTTACGCCGTTAGTTTTCGCTAATTCCAAGGATTTAATTGAGAGGTGAGACTCATGGTTGTCAAGCAATAACAGCGAAGGATTTTCTTTAGATGAACAAATGTGTTGTATAAAATGCCTCATCACTTCTGGAAAGAGTTCCGAATTCATCCATCCACTTGGAGTAGGCAAACCTTAAGTACCGGGAGGTGTGCCTATGTAGTAGCAAATTAAAACAAAAAAAACTATGACAACAAATATATATAAACCGAGATAAATTAAATAAAGTCCAACGTTCAGCTTGCCTATGTATAAGTGGATCGCTTCGCACGACCCCATCTGCGGCACTGGACACCTTACTCTACCTAACACCTCTTGACATTTTTAGCAAACAAATAGCTGCAAGCTCTGCTATTCGCCTCAAAGCTTCGTCGCAGTGGACTAACAACAACATTGGCCACTCCGTAATTCTTAGTTATTTAGAATCAATTCCAAAGCACACAGACTACACCATCCCCCAACTGCAATTCGACAGAAATTTCCAGATTTCTATACCTCCCAGATCTTTTTGGGAGGATAGGACATTCCTGGAAGATGAGTCGATCCATTTCTATACAGATGGGTCAAAAACAAAAGAAGGTGTTGGTGGAGGTGTGTACTCTGAACGACTGAAATTAAGTCTCTCTTTCCGCCTTCCCAATCATTGTAGCGTGTTCCAGGCGGAACTTTTGGCGATAAAAGAAGTCTTGTCCTGGCTTAAAGAAAACGTGATATCAACATCTGATATCCGTATTTTCTCAGATAGTCAGGCCGCTATCAAATCTCTGGATTCTGTCTCTACAAACTCTATAACAGTCCATAACTGTCGATCATCTCTAATGGAGATGGCACAACAGTTTAATATTCACCTTTGCTGGGTGCCGGGCCATAGAGACATTCCAGGTAACTGTAAGGCAGATGAACTCGCCAGGAACGGCACAGTACAGCCCATCCTACCACGTTTGGCACGTACTGGCATACCAATCGCTACTTGTAAACTTTTGCTAATGCAAGACGCTGTGAGGAGGGCAGGCACCAGGTGGAACAACATCACCACGTGTCAAGTCACAAAAAACATCTGGCCAACACTGGATTTAAAACGTTCAAGGTGCTTGCTCTCTAAGCAAATCGCATATAAGCTCGATAATAGGTGTCATAACCGGACACTGTCTAATAGGAAAGCACGCCACGAGATTAGGCGTATTCTCAAATGATTTCTGCAGAAGCTGTATGGACGAGGAAGAGGAAGAAACAATTCTTCATCTTCTCTGCACATGCCCTGCTCTGGCTCGAAAGCGCAAGAATTACCTAGGAGAATTCTTCTTTAACGATCTAAACGATCTAAATCATATCGGCATAATCAGCCTCTCACGTTTCGTAAGAGACTCAAACTGGTTCCATTGAGCTTAGGAAGTAACCTCAAGATTCATGTGGTATCACAATGGGCCATTAAACTGGCCTAAGTGTATCCGTTTCCATCTTGGACAGCCACTATAACCTAACCTAACCTATGACAACAAATGGAATTGGTTATGGGAACGTAAATTTACTTTACTGTGTAGCATATGGCTTTTAAAGTTTTTTCTGGGAAAAATAATTACGGGTGGAAGCGCTATTCCACTTGCGCAAATTATTGCACATGTTGTTGACAAAGTGCCTCTTTCCCCACTGGTAACCTTAGATATGCACCGTATTCCTTTCGGGGCTAGAATTTTTAAAGGTTTTTGAACGGTTTTGGTGGCAGTTTTCTTCCAAATTAAAAATTTTTGTCTCGTTGGATAATTGCGGCTGTCTAATTAAAACACTCTCCAAATTGTTGAAATATAGGTCAACATTGAACTTATTAAATCCCGTTGCCCGCGCTAAACTGCAGCTCTCAGGGATTCTCAATAACACACCTGGATGTCGGGCTCGAAAACCTTTCAACCAGTCGATGCCTGCCATTTGGTTTCTCGTCCAGCACTCGGGAACTTTGATTTTATTTATTAAAGCTGTTTCATAAGCCAGCTTTTTTGTTAAACCGATACAGGGTTGTAAACGATAAATTTTTTGATTTTGCAGCTTCCCTGATGCTTTTCCCTTTCTTGATCAAATCGAGAGCAGCTTGCATCTGCCTGTTTTTTTACGTGCCATATCAAACTACAAAACAAAAAAAAACATTTGCACCAAAATAGAAAAATGAATAACATATACATAGGTACACAGTGAATCACCTTTTTCAATTGATTTACCACTGTGTACCATGTTGTTATTTTAACAAAAACAAATTAAAATTATATTAAATATTTCACACAAGTAAACATGTTGACACAAATTATTAAGTCAATGTAACCACAAACACAAATATATGCCTCAAATGGAGTTAAGATGCACAGTTATTAAACGAGAAGAAAAACAAATAGAAAACAAAAAATTACTTACCAATGCAGAAAACACAAACACACGAAAACGACCGACTCCGATCAAGGGATCACGCAGACTGATGGTTTAAAGGAATGAAATGAACAAAGACGATCTTTTCTCTTTTTTCAGATTTATTATAAAATAAAAAAATACATCGTGAGAGCAAATGATTCACTGTGTACCCTAATTCACTGTTGACACCTTTACCCTATTTTGAAAAAAACACAATTATCATTGACATGGCTTAGATTTCATCAAAGCCAGGCCTTTCATAAAACCTTTATAAATTATTTTTTAAAAAATAAGGAAAGAGGTATTATACTATAGAATAATATTGAAATGAATATACCCAAAACGCGTTTTTAACGTCTCAACATCCAAAAAGGAACTTGGAGTTCTTCAGATTAAACTACCGTTAACGAGATTGGCCATATTTCGATAGAGGCTAGACACGCTTCCATAATCATGGATGTGCGAACTTTCTGAGGAGCAAATATCGAGCTAACTCGGGCCACTACATCGTTGTTGCCAAGATAGCATTTCGGGTTTCTAGACCCAAGGTAAAACAGAGATGATGCGAGAAAATACAAGGTCTAACGGCAATAATCGCAAGAGATCGCCAAACCGCTCTGCGACCGAGCTACTTGTAACCTATTTCGAAGTTCATTAAGAGAAGCCGCCTCTGACGTGCTAGGTTTCCAGGATAATCCATTCAATATAGACGATGAAAGCCAACAATCCTGTCTTCCCGACTTAGACGAAGTGAAGATTGCCATATCTAAGCTGAAGTCTAACAAAGCCGCTGGAGCAGATGGCTTGAAACCCAAGGTCTTCACAGCAGCTGAAGATAATTTGGTAAGGAGCATACACCAACTTATCTGTACAATGTGTTTGGAAGACATCTTGCCCGATGAATGAAACCTCAGTATTGTTTGCTTGATACTGAAAAAAGGAGACTCTATTAACTATAGAGGAATCAGTCAACCTAATATCGCTTGAAAAATCTTCGCTGCCGGAAAATTCTCCAGTCGATCAAATATTTACATTACGGTAGGTTCCGTAAAAACCCCAAAAACATCAAATCGACACCCATCACCTCTTCATCGATTTCAGGGCCGCATATGACAGCATCTACAGGGACGAGCTGTAAAGAGCCATGTCTAGTATGATTATGGAAAATTCACGATGCTCCATAAATTTGGAAAATAACTTAACAGAATCTCTCGATGTCAAAAAAGGCATTAGACAAGGTGATGCCCTGTCATGTCCTTGAAAGAATAGTGCAGAATTACCACGTCAGTACTAGAAGCACTACATATCTTTCAAAAGTCTGTCCAATTGCCAGCATATGACCACAGAATCTCTCGATGTGGACATGGACGTAACTTAGCGTAATGCCAATGGGACTTTTGTGAGTATTGGGGCAGAGGCGGCAAAATTAGGTTTAACGGTTAATGAGGGAAACACAAAGTACATACTGTCATCAAAAAAAGACATACAACCCTGACGTCTCGGTCAAAACCTCATCATCGACAGATGTAACTTTGAGGTAGTTAAGAACTTTGTCTACCTAGACTCCGCTATGAATACAGACAACAACACCAGCGCTTAGATCAAAAGAAAAATAACTCTTGCTAACCGCTGTTTCTTTGGGCTAAGAAAGCAATTGAGTAGCAAAGCCCTTTTTCGAGGGACAAAAGTTTAGCTATATAAGACCCTCATCAAGTCCTCGAATCCACACCCACTGGATAGCGCAGTAGAGGAAGATCGCGGATCAAGCGGCGCGCACAAGTGGAATGTGACCTCACCCAACTTGGTGCGCGAAACTGGAAATATCTACCTTAGGGACCGAGCTAGATGGAGAAGTTTATTGGGTGAAGCCCTAGTTCACACAGGGCTGTAACGCCACCTTAAGTAAGTAAGTAAGTAATGATGAACTTTCTTGGAATATTTTGAAAGATACTTTTTTGTGACACTTAGCATCGTAAAGAACCTATTATCCTCTTTTGAAAATTATGAAGACAGCCGCAGAATTTTGTCCTAAAAATCGACAATCAAAATCCAACCATTCTCGAAAACATCACATTTTGGAAACACAGTAAAGACTTATTGATCCTTTTGTTATCTCCATAAAACAAAACATAAAAACCAGGTTCTGCGCGTCTTGCAAAAAAAGCTTTACTCTTCATTTCAAGAGTTTTCTTAAGAAGTCTAACTTTTTCTGTTATTACAAATCTTTTTCGACAAACTTCGTCCTGTCATAAAGATTTGTAATGTGGCAGTTTTTTGTTCCTACGTATTTTATAGTCGCGGCTAAAAATAACAGAAATCAGTTTTATTATCATTGTAGTGCTTTGTGATATACGATGTTTTTTGTTTGATTTCTTGGTGCATAGACAAACAAATCTGATGGTTTTCCAAAACGGGAACAGGCAACATATAACTGACCATATCAGACACATGGGTTTTCTAGATTAATACCACAAACACTTAATGATTGCCCCTGGGACTTGTTTATGGTCATAGCAAAAGCAAGCCGCACTGTAAATTGTAGTCGTTTAGATTGGTTATTTTTCAACTTGACATGCATATTCTTGCTTAAATGAATTACTTTGACACGTTTCCACAAATTGGAGGGCTTTAGAGATGCATTGATTTAATCAGCTGGCGTTGATCGTGGAATCACCTGATAATAAAATCATTGCACCACCAAATCTGTTATTATTGCTTCGTAGATCTTTTAAGGTTCTGTCTAAAGCCTCTGAAGATTTTGTATGTGCCATCGTACATTCATCCCAAAAAACTATTTACATTGCTGCAAAAACGTTGCCATTGTAGAGTTCTTCGAAATGTTGCAGGTTGGGGTTTCATTGCTTGGCATATTTAATGTCAATTTTAGAGCTGAATGGGCTGTTTGACCACCTTCAAGCAGAGTTGCTGCGATTTTCGACGAAGCGATTGCAAGTGCAATTTTATTTTGTGAGCGAATTGTTGCTAATATTAATGAAATCAAAAAAGTTTTCCTGTACCACCAGGTGCATCTAAGAAGTAAATCCCTCCAGTTTCATCGTTTGTTACTTTCATAAGAGTATCAAATACTTCTGTTGTTCATTCAACAGTGTTCGAATTTGTTCGAATTATTCTTTCAAAGTGTTGAGATCATAAAGTTTTTCTCGATGCAACTCTTGGTTAAAAGCATCAATTGAAATCAATGCTTCATTGTAAATTTCTTCTCTGATTTGTTTATTTTTATTTCCCATTTTATTCCGTATTTGATACAAAATATCATCACACATAGGGAAAAAGAAAAGGGCTGTTTTTTATGTTTTTTCCGGCAATAATTCGAATTTTTCTCGCCGTAAAAACCATCCTTGATCTTGAACGAACATTTTTAAAAAAGAATTGGCCAAATTGGTTTAGGCGTTGTTGAGTTATGCGGTAACCAACACATTTTGCGATTCATTTTTATCTATAAAAAAGATAAGACTGACTAGGTAACATTCAATTTTCAATTATTAAGTTTACTTCAATAACAATTTCATCTTTCGTATTTCAATAAAATATGGCTGCTGCGTAAACAAAATATTAATATCAACATTTTGTGTGAGTTACCAACTGTATGTATGATTTTTAAAAACTAGAAAAACGTACGTGCTGTAAATGCGAGTTAAAAAACACTGGTTGCACCCAGACTTCCAATTAGAATGACTTTTGTTTTTTAACTATCCGGATTAAGGACAAATCTTCATACGAAGAAGTTGCTACAGTTTTTATAATTGTAATTATATCCTATTTTGATTTAATGACATAACTTCAAACTTGAATTTCCCCTGAAGAAGGCAACAATCCTTGCCGAAACGTCGGGACAAGTTAAAGAATTTGTTTTCTTTACAAAAATAAAGTGACCAAATAGCCGACGGAAAAACTAAATTTTCCACCCTCAATATAACACTAAAAGTGGTCAATACAACAAATCATAATATCCGGATTGTCATTTATAGAACATCAAAAAGTATACAATCGAAATTTGAAGTTCAAACTGTTTTCAGTCGAGACGTCAAGCAAATTTAGTACTTTTTGCGTTGGTTCTTATTTTTTTGCAAAAGAATTGACTTTTTTAAATATGTAAACGATAATATTAAAAAAATATTTGAAGTCAAAACCTTTATTTTTTCTCAAGATACTGAAGTCCAAAATTAATTGTCACAAATATAAATTGTTTGTTTATAATTATGATTTTTAAAAGTTTTCTAATAAAAGTTTTAAGTTTGATAATAAAAATAAAAGCAAGCAAGGCAATCCTTTTTTGCGAGTAAGTCCATTTGACAGCTGTCACTTGATTTATGCTCAAGTTATTATCCATTTCATAGTGAACAGGTTAACTTCTGAACAACGTTTGTAATCGTCCAAATTTGCTACCAAAATAATAACTTAAAACAAAACAGCTTTCATTTCATTTCATCCAAAACTACATCGAATCTAGTAGTAGTAGTAGTAGTAGTAGAAATCTTTATTGATTGCATAATATAATATAACAATTGTTTTTAACTTAAGATTAATATGGTTTGGCCTCAGGCCGTCTACCAGATTGACATTTCTTTTTAATTAAACTTAATATTTTTAATACAATTTAACATTTCATAACTTTGTTTTTTTTTTGTTCTTTTTTTTATTATTTTGCTTTAAAAATTGCCTTCAATAATTTGTGATCTATATCTAAGCGCCGATACTGCATATCTATATAATACTTCCCAGCCTAATTCGCCATTCAAAACGCCTAGGACTTCTTTTATATCCATAGAAGTTTTTCCAAAGTGTCTTTCTCGGAATTCTCTTAGAATGGGACATTTTCCAATGAAATGGTATACATCTTCTCTCTCCTTAAGATTACAAAGGTCACACAAAATTGTCAATTCGGGCCGATGTGGAATGTAATTGAGCTTAATTATTTCTCCTCTTAGTTTTAATATTAAAGTTATCATGCTTAGTGGAAATCGGTTTAAAAAGTATGTGTTTTCATGAAGATTTAAGTTTAACTGACTGTAGATCATCCTGTGTTGCGAAGATTGCGCTTCCGATAAACAACTCTTATACATATAGAGCGACTTGCTCCTTCCAATAAATTCTGAAAACAGCTTCTCAAGTCACCCGGGCTTATATCAGAGTGAATGCGCACATTTTCCCCAAATCCAGCTCCTAGTTCCTCCCACTTTCTGACAAGATTCCCTTTTGATAAAATGATGTTTTTCAGGATTAGCTTAGGTAGTCTTCCCTCTTCCATCTCCAAGATTTTCATTACATAATCAAAATGTAATTTAAGAACGTCCAAAAATAATGGTGGAACCGATGTCTCTAGATGCAACATGTAATTAGGTGTATTCGAAGGTAATCGAAAAATCCGTTTAAGAAAGTATCTCAGAAACCTTTCTACATCATCAAATTTGGAATATCCCCATACTTGCGCACCATACAGCAAAATAGAGACTGCAGTTGCTCGGAACAGTTTGATCTTCGCGCTATGGTCGACGTTTTTATTATCGATGCAACGACCCCAAACTGCTGAGATTGCTCTTTTCGCCTCCGATAACTTAAACTGGAAGTGCTTTTTCATATTAAGGTTTGGGGTGATCAACATACCTAGATATTTGTACTCTCGTACAATTTCAATATTTTGGCCTTGGTATTTCCACTTTTCATTCCGAGAATATCTGCCGCCGCCATTTCTGAAGATCATCATTTTCGATTTTTCCAAATTA
Source organism: Eupeodes latifasciatus (assembly GCA_920104205.1). NCBI lineage: Eukaryota > Metazoa > Arthropoda > Insecta > Diptera > Syrphidae > Eupeodes > Eupeodes latifasciatus. Next base: position 368,843,717 of record OV049924.1, read on the forward strand.
ACTGAAAGATTCCAAAGACCGCAATAGCTTTCGAGTCGGTTAATCATTCTCTGCATTCCATCAACAGACTCCGCCAGGAAGACTATGTCGTCGGCAAATAACAGACATGGCACCCATATTTGACCAAGCTCAATTCCTCCTCCAATAGCTTCAACCATATCATTTATAAATAATATAAAGAGCAAGGTGCTCAAAACGCAGCCTTGTTTAACACCCATTTCCGTTGCGAAATCTTCTGAAATGAATTCACCATCCCAAACATACGAGGAGTTGCTTTCATACATAGCTTTCAATACATTAATGATTTTACTTGAGATTCCCATCTTGTACAACTTATAAAAAAGTGCCTCACGTGCAATGGAATCAAAAGCAGCGCGAAAATCTACGAAAAAAGAATACAGCTTCTTGCTCCTTCTTTTGTAACTTTCCGCAATATTAATCAATGAAAATAGTTGATCTGAAGTTGACCGGTTTCTCCTAAAGCCCGTTTGAAACTCATTAAGTATTCCCTTATTATCCACCCATTGCGTCAACCTATTGAATATCAGGGCACTGAATAACTTTACTGAGGTGTTCAAAAACGAAATACCCCGGTAGTTTTCTGGATTATTAAAAGCTCCCTTTTTATGCAGTGGGTATACTATTGCTTTTTTGAACTCATGCGGTACGTTTGCTGTTTCAAATATCCTGTTAAATTCCTCGGTTAGTGCGGACACAAATTCGATCGTACAGTTCTTGTAGAATTCCATTGGTATTCGGTCATCTCCTGGAGCTTTTCCTGCTTTAGCCTTTTCAATCACATTCACCATTTCCAAAGTTGAAAACGGTGCATCAAGAAACTCGTCCATGAAAAAAGGGGCTGCATACTGTGGAAGCGGTGAGAACCGAGGGGTGTTGAGAAGCTTTTCAAAATAGTCTCGTAGCTCTACTGCTTTTAATGAGGGACTGATCCTATTGGTTCTACCATTTATGGTTTTTACAGCTTTCCAAAATTCTGCGGAAGACCTTGCACTGCTTAGGGTATCTAAATTTTGTTGTTCATATTGCCTCTTCTTCAAAAAACAGAGTTGCTTGTAATCCTTGTTTGCTGCTGCATACATTTTCTTGAAAACAGAAGAGTTGAATTTTCTTAGGATTTTTAATAATGCAAATGACTTCTTCCTTGCTTTAAGGCATTCTGCATCAAACCATTTTTCTTTAAATTTAATTTTACGACTTGATGTACTGCTAGGTGGTACTGAATCCCTAATAATTTGGGTAAGATTGTCCATGTGTAGGGGGTTGTTTTCTTCCATTCGCTTACCCAGTTCCTCATTCAAATTCTTTTGATACATGTGCTGAAAACTATTTTTCCAGAACAACTTTGGTAAGAGAGCCAGACATTTTGAATTCGAAGTTTCTTCAGACGCTGATACTGTACAGAAAATCTCTAGAGGCATGTGGTCCGAAAAAGTCTGCGCAGCCACCTTGAAGTTCCTCAAAATTGAATTCCAGTTCCCAGACATAAAACAGTAGTCAATGACTGAACAGGCCGTTCCTCGAATAAAAGTGTATTCACCGTAAGAATCACCTTCACAATTTCCATTCAATACTCTTGCATCGAATGCGTCCGCTATCTCTAAAATCCTTTCGCCCTTTCCATCACAAATTTCATCCTTTGATTTTCGAGTTGGATTGAGAATCTCTGATGCAGTTCCACTCAAAAAATTATTTTGCGACAAACCAATCCTCGCGTTGAAATCACCAACAAGTAACAAATTCATTGACCCTAAATAGTGAAGTGCATCGCAAAGATTATCATAATCTCTCATCCAGTGGTTGCAGTTTAAATAAATTGGTATAATGTGATGTGTGCTTCCGTTCATATTTAACTCCAACACATTAATTTCTTCCACCTGTTTGAAGTGTATTGACATTCCTTCTAAACATTTGCGATACCCGTACAGTTCACCACCACTACCTCTACCACAAGTATTTACTTTCACTGCTGGAATCCATTTTAATTCATAATTATTAAATACACCTTCAAATTTCTGTTTTTCATCTTCTAATACATGAGTTTCATAAAGTAGAAATACATCAAAACTTTTAATATAATCAAAGAAATTTATAGTACAAAATTTATTTTTAAGCCCTGATACATTAAACCCTAATATTCTTAAATCTATAGTTTTTATTTGGTTCTGGTAGACAGTTGCACCTCAATCCAAGCTCACACCTGGATCTTCTCTCGAACGCCAACTTGTGTGTTCACCCAAACCACTCAAACTGCTTACAGCGGCTCCTCGATTTTGTTCTGTTGAAACTCTACCAACTTCAGTTTGTCCTCTTGACGTTTTCTTTTTGGCATTGTTTACTTTACTCGCTTGTTGGACTTCATTCATGAAACTTTCGATTGATGAAAAAATAATTGGAATATCACCAAAAATTGACCGCAGTGCCTCTAAAGAATCAATTACTCCACATTTCAAGCCATGTGCCAGATCCCAAGTAAAAAGTTTATTTGTAATGAAAAGCTTATCATCCTTTAGTTGAATTTGTGATTTGACCGCAGGAAACCTCTCACGAAGGAACCTTGAAATCGGAAGAAGGTTGCTTTTCCTACGTCGCACATTATATGGCAAATCTTTGTGTATGTGAATTTGTGAATTTTTTAGTTCTTTTGTGTTATGGAGAATTTTCCACACTGCACTCCGCGATTTCATCTTTACAATAATCATTGCTGTTCTCGCGTTCCTACCTGTTATCGCATGCGCATTCTCAATTTCAGAGACCTCAGAGGGGGCAAGAAGACCCGCGCAAACAGACTTGGCTTTTTCATTCATATCCATGTTTGGCTCTGCGGGCAGGTGTACCACGACATTCGTTTCCATGTTTTTTTGCAGAATTTTGTCAATCTGGCTTTCCAACACATTATTTTTCCTTTCCAACTCTAAAACTTTGGCAGTGATGTTGTCGTACTTCAATTTTAAGCCGGCCAATTCATTGTGGAGCATTTGAAAATCGGCTTTGGAAGGAAGCTCCCGACAAAGTTCTTTATTGTTATTACGCAGGATTTGTATCAAGGATTCGTTGGTAAGTGTAGGAGAGTCCATTTTACAAGAACTATCTGCTAAAGACGGTCTGCGTTTTTCCTCTCTTAATTGGTCGGGGGAGATAGATGACAAGCCTCTTTTGCTCATTTAGTGAGGTTAGCTTTGTGAATAAAAGTAGTTTGTGTTCTTTTTTGCTTAAATGCTAGAACTTACGTAAGATTTGATTTTTATTGGAAAATCCGTAACTTAAAGATTTTTTTTAGCGATGAGTTTTAAATTTTAATGCACTTTTACTATTATTTTAAAGACTTTTTCTAAGAGCTCTAAAACAATTTTATTCTTCACTTTGACAGAACAAATGTCAATCCCCATCGAATCTAAAAGTAAGTTAAAATTTAATGAAGACTTTCGCTTAAATTCATATTCGGAGGTGCATACGCTGACCATGACTTAAGGGTAATACAAGGACGGTATCAACGTAAGTGTTCTCAGCCAAAAATTCGTTAAATTATAAAACCACTTCAATATATCGTAGTCTTGATAATTCGTCAGAAAAATGGCATGCTTACTTTTACGCTGTCCAGGAAAGCGCTGCGACGAAATGCCCAAACCGTCAATATACGGCTTAAAGCGTAAGTCTTCATATTTCTTCAACTTAACCCCAACTCTTAAGCCAGTAGTTTTAGCTGAAATATCGGCTTTGTTACATTGTTTTGTATGCAATTTTGAATAAGCAAGTTTCACTATTACGAAAGAAAACTCTGGACAAATTTTACAGCTCTGCTCTAGATAAAGCCATCAACAATCGAGTTTCAACAAATATATAAAACAAATATGGGTTCCAAAACAAAAGAATATACATACTTCTCTTTCTACTTATTATTATGTTGTTCTTAAAAGTTTTAATTAGGTACCTACTTTAAATATTCTTAAAATATCGCGAAACAAGAAATTATAAAGTTTTAAGATAATCAGCCCTATCGGCAATACTTTTTCCCTGGAAAAAGTTCTCTAGTTCGAAAAATCGGCATCGGCAATACTTTTTTAAGGGAAAAATTTCCAAGGAAAAATTTCCCCAATAAAAATCCCTATCGGCAATGAAGTTTCTCCCCCGAAGTATTTCTGTCTTTGTTTTGATAGGGAACAGATCTGTTAAACAAAATATGAAGCAAAAAAATGTAAGTTATAAATTTTTTCTTTCAAAATGTTCAATAAAAAAAAGATTAAATTATTTATTTTGTAAGGGCGACCAACAAAAAACAAATGGAAACTTTGGTTGATTTGATGGAAAAAAATCCAGACATTGCCTCCGGATATTCCAAAAAGAGTAAGGAGGAAGTAACCAGATTCTGGAAAATTGTTGATCGTGAGCTTAACAGTACTGGACCACCTGTTAAGTCTATATTTGAATGGAAAAAGGTTAATGTTTCTGTTAAATCTAACTAAAATTAGCTAACAAATTTTTTTTTTAGGTGTGGAGTGATAAAAAGAAGTATATCAAAAATAAAATGTCGGAAAACCTTAAAATGAAGCACGGAACTGGGGGTGGCCCTTTCCGAGAGTATAAATTTTCTGCTTTGGACGAAGCAATAATTAAATTATGCGGAATGACTCAATCAGTTGAAGGTTCCTCGGGTTCTCGGCGATTTGGGTTGCCGTCGTGCTCAAAAAGGCATAATGAAAACCAAGATGCCGACAAAGAAAACTTGTCAGTGTCTCCACCTAAAAAAAACAAAGCTTCAGAAACTATACCCATAGATGATGAGTTGGAACTTCTAATGTCTGTGGCCGACGACTCCAGGCAAATTAATTCAAATATGAGTGACTCTTCCAGTCATAAAACAAAGCCAATCCCACGTTCATCTAAAGAAGCAACAGAAACAAAAAGGACTTGTGAATTTTTGGAAAGAGAACTTGAGCTCCACCGAGAGCTTTGTGATAAGGTTGGGCGAGTAATAGAAAAATTTGATGAAGAAAAAGAAAACAATCAACACCAACGAAATGAAATAAAAATCAGCCTAAAAAAAATATACCATTCAATTGATCGTCTTTGTGACCACCAAAAACTAGCTCTTGAGGAACAAAAGCGTAGCAACTTTGAAATGGAAAAACTTCGAAGACGTGAGATTGAAGCGAAATTTGATTTCAAGCAAAAACTGCTTGCAATTGAGGAAGCTAAGCTTGAACGATTGGGTTAAGTAAACATAAGCCATTTTTGTGTAGTGAATTTTGTATTTTATTTATTTTCTTTGAATAAAGTTATTTTAAATTGACTCTCCAATTTGCGTTCTTATATTTTGAGATACAGTCATATACTCTGAATTATCAGGTGGCATTTCGTTTTCCAATTCTTCGGTGTCAGCATTACTCTCATGAATACTCGTCCTAGGAAGGTCCATAGGATTAAAATCAGCATTGAAATGAATGCAAATGTTATGTAATGCACAGCAAACATTTGTTATTTGCACGGCTTTGTCAGGTTGGTAGTGAAGCTCCCTTGCACCGAGTAGACATCTCCACCTGTTTTTGAGAACACCATTTACTCTCTCAATGATGTTGCGGCACTGCTTATGCTTCAAGTTGAATCGGCTCTGAGATGTACCATCTTCTGGATTTCTATGGGGAGTTAAAAGCCACGGTTCTAGTGGGTATCCAGCGTCTCCTACGTATGTACATTAAGTTTTTTTTTTATTAGATTAAAAAAAGTACATCGTGAAATGATCTTACCCAATAACCACGAGTTTCTTTCTCCATTTAAATACTTTTGTTCCAACCATGACCTTAGTTCGCTTACCCTCCAAATGAACGCATCATGAGTTGCTCCCGGGTGGCTAGCATCAACAAACCGAATCCGCATATCAGCATCACAAACCTATGGATATGTAGGTTTATAAATAAAAGTGTTAAATATAATCAGCCCTATTGTGAGTTTCACTTGGAATGTTTTCCGCTCGGAATATTTTTGTTCGCCCGGAATTTCAAAAGCTATCATTGTTTCGCCCGAAGAGAATTTACACTTTCAACTAAACTAGTTTCTTGTTCGGTACCAAAATTTAAGTGAGAGAAGAGCTGTCGATATCCTTGCAAATTACTTGAAAAAAAATTTGAAAATACAGGGAGATGTCCGAATGAGAACAACTTTTCGTCGGAACTCACAACAGGGTAAAAGTGAAATTAAATGTTTCCGGTTGGAATCTTGTTCACGTTGAACTCAGTATAGGGCTGAATATATAGGTTATTTTTTACCAGTAAAACATTTAAACTAAAAAAGCCTTTCCGATTATAAAATAAGTGTTTGTTAAGTGTAGGCGCGATTATGCGGATGTGTGTGCCGTCTATACAACCGATAACACCTGGTATACGATGTTTTTCGTAAAATTGGATGGCTGTGTTTCGTTTTTCCTCTGGTGTCATGTCCATATTAATCCAACTTGAACATAGCTTGTCTTCAAGTATATTTAAAACATCCTTTAATACTTCAGAAAATGAAGACTGAGCTAGACCCACGACATGGTCGTTGCCAACTCCTTTTTGGTATCCTCCTTCTGCAAAGAAGCGCAAGCATGCGCTAAGCTTAACAATAGGAGGAATACCAAAAGATTTTTTTTGTTCTGCAAATGAAGTTTTCAGAATGTCCAGTAAATAAACAAACATAGGTTTATTTATTCGATAGTATTTTTTGAATCTAAAAAAATAAAACAATTCTTGAGGTCAACGTTAAAAATATAAACTCCCAACTTACGTTGCTTCTGGCAATTCAAGAGGATTGCAATTGTCCCTTAAAACCCTTCGCATAGTCCTTAAATCATTATTTTGTCTTTCGGCACGATTTTCCTCATCAAATAATACAAATATTGCACCGTTAAACATTTTAATTCTTGATTTTATTACTTTTTGCACTCAAAATTAGAGCTGTCAAAACTTTCGAAGAAATGTGTTCGAAAGTTTTTTTTTTTTGTTAAGTTGGTTGTACTTCTTTCCCGAAAACGAAATTCCGATGGAGATTGCCGATAGGGAGAAAAATTCCCGGGAGAGAAAACCTACTCCCGGGGAAATTTCTCACGTGAGATTGCCGATAGGGCTGAATCACTAGTAATAAATTGGTGAAAAATAACATTCGACTAAAAATCTTTTTTTTAAAAAAGGAATTTTTGAAATGAAACTTATTTTAACATAAGCAAAATATTAATGCTAAGTTTTAATATTGTTTCTAGAAAAATTCAATTGACACCTTTTTTACAAAACACGAAAACCTATACAAAAACATCAAAAACTTATAAGAAAAGGTTTTCGATTCAAGCTGGTATTTAATGAGAACAAAGAAATATGTTGACTTCAAATTCTCACAGCAGCTCTCAACAAAATGTTGTAGTTTTCTTTCGGTAAAATTAATTGAAAAAGAACTCAAGTGAAGTTTTTTAAGAAAATGAAACCGCCCAAAAAACTAAATTGGTCAAATGTTACAAAGATTCAACAAAAATAAGCTGAAACTCCAATTATTGATTCGGGAAGGTATCAGAGTGCCACTCATTCTCAGCTTTTTCATTTCCAAAAAAACATGCATACAATTTAAATATTGAAAAATCACTTACCATTTCATAAATAAATATTTGTTGAATCCTTCCGTTACCTTCATCGTTTTCTCTTTTAATTTGAATTGAATTCATTTCTTCAATATTCTCTTCCACTTCAATCAATTTTGTTTATTATAAGCAAATATTTCACACTCACTGATCGCGGAACAAATCATTAAAAACTTACGGACTTTGTTAACCACTCCCAATTTATTTGACTACACGGGCGCGCACTCAACAAGGATTAGACATAGACAACGACTGCGCAGTGCGCTCTTCTGTCTTCTCTATTTCTTTGAAAATTTCTGTGAGCTTTCTGTTTCCATCCATGCGACCATGACATGATTCATTCCATTATTCGCGCTCAGAGCTTATTTCCAAAGGACAAAGCTCACCGCATATGTCTTCTTCACGATTGAGTATTGATGCAGGTGAAATGCAAATTGTCCCAATGGTTATTTTTGATGTTTGAGGGAGAAAACAAATTATTGCATTCTCACAGATATCAAAGTGAGAGAAAAATAAAATGTTGTTTCTGATCTACTGACATTATAAGAAAATACAAACAAGTATATATTTATTGACTGGGTGGCAGTGAGTGTTGTGAGAATTAAATATGGCTGTTAAAGGTTTCCCTCTTATTAGACCACGTGTAGCCGAACAACTACCGTTGGTCCTAGACTGCTATAAACCAGGTAGGTATTACCGCCATCCAAGAAATGACAGACGGAACGAAAAGATGAAAAACTGCGATATTTACAATCAATGGTGACCGCTACAAAGAAAATCAACAGCGCCTATTAATATGAAAGCGGCTTTGTCGTTGTAGCTAGACTTAGGCAACAAGTCCTGAGCTGTAGGTGAATCAACCAGCACCTCATGACCATCCGCATAAATGCTCGCTTCGGGAACATTAGCCTAAAATGCTAACACGCCTTCACAGAAGAGAAGGATGACAACACCAAGGATACGTTCTTCGAGCTCTTGGACAAAGCATTTAAGCAGTGCCCTATCTATGATATTAAAATTGTCTTGGGAGAATTTAAAGCCAATCTAGGAAGGGAGGACAACACTTCCGATAACAGATTCAGGCTCATTGATTTTGCTACGAGGGCTTAACTTCGTGGTAGCCAGAACGCGTTTTCAACACCTCAACATCCACAAAGGATCTTGGAGTTCTCCAAATCATTCTAATGTGAACCACATTAAACAGAGATCGTTAATTCCTTTTCCGACAAAGTTACTAGTATAGTAACATATTTTTAAGGTCTCTGAAGCCAATAAAATGCATCGAGAGCCAGTGGAAAAATTTCCAAGATGCAATCAGAGAAGCCGCTTCTGACGTGAGAGATCTCAAACACCCACCAACAAGAAACCCCTGGTTTAATAATGAATGTCGGCAGGCAAATGTAGCTAAACAACAGGCACGCAAAGATGCGCTGCATAAAAGTCCGAGAGCTGCATATAAGCTCTCTATATGAGCAAAATAATAAAAACGAACACCGATTTCTCAGAAGGAAAACGAGAGAGCATGAGAAGCGTACGATCATAGATTTGAGAGGTTCAAAAGCTAAAATGAAGTTTGAAGGTCTTATGAGCAGGTGCAACGAAATTCACAAGTACATAGACCTTGAACCGAAGGCTGCTAAGATAAAAGTAGAAACATCTACATCAGTCAATGCTGAGGATATGGAAGGACAACTTCTGCAGACGGCGACGACGAACCGAATTACGCTGCCAGGCAGGATGATCGATTCAACATAGATGACGAAAGCTAACAATCCCGTCTTCATGACTTAGACGAAGTAAAGATTGCCATTTTTAAGCTGAAGTTGAACAAATCCGCTAAAGCAGATGGCTGGAATTCAGCTAGTTCAGCAGATAGTTTGGTTAAGAGCATGCACCAACTTATCTGTTAAATATGTTCGGAAGAAAGCATCCCCGATGATTGGAACCTCAGTATTGTTTCCCCCGATACTGAAAAAAGGAGAACCTCTAAACTGCACCAACTACAAAGGTCTACTTAACATCGCTCACAAAATCTTTTCTGCCGTAACATGTGAAAGTCTAAAAATCATCTTCTAATCAGTGTGGATTTATTCATATTACGACAGATCCTGGAAAAATCTCAAAAACACCAAATCGACACCCAACATCTCTAAATCGATTCCAACGCCACATATGACAGCATCTACAGGGACGACCTGTATAGAGCTATGTCGGTGCTCCATAAAGGTTGGAAACAACTTAACCTAAAACTTTCGATGTCAAAATAGTCTTTAGACAAAGTTATGCACTGCCATGTGATTGCTTTCACATCGTCCTTGAAAGAATAGTGCAGAGCTCCCACGTCAACACTAGAGGAAATATCTTTCAAATTTCTGTCAAATTACTAGCATAATGCTGATCACATTGACATAATCGGAAGAACTCAGCGTGATATCAATGGGACTTTTGTGAGTATTGAGGCAGAGGCGGCAAAATTGAGTTTAACGGTTAATGAAAGCAAAACAAATTTCATGCTGTGGTCAAGAAATCACCTACACACCGACACGTCTTGTTCAAAACGTCACCATTGATAGACCTAACTTCGATGTAGTTAAGAATTTTGTGTACCTTTGAACACAGAAAACAACACCAAAATAAATAAATTAGGTCTCGCAACAAAAGCGGATGAAAGCACCTTGGGTCGTTTCGAGGGAAAAGTTCTTCGCGTGATCTACGTTCCCGTATGCATAGAAGGTTAGTGTAAGAGAAGATGAAACGACCAGCTATATACCAGCCAGAATGACAAAAGACCAACGACCGATATGGCTGGGTCACGTAGAGCGCATGAAAACCAATGCTACGGGCCCAAAAGTCTTCATATCCACGTCCACAGGACAATGCAGTAAAGGAAGATCGCGAATCAAGTGACACAAACAGTTAAATTTGACCTCACCCAACTTGGAGTGCGCAACTGGAAACATCTAGCTAGGGACCGATCAAGATGTAGACGTTTGTTGGGTGAGACCCTAATTCACCCACGACTTTAGCGCCACCTTAAGTAAGTAAGTAAGTAATTACTTATGATTTAAAAGACTTCAAATAAAAGTAAATTAATGCAGTCAAATTCTAAGACTTTTCAAGTTGCAAAATAGGGCACTCATTTGTCTTTGAAAATTATTATGCAACTTTTAATTTCATTGTTTGATTAGTAGTAGTATTAGTAGTACCCGTGTTATGATGGTTAGTGCATTAGACTGTCAAGCCAGAGGTCTTGGGTTCGATCCCTGCCTATGCCATCTAAAGTACTTTTCTCCAAGATTAATTCCTGTCATGAAAAGTGCTTTCTCAAATTAGCTGTTCGGATTCGGTTTAAAACTGTAGGTCCCCTTCATCCCTGACAACATTACTCGCACACAGGAATGGTTGAGAGTTGTAAGTCACCAGACCCTAGTTCTCAACGGACTGTTGCGCCACCCAATTTATTTATTTTTAAATTGATTTGAATTTTAATATATAATAAAATAATTAATTAATTAATTTTTATAATGAAATATTCAAATTTATACAAAAAGGAATTTAAAATAAACCATAATCCATTCTGAACTTGTCCTTGAATGTGAATTGTTTTTGTTTCATGTCGCAGTCAAAACTTTTATGGATTTAAAAAAGAAAGTTCTGTCAAAAAAACCTACTGATGAGGACATGATTTCATTTTTTCAACCAAAACAAAGCCGCCTGCAGCTTTTAAAAATAATCATTAAACCAAAGTGACAGTATTTCTTTGAACTCACGTTTTTCAAGGGATCAAACGATCAACAAAATAAAAACAGTAGAAAAAATAACAAAACAAAAAAAAAGAAAAAACTTTTCATGTTAATCTATTTTTCTGCTCAGTACTTTGGAAAATATCCTTAATTAAAATATGCTAAACACATTCACTATACCATGCCACCTCCACTTCTCATCCTCCACCACCATCATAGTCATCTTCACATTTTGCAGTGTAATCCACAATGTCAACAAAATTCAAAGAACTTTCCAGAATACAGTTATACACCCTTTTTTCCAAGGCAAGAACCATCATCATCGTCCTTATACGGATATAGAGCATAGAGATGGAAGGGTTTAGGTTTAGACTTTAGATTATACCAACGAACAGAGTAAGGAACGCTCCGATGGTATGGCAGTGGTAGTGGTGTTGTAGTGCACAAAATTATGCAAATGCCGTCTTTCGTAAATATTTATCCAACTCACAGAGGTGTCTACGGAAATTTAAGATAAAGGCGACCGTGAAATGGATGAGTCTCTCTCTCTCTCTCTTACAGCCTAGCTCAGCTCTGATGTCCTGGCCTTACCGTATAGTATCTAGTGGCAATTTCATCATCATCATCATCATCATCGTCTTCTTCATTGTCTGGGTCTGCGGGAGTTCTTTAAACAATTTAAAAAACTGAAAACAACAGCAACAACGAAAGATGTCAAGCTAAATCAAGATGAGAGGAATGAACTGGGTATACAAGTTGACAGATGCTGGCAACAAGATTTACCCAAGCCCAAGCATCCACAGGGACATGGCCATCTGGATAAGGGCAGTCATTCGTGGAACGTGAAGATATCAGCAATGGCAATGGCAATGGCAACGGCTACGGTTACGGCTATAAGGCAACGGACGCGGTAATTCGCTCAAGCACGATATAACGTCACCATCGTCGTCGTCGTCGCAGCGCAGCACAGCACAAGAGACCAATCCTGACGAAAGGATACCCACCAAGAAACTGGAAACTTAAAAGAATCCACCATGTCTCTGAAGCTTGTAAATACCAACAAACAAAAGGACTCATGAAATCGTTAATTAGAATGCAGACGAAATTTAATTTATGCAGACAAAGTAAACTCTGTAATTATCCTTCGATTTAATTTTTTCCCGTTGCTTTTTTTTTTGAGCAATACTTGGAAAAATCAACAACAACAAAAATAATATCAGCTCAAGCTCAAGGGGTAAATGCGATTTTGTTTTCATTTTATAATATTAAAACACCAGGCAACACCCCATCCATCAAAGGCCTGACGGAAAACCCGGAACGGAACGGAACGGAACGGAACAGAACAGAACGTAACGCAGTACAAACGAAAAAAAAAACACAAAGGCGGACGACAATTAACGGTCGGGTCGTTGCAAGTGGCACAATGTGCTGTCAGTTGGCCAATGTATTTTTAATGTTTAATTACTTGACAATGTAATTAAAATATGGGTGTTCACATGAGAATAGCATATTATATGAAGCTTGTATATCGACCCGACCTGAACTGACCTGACCTGGCCTGGACATACCTATCAGCGGGCCTATCATTGGTATATTATAATCTGGCTTGACATACCTTTACGTCTACCTATCCATTTTTGTATACAGTTATGGCCAAAATAATAGTAACAAAGGCAACACATCTAAAATGTGTAACCATTTAATTTGAATGGTAAATATTTTGTTAAATTTTCTTAGTTAGTGTTTTTTTAAAAAGCAATATTAGCTGTCAAGATTTTAGAACCCATTTACTGAAGGCTTCATTAAAGGTTACAAAAAAGACCACTGATTTTGACACAAAATGGCAATTTATTTTATTATTTATCTGCAATGACAAAAGTGGAAACATTGTAGTAGAACCGCAGTCAATATGCTGAGGATATGGAAGGCTCACTTCTGCAGACTATACAACCAAATTACATTATGAAAGCCGTTCGAGCAGATGGCTTGAATACCGAGCGTTTCAAAGCAGTTGGAGATATTTTGGTTAAGATTACTTTAAAATGAGATCCTTTAAACTGCACTAAGTGCAGATTAATCAGTCTTACTAACATCGCTTACAAATCTTCTCTGCCGTACTATTTCAAGGCCTAAGACGAGAAGAGTCCAGTGTAAAAAAAACCAAAACATTAAATCGACACCCACCATCTTTAAATCGATTTCAAGGTCGTATAAGTCAGCATCTACAGGAACAAGTGTTGCGGTAAATTTTACCACAACAAGTTTCACCTCCCTTTTTGCTAACCACCCTTAACAATTCTTACCGCAAAATTCTGGAAGAGTTTAGTAGAAACCTGGACCATCAGCCAGTGACCTGCTCTTCTAGCATTTTGGGAAAGTAGATTTAACAGGTCTTACCAAAGTGTGCGAAAGGATTCCACACCAACGAACTGTGCGACGGTTGGCCCACATATTGGTTGAATAATATCGTCAAGGCATGAAGACGATACCCATGCCCAACAATGTGTGTAGAAAAGTCATACCAACTTTAACGTAGTATGGCCGAGGCCCACCATAAAGTATTAATGATAGAAAAATCACTCCAAGAATATTTTAATAACTTTTATCTTAATTATAGGCTTGGCTACCGACTTCCTTCAACACGACAGAAGTAGTTTTTCCTCAACCGAAATCGATCGCGTGTAGGTACTCGGTAATGCGAGGAATTCCACACGATTTTCCAGAAAGTCTTGGCTAATGGGTTCGAAATTGAAGAGCTGAACTCACTCATTGAGCTACTGGGTGATCGCATCACCTTTTTAAAGAGATCGCGTGCGATGAAAGATACCTGGCTTCTCGGTCGCACACCCCAATCTTATGGATGGAGGAAGTTGCGGGACCGAGACAGATCGATCACCACGCAAAAGATCCGACAGGATTGCCTGAGGGCAGGTAGCCGGAAGGGTCAAGCTCGCCATGATGATGGCCACTTTTTGGATTGCGCCCAGAGCGATTAGAAGATTTACGAAAATTGTGTGGAGGAATTAAAAAAAAAAGACGTAATTTTTGTACGATAGATTTTTTTTTCTTAAAGTTTTATTGAGTTGGAGATTTTGTGTTCTGGTGTGAAGAAAAGTTTTTGAGGAAGGAATACGATAGCTGTTGGGGAATTCGTCCTTTTGACCTTCGAGTCGAAGGGTTTAACCGTTTGATTTTTGTCTTTGTCTTTTGTCGAAAATTTTCTTCGAGTGATTTTTCTTGGTTGTTTTTTTTTCCAATTTTGTTTAATAATTAATAATTTTCATATTTCATATTTTTCATACTTTTTGTTATCGAGATTTGACCTTCTGTCAATCTCAAAATCTCTACTTGTAATTGTGTTATCATAAAAGATCCCGGCTTCGGCCAAGGTTTTCCAGGCAATAAAACATAATTTTAATTTCCCATCTGGAAAACAAAACCATTCTTTCATTTTCTAACTTGATTTGAAGACTAATTTTTCAGCTTCTGGTTTTGGTAAACTTCCGGTAAAAAGTTTCCTGGCGCCCACTTTAATCAATACGACTTGGAGAAATTCACCTCGTCGTATTTCGATATCAATTTTATTTCAATTTTATTGATCACCTCGATTAATAAAATTTTCACCTAATCGAAACCCCCCCCTTAGGCTGAGCTACCGTGCTGGCAATACTTTTATTGCTACCTGTGGTGAATTCTTTCGCCTGTTGACATATCGACTGACGTTTTTCGTAAAGTGTCATACTAACTTTCGCGGCACATCGGCGGTGTGCAGTTTCGATTTTACTTAATTTAAAATAATTTTAAAAAAAGAAAAGATTTTAATTCGCGTTCGGTCCTAGTTAATATTGAATTCGGTAATCCAATAGTGTTTAAATTATATATATTGATATATTCAATCAGTCGGTCGGTCGGTGGAAAAATTCTCAACACAAGGCATGTCCAGTTTTGACATCCCTGCCAAAATCGTCAGTTTTTGCAGGATAAATATATTGAATGCTGCTATGTACATAGATTGGATTTGGAAAAAACTTAACTGCAACCTCTTGATGATCTTGATCACTACGGGGGTGATGAGGACTACCCCAACTGCGGGTCTCGAAGCTATCCTAAATCTCACCCCCATAGACTTATTTGCGCAAGAATCAGCAGCAAACAGCGCTCTCCGACTTAGTCAGACCGATATTTGGAGATCTAGTCAACACGGTCATACCACGATCCTTAGGAAATACGTTGGCAATAACGTTCGTACCGATTACATGACCCCTTATCTAGACTTCAATAAAAACTTCACTACCAACTTCCCTAATAGAGAGGACTGGGAAAACAGTGTACCCTACACTAACGAATCGAATCTTACCATCTTCACCGATGGTTCGAAAATGACTACTGGGGTAGGGGCAGGTTTCTACTCAGAAAATCTTAGCCTTGCCAGTTCATTCAGACTTCCTGACCATAGCAGCGTCTTCCAAGCTGAGATCTTGGCAGTGAAAAACGCTGCTAATCAAATATCCATGATGGCGATACCACACGCTGATATCATTTATTTATTTATTTATTCAGTTTATCTATCAAGTACATTAACTTTCTTAGATTTAGCATATGTGAGTATAGAATGATGGGTTTGATATAGATATACATACATACAAGATACTTACAATAAATTAAGACAAGAAGGTAAATTAAGTTAGTTAATAAAAAAAGTGTATATAATAATAATTTTACATGTTATTTAATATGATACTTTTACAAATATTCCGACTCATATTAAAATCGATTACGTGGTCATATTTATTATAATTAATAGAAGCCATAGTTATTGGGTCATTAAAACCGTAGTTAGTCCTATGTGAGGGTATAAAAAGTAAATCACCTCCTCTAGGTCTAATACGTCGATCCGGGACATACAAACTAAACTTAGAGAGCAATTGTGAACATTGAATATGCCCACATAAAACATCTCGTGCAAAAAGAACAGAAAAATATTCACGTCTTATACTAAGTGATTTAAGATTAATCAAATCACATCTGGCATCATATGATGGACTATAGGACCAATTTAATTTTCTTATAGCAAATTTAGTGAATCTTCTTTGAATTTTCTCAATGCGTAGCCGGGTATTAGCATAATACGGATTCCACACAACAGAACAGTACTCTAGAGATGAACGTATCAATGCAATGTAAATTGACTTGAGAGTATAAGGATCTTGAAAATCTTTAGCATTACGAAATAAGAAACCTAACATTGAGTTTGCCTTAGATATCATATAGTCGTAATGCCAGGAGAATTTAAATTGTTCGTCAAAAATCACGCCTAGATCTTTTTGTTTGGATACTCTCTTTAGGCTTATATTGGCAATTTTATAGTCAAATAAGATGGGGTTAAAAATTTTGAATATAGTTAAGACAGAACACTTACTAATATTAAAAAATAGTCCATTGCGATCACACCAAACAGAAATATTATTTAAGTCATACTGTAGTTCAAAAACATCGGATTCGGTCCTAACTTCCTTGAATATTTTAAGGTCATCAGCATATAACAAGCAATTTGAGTGAATAACATGTGTTGGCAAATCATTTATGAACAATAAAAATAAAAGTGGACCAAGATGGCTGCCTTGTGGAACACCTGAAGAATTTGTGATCTCTGAAGAAATTTCAGATCCAAGTTTTACAAATTGTTTTCTTCCAATCAAGTAGCTTCTCAACCACAATAATAATTTCGAGTGAAAACCCAGAAATTCTAGTTTCTTAATCAGAATGTTGTGTTGGACGCTGTCAAAAGCTTTGGAAAAATCAGTAAAAATTGAGTCAACTTGATATCTATTCTCTAAGGCAGACAGGCAGGCATTAGAAAAAATTACCAAGTTCGTAGTTGTGGATTTACCGCTCACAAAACCATGCTGAAAATCAGATATATTATTACAAACCGCAGCATACAACTTATTTTTGACAATAGCTTCAAAGATTTTCGGAACTATCTGAAGCTTTGCAATGGGCCTATAATTTGTAATTACTTTTTTCGAGCCGGATTTATGAATAGGAGTAATAAAAGACCACTTCCAAGTTTCAAGGAACTCACCATAACATAAAGATTTATTAAATAGAATACGAAGTGGCTTGAGAAGTCCAAGCTTACAAATTTTTAAGAAAATTGGTGGAATATTATCAGGTGCAAGAGAATAACTCGATTCAAGAGAAGATAATTCCTTTAGAATATCCTCTTCCGTTATAGTAAGATGACCAATATCAGTTATAGCATCACATAACGGTACACTTGTACATTCAATATCAAGATTTACAAAATTTGACTGGAAAAAAGAAGCAAACATGTTGCTTATAACATTCAAGTTATCACTTAAAACACCATTTAGCTCCATTTCAGATGGAATGCCAAGTGATTTTCTCTTTGTATTAATAAAAGTCCAGAATGCTTTAGAATTGTGCTTGATTTTTGACTCAAGCGACCAAAGATATTGATTGTGAAGAAATTTCTTCAAATACTCATATTCTTTTCTTAATTGACAAAATTTTCTTCGAAGTGAGACATCTTTTCTGCTCTTTTTGTACATGTTTGTCATTGCACGTTTTAAATTTAAAAGATGTTTATTAAACCAAATAGGTCGATTTTGCTTTTTTATTAATTTGGCCGGTACAAACTTAGAAAAAGCGGTTTCTATCACCTCACAGAAAACATTATAGGTAAGTTCAAGACTAGGAGCTGAAAGAATATTTTCCCATGGAACTGAGTAAATATAGTTATTTAACGACACGTAATCGGCTTTAGAAAAGTCATATACATACTTATTACAATTTGAAACAGAAATTTGATTTAAAATGGCAAAATTAAGAGATATATGTAATGCTTTGTGATGAACACTATTATTCAAGAGTGAAAATTCAGCTTCAGCAACGGAACATTCAATATCTTGATGGACAAAAACTAGATCTAACATTCTTCCAATGGAATTATAAATACAATTTGTTTGCTGAAGATTCATAGCATACATAGAATCAGTTACGTTATATTCGAAATCCTTACTAACATTGAAGGGAAAAATACATTTATCTTCTTCAGAATACATCCATTTGATATTTGTTAAATTAAAGTCACCTAAGACTACAATAAAAGAATTTGTATCTAAGTTATTAGCAAGAAATTGTACATTATTGACATGATTTTCATACATTTGAGCATCTGAATTTGGTGGAATATATGAGACAAAAAAATATACATTAATTTTGTTATTATTATTATTTAAACAATCAGTTTTAGAAAATTCAACACAAACACATAATTGTTCTATCAAACCAGAAGAAAAATTTAATTGAATTTGTTTGCTTTTTAAACAAGAGCGAACAGCTAGTAAAACTCCTCCCCCTCTGCTTAATCCAGTTTCAGTTTCGCACCGATCTTTTCTAAAGACTTCGTAGTCAGTGTTGAGCAATTCAGATGAGTTTATATTTTCACTCAGCCAAGTTTCAGTTAATGCAATAATAGAATAAGGGCAATCAACAGCAGCAACACAAAAATCACTTACTTTTGATCTCATACCCCCCGCATTATGATAGAAGAGAGAACAGGACGAATAATGCATAGGATGAGTTTGAGCAACAGGAACAGGAAATATATTAGCTAATCGGTCGTTTTTATTTCCGCAGTTTGGTCGTTTTTTGGATGGAAATTAAAAACTCTGACACGAACACCTGCCTTCCAAACATTTGAGTCGAGAAAATTTAACAACAAATTAGCAGGCACTCCAAGTTTAAAATTGATGTACTTAAGCTCTTTTATATCAACATTTAATTTTATCAACTTATAGCAGCATAATTGTGATATATCAACGTTAAATGCTGAAGATACATAGTCCAATATTTCATCGCAAGTTGTTTCTGGTTTAAAAGACGATAAATGAAGCCATTTCCATTTACGTATGACGCTTAACATACAAGAAGATTGGACATTTGTTCCAACGATTTGGTTAATACGCTTAGTTGTGCGCGCTTTGTTGATTTGCCAATTGTTGTTTATTGAATTAGTTTCATCAGCATAAGCACCTTCAGTCGTAGCAACAAGAGCTTGATTACAAACCTTACCATCAAGCTTCTCATCGCCATCAGCCAAAAACCCAACACCAGTAATATTAACACCAGCAACATTAACACCATCAACATTAATACCAGCAACATTAACACCAACAACATTAACACCAGCAGCATTTCCGCCAGCATCATGAACACCATCAACACCCATCGCAGCAACACCATCGACACTCACAGCAGCAACACCAACACTAGTAGCAGCAGCAACATCAGCATTTACATCTTCTGTGTGGGTAGCAAGAGAGTGAGAGCTAGAACCCGACGATGACGAGCCACCAGCATCAACATTGTCATTGTCAACTCTAACAATTTCCTTACACAGAGATTTTTCATTGTTTACACTTTGAGAAGAAGAGTTCAAATTAATATTTGATTTTAACGAAGAAACCGATTTTTTAGTACTAGAAGAAGCTTTCTTGCCAGTACTTTTAGAAGGCTGAGAGTTCAGTGTTGTTTTCTTACTATTTTTAGGGGGCAAGGGAGAAAGTCCATTTCGAAGTTGGGCTGGTGAAAGAGAAACATTTTTCGTTTCTTTGAACAACGGATTATTTATATATTTATTGTTTGGTTCAATCACTTCTACTTTAGAGCGGGTAACGACGCGAGGGCCTTTTGATGCATTTGAGTTTTGAGAGAGATTTAACTTTTCAAATGCACTCTTATTATCAATGAAGTAAGAGAAAAGATCATTAATTTTAGATATGCATGACAAGACAGAAATTTTTCTACACGAATCACACTTCCAAAATAAAGTTTTATCTGATATTAACGCGGTTAAAGATGATTCACTCAAATTTGTGCATTCTGCAATGAACACTGTTTGACAAATCCCGCAGCAGATAAAATTGTTTTTAGATGTATTATCCATTTTACATATAAGTATAGGAGCACGAAAAAACAAGACTGAGTTAAACGAAAGCTCGATTGAGAATATCACCTTTTTCATTGATAGCCAAGCAGCAATAAAAGCGATCTCTGCCACGCAAATCAAGTCAAAGCTTGTTTCTTGCTGCCGCGAAGAGCTAAGGGTTCTTGGTATGCAGCACAACGTAAGACTCTGCTGGGTTCCCGGTCACAGTGGTGTGCCAGGAAATGAAAAAGCGGATGAGCTTGCAAGAGAAGGCTCGGTACTTGATCCCTCTCTCATAGACCACAACATCAGAATCCCTCAATGCGAACTAAAGAGAAACATTAGTAATAATATCATTCAAAAAGCAAATGATAAATATAACCTATTAGAAACCTGCGGTAAAACCAGGAAACTCTGGCATTATGACAAGGAAAAATCCAAAAAGATTTTACTTCTCAAAAAACCGTCCCTAAAATCCCTCATAAGTGTGATAACGGGACACAACCTACTTGGCTACCACAAAAAGAAGATGGGGCTTAGTACGGACGACATATGCAGAGGCTGCGGCGATGAGGATGAGCACGAAAACACGGCTCATTTTCTATGCCACTGTCGAGCACTCTGCCGTACCAGATCAAAATTCTTAGGCAACTATTTCTTCAATGAACTAGAAGAACTATCTGAACTCCCAGGCAATCGCCTATTGAACTTTATCAAGTCCACCAAATGGCTCGATCAACCATAGAATTCATAGGTTACAACACTTCAGGGTATCACAATGGATCTACATTGATCTAAGTGTGACGGTAACAAAATCAACTGTCAGCCCATATAACCTAACCTAACCTAACCTCTTGATGTCAAAAAAAGGCTTTATGCAAGCAAAAATGGGTTTAACGGGTAATAAGGGCAATACAAAGTACATAATTTCATCGAGAAAAAACCTACAATACCGACACATCTAAAATAAATATCGATAGACGTTACTTTGACGGCTCCACTATGAATGCAGGAAACAATACCAGCGCTGGCATCCAATGAAGAACTACTCTTGCTAACCGCTTTTACAAAAACGTAAAAAAAAATCCCTAAGGTACCAGCCACGAACCGAACCCTGTAAAGACGAACAAGGGAGCATCGTAGTAGTGGCTTCAGACCAAGTTAGTCCACCATTGACCAAATATTTACATTACGGCAGATCTTAGACAAAAACAAGGAACTTCAAACCGATAGCTAACATACCGATAGCCAACAACTCTTTATCAATTTCAAAGCCGCGTATGAGAGCATCTATGAGGAAAGATAATGAGCGCTGCTCTATTGATAGAGGTTGGACAAGACCTCACCGATGCATCTATCATGCGACTTCTTAAACATCGTTCTGGAAAGAATTGTACAAAACTCAACCTTCAACACTAGAGAAACAATCTTCCAAAGATTCATCCAATGACTCGGATACGCCGGTGATATTGAAATAATTTGAAGATTAAAGTGTCATGTCAGTGAACTATTTTTAACTTCCCATAGGAAGTTATTGTAATGGGTCCGATTTGTCAAACTGAAAATTTTGACATTTCTCGATGTTTCAAGGTCCCTAGAGTCGAAATAAAAGATTTTTAGAAAGATGTCTGTGCGTGCGTGTGTACGTACGTTCGTACGTCCGTATGTCCGTTTGTCCGTATGTCCGTATGTCCGTATGTCCGTATGTCCGTATGTCCGTATGTCCGTACGTTCGCGACGTTTTTTTCGTTGTCCATAGCTCAAGAACCAGAAGAGATATCGACTTCAAATAAATTTTGTTATACAGATAATAAGGCAGAAAGATGCAGAACGGGCTCTCAAGAAAATTGCGTGGGTGGTTTTTTCACCATATCAGTTTAAAAAAAAGGTGAACATTTTGGTTAACCCTTAATATCTTACGAACCCAAAATGCTAGAGACTTGAATTAAATTGTATATAATATATTGTAACGTGATACCAAACAAGTATATTTTTTGAAAAAAATCCAGTTAACAGTTTTTTTATAAATCAAAAAAACTGAAAAAAAAAATTTGTCACCTCGAAAATTTTACGAATACAAAATGATTTTATCTCCAAAACAATTTTGTGCAACGAAAAAAAATGTTTTTGACATCTGGTAAAATTTTGAGAAAAATCGAATTGATGGTTTTTTTATAAAAAATAAAAACCTAAAAAAAACATTACTCAAAGTTGGTAAAAATTGAATTTCAACTCAAATATCTTTTCAAAACTTTGAGATATTGGCTTAAAACTACTTTTATCTTTCAAAAAATATTGTTGTCAACATTCAGTAAAATTTTGAAAAAAATCGAATTGATAGTTTTCTTACAAAAAATAAAATCTTAAAAGAAAATTTAACAAAAGTTGGTAAAAATTGATTTTCGACTCAAATATCTTTTTAAAAATTTGAGATATTGGGTTTTAACTACTTTTATCTTTTGAAAAATAATGTTGTCAACATGCAGTAAAATTTTGAGAAAAATCGAATTGACAGTTTTTTTTTTTTTCAAAAAATAAAAACTTAAAAGAAAATTTAACAAAAGTTGGTAAAAATTGATTTTCGACGCAAATATCTTTTCAAAACTTTGAGATATTGGCTTAAAACTACTTTTATCTTTTAAAAAAAATTGTTTTCAACATTCAGTAAAATGTTGATAAAAATCTAATTGACAGTTTTTTTACAAAAAATAAAAACCTAACAAAAAAACAATACTAAAACTTGGTAAAAATTTACTTTCGACTCAAATAGCTTTTCAAAAATTAAAAATATTGTCTTCAAACTTTTTTTATTTCACAGAAAATATTGTTTTCGATATTCAGTGGTTTTTTATAAAAATCCAACAGTCCATTTTTTCATAAAAAAATAAAATCTACAAGAAATAGTACGCAAATTTGGTAAAAATTGATGTTCGGTTCTTGATATCTCTCAAATTAATTTAATTCATCTAATTAGTAAAAATTTAAGAAATGCTACTAAAATTGGTAAAAATTTGTTTTTCACTAAAAATCTATTTAACAAAACTAGATTTTCAAACTAAACTATTTCTTTATATGAAAAATATTGTTGGTAATTTTAAAATTTTTAAGAATAATTCAACTGACAACTTTTTTAACCCAACACGAAAACCTACAAACTTTGAAGCAAGACAAATCGACAGACGGAATGGGAAGTTTTCAGTGTGGGTCGCATCCCAGCCTCTTTTTGACATTGGAACGGAAACGGAGAAGATTATGTTTATTGGACGATGAGGACAAGACCAAGTGTATGCTGTCATCAAAAAAGAAACTTGAACGATGACATCCTGGAGAAATCGTCGTCACTATGCACTGCTATAAATTTGAAGCAGTTAAGGACTTTTTCTACCTAGGAACCTTTTTAAATTCAGACAACAACACCACGCTGAAATCAAATGGAGAATTACTTTTGTAAATTGCAGTTTCTTTGTTCTTAGAAGGCAAGGCGTAGTAAAGTCCTTTCTGGAGCATCTAAAGTCATCATCTTTAAGACACTCATCATCTCATTTATAGCACTGCGGCTTAGATCTTGTTAATGAAAGATGAGAACGTCTTAGGACGCATCGTGAGAAAAATTCTTCGGGTGATTTTTGGTCCCGTCTGTATAGATAGAAAGTGCAGGAGAAGATACTACGACGACGTACTGTATGGGCTGTGCACTGATATACTGATCTGGTTAAAAGAATAAAAGTCGTACGACTCATTAACTTATATGGTCATATAGAGTGAATATAAATCAAAGCTCCAGCTCTTCGAGTTCAACCCCAAAAGATGGCGAAGTAGAGGAAGACCGTGATTCAGGTGGCGCACGCAGGTGGGAGAGGACCGAGCTGGCTGAAGACTCATGTTGTTCCCGGACTGTGGTGCAACCTTAAGTAAATAATATGATTTGTTAACAATTTTGACGACGTATATTTCAAAACTATTGGAGAAATTATATGGTCAGATTCGAATTTTTAGAAGGTTGATGCATGTCTAACATCTTCAATCTTGCGCTGAATTGAATGGTTTTCTATTAGATTCAGCTTGATTATTTTCCTTAAAAAATAAAGCTTCGTTAATTCTACAATAAACTGGGCGTTATTATCATGGTTAAGACGTCATTTAAGGAGCATATTTTTATAGACTAAATTTCATATTGTGTCAATTACAAAATGATAAATTAACAAAAATGAACCACATCAAAACCTTGAGAATCATAATCAAACACTGTGTCGAATAACGATCACCATCATTTCACCTGCTGCTTATTTATTTTTATCAGGCTTTTGACAGTGTCAACAGCTAAAATTTCATTTGACTTGCTTTACGGAAGGGTATACCGGACTGCTATTATAAAGATATCTCTTGATTAGTTTAAACGTAACATCTTTTCTGGAAATATGTTGTAAGAAAAGAGTTTGAAGTCATAAATGGAGTTACACAAGGCTGCTTACTGTCACCAATTTTGTTCTTAGTGGTGATAAATGATGTGATGTTCGCAGCACTAACAGGAACAGAGGAATAAGATGGACTTTGTCTACTTAACTCAAACATGTAGACTAATTAGACGATCTATACTTGCTTTCTCGAAGGATACTGGATTTCCATAAAATGACAACAATAGTGGAGAGAGATGCAAAAATTGTGGGCCCGAAACTCAATACTTGAAAAACTAAAATATTCTGACTCGAAACCCCTTACTCAACCTCTTTGATAAACATTGCTTAACATTCAGTAGAAAAAGTTAAGCGTTTTCTGTATCTTAAAAGCACTTTTAAAAAAACAGTTCAACTAAAAAAATAAAGAAATGGTCCTTTTATTTTGGCCATACCTGTATGTCCATACAAACAACATGAAATACACCTCTAGAATGGCGAATGTTTACTTATACAATGGCTCTCCAACAAATAATGTGGCCTGATATGAAGGAATGCATATGGATGGGGTGGGGGTATATTACGATTCGACGGACATTCAAGGACATCGGGTAGTTTTAATTAAAATGATGTTTACTTTGCGGAGGAATATGTTCATTGGAATAATTTTAATGTCCTCATTTTGTGTTCTGTGTTGCGTGGTGTGACGTTGTTTTTATTTTTGTATTTTTAGTTCGCAAAACAACAACAAAAATAATGTCCACCGAAGATTTATGGTAACATTTAATAAACGTTTTGAAATGCAATTTTAAAATTGCTTGCAAACGTATTAAATAATATTCCGAAAAAATTATTTAAAAAATGAAAAACACCAAAACCAAAAAATTAAAATACACAACGAACAAAAAAAAACATAACCTTCGCAAATGAAATTGAAATAAATGAAAATAACGAACATACCTTCTGGCAATTTTGATTTAATAACAGAAAATTGTAAAATATAATAATTTAAAGATGCGATCGCTTACATATATTATAAAAGTTGAAATTAAATGCAATTCGGTGGTTGACGATTAAAAAACGTAAATTAAAGTTTTTTTTGTTTGTTTGAATGTGTAAAATTGTAATTGAAGTAGGTATTTCACAGTTATTTTTTTCTGTGCTTTTTTGATTTATTGACTCTTGAAACTTTCGATCCGAAATTTTAATTTAACCATTGTGATGTGAGCATAAATGATAAAAAATCAAATTATATTTATTTCATTGTATAGAGGAGACCTAGTACTTTTTTGAAACATGAGGACAATCCCAGATTATACAATCCCTAGTATAGGGGGAACATCACTGGAGTTATTAGATTATGCTTAATACTTAAGAGCAATCCTCGATAGAAGCTGAACTGGGACTCAAATACATTAGAGATATCTAAAAAAAGCTTATATTGCATTCTACTTATGCAATAGGATCTTTAGCAGAAACTGTGGACCGAATCCTTAAATCATAATGTGAATGTAGATGTACAATGAAATCGTAACACCAATACTCACTTATGTGAAAGATATGGAAATGCCTTAAAACCTGTGCCACGGCCAGGAAACTATGACCTAAATTCGACACAGCAAGATTTTGTTTGATTATGCTGATTTATGATTTATTTTATTGAATAATATTTTCTGTAAAATGAAATAAGTTTCAAGCCAATATTTGTAATTTTTGAAAAGCTATTTGAGTCGAAAAGTTTTAGTATTGTTTTTTTTTAGGTTTTTATTTTTTGTAAAAAAAAACTGTCAATTCGATTTTTCTCAAAATTTTATCGAATGTTGAAAACAATATAAGTTAGAATTAGTAAGAAGTCATTATCGCAAATCTCAAATCTTTGAAAAGATATTTGAGTCGAAAATCAATTTTTACCAACTTTTATTAATTTTTTTTGTTAAGTTTTATCTTCTTATATATAAAAATGAGTCGCAAAATGTGTTGGTAAGCGCATAACTCAACAACGCCTGGACCAATTTGGCCAATTCTTTTTTTTAAAATGTTCGTTCAAGTTCAAGGATGGTTCTTACGGCGAGAAAAATTCGAAATATTGCCAGAAAAAGCATAAAAACAGCCCTTTTCTTTTTTCCATACAAATGTTTTCTAACCAACACGTAGTTCATATTAAATTACAAGCACTCACTGTTTCTCACTCACTCACTGTGTGTTCCTAACGTCAAAGATCATATCTATCAAACAGTGTGCGTTGGAGCACAGAATATATTAGGCCTGACCGCGACCCAATCGTCCAATGCATGATGCTTTTAACCAAGAGTTGCATCGGTAAAAACTGTATGATCTCAACACTTTGAAAGAATTAATTCAAACAAATCTTCCACTGTTGAATAACCAACAGAAGTATGAATTTGATACTCTTATGAAAGTAACAAATGACGAAACTGGAGGGATTTACTTCTTAGATGCACCTGGTGGTACAGGAAAACTTTTTTGATTTCATTAATATTAGCAACAATTCGCTCACAAAATAAAATTGCACTTGCACTCCCTTCGTTAAGAATCGCAGCAACTTTGCTTGAAGGTGTTCAAACAGCTCATTCAGCAATACAATTGCCATTAAATATGCAAAACAATGACACTCTAACCAGCATCATTTCGAAAGACTCTGCAGTGGCCAAGGTTTTGCAGCAATGTAAATTGATTGTTTGGGATGAATGTACGATGGCACATACAAAAGCTTTGGAGGCTATAGACAGAACCTTCAAAGATTTACGAAGCAATAATAACAGATTTGGTGGTGCAATGATTTTATTACCAGGAGATTTTCGTCAAAAATTGCCAGTGATTCCACGATCAACGCCAGCTGATGAACTCAATGCATGTCTAAATTCCTTCAATTTGTGAAAAAGCAAGAATATGCGTGTCGAGTTGCAAAATGACCAATCTGGAAACATATTCTCTAAACAACTCATTGACACTGGTAATGGCAAATTTCATATATAGACATGTTGACTGGCTGCATTAACTTTCCTTAAAGTTTTTGTCAGTTAACGCAATCAAAAGACGAACTTATTCAGAAGGTGTTTCCAGATGTTTCTCAAAATTACAGAAACCATGATTGGTTGAGCGAACGAGCTATATTGGCTGCAAGAAACTTAGATGTAAATGAATTAAATTTCAAAATTCAAGAACAAATTACAAGCGGATCGAGGATATATAAATCAGTTGAATCGGCTACTAACCAAGATGATGTATAGTCAACTATCCACCGGAATTTTTAAACTCGCTGGATTTGCCAGGATTGCCACCTCACAATCTTCAATTAAAGGTTGGATCAATAGTTATATAATGTTGCGAAATATCAACCAACCGCGCCTTTTCAACGGTACACGGTTAGCGATGAAAAAAAATACTAAACAACGTGATAGAAGCAACTATACTCAAAGGAAAGTATAAAGGAGAAGATGTTCTCATACCGAGCATCCCAATGATTCCGACTGATGTGCCATTTGAGTTTAAACGACTACAGTTTACAGTGCGGCTTGCTTTTGCTAAGACCATAAAAAAGTCCCAGGGACAATCATTAAGTGTTTGTGGTATTAATCTAGAAAACCCATGTTTCTCTCATGGTCAATTGTATGTTGCCTGTTTCCGTTATGGGAAACCATCAGATTTGTTTGTCTATGCGCCAAGTAATCAAACAAAGAACATCGTATATCACAAAGCACTACACTGATAATAAAACTGATTTCTGTTAATAATTATGATTCACTTGATTAACAAAAAAGCGATTACTTACTTTTATTTTAAATCCTTATATATATGATGCATTTAATTATTTTTTATTCACAATGCCCTATCACCAGGGTGACGGTTCTGTTCAGGAACAAAAAACTGCCACATTACAAATCTTTATGACCGGACGAAGTCTGTCGGGTCCGCTAGTTTAAAAAAAAAACTGTCAATTCGATTTTTCTCAAAATCTTTCTAATGTTGAAAACAATATTTCTTATAAGTTAAAATTAGTAAGAAGCCATTATCTCAAAGTTTTGAAAAGATATTTGAGTCGAAAATCAATTTTTACAAACTTTTGTTAATTTTTTTTTTTTTCGGTTTATAATTTTTTGTAAAAAAACTGTCAATTCGATTTTTTTCAAAATTTTACTGAATGTTGACAACAATATTTTTTAAAAGATAAAAGTAGTTTAAAGCCAATATCTTAAAGGTTTGAAAAGATATTTGTTGTGTATCACGTTACAATATATAATATAAAATTTAATTCAAGTCTCTAGCGTCATTGGTTCATGAGATATTTAGGTTAAACAAAATGTTCACCTTTTTTTAAACTGCTATGGTAAAAAAACCACCCACGCAATTTTTTTGAGAGCCCTTTCTGCATCTTTCTGCCTTATTATCTGTATAAAAAAATTTATTTGAAGTCGATATCTCTTCTGGTTCTTGAGCTATGGAGGACGAAAAAAAACGTCACGAACGTACGGAGGTACGGACGTACGAAAGTACGTACGCACGCACGCACAGACATCTTCCTAAAAATCTTTTATTTCGACTCTAGGGACTTTGAAACGTCGAGAAATTTCAAAATTTTCAATTCGACAAATCGGACCCATTACAATAACTTCCTATGTGAAGTTAAAAAGAGGCTGGGATGCGACCCACAGTGATAACTTCCCATCCTGTCTGTCGATTTGTCTTGCTTAAAAGTTTGTAGGTTTTCGTGTTTCGTTAAAAAAGTTCTTAGTTGAATTATTTTTAAAAATTTAAAAACTACCAATAATATTTTGCATAATATAATGAAATAGTTTGATTTAAAAATCATTTTTGTTAACGAGATTTTTAGTCGAAAACCACTTTTTACCAATTTTAGTAACATTTCTTAGAATAAATTATTTCTTATATAAACAAATGCAAATTGGATGAATTGAAATTAATTTCAGTCTTCTTTTATTCCCGAGATATCGAAAACCGACCATCAATTTTTACCAATTTTGTGTACTATTTTTTGTAGATTTTAACTTTTAATGAAAAAACTGACTGTTAGATTTTTATAAAAAATGTACTGAACGTCGAAAACAATATTTTCTGTGCGATAAAATAAGATTGATGACAATATTTTTAATTTTTGAAAAGATATTTAAGTCGAAAGCAAATTTTTTCTAAGTTTTAGTCTTGTTTTTTTTTAGGTTTTTATTTTTTGTAAAACAACTGTCAATTCGATTTTTAAAAAATTTTACTGAATGTTGACAACAGTATTTTTTAAAAGATAAATTAGTTTGAAGCATATATCTTAGGGTCTTGAAAAGATATTTGAGTTGAAAGTCAATGTTTACCAACTTTTAGTAATGTTTTTTTTAGGTTTTTTTTTTTTGGGTAAAAAACTGTCAATTCGATTTTTCTTAAAATTGTACAGAATGTTGAAAATAATATTTCGTATAACTTAAAATTAGTTAGAAGCCATAA
The DNA here is from genome assembly GCA_920104205.1 of Eupeodes latifasciatus. Taxonomy (NCBI): domain Eukaryota; kingdom Metazoa; phylum Arthropoda; class Insecta; order Diptera; family Syrphidae; genus Eupeodes; species Eupeodes latifasciatus. Next base: position 368,873,900 of record OV049924.1, read on the forward strand.
TCTCAAATTTTCGAAAAGATATTTAAGTGGAAAATCAATTTTTACCAACTTTGAGTAATGTTTTTTATAGGTTTTTATTTTTTATAAAAAAAAACTGTCAATTCTATATTTCTCAAAATTTAACCAGATGTTAAAAATATTATTCTTCGTTGCACAAAATTGTTTTGGGGATAAAATCGTTTTTTGTTCGTAAATTTTTCGAGGTAAATAGTATTTTTTTTTAGGAATTTTTTCCAAAAAATATAATTGTTTGGTATCACGTTACATTATATAATATAAAATTTAATTCAAGTCTCTAGCGTTATTGGTTCGTGAGATATTTAGGGTTAACCAAAATGTTCACCTTTTTTTAAATGGTAAAAAACCACCCACTCAATTTTTTGAGAGCCCTTTCTGCATATTTCTGCATTCTTATCTGTATAACACAATTTATTACAAGTCTATAGCTCTACTGGTTCTTGAGCTATGGACGACGAAAAAAACTTCGCGAAGGTACGGAGACATTTTGGACTGTGCGTACGTACACACGCAGGCACAGACATATCTCAAAAAAAACCTTTTATTTCGACTCTAGGGGCGTTGTACCTTGTTTGACAAAATATAGTCTCTACATGTTCTTAACTTCAAGCTAAAAAAACAATAAAACAAAAATGAAAAATGTTATAGTTTCGGAGTACTATTATGTCCTTGTCCACCTTTAACTTCCTTTTCAGGAAAAGTACCAATGGCGTATAAAATAAGACAATTGAAAATTGACAATAACCAAAACGATTTATATGCCCTTAATGGAATTCTATGTTTTAACTCCATCAATCAGTTCCGCTTACATTTAGAACTTTTTGTACCGAAACAGATGGCTTCACCAATACCTGGCAGTATAACTTCATATATTATATGGTCACTTTAATAATCTTGTATTCTTTAGTTGAATACAATATACAAAATATCTAAAAACTATATTCCTTTTTTCTTCTCAATATAAAACAATAGATCTTTTTTGTTGAATTTGGTAATAAAAACACCTTTTCACACATCGTCGCCGCTCTTTTTCATATAATTTCAAATACTCCTGACTTCAAAGAAATTAACAAATAACTAATTGCATATTTCAGTTTTGAATAAAAAAAAAGGATTCTATAAAGAAATCATAACGAGGCTTCTCATCTGGAGCACTATGGAGCTAGAGTTAGCAAACATAACCATCAGCAAACCAACCTCAAATACACACCGACTTCAACATCATCAGCATCACCATCACGGCGAAGATGATGCCGAATGCCGTATATGCCGAATGCCGACCTCTATGCCAAAGAATCAACAGAATCGGGCCACCTACACGTCGACTATGGCATTAATTCCCAATGGCAATTAGTGAAAAATAAACAAAACCAAAAAGAAATAAGAACCAAGGCAAGTTTATTTTCCGCTAGAAAATATTCAACTAGGGGATGCATAGCATATGCATAGCATATGCGGCTATATGAAACGGCTATGGAACGGCATAACCGCATATACGATTCTGAGATTCATAAAGAGTGAAGGCGAAAAGAATTGAAAATACTCGTAATAAAACAAAAATATAAACAAAAAAGAAAAAATATTGTAGAAAAGTACACCCCTGGCCTTAAAACAATAGCGGATGAATGCAATTGGTTCGGTATACACTACACTACCCTACAATATACAAAATATAATGCCCGCATCTCCATCTGGCAGCATCAGGCACCACCACCGCCACTGCCACCGCCGCCGCCACAATGGATCGTCGTCCTCGCGCTCCTTTCGTTTGGAGCTTTATTTGCTTATAGCCAGCAGAAGCGAAATACATAAGAATCAACTTGATATATCCTTTCAGTTTCTACACATTCCCGAACCCCCAAACCAGAACTCAAACCCGAATTCAAAACGTGCTATATGTGGCGCTATGGTATATAGTCCGTAGTGTTGTATTTCATATTCTGAACTGAATCCGTTGAGGTGTGGTGCATATGTTTGGCGGATGAAAAGTAAACAATTGATGCCAACCGAAATAGGAGAACCATCAGTGGAAGGAAAAAATATGTTGGAAAACCATCATAACCAAACCACCATCACCAGCGACAACGACGACGACGACTAACAGCAAATAGCAAATAATGCCAAAAGCTAAACAAAACAAAAACAGTACCAATAAACCAGCATCCCCAACACCACCAACACCGCAAAATGGTCCAGTTAAGGGTTGCCAGCTTTTTAAAAACTCAAAGTAGGTTCTCGTATATCTTTTACCTTTATCGTTCAAATTTCATTACTTACCATAAAGTAAATAGGTTAATAATCCAAAACAATTCTCGAGTGAGGTGGAAAACACCCTTGTTACAAAAATCGCGTGTCTGTATCAAGCAGTTTTTAATCTCCCTCTGACTTTAGAAACTGTTACATTGTAAAATTTAATAGACTATTTGAGGAGATCCACTTGACTAACTTAAATTTGTATAGCATAAGTAGTTTCTAAGATACAGAACAACTACTAATACGTAAAAAACAGACAGACTCAATAACGTTTCATTATACAATTTTTAAGTACTTCCCGATAAATCTCAAAAATTTACCGAATTTCTTGTAAGATAAAATTAGTTGGAAGCCATAATCTCAAATTTTTGAAAAGATATTTAAGTAAAAAATCAATTTTTACCAAATTTGAGTAATATTTTTTAGGTTTTTATTTTTTATAAAAAAAAACAATTTACAATTTACAATTCAGTTTATTGTATACATATTATTAACATTTGTACATTAAGATTAATATCTTTTGTAGTACATAGAGATAAGATAAATAGGAACTAATTTAGTTATTTATGTATTCAATTTAAATTCACTAACTTAGAACTAAATTTAAATTTACAAAATTCTGAGTTTTTATTTTAGAGATAGAAGCAAAGAAGTGTGAGATTTTAAAAATGAAGAAAAGGAAAATAAAGCAGTAAGAAAAGAGTTTGAAAAGAAGAAGAAGAGTTTATAAATGAGAAAAAAGAAAAGAAAGAGTAGCTTTGCGATTAAGTTGAAGTGAAGTTAAGAAAGATGTCACTTTTGAAGCGAGTGGCAGTAGCGATAGATCTTATACTTATTGGTAAAGAATTCCATAATTTAACGGCATAAATAAAAAATAAACGGGATGAATTGAGATAGTTATAGCGTGAGGGAATTAGACTAAAAGTTCTAAGGGAACGAGCAAAATTAAGGTTTTCATATAAATACGATGGAGTCTTACTACTTATAAGATTATGTAAGAAGATACAATTTCTGGCATCAATATAGTTGTCTAAAGTACTTCCCAAAAAGATTTTCACATAGTGAGAAATATGGTCATATCTACGAAGCCCATGGATGTATCTTACCGAGTCATTAAATGCAACTTGAAGTTTTCGTTGGGATAAAGAATCTAAATTAGGGTATACGACTTCAGAGTAAGTAATAAGCGGTAGGATAAGACTTTTAACAAGCCTTTGTCTGGTATCTTGTGGAGTAAAACTTGCAGCCATCCACAATTTCCGAAGACATCCATATATTTTACCTATAACAGAGTTTGTATGGTCGTATCCTGATAGATTTGAATTCAGGACAAATCCCAGACTTGTCACAGTTTGAACAATGTTTAGCTTGTCTACAGATAATAAAACATCAGGTAGAGTATTACGATCCAGTTTCTTTTTAGTAATTGGAATAACTTGAGATTTTCTGGGATTTAGTAGCAAACCATTTTTTATAGACCAAGAGTAAACTTCATGTAGATCTTCATTTAATTTACTTACAAGATCAATTGTGTTGTCAATTGGCCGAGCTAGATACAATTGAACGTCGTCAGCATAGAGGTGAACTGCAGTATGTTTGCAGACAGATGGTAAATCATTAATGAACATACAGAAGACAATTGGGCCTAGAATTGATCCTTGAGGAACACCCTGTTTCACACGTAAAAGATCTGAGCAAGCATCGTTAGTTACAACTCTCTGAAGTCTGTCAGAGAGATAACTTTCAAGTAGAGCCACTGCAGAATTCCCGAAACCAAAAAGATATTTCAATTTCAAACACAGAATCTTGTGGTTCACTTTGTCGAAAGCCTTTGAGAAATCAAGAAGACAAAGAAGCGTAACATGTCCCTTATCATAATCTTGTCTTATATCGTCCAATATTTTTACCATGGCTGTGGAACAACTGTGGTTAGATCTAAAACCGGACTGTCCAGCATAGAGGAGGTTGTAATGAGACAAGTGTTGAAGGATCTGTTTAGCTATTAATCTTTCAAAGACTTTCGACAAACATGGTAAAATATTTATAGGTCTAAAATCAGTAGCTGACATTGGGTTGGATTTTTTTGCAACAGGCACAACTCTTGCTATTTTCCATGACTTCGGAAAGGTTGTAATACAATGGTTAATAATGTGAGTCAAGCTGGATGTTATATAAGGTAGAATTAGTTTGATGAATCGAAGTGGTATACCATCTTCACCTACAGCATTTGATTTGATAAAACTAATACAGTTAATCACATCATTCTCATTAACCGATACAATTTCAAAACTCCGTATCGTTTGCATGTGTGAATTAATAGTTTCAGAGAAACTTAAACTTAGCTCCTGGTCATCATTTTCGAGAAAGTTAATATTTAGCACATTAGGATCAATTTCACACTTAGAAGCATTTCTTGTACCGGATATACCAATCTGTCGCAAATTACTCCAAAGAGTTTTAGGGGGAAGGGTTGTATTTAGTTTGGATGCATAATAATTTCTTTTGGAAAAACGTATTACCACAGTGCAACGATTTCTTACTGCCTTGTAAGCCATCCAATTAGAATCAGATGGAAAATGTTTCCATTTTCTATAAAACTTGTTGCGAACTTTAATAGTGTCGACAACGTCAGATGTGAACCAAGGACAACTTTTGCTACGGACATTTACTGTTTTCACTGGAACATAATCGTTAAATAATCCAAGAAGTATTTCTTGGAAACAGTTCAGCTTGGAATCAGGTCAGGTACCAGATGTTAAAAACGTTATTCTTTGTTGCACAAAATTGTTTTGGAGATAAAATCATTTCTTGTTCGTAAAATTTTAGAGGTGACAAATATTTTTTTTTTTCAGTTTGTTTTGATTTATAAAAAAAAAAACGTTAATTGGAATTGTTTCCAAAAATATACTTATTCTGAACCACGTCACAATATTATAATGTACATTTAATTCAAGTTGCTAGCGTTATTGGTTCGTGAGATATTTTGGGTGAACCACAGTTTTCACCTGTTTTTTAAAATGCTATGGTGAAAAAACCACCCACTCAATTTTCTCGAGAGTCCTTTCTGCATCTTTTCTTTCTGCATAATTATGCAAAATTTATTTGAAGTCGATATCTCTACTGGTTTTTGAGCTATGGACGGCGAAAAAAACTTCGCGAACAATAACTTCCTATGGGAAGTTAACACGTTAGGTTAGCTTAGGTTATAGTGGCTGTCCAAGATGGAAACGGACACATTTAGGCCAGTTTAATGGCCCATTGTGATACCACATGAATCTAGAGGCTTCCTTCTAAGCTCAATGGAATCAGTTTGAGTCCCTTACGAAACGTGTGAGGCTGATTATGCTGATATGATTAAGATCGTTTAGATCGTTAAAGAAAAAATCTAATTTAGTTATTTATGTATTCAATTTAAATTCACTAACTTAGAACTAAATTTAAATTTACAAAATTCTGAGTTTTTATTTTAGAGATAGAAGCAAAGAAGTGTGAGATTTTAAAAATGAAGAAAAGGAAAATAAAGCAGTAAGAAAAGAGTTTGAAAAGAAGAAGAAGAGTTTATAAATGAGAAAAAAGAAAAGAAAGAGTAGCTTTGCGATTAAGTTGAAGTGAAGTTAAGAAAGATGTCACTTTTGAAGCGAGTGGCAGTAGCGATAGATCTTATACTTATTGGTAAAGAATTCCATAATTTAACGGCATAAATAAAAAATAAACGGGATGAATTGAGATAGTTATAGCGTGAGGGAATTAGACTAAAAGTTCTAAGGGAACGAGCAAAATTAAGGTTTTCATATAAATACGATGGAGTCTTACTACTTATAAGATTATGTAAGAAGATACAATTTCTGGCATCAATGTAGTTGTCTAAAGTACTTCCCAAAAAGATTTTCACATAGTGAGAAATATGGTCATATCTACGAAGCCCATGGATGTATCTTACCGAGTCATTAAATGCAACTTGAAGTTTTCGTTGGGATAAAGAATCTAAATTAGGGTATACGACTTCAGAGTAAGTAATAAGCGGTAGGATAAGACTTTTAACAAGCCTTTGTCTGGTATCTTGTGGAGTAAAACTTGCAGCCATCCACAATTTCCGAAGACATCCATATATTTTACCTATAACAGAGTTTGTATGGTCGTATCCTGATAGATTTGAATTCAGGACAAATCCCAGACTTGTCACAGTTTGAACAATGTTTAGCTTGTCTACAGATAATAAAACATCAGGTAGAGTATTACGATCCAGTTTCTTTTTAGTAATTGGAATAACTTGAGATTTTCTGGGATTTAGTAGCAAACCATTTTTTATAGACCAAGAGTAAACTTCATGTAGATCTTCATTTAATTTACTTACAAGATCAATTGTGTTGTCAATTGGCCGAGCTAGATACAATTGAACGTCGTCAGCATAGAGGTGAACTGCAGTATGTTTGCAGACAGATGGTAAATCATTAATGAACATACAGAAGACAATTGGGCCTAGAATTGATCCTTGAGGAACACCCTGTTTCACACGTAAAAGATCTGAGCAAGCATCGTTAGTTACAACTCTCTGAAGTCTGTCAGAGAGATAACTTTCAAGTAGAGCCACTGCAGAATTCCCGAAACCAAAAAGATATTTCAATTTCAAACACAGAATCTTGTGGTTCACTTTGTCGAAAGCCTTTGAGAAATCAAGAAGACAAAGAAGCGTAACATGTCCCTTATCATAATCTTGTCTTATATCGTCCAATATTTTTACCATGGCTGTGGAACAACTGTGGTTAGATCTAAAACCGGACTGTCCAGCATAGAGGAGGTTGTAATGAGACAAGTGTTGAAGGATCTGTTTAGCTATTAATCTTTCAAAGACTTTCGACAAACATGGTAAAATATTTATAGGTCTAAAATCAGTAGCTGACATTGGGTTGGATTTTTTTGCAACAGGCACAACTCTTGCTATTTTCCATGACTTCGGAAAGGTTGTAATACAATGGTTAATAATGTGAGTCAAGCTGGATGTTATATAAGGTAGAATTAGTTTGATGAATCGAAGTGGTATACCATCTTCACCTACAGCATTTGATTTGATAAAACTAATACAGTTAATCACATCATTCTCATTAACCGATACAATTTCAAAACTCCGTATCGTTTGCATGTGTGAATTAATAGTTTCAGAGAAACTTAAACTTAGCTCCTGGTCATCATTTTCGAGAAAGTTAATATTTAGCACATTAGGATCAATTTCACACTTAGAAGCATTTCTTGTACCGGATATACCAATCTGTCGCAAATTACTCCAAAGAGTTTTAGGGGGAAGGGTTGTATTTAGTTTGGATGCATAATAATTTCTTTTGGAAAAACGTATTACCACAGTGCAACGATTTCTTACTGCCTTGTAAGCCATCCAATTAGAATCAGATGGAAAATGTTTCCATTTTCTATAAAACTTGTTGCGAACTTTAATAGTGTCGACAACGTCAGATGTGAACCAAGGACAACTTTTGCTACGGACATTTACTGTTTTCACTGGAACATAATCGTTAAATAATCCAAGAAGTATTTCTTGGAAACAGTTCAGCTTGGAATCAGGTCAGGTACCAGATGTTAAAAACGTTATTCTTTGTTGCACAAAATTGTTTTGGAGATAAAATCATTTCTTGTTCGTAAAATTTTAGAGGTGACAAATATTTTTTTTTTTCAGTTTGTTTTGATTTATAAAAAAAAAAACGTTAATTGGAATTGTTTCCAAAAATATACTTATTCTGAACCACGTCACAATATTATAATGTACATTTAATTCAAGTTGCTAGCGTTATTGGTTCGTGAGATATTTTGGGTGAACCACAGTTTTCACCTGTTTTTTAAAATGCTATGGTGAAAAAACCACCCACTCAATTTTCTCGAGAGTCCTTTCTGCATCTTTTCTTTCTGCATAATTATGCAAAATTTATTTGAAGTCGATATCTCTACTGGTTTTTGAGCTATGGACGGCGAAAAAAACTTCGCGAACAATAACTTCCTATGGGAAGTTAACACGTTAGGTTAGCTTAGGTTATAGTGGCTGTCCAAGATGGAAACGGACACATTTAGGCCAGTTTAATGGCCCATTGTGATACCACATGAATCTAGAGGCTTCCTTCTAAGCTCAATGGAATCAGTTTGAGTCCCTTACGAAACGTGTGAGGCTGATTATGCTGATATGATTAAGATCGTTTAGATCGTTAAAGAAAAAATCTCCTAGATAATTCTTGCGTTTTCGAGCCAGAGCAGGCCATGTGCAGAGAAGATGAAGAACTGTTTCTTCCTCTTCCTCGTCAATACAGCTTCTGCAAAAGTCATTTGAGAATACGCCTAATCTCGTGGCGTGCTTTCCTATTAGACAGTGTCCGGTTATGATACCTATTATCGAGCTTATATGCGGTCTGCTTAGAGAGAGCAAGCACCTTGAACGTTTTAAATCCAGATGTTTTTTGTGACTTGACACGTGGTGATGTTGTTCCACCTGGTGCCTGCCCTCCTCACAGCGTCTTGCATTAGCAAAAGTTTACAAGTAGCGATTGGTATGCCAGTACGTGTGAAACGTGTTAGGATGGGCTGTACTGTACCGTTCCTGGCGAGTTCATCTGCCTTACAGTTACCTGGAATGTCTCTATGGCCCTGCACTCCATTAGAGTTATGGACTGTTATAGAGTTTGTAGAGACAGAATCCAGAGATTTGATAGCGGCCTGACTGTCTGAGAAAATACGGATATCAGATGTTGATATCACGTTTTCTTTAAGCCAGGACAAGACTTCTTTTATCGCCAAAAGTTCCGCCTGGAACACGCTACAATGATTGGGAAGGCGGAATGAGAGACTTAATTTCAGTCGTTCAGAGTACACACCTCCACCAACCCCTTCTTTTGTTTTTGATCCATCTGTATAGAAATGGATCGACTCATCTTCCAGGAATGTCCTATCCTCCCAAAAAGATCTGGGAGGTATAGAAATCTGGAAATTTCTGTCGAATTGCAGTTGGGGGATGGTGTAGTCTGTGTGCTTTGGAATTGATTCTAAATAACTAAGAATTACGGAGTGGCCAATGTTGTTGTTAGTCCACTGCGACGAAGCTTTGAGGCGAATAGCAGAGCTTGCAGCTATTTGTTTGCTAAAAATGTCAAGAGGTGTTAGGTAGAGTAAGGTGTCCAGTGCCGCAGATGGGGTCGTGCGAAGCGATCCACTTATACATAGGCAAGCTGAACGTTGGACTTTATTTAATTTATCTCGGTTTATACCTTTTTCTAAAGCAGTCCACCATACTGCCACACCGTATATTAAAATCGGTCTTATTACCGATGTGTATAGCCAATGCGTGATTCTGGGTTGTAAGCCCCATTTATTACCGATGGCTTTTTTGCAAGAAAAGAGAGCTACAGTAGCTTTTTTTACTCTTTCCTCTACGTTGCGTTTCCAATTTAGTTTTTTATCTAAGACAAGACCCAGGTATTTAGCCTGGTCTGAGAATTTTAATTGGATTCCTTTAATATGGGGAGGGTTGACAAATGGAATTTTGTATCTCCTTGAAAATAAGACCAAATCGGTTTTGTGTGGGTTAACACCCAGTCTACACCGATCAGCCCAAAGTATTAGTCTGTCTAAGGCATTTTGTAAGAGTTCTTTTATCGTGTTAAGATGCTTTCCTGAAACTGATATAGCAACGTCTCGTCCGCATAGGCTATCACTCTGAAACCCTCCGTATCCAGACTAGTTAGGATTTCATTCACCACTAGGTTCCAGAGGAGAGGGGATAGAACACCACCTTGCGGTGTCCCTCTACTAACGAATCGTCTGCCAGAAGAGTTGCCCAGTTTTGAGTTAATTATCCTGCTAGTAAGCATTAAATGAATTAACTCCCGAAGCGAACTCTCTACATTTAGAGATGTTAGTGCAGATGTGATTGCAGAAGTGTCCACGTTGTTAAAGGCGCCTTCGATGTCAAGGAAAGCAACCATAGTGAACACTTTATGATGGAGGAAATATTCGACGGTGCGTACTAAGGTGTGTAACGCTGTTTCCACCGATTTACCTTTAAAGTAGGCATGTTGAGACGAAGGCAGAAGTCTTCTATCAATACTTGCCCTTAAATGGATATCAATCAATCTTTCCAAGGTCTTAAGAAGGAATGATGATAGACTTATAGGTCGTAGATCTTTAGGATTGACTTGCGAGCATTTACCTGCCTTGGGTATAAAAACAACTTTAACTCGCCATGCCGAGGGAACATGAACCAGTGAAAGACAGCTGGTAAAAATTGCCTCAAGGATTGGTGCAATTATGTCAGAAGTCTTTTGTAACTCAGCTGGTATTATTCCATCTGGTCCTGCAGATTTAAATGTAACTTAACAAGTACTTGCTATTAAATTATTACTGGCTAAAAATTTAGTGCGCTTAATGAGATTATACCCTCGATGTTGTAATTTCAAGTTAAGGCCATATTATGAATTGAACACCGGGTCGTACAGTTTAACCCCGTTAGACTTTTTCTTGTGAATTTTTTTGAATTTGCCAATTGAGAGGAACTCAACGTCGCGTCGCCTGTTGAAATCAAAAATATCACTGGTGTCTTCTGTCCCATTCTGGCCATGGAAGTTTTTAATCATCTAGGTACTTATGACATGCAGACACCGAACCATACTGCAATGATCATTAATACCTGATTGACATTTGATAAGATTGAAATCAAAATCGACATTGAACTGAAAATGTATTGAACTATTTTTTTTTGTTATTGTGAATGGTTTTTGTTTGCTATTGTGAATGGGATTTTTTTTGAGAAATATGATTTCAACTGAACTGCTATTTAAATAAAATATAATTACTTGATCATAAGTAATTCTTTGAATTGGTTATGAATCTAATGATTTAATTTTTTAATTTAAATATCTCTTCACTTTTACTGTGGAAAAAATGTATGAAATTTTTATTCACAATATCAAGTACTAGCTGACCCGGCAAACTTCGTACTGCCTCAATCGATGAATAAAAGACCTAAACTTTTGTATAAATTAATATCAAAACAAACAAAACGTGTTGAAAAAAGCATTTTTTTAATGAAGCATGCAGTTCTATTATTATTTTCGACACATCATGTTGCTTACTTAAAAAAACAGAGTTTTCCTGAAATACTGGCTATTTATAAGGTTTATAAATTTTTATTAACAGACACACACTGTTATGATACAGTTTGTTAATCAATTTAAAACTTTCTCATAAAGTATATTTGTTTGTTTTGTTTTGTGGTGCGTAAATAAACCGACGCGCGAACACGCGATGTATAGTTGTCCATGCGAAACAAGGAAACTCCAAGTTGATTCCGCAAACTTCTAAAGATTGTCCTTACGATTTATTTATTGTCATCGCAAAGGCCAGACGTACTGGAAATTGTAAGCGTTTAAAATCGAATGGTAAATCCGTTGGAATCATCGGTATTCGCGGGATCAAGACATCCTCGCCTTTGTATTTTCCTTTTATGATTGTTGCCTCAATGACGTTATTCATCAGCTTTTTCACATCCAGTCTTGTTCCATTGCATATTCGAGGTTGATTAATGTTACGCAGCATGATGACAACTGATCCTAATTTTAACTGCAAATTGTGAGGTGGTAATCCAGGCAATTCCAGTGAATTCAAAAACTCCGTGGGATAGTTGACTACGTCATCCTGGTTCATAACGGTGTCGACTGATTTGAAGGAAACCAACTGTCCTGGAAGAAAATTCTGAATGGTCGCATTGAGATCGTCGACATCTTTATTTTTCGTTGCCAATATTACTCGTTCACCCAGCCAATTGTGGTTATTGAACTTTTGCGCTATATTTGGGAAAACACGCTGAATAAGCTCCTCTTTTGAAATCTGTGGGTAATGTGATGAATCCGATCGAGGTGTCCATTGCAACTTTATTATTTCCAATATCTAACAAATACTTCGCAAACACATTTGCAGTTTCATCATGTTGAAAAATATTCGCATGTTAGTTGTTAATTGGAGTGTCTTTACGTACCGCCACAAATTCGATGATTTTAGACATGCATTTAGTTCATCAGCAACAGTTGATCGGGGAATAACTTCATTGTCACTCACTAAAAAACACAATTCTGACATAGCAATAGGACTATATTCTTGATCTGCCTCTCTCTGGGAATCAGTGCGGTTAGCACGTGAGGTAGCTCTTCGCACATTTGATTGACTGCGACGACCTAAGTCAGGTCGTCTTCTCCTCGGCATCGTAACGTAATTAGTCAAAGTGAGAACATTTTTCGCTCACTTAACAGTAACTTAACAGTAAAGTGTCACTATCACAAAATATCAACAAAAAAAGATCAGACTACTTGGAATGTCACTATCACAAAGGATCACAAAAGTAAAGAAAGTTCTCGCGCACGTAGCGGTAATCGTTACTCACAAAGATAGAAGGATGCACTCATAGAATATCGTAACCATGATCGTAACACAATATCATCAATCGTAATACTTTTTTCCGTGTTCTGATTTTTTTATTTATTTTTTTGGAGTTTACCTTTAAGCCATAAATTTCCGTGTTCTGAAGTGCGACAGAATTATTGACATATTAGTTGGTTGTCAAATCTAATGTCAAATATTATGGTTGTGTTCAGAAACTTAGTTTGTGACAAAACTTAAGATTTATCAAACTTAAAAAATAATCTGATACAGTTACAACTGAAGTTAGCTAAAATTAAGTTTCGCGAAGCCGACCAAATTAATTGGAAATAAGTACTACTAATAATTTATTACATTTTTTGTCGCGTTCGCGATTCACTTTTGTTTATTTTCGGAACGCGACATTAGATCCTCCAAAGCGCACGGGAAGACTATTTTCATAGATATGATTGAATTTGAACTTTATGCAGCGGTAATAAATTGCAAATTGACTCTTTGACGTTAGGAACACACCTCAATTGCTTAGACAACAGTGAGTGATTATAATTTAATATGAGCTTTATTGAATAGCAATAAAGTTCAAATTGACTCTAGAAAACGTTTGTATTGGAAATAGAAAAGAGCTGTTTTTAGGGTTTTCCCGGAAATTATTCGATTTTTTCTCGCCCTAGACCTCCACGAACATTTCAATACTAAGATAACATAAATCCGTTCAGCCGTTCTCGATTTTTAGTGAGACTAACGAACAGCAATTCAATTTTATATATATAGAAGATTCCATTCAAAATAGAAAATGGATACAATATTTACATATGTATATCAAAAATATTGATAGTTGACATTGACAATATTGTTTTAAATAATTAGTTAAAAAATATCAGTCAATATCAACATTGCCAATAACTTGTTCGGGATGATTTGGAAACTTCTGGATCTAATATAAATTTAATATTGTCTAAAATCTATATCTTTAAATTATGAGCCTAATTGATACAGAAATGTTTTCTAAGAAATAAGTTGTCAGTTTCTATCTGTTCCGGTGGTCAACACATATCGTTGATACCTCTATTGATACGCAACTGCAATAATTTTGTAGTCGTCGATGTACGGGTGTCGGTTGATCGGTTAAATAAAGTAGTGGACCAAAATTAATCAACAAGTAGGACGACAACCTTCGACAATACGTCTGATGTAAACTGGCAATGTTCGGACAGAGATGTGAAAAAGAACGAAAGAGATTTTACAAATGATGGGCTTTTGTTTTAGATTTTAAACTGCCTGCTGAGTGTAGAATAAATGTGGTAAATATTATTTTAAGAACTTTCAACATGCGAACCGATATTCTCGATTCCAGGACGAAAGCCCTGCGACAAGGAGCATTGTTAAAATGTTGATAAATTTAAAATTAAATCATGAATTTCATATAAAACTCGTCCTTAGGTTTTTTCGCCCAAAACTATAACGCCAACATTCTTAAATATCAGCCCAAAATTAGTCACAAAGCCCAAAACGTTAAAAAAAATCGCCAAAAAACAAAAGCGAATGTCGTAACGCCCATGATAAATTTAAAAAAATAACGCAGAAATGGTTAGTTGTCATTTTGCCCGAAAGAATTTTAAATTTTGAATTAAGGTTTTATGGCATAGGTTTTGGGCATTACGACGGACGTTTCTTATGTCTCATCACCCAACGATATATAACCTAAATCATAAAATGACATAAAATCCACTTGATTTGTATAAACTGCCTTATGTTTTGAGCTATTTTGTCATTTTCTTCTGAAAAAATTAAATTTTGAAAAATTAATAAAATTTTCGCGTTTTTCACACTTCTTTTTATTTGGAATTTCATAATACCCAAACAAGTTCTAACACCCAAATGTTCGGCAATATTGCCCAAATCGTACAACAATAAAATTTTAATAAAATTTTTCGGGCGCTATTACATTTTTAATTTGGGTGATATGGTTTTGTGCTAAAAGACCTAACGCCATATAACTCATTGGAGCACATTTTTTTTATAAGACATGTATGATCGGAGTACTTGGACCGTTTCTTATGAAAGTATTCATTGAAAATATGATACTGAGTTTCGTCAAAAAAAAAAGGTGTTTGAAATAGAAATAAGATGAGATAAGCAAAGTAGTGCCTAGTAAAGTTCTAAGTCAATTACAACGAGGAAGGTTGAACTAATTAAGTGGTAAGCTTTAAAGCACGATGCCTCTTAAAAGCTGATGACATGCACCTCACTTTATTTCAGCTCTTCAGTAAAGGTATAGTTTCTAAGTTACAGCACTTCAAAAATCGAAACAAAACTCTAACTCTCTTCCTAACTGATTACATAAATTACAAAACAATTGCAGATATCATAGTATCTTGAAACTTGCATAAAATGTAGTGTACACAAATATAAATATCGAAATTTTAAATATAGGAGGCGTGGTATACGCCCCCTTTATCACAAAAGATATGAAATAAAATGACTACTCCAAGGTGATGTATAGAGTAACGAAATGTTGTGAACTGGTAAGTATCAATCTAAGCACCAAGATTGTCCACTGAGGATGCATTTTTTTTATGGGAGGTGTGGTATACGCCCTCTTTTAACACAATAGATTTGAAATAAAATGACCACTCCAAGGTGATGTATAGAGTAATGAAATGTAGTAAACTGGTAAGTATTAATCTAAGTGCCAAAATTGTGCACTGAGGGGGTGTGGTATGCACCCCCTTTTTTTAAGGACTTACGTATTTAAAGTCCAATAATTTTCACGAAACCTGGCATCCATGGTTAAACTATAACATAAACAACAAGAGAACCAGAAGTGCGGGAAGATAAACGATATGCAGAAACCAGCGACTGAAAGTAACCCAATAGGGTTCTTTTTTTTACATTGTTATTTCAATGGGTGCTATTTCTCACTCCACTCTCCCACTCACCATTCCTGAAAAAAAAAACATTGGAAGTGGATGGAGAAAAAGAAATTACGGATAGCCCCTTGGGGTTTGGTGCAAATTATTTTTTAAATATTCAAAACGATCAAAACATTGCCATAACGCAATTTAGTGCTGTTCACCGTTCACCGTTCCGCTAGAATGTGTTGCCAGTTTTTGCCATCACTGTTCCATGGAAAATATATATGTATATCCCGTATTGCCCTTCATATTGTGAATATTGTGAAGGGCTGCTGGGAAAGCAGGGATAAAAATTGAAGAACAACATTGTTTTGCGGGGATGAATTGTGGAGGGAGCGCTCGCAAAACAAAAGAAGAAAGAGAAATTAAATGCAAACACATAAAATTGCCCGCAAGGATGAACCGAATGTACTCGTACTATATAAATGTTCATAGATACACCATCTACCATGTGAAGAGTTGGATTCAGAGCCAGAGACAGAACTAGAGTCAGAAGCAGAGCTAGTGCCAGAACCAGCAACCAGTAACCAGATCAGATCCAGAACCACAGGAACGTGTCAGCATAATAGTCAGCGGTTTAAGGCATGATAAACGACGCGGCGACGAACGACTAGGAAGAGCTCTATACGTTCTATGAGGTGTATCTGGTTTTGTCTTTTCCCATCAAGTAGGGTATCGAATCAACTCTTACTCTTTACTCATTTCGAATTTGCTCCTCGCGCTGTCAAGTGTTATGAAAACCAAAAACCAAGTTCTATTATCCTAGTTTATGTGTTTATATTATGAGTTTCAATTGGGACAAAGAAATAGACGTTCCTCCGGTCGTTGGTTGGTTGCTCTGACGCTGGCTGGAAGAATAAAACACTTTGAAGTAGATATTGAATGGAACGTGTGATATTGTAGTAAAGGGGCTTGAACTCTATACCTATCACAAAAATGAAATTGAATGGAAAATAAATAGATTTTTTCAAAAGCATAATAAAAACAACCAAAGGCATTTTTTCGAGCAGATATCGGATGTTTTTTTGAAAGTATTAGATTTTTTATTAATAAAACATAAGAAATTCAATAAATTTACCAAAATGTTTACTTAAGCTTACAAGTTTCATAATATTTTATTCTTAACAATAATGTGGCCTATAGAGTCTCTGCAACTGCTCTTTATGAACGCTTTCCTGTCAATGTTAAATCAATTTTTGTAACATACTCTTTTTAATTTGGTCAATAGTTCTTAGATCGGTGCAGGAATTTGTCAAATCCCAGTTCTGTTTTTTGATATGATTTGATCAAATAAGCTTGACAAAGTGATGCTTGCACGCGCTGAATGACGTCCTGTTGGCATCATTTCTCATCCAAGAGGTTGGAGGAATTTAAAATTTAGTTACGTAAAAACGACCTTTGTTTGAATCCTAAAAAATCGAAGTGCTTAGTAATTTCCAGAATCAATATTGACACTTCCTATTTTCCGACAATTTATCTTAACAATACAGCAATTGGTTTCGTTGATTCGGCGAAAAATTTGGGAGTAACGTTTAATAAAACTTTAAATTGGAATGACCATATAAGACTAACGTTAGGAAAGGTGTATGGTAGTCTCCGTATGCTTTGGACTTCTCATTATTTAATACTATTGAAAACCCGTGGTATGATGGTTAGTGCGTTGGACTGTCATGCGAGAGGTCTTGGTTTCAATCCCTGCCTGTGCCACCTTAATTTAAAAAAAAAAAAAAAAAAAAAAAAAAAAAGAGTTTTCACGGGTACTGCCTCTTGCGAGGAATTGACAAATTCTCCAAGAGTAATTCTTGTCATGAAAAAGTGCTTTCTCAAATTAGCCGTTCGGATTCGGCATATAAATTGTAGGTCCCCTCCATCCCTGACAACATTACTCGCACACAGGAATGGTTGAGAGTTGTAAGTCACTAGGCCCTGGTTCTCTACGGACTGTTGCGCCACCTAATTTATTTTTATTTTATTTAAAACCCGATCTATATTAGCTAAGACCACATTCGTAATTTAAGTAAATACACCCTAATACGGAATGATAGGGTCACTTCTACAACGGGCGGTGGTGTTGCAATTTATTGTAGATCGAGTCTAAAATGTAAAATATTATCCAGGTCAGATAATAATGGCATAGAATTCATTATAGTAGAAATCTCTGATTCGAATACAAAATGTTTGCTAGCATGTGTCTACAACCCTAAAAGAACCTGTTCATTCACTCCTTTCTTCACAGCACTAGAATCATTTCATTATTTCATATGAACACATAATTGTCTGTGGTGACTTCAATGTTGATCTACTTAAAAGGGACTCTACTTCATTTCAACTTCTTGACGCTATTGCTGGTTCAGGTCTTAATGTTATCAATAAATACCCAACTAGATACGCTCCAAATTGTTCCCCAAGCCTACTTGACCTCATTATTGTATCTGAACCAACAAACATTATTCTCAATGACCAATTATGTTTCGATGGAATATCAGACCACGACTTAGTTTTTTGTACTTATGGTATTGATTTCTCTCATTCCCAAGTTCCTTCCACATTTACTTTTAGAAATTTTAAAGCCCTCGATGTAGAAGCTTTTTATATTGATGCCAGCAGCGTGGCCTGGAGTGATTGTTACAATTTAGTGCATGTAGATAACAAACTAAACTTCATTTACAACCATGTGAAGAGATTGTTCGAAACGCATGTTCCTCTAAAAACGGTAAGAATTCAAAACGAGAAATGTCCATGGTACAACTTTGAAGTAAAGAATGCGATTAAAAGTCGCAGAAAATACTACCTCAAGTGGCGGCTTTCTCCAAATCCTACAACTTGGCGACAATACTGCTACTTTCGTAATCAAGCAACTCTCATTACCCGTTGCGCCAAACGTAACTTTTTCGCCTCGAAACTCAATACAAATCTTTCTTCTAAACAGCCCTGGAAAAATCTTCGTGACATTGGTATTGGTAAAAAGCCAATTTCTAAGTGTGAACTTGATCCTAATGACATCAACAATCAGTTTACTCAAACAAATCAATTAGCTACTAGCTTTGAGCCCAAGGCTGGCTTACTTTATGATGGAGTTAACGATTTTTGCTTTGAGACGGTAACTGAAGACGAAATTATACGCACTTTTAAATCCTTGAGGTCCGAAGCTATAGGCGAAGACGGTATTCCGCTAAGATTTTTGAAACTTGTCCTACCCTGCTTGATTAACGCTCTCACTCATGTTTTTAATCACTGTATTGTCACTTCTACGTTTCCTATTGCGTGGAAAGCAGCCAGGATAACTCCTGTTCCGAAAAAGCCCACACCTTCCGAACTCGCCGACTACCGGCCAGTAAGCATTTTACCTTGCATGTCCAAAGTTCTCGAAAAAATCCTTACTAAACAAATTATTGACCATTTTACGTCCAAAAGATTGCTGTCTCCATACCAATCTGGATTTAGAGCTAACCATTTATGCTCTACAGCAATTGTAAAGATCTTAGAGGATATAAGACTCGAATACGATAAAGACAATATCTCAGTACTGTGCCTATTGGACTTCTCGAAGGCTTTTGACAAAGTTGATCATCGAGTTCTTTGTCAAAAACTTGAGCACTACTTTGGTTTTTCGAATTCAGCTGTTCGTCTCATTGGTAGTTATTTGTGTAACAGAACTCAGCGTGTATGTGTTGGAAACAATTTTTCAGCACATACGTACTTGAAGATGGGCGTGCCACAAGGCTCTATTCTGGGGCCAATTTTGTTTTGTGCCTTTATCAACGATTTGCCTTCGGTTTGTGAGCACGTCTCTTTTCATCTATATGCAGATGATATACAAATTTATCTCTCACGTAGAATCGGTTTAATAGAGGATCTTGTCTTTCGCGTTAATGAAGATCTTGAGAGAATTTCTAACTGGGCTAAGGAAAATGGTCTAGTGCTCAAACCCAATAAAAGTCAAGCCCTACTAATTTCTAAGAAGACATACAACCATAGAGATCTACCTTCGATTACTTTGAATAGTGCCCATGTTAGTTTTGTAGATTCTGTGACCAGTCTTGGATTCAAAATCTCTAGGGATCTCTCTTGCAGAGACCATATAAATTATGTCATTGCACGTATTTACGGAACTTTAAGAAAACTATGGGTATCTAATTCTTTTACTCCTCAAGAAACAAAACTTCGTCTTATGAGAACTCTACTCGTACCAATCATTTCCTTTTCTGAAGTCGTGTATCCGAAACTGGATTCTTTATCTGAATACAAACTACGTGTGGCGCTTAATGACATGACTCGCTACGTTTATGGTAGGTATTCGCCGATATGACCATATCTCTGCTTTCAGCAAAAAAATTCTTAAGTGCACTATGGTCGAATACGTAAATTTCCGTATTTGTATCTTTCTCCACAGAATTATTCGCACAAGAACACCTGAGTACCTTTATGAAAAAATTGAGTTCTGTACATCGTCAAGAACAAATAATCTAGTTATTCCAACTTTTAGATATCTAAATTCCTCACGGTTGTTCTTCGTTCACAGCATTCGCCTTTTTAACTCTTTGCCGGTTAGCATTAAGAGGATAAGAATCAAACAGCACTTTAATTGTTCAACCAAAGTACAAATACTATAAAAGACATTGTCTTAGTGTATTGTTTACAATAAAGAAATTGAATTGAATTGAAGACCTTAATCGTTCCAGTTATGCGCAGACTTAACGTTGCGTTCAATAGCATAGCACGTTATGTTTATGGGCTTAGGAAATATGACCACATATCTCACTTTTCTAAATCTTTATACGGCATCACTCTGGAAAATCTATTCAAACACAGAACTTTAACCTTGCTTTACAATGTTTTACAATCACGTCAACCGAAATACCTATTTAATAAAATTATTTTCCCACAATCTAGTAGATCTTGTGATCTTATCCCAATACGCTGCTCATATTTAGTATCTGAACGACAGTTTTATGTGTATGCTTTTCGATTATGGAATTCACTCCCTCGTTCTATAAGGATGATAAGCTGTACGACCCGGTTTCGAGGAGTGCTCAGAGAAGTTTTTGAGAGATTTTGATGATGATAATTTTTCTATTTGTTTTTTTTTATATTAATTTTTTAATATTTTAAGTTTAAGATACTTATGATATAAAAAGGATTTTCTTTCATTTTTGTTCTTGAATTAAATATCAAATGTCACTTAAGCAATTGTATAACGAATATACTTATAGTATTAAGGTACTGATGTTTACTCTAATTTATAAGATACTAGCTTTTACCCGCGACTTCGTCCGCATTAGATAGTTTTTTTTTGGATAGTAGTATGAAAAAACCTGAGCTGTACTTTTTTGTACGTATATGTTTGAATTGTGCCGTGATGGGATGAGGCCATACTAAGTGTGATTAGATTAGGTGACGAAACGAGTAAATTAGTAAGTATTAAAGAAACAATTAAATTTACACCACAAATAAAATGTTTGCAGGTTTTCTCTGTAATTTGCATGCGTCCGATAATGACGTGTGCCCTCACGTGTGTGCCTGTTCGGGTAGACCCACGCAGTGATGTCCTCATCCCGCGCCGCACTACCGCCACCACCACTTGGCTCGTCTACCGCGTGCGACCCCCGCCCCCGCACTCGCCCCGCGCCACAGCTGAAACAGAATTATCAGAAGTAGAATACAGACCCAGTGAATTATTTGTTGTACGACCTACATGGCTCGTGTTTGGGGATGAAAGGTTGAGCATAGCAAAGTTTAGGTTTAAAATTATTATTTGTGGAACTTGGTGGGAGCCACAGTTTGCGTCTAACGTTGAGGGCTTGAGGCACGTGGTTCGCGAAGTCCGCGTTAATATTCGTGTATGATAACATGTTTGACAACTTATTTCATAAGGGTTGGGAATGCGTTGTTTTCCCGTAATGCCAATTTTATCAAAATATTATTCAAATCTTTGGTAATTTAGGAGTGAAAGCGATCAGATTCCCCGGAAAGTAATTTTTCCCATGGGAACGCGTTTTTTCCCCGAGGTCAAAAGTAACCCATGTCCTTTCTTAAGTCTCAAACTATCGCCTTACAAAATTTCATTTAAATCTGTTCATAGTTTAGGTGTAAAAGGGATCGGCCCACCTGAATTTTCCCATGGGAATGCGTCTTTTTCCCGGTGTTAAAACTAGCCTATGCCCTTTCTCGGGTATCAAAATATCTCCATATCAAATTTCATGCAAATTGGTTCAGTAGTTTAGGCGTGATTGAGTAACAGACAGACAGACAGAGTTACTTTCACATTTATAATATTAGTATAGAAGTATATATTGTATCTTACTGAGTAAATTATAAGAAATAAATAAATCTAAATTTTAATCTAAAAAAAGAGGCTATGATGCGACCCACACTGATAACTTCCCATCCCGTCTATCGGTCTTGCTTAAAAGTTTGTCTAAATGTATAAATTCTTGCCAAATTTGCGTTCTATTTTTTTTAGATTTTATTTTTTTATGAAAAAACGGACTGTTGGATTTTTATAAAAAAATTACTGAATATAAAAAACAATATTTTATGTAAAATAAAATAAGTTTGAAGCCAATATTTTTAATTTTTGAAAAGCTATTTGAGTCGAAAGTAAATTTTTACCAAGTTTTAGTATTGTTTTTTTTTTTAGGTTTTATTTTTTTATTTATATTGTGAAAAAACTGTCAATTCAATTTTTCTCAAAATTGTATCGAATATTGAAAACAATATTTCTTATAAGTTAAAATTAGTTAGAAGCCATTATCTCAAATTTTTGAAAAGATTTTTGAGTCGAAAATCAATTTTTAACAACTTTTGTTAATTTTTTTTTCGGTTTTTAATTTTTTGTAAAAAAAAACTATCAATTCGATTTTTTTCAAAATTTTACTGAATATTGACAACTATATTTTTTGAAAGATAAAAGTAGTTTAAAGACAATATCTCAAAGTTTTGAAAAGAGATTTGAGTCGAAAATCAATTTTTACCAACTTTTATTAATTTTTTTTTAGATTTTTATTTTTTATAAAGAAAACTGTCAATTCGATTTTTCTCAAAATTTTGTCAGATGTCAAAAACATTATTCTTCGTTGCACAAAATTGTTTTGGAGATGAAACTATATTTTGGTCGTAAAATTTTCGAGGAGACAATTTTTTTTTCCAGTTTTTTTGATTTATAAAAAAACCGTTTATTAGATTTGTTTCAAAAATATACTTGTTTTGTATTACGTTACAATATATATGTAATATAAAATTTAATTCAAGTCTCTAGCGTCATTGGCGGCATTAACCCCCGCGGGGGTTAATTCCCAAATGAATGGGAATTAACACCCGCGGGGGTTAATTCCTTTTTCAAGTGGCATTAATCCCCACAAGAAAAAGGAAATAACCCCCGCGGGTATTAATTCCCATTCAGAAATGGCTTTAACCCCCATTTTTTCTTTTGTTTTAGCTTTGCTGTACAACAGTAAACAAATAAAAGAAAAATAAATAATTATATAGTTATAAAATGCACAACAAAGTTGCGATCTTGTTCCTTGAGTTGAAGTTTAAAATAATGTATTTAAATATTTTTGGAAAATAATTCTTATTTTGTTTTACGCATTTTTAAATGTACTTAAACCTTTAACTTAAACAGAAATAAAGTACATATCTATTCTTTTTAGAAATGGTGAGTTTTCAAAATGGAATTGAGAAAGCTATGACATACCTTCCTATAACAAATAAACAAAAAATACGGGTGACGTGAAATAGTACCAAATTAAATAACACCAAATTTCAAATTTGGCCTTATTTCGTTGTTCAAAACGAAATAAAACCAATTTGGCTTTATTTCGATTTATAAAAAGAAATAAGGCCAAAAAATAAAGGAAACAACGCTGAATATTTTAAAATTCGTAAACTTTAATACAAAAAATTTAAAGTTCACTTTTTTACATACAAAACACGCAAAAATGGTTGATTTATTGTCTAGAAGAGCTACTTTTGCTAAAAAGTTTTTTTGAATTGATAGCACGGCGGCGTACTAACAGCTAGGTATGCAACCCCCCTGCTTGGGATCACTATAGGATTTGGGGTGGGTGCGAGTTTGGGTATATGCAAAAAATTCTTGCATTTGAGCACTAAAATCAAAGAAATTCCCAACAAAAAAAAGCAAGTATGGCTCACAGTTATGAAAGAATCACAACGCATTCGTGTTCTTTGCATATACCCAAACTCGCACTCACCCCAAATCCTACAGTGATCCCAAGCAGGGGGGTTGCAGGGGGGTAGCATGCCCCCCCTTACATACCAAGCTGTTAGTACGCCGCCGCGCCGTGCTATCAATTCAAAATGATTAAGATACATTTTTTTTATTGTTGAAGATGTTATTTTATTTTGAAAAATAAATGAAGAAATAATTTTGTTCCTTTATGTTTGTTGTTTTTTTATTAACGTGGGGCTTATTTCCAGTTATAATTGGGCATTAACCCCCACATAAAAAGGGAATTAACCCCCGCGGGGATTAATGCCATTTGAAAAAGGAATTAACCCCCGCGGGGGTTAATTCCCAATTGAATGGGAACTAACCCCCGCGGGGGTTAATGCCGCGGGGGTTATGGCACTCCACCCGCAATTTCATTGACAGCCCTTTCTGCATCTTTCTGCATTATTATCTGTATAACAAAAGTTATTTGAAGTCGATATCTCTTCTGGTTCTTGAGCTATGGACGACGAAAAAACGGCGCAAAACAGACGTACGGACGTACGAACGTACGTACACACGCACGCACATACATCTTTCTAAAAATCTTTTACTTCGACTGCACAGGCCTTGAAACGTCGAGAAATGTCAAAATTTTCAATTTGACAAATCGGACCCAATACAATAACTTCCTATGGAAAGTTAATAAATTGGGTGGCGCAACAGTCCGTTGAGAACTAGGGTCTAGTGACTTACAAGCCTAAACCATTCCTGTGTGCGAGTAATGTTGTCAGGGATGGAGGGGACCTACAGTTTTAAACCGAATCCGAACAGCTAATTTGAGAAAGCACTTTTCATGACAGGAATTAATCTTGGAGAAAAGTACTTAAGATGGCATAGGCAGGGATATCTGGCATGACAGTCTAACGCACTAACCATCATAACACCGCTACTACTAATACTACGAGTACTACTAATCAAACAATGAAATGAAAAGTTGCATAATAATTTTCAAAGACAAATGAGTGCCCTATTTTGCAACTTGAAGTTTTCTTGAAAAATCTTAGAATTTGACTGCATTAATTTACTTTTATTTGAAGTCTTTTATATCATAAGTAATTACTTACTTACTTACTTAAGGTGGCGCTAAAGTCGTGGGTGAATTAGGGTCTCACCCAACAAACTTCTACATCTTGATCGGTCCCTAGCTAGATGTTTCCAATTGCGCACTGCAAGCTGGGTGAGGTCAAATTTAACTGTTTGTGTCACTTGATTCGCGATCTTCCTTTACTGCATTGTCCTGTGGACGTGGATATGAAGACTTTTGGGCCCGTAGCATTGGTTTTCATGCGCTCTACGTGACCCAGCCATCTCGGTCGTTGGTCTTTTGTCCTTCTGGCTGGTATATAGCTGGTCGTTTCATCTTCTCCTACACTAACCTTCTATGCATACCTACGTTCCCCTATCACGCGAAGAACTTTTCCGTCGAAACGACCCAAGGTACTTTCATTCGCTTTTGTTGCGAGACCTAATTTATTTATTTTGGTGTTGTTTTCTGTGTTCAAAGGTACACAAAATTCTTAACTACATCGAAGTTAGGTCTATCAATAGCCCCGTTTAATCACCATGATCTGATCCGGATCTTGAATTTACATGCATTACAACAACAACACAAGATCCTGCTTTGTGTTTGGATCTCAATTTGAGATCCAAAATTTAATTTTTTTTTACAACAAGGAGCGCTTTATCATTGTTATTTCACATGTAAATGTTGGTATCATTGCAAACAAATTAAATAAACCTGTATTGCCATATAAACATTTGCATTTGACTGAAATAAAATATTTTTTAAATAGAAAGCGAGAAGCGTTATATTTATTTATTTGGTATATAATCCATGAAATAATTAGATATTTTAACAAAACTAGATATTAATTGGTGAAATTAAAATAACTAAGTCCAAAAAAATGTATATTTGACATAATTTATAGGTATTATTTTCCCCAAAAAAAGGAACAAAAAAAATCATTGAGCAAAATGTTCTTTTGGCAACCCTGATTTGAATGTCAAAAAATATAAATAAAATCGAGAAAGCTGCAGCACAAATGGGAGAAAAGATGTTCAAATAAATTGTAAGTAATCTCTAAATTAAATTATTTAAGTGTCACATTTTTATTAAAAGGTCAAAAAGAATCTGGACTACATGTGAGACCAAAGCGTTCCTGGACGCTTTGAGTTTGAGAGTGCAATGGTTATTTGCAGAAACATTTTTAAAAGTTGTGGAGCTTCTATTTTTGGTATGTGTTTGTTTTTTTGTTTGCTTCGTAATGTCACTTTTGAAAGAACGAATTTGACACTGCTACCAAACTTTAAATAACAAAAAATATGATGATCCTATGCTGTTTTATTATCATGATCTGATCCGGATCAGATCATGGTGATAATAAAACGCGGCTAATGGTGACGTTTTGAACAAGACGTCGGTGTAGGTGATTTCTTGACAACAGCATGAAATTTCTTTTGCTTTAATTAACCGTTAAACTCAATTTTGCCGCCTCTGCCTCAATACTCACAAAAGTCCCATTGATATCACGCTGAGTTCTTCCAATTATGTCAATGTGATCAGCATTATGCTAGTAATTTGACAGAAATTTGAAAGATATTTCCTCTATTTATTCAAGGACATGGCAGTGCATAACCTTGTCTAAAGACTATTTTGACATCGAAAGGTTTAAGTTAAGTTGTTTGCAACCTTTATGGAGCACCGACATAGCTCTATACAGGTCGTCCCTGAAGATGCTGTCATATGTGGCGTTGGAATCGATTTAGAGATGTTGGGTGTCGATTTGGTGTTTTTGGGATTTTTCCAGGATCTGTCGTAATATGAATAAATCCACACTGATTAGAACCTATCAGATTGTTGAAGATGATTTTTAGACTTTCACATATTACGGCAGAAAAGATTTTGTGAGCGATGTTAAGTATACCTTTGTAGTTGGTGCAGTTTAGAGGTTCTCCTTTTTTCAGTATCGGGGTAAACAATACTGAGGTTCCAATCATCGGGCATACTTTCTTCCGAACATATTTAACAGTTAAGTTGGTGCATGCTCTTAACCAAACTATCTGCTGAACTAGCTGAATTCAAGCCATCTGCTTTAGCGGCTCTGTTAAAATTCAGCTTAAAAATGGTAATCTTTACTTCGTCTAAGTCATGAAGACGGGATTGTTAGCTTTCGTCATCTATGTTGAATCGATCATCCTGCCTGACACCGTAATTCGGTTCGTCGTTGTCGCCGTTTGCAGAAGTGGTCCTTCCATATCCTCAGCATTGACTGAAGTAGATGTTTCTACTTTTATCTTAGCAGCCTTCGGTTCAAGGTTTATGTACTTGTGAATTTCGTTGCACCTGCTCATAAGACCTTCAAACTTCATTTTAGCTTTTGAACCTCTCAAATCTACGATCGCACGCTTCTCATGCTCTCTCGTTTTCCTTCTGAGAAATCGGTGTTCGTTTTTATTTGTTTGCTCATAGAGCTTATATGCAGCTCTAGGACTTTTATGCAGCGCATCTTTGCGTGCCTGTTGTTTAGCTACATTTGCCTGCCGGCATTCATTATTAAACCAGGGGTTTGTTGTTGGTGGCTGTTTGAAACCTCTCACGTCAGAAGCGGCTTCTCTGATTGCATCTTGGAAATGTTGCCACTGGCTCTCGACGCATTTTGTTGGCGTCAGAGACCTTAAAAATATGTTACTAGTAACTTTGTCGGAAAAGGAATTAACGATCTCTAGCGAGCATCTAGCTGTTTTACCTTGGGTCTAGAAACCCGTAGTGCTAATTTTGTTACAACGGTGTATTTATCCGAGTCGGTGTTAGATCCTCGAATATTTCGAACATCCATGATGTTGGAAGCGTTACAAGCGTCGATTGCAATGTGTTTAATGTGGTTCACATTATAATGATTTGGAGAACTCCAAGATCCTTTGTGGATGTTGATGTGTTGAAAACACGTTCTGGCTACCACGAAGTTAAGCCCCCGTAGCAAAATCAATGAGCCTGAATCCGTTTATCAGAAGTGTTGTCCTCCCTTCCTAGATTGGTTTTAAATTCTCCCAAAACAATTTTAATATCATATGTAGATAGGACACTGCTTAAATGCTTTGTCGAAGAGCTCGAAGAACGTATCCTTGGTGTTGTCATCCTTCTCTTCTGTGGAGGCGTGTTAGCATTTTAGGCTAATGTTTCCGAAGCGAGCATTTATGCGGATGGTCATGAGGCGCTGGTTGATTCACCTACAGCTCAGGACTTGTTGCCTAAGTCTAGCTACAACGACAAAGCCGCTTTCATATTAATAGGCGCTGTTGGTTTTCTTTGTAGCAGTCACCATTGATTGTAAATATCGCAGTTTTTCATCTTTTCGTTCGGCCTGTCATTTCTTGGATGGCGGTAATACCTGGTGTATAGCAGTCTAGGACCAACGGTAGTTGTTCGGCTACACGTGCTCTATTAAGAGGGAAACCTTTAACAGCCATATTTAATTCTCACAACACTCACTGCCACCCAGTCAATAAATATATACTTGTTAACTTCCCATAGGAAGTTATTGTAATGGGTCCGATTTGTCAAATTGAAAATTTTGACATTTCTCGACGTTTCAAGGTCCCTAGAGTCAAAATAAAAGATTTTTAGAAAGATGTCTGTGCGTGCGTGTGTACGTACGTCCGTACGTCCGCGACGTTTTTTTCGTTGTCCATAGCTCAAGAGGTATCGACTTCAAATAAATTTTGTTATACAGATTATAAGGCAGAAAGATGCAGAAAGGGCTCTCAAGAAAATTGCGTGGGTGGTTTTTTTACCATAGCAGTTTAAAAAAAAGGTAAAATTTTGGTTAACCCTAAATATCTCATGAACCAATGACGCTAGAGACTTGAATTAAATTTTATATTATATATTGTAACGTGATACAAAACAATTATATTTTTGGAAAAAAATTCAATTAACGGTTTTTTTTATAAATCAAAAAAACTGAAAAAAAAAATTTGTCACTTACAAAATGATTTTATCTCCAAAACAATTTTGTGCAACGAAGAATAATGTTTTTGACATCTGCTAAAATTTTGAGAAAAATCGAATTGATGGTTTTTTATAAAAAATAAAAACCTAAAAAAAACATTACTCAAAGTTGGTAAAAATTGAATTTCGACTCAAATATCTTTTCAAAACTTTGAGAATATTGTTGTCAACATTCCGTAAAATTCTGAAAAAAATCGAATTGATAGTTTTCTTACAAAAAATAAAATCTTAAAAGAAAAATTAATAAAAGTTGTTAAAAATTGATTTTCGACTCAAATATCTTTTCAAAAATTTTGAGATTATGGCTTCCAACGAATTTTAACTTATAAGAATTATTATTTTCAACATTCGGAAAAATTTTGAGAAAAATCGAATTGACAGTTTTTTTACAAAAAATAAAAACCTAAACAAAAAAATTAATAAAAGTTGGTAAAAATTGATTTTCGACTCAAATATCTTTTTAAAAATTTGAGATATTGGGTTTTAACTACTTTTATCTTTTGAAAAATAATGTTGTCAAAATGCAGTAAAATTTTGAGAAAAATCGAATTGACAGTTTTTTTACAAAAAATAAAAACCTAACAAAAAAACAATACTAAAACTTGGTAAAAATTTACTTTCGACTCAAATAGCTTTTCAAAAATTAAAAATATTTGTCTTCAAACTTTTTTTATTTCACAGAAAATATTGTTTTCGATATTCAGTGGTTTTTTATAAAAATCCAACAGTCCATTTTTTCATAAAAAAAAAAAATCTACAAGAAATAGTACACAAATTTGGTAAAAATTGATGTTCGGTTCTTGATATCTCTCAAATTAATTTAATTCATCTAATTAGTAAAAATTTAAGAAATGCTACTAAAATTGGTAAAAATTTGTTTTTCACTAAAAATCTATTTAACAAAACTAGATTTTCAAACTAAACTATTTCTTTATATGAAAAATATTGTTGGTAATTTTAAAATTTTTAAGAATAATTCAACTGACAACTTTTTTAACCCAACACGAAAACCTACAAACTTTGAAGCAAGACAAATCGACAGACTGGATGGGAAGTTTTCAGTGTGGGTCGCATCCCAGCCTCTTTTTTATTTTTTCGATTTATCCACCATTAAGCATTTTGCTAAAAATAACACATTAAAAATAAATTATTCAACCATATGCTTAGTTCAAAGTTTAATACTTCTTTTGATTAAGACTTAACCCACATACGGAACATCATGATTTATTTATAAACACCTTTCAAAACCAAACCTATACGATACGACTGGTTTTATACTTTAATACACTTTTGAAAACAATTCTTCTATTTCTCTTTTGTTGTTGTTTTGTTATATTTTATAGGTATGACTCTGAATAATGTCTAATATCACCTTAAATTTATTATTTCTATAAGTGACCTCACGTCTTCTTCAATGTATATTTTACGATCGTCTTTTCTACTTAATTTTGACGGCACAATAGTGATGCCCCATACCCATCACTCCACCAGAGGCTGTTGCACACGCATCACGTTATCGTCTTTGTATTAGCCTCATAAAATGACCATTAAGGGTACACAAGGCCGTAAAAATAATCACAAAAATAACGGAAGTTACGTACACTGAATGAACATTCAGGACTTAATAGATTTTTCTGTCTCAAGCACGTGCTATGCTACAATAAGACGACCGAGACAAAAACGCACGATGACGTTCCACAAAACAACTATAAAGGTAGGTGTGCTACGAAGCTACGGCCAAATATCAATATAATAAGACTGCCGATAAAATTTGGTTTTTGGAGTTTGTGGACACACCGCAGGACGATTAAATTTTAGTTGTTGTAATTTTATTAAAGATGTTTGATTAAGTTTAGGTTGTTTTGGTGTGATAATAATAATCCTTAGGAATTAGCTACACCTTTTTAATGAATAGTTTGTCACTCCAAAGGCCGCCTAGATCCTGTTGTATCCTTTGAAGACTTAAATGCCTACGGAAATAGAACCTTCACAGAGCAGTGTTAGGCCCGAGTGTTGCGTGAAAATTCGATTGTTGGCTTCAAAAGTGGTTTCCGCCAAATTGTCTCTTGATCGACTGTGTCAGTGTCTTTGACAACCTTGGTATACTATCTCGATTACCTCCAAGTCGATTGGAAAAAACAATCCCTTTGAATCCTTTTTACGACTACAAAAGCTGGGGGGTGTTACTTTTGTTCCAAAGCAGACAATCAAAAGAGAAAAGACTTCAAGTTCATGTCTAGTCGAGCGTCGTCGTCGTCGTTGTAGTCGTTGAGGGGGTAGAATTTTGTGCGGTCGTTTTGTATACCCCTTTAGAAATCAAACCTGCTTTGGGTTGAGGTGATGTTGCATATAGATAGGGAGTTCACAACGAAGGACCCAATCAAACTTTTTCTGGGCGGCGCCAGGATATCCACTTTTTTCCTCTCCTTTTTTTCATATCAACTTCCCCCTGCAGCTCGCATTGTTTAACTTGGCCTGAATGACTTGAATATGTCTATACATGTACATTATACTCATAGATAGGTATGTATGTCTTTCATGCAAATCGTGCGACTTGAAGGAGAAATGTCGTAGTGGGAATTATTAATAGTCCTTCCACCATGGCAAACATTGCTATCAATGTGCGGTTTTCATGGACTCAAGTGCATTTGAAAGAATGTGTGTAGCTATTATTATAGTTTTGAGGAGGCATCCAATTGCGTAAATTTTGCTTTGGTGAGTTTATTGTAGGTTTGTATGTGGTGGGTATGTGAGTATGTCTAGGTACTTGTTGGGATCAGATGCACAAAACGAGCTTGCCATGAATTAATTGTTTAACTAATGACAAATTCATCTATTTGTACAATTGTGCCTGAAACGTGATATTTGTACAAGGATTAGAATATCTTCGGTCTCATTTAAGTATTTGTATTATATCCCAGTTTGACCTGCGGTTAGATGTAAGTATAGAGTTTATTGCGTGTATGATTCAATGCAAGTTATACCACTTATGTATCTACACGTATATCGTTTGGTAGATAAGTTAAAGAATACTTGCAGTTATATTTAGACCTAAGCATATATAGGCACAATTGTTTTTTTGTAAGCATGTAAAACTTAAGTTAAATATTTGAATAAAAATCCCTTAACTCAAAAGTTAAATAAAATGCACGACTTAATCACGAACTTACTTTTGTAGTTCAAGGTTATTATAAGCAGGGGGATTGTAAGTATGTATATATGTAGGTATATTCAGTCATATACTCGTAGAAGTTTATTAAAACACATAATATTTTATTACTTTTTTGGAGGACATTTTTCCTAAACTATAGGCTATTTTCACACCACTTTACATATTTTAATCATTACTTGTTAACTTCCCATAGGAAGTTATTGTAATGGGTCCGATTTGTCAAATTGAAAATTTTGACATTTATCGACGTTTCAAGGTCCCTAAAGTCGAAATAAAATATTTTTAAAAAGATGTCTGCGTGCGTACGTTCGTACGTCCGTATACGTCCGTACGTTCGCGACGTTTTTTCGTCGTCCATAGCTCAAGAACCAGAAGAGATATCGACTTCAAATAAATTTTGTTATACAGATAATAAGGCAGAAAGATGCAGAAAGGACTCTCAAAAAAATTGCGTTGGTGGTTTTTTTTTACCATAGCAGTTTAAAAAAAGGTGAAAATTTTGGTTAACCCTAAATATCTCATGAACCAATGACGCTTAAGACTTAAATTAAATTTTATATTATATATTGTAACGTGATACAAAACAATTATATTTTTGGAAAAAAACCAATTAACGGTTTTTTTATAAATCAAAAAAACTGAAAAAAAATGTGTCACATCGAAAATTGTACGATTAAAATATGATTTCATCTCCAAAACAATTTTGTGCAACGAAGAATAATGTTTTTGACATCTGATAAAATTTTGAGAAAAATATAATTGACAGTTTTTTTTATAAAAAATAAAAACCTAAAAAAACATTACTCAAAGTTGGTAAAAATTGAATTTCGACTTAAATATCTTTTCGAAAATTTAAGATTATGGCTTCCAACTTATTTTATCTTATAAAAAATATTATTTTTAACATTCTGAAAAATGTTGAGAAAAATAGAATTGAAGGTTTTTTACAAAAAATAAAAACCTACAAAAAAAATTAATAAAAGTTGGTAAAAATTGATTTTCGACTCAAATATCTTTTCAAAACTTTGAGATATTGGCCTTAAACTAATTTTATATTTTAAAATATATTGTTGTCATCATTCAGTAAAACTTTGAGAAAAATCGAATTGACAGTTTCTTACCCAAAAATAAAAATCTAAAAAAACATTACTTAAAGTTGGTAAAAATTGACTTTCAACTGAAATATTTTTTCAAGACTTTAAGATATATGCTTTAAACGAATTTTATCTTTTAAAAATTATTGTTGTCAACATTCAGTAAAATTTTGAGAAAAATCAAATTGACAGTTTTTTTAACAAAAAAATAAAACTAAACAAAAATTAATAAAAGTTGGTAAAAATTGATTTTCGACTCAAATCTCTTTTAAAGACTTTAAGATATTGGCTTTAAACTAATTTTTTGTTATAAGCAATATTGTTTTCAATATTCGGTAAAATTCTGAGAAAAATCGAATTGACAGTATTTTTACAAAAAATAAAAACCTAAAAAAAAACAATACTACAACTTTGTAAAAATTTACTTTCGACTCAAATATCTTTTCAAAACTTAAAAATATTGTTTTCACACTTATTTTATCTCACAGAAAATATTGTTTTCGACGTTCATTACATTTTTTATAAAAAGCCAACAGGCAGATTTTTCATAAAAAATTAAAATCTACAAAAAATAGTACGCAAAATTGGTAAAAATATTGATGTTCTGTTTTCAATATATCGTGAACAATAGAAGATATTGACTTCAAATTAATTTCATTCATCCAATTTGTATCTATTTGTTTATATAAGAAATCATTTTTTTTAAGAAATGCTACTAAAATTGGTAAGAATTGGTTTTCGTCCCTTAACAACGTTAACGTTAACAAAAAAAATAATTTCGAAATCAAACTATTTCGTTATAAAATATTATTGGTAGTTTTTAATTTTTTTAGAATAATTCAACTGATAACTTTTTTAACAAAACACGAAAACCTACAAACTTTTAAGCAAGACAAATCGACAGACAGGATGGGAAGTTATCAGTGTGGGTCGCATCCGAGCCTCTTTTCATTTTTGTTTTAAGAGTAAAGATAGAAAAGAGGCTGGGATACGACCCACACTGAAAACTTCCCATCCCGTTTGTCAATTATTCTTGCTTAATAGGTTTGTAGGTTTTCGTGTTTTGTTAAAAAAGGTGTCAGTTGAATTATGTAGTTTGATGAAATAGTTTGATTTCAAAATCTATTTTTTTAAACAAGTATTTTAGTCTAAAACCAATGTTTACAAGTTTTATCAGCATTTCTTAAATGTTTTTATTTCTTATATAAACAAATACAAATTGGATGAATTAAATTAATTTGAAGTCAATATCTTTGCGTACTATTTTTTATAGATCTTATTTTTGTATGAAAAAAACTGACTGTTGGATTTTTATAACACATTTACTGAATGTCCAAAACAATATTTTCTGTGAGATAAAAATAATTTAAAGGCAATATTTTTTTAATTTTGAAAAGATATTTGACTCGAAAGGAAATGTTTACCAAGTTTTAGTATTATTTTTGTTTAAGGTTTTTATTTTTTGTAAAAAAAACTCTTAATTTGATTTTTCTCAAAATTTTGCTGAATATTAACAACAATTTATTTTACAAGATAAATTTATTTTAACACTATATCTTACGGTTTTGAAAAGATATTTGAGTCGAAAGTCAAGTTTTACAAATTTTTAGTAATGTTTTTGTTTTAGATTTTTATTTTTTATAAAAAAAACTATCAATTCGATTTTTCTCAAAATTTTACCAATTTTGTCAGCATTTTTTGAAAGATTTTATTTCCTATAAAAAAACATCGATTGGATTTTTCTAAGAACATTATCTTGAAGACACAAAATTTAGAGAAAATTTCAAAAGAATCGGATTTTTTTTTTATAAAACATTAGTACAGTGACTAATTTAACGCGATTTTTTTAATAACCTTAATGCCCACGTTTCACTTCAATTGTCACGGCTCAATGGCTCAGGTTGTAGATGCCAGGACAACGAGACGAACCAAATCACCGGACGAAGTTTTTTAAACTTCTTATATTTTTGATGCTATGTTTGATAAAAATTACAATTTTTTAACTTCCGTAAATGTACCATTTCCTTTTGAACCCGTAAATTCAATTTTGTTTTTAAATATATAAATTATTCTTCTTTTAGAAACAGTTTTTTTCAGAAACGAAACTATTTTTTTTTTATTTTACCAATCTTTAAATTTTTAAGAAACTGTCAGTTGCTTTTTTTTTTAAACTTTTAAGAGTCGTTAGTTTTAAGGTTTATTGACGATAAGAAATACTAGCGAAAGTGATCATGATGATAAAATCAGAATGAACCTTTTCAAATTCATAAAATTTATAGAAAACTGCTTTACTCATTTTTAACCAGGGGTGGAATCGGCTAAGGTAATAATTGGCTATCATATTTTTGATAGTCAAATTTGACTATCATTTTCATTCGGTCTGTGTAAGATGACTTAACTCAATTTAATTCGATTGAACAATTTCAGATTATAATTGTAACAAATCATTGTTGCAATTTTTGACTGTCATTTATCAACAATCACCTTAGCCGATTCCGCCCCAGTTTTTGTTTTACTATTGTCAACGTAAGAAAATCTTAACAATATAGTTTTTTGTATAATTTCAAAGTTTATGCATTTTTTCTTGAGTTAACATTTAATTCTTTATGATTACAATATTAATTTATACAAGTTTGTGAGACTCTTTAACTTCGCGCTGATCGTCGTTTATTAACTTAACAAGTAAATAAAGCGAGTAAATCATTGAATGAGATTACTTGAAACATTTTTGAAATATGAAAAATATTTTGAATTTTAAAAACATAAGGATAAGTGCAAACAAAAAAAATAAACCTAGATTTAGATTGTAAAAACGAATAAAGTGGAGTGAAAATGTTGGTTTCAATGTAAAGGGTTATCCGTTTTGCGGTTCCAAAAAAGCTAAAAGTTAAAAAATTAATTTCCATAAACACTGTTTTTCACGTAGCCCCACAAAAAAAAGTCCCGCGGTATCAAATCGCATGATCTTGGTGGCCAGTTGATATCGCCGCGACGATAAATTACGCGTTCAGGAAATGTCTGTTCCAATAAAGCCATATTATCTCGAGTGGCATGTGGTACGTTTATCTTGTTGAAACCACATACTCTCCAAGTCGTATTCTTCAATAGCAGGCAAAAAAAAAATTGGTTATCTTATGACCGTAACACTCCGAATGGACGGTGACGGTCGCTCCATCTTCGCTTTCGAAAAAGTAAGGTCCAATCAAACCTCCGGACCAAAGAGTTCACCAAACAGTGACTTTTTGTGGATAAAATGGGCTCACTTCAATTACTTGAGGATTCTCAGAACCCCAAATACGACAATTTTGTTTATTAGCATTCCCACCGAGTGAGAAACGTGCTTCTTCGCTCAAGAAAATTTTGATCGAAAAATCGCCGTCCACCGCCCACCGTCATTCGATCCATTCGACGTAAACACGACGTTGTAAATATGGTCAGCTGGCTTCAGTTGTTGTGTGAATCTCTTAAAGCACGATATGTGGCTGTGGCAGAATCATAATTTTTTTAGTAGGTTTTAACAATTTTTATGCGTTGTGCGATTTTTCGCAAATGTCAGACGTTCAAATGAAAAAAAATTGCTTTAACAACTTACCTTAACAGATGTTGAATTCCAGTCCTACACTTTTGAAAGCATAAAATGGATAACCCGTTATTATAGTTGAACTTAGAGGCCCGTTTTAATGCTAGTTTTACGATTTTTTTTTTTTTTTTTGTAGTACCCGTAGCGTGATGGTTAGTGCGTTGGACTGTCATGAAAGGGGTCTTGGGTTCAATCCCTACCTGTGCCACCTAACTTTTTTCACGGGTACTGCCTCTTGCGAGGAATTGACAATTCCCCCAAGAGTAATTCTTGTCATGAAAAGTGCTTTCTCAAAATTTTGCCGTTCGGATTCGGCTTGAAACTGTAGGTCCATCCCTGACAACAGTACTCGCACACAGAAATGGTTGAGAGTTGTAAGTCACTAGGCCCTGGTCCTTCATGGACTGTTGCTGTTATATATGAATTTTTGTCTAGCTTTAAGATAGTTTTAAGAATGAATTAATAATAATGAATTTAAAAAAAACTGCATAAGGCTGTCATGACTGAGGTCTTGGGTTCGATTTCTGGCTTTGCCATTTAAAGTTTCTTGTACTGGTACTGCCTCGTGCGAGGAATTGATAAATCTTCTGAGAGTAATCCTTTTCATGAAAAGTGCTTTCTAAAATTAGTCGTTGGGATTCGGCTTAAAACTGTAGGTCCCTTCCATCCCCTACAATATTACTCACACCTAGAAATAGTTGGGAGTTGTAAGTCCTAGAGTTTCAAATGACTGTTTATCCACCTAATGTATTTCTTTTTAATATACATAATTACAACATTTCTAATCCACAAATAATTGATATTTGATTACACCTATCACAATAAACTAGGAACATGGTAACATTTAGAGCCACACGTACTATATAAGAAAACATTATTAATGAAAAAAGGATGTGGTTTATGCGGATTATTTTAATACGCACAAAAAAATTCTTTACTCTTTATTTTTTATCTTTATTCTTTATTAGTTTGCACCAACTTAAATTAAAATCGCAGGTTCCGAAATATAGATACTGATTTTTGAACACAATTTTTAAATATAAGGTATTATTATAATTCAAATTGAAATCGTCTGCGCCACCTAAAGATAAAGTCTTAGTTTTCTGATGTTTTGAAAATCTTATAGGGTCAAAAATTAAAAATACAGAAATAAACAAATGTTGCTTTTTTCGTTCTCTTATTTTCGCACTACCCTGGGGAGTCATTCCGTAATTTCGGAAACGATAATCTTCAAAACGATTATCATTAACGATATCGTCAATAATTTGCTTCACGTAACTTTATCACTATCGTCTCGTCAATCGTTTTCAGTATAAGATCGTTCAGTATATTTCAAATACTCTTATACTATGTATGACTGAAATGTCAAAATGAACTCAACGAAAGATAATGTTTGTTCAATGACTTGAAAATGTTATTAAAATTGGTTTTCTCATTTTGAAATTTTGAAAATTTGCAAAAAATGTATTGTTAATAAACATGCCAACTATTTTGTGATGTTTATTGTTATTGTTACTTTTTGTTATTTTATTTGTTGCCACCGACTCACGATAAAACTATAATATCAAAATGTTTGTTTCATGTCTGATATTTTTGTAAATCAGCTGCAATAATAAACCCAATTCTGTCCAAGGGAAGGAAGATAAGACTCCATTTTATTCACAGGGAACATAACTTTGCTTCAAAAATATTTTTTGTTTAACTACTTTGCATCAGTGCTTTGTGCAAGAGCGATACTAAAATCTTTGCCTGTTGGATATACCAATGTTCTTCCGCCCTTAAAGTTTCAATAGTTACAGCCAATTTTAATATTGAAGGTATGTATATATGTATGTAGAACGATTTATTGTTTCCAATATCATTATAAAGTCCTCTTTTGCAATTCCAAAACTACAATTGTTTTATTTATTTAACAACAATCAAGAGAGATTACTAATGTTTTGTAAATAAAAAAACGCTTACATATGGGTTAGAATAGATAGAAGTTCCGATTCATCTCTTAATTTTCTTCGTAACCGAATTAATTGTTATTTTTTGTTTTTGAGTTTTTATTTTCATTTTGTAACAAAACTAAACTACACCGAAACTTTTTTACTTCAATTTGCTTAGTTATCAATGGAAATTAATAGCAGGCGATACCTACTTAGCTATCGTGCAAACGCTATCGTTTTGACGATATCACTTTGACGATTATAGCCTTACGTGAAACGCTTTCGTCTAACGATTATCATTTTACGGAATGACCCCCCTGTATTTGTGTTTGAATCTTTTAAGATATTAAAGTTTTGAATTACATTTTTGTTTTAGATGGTTAAAGCCTAAACCTGTGAAACTTCTTCTTTATGGACGATTTCATTTATCAAAAAGAGGCTGGGATGCGACCCACACTGATAACTTCCCAACCCGTCTGTCGATTTGTCTTGCTTAAAAGTTTGTCTATATGTATCAATTTTTACCAAATTTGCGTACTATTTTTTGTAGATTTTATTTTTTTATGAAAAAAAGGACTGTTGGATTTTTATAAAAAAAAGAGGCTGGGATGCGACCCACACTGATAACTTCCCATCCCGTCTATCGATTTGTCTTGCTTAAAAGTTTGTCTAAATGTATCAATTCTTACCAAATTTGCGTTCTATTTTTTGTAGATTTTATTTTTTTTATGAAAAAACGGACTGTTGGATTTTTATAAAAAAATTATTGAATATAAAAAACAATATTTTCTGTGAAATAAAATAAGTTTGAAGCCAATATTTTTAATTTTTGAAAAGCTATTTTAGCCGAAAATCAATTTTTACCAACTTTTATTAATTTTTTTGTTTAGGTTTTTATTTTTTGTAAAATAACTGTCAATTCGATTTTTCTCAAAATTTTTCCGAATGTTGAAAACAATATTTCTTATAAGTTAAAATTAGTTAGAAGCCATAATCTCAAATTTTTGAAAAGACATTTAAGTCGAAAATCAATTTTTACCAACTTTTGTTAAATTTTTTTTTCGGTTTTTAATTTTTTGTAAAAAAACTGTCAATTATATTTTTTTCAAAATTTTACTGAATGTTGAAAACAACATTTTTGAAAGATAAAAGTAGTTTAAAGCCAATATCTCAAAGTCTTGAAAAGATATTTGAGTCAAAACTCAATTTTTACCAACTTTTTTTTATTTTTTTTTAGGTTATTATTTTTTGTAAAAAAACTGTCAATTCGATTTTTCTCAAAATTCTATCAGATGTCAAAAACATTATTCTTCGTTGCACAAAATTGTTTTGGAGATGAAATCATATTTTAATCGTACAATTTTCGAAGTGACAAATTTTTTTTTTCAGTTTTTTTAATTTATAAAAAAAACCGTTAATTGAATTTTTTTCCAAAATTATAATTGTTTTGTATCACGTTACAATATATAACATAAAATTTAATTCAAGTCTCTAGCGTCATTGGTTCGTGAGATATTTAGGGTTAACCAAAATCTTCACCTTTTTTTAAACTGCTATGGTAAAAAAACCACCCACGCAATTTTCTTGAGAGCCCTTTCTGCACCTTTCTGCCTTATTATCTGTATAACAAAATTTATTTGATGTCGATATCTCTTCTGGTTCTTGAGCTATGGACGACGAAAAAAACATACGGGCGTACGGACATACGGACGTACGGACGTACGGACGTACGAACGTACATACGTACACACGCACGCACAGACATCTTTCTAAGAATCTTTTATTTCGACTTTAGGACCTTGAAACGTCGAGAAATGTCAAAATTTTCAATTCGACACATCGGACCTATTACAATAACTTCCTATCTTCCTATGGGAAGTTAAAAAACCAGCTGGAGAGACTTTTTTATATGACAAACAAAAAAGCTATATCTGTAAAAAACTTGAAGAAATATGAAAAGTCAATTGGTGTTTCATCTGTAATTTTTAAAAGCTAACAACATTTTAAAGTATATTTTAACGAAAACTCCTTCCTACGTTAACAAGGTCTTATTTTAAAAATGAATAATGTAAAATTTGGTTGAACCCCTGTGACCCATTTTTATTTACTTAAAATTTGTTAACTGTGCATTATTCCAACTTCTTCTGTCAATAAGAAAAAAACTACCCACTTTGGTAATAGTATAGATATTTAGTTAATTAAATTTTCGTTCCCTTCGACTGTACTTAGTTATGATTAAAGACAAAACTATTAGATAAAACTTTATCCTCCGCTTTCCAAAACATCCACTTTCCTATAATATAACATACATATATAAAAAGCCACACTTCTAAGAAAATATCCAAAAATTACTTTGAACTTATTATAAACAAGTATTATTACTTAAGTCGACCTCACTTTTCTTTTCAAAACAACGAAGCGAAACGAACGAACGAACAAACAAAGAAAAAAAAGAATAATTAACTCAATTTTCCGTGAAAGTTTTCACGGCTATGCTGTATAGGCATATTATTTCACTCGTCACCCAGCTAAAACTTCGCTAAACAAAATTACTAAACCACAAAGGTATTACATTCTAGGGCCTCATTACTTTTCACTTTTCATCTTGAATTCATGTTAATGGCCCCCCAAAGGATGTTTTCGTTACTCGTTGAGTTCGAGTTTTTTGGTCTAAGAAAAGTTTTTCCAAAAGTCTTTTCTGCATTATTAATCTTCAGCCACTAAAACCACATCGCTCCTTGATGATCAATTTCATTATCTCGAGCTGGTTTTCGTGTTAAAGGAATCTCTTACTGTGGCATTATTCCCCCAGGCTCATCGCCATCAGGGTGGTAGCGGGAAATGGGAATATGAATCACTGCTGCGGTTGTGTTTTACTCTCACTGCGCTGCGCTACGCTGCGATGATGTACAAATATGTCTATCTAACAACCTAAACATCCACGAAAGGAATCGCGCGCGTTCTATTAATTAATCACCTCATTTATTGCCTCCTGCGAAATCTCATCCTGATTCAACCGCAAAAATAGCAATTCCCTAAGTAGACTATTAATTGAGAGGCACAACCATCAGACTCAGACCCCCGTCTCATCGCATCGTACAACCTTGCCTTTCTTTCCTTAAGTACCTACCTACCAGCAGCAATTTTCCTATTACCTTAAGTTATTGAAAGTCAATGACTTATTCAAATGGCAGACAAGATGATGGCGGTGAAGGTGGTGAAGGCGGTGTTGATGGGGGGAAAGAAAGGAAGAAAATGTAATGGTCGGAAGGATAACCCTTCCACTCCTCCTTTAATATGTCGTCAGACCAAACAAACTTAAGTGGCACTTTCCGATGACAGGAAAAAGATATGTCAATCACAAGCAAACACACACTTAAAATCACCAACACTCTTATGCATATCCTTTCGGTATTACACATACACAGACACATATTTATTATTATTATTATCATATTCAAAAATCCCCAAGTTTTGGTTTTATGTGCGGTCTTGTTGGTGGTGTTTATAATTCATTTCATTTGATGGCAGATATAGTTCCTAAGTGGGGATACTTTTGAGATCCTTAAAGTGACGTACCAGAGGGCAGTATGTACATATATATGGTGTTGGAAAAACAAAGAACTAGACAAAACTTTCTGACCGCACAATAAATGCTCTTCCCTGTCTTCGTTCCCGTCCTCCATACGTGTGCCGCATCATGGTCTCTGGAAATTATTGTCATTTTTCATCCCCAAAGGATGCAACAAAAGCACCATACTCTCTTAAAAAATAACTACATATAGCTATCTAAAGTGTAGATATAGTGGTTTTGTGTTAAAAGGAGCAAAAACTCGGAACTGGGAAAAAGTTTTCACATTATGAATAAATCATCTTCCATTTTTGTCCTCTCTTTTAATAGTCTATGTTTTGTTCAGGTTTTCTTTTTTCGTCCTTTTGGATGAGTATATTCTATACAAATTTTAGCAAAGGACATTGTGCGGCTTTTGTTCCAGTTGGGTCAACTGATGTACAATATAAAGTCCTCTCTTTAATGCCGCATTCGAAAAGGAGGGGGAAGGACTTTATCTTCACTTTCGTTCTTTCCAGTCGAAAGTTCTTGCTGGAAACCTCAAAGAAATTCCATGCAACATTTTTAAAAAATATACATATACTTTATGTACAATATTTCTAAAAAACATATTTCGTAACGATTTTCATATGAAAACCTTAAAAAATTTACAAAAAACTAAGTAAGCTAGACCTTGAATAGCGCCGCAATGTTACACCTTTTTTTACTCGCGCTTAACCAAAAAGAATTATAAGCATTTTGGTCCATGTGAGATGTTGTATGCAAGTAGGTACCATGAAAGACTATGAGACGATAATTTTTACCGCTAAAATCCGAAAATTTCGTAAGACGGGTTATTTTTATAATATAAACTTGGGTTATAACTAAAGCTATTTTATAACCTTGGTTATTTTTTAAACCGGATTATAACTTGAGCTATTTTATAGCCTTACTTAGGTCATCTGACCTATAAAGTCCATAGGTGTTTTCTAGCGGGACATAGGGCCTTAACTACTCCTACGCGCCATCGTGAGCATTTCCGGCGTTGTGTTTGAGCTCAGTTCAGCTCTTTCCCAATCTCGAAAATTTCTCCTCGACATGACAGTTGGTTTCCACGTGCTTATCGGTCTACCTAATTTTCTCCCTTTTTAAGTGAGTGGATTCCACTGTATTGTCTGTCCTGCAGTGACTTTTTTAAAGCGTGTTTCAAATCTGAATGCACGCTGCTCTATTAAGGTCGGAAAAAATCTCACCGATCGATGCATTTGATGTCAAAAAAGGTTTTAGACAAGGCGATGCACTGTCATGCGACTTCTTCAACATCGTTCTTGAAAGAATTGTGCAAAACTCAACCGTCAACACTAGAGGCACAATCTTCCAAAGGTCCATCCAATTACTCGAATACGCATATGATATTGACATAATTGGAAGATCAAAGCGTGATGTCAGTGGAGCGTTTTTGAGCATTGCGACGGAAGCGAAGAAGATGGGTTTAGTGGTAAATGAGGGCAAGACCAAGTATATGCTGTCATAAAAACAGGACATTGAACAGCGACGTCTTGGACAAAACGTCACCATGGACAGCTATAAATTTGAGGTAGTTAAGGACTTTGTCTACCTAGGCACCGCCACTAACACAGACAACGACACCAGCGCTGAAATCAAACGAAGAATAACTCTTGCAAATCGCTGCTTCTTTGGATTTAGAAGGCAATTGAGTAGTAAAGTCCTCTCTCGAGCATCGAAAATCACCATCTATAAGACACTTATCATCCCGGTTCTCATTTATGGCGCTGAGGCCAGGACCCTGTCAAAGAAAGATGAGAGCGTCTTAGGATGCTTCGAGAGAAAAATTCTTCGGGTGATTTTTGGGCCCGTATGCATAGATGGAGAATGGAGGAGAAGATAAAACGACGAACTGTACGGTCTGTACAGCGACACTGACCTAGTTAACAGAATTAAAGTCCAACGACTTAGATGGCTGGGCAATGTAGAGCGAATGGACATCACGCTCCAGCCCGGAAGGTCTTC
The DNA here is from genome assembly GCA_920104205.1 of Eupeodes latifasciatus. Taxonomy (NCBI): domain Eukaryota; kingdom Metazoa; phylum Arthropoda; class Insecta; order Diptera; family Syrphidae; genus Eupeodes; species Eupeodes latifasciatus. The sequence goes on from OV049924.1 coordinate 368,918,107, forward strand.
GAATCCAATCCCGAGGGACGGCGGCGGCGCAGTAGAGGAAGACCGCGACTCAGGTGGCGTACGCAGGTGGGTGAAGACCTTAACCAACTTGGCGTGCGAAACTGGAGACAGCTATCTAGGGACCGAGCTGGCTGGAGACACATGTTGGTAGAGGCCCAGGTCCGCCCCGGACTGTAGCGCCACCTTAAGTAAGTAAGTAAGTTTCCAATCTACCACTTGCGCCTTCATATACATAATTCTGTAAATTGGTTTCTAACCCTTTATCCTATATACTTCTACATTAGGCAAGAAAACCCGTAAGATGTTTCATAGAGAGTTGTCCCTCCAAACATTGGATGACATTCCGAACACAACCTTAGATTTCCCGATACGGTTAGCAAAATCTTGTTAGGTTAGGTTCGATCTTCGGTAGAGATCATTCTTCCAAGATACTGAAAACTCTCTACTTTTTCTACTGGTTTCTGTGCAATGTTTACCAGAGGGGATGATTGGGAGGTTCCAGAATAGAGCATCCTAGTTTTTCCAGTGTTGATTTTGAGTCCCATGATTTCTCTCTCCACCCTTGAGTGCTTTTTGATGGTGATCCATTATCCTGTTAGATAGAAAGCATACATCGTCTGCATAATCAAGATGTTTTAGGTATATTGTCAGAGTCCATCTTATTCCTATATTTCCTGACAAAGCCATCTGAAAACACATCACTGATCAATCACCAATAAGAAAAGAATTGGTAACAGTAGGCAAACCTGCCTGAATCTAATTTGGACTTTAAACCCCTACTCTACTATTTTGGTGACTACAGGTAAAACGCAAATACCTCTTCCGCTTTCGCACTTCATCAAGTCTCCTTTTTTTGCGAGCTTGACAGTCATTCTCTTTTTCCACTCTTTCAGAGATTCATGCTGCTTCTATGAGCGGTGGCCGCAACTCGTTCGATGAACTTGGCGCTGTTTGCAACAGTCCTGCTGGAATGCCATCCAGCCCTATCGCTTTGTTGTTTTTTAGATGACAATTGCACGTTGGTGTCGAATACATGGTTGAAAGCAAAAGCAAATTGCTCCCTCCATCTTCTAAGCTGGTAGTCCCCCGAGATCAGCGGTTAACCATCTTTATTTGTATACGTGTATTGTTCTGACTTCTGAACACCAACGGTATCCTAGAGGGTTCTGCTGTCGCACCTATTGCGCTTATCACGTCTTACTCCACGTTGAACATAATTCATATTCATGGGATATGAGGATTCTAGCTCGTTTCTTTCTTCAACTAGGGAAGCTGATAAATGAGCTTTTAATTGCCTTTTGTTTAGTTAATCTTTAACTAAGTATCCTCCAAAAGCTAGGTGTTGTTTCATCAAACTATTATTTTAACACCTGATATAAAAACATATGTGAAGAATGTTTTCCGATGGCTTTCTATGGTTCACGGGAAGTGGTTTTTAAGTTATTGGCGAGTGGTTGCGTCCTTCAGTACGATAGTGTTTTCTGCTGCAGAGCTCCAAACTGCAACTGTACGTTATCTCTTTCTACCAAAAAAATGATGATCACGGGTAAGCCCGATGCCAGGACCTCTTCTATTTCTAATATCCAAGAGATTGCTTCTGAAGCGTGCGTCGTCTTAAAGCGAAGTGAACAATTTATTTGGTGGAAACTTCGTGCCGTCAATAAGAAAAAGGTTAGCGTTACAGAAGTCCACAAACCTCTCACAATTTTCGTTGCAAACTGCCATTTCCATGCTTTACCATGACGTGTCTGAGCCCCTCGTTATAATTGCCAATCTTAGCATTCAAGTGCCCCATTACTCTCCGCGTGGTGTCTTGGTGGCACTTAGCCAATTGTAGAAGCAGTTGGCTCTTCATCTGGGGCGAGTTCCGTTGGGGCGTAACACTGTATGATGGTTAGGTTATGTACTTAAAACCGTTCACGTAGTGGTTCCCATGAAACAGACTGCTGTTTGAATATTGCAATGACTAGGAAAGACAGAGTGTGGTAAGGCATTCCAAATTCGCGTCGTACGGCTAGAGAACGAATCTCTGAATTTGACAGTACGGGCGAAATTGTACTCGAGGGTATACTGATGAGCACTCCCAGGAGCGCGAGTATTGCGGTTGAACTGTTTATGATGATATTATCACCTATCAATTTAATGCTCTACGTTCAATACCTACTATTCAAGAAGCTTAAGTAAGTTGCTAAAGCACCGGCCCAGAGATGGGAGTTATACTCAAGCTTTTGACGTATATAAGTCTTGAATAACAGATAGATCAGAAGGGGTGAAACATTTCTTGCATCGCCTAAGGAAACCCAACACCTTGCGGCATTTTTGGCGACATCGCCTATGTGATCGTTCCACAAGAGGTGGTTGGTGCCACACATACCGAAAATATCGAGATGTTCTGTCTCATTAGGGCAAGTGCCATGCATGGATATTGGCAAAGCGGGTATATCTCGCTTAAACGATACAACGATACACGCGATTTGTTATTCCCCATTGTACATGTACAATGCTGTGCAGATCGGAATTTAATGAGCTTATCATATTTTATCGTTGCAGTTCTACATCCGAAGAAGAGGGATGTGAGTCTGAAAACGAATATAAAAAGCTAAGAGTACCATCGTATGAATGTATTGGATTAGAAGTTGCAGATAGGAGGTCATTTACAAAAATGAGAAAGAGTGTTGGAGATAGTACAGAGCCCTAAGGCACATTAGCATTTATTTTGTGGTTTTCAGACTTGAACTCATCCAATACTACTTGTATTGAACGATTCGAAAGGTAATCCAATGAAGGAGGGGTTCATGAAAACCGAAAGCACGCATTTTCGATAAGAGAGTCTTATGCCAAACACTATCAAATGCCTTTGAAACATCAAGTGCAATAATCTTACTTTCTCCAAACCGATGTAAAAATTTTCTCCACTGTTTGGTGAAATGAACCATGAGATCACCAGTGATGGACCTATTGCGGCGAAAGCCGTACTACCGGTCATTAAGAAGCTTTCGATCTTTGAGATATTTCTTAAGCTGATAATTTATCAGCGTTTCCATGACCTTGGAAAGAAGGAACGTAAGTGCAATTGGTCGATAATTAGAGGGTGAAGAAGATACGCTTTTTTTGGGAATAGGCTGGACAAGTGCAGTTTTCCATCCACTCGGAACGAGACCTGAGGAGTAGGACAGATGAAAAAGCTTACGCAGTGGTTTTTACAGCGTTGAAGAAAACCTCTTCAGAACAATAGCGGGGATACCATCCGGACCAGCGGATTTATGTGTGTTTAGATCCCTAAGGACTCTTGCCACAGTACGAGTGCGAAAAAAGATTGGTCCCATAGAATCACTAACTCGCTCAAGTACAGGCGGATTCATAACACTCACTGGCAGCGTAGAATTGGCGGCGAACTGCGTAGCAAAGAGATTCGCTTTCTCTAAAGAGCTAACAAAAGGAGTGTCATTGACAACGAGCGTAGGAACCGATGAAGAGGATAAATTCCTCATGTTTTTTACAAATGACCAAAAATTTTGACTGCCTTTGGGACATTGCAGTAATTATTTGCCGTAATTTTTGGCCTTCCTGGTTTGCTTGAACTTTTTCCGACTTTCCGGCTTTATAGCAACGGAAATTTACTTCTTTCGAATTAATAACCTCTTTACAGCTCACATCAAACCATGCGTTTTCCTTAGGTCTGATGCTTTTAACCTTTTTCGGGATAAAAGTTCTCATATCCAGGAGAATTAAACTTGTGATCATATCAGCGCTGACGTCAACGTCACTATCGAGGAAGCATAGTGACCAGTTAAAGATCCTAAAATAATTATTGAGACCGTCCCAGTTGGCTTTCTCGTATTGCCAAACGTTTCTCCTAGGAGCTCTTTCTTTAACAGGACAGTTTTGACACGAGAAATTTTCAAATATAACACAATGGTCGGATGTGCCTAGGGGAGATAGAACACTAACAGTGTACTTTTCAGAGTCAGAGATAAGAAACAAGTCAAGAGTGTTTTCTGCTCGACCTTCCACGCACGATATTCGGGTGGGCTCGTTGACCAGGCTGAGTTAGGGGGTTCAACTCAGCGAAGATCTCAGCACACATTCCAGCGGGTGTTGTCTGCCCGAATGTTGAAGCCATGATGAATTGTAACATCGATTTCAGTGCGAGGATAGGACGAAACAATTCTTTGGATGAAATCAGACAAAGCATCAAAACGAGAAGTTGATATTTCGAAACCTGAGTTACTTTTTAACCTGTTTTCTGAAGTTGCAATTTTATTCAGCAATCCACGTCGTTGTCTAACGTAATCCATTGCATAGGTCAAATAAAGCTAAATTAATGAATTACAATCACAGAAATTTGACATTTTGAAGCTGTTACCAGAAAAACCACGCAGATGACGATAATATAGGCTTTTAAATGGGAATGAAGTGTTTATGATTTAATTTTAAAGTCAATTCACGCTTAATGAGAGACCTTGTATTGTTAGTGTAAATGTTAAATATATGTTGTTTATAATCTGTTTATTGCGATAGTTTATTTTTTTTTTTTAAATAAAAGTGTCCTTTTTTCATCCATACACATAAAGTAATCTACAAATAATCCCATAATTCAAAAACTAATTTCCATAAACTGCCACCGAAACACCATTGGGGCACTTCTATAGTGCAAACATTTAAATTAAAAACAATAAATACCAAAAACGCAATCAAAACTCCAAAAAACTTCTTTAGCCATCGCTGTCGCTTTACTCCTCGCTGGTGCTGGCGCTAGCGCTGGCGCTGCGCTGGTTCATTCTACGAGTTGAGTTTGTCCCGCTTTCTATTTATACAATGTTGTCGTCCTCATCGTCGTCAAATGTATTCTATATCCAATATATACACAATACACAACAACTACTCGCCGGGATCGTTTTAGAAAATTAACAAAATTTTTCCGCAAGTTGTACCCAAAAACTATGAGCGACTTTCATAGTGGATATATATAGGAACTAGAATGATACGCTTAGGTTATATGAATATATAGAATTGGGTCGCATCCGCAGAGCTAATTTCATTGTCTGCAACAAATGAAACAACGGAACAGGAAAAACCTAAAACACGAAAGTAGGAAAAAACTTTTTGTATCACCAAATGCAATTACATTACCCTAAGGACGATGGAAATCCAAGCAACAAATTACTTCCACCAATGTAACAGTAACAAGGAAATAACAATGGTCCAAGAAGGACAACATACAAAAACGACTATATGTATATACAAAAGTACAAAACTAGTACGACAACGACGACGCCAAAATTTGTTAAAGGATATTACTGGGTTATACTTTGTGCTCTGTGTGTGGTAAGTCTCTCGATAACACTATAACAAAAATGCAAACTTTAGGAATTTCCCTAAGGACACGCGTTCTACTGCTACTTTCCACTTTATGCTGCTGCTGTTGCTATTGCTGCTTCATGTGTTCGAAGTTTGTTCAAATAATATGCAAAGGACGACACAGAAAAAAAAGTAGCATTTCTTGCATCCAAAGCTAAAATTTCCTAATTTCAAAATCCGCAATATTGAAGGACACTTTTGCTATACACTCCACACAAATATAATATTATGACTAGGTGGTCGATGCGATGTGAGAAGCATATTATATAGAAGAGACCAAGTCGGTTTCCTGGACTTATTGAATTTACAAATCGGTTTGGGGTGTCAATTCGATTGCACATAAGGAAAGGACATTGTCGTCTGTATGAAAATTTTGCACAAAACTTTCAAGTAAACTCTTGAGAAGCAATGTGAAAAGTTTTCATCATATGGCATACAATACACAACCAACATACATATGTACATATATAATCGATTCGCAGGACGAGAGAGATGCAAGGTAATCATTTTCAATTGTGAATTGTCCTAGTCAACATACTCGGTGTTCGGTCTCGGATGCTCCACTATATGTATGCTACATTGACATTGCGGTGTTTTGAATTTTGAAATATAAAATTTATCCCGGCCACACAGGACACAAGGAATTTGAGTGAAACTGTTTTATCTTCCTGCCAAGATGAAGATAGTTGGCATAGGGTTATCTGTTGCAAAGGATATGCCTTCTAGCTTTAGATACAATACAGAAGTTGGTATAATGTGTATTGTATATTTTTGTCAGATGGTAAAGTTATAGGAGCATTTGTATAGAGTTGTGAAAGAAAAAGAAACTAGAATGAACATTAGAATTGACATATAGAAATTATCGAGTATGTTCATCTCTTTAACAATGAATGTAGGTAAAACATAGATGAATTATGAAACAAAGGATAGTCTATGCACCAACATTGAAAAGACCCAATTTTAAAATCGCAATTTTGAAAACAAAGTTATTCCTGCAGGGAGAAAGATGTACTTACTGTAGTACTCGTGTGTATTATGAAGATTTTTTTGAAAGGATTTAAATACATTTGTTTAAAAATAGTCATACCTCCAATTCTGAAAAAGCTGAATTTTGGTACAGAACAATCACTTAAAAGCCAATCATAGTTTTGGACCATAGAAAAACATTTTAGGGGGATAAAAGGCAATCAAGTACACATTTTAGAAAATTACTCGAAAACTTTTTTGAAAAGCTCTATTTCCTGAATATCGTTATTGAGTTATGTCAGGAAAAATTATGAACTTAACATAGGAAGTTATTGTAATCGGTGAGGTTTGCCAAATTGAAAAGTTTGACATATCTCGTTCTTAGTCATATAGTTATCGTCTGGCATTTTTAAGGGTTGAGACAAATGCTACTATTGTAAAACTATCAATGTCGGCTTGTAAAAGAATACGATGATGGCTGGATTTTATTATCTTAAAAATCTTTATGTCATCAGCAAAAATGAGAACTTCGCTTGAGCACAGACATGACGTTATTTCGTTATAAACCGAATGATCCCTGGAAAACACCAAATTGTGAAAAGAAAAGTTCTGATTGACTATTTCTAAATTTTACCTCATAGGAACTATTTTCAAGGTAAGATTTGATCTAAGCTAAGAAAAATAGTGGAAAACCAATAATAAAAAAAGAGGCTGGGATGCGACCCGCCCTGATAACTTCCCATCCCGTCTATCGATTTGTCTTGCTTAAAAATTTGTCTAAATGTATCAATTCTTACCAAATTTGCGTTCTATTTTTTGTAGATTTTATTTTTTTATGAAAAAACGGACTGTTGAATTTTTATAAAAAAATTACTGAATATCAAAAACAATATTTTCTGTGAAATAAAATAAGTTTGAAGCCAATATTTTTAATTTTTGAAAAGCTATTTGAGTCGAAAGTAAAGTTTTACCAAGTTTTAGTATTGTTTTTTTTTTAGGTTTTAATTTCTTGTAAAAAAACTGTCAATTCGATTTTTCTCAAAATTGTATCGAATATTGAAAACAATATTTCTTATAAGTTAAAATTAGTTAGAAGCCATAATCTCAAATTTTTGAAAAGATATTTGAGTCAAAAATCAATTTTTACCAACTTTTGTTAAATTTTTTTTCGGTTTTTAATTTTTTGTAAAAAAACTGTCAATTCAATTGTTTTCAAAATTTAACCGAATGTTGAAAACAATATTTTTTGAAAGATAAAAATAGTTTAAAGTCAATATCTCAAAGTCTTGAAAAGATATTTGAGTCAAAAATCAATTTTTACCAACTTTTATTAATTTTTTTTAAGTTTTTATTTTTTGTAAAAAAACTGTCGATTCGATTTTTCTCAGAATTTTATCAAATGTCAAAAACATTATTCTTCGTTGCACAAAATTGTTTTGGAGATAAAATCATATTTTGGTCGTAAAATTTTCGAAGTGACAACATTTTTTTTTCATTTTTTTTTTATTTATAAAAAAAACCGTTAATTGGATTTTTTTCCAAAAATATAATTGTTTTGTATCACGTTACAATATATTTCATAAAATTTAATTCAAGTCTCTAGCGTGATTGGTTCATGAGATATTTAGGGTTAACCAAAATTTTCACCTTTTTTTTAAATTGCTATGGTAAAAAAACCACCCTCTCAATTTTTTTGAGAGTCCTTTCTGCATCTTTCTGTATTATTATCTGTATAACAAAATTTATTTGAAGTCGATATCTCTACTGGGTCTTGAGCTATGGACGAAGAAAAAAACGTCGCGAACGTAAGGAAGTACGGACGTACACACGCACGCACAGACATCTCTCTAAAAATCTTTTATTTCGACTCTAGGGACCTTGAAACGTCGAGAAATGTTAAAATTTTCATTTCGACAAATCGAAGTTAATAACTCCGTGGCTAAGTTTGTAAAAGGCTTTACAAAAGTCAACTCCATAACCCTGTTTCAACATATATAATATGTTTGAGAATGTGAGGAGATTTGTAAGGTTGACCTTTTTTAACGAATTCGTTTTGCTGTTCACAAACAACCTGTTCAAAAAGTTTGCAATGGGCTTGTAGTTTGTTATGTACGCCTAGTTACCTTTCTTGAAAATTGGTGTGAAAAATGACTTTATCCATATACTCGGAAACTGTCCTGTTTTCCTGGTAAAGTTTGACAACTACAACTAAAGCATTTCCATACTATCGGGGAAATGCCATCGTGACCAGCTGAGCAGTAATCATTCAACACGAACTGAAGATTAAGGCCCGTACTCTGTAACATCGAAATATCACTACAGCTAGCTTGCGAAAAGGATTGATGAGATGATTATGAAAATATACTTCATCAATTACTTCACGGCTATTTTCAAATGACTCACGGAAATTAGTTGCGAAAGAGTTACATATATCAACAGTCTTATCTAGAAAAGGTGTGAAGTTAACTGGATAGCCATCTAATTTTTCAGAATTCTATTTTTAGAGTTTTTAATACAGCTTGTTTGTCATGAAAAATAAAGAAAGAAGGGAGATAGGCTTCAAGGCAGGATTCATATTCAGATGGAATCCAGTCAATATGTGGTAAATTAAAATCACTTAAATGTAAAATATTGGTGTCAGAGCCAAGGGGAAATCCCGACTTTTAATCAAGTTAGAGAGGTCACAGCACTTAACATAAAGATGAGTGCTCAAAAGCACCGCTTAAAAATGTTCTTTAATGTTCTCTAAAGAAGGCTGACAAAATTTAAATAACATTATGTGTATCTTAACCTTAAATTAACATATTTCAAGGGCTAAACGTGACAACTTAAGTCATTAGATTATTTTAGAACACTGTTGTCCAGCAAGATATGTTCTAACTTTTTAATTTGGAAAACTCCCGAAACACATGAACAGCATTCCATGATTCCAAAAGTTTTCTAAAAATACTATATTTAATAGCTAAAATATAATAATTGTAAATTATACATGTAAAAAATTGTGTTGAAAGGTGTCTTTAAAAAACAATATATTCTGTTCTTGTTGCCATTTCCATAAATGCGAAGAACACTACAAAAATATGGATGCCAAAACCCAGAAAATAAGAAAGTTTGCCAGAAAAATGTGATCTTTTCTCGTTAGAAAATAAAACAAGATATGATATGAAGAATTTTCTCAATGTTCGGGAGTACATCATTTTCATTACTATCGTTATTATATCAGTCTGCTTACACGTAGATTGGAGTTGATGTTAGAAGAACATTCTAAAGGGATCAACAACTTTCGACTCAAATAGCTTTTCAAAAATTACAAATATTGGCTTCAAACTTATTTTATTTCACAGAAAATATTGTTTTGGATATTCATATATCATTCGATATAAAAATCCAACAGTCCGTGTTTTATAAAAAAATAAAATCTACAAAAAATAGTACGCAAATTTGGTGAAAATTGATACATATAGACAAACTTTTAAGCAAGACAAATTGACAGACGGGATAGGAAGTTATCAGTGTGGGTCGCATCCCAGCCTCTTTTTTATTTTTAATTTTAAACACGCTATTTGGCTTAATGACTTTAATACACTTACTTGATAAGCTACAAGGTTTGCTTTTAGAAGATAATAAATGTAACGGGGTCCAGATCCAGACAAGATATAAAAATAAATATTGGTTTCGAGACAGCTTTGATAGGGTGTCGCTATTGGAAGCTGAGTTTAAGTCCGATATTGAAGAAGAGGGTATCGGGTGGGACGGGTGGTGGGGCCTTTTCTCGGCTTTTCTAAGACTTTTTCCTTGGTTTGTCAGGAACACTTTCTGCGTTATAAACACTTAAACCTGATGGCACGAGAATATCCTCATCTGCAGAATAGAAAGTAGTAGGAATTCTGGGCTGTACTAAATCATAAATCAACCATGATGTTAGTTACATAATAGGCATTTAATTTGCAAACAGCAGTGTTTTTGTTCCATGTCTTCTCCTTTCCTTCCTTTCTGTTCCTTTCCTTCTCTAGTTTGTATGGGCTTAGACGAGACTGACTTATTATACTTGACGCAAAAAGTAAATGTGAATTCAATTAAAGCCAGGTTTACTTTTAATAGCAATTTATGAATTCGGTGACACATACACGGACATTATAATAAAAACTAGACCCTTAATTAATAAAAATTAATTCGTTGCAACTAGAATCTTTTTTGAACGAAAAGAATATCATATCAATACAGCAATTTGGTTTCCGAAAAGAACATAACACATCACACCAGGTTTTAAGAATCTGTAGACACATAAAAGAAAAATTTAGAGAAAAAAACTCAACAGGATTAGTTTTTCTAGATGTTGAAAAAGCTTTTGACACTGTTTGGCACAATGTACTCATACACAAACTTATTATAAATGAATGTCCAACCTTTTTAATAAAACTTATACAAAGTTTCTTAAGTGATAGAACATTTATATTTTCACTTAATGGAAAAAACTCAGTTTCGAAAACTATATTCCTGCTGGCGTTCCTCAAGGATCAGTGTTGTCTCCTACTTTGTTCAATATTTTTCTCTCCGATTTTCCAGTCTTGCAAAATTGTGAATTTGGTATGTATGCAGATGACATTGCGATATTCTCATCGGACGAAGATCCTGACAATATTATAAATAATATTCAAACTGACTTAGAAATTATTTTTGAATATTATAAACACTGGAAAATTAAAATTAATGCTGGGAATAGTCAAGCTATCTTTTTCACCAGAAAAGAAAGGATTGTTTTTTACCCAGATGTAATATCAACTTTAATAACTGTGATATACCTTGGGTCAGCTCTGTCAAGTATTTAGGTATTTACTTAGATAAGAAGTTGACCTTAAAGGAACACACACAAATGACAGCAAATAAAATAAATGTCGGTATAAAAATGTTATATCCGCTTATTAACCGAAGGTCATTACTTAGCAAACATAATAAACTTATTATTTTTAAAGTCGTTTTTCAAGCAATACTCTTATATGGATCGCTCGTATGGGCTAATTGTGCTATAATGCATATTAAAAAATTGGAAATTCTTCAAAACAAAACTTTAAAAGTGATGCTTTAGCTCCCCTGGCATTTCTCAACCCAAGCCTTGCACACAGAGACAACAAACGAGTTAAAAATAGACCAAAAAATTGAAATTCTCAATCAAAATTTTTCGAGAAAATGTGTATTGAGTGAAAACCCTCTAATTAGAAACCTAATTTAACAAATTGTCAAATACATTTTTTTTTCTTGTATTCTCATACATCTTATTATGAACATATTATGTATTATTTATTATCTTGTGTATTAATTATATTTTGTATATTGTTTATTTATGCATCATAAAATGTACTTTTTGTTTATTTGTTAATTGATGTATCTAATTATAAAGGGTGTCCCAAAATTAACGCAAGATTTGAATTAAATAGAAAACGAGGTTTTTAGTCTTTTGATAGTTATATTTTTATTGACTCGTAAAGTACATAGGATAGGGTTATGTATGGAATAACACATCGGACAAATGGCCTCCACGGCTTTGCATGCACAATTGCACATGCGCACTCTTTTGTTGAAATTTTCCATGACCATTCTGCATAAATGTGGCTGAATTTCGTTGATGCAGCGTTGAATCTCCTCCTTTAATGCACGGGTGGTTGTGGGCTTGTTGACATAGACTTGTGATTTCAAATAACCCCATAAAAAGAAGTCTAATGGTGTTAAATCACACGATCTAGGAGGCCAATTTTGATCACCGAAACGAGAGAGTACACGACCTGGAAATGTCTCATGCAGTAATTGAATTGTTTCACGGGCTGTATGACATGTGGCACCGTCTTGTTGAAACCACATATTGGACACATCAATATCATCCAATTTTGGCAGAAAGAACTGTGTAATCATGTCGCGATATCGAGCACCAGTAACAGTCACTACTCACTGCTTGACCAGCATCATTTTCAAAAAAATATGGCCCAATTATGCCTTCAGCCCAAAATCCACACCATACAGTCACGCGTTGTGGATGCATTTGTTTTTCGACAATCACATGTGGGTTCTCCGAACCCCAAATGCGGCAATTTTGGCGATTGACAAAGCCATCAAGATGAAAATGTGCTTCATCGCTTAGGATGATTTTGCTCGAAAAATCAGGGTCCATTTGTTGATGTTCAATAATCCATTCAACGAACTCTCTTCTCTATCCATGGTCATTAGGCTTCAATTGTTGTGTTAATTGAGTTTTGTAAGCATGAAGACACAGATCTTTGGTGAGTATACGCTGTAGAGAGGTTCTTGAAATTTGCAATTCTTGTCCACGACGTCGAATTGAGGTTCCTGGATTGTCAGCAACACTCTCACGCACTGCTTCGACATTCACATTTGAACGGCTTGTTTTTGGACGACCAGTGTGTTTGGCGTCTCCAACGGATCCAGTCTCCATGAATTTTTCAATTAATCTCTTCACAGTTGACGAAGTTAAAACACTATTCCGACCATATTTGGTATGAAATTTTCGAACTGCAGCCGCCAAGCTTTTACTATTTTTGAAATATTCTTTAATAATGAAGACACGTTGTTCTCTCGTGTAACGCTCCATTTTTAATAACCCTATACTGTTAGCTGTCAAATTGCTTTTTTTTCAGGGTTGCCAACACTTCACTGCACAAATGGCGGCAAATTCAAATCTTGCGTTAATTTTGGGACACCCTTTATATTCATTTCATTGTCTTATTATTTATTTATACATTTTTTCTCGTTTACTAATTTATATTTATTTATTTATGTATGTATTTATTTGTTTATTTGTTTATTTATTTATTTATTTATTGATTGATTTATTTATTTATTTTCCTATTTATTTATTTATCTATTTATTTAATTATATATTTATTTTTTCATTGATAAAATAAATCATCGGAAATTAATTTATATTATATTTATTATTATTATTATTATTATTATTATTATTATTATTATTATTATTATATTATTTATGTAACGAATAAACTCAAAAAGTACTGGACCGATTTTAATAATTCTTTTTTCATTAGAAAGCTACATTATCACTGAGTAACATAGGCTATATTTAGTACTAGATTACTATAGAAATCTTTAGAAATTCCTATTAAAACCAACCGAAGGTGTAAAAAATGAACCATAAAATGTCTTTCACCGCATACGCTGCGAGGAGTATTAATGATAGGACAAAAAAAATGTTTTCTAATTTAGTGATTCATGGTCGTTTTAATTAGCATGCTTATAACTTAAATATCTGTACCTATTTATGTCTACCCGTGCGAAGCCGGGACATGCCGCTAGTCTGTGATATAATCATACACAAAATTCGAATGAAGGTTTTTTCTTTGCTTTGTTTTAATTCAAACTTATAATCTATATATATAAAAATCAATGTCACTTTTCGTTGTAATGTTATAACTCAACAATGCCTTTACCGATTTGGCTAATTTTGGTCTTGAATTATTCGTGGAAGTCCAGAGAAGGTTTGTACGTAGAGAAAATTAAAAAAAAATCTTGAAAAAGTGTATAATCAACATCTTTCTATACTCCCATATACAAACAATTTGTACTATACTTAAAAGCCAATTTGAACCTTTGACAAAACAATCGAAGACAAAAAAAGTGACGTTAGTTCCGTCAAACAAATTTAATGTCATCATATGTCATTTCATTTTATCAGCGATAAATATTGCTTTGTTGTGTTTATATTTTTCAAAATATTGTTGAGTTATTGCTTTGTGTTTATATTTTCCAAAATATTGTTGAGTGAAGGTAAAATGCCACGAGCAAGACGACTAGATTGATTATAGTATGTACTGATACATTGGAATGATGGACGCAATATGTCCACATTGTGATACGGCTAACTTTCCAGGTGATACGCCCGGCATGTGTTGTGCTAATGGTAAAGTGAGATTGCCAACATTAGAAACTCCACCCGAACCATTGTGTTCATTTATTTTTGAGACATCTCAAGCGATTTTTTTGAGTAATATTCAACAATACAATTCGGCATTTCAAATGACTTCTTTTGGTGCGACTAAAATTATTAGAGATAATTTTATGCCGAATACAAGACGAGAAATTATTCTTGAGCTTCAAAGGTTTTTCCATCAGCATAACGCTTTAGTTCAATTGTTCAAAATTGCTCTTGATCGTATGCCATCTGATAATCACAAAATTGTACTAGCACTAAATTGAATATTCAACAAAAACATGTATATGACACAATCATGCAAGCCGTTTCCAATAATGCAGGTGGATTATATTTCTTGCATGCACCTGATGGTGCAGGCAAAACTTTCGTTGTATCATTGATTTTAGCGACTATTCGATCGGAACAGAAAATTGCATTGGCACTTGCATTTTGGGAATTGCTGCTACATTATTAGAAGGTGGTCGGACCGCACACTCTGCATTAAAATTGCCGTTGAATGTACAGGTGATTGAAACTCCAACTTGCAATATTTCGAGAAATTCTGCTATGGCAAAAGTTCTGCGATTAACGTCAATTATTTTACGGGATGAGTGCACAATGGGGAATAAAAAATCAATAGAAGCATTTAATCGAACAATGCACGATTAACGCGGTAATCATCAGATTTTTAGTGGTGCTCTGGCATTGCTGTCAGGGGACTTTCGTCAAACATTGCCTATCATTCCTCGATCAACTCCTGCTGATGAAATAAACGCCTGTTTGAAATCATCAGTTATTTGGAGATATGTACGAAAATTGACACCGAACATTAATATGTGTATTCACCTATATAATGATGCAACTGCCCATGAGTTTTCAAAACAATTGTTAGAAATTGGTGATGGCAAAAAATACCAATCGACAGTACCAACGGATTGATCACTTTACCGAACAATTTTTGTACAATTGCGCAATCTATAGATGAGTTGATTGAATGTGTTTTTCTGAATACTCTTCAGAATTACAGAAGAAGTTATTGCCAAATTTGATTGAAGCTACAATCCTAACGGGTAAATCAAAAGGAGAAGTGTGTTTCATACCGCGTATCCCTATGATTCCAACTGATATGCCATTTGAATTCAAAAGATTACAATATCCTGTGCGTTTATCATTTGCGATGTCCACAAATAAGGCCCAAGGGCAAACACTTCACGTTTGTTGTGTCAATTTGGAGGAATCATGTTTTTCACATGGCCAACTTTATGTTGACTGTTCCAGAGTCGGTATCCCCAACTGTTTATTTATTTATGCTCAAAATGGAAAAACAAAAAATATTGTTTATCCAACTGTTTTACTAACCCATATAGATCCACCATAGTAAGAGTACCCAATTCTTTTTTATTTTTTAGTTTTTACTCTTTGATACTTTGCTGATAAATATAATATAAACAATATATCATTTGGGTCATTTGGACTTAAATAGCTAGCAATTTAAAATATTTTTTTGTTTGGATCAATGAACTTAACAATCATTTTTTTTTATTACTATGCCTTATACGTAGCGAAGCACGTACCGGGCCGCTAGTATTAATATATACACGTGCTGTTTAAAAACTAATTATTATTTTTCAGTAGTAAGATATAATTTCTTATTATATCTCTGTGCTGTGCAATGACTTCAAAATATTGTAAACTCTGTAACTTTCTCTTTGCCAATAAAATAAAATATCTATCTATCTATCTAGATCCTTAATTTATAAATAGAAAATTTTCAAAATGGTGTTATAGAGTTAATTTCATTGCACTGATCAAGTCTCTGAAAAACAACCTTTTTAACCAAACATTTCTAGCAGTACCTTTATTATAGAAAAGAGTTACCAAAAGGTATTCTTTACAAGACAAGGAGTCACACAAAATCCTCTATCTTAAAAATTGAAATACATAATGAAAAATTAAATAATAGCTAATCATTTCGCTCCTCTCACGTAGACTTCTCTGACACAAATAAAATTTTAAAACAAAATAAAACAAATCTAACTGTATTTATATTCCCTTATCATAAGATAGGACTTTTTATGTAATGTGTGTTGCCTATGGTACCTATCTTAACATTTCAATGAATCATCCAGGATAATACCCAAACATTCAATTTTATACTCTTCATACGATTTAAAAGGAATATAAAAAGGAAAATAATCAAAGTGTTTCCATTTCTTTTCAAACTACTCATACCGCCTACACTTACTTTTCGTTTGTACCCTTGTAGCCCTGTACCTTTTGCTTTTCCACACATATTTATGATACTGAAACTTTCTCAAAACCATCAACACGTTGGCAGTGTTATTTTTGTTGTTGTTTGTTTTTATTTTCTTTTACTTTTATTATTATTTTTTGATTTTTATCCAACCGATATTCAAGGGCTTTATCCACCCACCACTCCATAAGATTATATAGATAGCTCCGAATGAAAACCCTTAGGCCGCATGCCAAACCAACGTCTTTTGGATGTCGGAGTCGGAGTCGGTGCTGACACCAATTTATTGCCTCTGACATGATAACTTCATCGTAAGCATTCACTTTCACGATCTATTTCTCTTTATCTTTCGAATTTTCTATTTTTTTGCAGAACAAAAAATCAACATTAAAGCCTACTTTTAGGTCGTACTTTCTTGATCTGTGGTATAAAGTTTAAAACCGTAAAAGAAATTAAGACCGTTTTAAAAAGACCGAAAATAAGGCAGAAGTTTGATATAATACTAACCTCCAAGGACTCTTCTGTTTCAGCAACGCGAAATTTAACTTCGAAAAGGATGGCCAACCTTAGGAAGTCAGCTTGTTGCTTCAAGGGAACGCTTGTCCAATATCATGGGTTCGACTCGTTTTTCACGAATCCAAGACTTCCCCCAAAGTGCCTAAATCTCGCAAGTTAAAATGAATCTCTATGCTCGTTTTGGTATCAGCATCAGCAGATGGGCAAATTTATATTTTCCGATGACGATTGTGCGGGAGGGTTTTCGAGATGGAGTTGGAGTTGGAGACGGCGGCGATGGTGTTGACTTCGATTGCTATTCTTTGCAGAAGTTTTACAAAAACAGATGGAAACTTTGCCGTTTCGTTTGGCATCAGATTCTTTTCTCGGTCGTCACCTACTCTCGAGCGTTTGCGTTTCTATCCTCCGCCTACACTCTTGAGTCTTGACTTGACGGCAGGCGGAGTAGAAACGGCACGAACAGACGCGGAGGCGGCCGGCAGTGGCAGCGGAAACGAAAGAAAAACTTTTCATCTGAGGCTTGGATCTAGTTATGGCTATCAAATAAAATGAAAATAAAAATATAAAAATAAAAAAAAAAAATTGAAAATACGAGTTTTAAAAAATATAACATAAAAAGAAAGAGGAAAGAACTCAAATATGCAAAATGGGTATAAGGGCATCATTTCAAATTGTTGTAGTGGTTGAATGGTTGTTTCATTGCTGCCACTCGTCTCAATGACCGGAAACTTTTGCTTTGAAACTTTTTTGAAGAGCAACTCTCGAAGACGCGATGGCAATTTCTGGCAATAAATATTAATATAAAGAGGAAGGTACTATTTTGTTGGTCATTTTTTGGTAGGTATTGAAAGAGAGTGTAGATGTAGATTCTATAGAAGGTCTTAGGAAATGTCGTATTTTGCAAATTGTATTTGCATAAACTTTAATGTATGTATAAACTACAACAGCAAGCTTGTGTTTTGTAATTAAGTAACTTATTGAATTTATATGAAAATAAATAAACAGACATCAACAGATTTGTATGTTAATTAAGATCAGAAGTTTAAATAAATGGTATTCAATTCAAAAACATTGTACTTACATTTGTAACCAATAAGATTGAAATTAAAATATACTTGGTAATATTAAGGGTCTTCCAATATGAACGAACTCTGAGATATTTGACTGTTGATGACAGGCAAAATATTGAATTTGAAACAAATTTGCACCATAGATCACGGTAAGAACTTTTCTCTCGAAAGGACCCATGTATATTGAAGGTCTTATATGTAGCCCAAAGAAACAGCGGCTTGCAAGAGTAATTCTTTCTTTGATCTCAGGGCTGGTGTTGATTTCTTTGTTCATAGTGAAACCCATTTTGACAAAGACAATTCGGCCGAGACGTGCGTCGTCGGTGTTGTAGGTCCTTTCCTGCATTTACTTTGTTCCTTGCTTCATTAAACGCTAAGCCCCTGTCTCAATTCTCACAAAAGTCCCATTGATATTGCTCTGAGTTCTTCAAATTATGTTAATGTTACGTATCAACATATGCGAGTAATTGGACTGAATTTTGAAAGAAAGTGCCTCTAATGTTGTCGTGGAGGCTCTGCACTATTCTTTCAAGGACGATGTTGAAGAAATCAAATGACTAATACTTTATTTGGCATCGAAAGGTTCGGTTAAGTTATTTCCAACCTTTATGGAGCAGCGTGAATCTTGCATGGACGAATTTGGCAAGGATGCCAAAACTAGACATGGCTCTTTACAGTTCCTTCCTGTAGACGTTGCCATATGAGGCCTTAAAATCTATGAAGAGATGTGGTGTGGGTGTCACTTAGATGTTCTTGAGTTTTTTCCAGGATCTGTCGTAATGTGAATATTTGATAGATTCTTTTTTATTTATAACTAGCGAACACAAAAAGGGTTTTATATATGTATGTACCTTTAATATGCTAAAGACACAGTATAAGCATTAGGAAAGCGGGAAGGGTTGGATAGGAGGTGTCGGTGTACATTGATTTTGAATTCCTGAACATTGCAATGATAGGGAAAGATAGAACGGGGCAAGGCATTCCACATTCGCGTAGTACGGCTAAAAATGAAACTCTGTACTTCATAGTACGGCTGCAGTTGGGCTTAAGGGTAAACTGATGGGTATTCCTAGAAGCGCGCGTATTATGGTTAAATTGTTTAAGGAGAGGAATGCAAGTGTCTATTTCACTAGAGCATAGTCCCTTGAAATAACGGTAAAAAAGGGTAATACAAGAAAATTTACGACGATTTTCGAGTAACGTAATGAAGTTGATGATCTTTTTTGAATACTGTCCAAAAGGCTTAAATGAGTTACTGGAGCACATGCCCAGAGATGAGAGTTATATTCAAGTTTCGGACAAATATAGGTTTTGTAGATCGTAGCTCCATGTGATCGCTCCACAAAAGTTGGTTGCTGATGCGCGTTCCGAGGATGTCGAAATTTTCAGTTTCGTTGATGTTTACTTTCCTGGTCTAAAGCCACACTGATAAGGGATATTGAGGAGAATGATGCCTCTATAGTTGATGCAGCTTAGAGGATCTTCTTTTTTTAGTTTTTTTTTTTTTTTTTTTTTTATATAATTAGCGAACACTAAAAGGGTTTTGTATACCTTTAATATGCCAAAGACACAGTGTGAGCATTAGGAAAAGAGGGAAGGGTTCGATAGGAGGTGTCGGTGTACATTGATTTTAAATTTCTGAACATTGCAATGACAGGGAAAGATAGAGCTTGGCAAGGCGTTCCACATTCGCGTAGTACGGCTAAAAAAAGAATCTCTGTACTTCATAGTACGGCCGAAGTTGGGCTCAAGAGTAAACTGATGGGCATTCCTAGAAGCGCGGGTATTACGATTAAATTGTTTAAGGGAAGGAATGCAACTGGCTATTTCACTAGAGCATAGTCCTTTAAAATAACGGTAAAAAAGGGTGAGGCAAGAAACCTTGCGTTGATGTTCGAGTGACGTAAACGAGTTGATGATGTTAATGACACCAATCATTTTAAAAGCTCTTTTTTGAATACTGTCCAAGAGGCTTAAATAAGTTACTGGAGCACCAGCCCAGAGATGAGAGTTATATTCAAGTTTCGGACGTATATAGGTTTTGTAGATTGTAGCCAGATCAGACGGAGAGAAAAATTTCTTGCAACGTCTCAAAAAACCTAGACATCTTGCGGCATTTTTGGCAACATCGCGTATGTGATGGCTCCACAAAAGGTGGTTGCTGATGCACATTCCGAGGATGTCAAGATTTTCCGTTTCGTTGATGCAAGTGCCACTCATAGATAGTGGCGAAGAGGGTTTATCTCGCTTTAACGATACAAGACAGCATTGCGTTTTCCAAGCATTAAATTCCACACGATTTTTTAATCCCCATTGTACAATGCTGTGTAGGTCGGAAATTAATGAGCTAATCATATTTTGCCGTTGCAGTTCCACATCCGAAGAGCAGGGTCATGAGTCTGGAAACGAATATGTAAAGCTAAGAGTGCTATCGTCAGCGAAACAATGTATTGGATTAGAAGTGGCAGACAGGAGATCATTTATAAAAATGAGGAAGAGGGTCGGAGACAAAACGGAGCCCTGGGACACACCAGCATTTATTTTATGAGTTTCAGACTTGAATCCGTCCAAAACAACTTGTATTGAACGGTTCGAAAGAAAATTTCTAATCCAACGAAGAAGAGATTCGTCGATACCGAAAGCACGTATTTTCGATAAGAGAGCAAGATGCCAGACTTTATCAAATGCCTTTGAAATATCAAGTGCAATACTCTTACTTTCTCCAAAACGATGTAAAAATTTGTTCCACTATTCGGTGAGATGAACCATGAGATCACCAGTGGACCTATTGCAACGAAAGCCGTATTGCCGGTCATTAAGAAGCTTCCGTTCCTCAAGATTTTTCTTAATCATATAATTAATCAGCGTTTCCATGACCTTAGAAAGAAGGGACGTTAGTGCTATCGGTCGGTAATTTGTGGGAGAAGAAGATTCGCCTTTTTTGGGATTGGCTGAACAAATGCAGTTTTCCAACTATTTGGAACGAGCCCATCAGAAGAATAGGATAGATGGAAAAGTCCGATACGCAAAATTCGCCAAGTTGAAGTCTGCGAAAGGCCAGGTTCTTGTGAACGGCGAGGAATAGACTGCCACGGGTTCTGCTGTACAATTTCACGGACCGCAGCGATGTTCTCGGCCGATCTTGCGTTTCTTGAACGTACGGTTGTTGGTTGATTGTTTACTGAAACGGTAGTCTCAAATTTGCCCACCCACCGTTGAAGAGTCGACTGTGAAGGGCCACCACGTCTACCGTAAAATGGGCGCAACGTTTGTGTTAACGAACACTCATTTTGATAATGAAGTTTTATCATTTGAACGTGCTGTTTAATCGTGTAACTTTTCATGATGATTTGGCATAAGCAACTGAATAGTAAACAAAAGATTTGACAGATGTCACCAAAACAAAATGGCCGCAATGGGCGCCAAAATCTACCCGCGCCAATTTAAGAACCCTATATAATAAAAGTTTCCCGACGCTGTTATTTCTCAAAGTGTTGTTCATAAATATCCACCGAGGTCTTGGGATTTAACATCCTTAGACATTCTTGTTTCCTTAAAATCAAGTGCAAAATAAGGTATATGCCAAAACTGTACAATTGATTCAATACCTTGACGATGGAATAAGTGAAGTTATCGATGACACAAATCCCCAAATTGGTTATGGAAATTTTTTTGAAAAGAATATGGTGATGCAATTGTAGCCTAATTTTGTTTCAACTAATACCATTAGTCCGATTTATTTAGTCCAAATTAGTACAATTTATGGTCCAAAAGAAAGTAGCTGCATATTTAAATAATAATGCTATTTTTCACATGCATTTACAATAGACACTCACATAATTTTGTGTGTTTAAATTTCAATAAAGAAAAAGTTTAACTAAGGACAGTTTATATTCTACTAGCTTTTACCCGCGACTTCGTCCGCATTAGATAGTTTTTTTGGATAGTAGTATGTACGTACTTTTTTGTACGTATGTTTTAATTGTGCTGAGATGGGATGAGGCCATACTAAGTGTGATTGCCATAGGTTAGATTAGGTTACGTTAATACATTTTAAGAAGAAGATAGGTTACTGCAATACATTTTTATATACGACGTTTTTTGTTTTTCCTTCCTTGGCCAGAACGTAAAGATTTTGTGGGTTTGAGACTCGTGAGCACGCTACATATAATTGTCCATATTTGAAAAAAAACAGTTTTTTTTCCAAATTTAAATCTGCAACTTTCAGCGTTTGCCCCTGAGCGTTATTTATTGTTATTTCAAATGCTGCTTTCAGAGGAAACTGCACTCTCTTAAACTGAAACGGCAAATCGGTTGGAATTATCGGAATGCGGGAAATTAAAACATTTTTACCTTTTGCTATTCCAATCATGATTGCGTCTAACGTTGAGGGCTTGAGGCACGTTGCGCGCGAAGCCCGCATTAATATACGTGTATAATAAGTTTAACATGTTCGACAACTTATTTCATAAGGGTAGGGAATGCGTTGCTTTCCCGTAATACCAATTTTATCCAAATATTATTCAAATCTTTGGTAATTTAGGAGTGAAAGCGATCAGATTCCCCGGAAAGTAATTTTTCCCATGAGAATGCGTTGTTTTCCCGAAGTCAAAAGTAACTCATGTCCTTTCTTATGTCTCAAGCTATCTCGTTACCAAATTTCATTTAAATCTGTTCAGTAGTTTAGGCATAAAAGCGATCGGCCCACCTGAATTTTCCCATGGGAATGCGTCATGTTCCCGGGATAAAAAGTAGCCTATGTCCTTTCTCGGATATCAAAAAATCTCCGTACCAAATTTCATGCAAATTGGTTCAGTAGTTTAGGCGTGATTGAGTAACAGACAGACAGACAGAGTTACTTTCGCATTTATAATATTTGTATATGGATATGGATAGCATAATAATACACTCATATTAAATTTCATAAAGTTTTCAGGATCAGGACTTACCTAAAAATGGATACTTAATTTTCTACGTCTTTGGGCTCTATTTTTCATGTGTATACTAATAAGTATATGTTTGAAAAAAAAAGTTAATCAAAACAAATAAGTTCGCTGTATATTGTTTTTGCTAGCAAATAAACTCCTTAATTTCAAAACTTCTTTTATGGTTTTGGCCTAAAATACTTCTTCCTAGAGTTAACTTTACAACTTTTAGTTATTCGTTCATTTTCTCTCTCTCCTTCTTTCTTTCTTTCTCACTCTCATATCTCTTTCGTTCTTCATTCTTGTAACTGAAGCTTCAGTCAAAAACTTTTAATGCACTAATTTCATTTAAGAAAGTTTATATACGTTATTTTCTAAAATCCGTGAGTATTTAATTATAGATGGCTATAACTTGCTTAATGTTGTTCACTAGATACTAACTTGCAACCAACCTGCAACTTGTAATAAAGATGCATCCTCAGAGCAATATTTATGTATGTACTTTTATTGTTCCACCATAACAAAAACAATCTCACTATTCTCAATTTCCAAAAGTGTGCTATTGTTTCTTCTTGTTTGTTTTCTCAGAATTCGCCAAGGCTTAAATTAAATTAACTTTACAACTGTGCATACGAACTTTTTGAAGT
Organism: Eupeodes latifasciatus; assembly: GCA_920104205.1. Lineage (NCBI taxonomy): Eukaryota > Metazoa > Arthropoda > Insecta > Diptera > Syrphidae > Eupeodes > Eupeodes latifasciatus. Next base: position 368,941,785 of record OV049924.1, read on the forward strand.
TATTTCAAGTGAAGTCCTTTATTACCACTACGCCCTTTTGCCACAATACTATAACAATGCGGGTGGATGGCGGTGCTAAATAACCCCAAATGAACAATTCCATTCACCGCTGAAAATTTATCCGAGATTTGAGCAACAAATTAGATCATCATAAATACTGCAAAGTGTGTAGGTATTCTGCTGGTTACCCAATTTGCCGGCACTTTCCACGCCAGTCACGTACTTTCAGCAGTAATAATCACTGAACTTTTCACGCTCGTGAAAAATCAACAGCGGAATCCGAATCATGAAAGAGCAACATCCCATTCCCATTGCCATAGTCTTTCATCTTTAATTTCTTGGGGCCACGCTCATTGCTGCTTGTTTTGACTTCAAGCTCTCATCATGCGGACGACGACGATGGTGGCGGTAGTGATGGTGATGGCAATAGCGACGAGACACCAACTCAGGGAGGATGGGTCCACAAAATTATGCAGATCCACGTACACGCATTTCGTTTTTTACGACCACTTTCTGACACGGGGCCAAGCGATCTCTTACGCGGTACTTATCTAAGTTAAAATAACGTACCTAGTGGAAAATAAATTCATTTCTTCATCCTTCGTCGTTGCCGTTCGTCCTTCGTCCTTTGAACTTATGATGATGGTAAAAGGGAACGTCGTCGTCGTCGTCGGCGCTCATGTCGGTCGGGGAGAAAGGTGTACCTATAGGATGTATGTCCGTTTCAGATACAGGCTGATTTCGGAAAAAGAAAAACACGTTATTCGTTATCCCTAATTCGGTTTTCAGGGAGGTAGGACTCTTACTTTTGGGGGTAGAAACAATATAAAAACAAAAAAAAAAGTAAAGAACCATGGCCAGGAGACATAATATGGACTCTGGGTTTGGATCTGAGTCTGGGATCTGGATTTTGGTATAATATTGGAGTCGAAGAATCAGGACATGGAAAACTCTCCCGTTTATTGTAAGATAGAGGAAAAATAATTTCGCCTGGCTTTCTCATTTTCGTTGAATGTAAATTTTAAAAGCTGTCATAAGCAGATAAGGCCAAGGGAAAATAAACTCTCTGTTCCCTGATTTACGAGATGCTTTTTGCATATGCTAATGTAATGAGTGAGCGAGAGACAATACTATATAAACGAACCAGGCTTTGGGTGGCGGTGGCGAGCTCAAGAGAGCTATATCCCAGTAAAATACCCTTTAAGCAGGTTCTACCACAGTTCCAAAATCAACCCTCCTTCTCAGCCCTCTCACTCATGATTAAAGTAGAATAAAAAGAAAACACAAAACTGTTGGACACACACAATTTTTTGGAATTGATATGCTAATTTCGAAATCAAAGAGAATCGGTTAAGGACATGCATAAATATGTATGTTGAATGTATTTTATCAGGTTGGGTGTTTTTTTCTCTTCTCTTCTTCTTCTTGTTCTTTTCCGTTAGTTGTTCTTTGTTCTTTGTTAAGTTAACTAAAGTTCAAAGAAAGAGAAAGGGGGTGGATAAGGATGGGAAACAAAATGCTAACGGCCTTAAGCTAAAAGATATGCAAATTCGTTAAAAGGAATTTTTCGTCCTTTTTATGAATATCCACAAGTTTTTCCCTCCTTCATAAATACATATAACTATCTATAGTATCCATTGTATATGTATGTATAAAGGATACATATTTGGATTTCCATCCTTCAAGAATTCCTTCGTGACACTTTTAGTTTTGTGATATCAGGAGCGAGCTGAAGGAAAACTTCATATCATCAGAGAAGTTTTCGCATTTAATTAGGAATTTTTCTAGAGCTCCTGAAATCCACCCCCTTTCCCCTTCTCCAACATGTACCTAACATGTGTAAAAGTCGAAGGGTATACCTACCTAAGTATGTTGATATGGAAAGGGATGATATTTATTCAAATAAAAAAAAAAACAAGTCTTCATTCCTTGGAGAACTATTTTCATTTTTATATAAACTGTTGCTGATGGTAGGATAGTTGGATTATTATTTTTCTTCCTTTCTTTTCTTTTATTTTGTTTTGTTGTTGTCTTTCGGTTCGTTTATCTTAGATTATCCAGCTTTTGGTAATTTTATTCTCATTTTCTATTTATGTATCTTTGTTTCTTTCTTTTGGTTGTTTTTGTTTATATTTAATCTGTGGGGCAAAAGTTTCTTATTGTTGATTGTTTCATAAATGTTGTTTGTTTTGTTTTTAAAGTTCTTATACAATGTCTGTAATAATTGTTATTATGGTGACACAACATTAGATTTTAAAATTGTATACCTACAACTGTATAATAAACAGTTGTAGGTATACAATTTTCAAAACTTTATCTCAAGTCCATCTCCTAGAGAACTTAGAATAAGTAATTTGAAGACAAGACGTTTAGGGACTAGAAGTGTAGTGCAGTACAAAATACATACCTTTTGCAGAAAAGGGTTAAATTCAATGAAGACCGATAAGATGGTATGTATACAAATTTTGGAAAAAAAGGTTTAAGTTTGTAAGGTCCTGAAAAATGACTTCATGCTTATAATGACTAGGTTCTTCCACTTTCTTAATCTTCTATAATCTATAAATTATTATAAAGCTAAAGAGTCTGTTTGCTTGTTTGTTTGTTTGTTTGTTTGTTTGTTTGTCTGTTTGTTTGTTTGTTTGTTTGAATGCACTCATCTCAGGAATTACCAGTCAAATGTTAGTTTTAGATAGCTCATTTATTGAGAAAGACTATGAGCTATATATCTTCATGCTAAGACTAATACGAGCGGAGCACCAAACTTGTGAAAAGATTGTTTTCGCTAAATCTTTATTTTTGTCTTTGTAGAATTGTTTGGAATTTTAACGACGGAGTGTTTCGGGAAAACCCTCCGCGAGAATCGGGAATTAGGAAAATTGAAATTTGTTTTTTTTTTTTTGTATTAAATTATGTGCGCAATTGTTCCCGGAAAAACAATAGAAAATATTGCATAAAGTTTGAGAAATGTACACCCAAAAGGATACAAGCATCCACACATTCTTCTCAAAACCCACCTCTGTCTTCCCATTCCTACTCTTAGCTTGCATGGTAAACAGTTTCCGAAATGCGGAATCAGCGGTGAACTGTACAGCTCCAGTAAGGTTGAAATGCTTAGTGAACACCTTATAGGGCTTCAACGACATATTCAGAGCTCCCTCACCCTTAACCGAAGAATCTGCAGAGGCCCTAGACTGCGTTAAAGAAGATATAAATAGCATTCAGGAAATGCGATGCGATTAATAATAAATAAGGAAGCGCAACTCTTTGTGAAGAACTAGGGCCTAATAACTTTCAACTCTCAACCACTTCTGAGTGCGAGTAATGTTGTGAGGAATGAAGAGGACCTAACCTTTTAAGCCGAATCCATTGGAGAATTTGTCACTTTCTCGCAAGAGGTACTACTCCTGAAAAAAAAAAACTTTAGATGGCCCAGACAGGGATTGAACCCAAGACCTCTGGCATGACAGACTACAAATAAGATGGGATGGCTATTGCTACCCATATAAAACCAACAGTGCATATTTGGATGCGGTTTGTCGTTGAAGCCAGACTTAGGCAACAAGTCTTGAGCTATGAGGTTCTTCAAGGAGCGATTCATGACCATTTGCAACGAGCTTATATTCGGCAACATTAGACTAATACTCCCACACAACAATATAGAAGAGAAGGATGGCAACTAAAAGGATGTGTTCTTTGAGCTTTTGGACGAAGCATTTAAGCAGTGCGCTAGCGAAAATATTAAAATTGTCTTGAGAAATTTTATTTCTAATAATCGGTAGAAACAGCTTGAACGACAACATTTCCGATATCCAAATGAAGCCGCAAGGACGCAAATTGGCGATGCACAGAAGGACCAGAGCTGCTCACGAGCTCTATAAGCAGAAAAAAAGAGAGGAGAAGCTTGCCTTCGAAGATTTTGACAGGTTCAAAAGCAGAAATAAAGTTCGAAAGTTCCTTGAAATTTACAAGCTCTTACACCTCGAACCATTAAACCTCGAAAACATTAAAGTAGAACCACAATCAATGGTAAGGATATGGAAAGGTAACTTCTGCACACTATTAAACGGCAACAACGAACCGAATATCGCTGTCAGGCAGGATGATTTATTCAACATAGACGACGAAAGCCAACAATCCCGTATTCTTGAATTAGACGAAGTAAAGATTGCTATATCTAAACTGAAGACTAACAAAGCCGCTGGAGCAGATGGCTTAATGCCAAGCTGTTCAAAGCAGTTGGAGATAATTTTATTAGGATTACTGAAAAAAGGGGCTAAACTGCACCAACTATAGTATAAACAGTCTCCTTAACATCGCATATACCCAATCTTCTGTGCCCTACTACGTAAACGTCTAAAGCCTGTCATCAACAACCTGATAGGTGCTTGCCAGTATAGCTTTAAACTAGGAAAGTCCACAGTCGATGACAAAAAAAAAACCTAAGACATCAAAGAGACACCCATCTTTTCATCGATTTCAAGGCCGCACATGACAGTATCTACAGGTACGAATTATACAGAGCAAAGTCTAGTTTTGACATAATTGCCAAACTCGTCCGTTTGTGCATAATGACCATAGAGAACTTGTGCTATCACAAATTGGTTTGAAACAACTTAACCAAACCTTTTCATGTCAAAAGCGGCTTTAGACATTGCGCTGTCATGTGTTTTCTTTCACAAAGCTCCTCCGTCAACAGTAGAATAACTATCTTTCAAATGTCTGTCCAATTACTCCCATATGCTCATAACATTGAGGTAAAGGAAAGAACTCAGCGTGCTGTCAATAAGGCTTTTGTGGGTGGCTAGCGACCGAGCTAGATGGAGAAGTTTATTGGGTGAAGCCTTAGTTCTCACAGGACCTACCTTAATTAAGTAAGGTACGAGGCCAATCTTGGTAAAAATAAACGTAGTCCAAATCAATATAGCTTTTGATGTTGGTGACCTTTTTGTTGCTATATTGTTGTTATTAAATGGGCTTCAGGTCAAATGAAACAAATATTTTCTTTTTGTCACTACGTTTCGTCCATGTATTTGTTCACCTGATGATGCCCATATACATGGACGAAACGTAGTGACAAAAAGAAAATATTTGTTTCATTTGACCTGAAGCCCATTTAATAACAACAATACAAATCAATATAGTCCACTTCAAGCCATGCAAAATCAATGATCATATCTTTGTAGTGCAATCAATTCCTTCTTTAGTTTTGAATTAGTACGGTCCAATTACACAAAAAACCGCACCAATCAGTGACTCATTGAAGTTGGACAGGCTTTTCAACTATCATTCTTTGGTCCAAAACACGAAAATTCTTCAAGGCTTAGTTAGTTAGCCTTGGAGGTGATCGTAGGTTTTATCACAAGATGATTTTTCGATGAATATTTGTGTTTTTTAAACTTTAAACGCCTCCTTAAGACCTAAGCGCTAATACAAATCTTATTCTATGTCGGTTCTTGAATTCCTAATTCCAAATATCGACGAGTAATCAACAAGCGTGGCATTTCATCAAACGGCCTAATCAATATTCTATTTTCGACGCACGCGGTTTTGATTCTTTACATCAATAAGTTGCCCTGAGAACCGACCGAAAAGTTGCTTTACGTCGACCATGATTAAGTTTTCCGAATTGTGAATTCAAATGTTCACAATTTTGAAACGTAGGTACATATGTATATCGTTTCATTTTTAACTTCCCATAGGAAGTTATTGTAATGGGTCCGATTTGTCAAATTGAAAATTTTGACATTTCTCGACGTTTCAAGGTCCCTAGAGTCGAAATAAAAGATTTTTAGAAAGATGTCTGTGCGTGCGTGTGTACGTACGTCCGTACGTCCGTATGTCCGTACGTCCGTACGTCCGTACGTTCGCGACGTTTTTTTCGTCGTCCATAGCTCAAGAACCAAAAGAGATATCGACTTCAAATAAATTTTGTTATACAGATAATAAGGCAGAAAGATGCAGAAAGGGCTCTCAAGAAAATTGCGTGGGTGGTTTTTTTACCATAGCAGTTTAAAAAAAAGGTGAAAATTTTGGTTAAACCTAAATATCTCATGAACCAATGATGCTAGGGACTTGAATTAAATTTTATATTATATATTGTAACGTGATACAAAACAATTATATTTTTGGAAAAAAATTCAATTAACGGTTTTTTTTATAAATCAAAAAAACTGAAAAAAAATTTGTCACTTCGAAAATTTTACGACTAAAATATGATTTCATTTCCAAAACAATTTTGTGCAATGAAGAATAATGTTTTTGACATCTGATAAAATTTTGAGAAAAATCGAATTGACAGTTTTTTTACAAAAAATAATAACCTAAAAAAAAATAAAAAAAAAAGTTGGTAAAAATTGAGTTTTGACTCAAATATCTTTTCAAGACTTTGAGATATTGGCTTTAAACTACTTTTATCTTTCAAAAAATATTGTTTTCAACATTCAGTAAAATTTTGAAAAAAATAGAATTGACAGTTTTTTTACAAAAAATTAAAAACCGAAAAAAAAAATTAACAAAAGTTGGTAAAAATTGATTTTCGACTTAAATATCTTTTCAAAAATTTGAGATTATGGCTTCTAACCAATTTTAACTTATAAGAAATATTGTTTTCAACAATAGGAAAAATTTTGAGAAAAATCGAATTGACAGTTTTTTTTACAAAATATAAAAACCTAAACAAAAAAATTAATAAAAGTTGGTAAAAATTGATTTTCGGCTCAAATAGCTTTTCAAAAATTAAAAATATTGGCTTCAAACTTATTTTATTTCACAGAAAATATTGTTTTTTATATTCAGTAATTTTTTTATAAAAATCCAACAGTCCGTTTTTTCATAAAAAAAATAAAATCTACAAAAAATAGAACGCAAATTTGGCAAGAATTGATACATTTAGACAAACTTTTAAGTAAGACAAATCGATAGACGGGATGGGAAGTTATCAGTGTGGGTCGCATCCCAGCCTCTTTTTTTATTTGTACCCGTTGGCATGATGGTTAGTGCGTTGGACTGTCATTCCAGAGGTCTTTGGTTCGATCCCTGCCTAGCCTATGCCGTCTAAAGCTTTTTTCACGGGTACTGCCTCTTGCGAAGAATTGACAAATTCTCCCCGAGTAATTCTTGTCATGAAAAGTACTTTCTCAAATTAGCCGTTCGGATTTGGCTTAAAACTGTAGGTCCCCTTCATCCCTGACAACATTACTCGCTCACAGAAATGGTTGAGAGTTGTTAGTCACTAGGCCCTAGTTCTCAACGGACTGTTGCGCCACCCAATTTTTTTTTATTGTTTTAACTTGTCAAGTATCAAAGATGACGTCTTGACAACTGACAACTGCCCAATACCTTAGACTTTTCAAATTAAAACCTCTAATTGGAAAACTCTTCACAATTGAATTAGTATTTAAACTGAAGGAATGGATACGAATATTTAAATGCATCATATTAAATATTAAAAAAATAGTTAACAAGCTAAATGCTAAATCTTTAACAAAAGTTTCTTTAAAATTAGATGGGAATGTTTCAGAAATGTGGCTTTAATTTTGGTTCAAAATGTAAGTGTAGGTACTAAATAATCAATATACGATCCATCTCAATAATATTTCTAATATGTTCTAATATGTCAATAAAGTGGATGATGTTAAAATTAAATAGTTAAATTCAAATATTAAATCACAGCTCTATATCATTACACTAGCGAAACACCCGGCCAAAGCTAAAAACAATATGGTAACGCACTTTTTAACGTACGAAAAACCAAACAAAATTTATTTTTTGAATTCCTATAGCCAAAATATGACTTTATCAAACTGATTTACAAACCTCCATAACATTTTGAATTTTTAAACCAAATCACAGCGAGCAAAAATTGAATTGCAACCTCAACCATTGGCTAATCTAAACCTAAACTATAATTGCCCATAAAACATATGCTATACTTGATACTAATACAAACTAGTTTATATAGAGTCCAAAAAATCCTATGAAACCTTGTATATCGTGAAACCTGCCTCCAGCTCATATAAGTTCATTGTTAATGTTTACGTAAAGTAATAGCCTTTTGATAAATTACTTTTTTTTTTAAAAACTACACCGCAGTATAGCAGAGCAGCCCACACAGCAAAGCAACAACATACAACATTATTTTCGTCCTTGTTGTTGGATACAGAAACATATATGTACATATATCGGGTGATTTTTTAAGAGCTTAAAAACTTTAAAAAAAAAACGCATAAAATTTGCAAAATCTCATCGATTCTTTATTTGAAACGTTAGATTGGTCCATGACATTTACTTTTTGAAGATAATTTCATTTCAATGTTGACCGCGGCTGCGTCTTAGGTGGTCCATTCGGAAAGTCCAATTTTGGGTAACTTTTTCGAGCATTTCGGCCGGAATAGCCCGAATTTCTTCGGAAATGTTGTCTTCCAAAGCTGGAATAGTTGCTGGCTTATTTGTGTAGACTTTAGACTTGACGTAGCCCCACAAAAAATAGTCTAAAGGCGTCAAATCGCATGATCTTGGTGGCCAAATTACCGGTCCATTCCTTGAGATGAATTGTTCTCCGAAGTTTTCCCTCAAAATGGCCATAGAATCGCGAGCTGTGTGGCATGTAGCGCCATCTTGTTGAAACCACATGTCAACCAAGTTCAGTTCTTCCATTTTTGGCAACAAAAAGTTTGTTAGCATTGAACGATAGCGATCGCCACGTTGCGTCCAACAGCATCTTTGAAAAAATACGGTCCAATGATTCCACCAGCGTACAAACCACACCAAACAGTGCATTTTTCGGGATGCATGGGCAGTTCTTGAACGGCTTCTGGTTGCTCTTCACTCCAAATGCGGCAATTTTGCTTATTTACGTAGCCATTCAACCAGAAATGAGCCTCATCGCTGAACAAAATTTGTCGATAAAAAAGCGCGAAACACATTTCGAACCGAACACTGATTTTGGTAATAAAATTCAATGATTTGCAAGCGTTGCTCGTTAGTAAGTCTATTCATGATGAAATGTCAAAGCATACTGAGCATCTTTCTCTTTGACACCATGTCTGAAATCCCGCGTTATCTGTCAAATACTAATGCATGAAAATCCTAACCTCAAAAAAATCACCCGATATATGATGCAGAGGAAGCCAGGAAGCCATGATCCAAAAACTAAAACTTGATGACCAAACTCAGAAGCTGAAACAAATTATCGGCGTTAATTTACCTGCAGTGAAGAATCTGTGTTGTACTAGCACTGTTTTTGATGCTACTGCTACCGCTGTTGTTGCTGTTGCCGTTGCTGTATAAACAAAACAATTCAACGAAATTGTTTGTGACTGGAATATTTTACGCCCCATGCAATTGTGGTGAACCCCGATAACGGATATTCTATGGTCTATATATCCACCCCCTGTGAAAATACCCTCATAGAAAAGAAAATACCAAAAAACTCGCATATGCACCAATGCGTTGCAAATTACACACTCTGTGTGTAAGGACCTCGGACCTCGCTCGAAAGGACCATCGCATGCCACTAGTATAATGGATCAACACCAGGTCCTGGCCGCTGTGCTATAGGAGTATACTATATACGCTCACTGGCCAGAAGTGACGGTCTCCGTTGAAAAGTATAAAATAATCTAAAAATGTTGGCAATATGGTCTCTCCCAGAGCTAAAAGTTAATTAAAAACTAACAAACTCAAAACGACAAAGTTGTCTTACGCAGTTGGGGGCTACCATCAGCTTGCCACAGACACATCAGTTATATCCCCCTACCAAAAACTAAAAAATAAGTTCTAGCCATTGGAAAAGAGGGTGTTTTTTTTTTTTTTTTTGTATTCTCGTACAAGGCTTCATCCACCATCACACCACAATCAAACCTTACAAAAATATGAAAAGCCCTCCTGCGACTCCTGCGAGTGCGGTGCGGTCAATGTTATAAAAACTAGGTCGATATAGGAGTTCCATATTCATACATATATGTAGATGGCGAGATGTTCCTATGACTGGGCGCAAATCTCGTCAACTAGCCATTACAAAGTGTAAAAACGCAAACGACCAAAGCCCAGTTCTGAACTTAACTGAACTGAACTGAACTGAACTAAAATATGAAACAATACTGCAGAAGAAAAAATTAAAAAAAAAAGTTCTCAAAAAATAAACGCCAAAACATAAAAACAACAAACCATCCAACTGCACAAAGTTAAATTGAAGTGTGTAGACTCAAACCATAGTCCTTTTGCCATTCTATCACTCAACAATGTCCAAGGACTTCTCTGTTATGGATGAACTGGTCAGAAGGGAAGGAAGGGTGCTATGCTTTACTATATGACCAACATCAACGACGACGAGAGAAGTGTTTTTCTTTAATTTCAGGTGTTGACGGAACTCACACAAATGGTCCTGAGTGCTGGCCCTGATGTTGGTCCTTTCAAAGAGAGAGGATATATACACAACCAAACCCAACCGAACCCAACCAATAGCCAGAGCCCAATCGTCCAGTATTTTTGGGCTAACAAACTTCGGGGGTTTGAGCTGCTCCTGTAATAATTTCATGTTTTATTAAAGACCAACACACAAGGACCTTCTTTTGTTAACCGAACTGCAATTGGATAAAGTTTGGTAGAAATACAAAATACACATCATCTGCCCACACCACACCTTCCATCAGCCCAATACTCTACTACTCGCCCCCATCTTCGTCCTTTCGATCGTCATGTCAGAGCCCCCGAAGCATAAGGGGCTTGCATAACTGGTGTGAATAAGTTCTACCGACTGCTAGCCGATATGGATATGGTTCTGGGTTTTTTTTTCTTTTTGAATAAGAGATGGAGAGAGTTTGGACTTTGGACACACTGCATCGTACCGTTCAGAATTCAGAATGTTTCATTCGTTGCACAATTGGATTTCTTTGAATATTTGCGCTACACTTTTATATACAGATAAATTGAACTCTAGCTTTCGTATAAAGGGGTGCTGCACCTCTGCTTCTTCCTGGATGGTCATGGAACACACAAAAAAAGGCCTCAGTTTCAGCCTTAGTTTCAGTTTTAGTATCAGCATCAAAATCAGCTTCAACATCAGCATCAGTGTCCCTGGGGATGAAATGGAATTTTTAAGAGCAATAATTGAGTTTTTCCCTTTGAGGCCTGGTGTGTATATGTAATCTCTTGCATAACCAAGACTCGGGTATTAGGAAGTGAAATGCTGCTCTGAAATACAGAAAACCAAGAGACAGCTTTCCTGCAACAGTTCTATGATAGTGATGATGATGATGATGACGATGTTGAAAAAGGGGTGACAACTGGCGACGACGATGATGACGACTGGATGACCAAATGAAAATGCAGCCAGGAAGCCTTTGAAGTTTTGTCATCTCGTTTTGCTGATGATCTCGGCTCGGATGCTTGGCCAAATGTGAATGCTGAATTGATAGATGGGAATGCTCGACTCTAGTGTCTCGTTTTCGTTTCACTTTTATATCTACTCTACATATGTATATGACACAAGTGTGGCAATTGAATTTTCCGATTTGCAAAAGAATAAAGAACGACATATCAAAAACAATATACTCGTAAATGCAAAAAGAAAAATATGATAGACAAAATAAAAATCATACAAAAATATAGCAATCTGCTTTGAAGCTGAATTTCTTGTACCTTTTAATACCTATACGAGACTGTAGTGTATATACCTTAATTCTATAGGGCAAAAGTCAGCATCAGGAGAATTGAATTATTTTTCGTTTCTGTGATATGATATGGCGATGGGAAAACATTGGATTTTGTCCTTCCAAAATAGATTGACTGCCAAATTCAAATGAATATACCAATCTACAACCTACAGTTTTGAAATTTAACGAAATGGACTGATGGGAGTTGTATAGGTTATATTTTTTGTGTATAGATATAGAGAAGGTGAAAGATTGATATTCATTTCTAACAGGAACATAGTGTGCAATTTTTTTTTTACAAAAGAGCCATGATAAACGATAACGGTATGAAGCTAGACTGAAAAATTGAACTTGGTGAGTATGACGGTCTTTCGAACCTAACTTTAATTTTGTAAAATAATTTTGATAAAACGTTTAGTATGAGATAAAAAAATTTGAAGTCAATATTTTTTTAAATATTACTTGAGTCAAAAACCATTTTTTTAGGTTTTCCATGTTTTTTAACCTTTTGCGGCTCAATCTGGTGTTCCCCAGGGAAGCCATCTTGGCCCTTTTTTGTTCATCCTGTCTATTAACAATGTGTCGTCATGTCTACGCTCAAGTGAAGTTCTCATTTTTGCTGAAGACATGGTTAACGAGATTTTTATTCGAAAACCAATTTTTACCAATTTTAGTATCATTTCTTAAAAGTTTTTATTTCTAATATAAAAAAGAGGCTGGGATGCGACCCACACTGATAACTTCCCATCCCGTCTATCGATTTGTCTTGCTTAAAAGTTTGTCTAAATGTATCAATTCTTACCAAATTTGCGTTCTATTTTTTGTAGATTTTATTTTTTTAATGAAAAAACGGACTATTGGATTTTTATAAAAAAATTACTGAATATAAAAAACAATATTTTCTGTGAAATAAAATAAGTTTGAAGCCAATATTTTTAATTTTTGAAAAGCTATTTGAGCCGAAAATCAATTTTTACCAACTTTTATTAATTTTTTTGTTTAGGTTTTTATTTTTTGTAAAAAAACTGTCAATTCGATTTTTCTCAAAATTTTTCCTAATGTTGAAAACAATATTTCTTATCAGTTAAAATTAGTTAGAAGCCATAATCTCAAATTTTTGAAAAGATATTTACGTCGAATATCAATTTTTACCAACTTTTGTTAAATTTTTTTTCGGTTTTTAATTTTTTGTAAAAAAACTGTCAATTCTATTTTTTTTTTCAAAATTTGACTGAATGTTGAAAACAATATTTTTTTAAAGATAAAAGTAGTTTTAAGCCAATATCTCAAAGTCTTGAAAAGATATTTGAGTCAAAACTCAATTTTTACCAACTTTTTTTTTATTTTTTTTAGGTTATTATTTTTTGTAAAAAAAACTGTCAATTCGATTTTTCTCAAAATTTTATCAGATGTCAAAAACATTATTCTTCGTTGCACAAAATTGTTTTGGAGATGAAATCATATTTTAGTCGTAAAATTTTCGAAGTGACAAATTTTTTTTTCAGTTTTTTTGATTTATAAAAAAAACCGTTAATTGAACTTTTTTCCAAAAATATAATTGTTTTGTATCACGTTACAATATATAACATAAAATTTAATTTAAGTCTCTAGCGTCATTGGTTCATGAGATATTTAGGGTTAACCAAAATTTTCACCTTTTTTTTAAACTGCTATGGTAAAAAAACCACCCACGCAATTTTGTTGAGAGCCCTTTCTGCATCTTTCTGCCTTATTATCTGTATAACAAAATTTATTTGAAGCCGATATCTCTTCTGGTTCTTGAGCTATGGACGACGAAAAAAAAAACGACTGTTGAAAAAAATATTTTTTATAAAATAAAATTAATTTGAATCCTATATCTTAAATTTTTGAAAAGATATTTGAGTCGAAAATCTTTTTTACCAACTTTTTTAATTTTTTGTAGGTTTCTATTTTTTTGTAAGAAATCTTACAATTCGATTTTTCTCAAAATTTTACTGAATGTTAAAAACAATATTTCTCATAAGATAAAATTAGTTTAAAGCCAATATCTCAAAGTTTTTAAAAAGATATTTAAGTCGAAAATCAATTTTTAACAACTTTTGTCAATTTTTTTAGTAGGTTTTTAATTTTTTGTAAAAAAAACTGTCAATTTGATTTTTCTCAAAAAGTTACTGAATGTTGACAAAAATATTTTTAAAAAAATAATATTTGTTTAAAGCCAATTACTTAAAGTTTTAAAAACTTATTTGAGTCGAAAATCAATTTTTACTAACTTTTATTAATTTTTTTTATGTTTTTATTTTTTGTTAAAAAAACTGCAATTCGATTTTTCTCAAAATGTTACCTGATATCACAAACGTTATTCTTCGTTTTATTCGTAAAATTTTCAAGGTGACAATTTTTTTTTCAGTTTTTTTGGTTTATAAAAAAAACCGTTCATTGAATTTTTTTCCAAAAATATACTTGTTTTGGTATCACGTTACAATATATAATATAAAATTTAATTCCAGTCTTTAGCGTCATTGGTTCGTGAGATATTTAGGTTTAACCAAAATGTTTACCTTTTTTTTAAACTGCTATGGTAAAAAAACCACCTACGCAATTTTCTTGAGAGCCGTTTCTGCGTCTTTCTGTCTTATTATCTGTATAACAAAATTTATTTGAAGTCGATATCTCTTTTGGTTCTTGAGCTTTGGACGACGAAAAAAATGTCGCGAAGGAACGGACGTAAAACGAACGTACCGTACACACGCACGCACAGACATCTTTCTAAAAATCTTTTATTTCGACTCTGGGGACCTTGAAACGTCGAGAAATGTCAAAATTTTCAATTTAACAAATCGGACCCATTACAATAACTTCCTATGGGAAGTTAAAAAGCATCAAGAATTTTCTTGATAAGTTGTGGATACCGACGCGATTTGGAGCAAAATTGGCGGAAAAAGACAATGAAAAGTATTTAATCAAATTCTAAATTGTTTATAAATTAATTAATTTGATGAATTTCAGGGAATATTTCACAAGCCCACGACTAAACTATTAATAGAAACCAGATGAAAACATGAAGGTGAATTTATTATGCCGGCAGAAAACCAAAGTCAGTATTGTTTAGAAAAGTTCTTGAGGAGATAAAATGTGTGGCTCCAGATTTTAATTACAACAAAGACCAAATCTATCGAAAGTTTCTTAATGTCATGATAACATACAAAATAATAAAAAAACAGTAGGAAGGAAACTAGAAGGGATGCCACAACTTGGGAACATTTCAATAGATTGGACGAAGTGTATGGAACCAAACATTCAATTCAGCCAGCGTTCTGTCCAGAACTTGCTCTCCTCATTACCAACTCATAGCAACATCTCGACAAATCAGCTACAGAGCAGCTTGGATTTCTTGCCTTCTTCATACGATCAGACTCCACTTTCGTTTATTCGGGGAGACTTATCGTTTTCGGAAGTTATTGGCGAGGAGTCTTATGAAGCACAGGAAGAAATCACCCCCAATAAGCGCCGGCCGTCTTAAAACCAAAGAAAACAAGACGTATATTGGGCTATTTACCCACACATTTGCGTCGTGGTAACTTCCTGGAAATCCAATGAATACGTCTAAAAATTGAAAGTTTCTGTCGCAGATAGCCTTTAACGATATTATTATTTTAAAACATTGTCCACAAGATGTTAATATTCAAAGTGATTTATACCTGCATATCCTAATTGTATAACTTCCTTTACCGTAATAGTAGCTGCATGGGTCAATTTTGGGAAGGGGAATGTTGAAATGCGTTCCGTCCACACATCCAATAACGAACGGGAATGGGTTTTCCCTGCTCCTTGCCAAATTATCCATCGTGATAATTTCTTCTGCAGCGAATAGCCAGGTTATCTCCTTTTTTATTAGACCGATTGCCGAAATGGTTTTCAAAAACATGTTATAGGAAGTTCCTTTTCCAATCTTAAATCTATATGAAAGTGCTCTAAAACTAACAATGCTATTGCAAAGCTTCAAAAAAAATCCGATTCGGCCAGTACAAGATTCCTTCCAAAAATGATTTATTGCTCTGCACAGATCCTACAAATTTATCATAAGTTTTAATCAAAATAGTTTAGTGAATTTAAAACGTGTTTGAACTTACATTGAAAGTTGAGTGACCCATCTGAAAATGGCTTTGAAAGACATCATTCGGTTATTTTTCAATTACTTTGAAAAAAGTTTTTTATCTTCGGAATATTCCTTTTGGATGAAATTTTTATGAATGTTTGCATTCTCCTCAGACGTTTTACCCTCGAAATCCGCATTTTTTCAAGAAATGTGTTGTTTTTCGATTCATTATTATCAATGAGAGTTTTTATTAGTATCACATCCATCATAAAGCAAAAATTGTTTTTAAACGTACAACTTTTTGTCAATCAGCATCGCATCGTAATCAGGTGAGCAACGATCAGCATTGCAAGAAAGCAGTGATGTCTAATCACTACCAAAAAATGTTATGCTTGTGAATTTACCCTTTATTTAAAACTTGAATATAGTGTTGCCACTTACTATTATTCATTAGTTTCAGTTTCGTTTTATTTGTAGCACAATTTTTACATTATTTTAAATTTGACAAACAATTTAAGAGATTTAGAAAAACAAAATTTCTTTAAAACTTTAACATAAATTACATATTTATAACAAGATTTTCAGAAAAGAAAAAATGATAAATAAATTTATTTAAGGGAAAACACTACAAGAAAAAAATCCTCATATTAAACTTAAAAACTAGTTTTGCACATAAACCCAAAATATTAGGAAATTACTTTTTATTGTAAGTTTTGAATGATATCATTATCTGAAAAAGAACATCTCTCGAAAAAGTTGTCTTGTAATTTGTAAAGAGTGGATTTAATAAGGTTGACATTAGCTCTTTTGTGGAGTCTTATAGTAGAATAGCAACGAGGCAAATTAAGTATTAGTTTAAGGACTTTATTTTGATGTATCTGTAATTTTTTAATGTGAGACTCAGCACACTCGAACCACGCTGCGTTGGTGCTCTATAAGTGAGGACTGGCTGAAATATACTTTTATAAATTAATATTTTATTATGTATGCTTAGACGAGACTTTCCTATTGATAAACGGATACAGAATTTTAATTAATAAATTCGTTTTATGGATTGAGTTTGATATGTGACCTTGAAAAGTGAGTTTTTTATCAAGTATAATGCCAAGATATTTACAATTTTCGAAAAATACGATATTGGTTGCATTAATATTGAGTGTGGTTTTGTGAAAGAAAACATTGTTTTCTGCGTCATGCGAACCAAATGGCGTGGCATTTTTCCGCATTAACTTTAATTTTCCACTTATTTAAGTAACTAAGAAGTTTATCAAGGGAACACTGTAAGTAGTTAAGTGTGTCTTGAGCAAAAACACTTGATGCAAAAAGGGCAGTGTCGTCCGCGAACATGGCAATTTCAGTTTTTTGAAGCCTAGGAAGATCGGATAAGAAAACGTTAAAGAGAATGGGACCCAAAACAGATCCTTGAGGAACGCCAAATGAAATATCAAATAAAGAAGATTTCGCAAGTCCAATACTAACAAAAAACTTTCGGTTTTTCAAAAAATTCCTAATAATTTGGATAAGATATCCTGGAAAATTCAACAAAATTAGCTTAAAGATGAGTCCATCATGACAAACAGTGTCAGAGGCTTTTTCTATGTCTAGCAAAACTAGACCCGTCGAATTTTTTAAAACAAGATTGTTTTGGGCATATTTTTTAATTCTAAGGACTTGGTGGGAGGTGGAGTGACCTGCTCTAAATCCGAATTGTTCAACTGGATATATGTATGCTTCTTTCATCAATATGTTGCAGGAGTCTGTCCTTTGAGACCTTTTCAAAAAGTTTACTAATATTGATTAGATGACTTATAGGCCCATAACTTGATGGGCTATCTTTAGGTTTTCCGGCATTGGTAATAGGTATAACCTTTAAATGAGCGGACACTGAATGATTGGGGTTGAAAGTTTGAGCGAAGATATTTGCCTTTTCTTGCTGCGTAATATAAACGTTATTTTGTTGCCTAAGAGGAGGAATAGCTGAACCTTTCTTCTTAGATATTTTTGTTGCATTCCAAAAAGGTTTTGAAACCTTATCAAAACTCGATAGTAAGTTGTTCCACTTTTGATTACGAAACACTAAAATTTCATTTTGAATTTTACGATTTAGGATGTTAACATTAGTTTTAAAAGAGTCTAATTTGTAACATATCTACTTTCTCCTTTCTGTGTTTCGTAAACGGATCAAAAACAATAGGTTAACCGGCAAAGGTTGAAGGTTTGAAATGGAACTAGGATTTCTGGTTTTTGGTATAGATATTTGAGCAGCGTTATATTATTAGTTTGCTTAAACTTTTCAATAGCGCGGTCCACATCTTCAAGAACATCTTCAATCGACAAGCTTTCGTTGTACATGTTGCTGGATATGTAGGATTGATATCTTACCCATTTTGCAGCAGAAAATTTGAAACGAACATGTGTATTTTTTAATAAACAGTTCGCTAATAACTCTGTGCACACAGGCAAATGGTTTGATTTAAGATCATGAATAGTTAAGGGTTGAGTGAAGCGCGCAGGGTTATTTGTGATAAATATGTCAAGCGTTGAAAGATTTTTTGACGAGGAGCTCGGTATATATGTTGATGCAAGGGGATATAAAATTGAAAGCGACTTGTTATATGCAATAATATCGTGAAGTATATTTCCAAAACAGTTAGCTCTA
Source organism: Eupeodes latifasciatus (assembly GCA_920104205.1). Lineage (NCBI taxonomy): Eukaryota > Metazoa > Arthropoda > Insecta > Diptera > Syrphidae > Eupeodes > Eupeodes latifasciatus. The sequence continues at coordinate 368,960,179 of OV049924.1, forward strand.
AAGCAACCCTATAATTGGTGCTTGCAATTAAAATCACCTCCTATAATGAAATTAGGCCTTGTCCGTATAATCTTCGGTATATCTCTTTTGAATTTAGTTTTTTTCTCGTTACTAGCATTTCCACCAGGGAAATAAAGAGAAAAAAACTTAAATCTGTTGAGTCTTGGAGAGTGATATCTATACCAATAGCTTCCACAACCTCTAAACGAACAATATTATTCATTATGGTATATGTAGAAAATCATGTATTATTTTTTTTAGCTTTTTGTCAATTTTTAATGGAATTACCTAGCAACATTTTTCTAAAGTTTTTATCTACATATATCTATATACTATATACTTGTACTCTAATATTATAAATGCGAAAGTAACTCTGTCTGTCTGTCTGTTACTCAATCACGCCTAAACTACTGAACCAATTTGCATGAAATTGGTATGGAGATATTTTGATACCCGAGAAAGGACATAGGCTACTCTTTATCCCGGGAAAATGACGCATTCCCATGAGAAAATTCAGGTGGGCCGATCGCTTTTACGCATAAACTACTGAACAGATTTAAATGAAATTTGGTAAGGAGATAGCTTGAGACTTAAGAAAGGACATAAGTTACTTTTGACCTCGGGAAAACAACGCATTCCCATGGGAAAAATTACTTTCCGGCGATTCTGATCGCTTTCACTCCTAAATTACCAAAGATTTGAATAATATTTGGATAAAATTGGTATTACGGGAAAACAACGCATTCCCAACCCTTATGAAATAAGTTGTCGAACATGTTAAACTTATCATACACGTTTATTAATGTGGGCTTCGCGCGCCACGTGCCTCAAGCCCTCAACGTTAGATGCAATCATGATTGGAATAGCAAAAGGTAAAAATGTTTTAATTTCCCGCATTCCGATAATTCCAACCGATTTGCAGTTTCAGTTTAAGAGAGTGCAGTTTCCTCTGAAAGCAGCATTTGAAATAACAATAAATAACGCTCAGGGGCAAACGCTGAAAGTTGCAGGTGTTGTTTGGAAAAAAAACTGTTTTTCCCATGAACAATTATATGTAGCGTGCTCACGAGTCTCAAACCCACAAAATCTTTACGTTCTTGCCAAGGAAGGGAAAACAAAAAACCTATCTTCTTCTTAAAATGTATTAACCTAACTTAACCTTACCTATGACAATCACACTTAGTATGCCCTCATCACATCTCGGCACAATTCAAACATAAGTACAAAAAAGTACAGCTCAGATTTTTTCATACTACTATCCAAAAAAAAACTATCTGATGCGGACGAAGTCGCGGGTAAAAGCTAGTTTCATATAAATTGGAATTTTCTAAGAACATTATTTACGTTAGTAACAAAATTTATTGCATTGAATGAAATGTTCTAATGAAACATCAGTCTTTACCAACCTAGCGTAGTATGTTTTGTGGATTCTTATTTTTTATTAGAAAAAAGGTAACTGTTAGGTTTTTCTTAAAAAATTAATAAATGTTTAAAACAAATATTTTGTAATCGATAAAATTAGTTCCTTCAATTTTTGGCAATATATCGAGCAATTCCTGCCAATTTATCGTAGGCGACAAAATAAATTTTATCGTAAACGACAAATCAAAAACTTACTGCTGGTCCTTGAAACAACTTGTACCCATAATCAGTATTGGCAATTATTAATTATGCTTAAGTTAAGACATGACAATAGCCTCCAAGGCTTTATGTGTTAGCAGCAAATTTTAATATTTTAGTTGTCTTTTTTATTGAAAATGTCGCTTACAAAGGGCTTGATATATTAAGCAGTGATTCTTTAGACTGTTCTGAAGGTAATATCATTTTTAGTTCATAAAATATTAATATTTTTAAAATTTTTGTTTGATTTAAAAAAAAACGTACATTTTTCCAAAATTATGTTTATTTTGCATCACGTCATGTTAAAAAAATATTAAATTTTATTAAATTCCTAGCGTTATTGCTATGAGATTTTTAAACATTGCTTTAATAAAAAAAAAACTCTGCGAATTTTTTTGAAAGTCTTTCTGTATATTTCGATGTTATTGTCTGTAAAACAAAATTTATTTGAAATCGATATCTTTATTGGTTCTTGAGATTTAGACGATGGTTAATGGTATCCTGAACGTACGTACACACACAAATATTCATATCTCTAAAAACCTTTGATTTAAATTCTAGGAACTTTAAAATCTTAACAAATGTTTTCAATTCGACAAACTGGACGGATTAATATGAATTCCTGTGGAAAGTTAATAAATTAAGGTTTCATTGAGAAGTTAAATGACAATTAAATCTTTGAAGATTTTAAATCGTAATATACAAAATATTTTTAAAATCCGACTCTTTGCATACAGAAGTTTTCGTACGCCTTCCAGATTGTACCGTACTTGCAGCCATCAAACCTATATTTATAACTTTTAGCTAGGCTTGCATTTACCAGAAGTAATTATTAACTTCCTATAGGAAGTTATTGTAATGGCTCCGATTTGTCAAATTGTGTGTGTACATACGTTCGTACGTCCGTACATCCGTACGTTCGCGACTAATTTTTCCTCGTCCATAGCTCAAGAACCAGAAGAGATATCGACTTCAAATAAATTTTGTTATACAGATAATAAGGCAGAAAGATGCAGAAAGGGCTCTCAAGAAAACAAGAAAATTGGGTGGGTTGTTTTTTTTACCATAGCAGTTTAAAAAAAAGGTGAAAATTTTGGTTAACCCTTAATATCTTACGAACCAAAAATGCTAGAGACTTGCATTAAATTTTATATTATATATTGTAAAGTGATACCAAACAAGTATATTTATTGAAAAAAATCCAGTTAACAGTTTTTTTATAAATCAAAAAAACTGAAAAAAAAAATTTGTCACCTCGAAAATTTTAAGAATACAAAATGATTTTATCTCCAAAACAATTTTGTGCAACGAAGAATAATGTTTTTGACATCTGGTAAAATTTTGAGAAAAATCGAGTTTATAGTTTTTTTATAAAAAATAAAAACCTAAAAAAAACATTACTTAAAGTTGGTAAAAATTGAATTTCGACTCAAATATCTTTTCAAAACTTTTAGATATTAGCTTAAAACTACTTTTATCTTTCAAAAAATATTGTTGTCAGCATTCAGTAAAATTTTGAAAAAAATCGAATAGATAGTTTTCTTACAAAAAATAAAATCTTAAAAGAAAATTTAACAAAAGTTGGTAAAAATTGATTTTCGACTCAAATATCTTTTAAAAAATTTTGAGATTATGGCTTCCAACTAATTTTAACTTATAAGAATTATTGTTTTCAACATTCGGAAAAATTTTGAGAAAAATAGAATTGACAGTTTTTTTACAAAAAATAAAAACCTAAACAAAAAAATTAATAAAAGTTGGTAAAAATTGATTTTCGACTTAAATATCTTTTTAAAAATTTGAGATATTGGGTTTTAACTACTTTTATCTTTTGAAAAATAATGTTGTCAACATGCAGTAAAATTTTGAGAAAAATCGAATTGACAGTTTTTTTTACAAAAAATAAAAACTTAAAGAAAATTTAATAAAAGTTGGTAAAAATTGATTTTCGACGCAAATATCTTTTCAAAACTTTGAGATATTGGCTTTTATCTTTTAAAAAAAATTGTTTTCAACATTCAGTAAAATTTTGATAAAAATCTAATTGACAGTTTTTTTACAAAATATAAAAACCTAACAAAAAAAACAATACTAAAACTTGGTAAAAATTTACTTTCGACTCAAATAGCTTTTCAAAAATTAAAAATATTGTCTTCAAACTTTTTTATTTCACAGAAAATATTGTTTTCGATATTCAGTGTTTTTTTATAAAAATCCAACAGTCCATTTTTTCATAAAAAAATAAAATCTACAAGAAATAGTACGCAAATTTGGTAAAAATTGATGTTCGGTTCTTGATATCTCTCAAATTAATTTAATTCATCTAATTAGTAAAAATTTAAGAAATGCTACTAAAATTGGTAAAAATTTGTTTTTCACTAAAAATCTATTTAACAAAACTAGATTTTCAAACTAAACTATTTCTTTATATGAAAAATATTGTTGGTAATTTTAAAATTTTTAAGAATAATTCAACTGACAACTTTTTTAACCCAACACGAAAACCTACAAACTTTGAAGCAAGACAAATCGACAGACGGGATGGAAAGTTTTCAGTGTGGGTCGCATCCCAGCCTCTTTTTAAAATTAAGAATGAGCCAACTTTATCCAAACTTAAGAATATGGTTGCGATTTCAACGATATATTTGGGATATATTCAATGTTAAAGCAACGCAACGATAGAAAATGTGATAGAAAAATTTAGTGACTTGTAATTTTCAAAAACAGTGCTAAGCAATGTTCCCTTAAGTAGAAATCTTGGACATATTATATATCGGTTTTAGATTGTGTATCTCTTTTTCTGATTAGCTTTAACTACTTTTCCACACTGTGAGTACCTTAAACACTCAAATTTTAGGAGGATATATATCTAAGATATATAATACTGGGACCATATTCGACATAATCTCTCATATCAATTACATTAATTGATTTTCACACCATGGAACTTACTGCCCAGAAAGGTCTTTTAAGCTGATTTAAATATGCAGTGTTTATAAACAGAGAAATATAGAATCAAAAGGTTCACTGTTCCCAACTCTATAATAAAACACCAGTGAAAGTATCAAAATGTTTTCATAGTTTACGAATTTTGAATAACTATAAGAAATGTGTTTAGTCACACACACATAATATAAACGCACCATTTTAAAATGCATATGCGATACGTGTCTATCATTTTAACAACATACGAGCATCGAACATTGAGCAGCGCATCCATCTCAATCAAATATGAGGAATAGTATGCAGTTTCAAGGATATAAAGAATGCAGACACAAGGACGATTATTCCGTAAGTGTTTACACAACAACTTCTGCCTTGCATATATTCTCTGCTCTCAGGATGGTGTCTCCGTCGCGTCGTCCGTCGTCGTAGTCGTCGTCCTGTCATCATCTTCCTGCTGTATACCTGAATCGAATTTATCTTTTGGTTAGGTGAATCTATTTTCATAATCACATCGTAGATCTCCCGCCGCATCCTATGAATATGTACCAATATACAACAAAGATTGTCCAGCCCAGCCCATCACACACCGCATTGTTATCATCATCGTCGTCGTCATCCTTGTTGCCATCCTCATCGCATATCCCCTGTGATCCTTGATATTCTCATCCTCAGATAAATGTGCATATGTATTATCACCAAGCCTGAGATCCATAGTGAGCTTAGTTTTTCGGTTCGGTATTTGGAATGTTTGTGCTGATGGCAATGGCGTGTTGGAGATGACGATGGCGATGTGGGATGTGGGATGCGGTTGGTGATGCTGATGTCTGGTAAAATCAAATATTTGTTAAGACTATTCCCCAATACCCATGCCAATATTTACAAACTCATCAGATCAAACAACATATCCAATTTCCATACGTAACATGCCTCGAGCACCCCTAAACGTTGCTTTCTGTCGCCGTTTTGCATACCTATGTTCCTATGCTCCTATACACAGTATTCATAATCCTTTTCGTGCTTTATGCATACAGGTAAATGGTTGGTTGGTTGGTTGGTATAGGACCACCTAAGGATTAGGTGAATTTTTTCTAGTAAAATATATCCTTTGCATTATAAATAGTTACTCAAAATCAAGAAAATACCATAATGCTGCACTGGGGCGTATACGTACTTTTTTTATTTTATTAGATTTTAACGAAACTTCCGCAGTTTTGTTTGTTAACTGTAGGTTTGTTTAGTATTTCCAACTTTTTAATAATTTCTCTGTTCAACTTATGGCAGTAGCGAAGTGTTCTTAAAGTGACAGCAACAATGTAGCACTCTGTATTTCAGAATCACTGTTTTCTGAAATAAAATTTTCTTTGGAAAAACATTTCATTTATTCCTGGAGAAATTCTTCAAACTATAATGTATTGTATCTTCTACCTGAGCGTCGAACTTGTCGAGTTGTAGAAGCTGAGTAAGGTCAATGATTCTCGGGAATTATTTCTCCAGAAGAGTCCTGAAACCAAAGGTCGCTCGCCCCTCCCCTTCCCAATCCTTTACCCCCTCCTCCGTCAGATCTGTGCTATTATGCTGGCTGATGTCTCCTCACCCCCTGACTGTATGGTGTATAACTGTCTGTCATGCCTAGTTTCCTTCCTGGGACGCTTATGGCTTAATTGCTGTTCGTCTCTCCTTTCTCAAAACATATCCTTCCCTTAAACTTCCCAATTGGGCTGGATCTAAGGTGTTATACGACCCGTGCCGATGATCAGCCAGGCTGAGGGCCCAATTAAAAAACTAGCTCAGTCGTGAACGGAGTATCCGGATACCTGGCGACCTCCGGATTAACCAGCCTTATCTGTATACACGGATCTCTGTACAGATGGACCACCCCTTATCCGCTACTCGTGGGATTTCAAATGAATAAAACAAAACAAACAAAACAAACAAAACAAAACCAAAAAACAATATCGGCCAGCAGTACGACGGCAAAGTTGTCTGCTGTACCGGCCAGCAGTACGACGGCAAAGTTGTCTGCTGTTCATCCCTCTTCCACTGGTGCTGACATGGCTGTGGACACTCATAGCCCTGTTGTCGCCAGTGGAACATCGGATAATCCGGTAAAATTACCTTCTTCCTGTAGTGAGGCAGTTGTGAAGAACGGCTCCTCTACTACCACTGAGAGTAAACCTCTCAAATCGTCAACACCTCGAGTCGGAGGTAGCAGGGCTGTGATGCCAGGTCCTTCTACCTCCAAAGCAAAGGCTCCTAAAGAAGGTCCTGGGGGAGATGGGCGTAAGCTTAGACCCTCCAAGGCCTACTACAGGGACTTGCGTAATGCTAAGAGGATTCTCCAGACGTTTGGTGAAAAACTAGGCGCTGGAGGAAACTCTCAGCATGACGCTAAGATAGCTTGGGCCCAGAATTTCCTGGCCAAAAATAATATAAAGACCAGCCAAGACTCAACGTCGAAGCGACAAAGGTCCATGGAAGGTAGTGTTCCACTACCCAAACGCCCCAAGGTGCTAAACATCAGCACTTCAATCGACCCTCGCAAGGCAAAAATGTCCTTCAGTGACGTTCTGAAGGATAAAATGGTAGTCGCGATCATCGACAGAAATGATGTAGATGGCACGATCTCTGCCGAAAACTGGACATTGGCCAAAGGTCAGCTGGCCTTCAGTTTTATAGACATTATGTCTGACAATCCGGGACCACCGCCCATCACAAAAGATGGCGGCTGGCATCAGGGACACATCAAGTTGATGGTCTGTGATGATCAGAGGTCGTGCGACCTACTGACGCTGGCGGTCAGCCGACTTGGAGAGGTCTGGCCTGGTGCTAAGCTCGAGGTTGTAGCAAAGGAAGACATTCCTTGCAGACCAAGAGCTCGCATCACGGTTCCGGCCATATTCAAGGAAGCTGACCACGTTCTCAAGGTAATCCGGCTCTCCAATCCAACCCTTCCTACTCACAACTGGAAGGTTGCGAAACTAGAGGACGCAAAGGGACCCTATAAAGGTGCAATTGTGATCATCAATGCAGAGTCCCTTTCTCCTCTGGCGCAATCAAAAGGTGTGATTAGGTTTGGGTTTGATGAAATTACGCTAAGGGTCTACAAAAAAGATGGGGCCGAGGCACAAACCCTTCCCCCTCCCCCACCCACACAAGCGGAAACGGTTACTGAGATGCCTGGCGCATCGGTCACACTTCCTTCATTGGAAGACGATGCATCTCAGGTACCCCCAGTAGCAGTGGAAGCACCAAACACCGACCAAGGTTTTTCCGCAATGGAGGCCGAGGTCTACGAAAGCGGAGATGAGGACATTCTGTTAGAATCGTCCTCTGATATGGATGACTCCGACATAACTGTGTTGGAGGCTGATCGGGAGAACAGTAGCGAAAATGCTGCGGTTACTCCAGATTAACCTCCAACACTCCATAAAGGCTTCGGCCTCCCTTCTTCTTCGCTTATCCAGCAGCGATGAAGATATCGTCCTGATTCAAGAACCCTGGATTGTTAAATCCATTGTTCGAGGAATCAGGACTCCCAAATACTGCGTGCTGTATGCATCAGGTGAGGATGAACCCAGATCTTGCATATTAGTAAAACACAGCCTAAATGTATATTTACTCCCTAATTTCAGCGATCGAGATACCACCGCCGCAAGTCTGGAAACAGCCAGAGGAACATTCTGGCTGGCGTCGGCGTATCTTGGCCACGACCATCTTGGCCCTCTCCCGGGAGATACTCTGGAGAGACTGATAGCTGAATCACAAAGGCTCAACATCGGCCTCATCATCGGTAGTGACGCTAACGCCCACCATACAGTATGGGGTAGCACGGATATAAACGACAGAGGTGAGTCTCTTTTCGACTATATTCTTAACACTAACCTACTCGTAAGTAACGTTGGTAATGAGCCAACCTTTATTACTAAAAATCGACAAGAAGTTTTAGATATAACTCTTGTCTCCGAATTCATTAATAATAATATTTTAAACTGGAAGGTATCTAAAGATCATTCCTTTTCTGATCATAGATACATCCAGTTTGACTTTATAAATGAACCACCTTGCCAACCGATCTTTCGAAATCTGAAAAGAACAAATTGGCCAAAATATAAGAGAACGTTAAATAGTTTAATAAAACCTGAACTTTTTAATACTCCCTCCAACATCGAAGATCTTGACGACAAAGTCAATAATCTAACATTAGCCCTAAACAAAGCTCTAGATACTGCATGCCCTCTTATACAAGTAAGAGGTAAAAAGAAGCCACACTGGTGGAACTCAGGGCTGGATCCACTTCGAAAAGAATGCAGAAAACTCTTTAACAGAGCCAAAGCTTCTAGAGACATGTCTGACTGGGACTCATATAAAGAATCACTGAAGATTTATAAAAAAGAACTGAGGAAAACCAAACGATCGTCTTGGAGAAACTTCTGTAACAACGTGGAAGATTGCTCCGAAGCATCCAGGCTGCGCAAAATCCTCTCCAAAAATCCAATCATGCCAAGCTGCTTGAAAAACGCCTCTGGCCTCTGGACCAATTCAAGCGAAGAATCGCTCAACTTGCTACTAGACGTCCACTTTCCTGGTAGCTCTAATATTATTAATAATATTGCATTTAACAATGGTGACAATACTCTACAACCCCCACAAGGTCTAGTCACTAGGGAAAAACTCAAATGGGCTATTAACAGCTTTAAACCATACAAATCTGCTGGTCCGGATGGTGTAATTCCAGCCGAACTGCAAGAAAATGCAAGTTTTCTAATACCCATCCTAGAAAACATCTTCAAGGGTTGCCTTAATTTGGCATACATCCCGATGTCTTGGAGACAAGTTAAAGTTGTCTTTATTCCAAAAGCTGGAAAATCCAGTCACGTTAACCCTAAAGACTTAAGACCCATCAGCTTATCATCATTCCTTCTCAAAACTTTTGAGCGTTTGATCGATATTTACTTAAGGGAAAGTATTGATAAGTCCCTCCTTTCAAAGGCTCAACATGCCTACAACAAAGGGAAATCAGTTGAAACGGCTCTACACAGTATAGTACGTACAATCGAATATTCCCTCCATCATAAAGAGTACACCTTAGTTGCCTTCTTAGACATAGAAGGTGCACTTAACAATGTCGACACATCTGCAATTGCACGTGTATTGACATCTCTGAAGGTAGATAAGTCGATCAGCGAATTGATCAATCAGATGCTGATAAGCAGGATTATCAATTCAAAAATGGGCGATTTTACTACACAAAGGGGTGTCAGCAGAGGTACGCCACAAGGTGGTGTCCTATCCCCTCTCCTCTGGAATTTAGTAATAAATGAATTACTAACTACTCTAGAAAGAGAGGGATACAGAGTGTTTGCCTATGCGGACGATGTTGCTATTGCAATAACGGGTAAACATCCCAATATACTAAAAGAACTCTTACAAAACGCTTTAAATAAGCTCACCAGATGGACTAATCGGTGTGGACTAGGTGTTAACCCTCAAAAAACCGACCTTGTCCTCTTCACAAGGAAATACAAAGTCCCACACATTGACCCTCCCCTCATAAACGGTGTACCACTTAAATTCTCTGATCAAGCAAAATACTTGGGTCTCATTTTAGATAAGAAATTAAGTTGGAAACCTAATATTCAAGAGAGAATAAACAAAGCCACAGTAGCCCTGTTCTCCTGTAAAAAGGCTATTGGTAATAAATGGGGCCTACAGCCCCGAATTACGCACTGGCTATACATCTCGGTCATAAGACCGATCCTTACTCATGGAATAGTGGTATGGTGGACGGCGCTAGATACAGCGACAAATCGCGATAAACTCAGCAAAGTCCAACGAACAGCCTGCCTGTGTATGGGAGGAGCACTTCGCTCCACCCCCTCCGCTTCACTAGATGTTCTGTTCCATCTAATACCGCTGGACTTTTTCAGCAAGCAAACGGCCGCTAATACTGCCATACGGCTTCAGGCCTCCTCTCTGTGGATCAATAATGGAATTGGCCACACCACTATTTTGAACTCGTTCAGAACTATAAATAGTAATATTGACTACACCATACCCCATCCTCAGTTCAACAACTATAGCTTCAAAGTGACTATACCTCCCAGGTCTTCTTGGGAGAATACATCATTTTTGGACGATGGTCCTATAAACTTTTACACAGACGGATCAAAAACGGAGGATGGGGTTGGTGGTGGCGTATACTCAGATAGACTTAACTTAAGTCTCTCCTTTCGTCTACCCGATCATTGTAGCGTGTTCCAAGCTGAAATCCTGGCTATAAAAGAAGTCCTATCCTGGCTTAGAGAAAACGTAATATCAACAAATGATATACGCATCTTCTCGGATAGCCAAGCTGCGTTAAAATCCTTAGACTCTGTCTCTACAAATTCACTAACAGCCCTTAATTGTCGATCATCTCTTACGGAGATGGCTACACAGTTCAACATTCACCTTTTCTGGGTGCCGGGCCATAGAGACATTCCAGGAAATTGCAAAGCTGACGAACTTGCAAAAAGCGGAACAACTTTACCTCTGCTGGCTCACAATGCTAGCATAGGTATCCCCTTAGCTACATGTAAACTCATGCTAAAGCAAGATACCATAGAGAAAACAAACTTCAGGTGGAATAACACCACCACCTGTGTAGCGACTAAACGAATTTGGCCTAATCTTAGCGCCAAGCGCTCAAAACAATTAATCTCTCTGAGTAGATTGCACATTAGCTACGTTATAGGTGTCCTGACTGGGCACTGCTTAATAGGAAGACATGCTATTCGACTTGGAGCCCCTGCAAATGATTTTTGTAGGAGTTGCATGGACGAAGAAGAAGAGGAGACAATCTCTCATCTTCTGTGCACATGCCCTGCCTTATCACAAAGACGTAGAATCCATCTTGGAGACTACTACTTTAACGATACCAGTGATCTAAAAAATTCAGACATTACTTGTCTCCTACGCTTCATTCGAAGCTCCAATTGGTTCAACGAGTTAAGCTGATTAACTGATCCATGTGGTATCACAACGGACCATACTTTGGTCTAAGTGTGTTGGACGTCCCAAACCAACAGCCACTTTAACCTAACCTAATGTATTGTATAAATGCTCGTAGTATATTATGTTTTAAAAGACTTTAGAACATTGAAATACGGAATTTTGCTGTGCAACACATTCTATTTTATATACAATACCGTGCCATAGAGATTTTCATTAGAAAACACATTGATTCGCTAGAATATTATGATGGCGTATGAGAAATAATTTTTCATCATAAAGTGAATTGCATATTATAGTTTCCTTGTTATTGTATCCTGCGGCATACATATCTCTGACATTGATATGCCAAATTAATGCAGCTGCTTTATGGAAGTGGTTAAAATGGAGTGTACTTTATGTATACGTTTGGACTCAAATAACACACGCTAGATTCATAACAATGCTTGAGTACACTTCTCTGATGAGTTGCATTGACATAAGTGGGGAAAATAATCAAAGATTGTGGATTGGGTGCATGGTTTTGTTAACACCGAGTTAGTATACTCCATAAAATATGCTAATACTGATTTAGGTAAATGTATAATTTAATTTTTTTGTTGATAACAGCGCTCATACGCCACAGTGAACCATATTTAAAAAAAGACAGTTTTCGGTTGGACTTTGTACAGAATCATCATGATAAATTAATATGGTGAACAAATGCTTATTTTTATATGAAGCGCGGTTACAGTCGAAACCTAATTTGTATTGTTTTTGTTAACTTTTTTGATGTAAGAACATAATTTAACTTGTCCAAATTGTGTTTTGATAGTTTTGAATTTTGGATGATATGAAACTCTGATAGATGAAGATTCCGATCATTTCAAATTTTATCTAAATGAGTAAAATCTAGTGCCATTAGTCTTTCCTCACTGGATGAGCCGTTTTTATAAGAAATAATGTTGCATATCAACTTCAGCCATAACATGGTTTGTGCTCTTAGACAAACTTTAACTTGGTTAAAATTCACGGTAAAAAAGCACATCATTCACGTATGTTGTCTTTATCGAAGTTCAATTCAGGACAGAAATTCAACTTTTAACGAATTTGATACTGTGTCCGACTCCGTTCAAAGAATTGTTACCCATTTTCCTAGCACTAAAATCGTCATTGCAAAAATCGCAATGTACACAATTCTTCTACATTTTTCTGGCTAGACAACACAATGGGCACTAAGCTTCCTTGATACTGACGTGGCGTAGATTCCAGTCCAGGTATGGGAACAAAATTAATTTTTTGTAACATGAGAAATTATATCCCTAAAGAGATCTCATGGTTTGATTCGAGCTCTAAAGAGGTAATTACAATCAGAGATTTGAGTTTCTGTTATTATAAGGCCAACCCAAGGCAAAAAAAAAAAAAAAATGCTCTTATACGAGTTGAGGAATAAATACTGGTTGACTGCTAAGTGGGAAAACTTAGGTACTGCATGTGGTGAAACACTTCATATTGACTTTAATAACCCCAACAACTTAAAGGAACAGCTGTACCGTATAATTAGAAAGAATGAGGACTTGACTCGAGAAACATTTGTTCTAAATGGTCTTGAATCCGACAGTAGATTGTTATACTCTCAGCTTAACTACAATCTTGAGAAGAGAAACTACTTTAACGATAGCTTAACATACCGAGAGATTTCTTTCATTTTTAAAGCGAGATGTGAACTACTCAGCCTAAACGGATGCCCTTATAACGGGAGCTTTGATCAGTTCTGTTCAATATGCAACCTTAAGTCAAAAGAGGACTGCTTCCACTTTATAAGTATATGCCCAATATTTAAGCCACACCGACGTTTCTTCTTTGGTAAAAATACCCTTTCAATGCAAGACACCCTTAAATTACTAAACGAGTGCGACTGGAAAACACTAAGTAAATTTTTAGAAGTTATCTTCAAATATAGAATGCTTTTAGTTAGCGAATATGTTTAATTTGTAAATTTATCTATATAATTGTTATCTATAAAAAACGTTTAAAAGAATTATAATTCTTGTCAACCAGGCTGACGGCTTAGCCATAGCTTTAAAATTCATGTATAAATTTAAACTTAAACAATTATTGAATTAATAAATGAATTTGTTACTTACTTACTTACTTACTTATAAGGCCAACCCCACTGGAGAAAACCGATATAAGTTCAAGCAAGCTAGAATAACCTGAATTGGTCATATTCGACAAACAAAATTTTTACATGACCAAAAATTACGACAACAAATATTACAATGTTTAAATTTAAAAAGTAGTAAAAATGTCTGGTAATTCGTAAAAAAAAAAGTGCAAAGCACCACGCCATCATCTGTTTCAAAAGTCGTTTACAATGACACTTCCTATGTAATTTCGATTGATAATTCAATGCTACCAGAGACCTTGACATACAAAAAAACCGCTGGACTAGATAGAATCCCCTTCTGTTTCTCTAGGCTTTTCCATCTTTCCTACTCTACAGGTTTCTTTCCGAGCGGATGGAAAAAGAAGAATCTCCTTCTCTCTAACTATCGGTCACTTGCACTCAATTGCATTCTTTTCAAGGTCATATATTTAAAACTATATTTTCAGCCTTAGAAATATTCTGAAAAACGAAAGATTTTTAATTATTGGCAGTATGGGTTTCGTAGCAATAGGTCCACCGGTGATTTGACCACGAAAAAACAAATTGAACAAATCCTTACATTGTTTTGTAGAAAGTATAAAATTATTGCACTTTATATTTCAAAAGCATTTGATGGAATTTGGCACCAAGACCTCTTATCGCAAATGCGTGATATAAGCTGATGACAGTATCATCAGCTTTTTGTATTTGTTTCTAGATTCACATCCTTTTTCTTCGAATTATATGGAACTTCAACGGCAGCGTATGATGAGATCTTGCGACATTAAGAAAAATTCTTCTATGTATACTTAGGATTTTTCCGGCGGTGCAACAAATTGTTCACCTCTTTTGATCTGCCTTTAATTTAAAAAGTCTTTATTTGTCCAAAACATAAATATAGCTTCAATATTTGGGCAGGTGTTCCTAAAACAAGTTTAAGCCTTTTGGATTGGATCCAAGAAAGAGCTTTGAAAATGATAGGCGTTAGAAGTATATTCGAAGCAATTACATCACAAGAACGCCGATGCAAGGTTTCAAGCCTTTCGTTGTTTCAACGATATTTTTAAAAACGACATTCTGTTGAGTTAGCCAGTTGCTCCCCCCTTTCACCATCCTCACAATTCCAGGGATGCTCATCAGTTTACACCTTAGCTTAATTTTGAGCGTACTTTCAAGTATAGAGATAATTTTTTTAACCGCACTTCGAAAATGTGGATCGCTTTACCCAACTACATATGTCTTCCCTCTCATTTTGAAATTCAAAACTTTAAGAACAATGTGCATCGGTATTTCCTCTTAAATCCTTCCTCGCACTGTGTTAAAACTTTAAACATGTTAATGGTAGTAATAATCTTTTTAGTGTGTGCAAATTAAAAAAAAAAACACAAATCTGTACAAAAGCTGAGATAAATGTCATAATATAATTCATCGGACAAAGAGTGTGAGAGAAAAAACGGAGCCTTGAGGCACACCAGCGAGTTTGTTTAGTGAATATCAGATATGAGATATAAAAGGTTATTTCCAACACTAAGAAGGGAAATTTTCATTGATTAACATATATTTATCGATGTATTTAAATAAGTCCTTAAACGCCAGAAGTCAGCAGCTTGAACAACTTTGTTATAGAATTTTATAAGTACTAAAAAAATAATACTAATAAACGATAATGTTCAAAATAATTTAAAAATTAGTATTTTTTAATTAAGTATACCTACATATATATATTTTCACATTTTGTGTTCGTTTCTCATATTTTCTTTTTGCTTCAAAGGCTTTTCTCATTGCAAACCATATTCAAAGCTTTGATAGTCCACTTATTTGTATAATTTATGTGTCTTACATAAAGAGCTATAAGAAAAAAGAAAACACATTTATGAATTAAAATAGATTTTAATTAAGTTTAACACTGAGAAAGGCAAACATATGAAACCAAGTACATATTGTACTTTGTTGTATCTGTTTATTTTATTTTGATTTATTATTAATTTATTTATATATTTATTAATTCACTAGCTAGTTTAGCCGGCTTCACCCGGGAGGTATTTAACTATTTTATATAAAAAAAAGAGGCTGGGATGCGACCCACACTGATAACTTCCCATCCCGTCTGTCGATTTGTCTTGCTTAAAAGTTTGTCTATATGAATCAATTTTCACCAAATTTCGGTACTATTTTTTGTAGGTTTTATTTTTTCATGAAAAAAAGGACTGTTGGATTTTTATAAAAAATTACTGAATATCGAAAACAATATTTTCTGTGAAATAAAATAAGTTTGAAGCCAATATTTGTAATTTTTGAAAAGCTATTTGAGTCGAAAGTAAATTTTTACCAAGTTTTAGTATTGTTTTCTTTTTAGGTTTCAATTTTTTGTAAAAAAAACTGTCAATTCGATTTTTCTCAAAATTTTGTCGAATGTTGAAAACAATATTTCTTATAAGATAAAATTAGTTTGAAGCCAATGTCTCAAATCTTTGAAAAGATATTTGAGTCGAAAAACAATTTTTATCAACTTTTATACATTTTTTTTAGGTTTTTATTTTTTGTAAAAAAAACTGTCAATTGATTTTTCTCAAAATTTTTCCTAATATTGAAAACAATATTTCTTATAAGTTAAAATTAGTTAGATGCCATTATATCAAATTTTTGAAAAGATTTGAGTCGAAAATCCATTTTTAACAACTTTTGTTAAATTTTTTTTCGGTTTTTAATTTTTTGTAAAAAAACTGTGAATTCCATTTTTTTCAAAATTTTACTGGATGTTAACAACAATATTTTATGAAAGATAAAAGCAGTTTAAAGCCAATATCTCAAAGTTTTAAAAAGATATTTGAGTCGAAAATGAATTTTTAACAACTTTTATAAATTTTTTTTTAGGTTTTTATTTTTAGTAAAAAAACTGTCAATTCGATTTTTCGTAAAATGTTTCCTAATGTTGAAAACAATATTTCTTATAAGTTTAAAGTAAAAAGAAGCTATTATCTCAAAGTTTTGAAAAGATATTTGAGTCGAAAATCAATTTTTACAAACTTTTGTCAAATTTTTTTTTTCGGTTTTTAATTTTTTGTAAAAAAACTGTCCATTTGATTTTTTTCAAAATTTTACTGAATGTTGACAACAATTTTTTTTTACGATAAAATTAGTTAAAAGTCAATATCTCAAAGTTTTGAAAAGATATTTGAGTCGAAAATCAATTTTTACCAGCTTTTATTAATTTTTTTTTTGGGCTTTTATTTTTTGTAAAAAAAAACTCTCAGTTCGATTTATCTCAAAATTTTATCTGATGTCAAAAACATTATTCTTCGTTGCACAAAATTGTTTTGGAGATGAAATCATATTTAAGTCGTAAAATTTTCGAGGTGAAACATTTTTTTTTTCAGTTTTTTTTTTTTGATGTATAAAAAAACCGTTAATTGGATTTTTTTTCAAAAAATAAACTTGTTTTGTATCACGTTAAAATATATAATATAAAATTTAATTCAAGTCTCTAGCGTCATTGGTTCATGGGATATTTAGAATTAACCAACATTTGCACCTTTTTTTTAAACTGGTATGGTGCAAAAACCACCCACGCAATTTTTTTGAGAGCCCTTTCTGCATCTTTCTGCATTGTAATCTGTGTAACAAAATTTATTTGAAGTTGATATCTCTTCTGGTTCTTGAGCTATGGACGACGAAAAAAACGTCGCGAACGTACAGACGTACGAACGTACGGACGTACGGACGTACGGACGTACGGACATACGGACGTACGAACGTACGTACACACGCACGCACAGACATCTTTCTAAAAATCTTTTATTTCGACTCTAGGGACCTTGAAACGTCGACAAATGTCAAAATTTTCAATTTGACAAATCGGACCCATTACAATAACTTCCTATGGGAAGTTAAAAATGAGGATGTAAAAACTACTATTTTCTTATATTGTACCTTTTTTATTTATTAATTTATATATTATCTCTGTACATATTTCTATTAAGGTTATAAAGGGTGTCCCAAAATTAACGCAAGATTTGAATTAAATAGAAAACGCCGTTTTTAGTCTTTTGATAGTTATATTTTTATTGACTCGTAAAGTACATAGGATAGGGTTATGTATGGAATAACACATCGGACAAATGGCCTCCACGGCTTTGCATGCACATGCGCACTCTTTTGTTGAAATTTTCCATGACCATTCTTCATAAATGTGGCTGAATTTCGTTGATGCAGCGTTGAATCTGCTCCTTTAATGCACGGGTGGTTGTGGGCTTGTTGACATAGACTTGTGATTTCAAATAACCCCATAAAAAGAAGTCTAATGGTGTTAAATCACACGATCTAGGAGGCCAATTTTGATCACCGAAACGAGAGAGTACACGACCTGGAAATGTCTCATGCAGTAATTGAATTGTTTCACGGGCTGTATGACATGTGGCACCGTCTTGTTGAAACCACATATTGGACACATCAATATCATCCAATTTTGGCAGAAAGAACTGTGTAATCATGTCACGATATCGAGCACCAGTAACAGTCACTGCTTGATCAGCATCATTTTCAAAAAAATATGGCCCAATTATGCCTCCAGCCCAAAATCCACACCATACAGTCACGCGTTGTGGATGCATTTGTTTTTCGACAATCACATATGGGTTCTCCGAACCCCAAATGCGGCAATTTTGGCGATTGACAAAGCCATCAAGATGAAAATGTGCTTCATCGCTTAGGATGATTTTGCTCGAAAAATCAGGGTCCATTTGTTGATGTTCAATAATCCATTCAACGAACTCTCTTCTCTTTCCATGGTCATTAGGCTTCAATTGTTGTGTTAATTGAATTTTGTAAGCATGAAGACACAGATCTTTGGTGAGTATACGCTGTAGAGAGGTTCTTGAAATTTGCAATTCTTGTCCACGACGTCGAATTGAGGTTCCTGGATTGTCAGCGACACTCTCACGCACTGCTTCGACATTCACATTTGAACGGCTTTTTGGACGACCAGTTTTGTTTGGCGTCTCCAACGGATCCAGTCTCCATGAATTTTTCAATTAATCTCTTCACAGTTAACGAAGTTAAAACACTATTCCGACCATATTTTGTATGAAATTTTCGAACTGCAGCCGCCAAGCTTTCACTATTTTGGAAATATTCTTTAATAATGAAGACACGTTGTTCTCTCGTGTAACGCTCCATTTTTAATAACCCTATACTGTTAGCTGTCAAATTGCTTTTTTTTCAGGGTTGCCAACACTTCACTGCACAAATGGCGGCAAATTCAAATCTTGCGTTAATTTTGGGACACCCTTTACTTATAATACTTCTTTGTAAACAATATATTTTGTTCTTTGGTGAGGCGCATACACATATACATAGATTTTTTGCCGAGCTGAAACGGGAGCAAGCAACATAAAATTGTACGTGGGTAAAATAGGGATTCGTGATGTCAAGGCCTGCAACCTTCAGTGTCTGTCCCTGTGACTTATTGATAGACATAGCAAAACAAAGCTTTATAGGAAATTGTACTCGTTTAAATTCGATTCATTAGTTTAAATTCGATTCATTAGTTATCATGGGAATGAATGAAGAATTTTAACTTCAATCACGTTCCTCTGCATAGATACTATCCGTAATCTAGTACCATTGCATAATTTCGGTGCATTTTAATTAATCATAAGTATTATTGGAGCCCCAATTTTAAAGTCCAGTTTATGCGGAGGAAGTCCTGATGGGTTCAAAGAATTCAAACATTCAATGGGAATATCAATAGCATTATCTTGATCAGTCAGATTATCAATAGAACGATAAGTTTCTTGATGGGCCTGAAACATTGATAGAATTTTATTATTTATACTTGTAACAGAATCGTTTTTAGGTACTTAAATCGCTCTTTGGCGTAACCAATCATCCGTTTTCTCTGAAATTTGGGCGACTTGCAGGTAAACATTAGCTATTAATTCGTCTTGTCCAGTGACGCTAATTACAAATGTTGGTTCTATTATAGTACTTCACCATCATTATTTAAAATATTTCCATTTCCTACATCCAAAAGAGTTCTTGAAAATTGTGGTGCATTATTATCACCACCCAAATATACGCTCATATTTGTGGTTAATCTTAAAAGTTTGTCAGAAGCCCACAGAAACGACGATTTTAGGCAAGCATTTATTTCATCACTTTTTGTACCTTTTGGCACAACTGGCAATGTTTGCCAAAAATCACGATCCAGAGCCCAACTTTATTTACCATAGTCGATTCGTCCCACACAATACTTGTATACCAGCAAATTGACATCAATACTTTTTTTGTTTTTTTTTTTTTTTTAATTTGACATGACTTAGAGTCAAATCCTTTAAGCCGACTACGTTTTAGTTAAAAAACATTTGGATGGGAAAAAGAAAAGGGCTGTTTTTATGGTTTTTCCGCCAATTATTCGAATTTTTTTCGCCGTAAAAACCATCCTTGAACTTCAACGAACATTTAAAAAAAAGATTTTTCCAAATTGGTCCAGGCGTTGTTGAGTTATGCGGTAACCAACACATTTTGAGATTCATTTTTATATATAAGATTAATTAATTTATTTATTTATTTATTTATTTAATTATTTATTTGTGTATTTATTTATACGTTTATTTATCTATTTATTTATTTATTCATTTATTTATTTATTTATTTATTTTTCTATTAATAATAATACTGTATGTTTATTCGTAATAAAGACTGATATGTTTAATATTACTAGCGGCCCGGTACGTGCTTTGCTACGTATAAGGCATAGTAATAAAAAAAATGATTATTAAGTTCATTTATTCAAACAAAAAAATATTTTAAATTGCTAGCTTTTTAAAAGTCCAAATGACGCAAATGATATATTGTTTATATTATATTTATAAGCAAAGAGTAGAAACTAAAAAATAAAAAAGAATTGGGTACTCTTACTATGGTGGGTCTATATGGGTTAGTCTAAAACAGTTGGATAAACAATATTGTTTGTTTTTCCATTTTGAGCATGAATAAATAAACAGTTGGGGCTACCGACTCTGGAACAGGCAACATAAAGTCGGCCATGTGAAAAACATGATTCCTCCAAATTGACACCACAAACGTGAAGTGTTTGCACTTGGGCCTTATTTATGGACATCGCAAATAATAAACGCACAGGATATTGTAATCTTTTGAATTCAAATGGCATATCAGTTTAAATCATAGGGATACGCGGTATCAAACACACTTGACACACTGATTTACCAGTTAAGGTTGTAGCTTCAATCAAATTTGGCAATAACTTTTTCACTGCCAATCTGGTGCCATTGCACAGTTTTGGTGAATTAATATTTCGCAATAATATAATCAAAGAACCAATTTTCAGATTCAAGCAATGCGGTGGTATACCAGCCGGTTCCAATGAATTTAAAAATTCAATTGGATAATTCATTACCTCATCTTGATTCATAACACTGTCAATTGATTTATATGTCGAGAATACACCTGTCAGTTTCGCTTGAATTTGAAAATTAATGGCATTGATATGAATGTTTTTTTGGTGCTAAAATGGCGCGTTCTATCAACCCATGGTATAAAGAATACAAGGTATGCTGTATATGAGATGATAGGTCGCCATCTTGTATTCGTGTGACGTCATTGCGAGTGACAGCCAGTTTTGTGCGGTTTTTAAATGTTTTGGTTGATTTCATTTGCGAAAGTAAATAGATAGTGTGCTCTTGAAAAATATAAATAATTGTAACTTCTTTTTAAATAAACAAACTATTTACATAAATGTAAATATGCCAAATTATTGTTGTGTGAAAAATTGCAAAAGTTATTCAAACAACAAAAACTGTGAAAACCTGAGATTTGTTTGCTTCCCAAAAGATCCAAATCTGAGTTTGGCTTGGGTTAAAGCTTGTGGAAAAAAAAATGTTAATACCAGCTTTGCACGAATATGCTCGTTGCATTTTAAAGAAGACGATTATTGTCTTAAAGATAAACTTATGAATGTGCCATTGCCTAAATCAAAACTTGATCCGAAAGCCGTACCACTCAGAAACGTACCTGAAAGTTGCGGTGACAATGCGCTTGCTTTATCAAGGGCTCTTAGGGCGGACAAAAGGAACAACCGAAGAACTGTGGCAAGTTGCCTCCAACATTATGAAGAGAAAGAAAATATTTCACCCAATATGCAAGAACAAATGCAGCATGTTATCGAGATGGAAAATTCAATTTCAACTCAAACAGAGTAGGTTCATTTTTATATTAAAATATTAAAAAGCATTGTGTTAAATCAAAATTTTTTTATATACAGAGTTGATATGGAGTGTAGCAGACAGCTTCAAATAATCGAGTTGGAGAAACAGTTGCAGCTTTGCCAAAAAGAAAAAAAACAATTGGAAGAAGATAACTGCAAGCTCCGCAACCTTGAAAGCTCTGTTGCATCTATTTTTACTGATGGCCAGATCAAACGACTAAAGAATCCCAAGAAGAAATTGAACTGGACACTGGATGATATATCGTCAGCGATTTGTCTACATTCTGCAAGAAAAGCAAACCTCATTTACATGGGTTGATGCAATATCTGAAGGTGGTCTGCACAAACCATCTCCAGAATTTATGGAAAAAATTGTTGCTCTTGAAAACATATTTATTAAAATCAATAGCAATAAGATACATGTGATAAGTGATTACTTAAAGTTTCACTTAAGAAACTGTGATGATGTAAATTTACCTGAAAAGGTTAAACTTTTGTTCTTTAGATGTAGACTTTATTTTAGAATAAAGGCTTTAAATAATACTAATAACGAAAAAAAGAAACAAACGTACAAAAAAAATAAAAACTATTACTTAAAAGAGAAATTGAAAACCGAACTCAATTCACCCACTAAATATTTATAAGAAAATGGGATTTCTATAGTTTCGATTTCCTCTTTTCCTTTCCTATATCCACATATTCTACAAGTTTCCGAAGTGGCTACAATTCCAATATCTGTTGACTTGGTTACCTTGTTCAAGGGCATTCTTGGTTGTAAATTCTACAAAGCAAACAAAATTGGTTTAAATAGAATTTCATTATTTAATTTAATTATTAATTATACCAAAGAATATCAAAGAACATCATAAATAAGAAAATTCACTCGCAATGACGTCACGATTCAGTCGACCAGAACTGTCAAGCATACCTTGTATTCTTCATACCATGCTATCAACCAATCATGATTTCTGTAATTCTGAAGAATATTCGGAAAAACACATTCAATCAATTCATCTTTAGATTGCGCAATTGTACAAAAATTGTTCGGTAAAGTGATCAATCCGTTGGTACTGTAGATTGGTATTTCTAACAATTGTTCTGAAAACTCATGGGCAGTTGCATCATTATGTAGGTGAATACGCATATTATTTTGTTCAGTGTCAATTTTCGTACATATCTCCAAAACAGTGATGACTTCAAACAGGCATTTATTTCATCAGCAGAAGTTGATCGAGGAATGACAGGCAATGTTTGACGAAAGTCCCCTGACAGCAATATCAGAGCACCGCAAAAAAGCTTTTGATTACCGCGTAAATTTTGCATTGTTCGATTAAATGCTTCTATTGATTTTTTATTCGCCATTGTGCACTCATCCCATAAAATAATTGACATTAATCGCAGAACTTTTGCCATAGCAGAATTTCTCGAAATATTGCAAGTTGGAGTTTCAATCACATGTACATTCAATGGCAATTTTAATGCAGAGTGTGCGGTCCGACCACCTTCTAATAATGTAGCAGCAATTACCAGAGATGCAAGTGCCAATGCAATTTTCTGTTCAATAGCACGAACGTATTCGTGATCGCCGTGCAAGATTAAGTACAGGTACAGGGTCAACAGATCTATTCTGTGCAGTACGTTCACGCTGCGATGCATTAGTTTGTGCGCATTCATCTGTAGTCTGAGATCGTCTTAATAATGCCATTTGATTTGCATTACACGTTCGCGCGCCGGGATATGTTTGGTCGTCTTGCTCGTGGCATTTTACCTTCACTCAACAACTCAACAATATTTTAGAAAATATAAACACAAATCAATAACTCAACAATATTTTGGAAAATATAAACACAACAAAGCAATAATTATCGCTCATAAAATGAAATGACATATGATGACATTAAATGTGTTTGACAGAACTAACGTCACTTTTTTGTCTTTGCTTATTTTGCCAAAGGTTCAAATTGGCTTTTAAGTATTAGTACAAATTGCTTGTATATGGGAGTATAGAAAGATGTTGATTTTACACTTTTTCAAGATTTTTTTTAAATTTTCTTTACGTACAAACCTTCTCTGGACTTTCACGAATAATTCAAGACCAAAATTAGCCAAATCGGTAAAGGCATTGTTGAGTTATAACATTAAAACGAAAATTGGCATTGATTTTTATATATATAGATGTACACAAATATATTTCTTTTGTAAAAGCTGTTTTGAACTGGGTATTGTATGACTTCGTATTTAAACCACCCCTTCTCTCAACACATCTACGCCTTTTTATGTTTTTTTTTTTTTTGTTATTTATGTTTAATGAAGGTTTTTAACAGTAGCTTTTCCTTCGAATCTCTAATTTAAGCTTTATATAATTGATTACAAGATGTATACTTGGCAGTAGTAAGGTAGCATATATACCAATCTCTGTAAATTGTGCAATATAGGTCTTAGTATGAAAAATGTAAACACAAAGTTTGGCTACAAATAAAATATAACATATAAGTATTGCACTTTACTTTTTTTTCATCCCTTTAACATCATCATGGCAAAACTTGACCAAAAGTAAAAGTATCCACGCTTCGTCCGTTTGAAGTTCCTGCTAAATGAAACTTTTCTTTGATAAACCACATCAAAAACAAAAAAGAACCTAAAACACAACTCACACCAAAGACAAATCAAGAACTCGAAAAAAAAAACAAAGACGCCTTTTTTGACTTCCCCAAGGCTTCACTTTAAGCCATCGCATCATGCCCGCAGCTAAAATGTTCATTCCAGACGGCAGCAAGCACATCAGGAACAAAAATTGTAAAAAAAATTGTGTTACTTGTCTAACTTTTTCCATTCAGAAATTTGTAACTCGTTTAAAAAGTGCCGACAGGATAATCTAGTATCTACACTCAACAACGTTTGCTGTTACATGTTACATATATACGAATCAAGTATAGTGCCTAACTCTGACCACACTTTAGAAGGATGCGCCACAAAGTAGGATGCGTGGCCAATTTTTAACAGAACATAAAATCCAACTTCACGTCATCGACGGTCGACGGTCTATGGTCGTCGGTCGTTAGCGTCATCGTCATCCTCATTGTCGTCATCGTCCTGTTAGTTGTTAGACAGTTTGTTGCAATGCAATGCAGTTGAGTTGAGTTTTCCCCGAAGCCTTACCTCCTTTCTATATTGAAAACTACTTCAAAGTAATGTCTTCGAGCGGTAAAAACTGACAGCGAGCTGCCATTGTTTCTATAAGGTGATGGAGAGGAAATGCCGAAGGATGCCCTGCTCAGTTCAAGCCACCGCAACGGCACGAAGACATTTTGATTGTCCTGCTGTGTGTATGTTTGAGGAAATGTCCTTTTTTGCTTTGACCAATAAAACAACGAACGAGTATGTGTTCGTACATAGTTGTTTCTGAGGCTGAACTACTCACATGGACTTCTGGTATATTCCATATAACCCTTGTTACATTTTAACAACTGATTTTAAAGGCAAGCATTTGGTTTTAGTTATTTGCTGTCAGCGGTCACTTATACTTGTATATTTTGGATCTAATCTATTCAAAGGCTTCTTTGCTTTTACCTGCTGAACAAGTGTCAATTTTTTAATAAGGTCCTGTTTTCGGTTTTACAATAAATACTCGTAGTAACCATTTAGAATTTTATGATTTTAAAAAGCAAAGTTACTTTATTTAACTTATTTTGTTTTCTTAAATCCAAGACAATGTCCTTACTGATTCTACAAAACAAAATATAAGTTTAGAGAATTAAATTAGGACTGAAACTCTCAAGAAACAATATTTCTTTAGTTCTTTGTGTATTTACTCCCCGCAATGTTCTTTGTTTTATATGTTATTTTATTTATTTTTATTTTATTTAGATAAAAGAAAATAATATAAAATACTTTGTAATTTCAATGCTTCCTGAATAGACTTTTAGATGTTTTTGAAAAAAAAAACTAAATTGAAATAAGTTTTATTTTTGTGTGTGCATTAAGTTAAGTGTAAAGTGGTTACTGGACATGTTTTAAAAAGGTTTTGGAGTAATTTAAATGAACGAAACGTTCTTTTGGTTGAGACAACTTTAAGTTAGGATAACTGTGTTTGCTTTTGCGTTATTTACATTAACAATAAATATGTTAAATATAGTAACGTGTCTTTCAAAACAAAAGCTTAGTTGAGCAAAATTTACAGTCCCAATAAAGTAACATCGTTATTTTGTCAAAAATATTACAACACATGACTTAGAGGGAATGCAATATTTTAAGAATACATTCTTCATTTCATTTAAAATTTTCTATATTTGGATCAAAATTATGTTGTTCCAACATTCTCACTCCATTTAAGATTGAATGAAAACTTTTATTGTGCCTGGAAGCATTCTTTTATTACATTGCTTATTTTATTTGTTCAGCTTTTGAAATCAATTGAATAGATTCAAATGAATGCAGTGAGTTTGTTCGATTTAATTCTTTAAAATGTTCAAATTAGTGGTGATTGCATTCTTTTAAGATGAGAAAAGACTCATTTAGAGGGCAAAAGGGTACAGTTGCTATTCGTTCTAAAATTACGGTCATTATACTTTTTAAAATTATTGGTAAGATGAGTTTAAAGCTATAACTTAATCTGGAACGTTTCTTAAAGTTCTTGAATTAATTTAATATCTCAGAATGTCAAATTTTAAACTTTTTTCCAAACATATAAAAAACCATAATTTAAATAAACTGGAAATAGAAAAGCTTTTTTAACTTCCCATAGGAAGTTATTCTAATCGGTCCGATTTGTCGAATTTTAACATTTATCGTAGTTTCAAGGTCCCTAGAGTCGAAATAAAAGATTTTTAGAAAGATGTCTGTGCGTGCGTGTGTACGTGCGTTCGTACGTCCTTTAGTCCGTACGTCCGTACGTCCGTACGTTCGCGACGTTTTTTTCGTCGTCTATAGCTCAAGAACCCGAATAGATATCGCCTTCAAAGAAATTTGTTTATACAGATAACAATGCAGAAAGATGCAGAAAGGGCTCTCAAGAAAATTGCGTGGGTGGTTTTTTTACCATAGCAGTTTAAAAGAAAGTTGAAAATATCTCATGAATCAATGACGCTAGAGACTTGAATTAAATTTTATAGATAGATAGATAGATAGATACAATTCTTTATTACCATAGATTTTACAATAATAAAAAGATAAGGTTAAGGGCATGGCTTTGCTGCCGTCTGCCTGATTGACAATTCCTGGACTATGAAATAAAAAATAAAATTATGTAATTATTCAAATTAAGTGGTAAATATTGAATTAATAATTATAATCAGAAAAAGTCTTATTAATCTTCAAACTACATTTGTAATTTGACAGTAAATTCGTTAAGTTTTTTTGTATTTGTAATTGAAACCAGCTAAAACAATTTTTAATATTAATTTATGACAATACAGGTTTAGATGAATATTTGCGTGGTAACATAATTTCGGTATGATTTGTTGAACATTTTTGTGCTTAAACAATATTATCGAATAATTTGAAAAACCAATATGAATATTAGAATGAAATTTTAAAAGATACAATCTTATAAATAATTTATATTGCGAAAAAAGTTAACTATAAATTCGTAAGTTTTTTTTTAAATTGAAACCAGCTAAAACAATTTTAAACATTAATATTACAAATTTTAATTTTAAACTATCAATTTTTGAATGATTTGTACTATAGAAAGGGGAATTTTAACTGTTGAAATGAGTATACGCGTTAGACGCTGTTGCGGTACTGTAGTGCATGGTTACAAAATTTAAATAAGTTTGACCAGCCAGAGGACCCGTTCAATACGTTAGTTAGCTGACTGAAAGACAAAAAGCTTTCGTGGAAGTAAATGCGACGAATCTCTTGAAGGATGGGACACACTGCTATAAAATGATAACTATCTTCCAATTCCCTTCTATTACAAAGACCACAAATTTGGGATAGATC
This sequence comes from Eupeodes latifasciatus, assembly GCA_920104205.1. NCBI lineage: Eukaryota > Metazoa > Arthropoda > Insecta > Diptera > Syrphidae > Eupeodes > Eupeodes latifasciatus. The sequence goes on from OV049924.1 coordinate 368,988,030, forward strand.
TGACCTATGAGGAACATAATTTAAGTTGAGTAAATCAACCCTTGCTCTAAAAATGGTACCTATAGCTTCTACGGAAAGTTCAGGGCAGAAATAGTTATTTTCAGTTGACAATTTGTGATTTAGGTTGTTATAGATATTTCTACCAGCTGACGAGGATGCTCTGAGCAAGTGTTCAGTATATATTTTTTCATCTATTTTAGAAATTAAAAGAGAGAACATATTTTGCCAATCCATCTAGATTGTTTTCAGTTAGTAAAAGGTTTACGTCGTGAGCTAGAGCCAACTGATTAAGTTCTTTGAAGGGCGTAGCATTTGTTAAGAGTAATTTTTTCATGAATGATTTGTGAAGCCTGTTTTCTCTTTTCATAATTTTTACTAAATAATCTGTATGAACTTTGAGATTTTTAATAAAAATAGGTGGTATACTGGATTCTATGTGGATAGCATAAGTTGGGGTTGTGCTAGGCAGCCGAAGTAATCTTTTGAAAAAATATCTTTGAAGCAATTCAAATTCTTCGATTTTCGAGTAGCCGAAAACGTGGGCACCATAACACATGTTTAAAGCCAGTTTAGCTTCATTGCTTTTCTCCTTCGTATGTTTACCAAAACTCAAGTTTGAAGTCAATAATACTCCGAGATATTTAAATTGTGTTACAACTTCAATTTGCTCACGGTTTAGAAACCAATTTTCTACGACTAGTCTTCTTCGTTATCTTCGTTCAAAGATCATAATTTTTGTTTTTCTTGTATTAATTTGCAGGCCCCACAATTCACAATATTCCTGCAGTCTGTTAATTTCTAGTTGTAATGTGGAAGGACTTTCCGTTAACAGTACTAAGTCGTCAGCGTTGAGCAAAACCTTCACAACGGTTTCCGCAAAAAGTACGCCGCTAGGTAGAATATCACACACTGAGTCAATAAATAGAGCAAATAAGATTGGGCTTAGAATGCATCCTTGAGGTACTCCTGAAGAAGTTTCAAACCATTCGGACAAATGTGACCCATCCCAAACGGCAGCATTTGTAGATGTCAGAAAGTTTAAATAAACAAGCAGAAATTTTCGAGACAGACCAAGAGATGCCAATTTATAGATCAAAGCTTGTCTGTTTATTGCATTAAAAGCGGCTTTGAAGTCAACAAAACAACAAAAAAGTTTTTTGTTTTTTTCAATATATTTGTTTGCAATGGCAGACAGGGCAAAAATGTGGTCTACAGTGGAGAAACCGTGACGAAAACCTGCTTGGAAAATGCTTAATCAAGAACCATTTTCGACCCAATTTGAAAGCCTGTCATAGAGTAAAGAGGCAAAAAAATTTCTGATTGAATTGAGAATAGAAATACCTCTGTAATTTTCGGGAAGACTTGCGTCACCCTTTTTGAAAATCGAAAAAATTATTGCTTTGTTAAAGTTAAGTGGTACAGAAGAATCATTATACATGCGGTTGAAAAATTCTACTAGATAATTTTTGAATTTTTATAAAATTCCACAGGAATACCATCTATTCCAGGAGCTTTATTTAAAAGTACTGTCTCAAGCTCAGTTAAGGACACCGATGTATCCAGTTCATCCACGACCGTGTTAGGGCACGCGTAGCTAAATGATTGAAAGCTCTCATTCGCTGATAACAGCGATTTAAAATGATCTTTTAGTAGGTCAATCCGAAGTGACCCAATACTGTTGTTGGGACGAAAACGGCCTCCAAGCTCCCGTACGTTATCCCAAATTCCTTAGAGTTTTTGCACCTACCGAATTTTTATGCCATATTTTCGAGAAAGCAATTTCTTTTGGTAGAACAAAGGACTTTGTACTCTTTATTTAAACGGAGGTATAATAGTTTAAAGAATATTGCATTCGTGGACCTAAACACTTTTAAATACGTGAACGATTTTTTCCGCAAGATGTGACATTCGTTATCAAACCACTTGTTTTTGGATATGAAACCCCTTCCATTGTTTTGAGCATATGGTGCTGAAAGCTTAATAGCTTCTGTTATACCAGCTGCGATTTGGCCAATAGAACTTGTTGATTGAAAAGGGAGGAAGTCACAATTGTGATTCAAAAGCGATCTAAATAGTGAAGACTTATTCTCAATCCACTTAAGCCTTGCGAAACCGTTTGATGACCTCGTTGGCATTTCACATAATAGACAAGCTTTTACTAGAATTGGCAGGTGAGCCGAAAAATTTGCTTCAAAAACCTCAAACTCAACAGCCGAAACTAACCATTCACCTGACACTGCACATAAATCAATCACCGATAGTCCTTGGCCACTTATGAAAGTTTTATATTATATATTGTAATGTGATAAACAAGTATGTTTTTGGAAAAAAAATCCAATTAACGGTTGTTTTTATAAATCAAAAAAACTGACAAAAAAAATGTATCACCTCGAAAATTTTACGACTAAAATATGATTTCATCTCCAAAACAATTTTGTGCAACGAAGAATAATGTTTTTGACATCTGATAAAATTTTGAGAAAAATCGAATTGACAGTTTTTTACAAAAACTAAAAACCTAAAAAAAAATTAATAAAAGTTGGTAAAAATTGTTTTTCGACGTAACTTTGATATATTGGCTTCAAACTTATTTTATCTTATAAGAAATATTGTTTTCAACATTAGGAAAAATTTTGAGAAAAATCGAATTGACAGTTTTTTTTACAAAAAATAAAAACCTAAAAAAACAATACTAAAACTTGGTAAAAATTTACTTTCGACTCAAATAGCTTTTCAAAAATTAAAAATATTGGCTTCAAACTTACTTTATTTCAAAGAAAATATTGTTTTAGATATTCAGTAATTTTTTTTATAAAAATCCAACAGTACGTTTTTTCATAAAAAAATATAATCTACAAAAAATAGTACGCAAATTTGCTAAAAATTGATACATATAGACAAACTTTTAAGCAAAACAAATCGACAGACGGGATGGGAAGTTATCAGTGCGGGTCGCATGCCAGCCTCTTTTTTAATTTTATTTTAAATTGAAAAACGAAGTTGTTCAGAACTTCCATGATTTAAAATTCATAAAATAAAAAGTATGCGTATACGCCTCAGTGAACCATGGGTAAATGTGACTAAAGCTTACGTTTAAAATACAAATGCATTGTTTTTTTTTTCTTAGTATGTGTAATTCAATTTAAAGATAGGGTTTCCTTCAAGTTCGAACTTTCAAACAAGAAATGTATGGCTTAGTTTTTTTTTTTTAAGTATTAAAATGTTTTCTTTGGCCAAGAGCTTTAAGCATAGAACACAATTTCTTTAAATATTTGAATGTGGAACACCTTGAAAAAAAGATGCTGGGTTGCAACTCACACTGATAACTTCATATTGGTGACGTTTAAAATATTTTTTTTTGTACAATAAGGAAAGTGTAATTTAATGAAAGTAAAGGCAAGTAGGTTATAATTTAATTACGAAAAAAAAAACATAAATCGGTTAGCTTTTAGGATTTATGTTAGACAGGTGAAACCTAACTGGTACTAAAAAAAGGAGACCTTCTTAATTGCACCATATTTTCATATAGGAAACAGTCTTCTTAACAAAATCTTCTCTGCTGTAATATGTGAACGTGTTAAACCCATTGTCAACAACCTGATAGGTTTATCAGTGTGGTATAAGACCAGATCAAATATACCACAGATCCTGGAAAAGACCCGAGAACATAAAATCGACACCCACCATTTTTTCATCGAGTTAAAGGCCGCATATGACAGCATCTACAGAGACGAACTGTAAAGACTCATGTCTAGTTCTGGTATCCTTTCCAAAACATGGAGAATTTGCGCTGCTCCATAAAGAAGAAAAACAACTTAACCACACCTTTTGATGTAAAAAAGGGCTTTAGGCAAAGTGATGCGCTGTCATGTGATATCTTTAACATCTTGAAAGAAAGTGCAGAACTTCGACGCAACAATAGACGCACTATCTTTCAAAAGTTTGTACAATGACATGCAATGATGACATTGACATAATGTAAAAAATTTAGCGTGTTGTCAATGGGGTTTTTATGAGTATTGAGGCAGAGGCGGAAAAATTGGTTTAGTGGTTTATGAGGGCAAAACAAAGTACATACTGTCAAAAATGTTTAAAACCATCTAGAATTTTACTGAAAGAATTATACTTTCCTCAAAATTGAACTTAATTGGATTTTGAATTAAGTCGATCAAAACCAATCGGAAAAATGCAAGGTGACTGCCATCAACAAAATCTAACCTTTATGTGTTGTATTTTTGGTATGATGTTTTTTGTAAATATATTTGATTTTATATTACTAAACATTCATAATGTTGGATGCTGCCGCTAGCAAAAGCTTAGAACGCTACCCGATGTCATGTCGTCTTCGTTAAATATTTGATGTGATTGAATTATATGTTTTGTTTTGTAAATAATGTAAAAGAATACGAAGGTGACAAAAAGGTCACAAATGAAATAAAAAATTACTTCCATTTTATAACGTTGAAAAGAGTGTGTTTCTTTGTTTCTGGATTCATTTATTTCATTTAGATTATATTTCAAAATTAACTCACCCTTTTGAATTTAACACAGAACATTTTGGTCCTTCGCGAGCCTTTTAAAATTGAATCGCCTAGATTAATTGTGCCTATATTGATTGTTTGATAAGTTAAATCAATTAAATAAAAAGACATTGTGCCGACATTTTGTCGTTCTTTTCAAAGTTTATTTGAAATTAATTAATTAACATTAAATTTAAATAAAAACATTTTAATATTCATCATCATCATAATCATCATCATCTTCATCATCACCATCATCATCATAGTCATCTTCATCGTCATCGTCATCATTATCACCATCAGCTTCATCATCATCATCGTCATCGCCATCGTCATCGCCAACGCTGCCGCCGTCGTCATCGCCATCACCAACGCCATCGTAGTCATCAGTCCAAGAGTTCAATTGTCCAGCTACCCATTCCTGAAAGTAATCGCAGTGAGTAAAATTGACTTACTTTTGTAATTTATATACACACTACATACAACATATACATATATATATAATATAAATAAAAATTTAAATAAATCAAAATGAATGCTGTCAAAATTTTAAAAAATATATGTGCTCAGATATCAAAAGATTATGAGAATTTTAAAAAGACTGTTTCTGCAACTCGTAGGACAAAAAACTATGTCTCTACGCGGCTTGAAACGCTAAGCAACAATTGGCAAACCATTGTTCAACAGCACCAAATCGCTGTTTGCAGCGATGAAGACATAACTTCAACCGAAGAGTTTTTTAATGAAGCTGGTGAGATTTATACAATTTATAAATCTTTGTTGCTAGATGAGCTAGACAAGTTTGCAGCAGCAGAGGCAACAGCTAAAGCAAAAGATTCGTCTGCTCCGACTTTGGTGCAAAAGTCAACCAATGACAAGCCGCACGATGTTCGTTTGCCAAAAATTCACCCACCGACATTCACGGGAGAATATCAAAATTGGCGTTCTTTTCATGACCAGTTTGTTTCACTGGTGCATAACAACACTTCACTTACGAACATAGAAAAGTTACATTATTTGAAGTCAAGTTGTAAAGAAGGTGCTGGTATTTTACTAGAACACATAAGTGTAGATGATGCAAGCTATGATAAAGCTTGGGAACTCTTGACAACGAGATATGATTTTAAAAGAATTCTCGTTAACAACGAACTTAAGTTGTTTTACGAATTAAGTGTTGTTAAAGAAGAAAATGCTAAGGGCATAAGGGAATTATTAGATAATTCAACAAAAATTTTACACGCCTTAAAGAACCTGCAATTGCCTGTCCAACACTGGGATGCAATAATAATATTTTTGCTTTTGAAAAAGCTACCGGCTACGGTGCAATCGAAATGGGAAACAACTCTCGGAACTAAAAAAGAGATCCCTACATTTAAAGAATTTTCTGACTTTTTGGAAACGAGGTTCCGAACCTTAGAGATGATGGACCAACAGTACCAAACAAATACAACATCAACACAGAAAAAGCAACCAAAAAATGTTTTTCATCTCAATACTGAGGCGTCAGAGAATTTTACGTGTAAGGTGTGTCAAAAAGGTGTACATTCCTTACGAACATGTTCGAAATTTTTAAAAATGGACGTAGGTGCTAGACAACGAGTTGTTAGACAATTTGGCAATTGTTTCAATTGTTTAGCCTACAGTCACCGAACAAATTTATGCCCAAGCAATAAGTCGTGTCATTTTTGTCATAAAAAACACAACTCACTCCTACATTTTAGCAAAAATTCGAATTTTAACAACACAAATCAGCAACCATACTCGCAGTCAAACACTTTTCCAAATACATACAATCAACAATCAAGCTCTCAAGGTAATCATAACCAATTTCAACACAACACAAATAATAATAACACATTTTCAAATAATCCCCGCTCTCAATTACAAACAAACTCATACACACCCACTCAACAGAATAATAATAGAAACACATTCGCTCACACAAATCCAAACACCCAGAATCAAAATCGCTCACAGACACATCATGTAGCAACGGAATTTAATCCAAATGCTCAAAATTTTCAACCCTACGATATACCGCCTTTAACATCTTCAAACTGTTTTCATCTAAACGAATCTAAAAGAACCCAAATTTTATTAGCAACAGCGATTATAAAAGTCAAATCAGCCCAAGGAGAATTTGTTCAATTAAGAGCTTTGATCGATCCTGGATCTCAAGCTACTTTTATAACCGAATCGGCAGCTCAATTATTGGGTCTTAAAAAGATTCCAACTTCCTTTGACGTTTCTGTTTTAGGACAAAACAAAACCAGCCCTTGTAAACATTTTATAAATTTGAATCTGAGTTCTAATTATTCAGATTTTGTTACGTCGACAAGAGGTTACATATACAAGACCCTTACAGGACTTCTACCGAATGAAGAAATCTTCGCTAGCAGATGGAATCATTTACAAGGACTGAAATTAGCAGATCCTTCATTCAATCGTCCTGGCAATATTGATATTTTATTAGGGAATGACATATATTGCGAAATTTTATTAGATGAAGTAATACGAAATGATGAACAAGTCGCTCCAATAGCCCAAAAAACCAGGTTTGGTTGGATAATTTTAGGGAAAGTTCCTTTGGAAAAGCCCTTTTCTCTTCAAGTCTACACACAGTTGGTAGACATCGACACACAAATGCGTGCATTTTGGGAAATGGAAGAAACTCCCTATGAAAAAGCTGTAGATGAAGAAGATGTCGAGTGCGAGAAGCACTTTCTACAACACATCAAGCGGATGCCGGGAGGGCGCTTTGAAGTTTCACTACCCTTCAAAGAACTTCATCGACCAAGACTTATGTCAACAAAACAGAAGGCCTTAATGATGTTTTATAAACAAGAAAAGAAATTATTAACCAACCCAACACTACACAAAGAATATAACGATTGCTTAAAAGAATACCTCACACTCAATCAAATGGAAGAAGTAGATATTAACATAGATAACAGATTTAACTCTCCATTTCACTATGTTGTTCCTCATCATGCCGTGATGAAAGAGTCCAGTACAACAACGAAGTTACGTGTTGTTTTTAATGCTGCATTTCAAACGACGGACGGTAGTTCTTTGAACGACCATTTGATGACTGGACCTAAAACTCAAACAGATATTTTAGCGATTGTTTTAAGGTGGAGAACGCACAAAATTACATTCATATCCGATATAGAGAAGATGTACCGACAGATATTAGTTCATCCAGATGACGCGTACTACCAGTTACTTTTTTGGCGTGAAAATCCATCAATGCCAGTAAAACTTTATAAAGTAAAAGTTTTAATGTTCGGTACTGCCCCAGCCCCATATTTGGCAAATCGAACGCTAAAGAAACTTGCTTCAGATGAAGAACTAACATATCCATTAGCCGCCCAAATGATTCGGGAAGATATGTACATCGATGACTTGGTATCGGGTGCAGATTCAGTAGAAGTAGCGAAAGAAAAGTACCACCAAATCTCGAAGCTTTTATCATCTGCTGGATTTCATCTCCGCAAGTGGATGAGTAAAAACGAAGAGTTTCTTGCTTCAATACCAAAGGAAGATCAGGAAACAAAGGTGTCACTGACATTCGGAGCTTTGGAGCACTCAAAAACCCTTGGAATCAGTTGGTTCCCATCTACCGATTCATTCTTATTTCAAAATATCCCTATCGATAAAGTCGTTTCAAAAAGAACAATACTTTCAACAACTTCTCGTCTCTTTGATCCACTTGGATGGATAGCACCCTGTATCGTTAAAGCGAAAATAATAATGCAGCAATTGTGGTTGAAAGGTCTTTCGTGGGACGAAACCATTCCAGTGGAATTACTTCAAGAATGGCTCTCTTTTCAAGAAGAGTTAGAAATCTTAGAAGATATCCGTATTCCGAGATGGGTAAACATAGAGGATGGCACCCAAAAGTTCGAACTCCATGGATTCTGTGACGCATCTACCAAGGCATATGGAGCCGTAGTATATCTTCGAGTTCTCGACAACAAGAATTGCATTCACACCCATTTACTCATAGCCAAAACTAAAGTCGCTCCAGTCAGTACAGTCTCTTTGCCAAGATTGGAACTTTGCGGAGCAGTGATGTTGGCAAAACTACTCAGCTATACTAAATCAGTCCTTCCGTTTAAGAACATATCAGTCTTTGCTTGGACTGATTCCACAATCACCCTTTGTTGGATTTCTGGGTTGCCTTCAAAATGGAAGACGTTTATTGCCAATCGAGTTACCGAAATCCAAAGGCTGACAAATGTTAGCATGTGGAAACACATTCCAACCAAGTTGAACCCAGCGGATCTTGCATCCCGTGGTGTTCTTCCATCCAAGCTGAAGAACAATAATCTTTGGTGGAAAGGACCACCCTTTCTTCAGGAGATATGGAAATTCTCCGTACCAGAACAACCCACCCAATGTGAAACAAATGAAGAAAAACGAGAAATCAAAACTCATTTAACAATACAAAATACCGATGGAATTTTAGATGTGCTTTGTAAACAATCCAAACTCACAAAAGCCTTAAGAATTATAGCCAATGTTCACAGATTTATCTATAACAGCAGGAAAAAAGAAACGTATCGAAGAAAATCGGTTCTGACACCCATAGAACTCGATATTTCCATGCGAACAGCTATCAAAAGTATTCAAAGACTTATGTTTCATGATGTCATAAATGAACTACAGAAAACCAAAAGAACCAAACTCAACAAATCTCTCAATCTTTTTATTGATGGATGTGGAATATTAAGAATCGGAGGTAGACTTCAAAATGCCACCCTAACATATGATCAAAAGCATCCAATTGTGTTGAAGCCAGATCATAATTTCTCCAGATTAATAATTGAAGATGCTCATGAGAAAACTCTACATGGTGGTATTCAACAAGTTATTGCACACATTCGAAATCGTTTTTGGATCTTCAACATGAAGAGAACGGTGAAAAAGTATATCAATAAATGTTTTACTTGTTTCAAGAATGCACCTAAGCCATTGCAACAACTGATGGGAAGCCTTCCAGCACCAAGAGTAAATGTTTCAAGACCATTTACACACACTGGTGTCGACTACGCCGGACCGATAGAAGTAAAGGCCTGGAAAGGAAGAGGTGCTAAAAAATTCAAAGGCTATTTCGCCATTTTTATTTGCCTTTCAACAAAGGCAATTCATCTTGAGGTTGTCACAGATCTAACGACACAAGCCTTTATTGCCGCGTTCCGAAGATTTACATCTCGCAGAGGCATATGTGCAAACATATATAGTGACTGTGGGACCAACTTTAAAGGTGCTAATGTGGAACTCCAAAAAATGCTAAATGCTGCTAAACTCAACTATACCGATATTGCTGATTCTTTGAGTAAATTGGGTACCAATTGGAATTTCATTCCTCCCGCTTCTCCTCAATTTGGAGGCTTATGGGAAGCAGGAGTGAAATCTGTAAAATACCATTTGCGTCGCGTTGCCCGAAACCAAGCTCTGACGTTCGAGGAGCTCAGTACGCTTCTAGCGCAAATAGAAGCTTGCCTTAACTCGAGACCTCTATGTCCGGTTACAGACAGCTTGGAAGATTTCAATGCTTTAACACCAGCTCATTTTTTAATCGGCACATCAGCTCATATAGTTCCCGAAGCAGACCTAGCAATAGAAAAGATTGGATACCTGGATAGATGGAAACGTCTACAAGCCTCACTACAGACCTTCTGGAAGGAATGGAGCGGAGAATACCTCACAAGGCTTCAAAACAGACCTAAGTGGCTAAAAATCAAGGAGCAACCCAAAATCGGAGATTTAGTTCTGCTACGAGATGAAAGAGTTCCACCAGCAAAATGGCCCATGGCAAGAATAGTGGAAACCTACCCAGGACAAGATGATCTTATCCGTGTAGTAAAAGTGCGAACACAAAACAATGAATTTAAAAGGCCTATCACAAAGATATGTCCACTTCCATCCAACAAAGCTTACCAAGAAAACGAAATAATTTAAAACAAAAGGAATCGTATTGAAACTCATACACAAAATGAAAAGGAAAATTGAAATTAAGAAAATGAATTCTAATACCCAAAGAAAATATGAAAACAATTCATCAAAACTAAAATGAAGTCTTAAAGCGAAAAAATAAAAACCAATAAAACTCTAAACATAATATGAAAAATGGAAAGTCAACCCACTCAAATATGAAAAACTAACACATCCAAATATGAACAAAAACTAACCCTAACCCACTCAAATATAATTAAAATTGAATTAAAAACCATTCTGAATTAAAACCTACTGAAATATAAATAAAACTGAATTAAAACCCACTCAAATATAAATAAAACTGAATTAAAACCAATTCAATAAAACGAATTCACATACTCACTCATCGAAAATTGAAATCACACTCATAAATCTCAAAACTAACCATTCATACAGTCCACTGAAACTCAACACATTTATACTAAAACTCAACACATTCATACTAAAACTCAACACATTTATACTACAACTCAACACATTTATACTAAAACAATCATATGAAACCTAAATTAACTTACATACATACTAAAACCTAAACTCATATACAAAAAAGAAAATTGAAAATCAACACAAAACATAAAATAAATACAAACAAAAAGCGAAAACCTGAAATTAATTAAGAAATTTAAAATAAAATATAAAATTATAAAATAAATAATTTTTAGCAAATAATTTCAATAAATTAAAAGAACTCACACACACTCAAATAAATAATTCACCACATTCAAAAATAAAATTCAAATTAAAAAAATATATAAAAGGCAAAATCAAAAAATAATTAAAATACAAATCAAATATATAAATTGAAACTATAAAATAAAGTAAAATACCTACGAAATTATAAAAAAGGAAGCATACCAGATGTTATCAGGAGTATTCCAAAAGGTATTAATACAAGATATCGTCCGGCACTCCAAAACATATAAACAAAAACTGAAAGAAAACCCAAATGATTAATACAAAATACAATACATATATTTTACCAACTCACCCAGCAGCATTTTCGGTGCAAATTAATAAGACATCACAATAACAAAACATAACAACATAATAAGAACACACAAAATATTATAAAAGTTAAACTACTACCTCTCCTGCATTCATATTTAGTCAAACGTAACATCAATAATACCCGTATTGATAAATTAAACTACACACATTAATATAATAAATTATTGTTAAAACAAATTATAAAATATTAAAACAAAAAAAATACAAAAAAACACCGAAACCAATAACGGACCTTTAGAATTTAAAAAGATAACATTTAACATATATATAACATAAGTTGGCCTGAAAAGAGAACAAAAAAAAATCAATGCACCAACCACTATACAAAAACAACAACTAACCAAAACAATCCACAGCCATGGTTGTGTGCAAGCTTCAACCTGTAAGCCACCAAAATCAAGGTCAAGCGATCTACAAATTATTTTAAAGAAAAAAGGTTATGTTATATGTTTGTAGAGTAACAAATTGTTACCCCTTTGAAAATGGTCAATGAAACTACATATTGATAACGTTGCTATAAGTAAGGAAAATATATGCAACCAATATACATATTATGTAGGTACATATGTATGTACATATAAAATTAATATTCAAAGAGGAACAATTCGGTATTTATATCACAACGTTGAATACAATTCACAATATTCACCCTTTTAAATTAATCCAGTTGGTTTTAACTCCATGAATAATTAATAATTATAATTAAAATTAACATTTAAACAACAAAAAACACACATTTAGAATTTACCGCGGATAAAAACAACAATAGAAAATTAACACAACAAATAAAAATAAATGACATTTAATACTTATTAGTAATACGAGACGACAAAAATATTTCGAGTATCGAAATGAAATAGAATAATCATGAACCACAACCTCGGCCTATATCGCATGTCATGCAACATCTATTTATTACAATTATTTATATTATTTAAAATTTGTATTAATAAAAATTTGTTTTATTTTCATGTAAATTAAATAATAGAAGCTGATTTCGTTTACTTTGTGCACTGGGGGGGGAGAATGTTGGATGCTGCCGCTAGCAAAAGCTTAGAACGCTACCCGATGTCATGTCGTCTTCGTTAAATATTTGATGTGATTGAATTATATGTTTTGTTTTGTAAATAATGTAAAAGAATACGAAGGTGACAAAAAGGTCACAAATGAAATAAAAAATTACTTCCATTTTATAACGTTGAAAAGAGTGTGTTTCTTTGTTTCTGGATTCATTTATTTCATTTAGATTATATTTCAAAATTAACTCACCCTTTTGAATTTAACACAGAACACATAACGATATATTTATTTTTTTTTTATTTATTTTCAATCTACAAGCTTAATGCTAACAAATATATCCCTTATGAATAACGCATCCTGAGCTTTTCTACGTGTTTCTAACGAACGTCAATCCAAGTAGTTGGCATCTTGCTTTGTAGCTTGGGCATAAATCCCATCGCATTTTGTTAAAAATGTATCTAGTGAATCGTCTTTGAATTTTTTCAAATATAACGATTTAATTTTTATAAAACGGATTCCAAATCACTGATGCATACTCAATAACAGATCTTACTAATGAATTATAAAGTATTAATAATACATAAGGATCAGTAAAATCCTTAGTCTTTACAGAAATAAAATCAATATGAGATTTTAGCGAAAAAGAAGAATCAAACACAACTCCGTCCTTAATTTTATTAGCACTTTGAATATCGTTCTTGTCGAGATTATAAGTAAATATATTGAACTACAGAAGCTGATTTAGAGAACAATATAGTAAAACACTTTCTTGTATTAAGTTTGAGTTCATTTTTGGAAAACCAGTCATGAATTCGATTCAGATCAGCTTGAAGATCATCGCAATCATCAGTGTCATTTATTTTTAAAAATAATTTGAGATCGTCCGCATATAGTAGACAATTACAATTGCGAATCACATCAACGATGTCGTTTATATAGACATTGAATAGCAATGGACCTAAATGGCTTCCTTGAGGAACTCCTGACGTGCATTCTATAAGTCTAGAGAACTTACATATGTACATAGATGAAATAAGTTGTAAGTCAAAATATTTATTTGTTCTAAAGAATTGAGTCAAAAATCATTCATTTTTTCTTATTGGTTCTTCTAAAAAAAAAGTACCACATCTCTAAAACGCAATTCCTGATGGCATAAAATCATTCTGAATATTTTGGTTCATGCCACAATGAATAAATGAAATAAAATATAAATGAAGTCTATAACGTTATTAATTGGTAAGGAATTTTGGGTGAGCCAAATTTTTCATTTGTTTTTTAAATTAGTGAAAACACATCTTCAGCTTTTTTTTGAAAGTCATTCTGCATAAATATAAACACAATATTTGAAGTCGATATTCTTGGTAGCTCTGGAGATATGTCCAACAAAAATTGGCATCCCTAAAGTACGTATCGTAAACATACATAAATTTCATTAAACAATGAGATTAGATTCTAGGTACCTTAAAACGTCGACAAATGTCAACACTTTAAATTTTACAAATCCGACCGATTACAAAAGCTTCCAATGGGAAGGTAATTATATACCAGTATGTATCCAGCCACATCCAAAATTTGTTCTAAATGAAGAATGTTTTTCAACTCTAAGACTCAATCCAATTATTATTATCATTTAAGCAAAATTCCACCTTAACGTTGACTGTCTTTTCCTGTTAACATAAGAAATAATACTTAAATTATGATAAATGAGCCAATCCCTGTTAGTTTTTCAGAAACACCACTAATGGTGAGGTATACCTATAAGAATAACCTTGCAACTCCAACCATTATTAAACCAAAATGTACTTTTATTTTTGAATAATTTCAAACCCCCACACTCACATTGTCAACTTATTTTGCAGCACAAAATGTGAATGAATAATTTATATGAAATTGCAAGGAAGTAGTGACAAAAATCAGGGATAAGGTAATATGCGTGTAAATACGTAAAGGTTTATGTCAGAAAAAAAGGAAAACTTTTAGTAGATGTGAATATAGAGAATATGTATATTAAACAGTGGTGGAAAATAATATTCAGACCAATATGTTCATGAAATAAAATTTAAAAAGAGGCTGGGATGCGACCCACACTGATAACTTCCCATCCCGTCTATCGATTTGTCTTGCTTAAAAGTTTGTCTAAATGTATCAATTCTTACCAAATTTGCGTTCTATTTTTTGTAGATTTTATTTTTTTTATGAAAAAACGGACTGTTGGATTTTTATAAAAAAATTATTGAATATAAAAAACAATATTTTCTGTAAAATAAAATAAGTTTGAAGCCAATATTTTTAATTTTTGAAAAGCTATTTGAGCCGAAAATCAATTTTTACCAACTTTTATTAATTTTTTTGTTTGGGTTTTTATTTTTTGTAAAAAAAACTGTCAATTCGATTTTTCTCAAAATTTGTCCTAATATTGAAAACAATATTTCTTATAAGTTAAAATTAGTTAGAAGCCATAACCTCAAATTTTTGAAAAGATATTTAAGTCGAAAATCAATTTTTACCAACTTTTGTTAATTTTTTTTTTCGGTTTTTAATTTTTTGTAAAAAAAACTGTCAATTCTATTTTTTTCAAAATATTGCTGAATGTTGAAAACAATATTTTTTGAAAGATAAAAGTAGTTTAAAGCCAATATCTCAAAGTCTTGAAAAGATATTTGAGTCAAAACTCAATTTTTACCAACTTTTTTTTTATTTTTTTTTAGGTTATTATTTTTTGTAAAAAAAACTGTCAATTCGATTTTTCTCAAAATTTTTCCTACTGTTGAAAACAATATTTTTTATAAGTTAAAACTAGTTAGAAGCCATAATCTCAAATTTTTGAAAAGATATTTAAGTCGAAAATCAATTTTTACCAACTTTTGTTAATTTTTTTTTCGGTTTTTATTTTTTTGTAAAAAAACTGTCAATTCTATTTTTTTCAAAATTTTACTGAATGTTGAAACCAATATTTTTTGAAAGATAAAAGTAGTTTAAAGCCAATATCTCAAAGTTTTGAAAAGATATTTGAGTCAAAACTCAATTTTTACCAACTTTTTTTTATTTTTTTTTAGGTTATTATTTTTTGTAAAAAAACTGTCAATTCGATTTTTCTCAAAATTTTATCAGATGTCAAAAACATTATTCTTCGTTGCACAAAATTGTTTTGGAGATGAAATTTTAGTCGTAAAATTTTCGAGGTGACAATTTTTTTTTTCAGTTTTTTTTTGATTTGTAAAAAAACCGTTAATTGGATTTTTTTCCAAAAATATACTTGTTTTGTATCACGTTACAATATATAATATAAAAATTAATTTAAGCCTCTAGCGTTATTGGTTCATGAGATATTTAGGGTTAACCAAAATGTTCATCTTTTTTTAAACTGCTATGGTAAAAAAAACCACCCACGCAATTTCTTTGAGAGCCCTTTCTGCATCTTTCTGCCTTATTATCTATATAACAAAATTTATTTAAAGTCGATATCTTTTCTGGTTCTTGAGCTATGGACAAAGAAAAAAACGTCGCGAAAATCTTTTATTATTCGACTCTAGGGACCTTGAAACGTAGAGAAATGTCAAAGTTTTCAATTTGACAAATCGGACCCATTACAACAACTATGGGAAGTTAAAAAATGCTGAAATCTTTAAGCTGAATATTCTCTCAGAGTCCAAAGGAATAAGAGTTTTAAGGGATACGATTATTTATATTTATTTTTAAATTTAAATGTTAAAAACTAACTAAAACTCAATGGTCCAGAGCTTGCGTTCCTAGAACTTACGAGTGTTGTTTGATTGTTTACTGAACCGGTCGTCTCAAATTTGGGGACCAAACGCTGAAGAGTCGACTGTGAAGGACCACCAGGTCTACCGTAAAATGGGCGCAATGCACGCAACGTTTGCGTTAACGAACACTCATTTTGATAATAAAGTTTAATCATTTGAACGTGTTCTTCAATCGTGTTACTTGCTATTATTATTTGGCATTAACAACTGAATAATAAACAAAAGATTTGACTGATGTCACCAAAACAAAATGGCTGCCACACGGCGCCAAAATCTACCCGCGCCAAAAAAAACCTATATAAAAAGTGCGAGTAGAGGTAGATTCAAGTATAATGATACTGAAATATTTATTTTGGTAATAAACCGTCGTCACCACTCTAGCCCGATGATGGTACGAACGTACTGAGGTGCCATAATATCGATTCAGATCAATATATAATAAACATGGCTGCCGTATGCAATGAGAATAATAGTAAGACCTTTGGTCGTACGTAAGGACTCGCCCTTGATGAACTCGATGGATAGAGAATAAGTCCTGTTACCAGTATGCCAC
The DNA here is from genome assembly GCA_920104205.1 of Eupeodes latifasciatus. Lineage (NCBI taxonomy): Eukaryota > Metazoa > Arthropoda > Insecta > Diptera > Syrphidae > Eupeodes > Eupeodes latifasciatus. The sequence goes on from OV049924.1 coordinate 369,004,901, forward strand.
GCCTAGATGAGAAGTGGGCACGCCTTAAAATATTGGCATTATTGCTATAAAACACTATTTAAGATAGCATTCGTAGAGATCTTAGTAACTTGTTCGATGATAAATGCAAACTAGCAACAATCAAAAAGAGGTATACAAAGAGCTCAGAAGAATAGGAAAACTCTTCACAGACAGAAAAAATCAGCCTGGGATAAACACTTCATCTCTGCACTCGAAACTCTGTGAAGTGCAACTTACCTAAAGAAAAAGCTCATATGCTTCAGCCACCAAGCATAGCAGAGGTCAAGAAGACTGTAAACAGGCTCAAACAAAACAGAGCCTGTACAATGTACATATGGGAGGTGATAGAAAAATGTCTAGAATTTAATATTCCAACTTATCACTTTTCTGTACAATTTAAAGCCATGAGAGAATTCGGCATCCCAAATTAATTGGCACGAGTTTGTAGTTTGAAAATATGACCAATATGACAAGCCAGGTTAAAATAGCCGGATTGCTGTCCAAAGCAATTAACATCGACATTGGACTCCGACAAGGGGATGGTTTGGCCTGGAGAAAGCAATCCGTAACTCAAGCACGCCAACAAGATTGACCATCATACACAGTTCCAGCCAGACATTGGCTTACCCATACGATATCAACATCTTTGGAAGAACTGAACATGCTGTACAGTACATGATTTCTTCTCCAAGATCGAGCAGGCGGCACAAAATTTGGGGCTGCACGTTAGTGAAAGAAAAACAAAGTACATGGTGGCGTTGACTGCGAGAAAAAGAGTTATAGTCAAACAATAAAGGTATGACTATGGATACTGCAGTCGTTCAAATATCTTGGGTAAATAGTGGCAGCCGATAACAACATACAAAAAATTAATTTGGTGCCACAACAGTCCGTTGACTTACAACTCAAAACCATTTCTGTGTGCGAATAATCTTGTCATGTATGGAAAGGATCTAAAGTCTTAAGCCGAATCCTAACGGCTTATTTGAGAAAGCACTTTTCATGACAAGAATTACTCTTGGAGTGTTGGGCCGATTTACTTCACATTTGGAGGAGGCGTTTTTAACTTCCCATAGGAAGTTATTGTAAATCGGTCCGATTTGTCAAATTGAAAATTTTGACATTTCGCGGCGTTTAAAGGTCCCTAGAGTCGTCGTCCATAGCTCAAGAACCAGTAGAGATATCGACTTCAAATAAATTTTGTTATACAGATAATAAGGCAGAAAGATGCAGAAAGGGCTCTCATGAAAATTGCGTGGGTGATTTTTTTACCATAAAAAGGTGAACATTTTGGTTAACCTTAAATTTCTCATGAACAAATGACGCTAGAGACTTGAATTAAATGTTATATTATATATTGTAACGTGGTACATAACGAGTATATTTTTGGAAAAAATCCAATTAACGGTTTTTTTTATAAATCAAAACAACTAAAAAAAAATTTGTTACCTCGAAAATCTTACGATTATATGATTTCATCTCCAAAACAATTTTGTGCAACGAAGAATAATGTTTTTGACATCTGATAACATTTTGAGAGAAAATCTAATTGACAGTTTTTTTTTATAAAAAATAAAAATCAAAAAAAACATTAAGTACTCAAAGTTGGTAAAAATTGAATTTCGAATCAAATATCTTTTTAAAAACTTGAGATTATGGCTTCAAACTTATTTTATCTTATAAGAAATATTGTGTTCAACATTCTGAAAAATGTTGAGAAAAATAAAATTGACAGTTTAAAAAAAAAAAAAAAATAAAAACCTAAAAAAAATTAATAAAAGTTGGTAAAAATTTATTTTCGGCTCAAATATCTTTTTAAAACTTTGAGATATTTACTTTAAACAACTTTTATCTTTCAAAAAATATTGTTGTCAATATTCAGTAAAATTTTGAACAAAATCAAATTGACAGTTTTTGTACAAAAAATTAAAAACCTAAAAAAAAATTTAACAAAAGTTGGTAAAAATTGTTTTTTGACGTAAATATCTTTTCAAAAATTTGCGACATTGGCTTCAAACTAATTTTATCTTATATGAAATATTGTTTTCAACATTCGATAAAATTTTGAGAAAAATCGAATTAACAGTTTAAAAAAAAAATAAAAACTTAAAAAAAAAACAATATTAAAACTTACTTTCGACAATAAGCTTTTCAAAAATTAAAAATATTGGCTTCAAACTTTTTTTATTTCACAGAAAATATTGTTTTCGATATTCAGTAATTTTTTTATAAAAAATCCAACAGTACATTTTTTCATAAAAAAATAAAATCTACAAAAAAATAGTAAGCAAATTTGGTAAAAATTGATGCATATAGACAAACTTTTAAGAAAGACAAATCGACAGACGGGATGGGAAGTTATTAGTGTGAGTCGCATCCCAGCCTCTTTTTATTTTTTTTTTAAGACTAAAAGTAACAGTAGTCTCCAAAAACTTTGTTGGTCAAAAAACGAAAATTAGAATTTTCTCAAAAACAAACAAATGGATTTTTGTAGATTTTCGCTTAAATTTTTTACTTTGTTTGGCTTCTTTTAATATAAAAAAAATGTTGTATTGTTCCATGAGGCTACTCCCCATAGAACTGTTATTTTGTGTTTAATTTTTCTTAAGAAGTAATGAGTCCATTTCAATAATTTTATTCTGCACAAGATCTTAATACTTTGCGTGCTTACTGCAAAGGGAAATCGGTAGAAACAGCCTTGCACACCTTAGTAAGAACTATCGAATATTCCCTAGAACAAAAACAATATACTATGGTGGCCTTCCTAGATATTGAAGGCGCTTTCAACAACGTTGACACATCCGCTATCACTTCTGCTATGACGACCCTAAACGTCGAATACTCACTCTGTGAATTGATAAATCTAATGCTAAAAAGCAGGATCATCAACTCTAAGATGGGGGATTTTTGTGCGAAAAGGTCTGTCAGTAGAGGCACTCCGCAAGGTGGTGTTCTGTCCCCTCTCCTGTGGAACATAGTGGTTAAGGAGCTACTAATATCCCTTGAGAGAGAAGGTTACAGAGTGATTGCGTATGCCGATGATGTTGCTATCGCCGTCATAGGAGAACATCCAAATACACTGAGAGACCTCCTCCAAAACGCACTCAATATGCTCACTAGATGGGCAGATCACTGTGGACTTAGTATTAATCCTCAAAAAACAGACCTCGTCCTTTTTACGCGGAAATACAAGATCCCAGAAATTGTACCTCCCTCAATAAAAGGTGTACCACTAATTTTCACCAATGAGGCCAAATATCTTGGTCTGATATTGGACAAAAAATTAAGTTGGAAACCTAATATTCAGGAAAGAGTTAAAAAAGCTACAGCAGCTCTTTTCCTTTGTAAGAAAGCCATAGGAAACAAATGGGGTTTTCAACCTCGCACAACTTATTGGCTATACACATCGGTTGGGCACTCCATCATTCTGAACCTCTTTGGTTCTATACCAAAGTACATAGACTACACTATCCCAAAACCCCAATTTGGTAAAAACTTCCAAGTATCCATTCCATCCAGGGATGAATGGGAAGATAAAAAACTCCTGGATGACAAAAGCATCCATTTTTATACAGATGGATCCAAGACAAATGAGGGAGTTGGTAGTGGTGTGTACTCAGAAAAGCTTAATCTAAGCATCTCATTCCGCCTCCCTAATCATTGTAGCGTCTTCCAAGCGGAAATTTTAGCGATCAAAGAGGTTCTCTCCTGGCTAAGAGAAAACGTGATATCAACTTCTGATATACGCATCTTCTCTGACAGTCAGGCTGCTATCAAGTCTTTTGACGGTGTCTCAACCAACTCTCTAACGGCCCTCGATTGTCGATCATCTCTTATGGAGATGGCGCAGCAATTTAACATTCACCTATGCTGGGTGCCGGGCCACAGAGACATCGCAGGAAATTGTAGAGCCGATGAACTCGCTAAAAATGGAACCGTCATACCTATTTCACCTGAAAGGGAGAAGATAGGTATACCGATAGCTACATGTAAACTTCTGCTAAAAGAAAAAGCTTTCGAAAAAGCAAACTCTAGGTGGTACAATTTACCAACATGCGCAGCCACAAAACTAATATGGCCTTCATTGGACCTAAAGCGCTCTAAAGACTTGTTATCCCAAAGCAGACTTCATATTAGCTCCCTAATAGGTGTCCTTACGGGACACTGTCTTATAGGCAGACACGCAATACGTGTCATTTGGTGTAGCCTCAAATGACTTCTGCAGGAGCTGCATGGACGAGGAAGAAGAAGAATGCACCTGCCCTGCTCTTTCACGAAGACGCAAACTTCATCTGGGAGAATACTCTTTTGATGATCCCAGTGAACTAGCTAAAAAGGATATCAGATATCTCCTTCGCTTTATAAAAAGCTCAAAATGGTTCGACTAGTGGGAAGTAATTCTCTAGATTCATGTGGTATCACAATGGGCCTTTCTTCTGGCCTAAGTGTGTGGTTTTTGTATCCACAGCCACATTAACCTAACCTAACCTAACCTCTTAATACTCGTAACATTTGATGATCAAAAAAGTCATTGTTTTTATTTTTGATTTTTTAAAATTTTTAAAAGTTTTTTTTTTTTTGAAATTCGATATCTTAACAATGGGTAATCGGTTTTTTACGAAATTGAAATGTAAAACGTGTATTTATAAGCTTTAAATAACTGCATACCAAAAATATTTTTTAATAAAAATTGAAAAGTTTTATATATAGGTACAAAACTAATTTTAAAAAAAGCTGTAATATTTTCAATTAAAAATGTTGAAAAATAAATGATTTTTTGAGCAATTAAATGCTATTAAGGTTTTTGGAAACAAACTGTTTTTTTTTTTAGAGTACATTTTTAAATTTTAAATATTCATATTTTTAAACAGACTCTTGGAGACATGAGCAGGTTCGTGCAACCCAGTCGTGAATTTTATATAATAATCCAGTAACCTTACCATAGCTTTTAAGCTGCTGGTGAATGGGACGATGGTTCTACCAATCGTGCATTAAGATATTGCAAAGGCCTGGCGACTTATCACTCTTTTAAAAATGTCCTTACAACCTTATGAGGATCACGTAGTAGCACCATAAATCGCTTAGTTGGAATTAACATGTGTTTATAATAATTATGAGGAAATGTTCGATTGTTAAGCAATCCATTATTGTAAATGTCAAATATTCAACAAATATTATGACACTTCAAATGACAAATGAGCTTGACAAGTATCAAATATCAACTTGAATCAGAATTGCATGAACTTTAAGCTAAAACGTGTAGATTAACACAAAAACCAGTCTCAATAATGTCTCAATACTTTAGAACCAGAGTGTAAAATACAGAATGACCAAAAAAAAAACTCACCCGCTGTGAGCTATGACAGTTTGTCTACGGAGACTCATTATACATACGTTACGAACCTAACCTACTTTCAGCTTTCAACCATCAACTATAAACCACCTTCCCTCTTAGAATATTTTCTGTCTTCCTTTTGTTGTATATAATTTGTTTAGCCGTAGAAAAACTTTCTCATTTTTATTTCTAAGAAAGAAAAATTATTTTAAGTTTTTCGCAGCGGGAAATTTCCGAATAATGTTTTCTTTTAATTTTAAATTTCTCCTTTTTCATGCGCGGTTAACAGAAGAACACATTATTACCTAAAGGGTTTGTCATTTGAAATTTCTTTCTTCTTCCTTAATTCATTCGTATATCTCTTTTCTTTGAGTTTCATTGATCTTATGACTTTTAATGTATTTTCTAAACTGGGCCTAAATCCCACGTCCTATGGGACTTCACCTTTTTCTGGTTAAGAAAAAAGAAAAACTATTGTCACTTTGCTCAAAGAAAATCAATTTAAATATTATACGCTTGATGGATTATTATCCATATTCATCACCATCACCCATGCATCGTATTCTGATGTTCGTCCTCGTTTTCGTTTTCCTCCCCCCCTCAATGGTTTATTGTAACAACCCTCTAAGGAAAGACATTTTAATCGAAAGACAATAGTGATGCGTTCACAGGGAAAATTTGTAATATTCACACAATTTAATTAACAAGGATAAATATTGCTACAGCAACGCCACTGAATAAATAACCACACACCAATGCGCCAGAGATTGTTCAGTGTTCTACCACCCTCCTCATCCTCACCCCCACCATCACCCTTCAGGCAAACGCCCACAAAGTCGTCGTGTTGTGTTACCCAACTTCCAAAGAGATATCCTTCATTCAATTCGAATCGAGTCGAGTCGTAGTTGAGTTGAGAGCGAGGGTCGAGGGCAAAAATGACTGTATTCGAATAGGACGAATAGGTATAGGTACAAAGGGAGGTATGCTCTGGGTTCTGGGACTAGTACTAGGTCTGGGTTCCTTCTGCCATGCCAGGGTGAATTATTATTATTCATATCCGGGATATGAAATTTATTAAGAGCATCATGGCAGCACAGTAACTGCTGTCAGACAGACAATTCGTTTTTCTTTTTCGTCCTCTTTCGTCCTTTTTTTGTATTTTGACACTGCCTCCCCTTTGGTACCGTTACCGCACAACACATCTCCTCTTCTGTTCGCTATTCCATTCCGTTGATAACCTATAACGTCTATCCCATTGACATTTTGTCTAAATCCTTCGCTAATAATCTGCTGTCTGTCTTTTGATTACATTGTTTTCTGGGCGAACGACGCGACGACCGACGACGGCGGCGGTGGAGGTCTCTAGAAGGGCTTCAGCTTTATGGTATAACATCAGGGAGCTACAGCTGAAGCTTAGGAAGAGTTGCTCCTGAACGAATCATCGTTGTCACGGAAGTAATTTTGTGGGGATTTGTTTGTCCTTGGATTCCGGTCTGTTTGGCGTTAAATCCTTTTACCATAGAAAATCACCGTACAATTAAGCAAACAGAATTGAAGTTATTTTTTTGTTAGGAAAATAATAAAATTTTATAAGAAGAAGCGAGTTTACAAGAATATTGTGGGTTTTGTTTTGAGCTTTTGAGAGTAAATGGTGTTTGTGGTGTTAGCTGTATTGAAAATTGATTTTTCTCAAGGGTTGTAGAAGTCAGAAATTTGTGTTATGAACCATAGAACCATGAAAAAAAGTGTAGATGAAATGATGTAAATTTTGAATGGTTATAAATTGTCTGTAATTTTAATTCGGTTTTAATTATGGAAGAGTCAGAAACCGGAGGTCCCTGTTTTTTTTTTATTTTTTGTAAGGCTTACACGTGGATATTACTTTTGACGTCTTGGAAAGGAGTCACTTTTAAATCCCATCATTATATATCCTTCAACCTTGACAGAAATTTTGATTTTTCTTAAAAGTTTGTGGTTTTGAGAACTTAATTGTGAGCCACATGAAAGAGTCCAATTTAAAGTCTATTCTTTGAAAATCGATGACATATCAGCGCTGATTTAATGTTTTAACTGAGTAAGTGAAGGAATTTAGAAAACGCTGCAGGGTATCATATTAATAAGATAATAATAATGAGAGTCATCACCATTATTAAATATTCATATCACTAAATTTTACTATAATATTAAATCTTTGCAATGATACGCGCCCGTTAGTAACGTTATATTGACGATGATGATAATAATAATAATAACAATAATAATTGTCTAACAATAGGAAGGTAATAGTTATGTTATAGTAATTGGAATATTTCAGTTATTTTATGTGGCACCCTGCAGCTAACGCTTAGCTTTAATATGCGCTTTAACAAATTATTGCCACAGTTAAATACTACATTTGGTATTTAGTAGGTATTTGTTTCATATATTTTAGCATTTTGAAAAAAATATTTTCATCAACATGATTAGAAAGTTATATAAAGGAAATTGGTTCTGAAGATTAAAGAAATCAAAAATTTACTACGGAGTTTGGGCTCAGATCGTACATAGGACATACGAGTATAGTATGTGATGGATATCAAATATCAAATGGAAGCTTTGACAAATATTTTCAAAGTCCTTTTTATGTATTTCGAGATATTTAAACAAAGAGTACAATTATTTTAACACCAAATGTTAGAAATGTTAGGTCATACCAATATCTTTCAGACAGAACCACTCTATTTTTACCTGCGACATATGGCAAGTATTGCATTCGCAAACATTTTCGAACTCAAGATTTTAATCAAACATGACATTACGATGTCATGAAAGAAAAGTGGGTAATTCCGACTCACGGGTCTGTCCGTATGCCTGTCTGTCCTCGCCCCTACAGCCCAGGCCATTTCACCGATTCAGTTCAAATTTAAAACTTAATATTTTAAGCAAATTTCAATATGCTGATGACATTGACATAATCCGAAGAATTCAGAGTGATGTCAATGGGGCTTTTGTGAGTATTAAGGCAGAGGTTGCAAAGGTGGATTTAACGGTTAATGAAAGCAAAACAAAGAACATGCTGTCATCAAGAAAGGACTTACCACACAGACGTCTGGGTCAAAAACTTTACCATCGACAGACGTAACTCTGAGGTAGTTAAGGATATTTTTAACTTCCCATAGGAAGTTATTGTAATGGGTCCGATTTATCAAATTAAAAATTTTGACATTTGTCCACGTTTCAAGGTCCCTAGAGTCGAAATAAAAGATTTTTAGAAATATGTACATATGTGCGTGCGTGTGTACGTACGTTTGTACGTCCGTACGTTCGCGACGTTTTTTTCGTCGTCCATAGCTCAAGAACCAGAAGAGATATCGACTTTAAATAAATTTTGTTATACAGATAATAAGGCAGAAAGATGCAGAAAGGGCTCTCAAGAAAATTGCTTAGGTGCTTTTTTTCCCATAGCAGTTTAAACAAAAAGGTTAAAATTTTGGTTAAACCGAAATATCTCATGAACCAATGACGCTAGAGACTTGAATTAAATTTTATATTATAGACTGTAACGTGATACAAAACAAATATATTTTTGGAAAAAAATCATCTTAACGGTTTTTTTATAAATCAAAAAAACTGAAAAAAAAAAAATTTGTCACCTCGAAAATTTTATGACTAAAATATGATTTCATCCCCAAAACCATTTTTGCAACGAAGAATGATGTTTTTGTCATCTGATAAAATTTTAAGAAAAATCTAATTTTTTTTTATAAAAATAAAAATCTAAAAAACATTACTCAAAGTTGGTAAAAATTGAATTTCGACTCAAATATCTTTTCAAAAACTTGAGATTAAGACTTCAAACTTATTTTATCTAATAAGAAATATTGTTTTCAACATTCTGAAAAATGTTGAGAAAAATCGAATTGACAGTTTTTTTTTACAAAAAATAAAAACCCAAAAAAAAAATTTAAAAAAGTTGGTAAAAATTTACTTTCTACTCAAATATCTTTTCAAAACTTTGAGATATTGGCTTTAAATTACTTTTATCTTTCAAAAAATATTGTTGTCAACATTCAGAAAAATTTTGAAAAAATCGGATTGACTGTTTTTGTACAAAAAATTAAAAACCTAAAAAAAAATTAACAAAAGTTGTTAAAAATTAATTTTCGACTCAAATTTCTTTTCAAAAATTTGAGATAATGGCTTCTAACTAATTTTTTCTTATAAGAAATATTGTTTTCAACATTCGATAAAATTTTGAGAAAAATCGAATCGACAGTTTTTTTTACAAATAAAAACCTAAAAAAAAACAATACTAAAACTTGGTAAAAATTTACTTTCGACTCAAATATCTTTTCAAAAATTACAAATATTGTCTTGAAACTTATTTTATTTCACAGAAAATATTGTTTTAGATATTCAGTAATTTTTTTTATAAAAATCCAACAGTACGTTTTTTCATAAAAAAATAAAATCTACAAAAAATAGTACGCAAATTTGGTAAAAATTGATACATATAGACAAACTTTTAAGCAAGACAAATCGACAGACGGGATGGGAAGTAATCAGTGTGGGTCGCATCCCAGCCTCTTTTCTACCTTTGCGCCGCGCCGCTATGAACACAGAAACAACACCAGCGCTAAAACCAAACTAAGAATTACTCTTGCCCTCTCTCGAGCAACTAAAGTGTCGCTATATAAGACCCTCATCATCCCCGTTCCACTATATTGTGCAGAAAGGACCTTAGACCGTTTCGAGAGAAAAGTTCTTCGCCTGTTCTACGGTCCTGTATGCATAGAAGGTGAGTGGAGGAGAACATGGAACGACGAGCTGTACGGGCTTTACAGCAATGTAGACTTAGTCAGAAGGATAAAAGTCCAACGTATTTTAGTACATACTCGTAATTTATATGCGGAATCTTACAGTAAGCTACGAGAAACAGTGAACCTATTCAGACGCGCCGCAGTGTATGTAAATAAAAAGCTGCAATAGATCACACGTAAAGTTGTATTAATTATTTTGCATTAATAAGACATCTTTCAATAATTTTGTATTAACTGGTGAAGCCAATGCTGCCCTTACAATCAATGATTATCACCTTGTTATAACTTCTACCATACAAAAACAAACAGCAGCAGAAAAGAAAACAATAAAACCACAAATGTGAAACACCATGTGCAAAATATTAAAACAACACATTTTAATATACATAGCTCCATTTCCAACATCATAGCTATAATATCAGAAGCAGCCATCAGCTAACTTTAGCAAGACATGTACCCGGACCGAACTTGGAAAGTTCGGTGGGCAGCGAAACAATCGTTCCTCGAATACAAAGTGCAGGTAGAATGAGTTGAAAAACATTGTTTTTCCTGGTGTATCTGACCATCTAAAAGACCAAGACACAAAATCTATAAATTATTTCTTTTTTGTGCAGTGGGCTAATGGGGGCAAATTGTTTTTCGAAAATGTTGACAGGATATTTTCTGGGTAAAAACAACTATGCCTTTGGGAAGGGAAGGAAGTTGTGATATGGTCAAAAGTCTGATGATAATGATGAGGAGGTAAAAGTTTGACTAAGAAAAAATTCTCTTATTTTTTCTTATTTTATTATTACATCAGTTTTTGACTTTGAGGTTTTGTTCATTGAAACATTAACAGCCAGCCAAAGCCAATTTCGATCGTCGTTGTCGAAAGAATTCATTATGAATGAAAGTTTGTCTGTCTTATGTTTTCTTTTTTTTCTTTTTTGCAGATGAAAAACACACCTTCATTTCATTGAACCATTTCCATTTTCTTGCAATGACTTAGTCAAGCGGAAAAAGCAACAAATGGAATGGATTTTCTTCAAACATCAACGATACCAAAACGTTAAAATAATATTTTTGTTTCTCTTAAAGAAAAATAGAAAAACAGAAAAAGAATCTGGAATTGGAATTGGAATACCAAATAAGCTAAACCAAATTTATAAATAAGAAAATTCTTCCATTTAGAAAACTCCTTCGTTTAGTTATGAATTGGGTTGAGAGAAAAATTCAATCTGCTTTGTTGACATTTTCAGAAAAAGGAAAAAATATTCACAAATCACCATGAGGTGCTTTTTATTTTTCTGTGTGTATTTTGTTCAGTCAATTGATTGGATTTGGTAATTTCAATGATTTTAAAAATATTATACACAATTTAGGCTACATGTATAATTTTAGAGCTATTTATAAAACATGATTTTCTAGAAATATCTTAAAGCAATATTGTAAACATTTGCATTTATATTTTCTAGACTTCGCCAGGAATGTTCTTTAATTTACATATGATTTAAGAGTAATAGATTTTTTGAAAAATGAAAAACCTCCTTTCTTTATTTTTATCGTTAAGCAGAAATATAAAGAATTTAAGGTAGCTAAGCAGTGACATCAACACGAAGTGTTAATTCCAATAAAAACGAGGTTTCAGTTGAAAGTGTGACATTAGAGTAATCAGCCCCATCTAAATGCTTCATTTTGAATGTTTCTTGGCCTCGTTCAAAAACTAAACAATCCTAACCAACAGAATCTGAAGTGCTGACATGGTCTTAAATTGGAAGATTTGTATAGCTTTTTAATTTCAATTCAAATAAATGTTGTAAATGTATATTTAATAAAAAAAAATTGACCAAATACATATTATTTAATGATTTATTAGTTTATTATTATTTATTTTGTTTACTTAAATTATTTGCGAACGCAACATGCGCTGCATCTAGTTAAGTATAATTATTGCAAATGGAAAAAAGTGTAACTCAATACTTTGTAAAACAACAAAACAGACAATTTTTTCAGCTGTAGTTTGCTTAGAGCATTTTTTGGCGTGGAAGTTCAGGTGGAAACAATAGGCGGGTGCCTCCGTATTTTTTTTGTACAGACAATGCTAGGAGAAGCATACTTGTGAAGTTCCATTGCCAACTTTAGCTAGTTCAGATTCCTCAATTAGATTAGTATTTTCATCATTTAAGCAGTTCGGTAGTTGCAAGACCAAATTTTAGTTTTGTTTGTTGCAGAAATATTCCTGAAAATTTCTTTTTAAGATTAGATTTTAAGTTAGATTTTGGAATAAAAATTTGAGGGAACCATATTTTAAAAATAAGTTGCTTGTGTAAAGCATCTTTAAGGAATAGAAAAAGGCAATATGTTTACACACAATACCAACTAAATGAGTGCAATAAATAGATTTAAGTAACTTTTTTTTTATTCCAGTATGGGGAAACCGAACACCCAATAGAAAAAAACCGATATACGCGCCAAAATCCATACTTCTTGACTAAATAATGTTATCTTCTATGTTTACGCATAAAATTACGAATTTTGTAGCGTATGAACCTTTCTAGACATTTTACAATCCGAAAAATTAATTATGCTATGAAATAATTGGCTGCTATTAATGCTATTTTTTTTTTCTAAAAAGTTGATGAAGGTTAGCCGAAGCGGAAATTTCTTTAATGAACATACCTAAAATATTATTGGCTTTCTCAAAAATATTGTTCTATACTAACCTCTGCTTTATACCTGAAAACTATTGCTTATGTATATTTTCTTCTATGTTCTGCATTTATAAAATGTAATCTATGGAAGTATTTACTAAAGGGTGAGTTTTTTGAGGTTAGGATTTTCATGCATTAGTATTTGACAGATCACGCGGGATTTCAGACATGGTGTCAAAGAGAAAGATGCTCAGTATGCTTTGACATTTCATCATGAATAGACTTACTAACGCAACGCAACGATATATATTTAGAAAAACATGTACGTAAAACTCATTAATTTGTTTCATTTTTAGCAGCACTTTTACTAAACATACCCTTCAAACAATAATAAGTAAACTTGAACTTTGGTAACTAAACATTTTTAAGGAATGAATTAAAATTATATTTTACGTTAAACTGTGGAAATTCACTAAAAAAAACTTCTGTACATCAACAATAAACATTCATGACGATTACATGTTCTATTGAATTAGTTGTGCATGAATTCAGAACGATTTTAAGAAGTTTTCACTTTGTGATATATGTCAAAATTTGCATTTTATTTGCTCTGCATTTATTCAACAGGTTCGCTATAATCGTTCTGATTACTTTTTTAAAACATTTGTGTTCCTTTGATGCATAGTTTTTTTTTGATAGCAAATACATGTATGCTTCCATAAATCAAGAATGTTATGGATAAGATATTTTTCGATTATAACTCTTTTTTTAAATTTAATATTTATTAATCATAATGGAATTGTAAAATAGTTGCAAGCTTAAATCATTAAAAACAAACTATAAATATACTTGGATTAATTAAATTGATACAGATTTTAATTAGTTGCAAACAAAATATTTGGGACGTTCGTTAACGAAAATTTATTAGAATTTAATACAAAAATTGAGCTCGCACCCTTAAGTTGATGGTTCTTCAAACGCATCTTTGATACAATAATTCAAGGTTAATTATGAAATTTAAAGAATTTCGTAGTGATTACTCTAAATTAATGAATTAATTATAATAAACTGATGTTGAACATGCGTTTTTCCAGACACAAATTTACATTGGTTCGCTATCAACAAAATTACTGCAAAATTAAATCTTAAAACTGACTTTTTCATCGAAAAAAAGTAAAAAGAAGAACATGAAAAAACTTATTAACCACCCCATTTTGTTTTTGCTGTGCAAAGTGCCGCTAGCCCACGGCATCGTTTTTTTTTTGTTTTTGCTCACATCTATTCATGGACTAATTGTCAAAACTACAAATACAACAATGTAAACAAACGGGTTTTGGGGAGTGAAACGTACGAAAGATTCCGGTCTTGGTAATGGAGTGTTTTTGGTTAAAACCTACTACAAAAATAGTGCGTCTGCCAGAGCCATATATCGTGCTTTTAGGAGAGATTATGGTTTACATAATCGTCCAACTACGCAAGCAATTGGCAAAGTTTTAAAGAAATTTGAAGAAACTGGATTGGTTACAGATATTGTAAGGCCTGTGCATCATCGTTTCGATTGTACCACTGAAAATATTGCTGCTGTGTGAAAGTGTTGCCGAAGACCCGAATGTGTCGATTCCTCGTAGTTCTTACGAATAAGGGCTGTTTAACGGCACATTATGGCATAATTTGCATTTGGATCTGCACTTACATCCATATAAATTCCAGCTCACACAACCACTGAAGCCAGCTGACCATTCACAATGTCGTAGATACGTCGAATGGGTGCTTGAACAACAGGCGATGGACTGCGATTTTTCGAACAAAATTGTCTTCAGCGACATTCTTCACTCGGTGCGTATGTTAATAATCAAACTGGTAATATTTTGGGTTCCGAGAATCCTCAAGTACTTGAAGACAGGCCCTTACATCCACAAAAAGTCACTGCTTGGTGCGCTCTTTTGTCCGGAGGTGTGATTAGACCTTACTTATTCGAAAACGAAAATGGAACGACTGTCTCCGTCGATTTGGAGCGTTACAGTCACATGATAAGCGACTTTTTTCGCCTGATATTGAATAATACGACTTGGAAAATATGTGGTTTCAACAAGATGGTGCTAAATGCCAAACAGCTCGAGCAAATATGGCTTTATTGCAAGAGACATTTCCTGGCGGCGTATTTTCTCGTCGTGGTGATGTCAACTGGCCATCAAGATCATGCGGTTTAACACCGCTGGACTTTTTGAAGTACCAAAATTAATTGTTGGTACTACAGAAACTCGTGGCATGTTTCTTTTTAGGGTTAAAGCTCTAGCTTTAACGGTTCTTCGAGCAGCAAGCTCCCTTACGTGTAACACATCATCTGTTAAAATTGTTAGTAAAAGCTTTTCTGGTTGTAAAAAATACACTGAACCAAATCCTTACGTAAATATAACGAAAAACTTCGTTGGGACAATTAAATTTTAATTAAAATTGAGCCGATGAAAAACTTAATTGTCTCAACGAAATGGCTTTCATACCCTGATGAAGTGCTTCATCAAAGCATGAAATATTTCGTAGCATTTACGAAAGTCTTTAAATTTAGAAATTTCAGTGAACAACGTAATTTTACATCAATTTACAAAAGGTTTTCATAGATTGACGATAATTTCGTTTAATCAATTAATTTTCTTCGTAAAATACATTCGTTACCTTACGACATTTTTCATTCAAACATGAATATTTTCATAAATCAACGTAAAAATATTCGTTAGCTAATGAAATGTTTCGTTAATTAATGCATTTTTTTCATAAATACGCAAAAAAACATTCATTAGCTAATCAAATTTGTTGTTATTGCATGCATTTTTTCATAAATCAACGAAAAAACATTCGTTAATTAATGAAATTTTTCATTAATTCATGAATTATTTTTATAAATCAACGAAAGAACATTCGTTACCTACCTAATGAAATTTTTCGTTAATGCATGAATTTTTTTCATAAATGGAAGAAAACACATTCGTTAATTAATGAAATATTTGTTAATTTATGAATTATTTTCATAAATGAACGAAAAATCATTCGTAAGCTAATGACATTTTTAATTAATTCATGAATTATTTTCATAAATCAACGAAAAAACATTCGTTAATTAATGAAATTTTTCATTAATTCATGAATTATTTTTATAAATCAACGAAAGAACATTCGTTACCTAATGAAATTTTTCGTTAATGCATGAATTTTTTTCATAAATGGAAGAAAACACATTCGTTAATTAATGAAAAATTTGTTAATTTATGAATTATTTTCATAAATGAACGAAAAATCATTCGTAAGCTAATGACATTTTTCATTAATTCATGAATCATCTTCATAAATTAACGAAAAAACATTCGTTACCTAATGAAATTTTTTGTTAATACATGAATTTTTTCCATAAATCAACGAAATGATATTCGTAAGCTAATGAGATTTTTCGTTAAATCATGAATTTTGTATTCACAAATTAATGTTAAATTATTCATTAGTTAACGAAAATTTTCTTTGAATCATGAGTTTTTTTATAGATCAAAGTGGCCTTAAACCATCCCACAAAGTAGAAACACAAGTACAAAATTTGAGAAGAATATAAGACTCGGCTTATTTTCTTCCCAATTTTTTGACTGGTGCCTCTGCTATTTTGAATAGTAGAAGGACACTTTAAAGTAAATAAATTAGATGATATATTACTTACCGTTTTAAAAAGTGGTGAGAACCGTTTACCTAAAAAAAATAAGAAGCAAAAAAGGCGACCTAGAAACCATTGACATTAATAACAATTGACTTTTTCCACAAAAACAAAAACAAATATTGTTTATTTTTTTAAAGATCTTTTTTTTTTATTTTGATAATTCTTATTACTAACATTAAAACTAAATTTAACATATTAATACATATATGTATATGTACATTTACATACATTATGTACATATTATTACTCCAGTTCATTTCCCAATAAAGCATTTTTTGGGTTTGTTTTGTAAATTTCATTTTATAAATATATTCCTGGATAAATGACCAGAAGTTTGAGCAAGGAATAGGGTACTCCAAGTTAAATAAATGAAATATTTTAAATACAATATATGTGCTAACAAAAATATAAACTCAAAATAAGTTTGAATTCAACAAAATTTCAATTTCCCCTCTAGCGTATTATTGAAGACCCTTAATCACTGAGTTTGAAGAAAATAATTCCAGTGACTTTGGTTGTAGATAGAGGTTCAGACATACTGAGATACAGACATACAGACAGGCAGACAGACGGAATTGTCGTGTCGGACCCACTTTAATCGTGTTCGCTATCATAGTTATGTCAACTCAAAATCTCGAGTTTGATTTTTTTCTAAATGCAGAACTTGCCCAATAGTATTTCACAAGTAAAAAAGGAAGGAAAAGAACTTACTGTCATCTAACTTGTCACTCATCCATTCCTGAAGAAGTTGAACCAATCGCCTGTCCTTTAAGTTTTGTTCCTTTGTTAAAAACAAAGCAATCTTTGTTCTTTGTGCTTCCCAGTTGTCCAACAGTGAACACGCATTTGCGTGAAGAACTTTAAAGTCCATATCAATCTATATTTAACAAAATAACTTTATTAAAAAGTCAATGAAAATATGATTTTCATTTTGTATTACCAGTCGAAAACCAAGAGGCTTTTTATAATATGGCCACTTTTCTAAGGTCTCAGCCGTTGAACTACAAGCTCGTATTTCATTAAGACGGTAGTTTGTGCAAGCCTGCCAATACCGATCAAACTTTTCCGCTGTCAGGTTATCGAACTTGATTGATCTTATTATTTCCTCTGCATTTGATTCAGAATCTTTATAATTATTAAAATAAAAAACATCTTTAAAATTATATTGATAAATATGTATGTAATTAAAATGAAATTACCAAGTACTGGATTGTTTCCCTCCGGTTTTAAAACACAAGGACTTCCAGATGGGCGAAACGACTTCTTGTTATTTGAAAATTTGTTGTATATTCGCCCTCTGGATGACGTTCGGTAGTATTCCTGGAAATTATTACAAAATACATTAGACTAGACAAATAAATAAACCTTAGAATATAAAAAGGGGTTGGGTACGATATCCCGCTTTTTTATAATCCCGATTTTTAAGCAGTATTTTACCAGACGGGTTTTTAAAACTTTTTTTCGGGATTTTTGAAAAGCAGGATTTCAAAAACCGGGATTCCGATACGCTCCCTATAAAATATAGTAAGAGTATTCGTGCGACTCTTTAATTAAGTTTTTACTGATTTCGGTTTCTTTAATGTGTTTAAAATAAAAAACTGTTGAAATTGTAGAATATAAAGTGTGACTTACAAGATTTTCAGTGGGGAATCTTTCAACGATCTCCTTTTCGATCCTACGGCTATCCCTGAGGGTGAAAACGGTATGGTTCTCCTCAAAATAAGATACAATTGTATTTACAAGCATTTTTCTTTGTTCCTCACCAAACTTTTGGCAAGAATTGTAATGGTTGACTAAAAAGTGTCCTCTTGCTGTATTGTTTAAGATCATTGAGAGGTTTACAAACTGTTTTTCATATTCCTCTCCTTGACTGGAAGGATTTGGGTATGGAGATGATTGTCTGCTGGTGCTTGGAGATTGAGTTTGTGTCATAGATTTTTCCGAGAAAAAAACTACTGTTCATTAGATCTTTTTCAATAGGAAGTCCGATAGATTCCCTCCACTGTTCCAACATATACTCAAAGATAATTTTGTCTCCGTCCGCCAAATTTTTTAAGTACAAGTAAATATGTCTCGTTTTCATGACCTTTAATACATTAACGTATATTTTGTGTTCTTTATTATTTATGTACATACCTGATATTTACTGAAGGTAAAATTCGTTTTTGACCAATGAGGGTGCTTAATTTGGTTTTCTTATGTATGTAAGTCCGTATTAATTTCCTGTAATTGACACATTTATATTATTTTAATTGAACTTACACTTCTGCCTTTTGAAATATATTTTTTTTTGCAAATTGTACCGAATTTAACTTGCTCTTCAACTTTGAGTTTATGGACCCAACGTTATATTTTTATGGTACTTATAAATTTACCTTTATAATTCGGGTAAAATTTAATAGACTAATATTGACGGCAGTTTGAAATTGTTGTCTAAGTCAATTAAATTGTTAAACATATGAGCAAGACTTGAATACAAAGCACATCCGACACTCACAAAAACTTATCACAGACTGCAGACTTAAGCACCAAACATTAACCGCTTGCCTTTTTCCGCAATTATTTAATGTAATTTTTCATAAGACAACGATTTATTTTCATAAGTTGATGTAGTTCTTCGTAAAACGATGTAAAATTTCATAAAACAACGATTTATTTTTATAAGTTGATGTAGTTCTTCGTAAAACGATGTAAAATTTCATAAAACAACAATTTATTTTCATAAATTTATGAAGATTTTCATTATTTTATTATAAACTTCATAAGGCTACAATTTTTTGTTTATATGCTGATGTAGTTTTTCGTTAGTTGATGTTGAATTTCATTAAACAACAATTTTTTTCATAAATTCATAAAGTTTTTCGTAATTTCACGAAAATTAAAATGCGTCTGTAACAAAACAGGAGCGGCTATGAGAAGTAATTTTATACATGAGGGAAGCCTTCAGGAGCCCCACAAGAACAAATTACAAAGTTTTTTAATCATTTTGAATTATAACCTCAGATTTCTTTACATATCTAGGTGTGAAATATACGAATGTAATTGTTTGGTGTAGTTCGTCCACAATGTTTTCGCAATAATCACCCATATTCTGAAACTCGTATTTTTGACTCGTATTCGACTATAGTCGTTAGGAACAGTCGTATGCGATGTTTTTCGTTTCCCAATATTAGTACAAGTGAAGTCCGATGTTCGACTCCTGGAATAACAACATACGATTGTAGTCAAATACGAGTCATAAATAACAGTTTCAGAATATGGTTGAATGCTTTTTTTTCTCGCATTACCTATATATTTGGTCCTTATGACTCTCTTACAGAGAATATCCTACTAATTGATTAAAAGTTAAATGAAGAAAATTGGAGCAACTCCCCGCAACTTAATTTTTTAGTGGGCGCTAATCCTTATTCTTAGGCTTGTTATTTAATTTTGACGACTCAAAAATGTATAGTAAAAGCATCATCCGATTGTGGATCGATTAAATTTGGATTCTATCCCAAGATTCTAAAGCAAATTTCGGGCGTACATTTATAATCAAGTTCTGAGCATGCAAATTTTTTGGTAAACGCGGTACTAAGTGTAGTTCTTACAAATAATAAATTATGTTTTTAAATAGGCCAACTTACGAAAAATTTTCTCTGTGTGGATTAAATCGGAATTCTCTCAGAAAAACGCGAATGAGTTAAACACGTTTTAAACTTTTTAAACTGAAATGTCTTGTTTCTTATTTTAAACTCTTTTTTTTTTTTAATTCACAACTTTGCACTATTTTGCACGAAAACACGAATGTATGTACGATTAGCCGAGATTCAAAAACGTATAGATTAATAACTATAAATATAAAGATCAAATAGATCTGGCTTCGAGTTCTTTGGTGGACCGAGATTGTTTGATAATAATTATGCACTTGTATACGTAAAGAACGCACACTAATGCAAAAATATGACATTCTTCATAAATAATTGTGTGGTGAAATTTCATTGGGGATTTTTATTAGGTGTTTTTTTGCAAATCCATATAGAATTGTAGAAAAAAAAGGCATCGGGTATAAGCGCTTAACATGTAAATAGAACAACTACTTAACTCTTTACAGATTTAGCTAAGGCCATATATAATATAATATTATCTGCATGTAATCAATAATTTGTTCAGAGAAGTCAAAAGTGATGTTTTTGGATGCTTGTTGATGCTAGTCTCAATACAGCTGGAAAATGCCATAGCGTGCACAGTGCTTCCAACTTTAAGGAAAGAAGTTGCTAACTCCCGATGCCGTTTTTTTCAACAATTCTATATACATACATTTGCGAAAAAAACACGGCTATTAATAGATACAGCAATATTTATAAACTGATTATAGTGAGTATCTACATAAGGTTATACAATACAGCCCTTATAATGCCTCTAAACTCAAACATGTTATTTATTAAACTTATGTTTCGTTGAATAGAGGTATTTTAATCTAAACGCGTTTGGAGGTTGAATAGTGCCTGTATAAGGACATTTTAGTATTGAACTGACACATTCACTTTGTCATCACATTAAATTATTGTGATTATAAAAAAATTGTCTTTTACTGTATGAATGTAAATTCTTATTCTATTATACATATACATATTAAAAGCAAATTGATTAAAAAATTATTATAATTAAATAAATAAGTATGTATGTACATATATAGATTGGTTATATCTCTCCACGCGTGTTTCCTCTGAGGAGTTTTTGTAGCTAGGATAAAACGAATAACAATGTTATTTTATTACCATTATTGTGCTAGAGATAATAGCATATATTATATATTTTCAGTTTCATTTTTGTTTATCAAACTTGACCGACAGACTAGGTGTTTTGTTTTTTATTTTTGACAAACAGCTGAGTGTTATAAAGGACAAATGTAATAGATTCTCACTTTTTGGTACTTTATTTGTAAAAATCTGATTATAACTTTGCTGGGTAGGAAAATGTTTTATAAATACGACCAAAATAAAGAACAAATGAAAATGGTTGAATTGTTTGAGAATTACACACAAAAGGAAATGCAGGACAGACGTGTCTGATGGTAAAACTTACTCACTTCACTAACCATTTAAGAAATGAAATTACATTTGTTTCTTGCAAACTAATTGTTGGTACTTCCCAAGTAGTTACTGAATAAGAGAGCAGCAATTTCAATTTCACAAAAAAACCTCGCGAATGATGTAAGTGTTGATATTAATTGAGCCATAATTTCAATCATGTATAGGGGCATGTAGGTATAAATTCCAATATTTTCGAGGTTTCAATACCACTATTACATTTCGGGCCTTTAAGCTACAGCCCTGGAGTGTATTTTTCTTCATATCAAAATGTAATGAAGTTTTTCATCAGTGAATGTAAAATTTTCGAAAGCCAACGATTTTTTTTCATAAGTTGATGAACATTTTCATCAAGCAAGGATTTATTTACATGAGTTGATGAAATTTTTCATCAATTAATGTTAAATTTAAACGTCACATTCATAAAGCAATGATTTATTTTCATAAGTTGATGAATATTTTCGTTATTTTTATTTCATAAAAAAAACAAGTTAGTCAGTGGAAAACTTCATCAAAATATGAAATTTGTTCAAAATTTAATGAAGTTTTTCATCAGTGAATGTAAAATTTTCGAAAGCCAACGTTTTTTTTCATAAGTTGATGAACATTTTCATTAAGCAAGGATTTATTTACATGAGTTGATGAAATTTTTCATCAATTAATGTAAAATTTAAACTTCACATTCATAAAGCAATGATTTATTTTCATAAGTTGATGAATATTTTCGTTATTTTTATTTCATAAAAAAAACAAGTTAGTTAGTGGAAAACTTCATCAAAATATGAAATTTGTTCATAATTTTATGAAGTTTTTCATCAGTGAATGTAAAATTTTCGAAAGCGAACGTTTTTTTTTATAAGTTGATGAACATTTTCATTAAGCAAGGATTTATTTACATGAGTTGATAAAATTTTTCATCAATTAATGTAAAATTTAAACTTCACATTCATAAAGCAATGATTTATTTTCATAAGTTGATGAATATTTTCGTTATTTTTATTGCATAAAAAAACAAGTTAGTAAGTGGAAAACTTCATCAAAATATGAAATTTGTTCATAATTTAATGAAGTTTTTCATCAGTAAATGTAAAATTTTCGAAAGCCAACGTTTTTTTTTCATAAGTTGATGAAATTTTTCATCAATTAATGTAAAATTTAAACTTCACATTCATAAAGCAATGATTTATTTTTATAAGTTGATGAATATTTTCGTTATTTTTATTTCATAAAAAAGCAAGTTAGTAAATGAAAAATTTCATCAAACTTCCAAATTTCTTCATAATATAATGAAGTTTTTTAATCAATTAATGAAAAATTTTAATTAACCAACAAATTATTTTCATTATCTTATGTAGTTTTCCTTAAATTTATGTAAGATTTTAATCAATAGATGAATAATTTTCATAACTTGATGAAGTTTCATTAAAGAATGAAAAATATCATGAAGTGGTGTAGGATCTTAATCACTTTATGGTAAGTTTTCGTAAAATCAATTTATTTACATGCTTTGATGAAAGTTTTCGTAGATTTCACAATGGAAATTTTTCATAGAATGATGAAAACGTTAATAAAATTTCTAAAACTATCTTTTAGATAGGGAAATTTTTTGATGAAGTGTTTTCGTTAGATGATGAAACTTTCATATTACGAAATTATGAAATTTTTCGTTGAACCAATTAAAACTTTCGTTAAACCAACGAAAATGCAGTTAACGTTAGCAATTTCATATTTTTACGAAAAATATTATTTTCAGTGTATGCGTAACGCTGGATTATTGGATCTATAATGTCTTTGAGTTCATGTGAAAGATATCAAGACTACTTAATAAGTTTTTCGTCCTGGAAAATTGAATGTATTTTGACTTTTCACCATTCTGGCAGTAATAATAATAGTGGAAAAATTCTAGTGACAACTGCAGTTGTAATTTCATATAAGTATTTTCGATCTGGCAGTATGGGGTATCTAGTTGGGGAGGTGTTGATTGCTCGGAAACATTACTTCATTTTCACGTTAAACTATAAATTTGTTGTAATCTATTTATGGTTTTGATTTTTCACAGTTTATATAAAAAAATGTTAAATGTAATATTTATAAATTATAATTTTTAATTATAGTAATTTGTTTTATTGTTTATTTAATTATTTTTCTATCCACTGATTGTCACCCCACATCAGTTTTAAATTGTACATTTTAAAAATATTGATTACGGTTCGGTTATGACCAAAATACGCTCCTCTGTTCTAACATGTTTGTACCTTGGTAACGACATCAAGAGTGTTACCTCTTCTCTTATTGAAAAACAAAGCAGGAATATTTGGACAAATAGTTTTGATCATCAATTTTGTACGCACTTTTTTTCTTTCTCGAAGAATTTTGGAACTGATCACAAACGACTTGATTACTCAAACTCGAGCATGGAATATTGTTAGCAAATCTTTTTTCTAAATAGTTTCTAACTTTTGAGAAATTAGGCTTTTTATTTATGTTTCCTTCTAACTGAAGATATATTTCATTCGTAATACCTCATAACTTCTGCGTATATTGGTAAAATATTGTCTTTGATTTATTTTATTGTTTCAAAAATAACAATGCCTAGTGTTATCCATCTCAAAATAATACAAATTTAAAAATACAACTGTTTTTGCTAAATGTAGGGTCCGGCAGCAAGGTATAGATAATTTGAACGGTAGGCGGATGAGGTTTGCAGAAGCAATATTGAAAATCTGTTTTGATAATTTGCGACGAAGCCCACTTTCATTTATCAGGAGTGCTTAATAAACAAAATGTCTGTTATTGAGTCTCTTAAAATTAATTAGTTTTTATTAAATTAATTTCTAATACATACAATTTTTCAATATGAGCTTAAATTTATTTTTGGTATGAAGTTACTTAGAGCTTATTAATATACGTTTTAGATTTCAATTTGGAAAAAAATGTTTTAATATTCTTTTTTTTTTTAAATCTAAAATAAAAACAATGACATTTTTGATCATCAAATATTATT
Source organism: Eupeodes latifasciatus (assembly GCA_920104205.1). NCBI lineage: Eukaryota > Metazoa > Arthropoda > Insecta > Diptera > Syrphidae > Eupeodes > Eupeodes latifasciatus. Next base: position 369,029,438 of record OV049924.1, read on the forward strand.
GATACAGTATAAGAGCTTGTGCAGAAATTTTTTTATTAAAATCGGTTGATTACATCTTGAGAAAATTGAAAACTAACGGTAACCCTCTAGGAGGGTAACCCTGGAGTAATAAAAAAATATTTTTTTTTGAAATTGAAAGAAGCCAAATTAAGAACAAAAATGTTAGAAAAAATTAAAAGAAAATCTATCGGTATTGTTTTTGAGAAAATTCTAATTTTCGATTTTTCACCAAAAAATTTGTATGGGGGCTACTGTTTTTTTTAGTCTTTAAGGAACCAGAAAAAATACCTAACTGGAATCGGCTTAAAACCTTAATTTTCAATCGATCCAATGGTTTGGCCTGCAGGGGCGAGGACAGACAGACAGGCAAACAGAAAGCGTTTTCATTTATATTAAAAAAAAAAAAAAAAATATTTTCAAATTGAAATACCAAAAATGTGGATATTTAAGACATAATCTTATATCCCACACTATGTTGTGAAAATGTAAACTCTGTCCATAGTTTTTCTTTTAACTGAACTTCAAGTTGTTATATAAGAAAGGATACTTTTCTCACATACCTCTGCCTCTAAAATACAAGAACAACAACAACAATTACAAATTAAAAATAATCACTTTCTAACATAATTATACCACATTTCCTGCCAAAATCACCTTCAGACATCACAACTGTACCTACACAAATATATTGAGTGTAGAATGTATGTTGGGTGAATATTATCCACAAAACAACCATTTACACCAAACTATTTCCATTTGAAAAGGCATCTTCCTGGATAAAAATAAAGAGAATCCTTTTGCATCATGATCCCTCTCGCCACACACACCCATCCTGCTGAGCTCTATGCTCAAGTTGAAGACTACGCAACATTAAAATTTCATTAGAGACCTTTTTAAAGACATCAAAAACAATGTGCTGCCAATCTCCCCATGCATTCCGTCCATAATCATCATACCATCATGCCAATCCCACATTACTCCAAAATACCCAAAAACTTAAACCCTATAGTCTCGCGAAATAATAGAAATAGAAACTTTCCCCAAAATGCTGATGGTCTTGGTTCTCTATAATAAAACTTTATGAGCATAATTCCCACTAAATATCACAACAATTCTTATAGAGGGCGCTTTAACAGTCATCCTCGTCCTCGTCGTGATCCTGGACCTGGTGCTGGATTCTCCTCTTTTCTTCACAGGTCAAATTCAGTTTTACCCAAAATATTTAGTTTTTTGTTATCTCAGAGAATCAAAAGAAAAAAAGGAAATTAAAAAAGAAAAGGAAACATGCTGATGAACTTTCGGTTTTGTTGGCGGTTTCAAAAATGTAAGCTGCTATGAAACTTTCAATGAGCCTCGAGAAAAACAATAGAAAAACCGAAATACTAGACTCGCATAGCTCTTAAGCCTTTAATGTCCTTTTTTTTCTTCTCTCCTCTCCTATGTCGAACAAACTGTGTATTGTGTGTGTTTGATGTCTAAAGCGAAATTAGAGTCGAAGTCGAAGTCGAGCCAAGTTGTGTGCTCGAGTGGAACTATTGTTTAATTAAAATCGAAACTTAAGCAGGTTAAACAGATAACGATTTCCTTTGAATTTCCACATTTGAATTTCAAGACTTCTCTTTGCTCCTTTTACTCCACACACATAAAATAGTCATACATATCTATACATATGTAGAAAATACTTATATAATTGCTTGCTTAGTGATGCAAAATGATGATGTGACTATAGTTTAGTTTTGTGTAGAGAATACAATACGAATATTGGAGGGAAAACTTAATGGTCAAACATCACATTAGATTCGAAATTCCGGGTAAAATTGTGTAATATTCGAGCCTGTCAGTTGGTCGTCCTGTGGCATACCTTCAATTCAAATAAAGTTTTATTCATCTTCTTGTTTGCCATCGTCCTCATAAACGAATCTAGCTCGTCTTCTATGGCTTTGGGACGGGAGTATATAAAATTTTACTCTATTTAATCGAGGCCACAGAGAGATAGACTTTATAATCGTAATAAAAAGTCCTCAAAATCTACTCCACTCCACTTTATACCATAACCAAGACAATGCCAAATTACACATATTGCATGAGAGGAATTTTTTGCATAACTATGATGTGGTATGGTATATAGTCATTTTACATATATTGTCCCTTTTGGGTGATATATACCACCACTCGAATGATTTACAAAACAAAGAGCTGACGGTTTTCGAAATTATTATCTTATCTTCTTGAAAATAAGATTTAGAGATGCCTGCGAGTCCTTAAACTTGGATACAAAAAATATTTTCAATTTTCCGGTGTACTGAGCATTACACAAAGAACACACACAAATATAAAAAAAAAATGAAAGAAAACACGACCATCAGGAGCCAGGATCCAAGAGCCAGGAGCAGGACCCAGAAGCAGGACAAGAACAAAGAAAAAGACTTCCAAGAAAACCAAACTAAAGCCCAAGCCAAAGCTAAAGCACAAAACTATCTCATGCAGAAGGAGCAGGTTAAAATAGGGAGGTCACACGGGATAGTTTTCGATTGCGTGCACCAAACCGGCATTATCCTGTTTTGTGGTTGATTGTTGCGGTTGCCTGATACTTTATTCCTATCTTCTGCTGCTGCTTTTATACTTTTCTCGTCCTTGCGTTCGTTTGTTCTCGTTGTTCTTTATTCCTTGCTCGTTGGTTGGACTTATTTAAGGGTTTTAAAAGAGGGGCTGTGGGGTTTGTTATAGATACAGTTCATATAAAATTTTCTACTACTATTTCAAAGATACGACATTATATAGTATCTATAGATACATTTGTATGTAGCATAGACAATTCCGGAAATTGTTGTCAAGATAATTATTATGTTTACATTTTGTTAGATGGAATTTTGTTTTATTTTAGTTGGAAATCTATTATTTTGAGAGATCTGTATTTTTTTTTTTTTTTTTTTTTTTTGAAGGGATACTCCTATAATGCTTCTTATACTGATACCATATACAATATCTATAGAGAGACTAACAATATTGTTATCCTGAATTCTTCATATAACAGAAATTCCACGAAAGGTATCAAGGTATATGCTTAAAGAAGTACAACATAAACCTCACCTCTTTCTTCAATATTATTCTAGGGTTTTTGGATATACATATATGTATGTATATAGTATATATAGGGTTGTGTTTTTTGAGGGTAATTTATTTCAGGATGTGGCTGAAAGGAGCTTCGGAAGTTATTCAAAAGTGAATTTGATGTTATAAGATTGCATAGAGTATAAAGAATGAGAGTTTCAGTTTATGATTAAATAATGGTGGAAAAAGCAACTCAAAAGCATGGACTGGAATAATTCAGATAATGCTCTTGAACTTATAAGCTCTTACCTACCCCTGATATCAGCATGTGGTTAAAATAAATATGTATGTAGGTTAGGTATCTAAATAAAGCAACAAAATTACATTCTGCATGCAGTTTGTGTTTAAACTAAAATAATGTATATGCACAGATTATTGATTTTGTTTTAATTTTCAAGCTTGATATAGAAATGCTCTACAGATTTTCACTCAAAAGTATATTGGATTTATAGCTTAAAGCATGAGATTTTCAAGATAAGTTCGAATTTACAAAAATCGTAAGACTTAAGCTTCGATCATCTGAGAAACTAATGTTATGACTTGAAAAGTGAATTGAGGAAACTTAACTAACAGTTTTGTAAGTTCGAGGGTTTTGTATACCTTTAATATACCAAAGACACAAAGGCAGGTGTCGCTGTACATTGATTTTGAATTCCTGAACATTGCAATGATAAAGAAAGGTAGAGTGTGGCACGGCATTCCACATTCGCGTAGTACGGCTAAAAAATGAATCTCTGTACTTCATAGTTCGACCGAAGTTGGACTCAAGGTTTAACTGATGGGCATTCCTGGAAGCGCGGAGATTACAGTTAAATTGTTTAAGGGGAGGAATGCAACTGGGCTATTTCACTAGAGAAAAGTCCGTTCAAATAACTATAAAAAAGGATAAGAAAAGAAACTTTACGATAATGTGACGTAATCGAGTTGATGCTGTTAATGTCAAAAATCATTTTGAAAGATCTTCTTTGAATACTGCCCAAAAGGCTTTAATAAGTTACTGGAGCACCAGCCCAGAGATGAGAGTTATATTCAAGTTTTAAACGTATATGGGTTTTGTAGATAGATCAAACAGAGAGAAAAATTTTTTGCAACGTCTCAAAAAACCTAGACATTTTGCGGCATTTTTGGCGACATCGCGTATGTGATCGCTCCACAAAAGTGGTTGCTGATACACATTCCGAGGATGTCAAGATTTTCAGTTTCGTTGATGCAAATGCCAATCATAGATAGTGACAAAAGAGGGTATATCTCGCTTTAACGATACAAGACAGCATTGGGTATTTGAAGCATTAAATTCCACACGGTTTTTCATTCCCCATTGTACAATGCTGTGCAGATCGGAATTTAATGAGCTTATCATATTTTTCCGTTGCAGTTCCACATCCGAAAAGGAGGGTTGTGAATCTGGAAACGAATATGAAAAGTTAAGAGTGCTATCGTCAGCGATACAATGTATTGGATTAAAAGGAGCAGACAGGAGATCATTTATAAAAATGAGGAAAAGGGTCGGAGACAAAACGGAGTCCTGGGGCACACCAGCATTTATTTTTTGGGTTTCAGGCTTGAATCCATCCAAAACAACTTGTATTGAACGGTTTGAAAGAAAATTTCTTATCCATCGAAGAAGAGATTCGTCAATACCAAAAGCACGCAATTTCGATAAGAGAGCGCGATGCCAGACTTTATCATTTAAATTAAATTAGGTGGCGCAACAGTCCGTAGAGAACCAGGACCTAGTGACTTACAACTCTCAACCATTCCTGTGTGCGAGTAATGTTGTCAGGGATGGAGGGGACCTACAATTTATATGCCGAATCCGAACGGCTAATTTTGAGAAAGCACTTTTTCATGACAAGAATTACTCTTGGAGAATTTGTCGCAAGAGGCAGTACCCGTGAAAACTCTTTTTTTTTAATTAAGGTGGCACAGGCAGGGATTGAACCCAAGACCTCTCGCATGACAGTCCAACGCACTAACCATCATGCCACGGGTACTACTCAGACTTTATCAAATGCCTTTAAAATATCAAGTTTTATAATCTTACTTTCTCCAAAACGATATAAAGATCTGTTCCACTGTTCGGTGAAATGAACCATGAGATCACCAGTGGACCTATCAAGAAGCTTCCGTTCCTCAAGATATTTCTTAAGCTGATAATTAATAGCCGTTTCCATGACCTTAGAAAGAAGGGGCGTTAGTGCTATCGGTCGATAATTTGCGGGAGAAGAAGATTCGCCTATTTGTGGGATTGGCTGAACAAATGCAGTTTTCCAACTACTCGGAACGAGCCCAGAAGAATAGGATAGATGGATAAGATAGAAATAGAACTCCTCGTCAGAATAATAGTGGGGATACCATCCGGACCAGCGGATGTATGAGTGTTGAGATCTATGAGAACTCTCGCCACAGTTCGCGTACGAAAAAATATTGATCCCATAGAACCATTTACGCGTTCAAGAACTGGGGGAGGCATGACACTATCTGGTAAGGTGGAATTTTCGGCGAACTACCTTGCAAACAAGTTAGCTTTATCAATAGAGCTAACTAAAGGAGTGTCATTGACAACAAGCGTAGGAACCGAGAAAGAGGAAGATTTCCTCATGTTTTTTACGAATGACAAAAAATTCTTACAGTATTTTTCGCCGTAATTTTTGGTACTGTAAAAATTTGGTACTTCCAATATGGGTGTTGCAGGCCTTCCTGGATTGCTTTAACCATTTCCGGTTTTCCTCAGTTGGCTTGGCTTTAAAACACGGGAAACTCACCTCTTTCTCCTTGATAACCTCTTTGCAGCTCGAATCGAATCAAGATTTTATCTTGGGTTTAATAATTTTAACGCTATTCGAAATAAAGGTTTTCATTCCCATATGAATCATACTAGTAATAATATCTGCACTGGAGTCTACGTCACTGCCGAGGAATCATAGTGACCAGTTAAAGATCCTGAAGAAATTATTGAGACCGTCCCAGTTGGCTTTTTCATACTGCCAAACGGTTCTCTTTACAGCTCTTTCTTTAACTGATTTTGTTTGACACGAGAAACTAGTAGATATGACACTGTGGTCCGATGTGCCTAGAGGTGGCAATACGAGTACACTGATTTTGTATTTATCAGGATCAGAAGTGAGAAACAAGTCAAGTGTATTTTCTTCTCGGCCGTTAACGTCTGATATTCGAGGAGGCTCATTGACAAGCTAAGTAAGATGGTTACACTCAGCAAAAATCTCAGCACACATTTTTTCGGGTGTTGTCTGGCCCAAATGGAGAAGCCACAAAGAATTGTGCACATTGAAATCGCCCGTAATAATAAGTGTGAGGATACAGGGACACAATTCTTTGGAAAATTTGTTTTTAGTAAAAGAACAGAATTGGTGACAGGATATGTACCTATCCCTATCTTACTCCATTTTGGACTTCACACTTTTCTGTCCCATTTATAATGCAAATGCCGGATAATCTCCCTGTTGACGCTGTCAAAAGCCTCCTAAAAATCAATGAATAGTAGGTGAAGTATTGACCGATGGATATTCAAAGCACGGCTTAGATATTATCAACAACATGCTGATAATATTGTGATCAAGGCAAGGAAGCATCCAGTGCGGAATCCTGGCTATTTAGCGTGAAATAGAACCTTAACTGTTGAAATGACATTTTTATAATAACCCGAATGGTCATTTAAATATTTTGACATTTCACGATACTTAAAAGATTTTCGTTCTTAGAGTGAATCTGGTATGGTGGTACGTATCTTATTTTTCTGACCACATTTTAAGAAAGAGCTGATACGCTAATTCCAAAAAAAAACATATTACGTTATGAAAATTACAATAGAGAACATGAAAATTCCACTTCAATTTCTAAACTGTGACATATACATAGAAACTATATTACAAGTATTGAAATCGTAAAAAATGAGCCGATACGCGTTTTCATTTTTTTTAAACTAAAAATAAAAGTAGTCAACATACAATTATTTTTGTCAAAAATCGAAAATTCGAATTTTCTCAAAAACGAGAAGAAAGATTAGATTTGTTTTTCTTAATTTGGCTTATTTTATTAAAAAACAAATATTTTTGTACTGCTCCAAAAGAGTACCCTCCGTTATTTTGTTTGTAAGTTTTCTCAAGAATTAATGAACCCATTTCAATAAATTTTTGTTCTGCACAACCTCTTATACTGCCTTAATAATATTTTTCAAAATTCGATATCTCAGAAAGAAGTTAATATTTTTTAACGAAATTCAAATGTAAAATGTATGTTCATAAGCACTACAATGCTGATGAAACGCAGATTTTTTGAAACTTAGATCAAAGTAATTCTAGTTTAACATAAAAATAAACCGATTTGATTTTGAGGATTATTGCTTTATTTATTCTAACATTGTAAATTTTACTAAACTCTCAAGTTAAATTTTCTATAGAATTCATTTTGCGAGAAAAAAAATAGAAATAATAACAGATTTCCTTCCGTAACTCAAATTAGTTTGAAGATCCTATAAAAATCTTTTTGTTTCAGGATATAAAGGCAAAGACAGACGATGTTATATAATTATGAACTTATTACCTTGAAAAAGAGTGATACAATTTTTATGCATAATTGTTAAAATATATTTATTTTATTTCAAAACGTACATAAAATTTTATAGAACATATAAAATAAATAATTTCAACAAAAACTTGTTTTTGTTTTAGAATAACCTTACACAATTTTTTATATAAATAAACTTTTAACAGTTACAGATGGCATCCAAAAATATTCAATATAATATTTCATAACAAAACATATTTTCCAGGAATGCACACATATTTTTTGTATTATTATTTCAATATTAATATTTTATTTATGAAGGTAAGACACTGATGTCCGATTTCATAAACAAACACTAAAAGCACTTTTATCTAAAAGCTTTTTAAATTTTATCAGGCCTTTAAATTTGTTCAGTTTCACCAAGCTTGAAATAAGAAATTTCAGGGATATTTTTGTTAAAATAGAAATCTCTTCACAACCCTGTAAAAATAAAACCCCTTTTTTCTTTCTATTAAGCGAATTGTGTGAGAAAAAATGAGAAAGCATTATATGTTGAAATAAATGATAAATCAAAAATCGGCAGCCAAAATGGGCATTTAGTTTTAAAAGGTGTTTAAAATCTTGTTTACTTTAAAAACGCTTGGTGAAACCAAAATATCCCATTTTACAGTTTAAAATCCTGTTAAATGTATAAAAGCTGTTTATGAAATTGGGCATGAGAGTTCTTAGAACCAATATTACAATACCACAACAGGAAGTCTGTTAAGACTTGGATTTTTAGAAAACTGAACTAGCTCATAACGAAGTTCTTTGTCATGTAGATCAAAGCAGACATATTTACAAATTTAGTGTATAAAAACATTTTCCTGGAAAATATTTCATTTCCCTTTTCTCTTCATGTATGTAACGTGTGCATAATATGTAAATTTATAATTTTGTGTGTTTAAAACAAGGTCTAATTCCACTTTATGTAAGCTCAACCATCTATTAATTTAAAAGCCTTCTGTATCATGGCTTGACTAAAAAAACTTTTTCTAAGAAAATTGTCCTCCTCGGGTTTCCGAGCTATATTATTTGATGACTGCCATATCATTGAAGCTACATCTGTCAAATTGAAATGATAAAAAGAGGCTTTGATGCGACCCACATTGATAACTTCTCATCCGTATTAGTCTGTCGATTTTTTTAAAACTCTAGAAAAATATTAATAACAATATTTTGTGTAAGATATAATAATTTAAAGTCAATATCGTTCTTTGAAAACCATTTCTTATAAGTTTTATTATATTTTACGTTAACAACAAAATTCTGTATACAATGAAATAATTTTGAAGTCAACACCTTCATCTTTTCTCAAAATATTTGAATTGAACATCAGTTGTTACCAATTTTTCGTTGTACTTTGTGTAGCTGACCCGGCAACGTGTTGCTGTGGCTAAAGTTTTTTGTCTTATTACATTACAAAACAAACATGGCGACCTTTATGTTGATTTTCTACTACCGTTATCCTTTATTACCATACAATTATTATTTACGAACAAAAATGGAAACTTCATAGCTGGTATAAAAATGTACTGGTTTTGGATTTGAAAGTGAAAGAACAATTGATCACAATTTTCGTACAATTGGTGTAAATCAAAAATCAATATCAATATTTATTATTTTGAATTATAAGTAATTTTAATTTCAATTTAATTTAGCACTAATCTGTGCACAACGTTTTTGGTTAACCAATCTTTCGCTAACACAAATAGGCTCAACGGTTTTTTCACACGTAAACATGGAATATGTAGCAGCTCATTCGAAAAACATGGACTTTCCAAATATAAACCACAAATGAACATAATAGGTCCGTTCGCGTACTTTCTGCACTAAAATTCGTAAAAAGAAATATTTTAAAGAGTGGGGGTAAAATTCTCTCACCAAAAAAAAAAACTACAAAAAAGTAAGCGAACGGGAAAACAACAAATTTTTCACACAATATTACTGTCTTGTTGCTGTTCTTTGAAAATTTGTTTTTAAATTTTATAACTGTTCAAATGGTAGACATGAGCATTCAAGAGGACACAAGCGTACACAGGTTTTTCTCAAAACCCACCTCTGTCTATCAACTCCTACTCTCACCTCCCCGTGGGGAACATCGGGTACCTAGTACCTCAACTGGAGATTGGGTTCTATCCCCAGTGGAAAGTTGTTGGGGGCAGCAAACGAGAGAGTGGGACGAGGTGTTTCCACTAAGGCACCTCTCCTTATCCAGACGGCAGCGGACGAATTCTCGAGATGGAATCAACGGTGGCGTCTACAGTTCCAGTAAGGTTGAACTAATTAGTGAACTACTTAGTGAACACCTTCTACGACTTATTCGGAGCCCAGGCCTATAAGGAGCGGTTTATCCGGCTCCCCGTCCTTGGAGTTATACTAAGGATCTGGCCCTCCAGGTTGGGGGTTGTGCCGTCAGGGTGACTTCCTGACCACGTAAAAATCTTCTTGTTGCGAAGCACCAACAAGCCTCGGATACGGACGGATTCACTGTTGACAACCCAAGCAAACGAAATAAGGACAACGAACTTCGGATCTGTACGTGGAATGTTAGGTCCCTTAACAGACCACGTGCAGCCGAACAATTTGCGAAAGCCCTAAACTGCTGCAAGGCAGATATTACCGCCATCCAAGAAGTGCGATGGGATGGACCGGGCAAACGCAAACTAAAAGACTGCGATATATACTACGGCGACTGCTACCGAGAACAAAGGCAGCGTCTATTTGGGTGTGGATTTGTTGTTGGAACTAGACTCAGGCAAAAAGTCTTGAGTTTCAACAGTGTGAGCGAGCGCATCACGACAAATTCGCCAACATAAGCCTAATATGCGCGCATGCCCCAACAGAGGAAAAAAGATGAAGACACCAAAGACATATTCTTCGAGCTCTTGGACAAGACATATGAGCAGTGCCCTGGCTATGACATTAAAATTGTCTTAGGAGATTTTAATGCCAAGCTAGGAAGAGAAGACATCTTTGGTGGCACAATCTGGAGATACAGCCTGCACGACACCACCTCCGACAACGGATTCAAGCTGATCGATTTCGCTGCGGGGCGAGACATTCTGGTAGCTAGTACGCAGTTCACACATATTCAATATCCACAAGGGGACATGGAAATCTCCTGATCAATCAACCGTCAACCAGATTGACCACATTGCGATCGACGCACGACACTTCTCCAGTATACAGGATATCCGAACATTCCGAGGGGCCAACATTGACTCGGACCACTACCTCGTTGTAGCCAAGGTACGACTACGGATATCCCGGTCCAAGCCAAAACAAGGAAGTACTGTGAGAAGTTTCGACGTTAGACGGCTACAATCGCAAGAGACTGCCATGTCCTTTTCCGATCGAGTTTCTAGTAACCTCTTAAGGAGTCCTATGCTGCATGCATTAAGCATTGAAAACCAGTGGCAACATTGCCTTGCAGCCATCAGAGATGCCGCCTCTGAAGTGCTAGGTTTCACACGTCCACAACAGCGAAACCCCTGGTTTGACGACGAATGCCGGCAAGCGCACGCAGCGAAGCAAGAGGCATACAAAACGGCGCTGCACAGAAGGACCAGAGCTGCTCGCGAGCTCTACAAGCAGAAGAGGAGAGAGGAACACCGGCTTCTTAGATGGAAAAAAAGAGAGCACGAGAAGCGCGCGATCGAGGAGATAGAGGGATGTTACAACAGGAATGAGGTTCGTAAAGAATTGTGCAAAACTCAACCGTCAACACTAGAGGCACAATCTTCCAAAGGTCCATCCAATTACTCGGATACGCAGATGATATTGACATAATTGGAAGATCAAAGCGTGATGTCAGTGGAGCGTTTTTGAGCATTGCGACGGAAGCGAAGAAAATGGGTTTAGTGGTCAATGAGGGCAAGACCAAGTTGTGATTCAAGTAATTACTCTGTATTTTCGGAAAAATACTCTGAATAAATTCATTTTTTTTTTCTTGAAAAAAAGTGCAGAAATTGTCTGGCAGTTTAATGCATTGCGTATTTGGTTGCAGTTCTATTTTACCCTTCCCAATATCTAGCAATTCTTCGAAAATTGCTAACACAAAAAATTGAAAAATTAAAATTTACTGTATTTCGTTTACTATACTCGTACAATATAATATAAGCTCCCTCAGTATTCTACTTTCCAGAAAGGTTTCTCAGAAATTAACCATTAACAGACTTTCTGTTTAGCCCCTATCATTATTTTGTTTTAAGACGTCGGAGTACCTTACCTTTATGCATAAATAAACCATTTTTGTATACAAAAATGTTTTTGCATTCCTGGAAAAATAGTTTTGTTATAAAATATGATTTTGAATATTTTTGAATGTCATCTGTATGTGTTACATGATTTTTGTATGCTAAGTTTATTTTTAAGAAAATGTTGTCTGAGGTTATGCAAAAATAAAAACAGAGTTTTGTTGATGAAATTTATTTTATAAGTTCTATATAAAAGCTTATTTATTATTTGAAATGAAATAACTGTATCAACTATTTTTCTTTTCAAAGTAATAATTTAAAAATTGGATAACATCGTCTGTCGTTGGCTTTTTTTTTTCTAGAAAGAATGTGTATGGCATTTTTTAAAGGTCCATATAATGTCTAGCCTTATTTTGCAATATGAATTCGGTTTCAGCAACATTTTGGTAGAATAAATTTTAAAATAAAAAATATATTGTATTCATGTTTTTTGGTGCATGAAATACTCCCATTAAATATATGGAACACAAGGTTTTTGAAGTGGCTAACTCGGATGGCTTAGCAGAGGCGCATATTATCACTCTTGTGTTGGAAAAATTTGTCTGTGCTAATGGTGGTAAGTCACTGATTGCTTGGATGGTTTTGGCCTTTAGTGCTTGAATCCGGTTGTTACGTAGCACCGTTCCTTCACTATTCCGAATAAAAATAAACTCCAAAGGGGTCAAATGGAAAAATGAAATCCTTCATGAGCCTGAAGGTGTCTAAGTCCATGTCTGTCTTAAGTTTCAGTTATAAAATCAGTTAAAACACTTACCGTTTCCAGCTTAATTTTTTAAAGAAAATTGATCCAATGCCACCAAACCCCAAACCGCGCCAAACCTCGCCAAACTTTCAATTTCTGTGGATGCAATGGTTTCTTTTGACAATAAAATGCTGTTTTCGAGCCTCAGATGTAAAATTAGCTTCTGTTTTAACGTAGCCGCCGAGATAGCATTGCTACAATTCAGAAAAGTTGATTTCACACTACGTCTACGATTCAAGTTGCCCTAAGAACAAGATCGTTGTATCGAATTTTCATCAGGCATATGCTTTAAATGCTGACTTGTTAAGATCAATGGCTAGGTAAAGTTTTCGTGTTTTGTTGATTTTTGATTATTGGAATTATAGTTTTCCGTCGGCTTTTTGACCAAAAAGCCGACGGAAAACTATAATTCCAATAATCAAAATAAGTACACAAATTGGTCAATAAATCAACTCAGTTTTGTTGATATCGACATAGGTTTTCAATATTTTACAAAGTTTCTCAAGCTAAAAAATTCATTCCGTTGCGTAAACTGATAGGAATTCTTTTAAGTGTAAGTTCATAATCATAAATCCCCATTGGATTGGGAAATGCTGTCGAGATCAGAATCGAAGGACAAGGATGTGAATCTATAAACGAATATGATAAACTGAACTACCGTCAGCAAAACAGTTTAATAGATTAGAAGGAAGAGTGTCGGAGCACTGGGAGACACAGGCTTTTATTTTATGAATTTCATACTTAAAATTATCCAATACACCTTGTATTGAACTGTAAAGAAAGGTAATTTCTAATCCAACGAAACACAGATTCATCATGACCTTAAAAAGAAGGGGCGTAAGTGGCATTGGATAATAGTTGGAGGAGATGGAGGATCAGCAATTTTAAGGGACAGGCTGGGCAAATACTGTTGTACTCATCCGCTCATTGGTTTTGCCAGTGTTGAAGAATACTTTTTCAGAACAATAAGGAGGATACTATGCGGCCCAATAGATTTGTGTATGTCAAGATCTTTCTGGACTTTTGCAACTGCACGATTGCGAAAGAAGATTCGTCCATAAAATCATTTACGCTCTCCAGAACTCATGACACTCTCTGGTAGCGTCAATTTAAAAACAAATTGTGTTACAACCAAATTGGCTTAATCAATCAAGCTACAAAGGAAGTACTTTTTTTACATTTGACCAGACATTTTTACTACCTATGGGACTTTGTAGAATATTTTGCCGTAATTTCTGGTCATGTAAAAATTTGTTTCGTCGAATATGACCGTTTCAGGTGTTTCTAGCTTGTTTGAACTTATTCCGGTTTCAATTAGTGGATGCGGTTTTATAACAACAGAAACTCACATCTCTGATCCTAATAACCTCTTTACAGCTGGAATCAAACCATGAGTTATCTTTTGGTTTGATAAATTTTACTTTATTCTGGATAAAAGGGATCATTCCACAAATAATTAAATTTGTAACCATATCTGCGCCGTAATCCACGTCACTTTCGAGGAAACATAGTGTTTATTTTGCAAAGAAGTCTGATTCAGTACGCAATTGCACTGATTTATGTGGACCTTGGACTTGAAAGTGCAGTGTGGATATGTCATTGTTTAAAAACGACGACCATCCATTTTTTTGTGACATCTTTTGATATTGTAATCGACCGATGGCATTAAAGTAAACATAACACAGGCCATCGCTCATATTCAGCCATATCTATCCATAAGAGTCATTGAAAATTGGACCACTAGAATCCGTGCCACCATAAGAAGCCGAGGCGGGCATTTGAATGATGTCACATGCCACACTTAATGGCATACATGCGACTTTCAAATAAAAAACTAATTTTGTTATATTCCAATTCAACATCTACCCGCCCTTATTGAAAAACACTTTAGAAGTGATGCGAACTTTCCACAATAATTGTGTGATCTTATCCCCATAGAATTTTTCTTGTGGGGTTTTCCGCAGTCGCAGATCTATGTTAATAAGCTACAAACCACTTATATCCTAAAACTAGAATTGTATGCAAAATTAGAAGGCAAATTATTTCCATGCAGAAAACCCGTAGCATATCAAAAGAATGCAAAACTTGTATAAACTTGACTCAGAAGTAATTTTAAGTTTGGTTTAAATGTTGGTATTCCTTTTCTCAGGAATTCGTATCGGATACGTCTTGTAACCGACATCCTTCAAAGTATCTATACTAATATTATAAATGTGAAAGTAACTCTGTCTGTCTGTTACTCAATCACGCCTAAACTACTGAACCATTTTGCATGAAATTTGGTATGGAGATATTTTGATACCCGAGAAAGGACATAGGCTACTTTTTACTCTGGGAAAATAACGCATTTTTATTTGAAAATTCAGGTGGGCCGATCGCTTTTACGCCTAAACTACTGAACAGATTTAAATGAAATTTGGTAAGGAGATGAAAGAAAGGATATGAGTTACTTTTGACCTCGGGAAAACAACGCATTCCCATGGGAAAAATTATTTTCCGGGGAATCTGATAGCTTTCACTCCTAAATTACCAAAGATTTGAATAATATTTGGATAAAATTGGCATTACGGGAAAACAACGCGTTCCCAATCCTTCGAACATGTTAAACTAATCATACACGTATATTAACGCGGGCTTCGAGCGCCACGTACCTCAAGCCCTCAACGTTAGACGCAAACTGTGGCTCCCACTAAGTTCCACAAAAATAATAATTTTAAACCTAAACTTTGCTATGCTCTACCGAACGGGCACACACGTGAGAGCACACGCCGTTGTCGGACGCATGCAATTACAGAGAAATCCTGCAAATATTTTATTTGTCGTGTAAATTTAATTGTTTTTTTAATACTTCATGATTTACTCGGTTCGTCACCTAACCTAACCTATGACAATCACACTTAGTATGGCCTCATCCCATCTCGGCGCAATTCAAACATACGTACAAAAAAGTACAGCTCAGGGTTTTTCATACTACTATCCAAAAAAAAAACTATCTAATGCCGACGAAGTCGCGGGTAAAAGCTATAGTGAAGCTATAAAATCTATTCTTTGTTGTCTTTTAAAATTTTCAAAAGAGCTGGCATAATATTTATTTCAAATGTGAATTCACTTTTATGGATTCAAAAATAAATATACGTTTCTGCGATTTTTGCATAAGTTGGGAAATTGTTGTTAAAAAAAATGTTCCGTTCTCAGAGAAAAATAAAGCATAGTATCGGGTTTTTTCAATAAGAGCGTTCAAAGGTTTTTTTTTTAAATAAACCAAAAACGGTTTTGGATATCAATGAAATTTTGTATTCCTGTGAAAATACGTTTGATGCCATTATGTATGGAAATCGATTTCTTTTGCATGGCCACCACGGGCACGCTTGCAGAAGTCTAGACATTAAACCCAATTTTAGACGTTTTTCAAGCATAAATCGGCCGATACTAATGCAATTTCATGTTCGATATTAGTACGAAGTTCATTAATCGTAGACTTGACGCAGGAATTAGTCTAACGGCATCAAATCGTCTGAGATAACACGTTCTCCAAACTTGGTATCCAATAAATTGATTGTGACATTCGCTGTGTGGCTTGTGGCGCCGCATCGTCCTGTTGGAACCATATGTCCTCCAAGTCCATATCATCCAATTGTGGCCAAAAATATTCGGTTATCATTGAACGGTAGCGATCCCCATTCAAAATAACGTACCAGTCTTGATCATCACGGAAGAAGTACTGCCCAATGACGCCACCGCCGCCGGCCGGCCCATAAATCACACGAAACCATAATTTTTTCGGGATGCAATGATTATTCATGGAGTACGTGTAGATTTTTGTTTTTTTGTAAAATTATTTTTTACAATTTATTCAATTTTTATTTCCAAAGAATTGGTTTATGTACGAGTATTTTTAACTTCCCATAGGAAGTTATTGTAATTGGTCCGATTTGTCGAATTGAAAATTTTGACATTTATCGACGTTTCAAGGTGCCTAAAGTCGAAATAAAATATTTTTTAAAAGATGTCTGTGCGTGCGTGTGTACGTACGTTCGTACGTCCGTACGTTCGCGACGTTTTTTCGTCGTTCATAGCTCAAGAACCAGAAGAGATATCGACTTCAAATACATTTTGTTATACAGATAATAAGGCAGAAAGATGCATAAAGGGCTCTCAAGAAAATTTCGTGGGTGTTTTTTTTACCATAGCAGTTTAAAAAAAAAGGTGAAAATTTTGGTTAACCCTAAATATCTCATGAACCAATGACGCTACAGACTTGAATTAAATTTTATATAATATATTGTAACGTGATACCATCAAACAAGTATCTATATTTTTGGAAAAAAATCCAGTTAACGGTTTTTTTTATAAATCAAAAAAAACTGAAAAAAAATTTGTCACCTCGAAAATTTTACGACTAAAATATGATTTCATTTCCAAAACAATTTTGTGCAACGAAGAATAATGTTTTTGACATCTGATAAAATTTTGAAAAAAATCCAATTGACAGTTTTTTTATCTACACTAATATTATAAAGTGGAAAGATTTGTATTTTTGTATGTAACGAATAAACTCAAAAAGTACTTGACCGATTTTTATAATTCTTTTTTCATTAGAAAACTACATTATCTGTACCTATTTATGTCTACCCGTGCGAAGCCGGGACTGTCCGCTAGTAAAAAATAAAAAACCTAACAAAAACAATACTAAAACTTGGTAAAAATTTACTTTCGAATCAAAAAGCTTTTCAAAAATTAAAAATATTGTCTTCAAACTTTTTTTATTTCATAGAAAATATTGTTTTCGATGTTCAGTAGTATTTTTTTATAAAAATCCAACAGTCCGTTCTTTCATAAAAAAATGAAATCTACAAGAAATAGTACGCAATTTTGGTAAAAATTGATGATCGGTTCTTGATATCTCTCAAATTAATTTCATTCATCCAATTTGTAAAAATTTAAGAAATGCTACTAAAATTGGTAAAAATATTGTTGGAAATTTTAAAATTTTTAAGAATAAATCAACTGACAACTTTCTTAACCCAACACGAAAACCTACAAACTTTTAAGCAAGACAAATCGACAGACGGGATGGGAAGCTATCAGTGTGGGTCGCATCAGATCCTCTTTTTGAATGTAAAATTCTAAAAATTTACTTAGAAAATAGCTTTATAAACAACTAGCTTTTTACCCGCGGCTTCGCCCGCAGTGGAGAAATTAAATAAGTATGAGAGATAAAGGGTAAGGGTATAATAATAGAAATGAGTCAATATAATAACTAAATTTTATTGCTTGGCTGAGATCAACAATTTTTAAAAATTACTAAAGACAATGAAGTTTCAACACCTTAATATATGCTTATTGAAATGCAACAACAAATGTTAAAATATATTTCACCGTAACAAAAATAAATAATTCTGAATTCTAACAATTTAAAAAAATAAAATACAATGTATTAATTTAAGATATTTTTATAGACAATGTTATAAGTTTTCCCGTCGGGTGCAAATATGTGTAAATTCCGGGCATTAGATACACGTGAACAGGCTACATAAAGTTGACCATAAGAGAAGCATGGGTTTTCTAAATGCACTCCTGCTAACTGTAATGTTTGTCCTTGTGCCTTGTTTATAGTAACAGCAAAGCTAAGCTTGACGGGAAACTGAACCCTTTTAAATTGGAATGGAAGGTCAGTGGGAATAATTGGTATCCGAGGTATTATAACACTATTTCCCTTACCGACACCTGTTAAAATAGTAGCACCAAGTATGTTCTGTCTAAATTTTGTTATCCGAAGCTTTGTTCCATTACATAGCCGAGGAGCATCTAGATTTCGCATAAGCATTACTGGTACATTTAGTTTCAATTGAAGTTTATGTGACGGTACACCCGATAGTTCAAGTGAATTTAAAAACTCCACAGGATATGAAGTACTTAGTTCCGTATCCATAATTGTATCCATTGACAAATATTCCTTCATTTCTCCTTGAACCTCGTTTAAAATGTCAGTGTTGATCCTATTTACAATTTCATTTCTTGGTGCTAATATTGCTCTTGCACACAACCACTGATCACTACACAAATTTTGTTGCAATTCCGGAAAAACATTAGCAATGAGATCCACATGACGATATTTTGACAAACAATTTTGGCATTTTTTCAAATAAAAGCAGAGTAAGAATTAACATCAGCGAGTAAGATCTAAAATAATAAAGTAACAGCTAACCACAAAAATTACGGATAACCTCAAAAATGTGAATAGTATTATACTGCATGTAACGACAGAAGAAAATAACAATAAATATAGAAAAATTAGAAACAGTTGAAACTTTATTCAATTGAATTAGATATTGAATTAGATATTGTCGTCACCGTCGGTAATACAGTGGGTTGGTATTACAATATTCAGGGTTGAAACTTCATTACTATGCTGCTAGATGATGCTAGATGGCGTTGAAGTAGCTAAATTTGACGATATTTTGACAAACAATTTTCTTATTTTTCGTAAATTTTTTTTATTTTTTTTTAATAAAAAGTATCCTATGTTACTTCTAATACCTTCAAGAGTGTATGTGCAAAGTTTCATGATGATCGGTTAAGTAGTTTTTGCGTGAAAGCGTAACAAACAAACTTACATTCGCATTTATAATATTAGTAATTGACAGCACCCAAACAGGAAGTCTGTTTAAGACACGTTTAAAGGAACCTATAGGTACGAGCATCTAAACCTTCCTTTCGTAGTGTGGGCTTATGGTGACCTATTTGGACTGTTTGCTCTTATGCATTCTTTTACATACTGTGTACGTCCAAACGGGTTTGAATTCCACTTTAGTTCTAGAATGGATGTTTTGAGCTTTATTTTGATTGAATGCCCGATATTTGAAATATGTTTCACAGGCACCTGTGCACATAGATGTAAAAGTTCTATGCTCTCAAAATTTGAATGATTGAAAGACTTTTCTTTGGAATGATTTTTATTTTAGATTTTAAAATCGATTCATCTCAAAAAGAATAGGTCAATCCTCAATAAGTTACCTTGAATGACTTTTCAACTAGGCATGCATACGTCATATGTATATTGAAGAAATATCCTTCTTTTTCGAAAGCGTAGGGTAGGTATACCCATACTAGCATAGCCTTTATATACGTAGAACTCTACCTGCATGATGATGAATAAATTGAAAAAAAAAAAAGAAATTTATCAATCAGGTCACTTTTGTAGACATGTGAGGCCACATTTCCAAACAAACAAGAACAATATTTACCATTCATTAAAGTTCGGTGGTATGGCAAGGATAAAGTCTCGTATGGGGAAACACATATCGAGCATCCTGTAGTATCATATGAAATAAAACACATCATATCCATCTACAGGACGTATGTTTCTATATGCTAGAGCAGAGGAAAAACGAAACAACCTCCTATAGTACTCCATATTATGAACTCATATGGCCCATTCCACTTTTCGTTAAGAGCCTCATGGCCTGCCTACCTTTCCTTCGGTACCTCAATCTTACATAAGTATATATGAAGGCTTCCATTCAGTTTCGGACTCAACTTACTCATCATCATCAACATCATGATGGTGGGTTTTAAAGTCCTTATGTCTTCAAATGGATGTATTTTTTAACAGGATCAATATATGCTTGACACACACAAGAGACCACTTCAAGAGCACTTGGATCCTTCCAAAGCACCCGTCATCAACACCATTGACTCAGGAGTTGTTAGACAGGAAGATGAATCGACAACGACGAGGACCAAATATGGCGACGACAACGACGACGACGTCAGCGGCGGTGAAGATTATACGAAGTAAAAGTGGGTTCCTTGTATGTACACATCATATCATACATACATATGTGGGAACTTGGAAGGATATCGTTTTCTTTAAATAACAAACATCCTCTTTTCTGATGTCTTCCCCCTCTGTATTTTTGTGTGTGTGTGTTTTTTTTTTTTATTTTATAAGCATTGCCAATGTTTATTTTGTCTAATATTCAAGTCAAGTGCTATAGATATGTAGCAGCAGTTGTTGTTGTTGTTGCTAAATCAAACATTTCCAACACGTTGCGTTGATATGTGTCGGGGTGTGCAAACTTTTGGTATAAAAATAAATGTCCTTGACACCTGCGACTGTATAATTTAGTGGAAGCACGAAAATGCATCTTTTTTATTTTAAGATAAAAAAAATTGTCTTCAATTCTTTAATAGTCGAACAAAATATATAATGACTTCCAAGTAACACTGCTCTACAATTTATTTTTGAATTGAGGTTGTAGGTTTTTTAAAATTTTCTTCGAAAATCTGCATTTTTTCCAAAAAAAAAAGTTTTTCACAATTCTCTTTATATTGTTTAAATGTTTCAATAATTTTGTAAATATTTTGTTCAGCAGTAACTTTCTTGATGGGTTTCCACCTTATCGTGGTAGGGAGGCTAACGTTTGATTCTTGGCTCACTAAGAGGGCCCCAATCCTTTGATGAAAGTAGAGAACAATACATATATAAATATATTAAGACGGAGAGAATATTCGTCGACTTATCGATAGAGGTCGCGGCTACCGGCATTAGCTTAGCCCCCTGGTCTCAATATCCTTAATATCGTGAAGAGAATTCGCATGTGACAAACCGCTTAAATCGTTTGAAACTCGTTCTCTGTAACAAACATTTCTTTCCTTTTCTTTTTATAATCTTTTATTTTATTTTCTTTCCTTTCAGATTTGTTTTTGAAAAATGAGTTCTCCAAAACAATGAACTACATACCGCCCTTACCTTTCTCCTGACCTGTCAGACCTGAACAGTGATCTCTTTCCATAGAAACCAAGACAAAGCGAAAACGCAAACGAACGCACTGGGACATGAAACGAAGTCTCTCCCCAAGGAGACCCTGACGCAGAGACCGTCTTCTATTGGCAGTATTTTACATAGAAGGGTCGTCAACCCATCTGTGTCCGGTACGCCTATACTGAAAATGTGCATGAACAGATAATTGGACCGATGCTCTCGATAAATAATAAATAATGGATACGAATTCAGAGGACTGCACGGACGAGAGGAAGATGCTTAACCCTGCGAAAGTACATCAGAAAAGACAAGTGACAGCGTCATGACTGTAAATAAGAACAAGGCTAAGCAACGAAGGGCTAAAGTTCTCAACGATAGGACGCTAAGGGAACTGTTAGGCGCTATGCTATCACGGCTCCAGAATCCTTAATGGAAAAAGAGAAGCTAACCCTGAGCAGATCCGATCAGAGACTAAAGACTTTAACACCGAACACAGACGAACGACAAAAAGACAACATGTACAAAATAGTTAGAGAGGATATGAAACTCCGACCCAACAAGATATCCTTGACGATCTCCTTAAAAAGAGCTAGGAATACCAGCTCGTTCCCAAAAAGCTCCTCGTCCGAGATTAGAAAAAATTCAAGGCATCGCAAGCACAGGGATGCCACCAAGTAGCCATTGCCGACTTCGGCAAATCTACACGTAGAATGTCGGAGAACCAATGGCAGCTGTTGGAGCTAAGAATCCTGGAAGTAGTCAACTAAGTAATTGTGAGGAACAGGCTTCCTCCAAATTTTTGTAACCTCACGACACGGTCCAGGTAATAAAAACTTTGACCTGCGAGGTTGATAGAACTCTAAAGTGGCTCCAGAGTTCATCGCGAAAGCGTGGCACCTTGACCAAGTATGGATTTCCGTCTTATAGACATTAAGAAGATCAGTAATCTCAACTGTCCAACCAGGAAACTCCTGATAATAGGACTCAAAATTCCAAAGGATCCTGCTTGAGAGATACATCTTATCTCTCAATACCGATCTGAAAAGCCAAGAGTGGGAGGCAATTAGAGTTGAAAAGTAAGAAGGAGGCCAAGAAGAAAACACAGAAGACTGATACCACTTCTGCACAAAGCAGACTTTAAGGGAATAACCCGCTGACGTACATATATCTTGGAAGTATTCTCTCTACGGGTGGGAAAACTGAACTGAACGTAAACAACAATGTAACTGTCACCAAATACTCTTCTTTAGCGGCAGTTATAAGATAACAGGCCAGTGAGAGGGGGAAAAAAACTTTTTGTATATCCTCAGGAAAGCCAAAATGTTGGGTGTATTTTGAAAATCGCGAATCATTGTGTCTGAAGTGTTTGTTTATAAACATACAGAGAATTCCAATGTTAATTTTTCATAACGCAAGTACAACTCATGGGAAGTGACAAAGTTGGTGAATTAAGCCTTAACGACAATTGACAGCCTTTAGTTTTCGAACGCATTCCATTCTACATGATTTGTATTCCTCCATTTAACAATGCTTTGAAGATATGAAATGAGATAACTCATTGGGAATCTAAAAATAAATACAGGAAAAGCTCTGGATACTGTCGTCAGCAAGGCAGGTGACCGACAGAAGATCATGAAAAAGAGTATTGGAGACAGGACACGTGGCATCCAGTTCATTTTGTGGGTGTTAGATTCAAACATATAGTAGTAACCTTGACGTGATTATAAGCGCGTAGGACTGTCATGCCAGAGGTCTGAGGTTTAATCCCTGCCTGTGCCACCTAAAGACGCCACCTCCACTTGCGAGGAATTGACAAATCCTCCAAGAGTAACTCTTGTCACGAAAAGTGCTTTCTCAAATAATCCGTTCGAATTCAGCACAAGACTGTATGTCTGTATGTCCCCTCATTCCTGATAACATTACTCGCACACAGAAATGGTTGAGAGTTGTAAGTCACTAGGCACTAGTTCTCAACGAACTGTTGCCCAACCTAATTTGTTTCTCAAAAATATTGCGTAATTTTTGGAAATTGTGAATGTGATCATTGATTGAGAGGTGGCTGTTGATATAACATACAGCGAGTTCATATACGTTAATTTTTCTTGACGCAAGTGCCACTTATTAGAAGTGACAAAGGTGGTGAATTAAGTTTCACCGACAATAGATAGCATTTAGTTTTTAACACATTAAATTCTCCTTGGTTCTTATGCTCCCAATCAATCAAATCAAAATTGTGAACCTCAAAAACAAAAATGGAAAGCTGGGGGTTCTATCGTCCAGCAACAGACGGAAGATCACTTATAATAATGAAAAAGAGTACTGGAGAAAAGACAGATCCCTGTGGCACTCCAGCGCTAATTTTGTGGGCGTTAGTCTTAAAAAAAAGTCGTTTTTATGAAAGAGGATTCCACAAATATCACAAATATTTTCTACTGTTTAGTTAGATAAAACATGAGAGTGCCATTATTTAAAATGTTGTTTGTTTTTTTGATATTTCTTATAAAGCAAACAAAATTGTATGGAGTCAAACGTTAAATAACTATACAACAGGTCATTTTTGGTAATAAAAATATGTTTTATATTTGAATGAATTTATACTACACTCTCGATGTATTGAATTTCACACTTCGCACAAACTTAATTTTTATTACTTTACTAAATTGTGTTATTTTGTTTTTATTTATGCATCAACCTTCATTGTTTTGCAATAAAACAAAAGATTTTAAATGAACAATATCAATTACTTCACGTTTTGTCCTTTTAGTCACAATAATATATCAATTTATATTCGTACAAAAATATTTAAAATTAAAAAAGAGTATAAAATTATTTATTCATTTTCCTCTCAAGGAAAAACAAAAGTTATAACATATGCATAAATTGAATTTGGACATGTTTTTAATAATGATAAGGATGACAAAAAATACACAACTACTCGTATTTAAATTGAATTTCGTGATGTAAATAATAAAAAAGTCAAATTGGAAAATACAAATTAAGAAAATATGAGCTAAGTTAATTTATTTATTTTAAATAATCAATAAAATGCATGACTGGATCAAAAACAAATTGATCTAGGTAAGCATAATTGTTAGACATAAAGATTTTGGTTATTAATTGAAATGTTTTTACCATTATATTGTTAGTTATGAATTTTAATAAAAATGTTCATACCAATATTTAATTGAATTTTATTATTTCTATCAATTTGACAAACTTCTAATCTAAATAAATTACAGTTTGATTGATGTAAGGTGCACCAGAGGTTGGTTTAAGACAAATAAAAAATCAAATTATGGGGCCTATTTTCTAAATTTTTTTTAAATTCCAATTCAAATTTAAATTTTAAAAACTATTCATTTAAGAAACTTGTAACACTTTTTTTCTTTATGCAAAGATTATTTAACCGAAACCGAATTTAATAGGTTGCTAATTGTTTATTTTTATTTTATTTACAAGAAAGTTAAAAGATAAGGCATATGACGAAACGACGACGACCACGATGTTTGCCAAAATGCGAAACGTCAAACTAGAGGCGAATTAAAAAGGAAAGCGAAGCGAATTAAAAAGTGTTACAAGCAAAAACACTCCATTACCAAGACCGGAATCTTTCGTACGTTTCACTCTCCAAAACCCGTTTGTTTACATTGTTGTATTTGTAATTTTGACAATTAATCCATGAATAGATGTGAGCACAAACAAAAAAAAACGATGCCGTGGGCTAGCGGCATTTTGCACAGCAAAAACAAAATGGAGGGGTTAATAAGTTTTTTTCAGGTTTTTCTTTTTACTTTTTTTCGATGAAGAAGTCAGTTTTAAGCTTTAATTTTGCATTCATTTTGTTGATAGCGAACCAATGTACATTTTCGTCTTCAAAAAAGCATGTTCAACATCAGTTTATTATAATTAATTCACTAATTTACAGTAATCACTACGAAATTCTTTAAGTTTCATAATAAACCTCGGATTTTTGTATCAAAGATGCGTTCGAAGAACCATCAAGTTAAGGGTGCGAGCGCAATTTTTGTATTAAATTATAATAAATTTTCGTTAACGAACGGCCCAAATATTTTGTTTGCAACTAATTAAAATCTGTATCAATTTAATTAATCCAAGTATATTTATAGTTTGTTTTTAATGATTTAAGCTTGCAACTATTTTTCAATTCCATTATGATTAATAAATATTAAATTTAAAAAAAGAGTTATAATCGAAAAATATCTTATCCATAACATTCTTGACTGATGGAAGCATACATGTATTTGCTATCAAAAAAAACTATGCATCAAAGGAACACCAATGTTTTAAAAAAGTAATCAGAACGATTATAGCGAACCTGTTGAATAAATGCAGAGCAAATAAAATGCAAATTTTGACATATATCACAAAATGAAAACGTCTTAAAATCGTTCTGAATTCATGCACAACTAATTTAATAGAACATGTAATCGTCATGAATGTTTATTGTTGACGTACAGAAGTTTTTTTAGTGAATTTCCACAGTTTAACGCAAAATATAATTTTCATTCATTCCTTAAAAATGTTTAGTTACCAAAGTTCAAGTTTACTTATTATTGTTTGAAGGGTATGTTTAGTGCTGCTAAAAATGAAACAAATTAATGAGTTTTACGTACATGTTTTTCTTAATATAGTAAATACTTCCATAGATTACATTTTATAAATACAGAACATGGAAGAAAATATACATAAACAATAGTTTTCAGGTATAAAGCAGAGGTTAGTGTAGAAAAATATTTTTGAGAAAGCCAATAATATTTTAGGTATGTTCATTAAAGAAATTTCCGCTTCGGCTAACCTTCATCAACTTTTTAGAAAAAAAATTAGCATTGATAGCAGCCAATTATTTCATAGCATAATTAATTTTTCAGATTGTAAAAAGTCTAGAAATTTTCATACGCTACAAAATTCGTAATTTTATGCGTAAACATAGAAGATAACATTATTTAGTCAAGAAGTATGGATTTTGGCGCGTATACCGTTTTTTTTTTTTATTGGGTGTTCGGTTTCCCCATACTGGAATAAAAAAAGTTACTTAAATCTATTTATTGCACTCATTTAGTTGGTATTGTGTGTAAACATATTGCCTATTTCTATTCCTTAAAGATGCTTTACACAAAGCAACTTATTTTTAAAACATGGTTCCCTCAAATTTGTATTCCAAAATCTAACTACAAACAAAATTCTAACTCTAACATAGTCCCTCAAAAAGAAATTTTCAGGAATATTTCTGCAACAAACAAAACTAAAATTTGGTCTTGCAACTACCGAACTGCTTAAATGATGAAAATACTAATCTAATTGAGGAATCTGAACTAGCTAAAGTTGGCAATGGAACTTCACAAGTATGCTTCTCGTAGAATTGTCTGTACAAAAAAATACGGAGGCACCCGCCTATTGTTTCCACCTGAACTTCTAACGTTGCCAAAAAAATGCTCTAAGCAAACTACAGCTGAAAAAATTGTCTGTTTTGTTGTTTTACAAAGTATTGAGTTACACTTTTGTCCATTTGCAATAATTATACTTAACCAGTTGCAGCGCATAAAGCGTTCGCAAATAATTTAAGTAGACAAAATAAATAATAATAAACTAATAAATCATTAAATAATATGTATTTGGTCAATTTTATTTTATTTAATATACATTTACAACATTTATTTGGATTGAAATTAAAAAGCTATACAAATCTTCCAATTTAAGACCATGTCAGCACTTCAGATTCTGTTGGTTAGGATTGTTTAGATTTTGAACGAGGCCATGAAACATTCAAAATGAAGCATTTAGATGGGGCTGATTACTATAATGAAGCATTTTGATGGGCCTGAGGACTAAATGTGAGAATGTGTTTGGTTTTTTGCATCATTTCACGCACACTTTCTCACATTTAGTCCTCAGTAGCTTGTAGGCAAACCGAAATGTCAGTCTGAGATTCCGGTCTTGGTAATGGAGTGTTTTTGGTTACAAGAAAGCCAAATAAGTGCTGCCACCAAGCTACATAGTTAACTAAGGGGGTGGGTTCACTAGTTGATTGATTGGACAATTAATTTTATTGAACGATCAATCAATAAAAAAATGATTTTTGATTAAAATGATTTAATGCCACAGGGGCGTACTTACTTTCCGTAAGCAAACAAAAAGGGCGCCAGCAATTTTTTCTGAAAAATAAATAAGGAAATTGCAAACCTTTTTTAAGAAAAGAACAACGGTGAAGGAAAATTATAAACCACAATGTAAATAAAAGAATCAAAGTTTTTTTTTATATTAATCTTTTTATTGTCTGAGAAACCTTACGAAAAGGAGCAAAACTCAGATTCCTTTCGAAATCAAAGTGAACATTTAAGAGAAAATTATATAGACACAGTAAGATGGACCTGGTTCTTGAATAAATATATATATTTAGAGAACGGGACGCGTGTTCCGCAATATTTCGAAGAAATAAAAAACGATTTACCGTATAGAAGACAAAATGTATATTTCCTTGTAAAACTATTTCTCAAAATTAACCAAAATTTCACAGCAAGGAAAGAAACAACCAATATATATTATATAAATTTTGATACTTATCAATTTTTCAGCTCCTTCTACCACTACTTCCTGCTCGGAATTTCTCCCAATGCCTTTTTCGTTTTATCTTCCACACCAACAATTTTTCTTTTAACCACAATTTTCTATCTCCAAAAACTTTTTTTCCTAACACTAATATAAACTACTATCTCAATTTTTAATTTTTTCTTAAGTTCCGTAAATTTTGATCTTCTTGGTACTACTATTTGTAACCTCCGGTCTTCACCAGTGAACAATCAGAATCCAATTGTCAGGACTCTCATTTCCTGAACAATCACTTCTTTTTCATTTACACCCATAGCTTTTAGCCAATGTGGAGTCAGGACTCTCATTTCCTGAACAATCACTTCTTTTTCATTTACACCCATAGCTTTTAGCCAATGTGGAGTGGCGGATCTCGATCACGTCATTTTTGGCCACTCATAGCAAGTTTGCTGAAGAGCGCCAACGTGCCGAAATGCCGCGGTCCTGCTTACTCGCAATTTCTCTCCCATCAGAATGCAAGTCATTTTCAGGAATTCGCCGCACGCTATCGAGCACATCAAACGTTGTTTGGAAAAATCCTTGCCCTTCTTCTCCTAGGTACTGGGGGCCCATAAAAATAACTTTCGAGAAGGAAACAGAAACATTAATCAACAGAGAGAACGCATCTATTCAATTGCAATTAAATGAACTCGTACCAACAAAAGTTATTATTGAAAATAGAGAGTATATTGTCAAACACCAGTTGATACTTTCATTCAATGGTTGATGGCAAGCTATGTAATAGTCTGAGTGGTGTTCGCTCTGCTCAGAGATGTTATCTTTGTCAGGCAACATCCAAGGAGTTCAATAACATTGAAAAAATGGTATCACTTCCGATCTCACATGAATTTCTAACATTTGGAATATCCGTTCCTCATGCAAGGATAAGAATGTTCGAATACTTGCTTCACGTTGCCTATAAACTGCCTGTAAAAGAATGGCGTAGATCGAAAGCGACAGAAGATTGTGCGGCCCAAAACAAATTAAGGATTCAAGAGGCATTTGAAAAAGAATTAGGGTTAAAAATTGATCGACCCAAGCCAGGATATGGCAACACGAACACAGGAAATGTAGCTAGGCGTTTTTTTTAAAAACTATATTATATCAAGTGAAATAACTGGTATAGATGTTAATCTGATAAAAAAATTTCACATAATATGGCAGTGCTTATCAAGTGGATTTAATATAGATGTTCATAAATTTAAAATGTATTGTTTAGAAACTGCGAAGTTGTTTGTATTGCTGTATCCTTGGTACTATATGAGCACTTCAGTTCATAAAATTCTTATTCATGGACATGAAATAGTTTCTGAAAGTGTATTGCCCATTGGTGAATTAAGTGAAGAAGCGTTAGAAGCCCGGAATAAGGATTTCAAGATGTACAGAGAGAATTTCAGTCGAAAAACATTAAGACAAGATACATTAATAGACATTATGAACCGAATGTTAATATCTTCAGGTCCCTTTATTACCAACCAGAGAATTATAAAACCGTTCAAAAAAATCCATTTGAAACTGAAGCTATCGAAATGTTCTTACAGCCTGATTTAAACAACCAAGCCGCAGACTGAAATGATCGACTATTTTTCGGACTCAGAATAATCATAAATACACAACAAATTTATTTACAACACCAAACAAAGATAATCGAGATGTTTTTATGTGTATATGTACATATGTATATATGTATATACCTATATGTGCATATATATGTATATATATATACATATACATATACATACACATTTATACAACACACACATATACATATGCACATATATGCAACGATTCATGCAAAATATTTTTGTTAACCTATTTTTTTAGATATTAAAATCTGCTTTATCTTAAATCAAAATGATGCTGTACAAATGCTCTTAAAACTTCAACTTTATATGAATAGTTGACCCAAAAATTATGTAAGATTGTTTTAAATTTCAATTGTTTACTTGAATTTGAATTGAACACATCAAACACTTTTCGAAAAATATATTTTAGTTTAATCTACAAAAAACATTTACAATTATCGCCGTTCGTAAGGTACTTCTGCCCCACTGTGCGCTGATATCACTTCCAGGTCACAGCGGCGATTCCATGAGTGCATTCAGCCAAAACCCACTATTTATTCGCAAGAAAATTAAAACCTCGAAACCTAAGAAAAACTGAATCATCTCACCGAGCATTCTTCCCCACCGAATAAAAAAAATAAATGTAGGAAAAACGTTTGGTGTAGAAGTAATTTTAAACCCCATTGGCGGAGAGGAAAAAGTGGTAGCTTTCCTTGTTTTTAATCGACGCTTTTAAACATTTTGTCTCCTACTCAGATTTTGGGTTAAGAGAAATCGCTCTTAACGTTCCATCTTACATACAAATTTGTATCAACAAAATTTGGTAAATGAATGTTTAAAATCAATTATAAAAAATTAAAATTTTAGTTTTAATGAATTACGTTGGGCCAGCGACCATTCTCAATATAAGTAACTTCAGCGTTGGGGACCAAGTGTCTACCGCGCTTAAGGTTGGTTATATCGTTTTTGAAAAAGGCATTCCGTCTGCGAAATATCGCTTCGTAAAACGTCTAATAAGCGATTTGGTATATGTATTTGGCATCACTCATGCGCCGTGTATTTTGTGACATCCATTTGCCAAATTTATTTTCGATCTTCTTCACTATACTGAGGGAGAGAACAAGTAGCTGGTAAACCATGGCCGTCCTACTCTCTCTCAGTAAGGTGAAGAAAGACACCTAAAGAGAAAAACAAAATTAATATGGGAGTAGGGATGGAAATAAGAATAGTTTTTGTTACGGCAAATTTTTACCATAACAAACTTTATTTAAAAATAAAATCTTAGAATGGGTTTTTTTCTTTTCAATAACAACAACTTAATACAAAATTACTAATAAAAATTAGTAAGAACCAATTTTCGATTTCAATATTTAAGGTGGCGCAACAATCCGTAGAGAAGCAGGGCCTAGTAACTTACAACTTTCAATCCTAGGTATAGTTTTTATGCTTAATTCGAGCGGCTTATTTGAGAAAAAACAATTTTCATGACAAGAATTACACTCGTAGGATTTGACAATTCCTAGTAAGAGGCAGAACCAGTGAAAAATGTTAGGTTTGATAGTCAGGGATTGAAACCATGACCTCTAGCATGATAGTCGTTGGGACTTTTTTTTTGAAAATTAAATTAAGAAAACAAAAAAATCAAATTTGAACAATATATATTTAAAACCGAGTGTGTGTATAATGTATGTGTGTGTGTGAAATGTATTTAAGACCGAAGACGGAAACGTTAAAGCTGGTATAAAAATCTAGTGGTTTGGGATTTGAAAGAAAAGGACTTTGAACACAATTGATCAAAATTTTCGTACAGTTATTGTAAAGAAAAATCAATACTCAAGAATTAAATTTAAAATTAAAATAATTTTCATTCAATTTTTTAAAAAATAAGTATCGGGTGATTTTTTAAGAGCTTGAGAACTTTTTTTTAAAAAAAAACGCATAAAATTTGCAAAATCTCATCGATTCTTTATTTGAAACGTTAGATTGGTCCATGACATTTACTTTTTGAAGATAATTTCATTTAAATGTTGACCGCGGCTGCGTCTTAGGTGGTCCATTCGGAAAGTCCAATTTTGGGTAACTTTTTCGAGCATTTCGGCCGGAATAGCCCGAATTTCTTCGGAAATGTTGTCTTCCAAAGCTGGAATAGTTGCTGGCTTATTTGTGTAGACTTTAGACTTGACGTAGCCCCACAAAAAATAGTCTAAAGGCGTCAAATCGCATGATCTTGGTGGCCAACTTACCGGTCCATTCCTTGAGATGAATTGTTCTCCGAAGTTTTCCCTCAAAATGGCCATAGAATCGCGAGCTGTGTGGCATGTAGCGCCATCTTGTTGAAACCACATGTCAACCAAGTTGAGTTCTTCCATTTTTGGCAACAAAAAGTTTGTTAGCATTGAACGATAGCGATCGCCATTCACCGTAACGTTGCGTCCAACAGCATCTTTGAAAAAATACGGTCCAATGATTCCACCAGCGTACAAACCACACCAAACAGTGCATTTTTCGGGATGCATGGGCAGTTCTTGAACGGCTTCTGGTTGCTCTTCACTCCAAATGCGCCAATTTTGCTTATTTGCGTAGCCATTCAACCAGAAATGAGCCTCATCGCTGAACAAAATTTGTCGATAAAAAAGCGCGAAACACATTTCGAACCGAACACTTATTTTGGTAATAAAATTCAATGATTTGCAAGCGTTGCTCGTTAGTAAGTCTATTCATGATGAAATGTCAAAGCATACTGAGCATCTTTCTCTTTGACACCATGTCTGAAATCCCGCGTGATCTGTCAAATACTAATGCATGAAAATCCTAACCTCAAAAAAATCACCCATTGAGGTAGGTGGGGCGAATAGTTCAAAATCATCTAAGAATAATATTTATTATTTTGACTTGTATATAATTTTTATTTCAATTTAATTTAGCATTAATCTGTGCCCAATATTTTTAGGTAACCTGTCTTTCGGTAACACAAATAGGTTCGACGGTATTCCTACATGTGAACCTGCTGCTCATGAGAAAAACATGGATTTTCCGAATCTAAACCACAAATGGAAGGTATCATTGGAATACGTAGCTACAGGGTCACTTGTCCTTTCCAGTTAAAATGGTTGCTTTAGAATATTTGCGGTGATCTTATTGATGACCAAACGTTCACCGTTGCATAATTGAGGTGGATTCAAATTACGAAGGAGAATAATAGGTAAACCAAACTTTAATCGAAGTTTATGTGGTGGCATTCCAGGCATATCTTGTGAATTTTAAAATTCAATGGAAAATGTACAAGTATCCATCACCAGTATCGATTGATTTAAAAGACATCAGATCACCTGGTAACAACTGTTGTATCTGTATTTTCGTCAATATCAACATTTTTGGCTGTCATTATAGCCCGATGACTGAGCCAGTTATGATTAAGTAAAATACTCTGAATCAATTCATTTTTTTCCTGAAAAACAATGCAGAAATTGTTTGGCAGTTTAATGCATTGCGTATTTGGCTGTATTATTTTCACTATAATATGAATTTAATTTATACTTCAGTCTAAGTATCACGTGGCCGGCTATGCTAACATCAAAAATTAAAAAAGACAAATTAATTGTATTTCGTTTACCTACTACAATATAAATTTAACCTATACTTTAGCCTCAGCAGCATGTGGTGGTTGTGCTATTAAATTGTAGCTTATATGAAACGTTTGGAAGTTTGACATAGCGCCATCTATTGAATACTTACCAGTCAACAGATGTTGCCATCTGTTAGAATCGTGTAGAGCTAACAGATAATAATTGTGACTGTGAAATAATAGACAAATATCTTCTTATATATAAAAATGAATCGCAAAATGTGTTCGTAAGCGCATAACTCAACAACGCCTGGACCAATTTGGCCAATTCTTTTTTTAAAATGTTCGTTCAAGTTCATGGATGGTTTTTACGGCGGGAAAAATTCGAATTATTGTCAAAAAAACCATAAAAACAGCCCTTTTCTTTTTTCCATACAAATGTTTTCTAACTAAAACGTAGTTCATATTAAATTACAAGCACTCACTGTTGTCTATGTAGGTGTGTTTCTAACGTCAAAGATCATATCTATCTAACAGTGTGCGTTGGAGCACAGACCGCGACCCAATCGTTCAATGCATGATGCTTTTAACCAAGAGTTGCATCGATAAAAACTGTATGATCTCAACACTTTGAAAGAAATAATTCAAACAAATCTTCCACTGTTGAATAACCAACAGAAGTATGAATTTGATATTCTTATAAAAGTAACAAATGATGAAACTGGAGGGATTTACTTCTTAGATGCAGCTGGTAGTATACAGGAAACACTTTTTTGATAGCAACAATTCGCTCACAAAATAAAATTGCGCTTGCACTCCCTTCGTCGGGAATCGCAGCAACTTTGCTTGAAGGTGGTTTGGGAGGAATGCACAATGACCCATAAGAGGTCACTGGAGGCGCTGCTGGACATAACATTGAAAGATCTTCGTGACAACCAAAATATTTTTGGTGGGGCCACCTGTTGTCAGGTGATTTCGTCACTCTTCCAGTTATTCCCCGATCAACTGTTGCTGATGTACTAAATGCATGCCTTAAATCATGGAATTAGTGGCAGTACGTAAAGACACTCCAATTAACAACTAACATGCGAGTATTTTTGCAACATGATGAAACTGCAAATGTGTTTGCGAAGCAGTTGTTAGATATTGGAAATAATAAAGTTGCAATGGAAACTCGACCGGATTCATCACATTACCCACAGATTTCTGTCACATCACAGATTCAAAAGAGGAGCTTATTCAGCGTGTTTTCCTAGGTATAGCGCAAAAGTTCAATAACCATAATTGGCTGGGTGAACGAGCAATATTGGCAGCGAAAAATAAAGATGTCGAGGATCTCAATGCGACCATTCAGAATTTTCTTCCAGGATAGTTGGTTTCCTTCAAATCAGTCGACACCGTTATGAACCAGGATGACTTATCCAGTACCAGTACCCAGGATCAGTTGTCATCATGCTGCGTAACATTAATCAATCTCGACTATGCAATGGAACAAGACTGGCTGTGAAAAAGCTGGATGAATAACGTCATTGAGGCAACAATCATAAAAGGAAAATACAAAGGAGAGGATTTCTTGATCCCGCGAATACCGATGATTCCAACGGATTTACCATTCGATTTTAAACGCTTACAATTTCCAGTACGTCTGGCCTTTGCGATGACAATACATAAATCCAAGGACAATCTTTAGAAGTTTGCGTAATCAACTTGGAGTTTCGCGCAAGAAAAATTATACGTCGCGTGTTCGCGCGTCAAAAAACCGTCTTCTTTGTTTATTTACGCACCACAAAACAAAACAAAAAATGTAGTTTATGAGAAAGCTTTATATTGATTAACAAACTGTATCATAACAGTGTGTGTCTGTTAATAACAATTTAAACATTATAAATAGCCAGCATTTCAGGAAAACTCTGTTTTTTTAAGTAAGCAACATGATGTGTCGAAAATAATAATAAAACTTCATGCTTCATTAAAAAAATGCTTTTTTATTCAACACGTTTTGTTTGTTTTGATATTAATTTATACAAAAGTTTAGGTCTTTTATTCATCGATTGAGGCAGTTCGAAGTCTGCCGGGTCAGCTAGTTTTTAATAAAATAATATTACGATCATCAATTGAGATGTAAGCTATACTATCTTTCAAGTTGGATCTAACTGCATACAGTGCACAAATTTTATTAAAATCGGTTAAGTAGTTAAGGAGTCCATTGCGGACAAACATCTTGACACGTAATTGAAAATGTGAAAAAAATTATTTTTTACTTAAAACAAATTCAATGTTAACATTTTTATAAGGAAATTATTCAGTAATTGAATATTAAATTTTTTTTTTGTAACAAAAGTAGGCATTTGTTGACGAGATAATTGTTTTGCCCTAATAAAATCATCTCGTTTGTTTTTCCTCAAAATTGTTACAATCACTTCATTGAAATTTTATTAATGGGTTTGGATAAGTTTATTCCAATTATGCATAGGAAAAAGTTGTGGAGTACTTAACAGCTTCGTAATCTAAAAAATTAAAACGACACTCCTATAATAAATACAAGAAATCAAAAAATCAAGCTGGTTACTTAAATTTTAGTAAACTTCGGATTATTAGGATTTTGTAATTCTCGGTAAATTTCTATACAAAGCTTACATCGTAAATATCGAATAGTTTTCTGACTTTTTCCAATAAGTCTACACTTCTTTTATCTGCGGTGAACTCACTGAAATCAAATGCTAATTTCGGTCTGCTTTAGTTCTGAAAAACTGTTGTAATTCGCTTTATTGTCTGTTACTCAGTATCTTTAATAAATCTTTTTCGGAGCGTAACTTTTTAAACGAGTCGAAAATTTCGTACCTTGTTCCCTTGTTCATAAGTCGGGTGCTAAAAATAATATTGAAAATTATAGAGGTATTTGCAAACACTCCGCAAAGCTTAGTGAAAAAGAAACTAAATTTTCTTAAGTGTGGCTGCAGAACAGAACAGCTTTATTATGTTACTTTTCCATGGAAGAAAGATCTCAAATCGATGCCGTTCATACGGATTTCAGTAAGGTTGATTGTCTTTATATCTCACGGTAGAACTCAACAAGTTCAGATAAATAACGCATGCTCTAAGGAAATTTTATGCACGTCAGGTGTTTCCCAAGGAAGCCATCTTGGTCCACTTCTTTTCATTATTTTTACTGATGATATTTTTTCAGTGATTAATTACTGCGATTGTCTAATGTTTGCAGATGATCTCAAAGTGTTTTTAAAAGTAAAATGTTTAGAAAATTGTCAAAAAGTTCAATTAAACCTCATTAGTTTATCCTATTGGTTTCATTACAATTGTGTTAAACTTAATATTACAAAATGTAATATGATTTCTTTTTCAATTAAAACTATTTGCTTATTATTTGACTATACAATGTAATCTAAAACTATTAATCGAGTCTCAAGGATTAACGATTTAGGTGTAATACTTGACTCTGCCGTTTCTTTTAAATTGATATGATTTGGCTGTAATGAGCCTCTATCCAGATCCATTGTTTATTTCAATGAATTGTCGTTAAGTATTGATTATGTATGTTTTCCTCGCAGCGTTGCAAAAGCTTATTTCACTTTTAGCTTAACTCATGGCTTTAATTCACAGTTTAGTTTAGTTTAGTTTAGTTTATTAGTCAATCAGAAAACTCTTACAGACTAGAAATAGCAATTATTAAATAAATAAATGCGAAAAACAAGATTTAAATAAATGCATAAGAAATTTAAATTAACAAATAGCGATAATGAAAAGTTATTTAAATATTGAAATTAGAAGATACATATTATATATTATTCAATAATAGAGATAAAATTTTATGTTTAAAAGTCTCTCTTAAGCAATTTTCATAAAAATCTACGTTTTGACAAATTGAGTTTGCCGCCTTGATGCAACGAGATATTGGTTCATTATAACAATAATTTGTTCGATGAAATTGTACATAAAATAAAACAGTGGAACGAGTATCTCTTGGGGGAATATGAAAACAAATTTTTTCTAACAGAAATGAGCATTCAATTCGAGATGTGAGAATGTCCCGAACAAACATAATTGAAAAAAACTTCCTGCGAAGCTCGAGAGTATTAATCCCAATTAATTAACATCGACTACTGTAACTGGGCGTTTCCAAATTCCAATTAAGTTTGGAGATAGCATACCTTGTAAACCTTTTTTGCACTTTCTCGATTCTAACTACTGCCGTTAAATAATATGGGTTCCAAACCACAGAACAATACTCTAAGATCGACCTTACCATTGAGGAAAAAAGACTGCGTAACGTAAAAATGTCTGAAAATTCACGGGCATTTCTTTTTATGAACCCTAGCATAGACTTCGATTTACTTACTGAAAAATCAATGTGCGATTTAAAAGTTAATTTATCATCCAGGATAACACCTAGTTCTTTTTTTTGAATGACTCGTTGCAGAGTTTCATCTTGCAAACCGTATCTAAAATGAATGATATCTTTTTTTCTGGAGCAGGAAAGAACTTGGCATTTGGATACATTCAAATGCAGAGAATTTAATTCACACCATTCGGAGAGTCTAGAAAAATCATCTTGAAGAAGGATACAGTCTTGACAAGTATCTATTTTTCTATAAAGCTTTAAGTCATCAGCGTATAAAAGGCACTGAGAATTTGTAAAAATCTCAGAAATATCATTAATATATAAAAGGAATAACAGAGGGCCGATGTGGCTTCCTTGCGGAACTCCTGAAGGAACATGAATATAGTCAGAAAAAGAACTCTCAATTTTTACAATCTGCACTCGATCTGTTAAATAAGATTCTATCAACTTAAGTAGGTTCGAGTGAAATCCTAGACATCCAAGTTTTTTTATCCAAGAAGCTTGTGGCTTACTCTGTCAAAGGCTTTAGCAAAGTCCGTAAAGATAGTATCAGTTTGGGAGTTTTTCTCAAAGTTAGACAGAACATAATTGTAAGATTTGTTGAAGTAGACCTTCCTTTTATAAATTCGTGTTGGTAAACTGATATATGCTCACGCACAACGAAGAATATCTTGTCGGAAATTAATTTTTCGAAAAGCTTAGGTATAGTTGAGATCTTACAAATTGGTCTATAATTAGAAATATCTTGTTTGGAACCCGCTTTAAAGATAGGAGTTAGAAATGATACTTTCCATTCATTCAGAAATAATCCACTTTGAAGAGAAATATTAAATAATATTGATTTTTTAGCAGAAATTGTGATAATCCATCAGGTCCAGAAGACTTGGAGTCATCAATTCCCTTCCAAGCATTTAAAACTTCCGCTTTGCTAACATGAAGGTAGCCAAGACTAAATCTTTGAGGAACAGTTGGCAGATATTGAGACGGAACGTCAAAAGCATAAACTGATTTGAAGTATATCGCAAACAACTCACAAATTTCAGAAATGTTACTTGTCGAAGAACCCAAATAGCTCATACAGCATGGAAACCCTATAGTTTTTCGTTTAGAGTTTATAAATTTCCAAAATTGACTACTATCATCCTTGATTTTAGCCTCAGCTGAAGATATATACTCTTTATAAAGAGTAAGATTTAGACTATTAAAATCACGTTGGAAGGAGAGATACAAATTACGCAGAACAGGATCATTTTTCTTACTGTTATATCTTTTATATGCTTTGTTTTTTTGATTTTTAAGTCGAGATAGCCTTTTATTGAACCAAATTGGATTTGAATTACAAAAAACTTTCCTTTTTGGAACAAATCTCTCAACTGTGCTATTAATAACACGTTTAAATAAATTATAAGCAGCATTAAGATTAGGCTGATTCATCATATCACCCCAAGAAAAAGAGCCTAGATACGCGTTGATTGCACCAAAGTCGGCATTTTTATAAGAATGAACAAATTTTGTATTATATTTCCGATTTCTTTTTATAAAACTGTAAATACTAAGATTAATCTCCAGTGCATAGTGGTGAATAGAGTTCTGAATCATTGGTAGCAGGATCTTATCAGCTGATACATTTAGATGTTTGTCAACAAATATGAGATCCAATATGCGATCCAAATCATTAGTATAACTATTAATCTGAATGGAGTCTAAGTGGCTAAAAAAGTCTGCTACCAGTGCTTCGACCTCAGTTGTGATGTTAAATGGAACTAAATTTTTTTCTTCCGGATCAAAAATCTATTGTATTGCTCCAAGATTAAAGTCGCCAGCATATAAAAAATGCTGTGAACCAGAAAGGTTTTCAAGAATACTTAAGCAATTATTAAGATGTATATCATATAAATGTATAGAGCTCCTAGGTGGAATATAACTACATATTACAAAAAGTTCGATCTCATCAGTCAAGGAAAGTTGTATAATAAGTTGATCAACATCAAAATCGGAACTATTAGGTAGGGAGTCAGATAAGAGTTCGATAGGCCTGCAGGACAAGCTTGACCGGACAGCTATAAGGACTCCTCCTCGCTCTAATCCTGTTGTTTGTGAACACCTATCCTTTCTAAAAATAGTATAATTTGAATTACACATTTCAAGGAACTTTTCACAGTAACTTTGTCAAAAAGTAATATTTCTTTGTGAGAGGTTACGATATTATTATATATCAATTTAAAGGCCTTAAATATTTCTTTAAGATAATACAAAGAAAATGTATGTATGTCATCACTGATATTTCTGAAAT
Organism: Eupeodes latifasciatus; assembly: GCA_920104205.1. NCBI lineage: Eukaryota > Metazoa > Arthropoda > Insecta > Diptera > Syrphidae > Eupeodes > Eupeodes latifasciatus. The sequence goes on from OV049924.1 coordinate 369,069,269, forward strand.
GTCGATGGTTAAAGGGTAAGTTAAAAACACTTGATTTCCAAAAAGTTAATACTAAATATTTAAGTATATTTTATTGCTAGCAAAATAATATTGATTTTATTTGAAAGATTTCGTTTGATAGCACAGTTAGGATAAACTGGGGCACATTTGACGCCGGGCCACATTTGACTTTGTGATTTTCGGTGTGAACACATCCTTTAAGAAGAAAAGTTGGGATGGTGAACGAAGCCTCAATTAATATAAAGAAACGTTATGAACTTCGACAGTTTTGCTTCAACTCGTCTTCGAGTAACACGTGTTTTTGTGATTTCGGGATTTTTGATGTAATTTTTTACTACAGGTTTGTAAGAGATTTGTGAACAAAATAAAAAAGTTTTTGTTATTGTGAAATAATATTATGATAGCAATGTTCCTAAATTATTAATATTTTAAAACCAATTTTGTTAAATCAAAACATTAATATAAAAAAAACATTATAAATGTTATGAAAAACCTTTGGGGCACCTTTGACTTTTGCAAGAGGGCACATTTGGCTGATAGTGGGGTACATTTGACATTTTGATGAGAGCGATAAAAGTGTTTCCTATGTCGAATCTGATAAATCTAACGGTTTCATTTCTGTCCAAGATAATTTTAAGATAATGGAAAGAACAGAGCTTTTTGACTATAAGCTTACAGATGATGAGAAATTGGGAGTCGGACATTATGTTCTTGTGAAATTCGGTGAAAATTCTAAGAAGCCATTTTACTATGCGGGTGAAATTGCAGAAGTCCACAGTGACTCTACTTACACTGTTAACTACTATCTAAGAAAAGCATCATTGGTAGGTTGGCTTTTTACTAAACCAGCCGTTGAAGATATTTCTTTGACTTTAAGGAGTAAAATCAAATTCAATTCAACCCACAAATCCAGCCTCAACTTCTCGTTGTCGTCAAAAATATTTATTTGACGTTGATTTCGGCAATCTCTATATTAAATAAGATATTTATAAATGTTCCTATGAATAATTCTTAACGACTTTATGGACTGATAGTTATTAAAATGAAGTTTTATAACCTGTTATTTTTTTTAAAGAAAGTGAATTTATTGATTTATGTTTTTTATATTGTTAAAATAAATCGTTTAAACAATTTTTGACTTTTCTTTCCATTCAAACACTAGGCGGAATAGACCCGCTAATCCTCTTTATGCATACGATCATGAGATAAAACTGCAATTGTCAAATGTTCCCCGCGTAAGGGTCCCCCATGCCCGGGGCACTTTTGACAAAATGACCTTTTTTAAAACAAATTTAAAAAAATTGATGCAGTTGTTATAACAGTAAAATGTATCTGTGAGTCTTATCTAGAATAGTCAATGCATCTATAAATAAAAAAGTATTGGAATTCATATATAATCTTCGGAAAAACAGAGTTTTAAAAATTAAGTGTCAAATGTGCCCCAGTTCCCCTACATATATTCTTACAGCAGTTTAAACAAAAAAGCAGTAACATTCTCTTTCTGTTTTAATCAACTTCAAACCCAAATATCTAAAAAACGCCACCAACTATGTTGGTAATATTCGACAAACATAACGTGATAAATCTGACCTTTTATTTGATACCACTTTCATTATTGAACGCACTGATTGCACACTCCATACAAAACTAGGCAACCTCCTTTTTTAATTCATAAATCAGTAGGTAGATGATTTGTAAATTAATTCTTTTTTATTCATAAGTCAGTTGGTGATTTGTGAATTGAATTTATTTAATTCATAAGTCAGTTGATGATTTGTGAATTTATTTTTTTTTATTCATAAGTCAGTTGGTGACTTCTGAATTAAATTTTTTTAACTCATAAGTCAGTTGGTGACGAATACAATTTTTTTAATTCATAAGTCACTAACTTGCTTATGACTTAATGATTTTTCAATTCACAAACTCGCAACCCTGCTTCCTCGTAAATAATTCAAATCTTATATTTAATAAAATTTTAACTTTTCATTGGAGTACCACATATCTGTTAGCTGTAGTGTAGATGCTTGAAGATGAAACTAAATAAATACTCCATTCTTATTTACCATTCTTTTGTGTACTTAAGAATGTTTTGTCCTTTCTGCCATCAAAATACATTCCACGTAAGATATTCTTGCGATCTGCATCCTTTAAAGCAGATCTGAATTTAGTTTTTTTCAAGCCGCTACTTTGAGCAATCATAAGCATAGGAGAAGCTTTAATAGCACAAGCTCTTTAAAAAACTGAAGAACAATCGCCGGAAAGGGATAATGATGATAAATTTAATTTCATTTGTTTTTGATGGTGGCTCAGCCTTTTGTTTTAGTGTTCCAAGGGAAAGATTAGAAGCTATGACTCGAACTATTGCTTTAGATTGTCGAGTTTAAACGTTAAGAACGAAAACAGCACTGTTTGTCAAAATCAAATATTTTTCTGCAACATAACACATTTAGCTGTAAATATAATATTTATGAGTTAAGAGAACAACTTTTTACAGGTATTCAAAATCTCCACCCTATATAAACTAACTTCCAGCTTACCATCTGTCATTCCGAGTTTGACCCCTTTTTTAGTCTTATTGAAATTGATTGATCTGCGACTATTACTTTGAGTTTCATATCACGAAGTTATAAATAAACAATTGAATAGTATTGTATGTTACATGAACTTTGGTTGTTAAGAAATACCTTGATCAAAAAACAATTTAACTACTTCATGACACGCGACTTTCTAGTAAATAAAAGTGCACCCTTTATTATCCTTTGTTATCTTATAAAGAATTCAAAATTGGTATACATTTATTATTTAGATTCGAGATAACAGATGTAGAAATTAAAAAACTGGAGAAATTTGATAGACAGGAAACTCACATTTATGTTATAATATAAACTCAACATACCCTCTGTGTCTACTTAAAGCCTTAAGGACATTCATCACAAATAATAAAATTTCGGTTGATTATATAAACAAATACTTTGTCGTTTATTTGATTTAATAGTGAATATTTATATTCTAAAATTTACAAAACCTATATAGACTCTGGGATGTTATAATCTATCGCCAAAAAACAAAAACCATCAATAAACCAAGAGTTTAACCCTATACACCTCAGGTTCTTCCTGGATAATGGCATATTTTATTTGTTCTTGCGGGATGCGAGTTGAGGGTTGAGGGTTGTGGGACCCTTAAACTCTAATATACATATCTAAACCATGCATTGACCACAGAATTCTTGGAGATAGTTCACAGCATTTAACTTACTGCCTTGGCAATTATTTACTCAATTTCCGATCGGAGATTACAACTTTTGAGGGTTACAAAGTGGGAATTGCTGCTCTGCATACTTGGCATCATGAAGGGAGAAAAAGGATCTCCCAAAATTTATATACATTGTCACCCATTCTTCTTATCGAATATAGTTCCACTTCTATACTTCCATCGCTATATAGCCCTTAAATTACTCAATATGATTTAATAGTACTATCGCTTGTCCTCCACCATATATACCCTCTTATCATGAGCAACTTGTATGGTATCTGTATGTTCCAAATGTATGTAAGATGATTGCAATGAATCTGAAGGACATCATCATCCTGTACATAGATGTATATAGGGAGTGAGTACAAGTAGTTGGTGTAGGTTGTAGCTATATGTACTGTACATGCCAGGACGGATGACAATGATATAGTTTGAACTCTAAACACCCATGATGGCCGCAAGGACATTTGAGTATCCTGTACAATATTGCAAAAAGGACCCCGTCACAAGGAGATGGATGACAAGAGTTTTGAATAATTGCAACCTATTAAGGACAAAATGTATTTTCTAAACATTGTCCTCTCTCAAATCGAACGACGAAATATACAATATCTAATTCAGTCCAATGCGTGTGTGTGTGTGTTCAAGTTAGATTTGTATTGGTTATGCCTTAAGTGTAAGTAAAATGTATCTAATATTTATTAAATTTCCTTGTTATTCGACCATGTTTTCCTGTGTCGAGAGTGTGTCTATTATGTGTAGCGAGAATATATTGGGTCTTATTCACTGAAAAAAATATTTTTCGTTAAATCATAAAATTCACTTCATCAATTGAAATTTCGTTGGCTTAAAGAAAATTTAATTGTAGCAACAAAATATGTAATTTTTATGAAACTCAAACTGTCATATTGTAACGAAAACACTTCATAGAAAGTTTTGCGATTTAAAGAGTTTTGTAATACTATTTTAATTAAAAGTTTAATCACTTTATGAACAATTTCAATCATCATTTAAAACAAATAAAATTAATTTGTCATTTTTCATTAACTAATTAATCCATCAAAATTCTGCATCGTCTTATTAAAAAAACAACACAACCCTTCATAATAATTCGCCGGCTAATGAAAGCTTCTTTAAATGACGAAACACTTTCTTCTTAACTTAATAAAACAATTCTTTGGGACTTACATGTTCTGGTGTTCCTCAGGGCTCCATTTTATCTCCAACTCTCTTCTTTATATTCATTAATATCTTTTTCTAATCTATTAAACTGCTAAGCTGATGCTAATACCCTCGGCTTTTTCGTTTCTAGATTTACACCCTTGTCTATCAGATGTAATTAGCTCTTTAAATTCCAAATTCAATAGCATACTACAGTTGCATTCCCCCTCTCAAACAATTCAACCTTATTACTCTTACTTACTAGAATACCCATCAGCTTACACTTGATTTCCATTTTGGAGATTCATTTTTTAACCGCACATCACCAATTACAATGCACAATGGACTTACAAATTTGAATATTAAAATAGAAGCGAAAAACAGACTTCGGAAAAGCATTCCACATTCTCAATGTGTGGTTTAAAAGAGAATCTCTATTCTTGACATTACGTCCGCTATTGAGCTCAATGGTAAACGGATGAGCATTCCTAGAAGGATGCGTATTACGGATGAATTGTTTTGGACGAATGAAGGCTTTATAAATAAAAGATCAAAAGGAGTAAAACATTTCTTGTACCGTCTGAGAAATCCTAAGCACCTAGCAGTATTTTTGGCAATATCGAATATGTGATTATTTCATAAGATGTGATCTGTGATACATATACCGAGTACTGAAAGTTGATTAGCTTTCTGGTTGCAAGTGGCACTCATAGCATTGAGTTTTTGGAGCATTAAATTCTAGATGGTTCAAAATTCCCCATTAAACAATGCTGTCGAGATCAGAATTTAATGAGTACGGTGCGCGGGTTAAAGTTCCACATTCTAAGGACAAGGTTGCGAACCTACACTAAGAGTATTGTCGTCAGCGAAACAGTTTAATGGTTAGAAGTGGCAGACAAGAGATCGTTTATGGAGAGGGTCGGAGACAAAAGGGAGCCCTGGGGGACACCAGCATTCAGAATAAAAGCCATCCAATACAACTTGTATTGAACCGTAAGACATTTCTAATCCAACGAAACACATATTCTTCAATATCAAAAGTACGCATTTTCGATAAAAGAGCTTGGTGTCAAACTCTATGAAATGCTTTAGAAATATCATTACTTTTTCCATAACGATGTAAGGATTTGTTCCACTGTTCGGTTAGATAGGTTGGGAGGATAGGACATTCCTGGAAGATGAGTCGATCCATTTCTATACAGATGGGTCAAAAACAAAAGAAGGGGTTGGTGGAGGTGTGTACTCTGAACGACTGAAATTAAGTCTCTCTTTCCGCCTTCCCAATCATTGTAGCGTGTTCCAGGCGGAACTTTTGGCGATAAAAGAAGTCTTGTCCTGGCTTAAAGAAAACGTGATATCAACATCTGATATCCGTATTTTCTCAGATAGTCAGGCCGCTATCAAATCTCTGGATTCTGTCTCTACAAACTCTATAACAGTCCATAACTGTCGATCATCTCTAATGGAGATGGCACAACAGTTTAATATTCACCTTCGCTGGGTGCCGGGCCATAGAGACATTCCAGGTAACTGTAAGGCAGATGAACTCGCCAGGAACGGCACAGCACAGCCCATCCTACCACGTTTGGCACGTACTGGCATACCAATCGCTACTTGTAAACTTTTGCTAATGCAAGACGCTGTGAGGAGGGCAGGCACTAGGTGGAACAACATCACCACGTGTCAAGTCACAAAAAACATCTGGCCAACACTGGATTTAAAACGTTCAAGGTGCTTGCTCTCTCTAAGCAGATCGCATATAAGCTCGATAATAGGTGTCATAACCGGACACTGTCTAATAGGAAAGCACGCTACGAGATTAGGCGTATTCTCAAATGATTTCTGCAGAAGCTGTATGGACGAGGAAGAGGAAGAAACAATTCTTCATCTTCTCTGCACATGCCCTGCTCTGGCTCGAAAGCGCAAGAATTACCTAGGAGAATTCTTCTTCAACGATCTAAACGATCTAAATCATATCGGCATAATCAGCCTCACGTTTCGTAAGAGACTCAAACTGGTTCCATTGAGCTTAGGAAGTAACCTCAAGATTCATGTGGTATCACAATGGGCCATTAAACTGGCCTAAGTGTGTCCGTTTCCATCTTGGACAGCCGCTATAACCTAACCTAACCTAACCTCGGTTAGATAAACAATAACTAAATCAGCGGTGGACCTATTGCTACGAAAGCCATACTGCCGGTCATTAAGAACCTTTCGTTCTTCGAGGAAAAGCTTACGCAGTGGATTTACCAGCGTTGAAGAATATCTCTTCAGAACAATAGTTCAAGGACGTGAAGACTCATGGAATTCTGTGGTAGCGTCGAATTTACAGCAAACTATGCTGCAAGCAAATTGGCTTTATCAGTCGAGCTTTACGTATTGAGTGTCATTGTGAACGAGCGCTGGAACCGAGGATGTGTTTCTTGGTGTTTATTACATTTTTTTACAAATAACAAGACATTTTTACTACTTTTGAGACATTGATGTATTTTTTGCCGTAATTTCTGGATATGTAAAAATTTGATTAGTTGAATATGACCGTTACAGGTCTTTCTAGCTTGTTTGGACTTATTCCGGCTTTCCTCAGTGGGGTAGGCTTAAGAAATCCCGAAACTTACATCTTTGATCGTGATAACCTCTTTACAGCTCAAATCAAACCAATAGTTCTCTTTGAGTTTTATTGATCTTATCCTATTCGGGATTAAATTTCTCATTCCATACAAATTTAAATTTGTACCATATCTGTTATTATCGAGGAACCATAGTGACCAGTTAAAGTTCCTAACGTCAATCTTTTCAAAAATTGAACTAATTATGAACCAATGACTTATTTTGTTAATCAATGTAAGTCTTTATACCTTGACTTGTTTTGTGGGTTTATTGACGGAATTTCGTTAGCTGATGTAAAAACCCGAAAACTATTGAAAATTTCCTAAAACGTTAGAATTTCAATAAAAATACCAAAGTTTCGTTGTTTGATAAGGCCATTCCTTTAACGTTCGTTGAGATTCTTTTACGGAATGAAAATCAATGACATTGTAATTGGCTGAATGAATTTGTTCGTTATATTTACGTAACGATTTGTTTCAGTGTTCGTAATAGTGTGATGAAGATGTTGATGATGGTGGACAAAACTTTTCGAAATAGAAAGCAACCAATTTCCATGTAAATAAAAACATTTATTCTAATTCGATTTTCAATATTATTGAGAACAATTCTATATAGTAAGTATAAAATTATGGTGAAGATCTTTAGCTGTTTCTGTGATATGATATTATGGTAACATTTTCCATTATAATGAATAACTGCATCAATGGATGATGATAATAATTATTGTTAGACAATTCGTTCCTTTGAAAGTGCTATTCCTTCCTCTTAAAGATACCTAATATATACATATGTATCCTTAACCTCTCCTTTAGGTTGCCTTTGCAATATATGTGAGATGTGGGAGGAAGAAGAAGATAAATTATAATTATGTAAATCTATATCGATGCGAACAAAGACTGATGATGGTGTGTTGTATTGTGGTGTGGCTTATATCCTTGTTGTGCATCTGGACTAACACTTAATAAAGTTATTCAGAAGAGCATGTTTAAGTTCACCTCAATTTATAGTTTTGTGCATAAATTCAATTATTTTGATGGTTTTACACGGAGGATATACACTATTTTAGTTTCAAGCTAAAGCAAGCTGTTGTTATTATTGCTCTTCTTTTGTATAAAAGGGAACCCGATAAAGGATCATTTCATTTTCCATCTTCTTCCTTTGAAGGAACTTCGATAATGATAGCATTGGAGATAATCTTAATTGTTGAATCGAGACTTACCTTGGAATAATATAATTTTCATAAAGCAGTTCGTGATTGGCGACTATGTTTTTTCTTTGATTTTTTTTAATTCATCAACAAAGGATATTTTTATCGTATTTTCAAGATTTAAGAGTCTATGTTTTCTATTTCCTATTAATTTTTCTTTTTTAATTGGAAAGAATTTGTATGTAATTCATGTTGAAAACAAATATTTTACATTTCATATTGCATGATTCTGGTCAATATTAGGAACACAAGAAAAACTTTTATATCATTTATAGATTTACGATTTGTTTATAAACGTCTATAATCTATATGCTGTATATAGGTAGTAAGTAGGTATTTTATTCATAATTATCAAATTTATTTTTATTCCATTCATAATAAGTTTTTACTTATTTTCTCAGTTATAATTATTGTTTTGACCGGAAATACCTTTTTGCTATAAATAACCTTAAAAAATAATTGGGGTCGTTTTCATGTTTTTGAACTATGTTTTTCACACACAGGGCGTTCCTGTTCCATGTTGAATGGTTCAAACTGAATTTGGTGAATGTTTAAAATTCCAAGTCATGATCTAACAGAATTTGATATCTTTGTGATAAACATTTTGGTTTTTATGCTAGGATTTTCTAGTCGATCTATCCAAGTTCACACTTAAAAAAATTTGAAAGATCATAAACAGATATATGTATTTGAACAACTCTTTTCACAAGTAATACTATGGATACGGATACGGATTCTAAAGTTATCCCATTTCCGGGTCTAGGTTCACAGTTTATCAGATAAGTCTTAGGTTGGGGTCAAAATACTGTATTCAAAATACTGTATGTCATAATACTGCTTAGTTAGATTCTGTATACACAAAATAGTGCACATCAGTCAAAATTCTGCAAATAGTTTGAAACACCACTATATATGCATTTTCTTTTCCATAAAAATGGTAACTTCAATAAATGAGAATCAACGAGAACGAAGTTTTTTTACTGTGATAAATAAAACATTTGTTGGTTTGGAAGTGTTACATGTCTAGTTTTTAACTTTGCATAGAAAGTAATTGTAAATATTTTATCCGATTTGTCGAATTGAACGTTTCGATATTTCTCAACGTTTCAAAGGTCTCTAAAATATAAACGAAATGTATTTAGAGAAATGTATGTGTGTTCGTGGGTACGTGTGTTCTTCACGTACGTACGCCTGGGATACCTTTTTTCGTGAAGAACCATCAGAGATATCGACTTCAAATAAATTTTATTTTACACATAATAACATGAAGAATGGACTTTCAAATAAATTTGAGATCGTTGTTTTATTAAGATTGCATACAAAAAGTAAAAAAATTTGGTATACCTACCGCAAAAATATCTAACAAAACAATAAAGCGTCCTATTTTAATTAAATTTTATATATGTATACGTGATAACAAATTTTAATATTTTAGAAAAAAAATCAAATAAACATTTTTTTAATTCAAAACAAACAAGGCTTCTAATATTGAAGAATTCTTTGCATTAAAGTATAACGTTTTTGACATCTGTAGTAAAATTTGTACATTAGATTTAGACTACAATATCTTGCCAACATATAAAGATATTTGGTCTTAAACTAGTTTTATGTGGTTAAAGCCATAATTTTAAACAATCTTTTGTTATGGGCTAACCATTTTACTTAGTAGCAATTTTCTACATACATATTTAGCAATCTTCTAAGCGATTTCAAAATTTTGTAAGCTTTCGTGTTGCTTAACATAGTAAATTGTTATTTCCGTTTCATGAAAAACGGGCATCCGAACATATCTAAACAGTGATAGTTCGTAAAAATAAACAAAGAAAAATAAACTTAAGGAGACCTATGAATTGAAATTCCCAACTGTAGACTTGACCGTTCCATCCACTCCTCCTATAAGATTATTGGACAGTAGTTGCCATTTGGATTTAACGAACTGCTAAAAGTTAAAACAGCCATTCGTGATTCTAGCCTAAGCTAAATGGTAATAGAAAATTTGATGTTTACACATCGTTTGGGCTTAGTAAATTGCTAACAATTTTACTAAATCTCTTTATCATTGCTTTTAATTTTTAGAAAAATCAAATCATAACCGATTTTTTAAAAATAAGAGATTACAAAAATTTTCACTGGATTATCTTGAACACGAAGAAAGTTACTGACTTGAAAATGATTGATTGAATGATCCATACAGAATATTGCAGATTTTTATAAAAAGATGCAATCTTGTACGCCTATTTCAGCAGATGCATACTGTAATCTATTACATTAAGTGTCTTCTGAGTCTAACAAAATTGCTGGTGTTAGAAAAGCAAACTTTTCGCCCAAATTGTGGAATTGTTTGAAACGCTGACGAATTTCTTGAATGATCCTATCAAAAGATTAAAACAGCTTTTTCTCAACTCTTTTTCATAAGACAGGTTCACATCTTTTGCTATTTCATCAAACATGATCTTTTTTGCAATTCGCCTCTGAGGTTCCATAGTATTTCCAAGCTCTTCACACAAATCTTTTGCATATCGTTCTCGTTTTTCTAATAAAATTTCCTTTAAAGCATGTATTTTTCCAGCACAGAGTTTTATATCAAGTCCTTACTTTTGTAAATATCTTTGTGTGCGTCATTCACTTCAAAAAGAACTGGTTTCACCAAGCCCAAGAAACAAAGAAAGGAAAACGACTGCATCGCAATTAGCAAAGTTACTGCATCGGTTCCTGTGCTCAAACTTTCGCCTGTCAATTCAAATAATACTGTTCAAAAACTCAACTTCTTTATTTCAAAAAGATTTTGTAAGCAATTACCTGTTTCTGTTAGTTTTTCTTTGTTAAAAAAAATCTCTTTATTTACAGCATCAGCCCTTGCACTCCATCGCCTATCCTGTACCCTCTTCAAACTTTTTCCAGCAGCTTTTATCAGAACTTCCCAGTGATGTCAGGAATCGGAAAAGAAAGAAAAACACCATTCTAACATGCCCAAAAAAGTCACTGAAATTGCTTCTACGGAACCAGCGTGAACGCAAACCAGGTTTAACAAATGATTGGAGTAAGATACAAATTCTATTTTTGGATTTGCCGTCCAGACATAACAGCAGCGTTATCATACGCTTGACCTCTACAGTTGCTTATATCAAATCCATCTGCTTCAAGTTTGCTCAAAATTTCCTGCCATTTTTTGTTTTCATTTTCTACCATGTATTGAGCTTCTTTGTCCTTTTCGCTGTCTGCAATCTGCGGTAAAACCACTCCTTGTTAAGCCGACTTGTCTCTCTTTAAGTAGACGTAGACGAAGCTGAACGTGACCACCGACGAAATCAGAATTAATGTGTTGAATTATTTCATGTCCTTGCTGAATGAGGTGCAATCGCATGTTTTTGTCTATGATTACTGGCCATATCGTTCAGGTTCCCATGTTGAAAACCATACAACGCCATTTTCGTTTACATTTCCAAGATATTCAAAGTCATGGCTTTACATGCAGATGCAGACTCTAATTGACAAGATGTTGATGGAGTTGGATTTTCCGTAGCAATGGGAACATTTTGCTCTGGATCCAGATGAACAGTGACAAATTCAACAGCCGTTTCAAGTTGTTCTTAGGTTTGTGCATTTGAGTTAGAAGTAGAATCTGGCGTCTCAGTAACAGAAACCACGTACTTAAGTAAGGCGCCTTCATCTTTTTTAATAATTTCCAATTTGGCTCTCCTCTTATTACGATAAAAAAGAAAATATTGATACACTTAGTGATAATCCCTTTTTAAATCCTGTGTTTTAAATGTAAAAGAACAATTGAAATTGAAAAATAATATTAACACAAAAAGTACTCACTTTTCCGGAATTTAATGTGTAGAATTTTTTTTTGTACTTCTTATTCTAAATTTCTTCCAGCAAACTTACTTTAACTCAACAAATTTTTGTTGGCCAATTTTGCCGCCCCCGGAACGTGCTGCCTAGCGAACTAAAATATGAAGTGCCATGATGGGATGTCCTTCATAATTGGGCCCAACAACAGTTTGTAGCATATAATGGTTAGGTCATGTCTGGTGGAAAATAGTAATCTAAAAAAATAGTTGATCATTTTAGCATTTAAACAATTTTTACTTGGAACATTAAATTTTGAAATATGTTCCCCTGAGTTATTTTGTTTGACAGAAGGATGTTTAAGAGTAAACTACGTTTCTCTAAAAAAATAATTACTAAATTCACTTAACTAATTCTTAACTTAAATATTAAATACCCTTTTATTATAATCAACAGTTAAAAAAGTTGTTATCATTTGCAAATAAAAACAAAAAACATAACTCCAGCCACTGCAATGCTGTTTAATTTCCTAAGTTCATCAATTTAATTAAACTCATCATCACAAAAAAGTTGCAATTAAAGACTTGCTTCTGTTGTTTTTCATTTAAGTGATGACAGAAAATTGCTTAATACTTTTTAACTTAAACTAATTACAAAAAAAGAAAGTTTCTTACCAACCATCATATAATAGCCAAGCAAAAGTCTCTCTGTTAAATTGTTTATCTGATTTGCTTGCTGTTAGTGGGCTTTGTTTTTCGTTCATTATGCGCTTAATGTTAACGTTAAGACAAGAAGGCTCCTCAAAAAATCGTACCCTCTTAATTTATACTGAAATTGAACCCATTAACACGCCACAGTTAATTCTGCATTCGTGAAACCCTGTGGAAATATAAATTTCAAAGAAATTTACTTATGCCTAGGTAAAGCAATTAGTCACAATACGGACCAAGGGATTGAAATAGAAGGTCCTTTTTTTGTTTTTTTTTTTTTTTTTGAGAACTCTCTCTTCTTTGACAGACTCAGGCAAGAGGCACAAAAGAGTATGAGGTATGGGAAATTGAAGAAAAATCAACATATAATGGCAGCAGGTGGTACGTAAGTGGGTACCTACAAACATAATACTCTCTCCCCTATATCCGAACCCAAAAAGTATACAAAAATGTAGAAGGACTCACTAATTGTATAGACCACCCAAAGTGTTTAGCACATTTCAAATTTGCTCCACAAACTCACAAACATATTTCCTCGAATAAATTCATCATCGCTTAAGTACCATTGCTGGTTTTTTCGGCTTTTTCTCCATTTTTGTACATTAAAACGCAAATTTGCATGACAACCATTGGACTAAGCATGAAGGTGGAACAAAAAAAGGTAAAGTAAAGAAAAACACACACACAGAAAAAAAAAAACTCATTACAAGGCACCAAAAGATTAATTACACCATGGCACGAAGCAACAAGAAAGGTAAAACCCTCAAACGAATAAAAATTCCGCACAAACTCCCAGAGCCAGGTTAATACACTTCCACGACATTCCAGCGTCGCACTATGTGCCAATTTTCGCCATGTCCTGTATGTAATGCCGCAAAATATGTCCACTTAAGGTGAACATACACACAGAGCGTGTGGGTGGGGGCGTGTGCATGCAGCAATTCCCACACCACCCAATTGCTCCAAAACCCTTACTCATATGTGCAACATCAAAGGAGGGTATATATTCTGATGTATGCACTGCGCTGTATTGTACGTACACGATATACGGTACGTGCACTCTATAGTTGTGTCGTTGTATAGGCCTTGTAAATTCCGTTTTTAATTACACCCCAATTATTATAATGTATTGTATATGGATTTTGTTGGAACTTATCTTCAAGCCAAAATCTCAACGTGAAATCGGCGGCGCGGTGGTGTTCGGCCAAAAATAAGGCCGGCAACGATGGTGACGTGGTGGTTAGTTAGTACATTGGACGTGCTTGAGGGGGGAAGAAACAATTGAACAAGTGAACGTTGCATGCTGCAAATGACCGCGACGTGCATATTACAGCGCGACCCGTTTGTAATTGTTCGCATAGGTTGCACACAGGATCAAAACACGTTGACCCGAAAAGCTCTGTGTCAGGGCAAGGATTATAGATACGAGCGAAAGCGATTCAAAGATAATAATAATGCATATAAGTATATTTTTCATTTTTGATTTCATGTTGTTGTTGTTCTTATTGTTGTTGTTATTGGAGTTTTTATAATGCGGTTTTATGATATGAAAATAATATACATAAATGTGAATCCATTGTGACATGATGGCATTTGAATGACGTTTTTTACTGATATTGTATTATGCGACTTGTCTCTGGGGCTTTTCAGCAGATTGGTTGATATTATTTTTGATTCCCCTGTCCGAGTATATCTTACCTATAGGGGTTGTTATTTATCGGATTAACATGGCTTTACTTCTGCTTTTGTGCCGATTAAAGGAAACTAATTAAATACCAACAAAAAGAAGTTTTAAACGACAAATTTAAACCATTTCTGAGCAGATATTGAAATATTAAATAGATATAATAAATTTGTATGCACATATGTACCTTACATTCGGAAATCTGATCAAATATATCCACTTGGATTTTCTGAATTTTTATTATTTTTCATTCAAGAACGTCCTTTTAATTTTTTGTTAGAATTTGTTTGCTTTGCTATTTTTTCCGTTAAATTAACATTCTGGCTTACTTTAAATACAAAATAAAAAAAAGAGGCTGGGATGCGACCCACACTGATAACTTCCCATCCCGTCTGTCGATTTGTCTTGCTTAAGAGTTTGTCTATATGTATCAATTTTTACCAAATTAGCGTACTATTTTTTGTAGATTTTATTTTTTTATGAAAAAACGGACTGTTGGTTTTTATATCAAATGATATATGAATATCCAAAACAATATTTTCTGTGAAATAAAATAAGTTTGAAGCCAATATTTGTAATTTTTGAAAAGCTATTTGAGTCGAAAGTAAATTTTTACCAAGTTTTAGTATTGTTTTTTTTTTTAGGTTTTTATTTTTTGTAATAAAAACTGTCAATTCGATTTTTCACAAAATTTTATAGAATGTTGAAAACAATATTTCTTATAAGATAAAATTAGTTAGAAGCCATTATCTCAAATTTTTGAAAAGATATTTGAGTCGAAAATCAATTTTTACCAACTTTTGTTAAATTTTTTTTAGGTTTTTAATTTTTTGTACAAAAGCTGTCAATTCGATTTTTTTCAAAATTGTCAACAGACAACAATATTTTTTGAAAGATTAAAGTAGTTTAAAGCCAATATCTCCAAGTTTTGAAAAGATATTTGAGTCGAAAATCAATTTTTACCACCTTTTATAATTTTTTGTTAGGTTTTTATTTTTTGTAAAAAAAACTGTCAATTCGATTTTTCTCAAAATTTTTCCTAATGTTGAAAACAATATTTCTTATAAGTTAAAATTAGTTAGAAGCCATTATCTCAAATTTTTGAAAAGATATTTGAGTCGAAAATCAATTTTTATCAACTTTTATTAATTTTTTTTAGGTTTTTATTTTTGTTTTAAAAACTGTCAATTCGATTTTTCTCAACATTTTTCAGAATGTTGAAAACAATATTTCTTATAAGATAAACAAAAGTTTGAAGCCTTAATCTCAAGTTTTTGAAAAGATATTTGCGTCGAAATTCAGTTTTTACCAACTATGAGTAAATTTTTTTAAGGATTCTTCGTTGCACAAAATTGTTTTGGAGCTGAAATCATATTTTGGTCGTAAAATTTTCGAGGTGACAAATTTTTTTTTCAGTTTTTTTCATTTATAAAAAAAAACCGTTAATTGGATTTTTTTTCCAAAAATATATTTGTTTGGTATCACGTTACAATTTATAATATAAAATTTAATTCAAGTCCCTAGCATCATTGGTTCATGAGATATTTAGGTTTAACCAAAATTTTCACCTTTTTTTTAAACAGCTATGGTAAAAAAACCACCCACGCAATTTTCTTGAGAGCCCTTTCTGCATCTTTCTGCCTTATTATCTGTATAACAAAATTTATTTGAAGTCGATATCTCTTCTGGTTCTTGAGCTATGGAGGACGAAAAAACGTCGCGAACGTACAGACGTACGGACGTACGGACGTACGGACGTACGAACGTACGTACACACACACGCACAGACATCTTTTTAAAAATCTTTTATTTCGACTCTAGGGACCTTGAAACGTCGAGAAATGTCAAAATTTTCAATTTGACAAATCGGACCCATTACAATAACTTCCTATGGGAAGTTAAAAAACTGACAATAACAACATTGAAACAAAGGGATAATAAATATATAAAGCAAACTCGGAGAAAGTGGATCACTCAACTAAAACATATTTTTCATACAAAATGTTAGAAAGAGTTCTTTCAAAAAACAGTGCCGCAACTGAGTACATAGTTGAATCTTGTAGTTATGAGTTTTTGGTGAGTTGTTTAGGATTGTGACTTAAATAATAATCCAATATCCGAGCTCAACGAAACATGGCCAAAAATAAAAACAGTCGTACATTTTCCGGCATTTCCGTTGGAGGAAAATTGTTCTATACAAATACATATTTTCAATAATTAACTTTAATTTGAGCCTTAGATTATTTCCTTTGCTCTCATTGTTTGGAGTTTTCAGTTTTTTTTTAAATTATCGAAAAAGTTTTTTTTTTTTAAATTAAAGAAAAAACGAAGAGTCTGTCATGAAATTTAATATAGCACTGAACCGTCTCCCAAGTTAGGCAGGAGGAACAATTTTCAATAAGGTGAATTGAAATACAAAATCAAATATTTGAAAACAAACGGCTGACGTACATTATTCTAATAACTGTGCGATCTTTTTGAATAAACTTGCTTAAGTCCAAAGTTAAAAAAAAAACAACAACAATTTTTAAACCCAAAAACAAAGAAAACATTGGACTTTGTTTTAAGTTCTATATTAAAAATATAAAATAAACTATAGATGGCGCAACAGTTCGTAGAAAAACAGGTTCTAATGACTTACAACCAAAACGACTTGACCAAAAAACTTATACTTTGAAAAAAAACAAATTATATATGTATATACATAAATAAAATGTTTCGAAATAAATATTTTGTCTTAACTTTATTGTAAATGGGTTACATTTTTAAATGTTTCCATTGAGTTGGAGTCAATAACACTGTAATCAAAACATTGTCTAGTTAAATTACTTTAAGTCAAAATTCTGTAAATATGATAAAAAAGGAGATAAGAACTTTTAAAATAGCGCGAAAGTTTTTCAGAATAAGGGATCAATACAATATTTCATTTACTATACTTAATTATAACAAACTACATACATAAGTTTTATCTTAAGTCTATGAATAAACGCTTTGAATTTTTTCCAATACTAAAAAATGTGTGAGTTTTAATGTGTTTGGTGCTGTTTTTAAAAAGAAGTAATCCTTTTTTTCTTATTTTGCTTTATAGTCTTAGCACTGACATCAAATTTTTGGTTTGCGGATATAACCGAAATTTAAAAATGGGTATGTTCAGGTTTCTTTTGCCACTAGAACCAGGGTATTTTCCAGATTCCACATCAGAGCTAAGCTAATATATATTTTAAATATAACGGGTTATCCATGTTGCGATTTCAAAAGTGTAGGGCTGGAATTCGACATCTGTCAAACTAAGTTGTTAAATCATTTTTTTTTTCATTTAAAAGTCTGACATTTACGTAAACGTATCGCTTAAATATCACACAACGCATACAAATTGTTAAAACCTACTACAAAAATGGTGATTCTACCAGAGCCACATATCGTGCTTGAAGAGGAGATTATGTTTTATATAATCGTCCAACTACGCAAGCAATTGGCAACATTGTGAAGAAATTTGAAGAGAATGGATTAACTACAGATATTGTAAGGCCTGTGCATCATGCATCGTTTTGCTCGTACCACTTAAAATATCTCTGTAAGTGAAAGTGTTGCCGAAGACCAGAATGTGTCGATTTCTCATAATTTTCAGGAATTAGGACTGTCTTACGGAACATTATAGCTTACTTTGCATTTGGATGTACACCTACATCCATATAAAGTCCAGCTCACGTAACAACTAAAACCAGCTGACCATTCACAACGTCGTAGATTCGTCGAATGGGTGCTTAAGCAACAGGCAGCGGCATCCTCAATTAATTGATGAGAGGCCATTACATCCACATAAAGTTACTGTTTGGTGCGCTCTTTGGTCCGGAGTTGTGATTGGACATAACTTCTTCGAAAACGACGATGGAACGCTGTCACCATCAATTCGGAGCGTTATGGTCACGACTTTTTTTGCCTGCTATTAAAGGAATACGACTTGGGAGTAGTAAGTAAGTAAGTAATTCATTTTATTTACACATTAACTTACAATTATATTACAAAAATGAATTTAAAAGCTATGGCTAAGCCGTCAGCCTGGTTAGCAAATTTTTAAATGTGTATTTGAATATAAAAAATAATTTTCAAAACAAAAATTTAGAAAAACAATAAATATTTAAACGTATTCTGAAATTAATAACATTCTATATTTATAAATAGATTTTAAATAATTACTTATTTTTTTCCACTCGC
The DNA here is from genome assembly GCA_920104205.1 of Eupeodes latifasciatus. Classification (NCBI taxonomy): domain Eukaryota; kingdom Metazoa; phylum Arthropoda; class Insecta; order Diptera; family Syrphidae; genus Eupeodes; species Eupeodes latifasciatus. The sequence continues at coordinate 369,087,906 of OV049924.1, forward strand.
AGGTGTTTAGTAGATCAATAGTCTCTTTCATGGATAATGAATGTTTTCCGAAGAAAATCAACCTTTGTGGTCTGAGTATTGGGCATATACTTATAAAGTGAAAGCAATCCTCTTTCGCGTGTAGATTACACAGGGAACAAAATTGGTTGAAGCTTCCATTGTAAGGGTTGCCATTTAAAGAGAGAACCTCACACCTTGCTTTAAATATCAATGATATTTCACTATAGTTTAGTGAGTCATGAAAGTAGTTTCTTTTGTTCAAGTTGAAATTAAGTTGGCTGTATAGTATCCTGCTTTCAGACTCACGAGCCATTCTGATGAACGTACCACGAGTGATGTCTTCATGTTTTTGAATAATGCGGTATAGTTGATCTTTCAGATTACCTATGTTGCATAAATCAATTTGAAAGGTTTCTCCACAAGTGTTACCAAGAGTTTGCCACCTTGCATACCACCAGTCTTTATTTCTCATCTCATACAAAAAGAGTTTCTTTGAAAGTCTGGATTCACCATATTGACTGCATACCTTAATTATGAAGTCGGCTTGTGATTTAAGTGTATATGTTAAGATTTTTGGCAGTCCGGTTTCTAGGTAAATAGCGTAACTAGGTGTATTTTGGGGCAGGTTAAAAAGCTTTTTTATGAAGTTCCTATTAAATGTTTCAATTTCTTCATACTCATACGCTCCCCAAATTTGTGAAGCGTAACAAAGAGTTGATTTAACCACTGAATCAAATATTTTATATTTCGCAGATAAACTTATTCTCTTGTTTGAAAACACATTTTTCCATGAAAAGTTGAGCAAACTTTGAGAGCTTTTGGCTTTTTCAGTTAGATGTTGTTTGAAATTTAAGTTTGAGTTCAGTTTAACTCCCAAGTATTTAACATCTTTAACTGATTCCAGAAGATGCCCATCATACTTCCATTGTCTTTCAGTGTGAACTCTTCCGGATCGTGCAAAAACCATTATCTTTGACTTTTCGGTATTGATTGTCAGTCCCCATCTTTTGCAGTAACATGATAAGCGATTAATCATTAGTTGCATGTGTTCCGGCGATTCAGAGACTATGACTAGGTCATCTGCATACAGCAACACATTTATTGTGACATTCGCAATCCTTATACCTCCAGGCAGTTCATCTACTATGTCGTTTATAAATAAGGAAAACAACAGTGCACTGAGAAGACATCCTTGCTTCACACCTGTATTTGTGCCAAACCATTCAGAATAAGAGGTGCCATTCCAAACTGCTGCAGTTGTATCCGTGTACATATTTTTAACCACATTAATAAATTTTGAGGATATGCCAATTTGAGAGAGCTTGTAGAAAAGCGCATTTCTATTAACAAGGTCAAAAGCTGCTTTAAAGTCGACAAAAAATGAATATATTTTTTTGTTCCTTGCATGAAACGCTTTGACAATGGATGAAAGAGTAAAAATCTGATCAGTCGTTGAATAATTCTTTCTAAAGCCTGCTTGTAGCTCTGTTAGAATACTTTTCATTTCTACCCACTTTTCCAGCCTTTTTACCAAAACACCGCAAAATATTTTTGATATCACATTCATGAAAGAAATCCCTCTATAATTTTCCACAACGTCAAAAGAGCCCTTTTTGTGTATGGGAAATATCACAGATTTTTTGAATGAGGAGGGTATTTCGGCTGTAGAGAATATTTTGTTAAAGAGAATTTGAAGGTTATTCCAAAATGTAGGTGTTGCATTTTTGAAGAATTCGTATGGGATACCGTCTTCCCCTGGAGCCTTTCCATTTTTCGCATTAAATATCACGGATTGTATTTCATCAATTGATAATTCAACGTCTAAAATTTCATCAAGAATTAGTGGTTCAGCATAGAAGAACGTCAAATTATCATCGTTGGAGAGAAGGAGTCTAAAATGTGCTGCAAGATCTTCAGCAGATACACCTACGCCAATCTTAAAACTCATTCCATTGATTTCCCTTGCAATTTTCCAGAATTCTTTCGAGTTTTGTGTTCGACCTAATGTTAAGGCTTGTTGATTTTCAAATTCGATTTTCTTTTGAAAACACAAGTTTTTGTAATATATATTACTTTCAACGTACCAATTTTTTATAGAATCATTATTCGTAGATCGCAGGGCTCGAAGAAGGGCAAATGATTTAGTACGTGCTTTCCAGCAGTCTTTATCGAACCATTTTTGTTTAAAAAATACTTTCTTCGTGCCTGTAGTTTTGTTTGGTGCGGCGTTTTGAATAGAATCAGTAAGTTGATTAGATAGTGCATTTGTGGACTCTGTATTCAGCTCGTTGTTTATAAAGAAGCCATCTAGTTCACGTTGATAAAATGCTATTTGTTCATTTTTCCAGTGAAGACGAGGAAGCAGGCGAAGATTCATTCCTGGGGGTGAAGATTCATATGGGACGTTTACTTCAATAGGCATGTGATCTGAAAAGGTCTCGCAACCAACTTCGAATTTATGGATCCGTTCGATCCAGTCATTGTTAACGGCACAAAAGTCGATGACAGATTTTCCTTGCCCTCCAATGAAAGTGAAGTGTCCCTCCATATCACCTTCCGTACAGCCGTTCAAAACTATCAAATCATACAATTGCAGTAACTGAAGAAGATCTACTCCATTCTTATTACAAATTACGTCCGCTGAGTTCCTGATAGCAAGAGAAATTGAAGTATTCGATATATTTGATGATGTTGTTGTTTGCGAATTACCAATTCTCGCGTTCAAATCACCAATCAGTAAAACACTCTTGCTAGCTAGAATTTGCATTATATTATATAAATTTTCAAAATCATTTGCCCATTTATTGCAATTTATGTAATAAGGGATGATACACATATTCTCCTCCTTCAGACATTTTACTATTGTTTTACCCTCACACTCACCAAAAGTGTATGTATTTAAGACTGATGTTCTTATGCCATATAGACTACCTCCACTTGCACGACCTTTGACAGAAGTTTTAATTGCTTCACCCCACAAAAGCTTATACCCACAAAAATATTTTTCAAATTTAGTAAAATTTTCATTTGTAACGTGAGTTTCGAACAAAAAAAATATTTCAAAATTCTTAACATATTCAAAAAAGTTTAAAAACAAAAGTTTATTATTTAATCCTGCAATATTGTAAGATAAAATTTTTAAATAATTATTACTATTAATTTGGCTGACGGCATCAAAATTTCAATTCTTAGCTGCTCTATTACAATTATTATTTTTAAAATTTCTATTTTTATGATTTTGGTTTTCATATAACATCTCTGGATCATCTAGTACATTCGGCCCAACCTGACGTCTGCTTGACAGTGTGCTCTTGTTGATAGAAGTGACAACTTCAAAGTTTAAACTTCCAAACATATTTTGCAATTCTGTTTCTCCATCTGTATTTTGATATTTAAGGATATTATTTTTGTTTAAATAAAATATTTTATCACGAATTATCAGTGTATTATTTTTAATTGATATTATTTCATCTGGGTTGCGTGTTCTTATCGCTTTTCGATAACCAAGTAGGATGCGGTGTTTGAGTTGAGCTTGTTTACTTAAATCGCGCTGAATAAAAGAACCTGTGCCTTTCAGTTTGTGTGCATTTTTTAACATTTTTGTTGCGGTTTCGTTAGATCCCGTGTTTAATTTCATTTTAATGAAGTTGTTGTTTTCACTGAGCTTAACTGCTTGTGACATTGTGGGAGCGTTGTTATCCAACAAAAGTTGAGTTATGCCTTCAATTTTTTCTTGTGGATTACCCGTATCATTAGGAAATGAAAATATTAAATTTTTTCCACGTATTTCACGGCTTTGCAACTCAAGTTCTTCTTCCATTACACAGCAACGCATTTCAAACTCATGAATTTGTTTTGTCAGCTCTAGGTTCTGTTTCCGAAGATGGTCGACTTCTTGGCTCATTTTATTGAGGTCATCCTTAGTTGCTAAGTTGGACATGGCAACTTGTAGAGAATTATCGATAATACCTTTGATCGTTAGAAAATCTTCTTGAGTCATAGCCATTTTTTGACAAGATTTAAAAATTTTATACGGTCCGTTAATATTTAAAGGAGTGTTAGGTATTTGTTCTGGCGATGTTTCGTAGATTTTTCTTTTTTTGTCGGTCATGTGACCAAAGTGTTATCATTAATTTTTGGATTTTTAGCTTAAACACTATCGTTACCTGGTGTTTTTTATCTTGTGTGTGTATAATTACAACAAAACTTTCAGATAATTAACTTTTCAATTTAATTATACGTTAAAATAAATATTTAAATTTTAAAATTTATCAGAGCGATATGAAACTTGAACTACTCACTTTTACAGCAGAGTTGCCAACTTGGGAGTATATGTGGTTTCAACAAACCGGTGCCACATGCCACACAACTCGAGCTAACATGTATTTATTGCAAGATACATTATCTGGCGGCGTAATTTTTAGACTAGCCACCAAGTTCATAAGATTTGACACCGCTGGACTTTTTTTGTGAAGATCCGTGAAAGATCGTGTTTATGCAGATAAACCCCTCACTTTTAAGCACTTAAATACCAACATTTGTCAAGTTTTGGCTGAGATACCGCCCAATATGTGTCAAAAAGCGGTCTAAAATTACTGTTTTCTCAATTGTGGCTATATTTTTCATTTTAAGTTCTTGTATTATTGGTGATTTTTACAGTTATGATTCGGGGTAAATAAGTTACCAATTTTGTAAAGGTTGTGACCTGGACTATTACCATATTCAGTTTAAACCATTATTTAGTCACTATTCTTATGAGTTAAGAACGCCGGGACCGATTTCGATGCTTTGCACTAATTCGGAGTATGACCTCGTTTATTTTCCCATACATTTTGCTATTTTACGACACTATCTATATGATAGATGAGTTTCGAATTTCGCCGTGATTGCACAAAAGTGACTTTCATTTTTATAATTCGGCAGTATTGCATTTTGTGAAGTTGAAATAACACCTAATCCCAATTAGGAAATAAAGCTGAATGAAAGAATGAAACAAATGAGGCCATTTATATAATTTTTGATGAAGCTCGTTTTTGGCTCAATGGTTTTGGCAATAACAAAACATAGTTCTTTGGTCGGGTAAAAACCATATTTGCTTCATGAGTTACCACTTTATAAAATACAAAATAACTGTTTCGGTTTTTCTTTGACGAAAACGATCGACACGGCCAGCGTAATCGATTATATGGATTATTTTTTGCCCGAATTATTATATATAGACGTAAGCGGCATGTGATTTTAACAGGATGGTGCTGGCGTGCTACAAGCTACACAGCACACCCAACAATCCATATATTGAAGAGTAAGTTTGACGAGCGTGTGATGAGCGCAAAACTTGGGCCAGTCGATTAGCAGCCTTGTTCGTGCGATTCAACGAATTTATATTACTTTCTTTGGGGCTACGTTAAGTCGTTAAAAAAACTCAACTCATAGTCAACGTAGAACGCGAAAAAGCTCCCGAATCAAAGAAAATTGGGCCCAACGAATTAAAAACTACAAATGTCCCCGTCAGCGCCACATGAAAGAAGTTAAGTTCTGTAATACCTAAATGTTTGAATTGTACTTCAATTCGATAATAAAGTTTCTGAAACAAATCCTTATTTAACCAAACCCACTCTTTTATCTCGCGACTTTCAATCCTTAAATAAAAGGATTCCCTAGTTTCGTGGTTGTTGAAACTTTTTACTTTTATTTTTGTGTTTATTTATAAAAGTTAAAAATATGTCTGAAAAAAGTGGTGTATAGCGATTTACTAACATAGGGGTTCAAAAATTCCTTAGATGAGTTAAGCAGCATTCACATTTTAAGACATATTTCCACACAAATTCTTAACAAAACGATAGCAATATAGTTTCTATTTGATTTATGATGCATACTTTTACTTTTCCATATCATATATTAATACATTTAAGAAAACAAATTTATTCGTCGCGAAAAAAATTGTAGTTGATACGAAATGTCAAACTTTATTCGCGTTCCACATTATCCACACTCGCAACGAATAAAATAATCGCGCGTACTTAACCTAAAAAATCATTCTTGTTTTGGTTTCGGTGATGAATGGTGTTCGGCTGTCAAACTTCATTCGCGACGAATTTAAAACTCTCATGTGAAAGAAATGTCAAAATCGACGAATATTCGTTCATTCGTTGGTCGTTGGTCGTGCTCATGTGAATATTGCTTTAGCCTGGTCAAAATGGGCTCGAGAACTTAACTGAGTGTCGCAATTAACTCCTAGGTCGCAAATATATAAAATAGACAGAATTAACGATAACATCGTGTAGACTGTAACTTTGGGAAGGAAGATGTCATCGCTTGCCTTTATTTAACTTCCCATAGGAAGTTATTGTAATGATTCCGATTTGTCAAATTGAAAATGTTGACATTTCTCGACGTTTCAAGGTCCCTCGAAATAAAAGATTTTTAGAAAGATGTCTGTGCGGGCGTGTGTCACCTCGAAAATTTTACGACTTTGATCTCCAAAACAATTTTGTGCAACGAAGAATAATGTTTTTGACATCTGATATAATTTTGAGAAAAATCTTTCCGACAGTTTTTTTTTATAAAAAATAAAAACCAAAAAAAAATATTGCTCCAAGTTGGTAAAAATTGAATTTCGACTCAAATATCTTTTCAAAAGCTTGAGATTAAGGCTACAAATTTATTTTATCTTATAAGAAATATTGTTTTTAACATTCTGAAAATTTTTGAGAAAAATCGAATTGAAAGTTCTTTTTACAAAAAATAAAAACCCAAAAAAAAAAAATTTATAAAAGTTGGTAAAAATTGATTTTCAACTCAAATATCTTTTCAAAACTTTGAGATATTGGCTTTAAACTAGTTTTATCTTTCAAAAAATATTGTTGTCAACATTCGGTAAAATTTTGAAAAAAATCGAATTGACAGTTTTTTTACAAAAACTTAAAAACCGAAAAAAAAATTTAACAAAAGTTGATAAAAATTGATTTTCGACTCAAATATCTTTTCAAAAATTTGAGATAATGGCTTCTAACTAATTTTAGCTAATAGGAAATATTGTTTTCAATATTAGGAAAAAAAATTTGAGAAAAATCAAATTGACAGTTTTTTTAAAATTAAATAAATTAGGTGGCGCAACAGTCCATGAAGAACCAGGGCCTAGTGACTTACAACTCTCAACCATTCCCGTGTGCGAGTAATGTTGTCAGAGATGGAAGGGACCTACAGTTTATATGCCGAATCCGAACGGCTAATTTGAGAAAGCACTTTTCATGACAAGAATTACTCTTGGAGGATTTGTCAATTCCTCGCAAGAGGCAGTACCCGTGAAAAAAGTTAGGTGGCACAGGCAGGGATTGAACCCAAGACCCCTTGCATGACAGTCCAACGCACTAACCATCACGCTACGGGTTTTTACAAAAAATAAAAACCTAAAAAAAAATGTATAAAAGTTGGTAAAAATTGATTTTCGACTCAAATATCTTTTCAAAAATTTGAGACATTGGCTTCAAACTAATTTTATCTTATAAGAAATATTGTTTTCAACATTCGACAAAATTTTGAGAAAAATCGAATCGACAGTTTTTTTTTTACAAAAAATAAAAACCTAAAAAAAAAACAATACTAAAACTTTACTTACTTTCGACTCAAATAGCTTTTCAAAAATTAAAAATATTGGCTTCAAACTTATTTTATTTCACAGAAAATATTGTTTTAATTCAGTAATTTTTAACTTCCCATAGGAAGTTATTGTAATGGGTCCGATTTGACAAATTGAAAATTTTGACATTTCTCGACGTTTCAAGGTCCCTAGAGTCGAAATAAAAGATTTTTAGAAAGATGTCTGTGCGTGCGTGTGTACGTACGTCCGTACGTCTGTACGTCCGTACGTCCGTACGTCCGTACGTCCGTACGTCCGTACGTTCGCGACGTTTTTTTCGTCGTCCATAGCTCAAGAACCAGAAGAGATATCGACTTCAAATAAATTTTGTTATACAGATAATAAGGCAGAAAGATGCAGAAAGGGCTCTCAAGAAAATTGCGTGGGTGGTTTTTTTACCATAGCAGTTTAAAAAAAAGGTGAAAATTTTGGTTAACCCTAAATATCTCATGAACCAATGATGCTAGAGACTTGAATTAAATTTTGTATTATATATTGTAACGTGATACAAAACAATTATATTTTTGGAAAAAAATTCAATTAACGGTTTTTTTTATAAATCAAAAAAACTAAAAAAAAAATTTGTCACTTCGAAAATTTTACGACTAAAACATGATTTCATCTTCAAAACAATTTTGTGCAACGAAGAATAATGTTTTTGACATCTGATAAAATTTTGAGAAAAATCGAATTGACAGTTTTTTTACAAAAAATAATAACCTAAAAAAAAAAATAAAAAAAAGTTGGTAAAAATTGAGTTTTGACTCAAATATCTTTTCAAAACTTTGAGATATTGGCTTTAAACTACTTTTATCTTTCAAAAAATATTGGTTTCAACATTCAGTAAAATTTTGAAAAAAATAGAATTGACAGTTTTTTTACAAAAAATTAAAAACCGAAAAAAAAAATTAACAAAAGTTGGTAAAAATTGATTTTCGACTTAAATATCTTTTCAAAAATTTGAGATTATGGCTTCTAACTAATTTTAACTTATAAGAAATATTGTTTTCAACATTAGGACAAATTTTGAGAAAAATCGAATTGACAGTTTTTTTACAAAAAATAAAAACCTAAACAAAAAAATTAATAAAAGTTGGTAAAAATTGATTTTCGGCTCAAATAGCTTTTCAAAAATTAAAAATATTGGCTTCAAACTTATTTTATTTCACAGAAAATATTGTTTTCGATATTCAGTAATTTTTTTTAATAAAAATCCAACGTTTTTTCATAAAAAAATAAAATCTATAAAAAATAGTACGCAAATTTGGTAAAAATTGATACATTTAGACAAACTTTTAAGCAAGACAAATCGATAGACGGGATGGGAAGTTATCAGTGTGGGTCGCATCCCAGCCTCTTTTTTTTATAAAAATCCAACAGTCCTTTTTTTCATGAAAAAATAAAACCTACAAAAAATAGTACCCAAATTTGGTAAAAATTAATTCATATAGACAAACTTTCAAGCAAGACAAATCGACAGACGGGATGGGAAGTTATCAGTAAGTTTCAGTGTGGGTCGCATCCCAGCCTCTTTTTATTTTCATGTCATCAGCGTAAGTACAGACAGTTGAATTATCATTGAAATTAATAACGTCGCTGACAGTTAAGACAAATTACAAAGGACCAAAGTGGCTCCTTGAGAAGTTCCTTAGTTTGCATAAATGGTATCGGAGATTGAGAACCTGAAAACAAATCTATTGGCGGTTCTCTAGGTAAAAAAGATAGAAAATTAAGGACTTTAAGTTTAAGATTAATAATTTATTGACTGTTCTTATTAAAAGCTTTACTAAATTCTGTGGTGATAAGGTCCACTTCATTTCCTTTCTCTAAATTATTTAGAGATTGGTTATATTAAATCTGCCTTTTAAGTAGCCATGTTGCTTTGAAGAAACATTAGGTCTACAATGAAAATAGAGATTTGGATTGATGTTCAATGTTAAAGAATTGATTAAAGCGTATGGGATCCCAAATCAGATTATCTTGCACCTTTTCAATATACTCGAGATATATAAAATATTAACTCACAAAAACATGAAAATCTGCATTGAGCTTGCTGATAGTTTAAAAATCCAACATCCTTGTTAACTTCCCATAGGAAGTTATTGTAATGGGTCCGATTTGTCAAATTGAAAATTTTGACATTTCTCGACGTTTCAAGGTCCCTAGAGTCGAAATAAAAGATTTTTAGAAAGATGTCTGTGCGTGCGTGTGTGTACGTATGTACGTCCGTACGTCCGTACGTTCGCGACGTTTTTTTCGTTGTCCATAGCTCAAGAACCAGAAGAGGTATCGACTTCAAATAAATTTTGTTATACAGATAATAAGGCAGAAAGATGCAGAAAGGGCTCTCAAGAAAATTGCGTGGGTGGTTTTTTTACCATAGCAGTTTAAAAAAAAGGTGAAAATTTTGGTTAACCCTTAATATCTTACGAACCAAAAATGCTAGAGACTTGAATTAAATTTTATATTATATATTGTAACGTGATACCAAACAAGTATATTTTTTGAAAAAAATCCAGTTAACAGTTTTTTTTATAAATCAAAAAAACTGAAAAAAAAAATTTGTCACCTCGAAAATTTTACGAATACAAAATGATTTTATCTCCAAAACAATTTTGTGCAACGAAGAATAATGTTTTTGACATCTGGTAAAATTTTGAGAAAAATCGAATTGATAGTTTTTTTATAAAAAATAAAAACCTAAAAAAAACATTACTCAAAGTTGGTAAAAATTGAATTTCGACTCAAATATCTTTTCAAAAATTTGAGATAATGGCTTCTAACTAATTTTAGCTTATAAGAAATATTGTTTTCAATATTAGGAAAAAATTTTGAGAAAAATCAAATTGACAGTTTTTTTACAAAAAATAAAAACCTAAAAAAAATGTATAAAAGTTGGTAAAAATTGATTTTCGACGTAAATATCTTTTCAAAAATTTGAGACATTGGCTTCAAACTAATTTTATCTTATAAGAAATATTGTTTTCAACATTCGACAAAATTTTGAGAAAAATCGAATCGACAGTTTTTTTTTACAAAAAATAAAAACCTAAAAAAAAAACAATACTAAAACTTTACTTTACTTTCGACTGAAATAGCTTTTCAAAAATTAAAAATATTGGCTTCAAACTTATTTTATTTCACAGAAAATATTGTTTTCGATATTCAGTAATTTTTTTTATAAAAATCCAACAGTCCTTTTTTTCATGAAAAAATAAAACCTACAAAAAATAGTACCTAAATTTGGTAAAAATTAATTCATATAGACAAACTTTCAAGCAAGACAAATCGACAGACGGGATGGGAAGTTATCAGTAAGTTTCAGTGTGGGTCGCATCCCAGCCTCTTTTTATTTTCATGTCATCAGCGTAAGTACAGACAGTTGAATTATCATTGAAATTAATAACGTCGCTGACAGTTAAGACAAATTACAAAGGACCAAAGTGGCTCCTTGAGAAGTTCCTTAGTTTGCATAAATGGTATCGGAGATTGAGAACCTGAAAACAAATCTATTGGCGGTTCTCTAGGTAAAAAAGATAGAAAATTAAGGACTTTAAGTTTAAGATTAATAATTTATTGACTGTTCTTATTAAAAGCTTTACTAAATTCTGTGGTGATAAGGTCCACTTCATTTCCTTTCTCTAAATTATTTAGAGATTGGTTATAATGGGTGATTTTTTTGAGGTTAGGATTTTCATGCATTAGTGTTTGACAGATCACGCGGGATTTCAGACATGGTGTCAAAGAGAAAGATGCTCAGTATGCTTTGACATTTCATCATGAATAGACTTACTAACGAGCAACGCTTGCAAATCATTGAATTTTATTACCAAAATCAGTGTTCGGTTCGAAATGTGTTTCGCGCTTTACGTCCGATTTATGGTCTACAGCGATGAGGCTCATTTCTGGTTGAATGGCTACGTAAATAAGCAAAATTGCCGCATTTGGAGTGAAGAGCAACCAGAAGCCGTTCAAGAACTGCCCATGCATCCCGAAAAATGCACTGTTTGGTGTGGTTTGTACGCTGGTGGAATCATTGGACCGTATTTTTTCAAAGATGCTGTTGGACGCAACGTTACGGTGAATGGCGATCGCTATCGTTCAATGCTAACAAACTTTTTGTTGCCAAAAATGGAAGAACTGAACTTGGTTGACATGTGGTTTCAACAAGATGGCGCTACATGCCACACAGCTCGCGATTCTATGGCCATTTTGAGGGAAAACTTCGGAGAACAATTCATCTCAAGGAATGGACCGGTAAGTTGGCCACCAAGATCATGCGATTTGACGCCTTTAGACTATTTTTTGTGGGGCTACGTCAAGTCTAAAGTCTACACAAATAAGCCAGAAACTATTCCAGCTTTGGAAGACAACATTTCCGAAGAAATTCGGGCTATTCCGGCCGAAATGCTCGAAAAAGTTACCCAAAATTGGACTTTCCGAATGGACCACCTAAGACGCAGCCGCGGTCAACATTTAAATGAAATTATCTTCAAAAAGTAAATGTCATGGACCAATCTAACGTTTCAAATAAAGAATCGATGAGAATTTGCAAATTTTATGCGTTTTTTTAAAAAAAAAAGTTCTCAAGCTCTTAAGAAATCACCCGATATTAAATCTGCCTTTTAAGTAGCCATGTTGCTTTGAAGAAACATTAGGTCTATAATGAAAATAGATATTTGGATTGGCGTTCAATGTTAAAGAATTGATTAAAGTGTATGGGATCCGAAATCAGATTATCTTGCACCTTCAATATACTCGAGATATAGATAGATAGATAGATAGATAGATAAATTTTATTCATGAAAAACAAATTTTTATACAATGCATTGAGTAGTGAACATGAATAAATTAAGACATGACAAAGTTTGTCGTGTGTCGAGATATATAAAATATTAACTCACAAAAACATGAAAATCTGCATTGAGCTTGCTGATAGTTTAAAAATCTAACATCCTTGTTTTTAAATATGTTATCCGCAATGTATTTCTGACATTTCAAGTTTTATAGATCTTTCTTATACCAAGGAGGGGAGGAAGACACATTTCTACGCGGGGCATATAATACTATACTAATTGAACTAGATATTTATCAATAGTCTAATAGAAAAATTCCAGGGCGATATCTATGCAGCTGGTGCTATCAAAGAAGACATTAAAATCAATATTGTTGATAAGGTTATTAAGTTAAGTGATGTTTGAGTTTCGATAATTTAAATGAAATGTTTTTTTTTAGACGACGTCATTGCATAAATAAGTTGTTATAGAAAAGTTCTTACGATTATTTTTCTTAAGGGGAGCGGGGTGTCTTTTTGTTGGACATATTTTGTTCAATAAATCCTTGCTTGCATTTCCTTCATAATATCTTAATTTAAAACATTTCTGAACTGTCTATATTCAGTCAACAAAACACTTCACATTTTATTCTATACAAAAAAATTACTCCAAAATCCTTTTTTCTTAATTATTTATTTCATATCGCATACCTTCTTACCTACTGATATTGTCTGCTTATACAAAGAAAGCAAATTGTCTAAAGTCGTTCACCTATCTATCTAAAGTGTAAGACGAAATCGAAGCAATTTTCAATAAGTGATTTCTTTTTCTTGATGCTCGTATTATTTTTGCACCCTACACTATACACATTCCTATCTTTCTAGACATTTCTATACATTTTATTGTATCTTAAGAGTTCATAGCACAAAAGTATTTAAGCTCAATAATGCTTCTTCAATCACATTCCCTTCGTTCACTCATTCACTTATTTTAGTTGATGCATTGTCCAATACAAAATAAGGACAACAAAGACTCTCAGTTCGCGAGCTCAAGATGTACCTATCTAAGATACTCCTACCATAAAAGGACATGAAAAGAAAAGACAACAAAAAATAATGGTAAAAAACAACAACCTACGAACCTCCTGCATCCAGGAAATAATCTCAGTAATATGTCTTAATGTGTATCTTTTAAGTTGATAACATGAAAACCATTCCAAGTCCCAAAGGAAAAGCAGAAGGAGAAAAAAAAGGACCAAAGTGCATTAGACATTAGACAGAAATACATACCATTTTCTATAGAGAAATAGAAACAAGAAGCACAATCACTACTTGTTTCAATGTAAGGATACAAATTTAGTACCTATACCAGGAAAACAAGGAGACACATAAAATTAACGTTCTTTTTTTCAAATTTTATTTTGTTGTGGAAATAAAACTGTTAACGAGGTGTTCATTTGATAGAAAATGTACCTTGTTTCGTATTAAGAAATAAAGAAATAAATTTCACCAAAACGTGATTTGAAAATCTAAGGATCAAAAGTCAAAAATGGGTACAATTTTAGTCCAACATTTTTGTCATAATTTGCACAAACCTAAAAACTTAGTATCACCCTTAACTTGTTTAAGCATTTAATACAGTGCGAGCATTAGGAAAATAGGGAATAGTTCCACATTCTTCATGTGCGGCTGGAAAAATATTATCAATACTTGACAGTACTTCTGAGATTGATGTTAAGGGTAAACAGATGTCCTGGGAATTGTTGGAAATGTAAATATTACGACTGAGTTATATGATTAGAGGCGGATGCAACTGGATAATTAAAAATTACTTAAGCTTAATATGTGTGGGCAAGTGCAAGTTTTATCTAAGTTTTGGAGATAGCCTTTCGTTGTTCTACCGATATTTTTATAAACAGTGTTCTGTCGAATTAGCCAGTTGCATTCCTCCCCTCAAACAATTCAGCCGTAATACTCGTACTTCTATGAGTGCACATCAGTTTAACCTTGAGCTCAATTTCGGACGTACTGTCAAGTATAGAGATTCTATTTTTAACCGCACAACGAGAATGTGGAATGCTTTACCCAGCTCTGTTTTTCCCTATCATTTTGATATTGAAGACTTTAAGACCAATGTGCATCGGTATCTCCTCTTTAATCCTTCCCTATTTTCCTAAAACTCGCACTGTGTTTAAACTTTAAACATGTTAAGGGTATTAATAACCCGTGTGCCCGTTAAAAAAAAAAAAAAAAAACCACAGCATTCTCTTATTATTAAGCATTAATTTAATATAATTTGTACTTGTTTCATTTTCACTTGACATTACAAGCTTTCTTGTCAGAGTAATATTTGTTATAATTTTTCTAATATTTCTAAATTCTAATATTTCAACCTTTTATAAATATTCAAATAAATAAAATCTTTTAAAACACATACTCACACTGATAACTTCCCATCATTGCTTAATAGGTTTGTAGGTTTCTCGTGTTTTGTTAAAAAAGTTGTCAGTTGAATTATTCTTAAAAACTTCAAAATTACCAACAATATTTTGGATCTAATGAAATAGTTTTATTTCAAAATCTAGTTTTTTTAGATTTTTACAAAAAAAAATATTGAATATTGAAAACAATATTTTTTTTATAGAATAAAATTAATTTGAACCTAATATTTTTAATTTTTGAAAAGATAATTGAGTCGAAAATCTATTTTTACCAAATTTTATTATTTTTTTTTTAGGTTTTTATTTTTTTGTAAAAAAAAATGTCAATTCGATTTTTCTGAAAATGTTACTGAATGTTGAAAACAATATTTTTAAAGAAATGAAATTAGTTTAAAGCCAATGTCTCAAAAGTTTTGAAAAGATATTTGAGTAAAAAATCAATTTTTACTAACTTTTATTAGCTCTTTTTAGGTTTTTCTTTTTTGTAAGAAAAAAATGTCAATTCGATTTTTTCAAAATTTTACCGAATGTTGAAAACCATATTTATTATAAGATAAAATAATTTGAATGCCATAGTCTCAAATTTTTGAAAAGATATTTAAGCCGAAATTAAATTTTTACCAACTTTGAGTAATGTTTTTCTTAGGTTTTTATTTTTTATAAAAAAAAAACTGTCTATTCGATTTTTCTCAAAATTTTACATGATATTAAAAACGTTATTCTTCGTTGCACAAAATAGTTTTGAAGATAAAATCATTTTTTGTTCGTAAAATTTTCGAGGGAACAAATATTTTTCAGTTTAATATACTTATTTGGGGTTACATTACAGTAAGGTTTAAGCCTCTAGCGTTATTGGTTCGTGAGATTTTTAGGGTTAACCAAGAATTTCACCTTTTTTTTTAAACTGCTATGGTAAAAAAACCACCCACGCAATTTTCTTGAGAGCCCTTTCTGCATCTTTCTGCATTATTATCTGTGTAGCAAAATTTTTGAAGTCGATATCTCTTCTGGTTCTTGAGCTATGGACGACGAAAAAAACGTCGCGAACGTACGGACGTACGAACGTACGTACACACGCACGCACAGACATCTTTCTAAAAATCTGTTATTTCGGATCTAGGGACCTTGAAACGTCGAGAAAAGTCAAAATTTTCAATTATGCAGTCTTTGAAGAAAATTTTGCAAGATGATCAAACTTCACGAAACTTAACGTCAAAACCCACAACAGGTCAGAGTACCGATACCGAGCCCGAACAAAACAAAACTCATCGAACGTTTATCGGCGTCAAAAGAGTAACGGCTGCGACAGCTGATACGTGACAAAAAGCTTGATGACTGTAAACCGTCACAATTCATTTGTCATCTTCGTTGTCTTGCTGGTCCTTCCACTATATAAAATAATCTTTTGTGTCAACTTTGTTTACGTTACGTCGACTGCCATCAGACGTTCAAGCTATTTTGACTTCTAGATATGATCTCTTCACTAACCGATTATCGGAATTAGCAAACAAAATAGTTAAAGTTTCTCGAGCCCTTCTTTTTCTTCAATAAATAACCATCCTGAACCTAACGCTTAATATGCTATAGAAGAAGATCTCTTCAGGAAAGTTTTTCAAATAACAGCCCATCACAGCTAACATGGCCGTTCATGTAGCCGTGAAAAGTAATACTCAAGAAGCAGATCGAAATCAACGAAGAGAGAAGGCTGGTGCTGGTTTCACTAAACAATATATAATAATATAATAGTCTATGTAGTTTCTAGGAAAACACCAATAGCAGTTTATAATGACGGCGAATGACTTTAAAGTTCCTGAAAGCCGTTCTTTCGTTACTGACCAAATTCTATTTTTAATGGACACAAGATCTGGTCTATCTGGTTTCCCTATCCATCTACTTCCAGAAAGACTTCCTGCACCTGATTGTAATATCAGCACTGCAAATGATAGCAAAATAAAGACGTATTGATTTTTAAAATTCGAATTAAACTTAGGACCTCGCCGAAGTTGTTAAACACAAGACTGTTCACTTTCGCATTACATCTGGCTCTCCAATATCTCACCATCCTCTCAGTTATATTCAGAAACATTTAAGAAAGCCAGAAAAGAATCTCTGAAACAATTAAACCATCCGACAGTACCTGATCTTGACCATTAGATCACCAACATGCAAGGGAAAAAATGTTTGGCGTCCCTGTAGATATTATCGAGCATTGAATGACCGATCAGTTCCGGACAACTATTTTGCACGTCATATGCACGTCATGTCACGCAAAATGTCCATGGAAGCATAGTGTTTTCAACCATCGACTTATTGAAGGCATATCAACAAATTCCAGTAAAATCCAGATAAAGTTTGAAGGACTGCAATAGCAACCCCATTTGGATTATACGAATTCCTATTCATGACTTTTGGATTAAGAAATGCTGGAAACACTTTTCAAAGCTTTATAGATGAAATCTTATGTGGACTCAACTTTTTCTTTTCACATACATTGACGATATTCTGACGATATATATTCCAAATCCTCAAAGAACATACGAAACTTTTACGCACAATTTTTCAAAGGCTTTCTGAATACGGAATGGTCATCAATGCATTGAAATGTGTCTTTGATGTTCCAGAAGTAAAATTTCTTAGATATACAATTAATGCCGATGGAATTAAATCATTTAAAGAACGTGTCAAGCTATTTACGATTATCCACTTCCAGAAAAAGCTAAAGGTCTTCGTCGTTTAATTGGAATGTATGATTTTTACCAAAGATTCATTGCGTAACCATCTGAACTTCAAGCACCACTTCACAATTCCATTAGTAATCAAAATTAAGAGGATCACAAACTATTCCATGGACACCAGAATGAGAAGAAGCATCTTGCAGTTCTAAGGATGACTTATCTTCTGCAACTTGGTCTTTTAACAGATGGTTTCTAATCACTCTTGTCTTTAAGCATCAATTCAATACTCTCGTCATCTTTTGGAAGGTCAAAAGTTTACGATTTATACTTGCGACAAACACTTGGTATAATGGACTGAAATTTCCACACAAAAACTTAATTTGAACTTAATATAATTATGTCAAATTTGTAAGCTCTCCCCGGTCTGTACCGAAATTTTAGAGGACATTTGAACTTCTTTTATACTTTTGATTACAACCTCAAAAATTGTATTTGCTTTCCAATGTCTCAAACTATCGAACCTAAAAACCCATACCCTGTTCAAAATTTTCCTTAAAACTCGACACATTTTTTACCGGAAAAATTCACAAAGAACTACCTTGTCTAGTATGAGATGGGATGGGATTCCCTAGTTCCTTACCTTACATAGTCATAGTCTTATATGAAGCAATAAACGGGAAGTCATACTGTCCTCTATCGTCATAGTAGTTGCCATCACTTCGATGAATTGAGCTTGTACAGGGTCGTTTACTTAACGAGTGAGGACATTCGTCGACATCGAGATCTTCTGCCTCGCTGAATGGGTTTGGGGGTTGATGCTCGCTCACCTAGGTTCACCTAGGTATACGAGCGCTGTGCCGGTGTGCCTCAATGCACAGCATCGCACCGTACCGCACTGTTTCTCCATCGCTATCTTCTCCTTTCACACTCTCAAGGGTCTTTATCGAAGTTTAATCGATGTTTTATCTGTTTTAAGGATGCGAACGCTACTTTGTTCCGACAATAAATTGTTCGCATCAGATCCTTAAGTACATGTTTGTATCCTTTTGTTGCTTTTCTTTTGTTTTTGTTCTGTCTTACAGTTTTTTTTTTTTTTTTGTTTGTGTTTCTTTTCTTCTTTTTAACTTGCCTTTTGTTTTCCACTTGGAAAATTATTTTGTATTTTGCTTTAGCTTCTTATAAAGCTACAGAAGAAAAGAACTTGCTATATGTTTTTGTACATGAACAAGCGAAAAGAAGAAGAGTATAAAGCTCTGGCATCATGTCCTTGTGTACGAGTGTACTTTTTAAATTAAGTCCTCTTGGAAAGTATCCTTTGTTTTTTTCTTGTGTCTTATTTCCTCTGTGTTTAAGAAAATATATATTTTTACTTTTTGTCTTCGTTCACTGTCTTCGTGTTGCTCTATTTCTTGCTCCTTTGGTGATCCTTTCAATTTTTCTTCTTCAAATTGATTTCGAAATCGATTGGGGAATTTCGTAGATAAATTGAAACTCCAAATAAATAGAAGTTAATTGAAGGCAAAGTTAAGTGTGCTCTGTGTTTTGTGTTCTGGGCTGTGTGCCGTGATGCCGTGAAGCTGTGTGTTGGGAATGGGCTGTGGTGCTCCGATGGGAGATACCTTACAATAAATTAGTACGACTGTTGATGGTAAATTTTGTGGCAGTGTTGTTAGTAGTTTGTCAGATTTGTCACTTTGATAAAGATTGACGAGAGTTAAAATAAATATTTACGATAAACGCTGTTGTAGGTTGATGGATTTTTGTATTTGTTTTATTAATTCTTTTAGGGATACACCTACAGAAAGTAACATAGGTAATAAAAATAAGAATAAATGATACACAATTTGTTTGCCTTTTCGGTGGACTAAAATCCAATATATAATTATTAAAAGTCGTCAAATGTCTGTAAACGTGATACATTTGGACAAGATTGAAAAATATGTTGAATCAAATTTCTTGAGAATAGAGTATATAATACTATTCAAACATTTTTAGTTGAATACTCGTAAGAACATTTGTATTTAAAAAAAACAATTTTAAAAATCAACTATTGAAAAATAAACATACTATTATGGACAACATTAACTTAAAAAGGTTTAAATTCTACAGTTGGTGTAAACTAAAAGAATGTAATTTTTCGTTTAAATTGCAGTTAACGTTAAGCCAGCAATATTATGCCTGAAATATCGGCTTTTTAACATTCTTTTGTGAGAAATTTTACGATTTCGAAAGAAAACTTCAAGCGAATTTATCATATCTGCTTTAGACAAAGCTTTCCACAATCACTTACACTATTTTGCAACCTGGTAATACCATGAAAGAGTCTTAACAAATATGTAAAAAGAATTTTCTTCAAGCCAAAACAAACACTTCATCCAAACTTACATCGAATCTAAAAGTAAGTTAAAATTAGATGAAGACTTTCGCTTAAATTCATATTCGGAGGTGCATACGCTGATCACGACTTAAGGGCGATACAAGGACGGTATCAACGTAAGTGTTCTCAGCCAAAAATTCGTTAAATTATAAAAGCACTTAAATATATCGTAGTCTTGATAATTCATCAGAAAAATGGTATGCTTACTTTTACGCTGTCCAGGAAAGCGCTGCGACGAAATGCCCAAACCGTCATTATACGGCTTCAAACATAAGTGTTCATATTTCTTTAACTTACCCCGAACTCTTAAGCTAGCGGTTTTGGCTGAAATGTCGGCTTTGTAACATTGTTTTGTATGCAATTTTGAATAAGAAAGTTTAACTATAACGAAAGAAAACTCTGACCGAATTTTACAGCTCTGCCCTAGATAAAGCTTTCAACAATCGAGTTTCCACAAATATAGAAAACAAATCTAACATCTTCCCGCTGTCGAAACTTACAAAATTTAATAATGCAACTCAACTCAAAATAATTTTGAATAAATATGTTTACGTTTTTAACATATTTGTTTTTATTTAGAACTAGCTGTACCCGGCGTGCGTTGCTTCACCAACAGCTAAAATAAATTTAAGAAAAATAATTTTAAAGAAAAATCATTACACACATATTCAATTCATTCTAAGCCATTTTATTGAATTTGTTTATTTCGAAAAAAAGTGCTGTGGGATACACAATAAAGATTATCTTTTTTTTCATCTGGTGCGTAGACTAATAAATCAGAATCACACGTCAGCAAGTCACATAGAGCATCCACACACTTGCAACGATTGTCCTTGCGCTTTGTTAATAATTATTGCGAAAGCGAGTCGCACCGGGAACTGTAAACTTTTGAATTCGAATGGCATATCTGTCGGGATCATTGGGATACGTGGCAACAGTACCTACGTCTTCGCTGTTGAACTTTCCAGTCAAAATTGTTGCCTCGGTAATATTGTTCGTTATTTTCTTGATTGAGAGTCTAAATAATAACTTATAATAGTTCATTCGAAAAGAAAGTACCTGCGGCTGAGTATCCAACGAAGTTTTTTGTGTTTTAATTTCCGACTCTTCCTCTATTGTCAAATTTTCTTGCATGCCCACTTAATTTTTTTGTCTGTGTGTATCCACAAAAGTAATTCTTTTTTGCGCTCGTGTATCCAGGCGCAAGAAGAATAATGGGTACCCCAATTTTCAGTGTAAGAACGTGCGGTGGCATGCCTGGAAAACCTAACGAATTCAAGAATTCAGTTGGATATTTGACAATCCCGTCTTGATTCTCCACAGTATCGATGGACTTATATGTTGTCGTTTCACTGGGTATTCCATGCTGAACGGTGAAGATGATGGTATTGACATCGATGTTTTTGGCTGCTAATATAGCACGCCTAATTCGTCGATGCTTTATGTGATCTTACAGAAGTTTGCTTGCAGGGTGATACATTGTGTGGATTCATCAATTTCCATTCGCCTATTTCCAATATCCATTAATTGTTTTCCAATTCGATGGTGAATCTGTCTTTGTATCTACAAAATAAAAAAGACTTTTTTCGATGTGAGAGTAGAGTTCAGAATTTGCAAATTTAATACGTAAGAATGAGTAATGTAAGTTATTTTTTAACTATATTCTATGTAAGTACAAAAATAAGTATATATACCTTAAATGTCGGATTAAATCCTCGTTCTTAGATAATATCTGCCCAAATAATGTCATTTGGAAACAACCATTGCAATGTTGAGTGTTTGCCAGAAAATAGCGTGATTCAGTTTTTTCGCCACAAAGCAATGAAGACAATGGCTCAGGTGGCGGAGTCAACAATGGTAATATCACTTTACCATTAAGGCAGCATAATTCGGGCATTTCTCCGGAAAACTTTAATGCACCACAATACTGGCAAACAACGTCCATTTGTCCAATGCAAACGCTAGGATGCAAGCTGTAATCATTGCTGCAATCGTATCGAAACACTGCTCGATTCAAATCAGTACTTTATAAATCTCTTGTTCTGCGTCGCAAATTATCTATTTGTTGACCTCTTCACGTGCGATTTCTTGTCCTTCTTCAGTCCTTTTATTTGTAGTGTTTCGTATCCTTCTTGCATTACGGCGTTGTCGGGAAAGATTCGATCGTCTTGGTCGCGGCATTGTTTTTTTTTTATAATAAGCGCACATTTAAGGGGATATTACTACCCCCTTGTTAATTAAACTTCACTTCAATTCATCTAAACATTTATTTCACAACTCAAATTTTCAACCAATTATTCATAGACAAAATTACTTAGCTGTTCGAGATGCGCGTTTTGTTATTCCAAGTCTGATGCGTTTTTGGTTTACCACCTTTTATAGTTCACTTCACTTTTTTTTTGAAATAGGCAATGGCTCCATCATTACATTACGATTGTTAATTATTTTTTTTAATAGAAATAGTTTTAATATTGATTTCTTACATTATTATGATTGTTAATTATTTATTTAATAGAAATGGTTTTCATATTGATTTCTTACAAAAATCAAATTGTCACCCATACGTCCATCACATAGCTGTCATTTGCGTTTTGTTATTCCAAGTCTGATTCTTTTTTGTTATACCATTTTTACAGTGACTGACGTTTTATGCCAAGTCACACGGGAACGCTGTCGAACGGGATAAACAGTATCCTATGTCCTTCTCCTGGCTCTAAGCTACCTACCCACCTATTTTCAGCCAAATCGGTGCAGCCGTTCTTGAGTTATAAATAGTGTAACTAACACGACTTTCTTTTATATATAAAGATTATTGTTGCAATTCGTCTCGAAACAGTTATTTATACATAGGTGAAACGTTGAAGATAGAAGAAACATTTCTGGACTCCGAACAAGCTTCATTTTTTGTTTGAAGGAATATGAAATTGTTCAAATTTAACACCACTTTTCTTTTTTCGAGATGATTCTTAAAATATCGCGAAAGAAGAAATTATAATTGGTAAAAATTGGCTTTCGAATAAAAATCTTCTCTAAAAAAAGAGATTTTCAAATGAAACTTATTTTAACATATGCAAAATATTAATGCTAAGTTTTAATATTGTTTTTAGAAAAATTTAATTGACACCTTTTTTACAAAACACGAAAACCTACAAAAACATCAAAAACGGATAGGAAATGATTTTCGATTCAAGCTATTTATGAGAAAAAGGAAATTTGTTGACTCGAAATGTTAATTACGAAAAGTTACCATTATTCCTTAGCTCTGAACAAAATACTGTTGTTATCTTTTGGTTAAATTCAGTGGAAAAGAACTCAATTAAGGTTTTCTTTTAAGAAAATGAAACCCCCTAAAAAACTTAATTGGTTAAACGTTACAAAAATCTCGACAAAAATAAGCTGAAACTCCAATTATTGATTCGGAAACGTATCAGAGTGCCACTCACACTCAGCTTTTTCATTTCCAAAAACATGCATTGATTTGACTTCAAATTTGAATATTGAAAAATCACTTACCATTTTATAAATAAACTAGTTTACCCGGCGAACTTCGTACCGCCTAACAGTCAATGAATGTCGTGTTACTTTTTAGCTGAACTAATTTAGGCTTTGATGAACGTAAAACAATGATACAAAATAATATATTTATATAGATAGAAACAAAAAAGTATTTTATTATGATGAATGATGATGAAAACATACATACAGAATGAGAATAAAAATAAAAAAAAATAAAAAATAATAATTAAGTACTTCAAACTCTTGTCAGAAAAAAATGATTGAAAACTATGTTGTGCAGATTGGGAAAAAAATAAAACTCGGATTAATTCATTAATAGGATTTTCATTCAAGTACTTTGTGGTAAACGAAATTCTTTATTTTTTGGTCAGGCGCAAAAACAAATAAAGCGGATGGTTTGCCGACACGTGAGCATGCCACGTACAATTTACCATGCAATTGCATGACATGCATTTTCTAGATTGAGGCCACAAATAGTCAAGGATTGGCCCTGTGATTTGTTGATCGTCATGGCGCAGGCAAGACGAATCGGGAATTGAATTCGTTTAAACTCAAAGGGCATATCCGTTGGGATCATCGGAATCCTTGGAATAATAACTTTCTCATCTTTAAATTTTCCTTTAACGACGCGTGAATCACATTGCTCATCAGTTTTCTTATCAACAAACGCGTTCCATTACACAGTTTTGGTTGGTTTAAATTTCTAAGCATGATGACTACCGAGCCAACTTTAAGTTTTTAATTGTGCGGTGGTAAACCAGGCACATCCAAGAAGTTTAAAAATTCAGTTGGATAATTAGTGGCTTCTTCTTCGTTTGTTACACAGTCGATAGATTTGAATGAATACAGAGTACCTACAATTTGATTTTGAATATATAAAATTGAGGTAATCTACATCTTTATTTTTAGCGGCCAAAATTGCTCGCTCACTTAACCATTTAGTATTTTTGTGGTTAGCAATGATATCCGGGAATACTTGATGATGATACGAAATTGCAAAAATTTGGAGGAAATGAAATCAAACCGCTCGATTTGTCAACAGTAACACGGCCATTACCGATAGTCAGCAATTGCTTCGAGAAATCATCAGTAGATAGATCGTTCAACAATGCAACTCCCATATTTACAGACAGTTGAAGTTTCTTTATTTCGTTGGTAGCAGTAGATCTTGGAATGACTGGTAGTGTTTGTCGGAAATCGCCAGATAATAAAATCATTGCACCACCAAAACATCTCGAGTCATTGCGCAGATCTTTTAATGTTCGGTCTAGTGCTTCCAATGCGCGTTTGTGCGCCATTGTGCATTCGTCCCATATGATAATTTTTGATGCTACTAAAACTTTGGCCATTGCGGAGTGTTTCGAAATGTTACATGTCGGTTGTTCAGTAGTTTGAAGGTTTAATGGCAATTTTAACGCTGAGTGAGCCGTACGGTATCCGTCTAACAATGTGGCCTCTATTCCAGAAGAAGCAATTGCTACCGAAATTTCGGATCTCGCACGTACAGTGGCCAAAATCAATGACATGAGGAATGTCTTCCCATTTCCACCGGGGGAATCCAAAAAAAAATAAGCCGCCATTTCCATCATCAATTGCATTAATCAGTGTATTATAGACTTCCCTCTGCTTAGGATTCAACAGAGGTACATTCGTTTGAACTGATTGGATTAGTTCATGTGGATCATATTCACGTTCACGTTCCAATTCTCTATTAAATGCGTCATTCATTCCGCGATCTGGCGCTGGCATTCCTAAACTAACTAACAAACTGCCGCACATAAGGTAACACATATCTTCGATCAAGAGGAAAGTCTGGTTATGGATCTCCTCATTCACCTCAAGATCGGAATTTCTTGAGCTGACGCGAATTCGATGTAAAATATCTCCTGACATGTTATCTTTGTATTTGTTCCACAGGTCACGTGGGTTCGATGGGAAGCATGTTGAAATGATGATAGCAAATAATGTGGCACATTATATCTGACTTGGAGATGCAGAAATAATTGCTTCAGCGATAATAATAGATAATTGACTCGCGATATTCCGTTGCCTAATTGCATTACGGCTTCGCTGGGAAAGATTAGATCTTCTAGGACGCGGCATTAATATTAAAATGTGCACTCGCGCTAAAAATCATAGATAACCTATAAAAGGACAATTTTCGGGAATTAAAAATTAAATAATTAATAAATAATTTTCGAAAATTAATGTCTAAAACAACGCACACATGATGTCTTCAGAAAAAAATAAAGTTGTGGCTTAAAGGCCATAAGCTTTCCACTGTTTTTAAGATGTATTCTGCTATTCGGGACGGAAACATATCCAACAAATCAAAAACCATGGCAATCGGTCCAGCCGTTCTCGAGTTATAAGTGTTGTAAAAAACACGACTTTCTTTTATATATGTATATATATATAATAAACATATGTAGATGTTTTTTGAATCCTTCAATTACCAATATTCTCTTTCACTTCAATCAATTTTGTTAATCTTCTTCTCTATTTCTTTGAACATTTCTGTGAGCTTTCTGTTTACTTCCATTTGATTAGTTAATCGTGCTCTTCTTCACGATTGAGTATTGCTATTGATGCAGATGAAATGCAAATTCTCTCCATGGTTATTTGTTATTTTTGATGTTTGAGGGAGAGAAAAAATAATTCTATTTTCACAGAAATCAAATTCAGAAAAAAATAAAATTTTGGTTCTGATCTACTGAGGTTATAAGAAAATATAAACAAGTATATATGTACATATTTACTAAGTGGGTGGCGGTGAGTGCTGTGAGAATTAAATATGGCGGTTAAAGGTTTCCCTCTTAATAGACCACGTGTAGCCGAACAACTACCGTGGGTCCTAGACTGTTATAAACCAGATATTACCGTCATCCAGAAAATACGATGGGATGTGCCGGGCAAAAAGAGGATGAAAAACCGCGATATTTCCTATGGTGGCTGTTACAAAGAAAACTAACAGCACCTATTTCGATGCGGCTTTGTCATTGTAGCTAGACTTAGGAAAAATTCTTGAACTGTAACTGTAGGTGAATCAACGAGCGACCATATTTGCCGCCTTTGTTTCAATACTCACAGAAACCCTCTTTGACATCGCCCTGAATTCTTAAGATTATGTTTATGTCATCAGCATATGTGACTAATTGGATGGACTTTTGAAAGATAGTGCCGCGTGTTGACATTTGATCTCTGCACTATTCTTTCAAGGACGATCTTAAAGCAATCGCATGACAGCACATTTCCTTGTCTAAAACCTTTTTTGACATCAAAAGATTCTGTTCAGTTGTTTCTAACCTTTATGGAGCAGCGCGAATTCTCCTTGGTCATCCTGCACAAACGGACGAGTTTGGCAGCAATGTCAGAACTAGACAAAGCTTTATATATGCGGCATTGAAATTAATGAAAAGATGGTGGTTGTCGATTTAATATTTTTGAGTGTTCTTTAGGCTCTGTGGTAGTGTGAATATCTAATCGACTGTTGACTTTCCTGGTCTAAACCCAAACTGATAACGACTTATCAGGTTGTTGACGATGGACCTTACACGCTCACATATTACGGCAGAGAACATTTTGTATGCGATGTTAAATATACTGATTCCTCTCTTAATAGTTGATTTAATTTAGAGGGTCTCTTTTTTTCAATATTTGGCAAACAATATACCAAATTTTCATTCATGCATACTCTTAACCATCTTCAACTGCTTTATGAAGCTTGGTCTAATAAGGGTTAATTATTAGACTTCAACTTGGATATGGTAATCTATACTTCGTCTAAATTGGGAAGACGGGAATGTTGGCTTTCGTCGTCTATATTGCATGGATCATCCAGCCTCACAGCGGAATTCGGTTCGTCGTTGCCGTTATACAGTCTACTGAAATGGTCCTTCCATATTATCAGCATTGACTGCGGTTCAACTATGATGTGTTCACTTTCGTGTTTTGCAGCTTTGGGTTCGAGGTATATGCGTTTTTAAGTTTCGTTTAATAGAACTGTCGAACTTAATTTCTGCTTTTAAACCTCTCAATCTCAACATCTTCGACCAGACATTTCTCATGCTCTCTCTTTTTCCTTATGAGAAGTCAGTGTTCCTCTCTTCTCTTCTGCTCGTAGAGCTTGTTCGCTACTCTCGTTCTTCTGTGCTTCACCGATTCGCTTGCCTGTTGCTTGGTTGCATTGCATACCGACATTCCTCATCAAACCAGGGTCTCTTAACGGTGGCTGTTTGAAACCTAGCACTTCAGAGTAGGTTTCTCTGATTGCACATTGGCAATGTTGCTACGGTTCCCAATAAGGCTATTGTTCTCAAAACTAGCCTTGATGCAAATGGGCATGAGGAGCTCCTTGCAATTATAGTTACAGGCTTTTCTGACTCCAATTACAAAGCTGCATCCATAGTATAAATCGCAGTTTTTCATCCTCTTCTTGCCTGGCCCATCGCATTACATTTCCTGGAAGGCGGAAATATCTCATTTATAGCAGTTTTAGGCCTAATGCTAATTGTTCGGCTGCTTGTTTTCTATTAAACCACTTGCAAAACCTTAGTCCGTTGTCCTTAAATCCATCCACATTCAACCAGATATTCACATTACGGATTATGGAACAAAAAAACCAGTGACATCAAATCGTCATTTGCACTGCTCGATAAAGGTTCAAAGCAACTTTACCAATTTCAAAAAAGGCTAAAATAAGGTGATGCACTATCATGCGATTTCTTTAATATCTTTTTTTACCGCTTTTTTCAAAAACTTAAGATCAAAGCAGTTCACAAATTTATGAATTCTTAAATTGTAAAAATACTCCTACTAACTTTATTTAAAAGAACTCACTCCAATATTCCAACGAATTTTCGTTAATGAAAGAATATCTCGATACAGAATGTATGTATGTATGTATTATACTTTGCTAACACTCTTATATTTAAGACTGCTCTGGATTTAATCTCTTATACTTTAATTAATAACCTCGTAATGGAATAAAGTTTCTTTGAACAAAATTTCGATGCTTGACTATCTCTCTCCCTCTCTTGTCGAATGTGTCCACTGCCAAAATCTATCCAATCATTCCTCCGTTAAGTCGAGAAAATAACATATACAATCTTTAATTATGAAGGAGGTCCCATTAACAACTTCTTCCAATACCTAGAAATCCATAGTACTGGAAAAAGTCAATACCAACCTTAATCTTTCGACTTCGTTCTTTATTGACATAAGAGACTATTTCGTCGAACCACCTTACCCAACCACATGGCGGTCTTTTAGCTTTTTTAATCTTCCCTCTGCTAAGTGTAAACATTTTGTGTGATGTGCTCAAAGAAGAAACTTATACATTTCAGTATGGTTCACTTATTACTCGTATACCGTTAGCATACGTGAATGTGATTTTGATCCGGTTTTAGGTGGTCGTAAGATATGAAAACAGAAAACATCCAAGGAAACAAAAAAAGGACGAAAGAGAGAAGGTACATCATCGGATTATGTGAACAGATTAACCCGAGTGACACTCATGGGAATCATCAGCGGTGGCGGATGAGTGCCATAAGCGAGAAAGTGCTCTATCCTCATTCTTGCTAGCGCGACAAATACTAGACACAACTCTCTGGAATTCACTTCGCACCCATTTGCACGTTTTGCTCCTAATACCGTAATCAAATTACACAATAAATGGGAGGTAGAAGGATCTAAAGCTCTTGGGAAGATTTTCTGCAAGTTACCATATCTACGCATTGTCCTTGTGCTGTCATCACACCACCATCTCCACGCCACCACCGTTGTCCTTTGAGTTCGCTATCCTATAGCTCATCATACGAGTTAAGTACGTATACAAATTTAATAGCTTCCGTCCACTGTACAAGCTGTGAGCCACACAACCAGGTCGGATCAGCAACGGCGCGCGGCGAGGAGACTGCAGCGAGGTAAAAGAGCTCGGGTATTATGTTCACATCAGGAGTTCACGACAGAGGATGGATAAAAGTTTCAAGAAATCGTGTGGGAGTGTGTTATATGTTGTTGCCTGATCTCTTCTTTACGTAAGCCAAATATCATTGGACTCACCGCCACCGGAAAGTGGAAGTTCTTTTGCAGCTTTCAAAGGATTATGGATTCTGCAACGCTAATGACACGTGGATGTGATGTTATAATTGTTTTGCTTCTCTTCGTCCTTAATTGGAACTCCTATATAATAGGTA
This sequence comes from Eupeodes latifasciatus, assembly GCA_920104205.1. NCBI lineage: Eukaryota > Metazoa > Arthropoda > Insecta > Diptera > Syrphidae > Eupeodes > Eupeodes latifasciatus. The sequence goes on from OV049924.1 coordinate 369,117,525, forward strand.
AGTTACATATTGATGATGAGAAAAATTTAAGTCGTATGTACTTAATTTCTCAAAAAAAAAAAAAGTTGGCAATGGAATGGATGATTAACGGTTAAATAACTTCGTCTTTTACACACCGCGATACTATAATACCCTCCTTTCAATCTGATGTCTTCTATAAATTCCTTTATAAAATAGTCAACGTATATAAAGTGTAAACAACAGGAAAAGGATGATAACCAAGTAACTTTTTGCTTTTTCAACGTCACTAAAGAATAGTTTCATAAACATTTGAGCTATAAGAGAAAGGGAGAGAGAATGAGAACTCAAAGTAAAGGAAGTCCAGTAAAACTGGCACATCCTGTTTGCGCTCTGATTTTCGTTTTCCTTTCCTCATTTAATATAGTATACAGTACATTGTTCCATTCAAATTCTTAACAAAAATATGAACTTTAAAATAAAGAACAGAAATGTTAAAAAAGGGTTCGAAAAGGGTTTGAAGAACGCGATAACCACAAAGTTTATTTTATCTCAAAGTTAAAGCAAAAGTATTTTATGCTTCGTCCATAAATATGTTTGTATATATTTTTTTGTATAAAGATTCCAAAAGAAAATAAAGTGAAACTAAAGGGAAAAGTTGAGAAAAAAAGTTTAAATATTTTCTGTAACATATACATACCTTATACCTATACAACCTACATATAGATCAACACTCTTAAGGGTTTTGAATGGAGTTGTATTCAATTCCAAGAAAAAAAGATTAAAGGCACTCGGTTGGAAATAGTTATGGTATATGTAGGAGTATCTTACAAGTTGAAAGAAATTTTATCTCTAGCTTGAAGCTTGTAAGTATGATAAATAACAAAACATTGGAGATGGTTTTTCTGATAGTTGAAATTAATTAAAAAACGTGATTTCTTCTTTAAGAGATTATAGAACTAGGGTGAAGTTTAAAAAGTAAAGGTACAAATTATTCAACGAGTACTTAAGCAACAACCTAAGTAGATTATAGTTCATAGAGCAATTTATTGACCATCACCAATCCAAGAGAATTAAGGATGAATTGTTAAGCTTAATTTTAACAACATAAGTATAACATTTCATATAATTCTTATCAATAGAAAATTTTCAGTTTAATCTCTAAAAAGGTATTGGTGAATGAAAATGAAAATGTATTCACATAAAAATATTTCTTTAATATTTGTTTTTTTTTTCGATTAATTCGTGTTTAATCCCTTCAAAGTAGTCTCTACTGCAATAGAATTCTGTCAACTTTTTTCCAATCTTTCACATATGTTGAAAAGTATTTTTTCGGTATAGCCTTTAGTTTCCTATTCGATTTGGTTTTTATTGAAATATATCTCCACTGAATAGAACAACTTGGTGTTAATTGACGAAATAAAAAATAAAAAAGAGGCGACCCACACTGATAACTTCCCATCCAGTCTGTCGATTTGTCTTGCTTAAAAGTTTGTAGGAGTTCGTGTTTTGTTTCTTAAAAATTTAAAAATTACCAACAATATGTTGCATATGAAATAGTTCGATTTCAAAATCAGTTTTTGTTAACGAGATTTTTAGTCGAATTAAGTAACATTTCTTAAAAGTTTTTATTTCTTAAATAAACATACATATACAAATTGTATGAATCTATTTTTCACGAGATATCGAGAACCGAACATCATTTTTTACCAAACTTGCGTACTATTTTTTGTAGATTTTATTTTTTTTATGAAAAAAACTGACTGTTGGATTTTAATAAAAAATTAACTAAACGTCGAAAAATATATTTTCTGTGAGTAAAATTAGTTTGAAGCCAATGTTTTTAATTTTAAAAAAGATATTTGAGTCGAAAATCAATTTTTACGAACTTTTAGTAATGCTTTTTTAATGTTTTTATTTTTTGTAAAAAGCTGTAAGTTTGATTTTTCTCAAATTTTTTTCGAATATTCAAAACAATATTTCTTATAAGATAAAATTAGTTTGAAGTTAATATTTTTCATTTTAAAAGTCGAAAATCTATTTTTACCAAGTTTTATTAATTTTTCTTTAGGTTTTTATTTTTTATAAGAAAATCGTCAATTCGATTTTTGTCAAAATTTTACTGAATGTTGAAAACAATATTTCTCATAAGATTAAATTAGTTTAAAGCCAATATCTCAAAGTTTTGAAAAGATATATAAATAAAAAATCATTTTTTACAAAATTTTGTTAATTTTTTTTAGGTTTTTAATTTTTTGTAAAAAAAACTGTGAATTCGATTTTTGTCAAAATGTTACTGAATGTTGACAACAATATTTAAAAAAAATACATTTAGTTCAAAGCTAATTTCTTAAAGTTTTGAAAAGTTTTTTGAGTCGAAAATCAATTTTTACCAACTTTTATTAATTTTGTTTTTATTTTTTGTAAAAAAAACTGTCAATTCAATTTTTCTCAAAATTTTACCGAATGTTGAAAACAATATTTCTTATAAAGTAAAATAAATTGGAAGCCATAATCTCAAATTTTTGAAAAGATATTTGAGTCGAAATTCAATTTTGACGAACTTTGAGTAATGTTTTTTTTTAGATTTTTATTTTTTATAAAAAAAACTGTCAATTCGATTTTTCAGATGTTAAAAACGTTATTCTTCGTTGCACAAAATTGTTTTGGAGATGAAATAATATTTTAGTCGTAAAATTTTCGAGGTGACAAATATTTTTTTTTAGTTTTTTTGATTTATAAAAAAAAACCGTTAATTGGATTTTTTTTTCAAAAATATACTTGCTTGTTATCACGTTACAATATTATAATATAAAATTTAATTTAAGTCTCTAGCGTTATTAGTTCGTGAGATATTTAGGGTTAACCAAAATGTTCACCTTTTTTTAAACTGCTATGGTAAAAAACCACCCACAATTTTCTTGAGGGCCCTTTCTGCATCTTTCTGCATTGTTATCTGTATAACTAAATTTATTTGAAGTCGATATCTCTACCGGTCCTTGAGCTATGGACGACGAAAAAACGTCGCGAACGTACGGCCGTACGGACGTACGTATACACGAACGCACAGACATCTTTCTAAAAATCTTTTATTTCGACTCAAGGGGCCTTGTAACGTCGTGAAATGTCAAAATTTTCAATTTGACAAATCGGACCCATTACTATAACTCCCTATGGGAAGTTAACAAACTAGGTGGTGCAACAGTTCGTTAAGAACTAGGGCCTAGTAACTTACAACTCTCAACCATTTCTGTGTGCGAGTAATGTTGTCAGGGATTGACGAATTACGAACGCAAAAATTGATAGTTTTTGACATCAATCGAGATTGTATTTTGCCGAGGCTCGAATATTTTTCACTTCACCATATTTAATATGGCCGCTAGTCCCGCAATCTCGGGAGACATAAGCCTACTTATTTTAGGGTGGGGCAAATTTGAAAAAAGTGTCACACTAATCGTTCAACATGTGAGTTACTTCTTCATGTTGTTTTCCTTGTGTGGACCATCTGTTACACACTTAAAAATTCCGTCATCGTGACTCAACCATCATACAATCATGAAGTTTCTGACCGTTCATCACAACTTTAACAGGTTTAGTCAGTTGTTGACTTTTTGACATACAACTCTGCACTACAAACTCGAAGGCGTATTTTGGTTGCTTTAATAAAAAGTACCTCTGTACTTAACAATACGTCTAAAATTGTGTTTTTTTTTTCATGGCAGGAACGCATGCGAAGACTGTCATGCCACAGGTCCTGGGTTTAATCCCTGCCAGTTTTTTTTTCACGGGTACTGCCTATTGCGAGGAATTGACAAATTCTCCAAGAGTAATTCTTGTCACGAAAAGTGCTTTCTCAAATTAGCCGTTCGGATTACCCTGAAAACTGTAGCACCCCCCCCCCATTCATGACAACATTACTCGCACACATGAATAATTGAGAGTTGTAAGCTACTAGGCCCTAGTTCTCAACGGACTGGTTATGCCACCTAATTTATTTATTTTAGAACAACATAAATAGTGATAATATAAATACAGACATGAAACCTTGTGGGGGGGGGGAGCTCAAGCTTTAAAATTTTGCAGTTAAAAAAAGGCACATATTATTTTTAGAGATGCGATTTCGAACCTTTTTCCAGCACCTCCCTGTTTTGCCTTAGGTCTGAATGTAACTAGTTCTACCTTGGCTACAACCAGGTAGCGGTTTAAATCAATACAAATTCTTAAAAAAGTTTATACATCAATGGTGACGGAAGCGTGTCTTGCGTAGATTGCACTATGGTCAATATCAATGTCGATTGATCTGGAGAGCTCCATGTTCATTTCTATATTCAATAAATTGTTTTTCGATTGGCGTGGGTAGATTTTGGCGCCCGTGGTGGCCATTTTGTTTTGGTGACATCTGTCAAATCTTTTGTATATTATTCACTTGCTCATGCCAAATCATCATGGCAAGTTACACGATTCAAATGATAAGACTTTATTATCAAAATGAGTGTTCGTTAACTTGAACATTTTACGAATTAAAAATAAAATTCTGTCGATATAATTTATGCAACGAAGAAGAAAGATTTACACTTCCTTGTGCTACACCTTCTTCAATTTTCTTTAGTGACAAGTAATCATGGTCGTACAATGGTATTTCCAAGTACCAACTTGACTTTGGGCTGAGCTGGAAAGTTACTATCCGTAATCTAGTACCATTGCATAATTTCGGTGCATTTAAATTCCTCATAAGTATTACTGGAGCACCAATTTTCAAGTCCAGTTTATGCGAAGGAAGTCCTGATGGATTCAAAGAATTCAAAAATTCAATTGGAATATCAATAGCATTATCTTGATCAGTCAGATTATCAATAAAAAGATAAGTTTGTTGATGGGCCTGAAACATGGAAAGAATTTTATTATTTATACTTGTAACAGAATCGTTTTTAGGTGCTAAAATCGCTCGTTCGCGTAACCAATCATCCGTTTTCTCTGAAATTTAGGCGACTTGAGGGTAAAAATTATCTATTAATTCGTCTTGTCCAGTGACGCTAGTTGAAAATCTTAAAAGTTTGACAGAAGCCCACAGAAACGACGATTTAAGGCAAGCATTTATTTCATCACTTTTTGTACCTCTTGGCACAACTGACAATATTTGCCGAAAATCACCAGTGGAAAATATCACAACACCTCCCATCGGACGTTCATCAGCTCTAAAATCTCTAAGTGTACGATCCAGAGCTTCAGGCCTACCTTTATTTACCATAGTCGATTCGTCCCACACAATGAACGTCGTTTCTTTAAGCACTTTATCTAGTGAGTTTTGTTTTGAGATACTACAAAATGGACGCTCTTGTATGTATAGATAACTAATTGTTGACTAACATTATCGGACTTTATTTATGCCTAAAACCTGCTCCGTGATATCCTCTTTCACTTAAAAAAAATGCATGACAATTGGATAAGAAGTTTCGAAGCCAAACCGTTACAAAGATTTCCTCTTTTGCTTGATTTCAGTTTTATTTATATAGAATAGATTATAAATGGGCAAATCAGTTTGTTTGTTTGTTTGTTTGTTTGTTTGTTTGTTTGTCTGTCCTTCACTTCGAAACAAATCAATATAATGACATGATTTTTGTGTGTGGAGGTAGTTACGAGACAGGAGAGTGTTTAAAGTTACTTTTTACCGCGGTAAAATATTTCATTTCCAGCTTATTTGAGCAGATCCGTGGGTAACACTTATAATTAGATATTAGATTATATATTCTTTTTTAGAACACTATTGTTAGTATGTATATCATTAAGTGCTTCTTGCTTTTGGATCCATCGTCGTTGTCTATCAATATGTGTTTCTTCTTTTATTTAGTGGTTTTGGTACAGGCAAACTGTCTTCCTAATTTTCTATAAAAATGGGCGGTTAAAAACCGGCGTCGAAAATGTAACGTGTAATTCTGAATTTATTACAAAGTAACATACACTACGATCAGTTTCTTTTTCAAAGTGCGATTCTAGCACCAAGAAAGGATGTTGTTTGAAAATAAGTTCCAAAATATTCGATGAAGTAGCGTGAGATATGAGGTAGTATTTGTCAATTGACATAATCATGGACTCAGAACAGAGCATTTCATATCCAGTAGAGTTTCTTAACTCACTTGAGCTGTCAGGTGTCCCCTTACATAAGCTCCAATTGAAGTAAAAATGTAATTATTCCTCGAATCCTAATAATTTCTAAAAATTAACCATTCCAGTTCAAAAAGCTTCGATTCCTCATTAAAGTTAGTTTCGCTATAATAATTAATGAGGTGCAATTTTAAACATTAGAAGTAGCTGGGTAAACCTAGAAAATCCGTGCTTCTCCCATGGACCGCTATATGTCTCGTGTTCGTGGGTTTCCAATGCCCATATTAAAAAAATCTAATATATAAAATATTCCTGTCACAGTGTTAGTTGCCATACTCCTCCGAAACGGCTTAACCAATTTTAATGAAATTTTGCATTTATATTCGGTAGGTCTGAGAATAGGTTTTATCTATTTTTTATATTCCTAAGTATTATTGTTTAATTGCATTAACACCGTACACGGTGCAACGATCTTACGACAGTATTCACACTATGTACAATAAAGCATTGATTGCTATTGAGGATCCTTGCATTATCATTGACAACTTACCACTCAGTCATTTCGGTATGCATTCACCAAATCGAAATGCATCTGATTTAATAGACACTGAATTGAATCGATTGTTTTTTACTCACAATGTCCCACTAATGAATGAAGAACAAAGAACCATTTATAACCGATCAACATCATGCTCGCAGTTTTGGCAAGACAAGGTGGATACTTTTTTATGTACCAGGTGGAACTGGCAAAACATTTCTTATTTCGCTAATTTTTACTAAACCAGTGTAAAATTATCTGGGAACAGGACATTGAAAGATATAAAAAACAACGACAGTCTATTTGGCGGCACTCTGTTACTGCTTTCAGGTGATTTGAGACAAACACTTCCCGTTATTCCGCGTTCAACGTACGCTTATGAGATCAACGCGAGCTTAAAATCATAGCAACTGAAAGTAAATATGCGTGTTCAAATGCTTTAAGATCCATCCGCTGAAACATTCTAAAAACAACTGTTGATAGATATAGGCGACGGAAAAGTTACTACAGTTGAGACTGGATGCATAAAATTACCCGTCGATTTCTGCACGATTATTGATTCACAAGATGCTCATAAATGTACATAGACAATGTACAAACCATGAGTGGCTGTCAGAAAGAACAATTTTAGCAGCAAAAAATGTGGATGTCAACGAATTAAATCTGTCGATGTGTCTTGCTTAAAAGTTTGTAGGTTTTCGTGTTTTGTTAAAAAAGTTATCAGTTGAATTATTCTTAAAAATTTAAAAGCTACCAATAATATTTTGCATATAAGAAATAGTTTGATTTCGAAATTATTTTTTTGTTAACGAGATTTTTAGTCAAAAATCAATTCTTACCAATTTTAGTAGCATTTCTTAAAAAAAATTATTTCTTATATAAACAAATACAAAATGGATGAATGAAATTAATTTGAAGTCAATATCATCTATTGTTCACGAGATATCGAAAACCGAACATCAATTTTTACCAATTTTGCGTACAATTTTTTGTAGATTTTAATTTTTTATGAAAAAACTGATTGTTGGATTTTTATAAAAAATTTACTGAACGTCGAAAATAATATTTTCTGTGAGATAAAATAAGTGTGAAACCAATATTTTAAATTTTTGAAAAGATATTTGAGACGAAAGTAAATGTTTACTAAGTTGTAGTATTGTTTTTTTTTAGGTTTTTATTTTTTGTAAAAAAGTGTCAATTCGATTTTTCTCAAAATTTCACCGAATGTTGAAAATAATATTTCTTATAAGATAAAATAAGTTGGAAGCCATAATCTTAATTTTCGAAAAGATATTTACATAAGTCGAAAATAAATTTTTACTAACTTTGAGTAATGTTTTTTTTAGGTTTTTATTTTTTATAAAAAAAAACTGTCAATTAGATTTTTCTAAAAATTTGATCACATGTCAAAAACATTATTCTTCGTTGCACAAAATTGTTTTGGATGTGAAATCATATTTTAATCGTAAAATTTTCGAGGTGACACATTTTTTTTCAGTTTTTTTGATTTATAAAAAAAACCGTTAATTAGATTTTTTTCCAAAAATATAATTGTTTTGTATCAAGTTGCAATATATAATATAAAATTTAATTCAAGTCTCTAGCGTCATTGGTTCATGAGATATTTAGGGTTAACCAAATTTTCACCTTTTTTTAAACTGCTATGGTAAAAAAAACACCCACGCAATTTTCTTGAGAGCCCTTTCTGCATCTTTCTGCCTTATTATCTGTATAACAAAATTTATTTGAAGTCGATATATCTTCTGGTTCTTGAGCTATGGACGACGAAAAAAACGTCGCGAACGTACGGACATACGGAAGTACATATGTCAATCAGAACTAGCTGTTTAATTTTAAAAAACAGCTAGTGCGAAATTTTAAAATTAATCAAATAGTTTTTATTGCAAAATTTGGAAAAATAAAAAACGGGATTATAAAAAGCAGGATTATAAAAACCGGAATTTAAAAAAACGGGAATGTAAAAACCGGGATATCGAACCCAACCCAAAAACGTCTTTATCAATTTTTCAACAAACTTTTCACTATAATTTTTGAAATCAGAAATAGCAACAAGTAACAATAATACAAATTGATAGCAGTTTTGTGTGAATATTATTCATTTCTTTATATGTATTAGCACACATCTTTTGACATATTTATTTCAAAATTCCTTCCATGCACTTTTCGTGTTATGACAAACCAAAATATTTTTCTAGACTAAATTTTAATATTTCTATTTGTGCGTCATTTATTATTTACTCCAATTGTTGCAGAATTCAAAACCCAACGGCAAGTAAAACAATAAAAGAACACACAAAAGGACATCAAGGATTCTAAAAGAAAAAAAAAAAAACAATGCTTTTTACATATAATATTTTTAATAAACAAAGTACTTATGTAACAACATAAACATAAATATATAGTATACGAATTCATTCAAAAAAAGTGACATTTTTCTTTCAAAAACTTGACCAAAGGCAACAGCAATTGGATGTTTTATTTATTTTTTCTAGATTTGTTTCTAAATTCAAATTTGAAATGTCATCAAAAAGGAAATTCAAAGGCAAAGAAACAAGAACAAAAAAAGGAGATGTACTCGTATATATGTACATATTTTTATTTTGCAAGAAAATTGTAACATTTAGACTTTTAGACTTTCATTTTGAATTCCTTTTAAACTGACACCAGAAGAGCAGCAAAACGAAAGAAAATTTGTATACATTTGAATGACAATATCCAGCAGAGCCCTCTACACGACTATGATGATGATGATGATTTCCATGGAATTACCACTACCAATACCACTATACCACCAGTCAGGACGAAAAGAGCAATGCAATCAAAATGATATGAAAACGGCCATGGAGTGTAGGAGATTGTATGTATATATGTATATTCATTGGTAAGAGAGGAGGAATGTGCAATAAGTTGTCTTTGATATGTCACAACTCACAGAAGCCAAGTCTTCAACCAAAAAGGACATCGGACAGTTAGGTGTCAAGTATTTTGTTTATTTGAAATCATCCCAGGATCTGTCTGTCTGTCTGTGATATGCCTGCTTTTGGATATTTTACTGTTTTATCCTTATTCCTTACTCCTATAAACCTAACTCCCTCTCTAACCTACTCCTACTCATATTAAAGTTACGGTGGCGGCGGCGGCGTTCGTTTGTCCTCGTTCTCATTCTGATTCTGATTCTCGATTGAAGATGATGGAGTGTGAAAAGTAGAAGAGCGATTACAAAAGGATTTGTCATTTTGTGATAACAACGATAAATAACTGTGACACCTGATACGGAAGCCTTTGTATAGTGTGATGGATGGTTGATGGTGCCAGTTATACATTTTGCTATCGCTATTCTCATAGTCGGTCGCATAGTCATCCTCATCCTCATCATCGGGATACGTAATACGGACATATATAAAGGACAAGGGATGAAGAAAAGTGAAAGAGATATTCATTTTGTGTCAAGTATTATTTTAAGTTGAAGTTGAGTTTCACAAAAGAGGAAGTGGTTTCCATTGCCTTTTGCCATCTTCCTCCTATACCCCTTGCCATTGCTATATTGCTTTTTGGTAACATGAATAGATTTGTGTTTGTGGGTTGATATTACTTGTAATTCTATCCGTATCCATCTCTCAATGGAGGTCCTGTATATTCATAGCAGAAAGGTGTACAATATTATACAGCGACGAGCGATGATATGATGGAGATTTTAATTGACAAGTTGACTGATTGGAACGAGAATTTAAATCGAAAACAAAAATAGATACGAGTATACTTGTTGAATAGAATAGTTAGGACCTTGTCATAAACTTGGTTCTTAAGAATTTGAGGATGATTTTGAAACTGGATTAATTGGGAAGTCTTGAATTTTGACATAAATCAGAAAAAAAAATTACTTTTCAAAATATACTATGATTTCAAGAAATCATATTTATTAATGAATATCAGCAAGGTTTCTATTTATTGAATTTTTTGGTTCATCTCCAAGATATTGACATTTATTTAATACTTTTCTGCATATGCAAGGTGACTTTTATAATACCGTTCTTGAACTCGTTGTGCAAGACTCTCAGTAAGGGTTCAGCGATCTACATCTTGGTAGAAAAGATAGTAAAGTATTTATTATTTTTACAACTTGTAAGATTAACTTTGAAGGGCTTGAAATATGAAAAATATTAGCTGCTTTTTGGGGATTTGCCCTTGTGGTAAAATAAAATAAAAATATCACAAAGTTCCAGGGCAAGTACACATGAGTTAGTGGGTAAGCTTTCTACAAAAGAAACAAACAGGAACCAAAAGTAACGCTGTCTATTGTGCCCTCTTATAGGCACAAGTCTTGTTTTAAATTAAAACACTTTATTTTTAAATAGTTTTAGTTAATTTTTAATTAGAAAATAAGTTTTAATAATTTTAGTTTTTAGCTTTTAAGTTTTAGGTTTTTTACAAATCTTAATGGCAACCGGTCACATTTACGTCGATCAAGAGAATGAATAAAAAGGAAATAATATGGCGAACGTCCAAGTACTTTTATGTACAGTACGCAGTAAAATTATTTTAGTACAGTTCGAAGTGAATCTGTGTTTGGAATGGTCGGTAAGTATGTAACGCGTTTACACGTTGGTTGTAATTTACGTGTAGACACGCTACATCTATTTTTGAAGACAATAATGTTATAAGTAATGAATGTTAAATATATATACATATATACTAGCTGACCCGACAAACGTTGTGTTGTCATATAAATAATTTCTAGAGAATATTTTGCTAGAAATAAATAACTTATTGTAAGTATGTAAGGATATGGTATATAAGTGGGAGAGGTATAGAGCACTGTAAAGGGTGATAAAATATTAAAATAAAAAATCACTAAACAAATATTTTAAATTTATTAAAATTAATTCTTTAAAATTATATACATATCGCTAATTATGACTGTACTACAAAAGAACAATATTAATCCCTTAATGCAAAAGAGTGAACAATATTTTGTGTGATCCCATCTTTCGCTAATACAAACAAACTGGATGGTTTGCCCACTTGAGAGCACGCCACGTATAATTGTCCGTGTGAAAAACATGAAGTGCTCAAATGTAAGCAGCAGACAATCATCGTTTGGCCTAGAGACTTATTGATAGTTATTGCAAATGCCATTAATTGGAAATTGAAGGCGTTTTAATTGGATTGGCACATCTGTGGGCATAATAGGGATTCGCGGTAATAATATATTTTCACCTCGGAATTTGCCATTTAGAATGATGGCTTGGATAACATTTTTAATTACCTACTAATCGCGTGCCGTTGCACAACCGTGGTGGGTTCAAATGACGAAAAAAAATTACCGGAGATCCAACCTTCAGTTGTAAATTTTGCGGTGGCATGCCTGGTTAATCTAATGAGTTCCAAAACTCAGCTAGATAATTATTTACAGCTTCGGTAGCATCACAACCTTTATCAATAGATTTGTATGATCCCAAGTCTCCTGATGGTAACAAATGTTGTATCTTGAGATTTAATTCGTTGACATCCACATTTTTTGCTGCTAAAATTGTTCTTTTTGACAGCCACTCATGATTTGTATATTGTCTATGTACATCTATGAGCATCTTGTGAATCAATAATCGTGCAGAAATCTACGGGTAATTTTATGCATCCAGTATCATCTGTAGTTACTTTTCCGTCGCCTATATCTATCAACAGTTGTTTTTAGAATGTTTCAGCGGATGGATCTTAAAGCATTTGAACACGCATATTTACTTTCAGTTGCGATGATTTTAAGCTCGCGTTGATCTCATAAGCGTACGTTGAACGCGGAATAACGGGAGGTGTTTGTCTCAAATCACCTGAAAGCAGTAACAGAGTGCCGCCAAATAGACTGTCGTTGTTTTTTATATCTTTCAATGTCCTGTTCCCAGATGATAATTTTACACTGTTTTAGTAAAAATAAGCGAAATAAGAAATGTTTTGCCAGTTCCACCTGGTACATAAAAAAAGTATCCACCTTGTCTTGCCAAAAGTGATGATGAGCATGATGTAGTTATAAATGGTTCTTTGTTCTTCATTCATTAGTGGGACATTGTGAGCAACAAACAATCGATTCAATTCAGTGTCTATTAAATCAGATGCATTTCGATTTGGTGAATGCATACCGAAATGACTGAGTGGTAAGTTGGTAATGATAATGCAAGGATCGTCAATAGCAATCAATGATTTATTGTACATAGCGTCAGTGAATACTATCGTAAGATCGTTGCCCCGTGTACGGTGTTAATGCAATTAAACCATAATACTTAGGAATATAAAAAATAGATAAAAACCTATTCTCAGACCTACCGAATATAAATGCAAAATTTCATTAAAATTGGTTAAGCCATTTCGGAGGAGCATGGCAACTAACACTGTGACAGGAATATTTTATATATTAGATATTTAATTTAAAAAAAAAATCAAATTATTTTATTATTTTAATGCATTTTATTTCCACCGTTATGAGATACATTTTTGTCGCTTATAAGTTCAAAGTTGAAATTTAATGCGCCAGCTGAGGTCTTGACGCTGAAAACAGTAATTTGGAACGTAGACATTTTAGAACATGGGTCAACAATTTATAATACAGGAAAAACAAATAAAAAAAAAATTTGCTCCACCCTAATCCACAATCCACATACCCACAAACGTGGTTTCAACAAGACGATGCCACATGCCACACAACTTGAACAAATATCGCTTTATTAAAAGAGGCAATTCCTGGCCGCGTAATTTCTCGTCGTTGCGATATCAACTGGCCACCAAGAACATGCGATTTGACACCGCTAAACTTCTTTTTGTGGGGCTACGCGAAAGACCATATGGTTTTGATTTTGTTGTGGTTTTCTTTAAGCGAGCTGTAGCCGATGTCTTCTTCCCACAGACCTGTCGCTCCAGAAAACAATGCTATGTTGACGTATCTGTACAAATTCTGTCAGTAGGTTCTCCCACAAACTTAAACACGTTATCCGTTTCGCTAATGTTGTAAAAGCCGCTGGTAAATCACTCCTGTGAGATATATTCTTTATCTGTCATGTGGTTCTTCAAGTTAAGATTTCTAGAAATCCGCATACTCAGATAGTTATATTGATTCACGATTCCGATCTTATGCTCTCCAAATTTCTATTTTCCGTTGCGAAAAATCGTAACTTTTTGACCTGTCGAGGTTCACCTGTAGTCTCCATTTATTGCAGTACTCAACCAATCAATGTATCAATAATTGGAGACTTTCAGTTGACTCGGCAAGCATAACGATATCGTCTATTCGATCAAATCGCACGATTCGAATAGCAAGTTCGCAAACATTCAATTGAAAATACTAAAGTTTCAAAAAGCTTGTGTAGAGATTCAAAATCACATGTCAAATTACTAGGCCCTCTCTACGAGCTGTTGTGCGACCTTTTTCTTTTTTACTGGGTCGTTTGAAGTATGTATGGATTCAAGTCTAAATCACGACCGCAAATTGGCCAAGTTGCGATCTGGAAAAGGCCAATGTCGCTAAACAAAGTCGACTTCCTTGGATTCTTCATCAGAATTTGCCTTTTATGTGGGTGTTGTTTAGTTGTTTACCGAACTAGAGGACTCAAATTTATCTAAACCACTAACAGAAGTCCTTTCAACAATGGCTACAATTTAATATCAGATGGCATATCACCTAGAGAAATTTAACGAAGAGCGAAGGTTTCTTTGTAACTAGCAGTATGGTTTTGGTATCAGTAGGTTCACTGGTGATCTTATAGTTTATCTCACTGATTAGTATAACAAATGTTTACATCGGTTTGGAAAAAGTTTAAAGATTATTGCACTTGATATCTAACAAAAAATCTAGTATCCAAAATAAGTGCCTTAGATTTTACAGAATTTCTCTTTCGTTGGATTATAAAATACCAACAAGTTGTATTAGATAGATTCAGGTCTGACAGCACAAAACAAACACTGATGCGTAGGCGCTGTCCTGTCTCCCGAATTTTTTCTAATTTTGTATCAAAGATTTCTTATCTGAAACTTCTAATCCACTTACCTGCGTCACTGATAGCCAGGGGCGAACGCAGGTAGGGGTTTTGGGGGTTAAACCCCCCCCCCAAATATCAGAATATGTGCAGTTATCAAATATCCATTATTGTTCAAAAAAACAAAACAGAAATGGTGCAAAATTAATTTATCAAACTATGTTAAACGAAAAATTTTAATAAATTTGCTACAATGATAGAAATTGTGCACAAAACACAAACACGCTAAATCAGAACAATATATATGTATTTCTGTATTTTTTGGTAAAGAAAGAAAAATATTTTTCTTGTTTTCATTTTTCATTCACAATTAAAATGTTTAGTATTTTTATTTTCCAACACTGAGGTAGAATTTGAAGGGTTTTTAACTTTTTGTATGAAACTAAGTATTATTATTAACACAGAGATGCTCTCCTTCGTCATGTTTCTTATGGCTAAAAATGAAAAATTGAAAATAGAAAATGACCTTGTTGTACTCGTTTTTGAAACGATCTCACAGCCACTTATGACGCTTTAAAAAAAATATTAATATATAAAAACACCGACAAATTGTTCGGTTCATATATGTTAGTTTTAACTGTAAATGAAAAAAAATCTTTTAACTTAACTTTTTTCACTTCTTAAATTGTGACACAAAAATATTTAAAAACAAAAACAGCAACCCTGTTTCTTTAACGCGTTTTTTCCCTATTTTTCAAGAACAAGAATCAAATTAATAAAGAAATATACGTGATGTCTCTTAAATTCAATATTTTTAAACATTTGAATGCGTTTCTGCATTTAAACATACCTTAATGTAAGACACAAAAACTCGTAGTCATATTTTAAACCCGAGTCTATTTGAAATGGGAGACTAAATTTAACATATAAGTTAGACACAGCTGCTATTCATAAAGAATTTGCCAGCTCTGATTAGTAAGAAACAGGTTTAAGGCATATTCTACTACAATTCTGAAAAATTTCACTTAAACCTATACAAAATGGCTTGTAGAGGGCAACAAAATAAATTACGTTAGCTGGAGAGCCAAAATCTTTGAAACCTTTTAAACTATTTTGTTTGCTGTTAGTTGAGAAATGTTATGAAGTCGGGCTGGTGGTTTTAGACTTGGAAGCACGCAGATATTAGCAAACATTTGATTGAATTTCGATCTATAATATTTAGAAGGTCAATCATAAACTTGACAATTTTTTTCCGAATCGATACCTTTCATACAAATCGTCTTCATCTATTTCAAAGGGGTCCAATCGGGTTAAGTAGAGCTTTTGTTTTCTGTTAGTTGGTATGGTAGCATTCCAACATACAGCAAAATATCAAAATATTGATATATGCTTAAGTCTTTTGACATTTTAATTTTTGTTTTTAAATTTTCAAATAAAATGTCTCGTAACCTAATTTCAGTTTGTTTATTTTTGACGTTTAATAGATTTAAAAACAGCTTAAACATAGGTTCCGTCGTATTTATTTTTAGACTCCAGATTATCGTTTTAAAGTGGATTTAAATTTTCTATGAATAACATAAACTGAAGTTTAATTTAGCAAAGACAAAATCAGAACTTATCAATTAACTATAAATAGGACCCTATGTCTTCGGTCTAGAGGTTCGGAACGCGTCCAAAATCATTACTTCTAGTATTTTCATGGTGAGTTTAAGAAAAACGTGTTTGACAATTTCAAAATTCAATCTAGCAATCTACGGTAAATTTGAATATGTGAGAACAAACAAAAGAGAACTGTGAAAATAGAAAAATCTCACCTCATCTCTTTGTTTCTGTAACTCACATTTATTTATTATTATAAAATAAAAAAAATAATATAATATTAATTTTTTGAAGTCCCCCCCCCCGAAATTTTTTTCTGCGTTTGCCCCTGCTGATAGCAGTTATATTAGCTTTTTATATACGTTTTAAGATTCACAAGTAGGGTTGTGAATCTTCTAATGTGGATGATAAGCTCATTAAATTCTTACTTTGGAATTTACAACTTTCACTACTCTAGAATTGCGTCAAAGAAATTTAATGCTTTTAAAGATTCCAAAAGATATTTATACATAACGAGGCTATGCAAACAACTGGTCTGTAAAAGCTGTATCAAAAGGGGCCAGTTAGTCTATACAATTTATTTAAGTCCAAAACTTTAGTATAACTTGCATCTTCGAGTTGATGCTACAGTAACTTATTTAAAACTCTTGGAAAATATTTTAAGAGCATTGGAAATTATTGGTGACAGTAATAAATTGATTTATTTGCGTCGTTAGAATACCGTATGTCACTTGTTTTAGCCTATTGTACAGTTCTTTTTACGGGTTATGTTCTAGTCAAAAAGTCAGTCGTATTCCTCCCTTTTAAAATTTGAACTTTAATTCTCACGCCTAATTCAACCCATCTTCAATTTCCAAGTACAGAGGTTCATTTCTTAGCCGTACCAAGCGAATGTTAAATACTTTTCCACACTCTGTTTTTTTCCTATCGTTGCAGTACTCAGAAATTCAAAAGCAATATACATTAACTTCTCCTTTCAAAAACCCTCTTCCTTTCTTAATTCTCGCACTATGTCTTTGACATGATAATGGTAATCAAATCCTTTTTTTTTAGGAATAACCTTTAACAGTTCTTAGCATTAAATGAAATGTCACCAATACATTTCTGTATTGAAATAATAAACACAAGTAACATGTTCCTTATTATTCGTAGAACGTTAAACATTTAAGATTCACAAAAATCAATGTCAATCACAAATTTATTTTTCACTAAAAGATGTAAATTGTATTTGCAAAAAAAGTAAATTGTAGATGCATTTTATTTTATTTTTTCAAAATAAGATATTTATGAAAAACTTGTATTTTACTAATAATTTTTCAGTTAAGTGATATTTCAAAGCATAATCTATCATTCACTAGTCGGAATATCGTAATGGAAAATGTTTCTCATTCATTTTCATCCTACATCCGCTATTCTAGGAATTCAATTTTTCGGAAATCTATAAGAACATTTTAAGTGACAAACAAGTCGTCTTATTTATCCTGCTGACTGTTTTATCCTTTTAAATACACGCTTAGCTAGATATCATGTGGGGATTCTTCTCTCCAAATGCATTTCATATAATATTTATATAACAATGACGAAAGTATAAAAAAAAACCGTTTGAAGTCGCCCTTATCGCATAAATGTTACATGAGCCGTTTCATTTTTGTACAAATAAAAAAACATCATGTACGAGTATATAGAAGACATATCGCAGGATATTGTCATTATCCGAGCGGAACTCGTGTACGTTTATAAATTTTCCTCATAGATACAAAACTGCGATGACGTATAACGACAAGTTTATAAATACGACTATAATAAAATACCTTCCTTATTTTTTCTATCTCAAATGAACAAAAGTGAATGATTGATGAGCCTAAGACAATGCCATGAATAATTTAACTGCATGCTTGTTAAAATAAAAGGTCACTTTGACAGAGGAAACTTTAAATTATTCTGATGTAAGTTTAAGTGGAAGGATACACTCGTATGTTATCTTATTTGCTTTGCTTGAAAAGTTACCTTAATACAAACAAAAAAAGAAGAGACACAAATAAAAATATTTCTGGATGGTTGAAGATAAAGGTTTTATTTTCGTTTTTCCTTCAAGAGTAAGTCTTTGATATGTCCTTTCAGTATTTCAGAAGTAGGTTGGATTTTGTTTATTCGTTTCTTATCAATAAATAAAAATAGAAAATGCTAAAGGATATTTGTTTTATTATGCAGGAAGCTCTATGAAATAATAACAGTTTATCTATAAAACAGAGCTTAAGGGTTCATCTTAACAGAAAAGAAAGAAGAGAATTAAAACTATTTTTAGGACCAAGGACCATCATCCAAGTAAATATATGCTTTGTTTAAACTTTGAATTCTTAATTTTCCCTTTGGTCACAAGTCAGTAAGTAAGAGGTCCTATTTATTATTTAACCAAATTTTTAAGCCTAAAATATGAATCCTTTCTTCGAATGTATCATATACCCTCAAGAGAAAGCAATTTAAAATTTCCCCCAAAACAAACTATATATATGTATATAGACAGGACACATCACATATAGTGCTTATAATTGCAAAAATTATCACTTTTAGAATATGACTTTTGGGATGAAAGGATGCTGACAAAGAAGAAGAGGAAGTCCCTAGTGTACTTGCTTCTTATAGTATAATATTTGCCCAAAAACCTTCTATTAACATGAATAGCCTATCAACTCTGATGTCAACCTCAGGAACATGCAATAAATATAAGGAGATTATCCCTTGTGCATCTAAGCCAATCGATGCCCCGCAAAATAACCTTTGTTATCCCCTGGCGCATTACCAACAACGCACGTCACCATCATCATCATAAGCATCAACATCAATATCATCATCATCGTCATCAACATCAGCATCGTCATAGTAAGGTAACAATATAGCACCAAGCCATCAAAAGCATTATTCCAGGGTTCCAATATCTCAACCGATTATTCCTTGTTAATTTCAATCTACCCGAAAACGACACATAACAGAGAGATTTCCACCTGCAATTGACCCCCAAATCCGGAGTATAGAATATGCATAGAAGTTCGAAGAGAGTAACCATCTACGTCTACAATACAATACATCTACGTACAAATATTGCCATTGGTACGTAAGGACTATTGGATATCCTGTCAGAGAGCTGTTCAGCTTTTAATGCATGCATCATGTGTGTTGTGTATGTTGTGTGTAGCCCCTAAAGAGAAGTTAAAACCTTATACTTTGAATTGAATATGAAACAGGGAAAAACTCTACTTCTACCTACCCCCAAAAGGGATAAACGAACCTACCACAGAGAATTGGAATACAAACATACAAGGAGGTTATTTTTATTAGATATGCCTTGCCTTTGTGTTTGTATTTGTGTTTAGCTACATGTGTGTATAATGTATATGGGTAAAGCGATGAGCAACCCTTTTGGCCAACAAAACATATCTTAGCAATAGTTGACTTGTGGTCAACCACTTGCCAAACATAGTAACAAGTCATTTTATGCACCATTAACAAGCGCAAAATTTACAGAAACCCCAAAAACCCATTACCATCACCACTTTAAACCTATAGAACCCAAGCTCATTCCTCTTGCCCTTTTTCTGTGTCATGATGATGATGATGGTAATGGTGATGGTGTAGCCAGAGTATTATATACCTTTACTCATTGGAACTTATACTGACCAAACTAAGCTGGAGCCCTCTTATACCTTACCATTGCCGCTCGCTCTGCTCCAATCCTTTGGGTTGGCTTAATCTCTTGATTTTCGTTCAGGATATTATGTGCAGTAAAGTCATCAGGGCTACACCCTAAAGTGCCTCTTTGTGCACACAATGGCATTGGGTGATTGGAAATGCTGAGAATGGGAAAACGAATACCAGTATATAGATAGATACAGAGACATTATATAGTATGAGAAAGAAGGGTACCACTTGATTTCTGGATTTTGTTTGAAAGCAACAAAAACAGTAGGTATTGGGTGTTGATAACCACAATAAAAAGTATGCTCTACAAAAAATCATGCATATCTGTTCTATATCAAAAATTATACAGTATTAATAACCCTTTATCCTTCATTTTGTACATCCATATCCATATCCATATCCATATCCGTATCCATATACATATCCATATCCATATCCATATCCATATCCATATCCATATCCATATCCATATCCATATCCATATCCATATCCATATCCATATCCATATCCATATCCATATCCATATCCATATCCATATCCATATCCATATCCATATCCATATCCATATCCATATCCATATCCATATCCATATCCATATCCATATCCATATCCATATCCATATCCATATCCATATCCATATCCATATCCATATCCATATCCATATCCATATCCATATCCATATCCATATCCATATCCATATCCATATCCATATCCATATCCATATCCATATCCATATCCATATCCATATCCATATCCATATCCATATCCATATCCATATCCATATCCATATCCATATCCATATCCATATCCATATCCATATCCATATCCATATCCATATCCATATCCATATCCATATCCATATCCATATCCATATCCATATCCATATCCATATCCATATCCATATCCATATCCATATCCATATCCATATCCATATCCATATCCATATCCATATCCATATCCATATCCATATCCATATCCATATCCATATCCATATCCATATCCATATCCATATCCATATCCATATCCATATCCATATCCATATCCATATCCATATCCATATCCATATCCATATCCATATCCATATCCATATCCATATCCATATCCATATCCATATCCATATCCATATCCATATCCATATCCATATCCATATCCATATCCATATCCATATCCATATCCATATCCATATCCATATCCATATCCATATCCATATCCATATCCATATCCATATCCATATCCATATCCATATCCATATCCATATCCATATCCATATCCATATCCATATCCATATCCATATCCATATCCATATCCATATCCATATCCATATCCATATCCATATCCATATCCATATCCATATCCATATCCATATCCATATCCATATCCATATCCATATCTATATCCATATCCATATCCATATCCATATCCATATCCATATCCATATCCATATCCATATCCATATCCATATCCATATCCATATCCATATCCATATCCATATCCATATCCATATCCATATCCATATCCATATCCATATCCATATCCATATCCATATCCATATCCATATCCATATCCATATCCATATCTATATCCATATCTATATCCATATCCATATCCATATCTATATCCATATCTATATCTATATCCATATCCATATCCATATCCATATCCATATCCATATCCATATCCATATCCATATCCATATCCATATCCATATCCATATCCATATCCATATCCATATCCATATCCATATCCATTTCCATATCCATATCCATATCCATATCCATATCCATATCCATATCCATATCCATATCCATATCCATATCCATATCCATATCCATATCCATATCCATATCCATATCCATATCCATATCCATATCCATATCCATATCCATATCCATATCCATATCCATATCCATATCCATATCCATATCCATATCCATATCCATATCCATATCCATATCCATATCCATATCCATATCCATATCCATATCCATATCCATATCCATATCCATATCCATATCCATATCCATATCCATATCCATATCCATATCCATATCCATATCCATATCCATATCCATATCCATATCCATATCCATATCCATATCCATATCCATATCCATATCCATATCCATATCCATATCCATATCCATATCCATATCCATATCCATATCCATATCCATATCCATATCCATATCCATATCCATATCCATATCCATATCCATATCCATATCCATATCCATATCCATATCCATATCCATATCCATATCCATATCCATATCCATATCCATATCCATATCCATATCCATATCCATATCCATATCCATATCCATATCCATATCCATATCCATATCCATATCCATATCCATATCCATATCCATATCCATATCCATATCCATATCCATATCCATATCCATATCCATATCCATATCCATATCCATATCCATATCCATATCCATATCCATATCCATATCCATATCCATATCCATATCCATATCCATATCCATATCCATATCCATATCCATATCCATATCCATATCCATATCCATATCTTTTATCCGATATATGCTGTAAGTTGTCCATTATTCTTTATATCCATCGCTTATCCATACACGTTGTCACAAATGTTTAGATTCACTCAATCAGTCATACTCAGTAACTCAAGATGTATCCTGTATCTTCTTTTTATTTTTCCAGACACTGAGGGGTATACCTACCATTTTTAAGAAGTTTTCTAAGTTTCAAAAGTCTTGCTTCTTTTTGTCCGTTTTTTGTTTAACAGACTGTTTGTTTTGGTGTTCTCAAGGCTACTTTCGATGCTTGTTCATAAATAGCACTGAGGTTAAAAGCATTTTCACGCTAAGTGGAAAACAATTTACAACCCATGCACTGCAGCAATATCCATTTCGATATACGTACTCTCTTATTCTCTTGTACTTTGGATGTATCTGCTTCTGCACCCGTTGTTGTTGTTGCGGATAAAATGTGTGTGCACGGTGTGATATTTGTCACACCCCAAAAGCAAAATCGAAGCCCAAGCTGAAGCTGAAGCTGGGGCTAAAACCGAAGGTGCGGGGGTCAAACGCAATTTCATAAACCCCCGTTATAACTATTGAAGCTGGCTTTGTTGAGAGAAATGGCATGGCATAGATGGCGCGCAGAGTTCATAAAGTATAAATTCTGAAAACCGAATCGATTGAAAATTTGGTCAGGCTTGAGTGTTTTTGGTTAATAACGGCCGATTGCATTAGGTTAATTCGCCTTCGAATTAAGGTGGCATTGCTGCGTGTCTATCACAGAAGTCCTTTTTCTCTCTATATCTATATACCCTCCCCCCCGCACTCACTGTTTTGTGTTGTACATTATATTCGCATATTCGCTATAACCTGTGAACTCGACATATGCTTTAAATTCGCCATTGGATTCTATTTCATTGAAATGCGGCTGCAATGCGTTAATAGTTTAATGCAACCGATTTGGATTTTCGCAGAGCATGGCAGTTGAAAGGCTGAAATTCACTTTAGCTTTGTGAAATTGTATAGGATACTTTTATGTGTGTACATATTTTGTGTAAGAGTAAATTGCAAATATATATGTAATACCAAAAAGGATGCGGAAGGCAAAGCTTTTAAAATTGCATTGTAAAGGATATTGGCCACGCCGGCCGCGCCATCCATGCTCTGGCTGTTGGTAGTCAAATTGAAAGGGTTCGTTATAAATGGATAGACATTTACAAACTAAATATAAAATAGGTACAAAAAGCATCAGAGGCCACTGGAGTTAGTGCATTAAGGTTTTACTATGGTAAATTAAACTTTTGATGGTTTAGTGAATAATTTTCTTGTTAATCGAAATATAGTTTGCTTCTCTTTAAAATTCTCAGAAAATCCACAACAACATTGATAACCTTAATTGTCTCAGTATTTTCAAAGTGATTTGAAAGTTTTGGAAATGGTATTAGTTTTTAATTTAAGTACGTATATTATATTTAATTTAACATTTTTACTGATGAAAATTGAAACAAAACTGGAATATTCAGCGAAATATTCACCAACAATGATGTTTTTCACTACCTACTTGAGTAAATGTTTCAATATTTTGGGGTCTATGTAGTTCACCGAAAGTGCCACTATTATTATTTCATGGAACACAACTGCAATTAATTTTACCTCTAATTGTACTCATTGTTGCCATAAGCTGCCTAGGCTCCATGGCTTTCAGCTTTTTGTTCACACGAAAAATAATTTGATATATGATAACCCATGTAGTACACGTGGAATGATGGTTAGTGCGTTCGGCTTGACACTGTAGGTCCCTCCATCCCTGAAAAGAGTACTAGCACACAGGAATGGTTGAGAGTTGTAAGTCATTAGGCCCTAGTTCTCAACAAACTGTTGCGCTACCTAATTTATTTATTTATTTATATAGTGTTTTTCAATAAGGGCGGGTAGATGTCGTGTGTGGATGTCGTGGCGTTTGCTGTGTGGCACTTAGAGCCGTCCTGCTGGAACCACATATCGTCTTGGTACATATGGTTCAATTTGGGCCATAAGAAATTAATTATCATCGTTATGTAGCGCTCGCTGTTGACGGTGACTGCCGCACTAACGTCGTTTTCAAAAAAGTACCGACCAATTACGCCGCCGCGCAGGCCCAAAATACACACCAAACGGTAACTTTTTGAGTTTGCATTATCGTGAGCCTCGCGTGGGTTGGTGTCGTCCCATACCCATTATACGGCAATTTTGCTTGTTAACACAGCCATTCATCCAACAATGCGCCGCGTCACTGAAGATCATTTTCGGCCAAAATTGGGGTGCTCTTCCAAACGATTCGAAGCCCAATCAGCGAACAAACGGCGTTGTCTATGGTCATGAACTTTGAGCTGCTGGATCTTGTACGGGTGAAGGCCCAAGTCCCGACGCAAAATTCGCCAAGTTGAAGTCTGCGAAAAGCCGAGTTCTTGTGCACGGCCCGTCGAGGAATAGACTGCCTCAGGTTCTGCTGTACACTTTCACGGACCGCGGCGATGTTCTCGGCCGATCTTGCATTCCTTGAACATGTTGGCTGATTGTTTACTGAACCGGTCGTCTCAAATTTTGCCACCAAACGTTGAAGAGTGAAGCGCCACCACGTCTACCGTAAGATGGGCGCAATGCGCGCAACGTTTGCGTTAACGAACACTCATTTTGATAATAAAGTTTTATCATTTGACGTGCTGTTCAATCGTTTAACTTGCCATCTTAATTTGACATAAGCAACTAAATAATAAACAAAAGATTTGACAGATGTCAAAATAAAATGGCCGCCACGGGGTACCAAAATTTACCCGCGCCAATTGAAAAACCCTTTAGTTGAACCTTAATACCAAGTCGACATATATTTAAGAAACTGATGGAAAAAATAGGAATGAAGTCTAGGTAATTTATAGTAAAGATAAAAAACGAGCTTTTTAATGTCACCCTTATTTGTCTTTGTAGAAATGAAAGTCCTTATCGTACCCATACCGGATGTAATTACTGCCTAAATAATTAAAGCACAATGTTGGACTTGAAACTGAAAAAAACCGCTTCTCAGTGCGCCAGCCGCGCCACAAATTCTACATTGACAGACACTTAAATAGATTCACCATCAAACCACAATTTTTTCCGGCGGCGACGACGACAACGACAACGACTTCTGGCCCACAAGGCATCGTGTCCATATAAATTGATGTATTTGTAAAATTAGCATTTTTTCTTTATTTGAATTCGACCCTTTATCCGTTTTTTTTTTCTTCAATTTCCGCTTAGCATTTAATTTTTTTTGGATATTTAGTTTTTGCAGTCATCGCCGCACAAACTCCAGGAAATATATTTTGTTCATTGGGATTTTCCAATTCGAAATTATTTGCATTTTGATGGTTATGTTCGCTTCTGGAAAAATCTGTAACTACCAAAAAATATATAGGACTGGGATTTCTGGTGCAATATTTGTATGGTTTTTGTGAGCCCGCCACGCCGACTTATTGCGGATAGTATATTGTAATTGAACTACAAATGGAATCCGAATCACAGAGGCAGAAAGAAACTACTGCTCGGAATAATCAAGGAATTTATTCGAATCATCCGGCTGATCTGGTTTTTTGTGGTTCTTTGTATTTAAATCAACGATTAGGGAAATGTATTGTGTACGAGTATTTTTTATTATTGACTGAAACTGATTCATTTAATGATAATTTGTCCTCACAAAAACAATAAACCATCAAGAGTATATTTAAATCTATACCATATTTTATAAGTAAGTCAAAAATACAAAAGGGGATAGTATAATGTTATTTCAAAATTTGTAATTAAATACAAAAAATTAATAATCCTTTTATTTATGTTCATTCTTTGCAAAATTTATACATTGATGTTTTCTTGTTTCAATTTTATTTTAAAAAAGAGGCTGGGATGCGACCCACACTGATTACTTCCCATCCCGTCTGTCAATTTGTCTTGCTTAAAAAGTTTGTAGGTTTTCGTGTTTTGTTAAAAAAGTTGTCACTTGAATTATTCTTAAAAATTTTAAATTACCAACAATATTTTGCACATAGTGAAATAGTTTGATTTCAAACTCTATTTTAGTTAACGAGATTTTTAGTCGAAACCCAATTTTTACCAATTTTAGTAGCATTTTTTAAAAGTTTTTATTTCTTATAGAAACAAATACAAATTGGATGAATGAAATTAATTTGAAGTCAATATCTTCTATTTTTCAGGAGATATCGAGAACCGAACATCAATTTGTACCAATTTTGCGTACTATTTTTTGTAGATTTTAATTTTTTATGAAAAAACTTACGGTTAGATTTTTATTTTAAAAAAAAACACTGAATGTTGAAAACAATACTTTTTATAAAATAAAATTAATTTGAAGCCTATATCTTAAATTTTTGAAAAAAAAAAAAAAAATTAAGTCGAAAATCAGTTTTTACCAACTTTTGTTAGTTTTTTTTTTTAGGTTTTTAATTTTTGTAAAAAAAAACTGTCAATTAGATTTTTCTCAAAATGTCACTGAATTTTGACAACAATATTAAAAAAAAAAAAAACAAATACTTTAAAGCCAATTTCTTAAAGTTTTGAAAAGTTATTTTAGTCGAAAATCAATTTTTAGGTACTAACTTTTATACATTTTTTTGTAGGTTTTTATTTTGTATAAAAAAAAACTGTCAATTCGATTTTTCTCAAAATTTTACTGAATGTTGAAAACAATATTTTTCATAAGGCAAAATTAATGTAAAGCCAATATCTCAAAATTTTAAACACATATTTTAGTCGAAAATCAATTTTTACCAACTTTTGTTTATTTTTTTTTAGGTTTTTAATTTTTTGTAAAAAAAACTGCCAATTCAGTTTTTCTCAAAATGTTACTGAATGTTGACAACAATATTTTTAAAAAATCAAATTAGTTCGAAGCCAATTTCTTAAAGTTTTGAAAAGTTATTTGAGTCGAAAATCAATTTTTACCAACTTTTATTATTTTTTTTTTAGGTTTTTATTTTTGTAAAAAAAACTGTCAATTCAATTTTTCTCAAACTTTTACCGAATGTTGAAAACAATATTTCTATTAAAATAAAATAAGTTGGAAGCCATAATCTTAAATTTTTGAAAAGTTACTTGAGTCGAAAATCAATTTTGACGAACTTTGAGTAATGCTTCTTTTAGGTTTTTATTTTTTATAAAAAAAAAACTGTTTTTCTCAAAATGTGACCACATTTTGAAAACGTTATTCTTCGTTGCACAAAATTGGTTTGGAGATATAACCATTTTTTATTCGTAAAATTTTCGAGTTGACAAATTTTTTTTTCAGTTTTTTTTTTTTATTTATAAAAAAAACGTTAATTGGATTTTTTCCACAAATATACTGGTTTGGTATCAGGTTACAATATATAATATAATTTTAAATTCAAGTAACTAGCGTTATTGGTTCATGAGATATTTAGGGTTAACCGAAATGTTCACCTTTTTTTTAAACTGCTATGGTAAAACAACCACCCACGCAATTTTTGAGAGCCCTGTCTGCATCTTTCTGCACTATTATCTGTATAACAAAATTTATTTGAAGTCGATATCTCTTCTGGTTCTTGAGCTATAGACGACGAAAAAAACGTCGCGAACGTACGGACGTACGAACGTACGTACACACGCACGCACAGACAACTTTCCAAAAATCTTTTATTTCGACTCTAGGGACCTTGAAACGTCAAGAAATGTCTAAATTTGTAATTCGACAAATCGGATCCATTACAATAACTTCCTATGGGAATTAATAAAACACATATAGAATACCAGCTGGTTTACCCGGCTTCATCCGGGAGGTATTGAAATTTTATATACAAAAATGAGGGTGAAAAAACTACTATTTTCTTATAAATACTTTTTTATTTATTAACTAGCGGCCCGTCCCGGCTTCGCACGGGTAGACATAAATAGGTACAGATATTTAAGTTATACATAAGCATGCTAATGAACCATGAATCACAAAATTAGAAAACATTTTTTTGTCATATCATTAATACTCTTCGCAGCGTATGCGATGAAAGACATTTTTTGGCTAATTTTTTTACACCTTTGGTTGGTTTTAATAGGAATTTCTAAAGATTTCTGTAGTAATCTAGTACTAAATATAGCCTATGTTACTCAGTGATAATGTAGCTTTCTAATGAAAAAAGAATTATTAAAATCGGACCAGTACTTTTTGAGTTTATTCGTTACAAATACAAATTTTTCCTCTATATAATATTAGTGTAGATTTATATATTATCTCCGTACATATTTCTATCAAGGTTATAATACTTCTTTGTAAACAATTTTGTTTGTTCTTTGGTGAGGCGCATACACATATAGATTTTTTGCCGAGCTGAGCAACATAAAATTGTCTGTGGGTAAAACAGGGATTCGTGATGTCAAGGCCTGCAACCTTCAGTGACTGTCCCTGTGCCTTATTGATAGACATAGCAAAACAAAGCTTTATAGGAAATTGTACTCGTTTAAATTCGAACGGGTATTCATTAGTAATCATCGGTATCCTGGGAATGAAAACAACTTGACCTTGACCTTGGCTGATCCGGAAAGAATTTTAGCTTCAATCACGTTCATCTGCATAGTTACTATCCGTAATCTAGTACCATTGCATAATTTCGGTGCATTTAAATTCCCCATAAGTATTACTGGAGCCCCAATTTTCAAGTCTAGTTTATGCGGAGGAAGTCCTGATGGATTAAAAGAATTCAAAAATTCAATTGGAATATCAATAGCATTATCTTGATCAGTCAGATTATCAATATAAAGATAAGTTTGTTGATGGGCCTTGTAGTATTGTTACTTTGTATTGATATTGAGTTATAATTATAATCTTAAAAAAAGTCGACACTGAATAAATATTCAGTGAAAATAAAAATAATAAAATTATTCTACGTGAGCAATCAAGCAAAATCGATGTTTATTTAACGACACTACATTGGCGACGAGGATTACAAGAAAAAAAAGCAATATAAAATATATACATATACATATATGTATGTACATATATTGATTCATAATAGATAAAAAAAACTTATACTTAAATTGAATTTGGTAAACTAACAAAACAATGGCTAATCATTTAGGTATGCATATTGGTGTGATAATAAAAAATGTAACTTTTTTTTTTGTTTTCATTGGGTAAAACAATTTATCCTTAACATTAGTTTATTGAATTGACTCAAATTTATCTGAGCAGCTTAAATGCTGATTTAAAAAAAAGTTTATTTGAATTGTGGATGCTTAAATGCAGAAAATAGTTATAAAAGTCCCATTCAATTTGCTTAAATGCAGTGTCAGAATTTTAGTTTGTTTTTGACTCAAATTTGTTTGAGCAGCTTAAATGCTGGAAAAGAAAAAAAAATAAAAGAAAATAGATACAGGTCTGTCAGAATAAAAATACATTTTTTTAGATTCAGTTCGACCATTAGGTCTTCATATCCAAGAATTCGATTACTCCCTACATACCAATAATGTTGGAATCGAGTGGCAGAAGTGGTTACGATCATTTGAAACAATGATCAGAGCATGTCGCATTTATGATGAAAGTTGGAAACTAGACCTTCTACTACATTATGCTGGTTCAAAAGTTCAAATCTTAACTGCTACTTTACCAGAATATTCAGCAAGTGGAACATTTGGACCATTGGCAAATGTTGAACAATATGTTCCGTACATGACTGAATATGAAAAAACTGTAGCCAAATTGAATGCTTTCTTCCTACCAAAAACAAATATGTACTACATATGAACGACACATATTTCGACAGATAAAACAAAAACTTGACGAAAATTTTGATATGTTTACAATACGATTACGAATACAAGCTGAACGATGTGATTTTGGCTCCAATGTCGAAGAAAATATTAAGGATCAAATCATTCAAAATTGTCGATCAGCTATTCTTCGGAGAGATTTGCTTAAACGAGGTGATACCAGTCTCGAAGAAATCCTCCAAGTTGCCAAAGTTTTCGAAACAGTAGCGCAACAAGAGAAATCATTTGATCTCGATAAGCTTCAACCTCAAATCGAGGATGTGAACAAAATAAATTCTTTGGCTTGGAAAACAAACCAACAATACTAATCAAATGACTCAAAACAAATTGAATGTAATCGGTGTGGATATCATGGTCATCTTGGAAATGATGAAAAATGTCCTGCTAGAGGGAAGTTATGAAGTAAATGTGGTGGTCGAGACCATTTTGCCAGGAAATGCCGTTCACGCAAACGAATGCGTCAATTTGAAGGTAAAGAGAAAGAAAAGTTATATGCAGACAAGCGGAGACGGGCTATAGAAAGCGGTATAGAAGAAGGAGACGAAGTTTTCGTAAAACGAATGATAAAAACAAACAAATTGGCATCAAACTTTGAACCAGAACCGTATAAGGTTTTTTTCAAGAAAAGGTGATGAAGTTGTCATTTTGTCAAAAGAAACAGGTAGGACTTATCGTCGAAATTTTTCTAACTTAAAGAAGTTGGAAAGTACAGCAGAATTGAAATCGATTGATAACTCAACTAATGTAACAGATATTAATGGGAGTGTTCAGTTACCAGTTCAACCGTTAGAAAATAGAGCAACGGCTGGAATTCGAAGATCAAGCAGATTGCTATTGAAGTAGAATTTGAAATGATTAGGAAACGTTAGTTTCAAATACATTTATGTTTAACAATTAATATTTAAAAAAAAAAAACAAAAGGAAAAACTATTGTAGTATTGTTACTTTGTATTAATATTGAGTTATAATTATAATCTTAAAAAAAGTCGACACTGAATAAATATTCAGTGAAAATAAAAATAATAAAATTATTCTACGTGAGCAATCAAGCAAAATAGATGTTTATTTAACGACACTACAGCCCTGAAACATCGAAAGAATTTTATTATTTATACTTGTAACAGAATCGTTTTTAGGTGCTAAAATCGCTCGTTCGCGTAACCTTTTTTCTGAAATTTGGGCGACTTGCGGGTAAACATTATCTATTAATTCGTCTTGTCCAGTGATGCTAGTTACAAATGTTTGTTGTATTAGTACTTCACCATCATTATTTAAAATATTTCCATTTCCTAAATCCAAAAGAGTTCTTAAAAATTGTGCTGCAGTATTATCACCACCCAAATGTACGCTCATATTTGTGGTCAATCTTAAAAGTTTGACAGAAGCCCACAGAAACGAAGATTTTAGTCAAGCATTTATTTCATCACTTTTTTACCTCTTGGCACAACTGGCAATATTTGCCGAAAATCACCAGCGAAAAATATCACAACATCTCCCATCGGAAGTTCATCAGCTCTAAAATCTCTAAGTGTACGATCGAGAGCTTCAGGCCAACCTTTATTTACCATAGTCGATTCGTCCCACACAATAAACGTCGTTTATTTAAGCACTTTAGCTAGTGAGCTTTGTTTCGAGATACTAAAAAATGGACGCTCTAGTATCTATAGATAACTAATTATTGACTAACATTATCGGACTTTATGCCTAAAACCTGCTCCGTGATATCCTCCTGCTCCGTGATATCCTCTTTCACTTAAGAAAAAACTGCATGACAATTGGATAAGAAGTTTCAAAGCCAAACCGTTACAAAGATTCCCTCGTTTGCTTGATTTCAGTTTTATATACATACGTAGATTTGTTTTCATGATATTTCTTTTTTATTATAAAGTTTCAAGGACGACAATTGTGTTAATTAACATACCCACCGAGTGAGAAATATGCTTCGTCGCTGAAGAAAATTTTGTTCGAAAAATCGCCGTCCACCGCCTGTTGTTCAAGCACCCATTCCGTCAGCTGGCTTCAGTTGTTCTGTGAGCTGGACTTTATATGGATGTAGGTGTAGATCCAACTGCAAAATACGCCATAATGTGCAGTAAGACAGTCCTAATACCTGAGAACAACGATTAATTTTATAAAATGTTGTTTAATGATATATTTTAGTATTTGGAAGAAATATATTCCATTGATGTATGGCAACTTTCTTGATGAAAAACAATTTTTCCGGAAGACTGGTATTATTATTAAAATGAAGTTTTTCGTTCCAAGTTTAAAACTTTCAAATTTTTTTTTAAAGAAGATGATAATGGGTGTCCATTCCATCAGATAGATAGATAGCCAAGAGGTGAACTTACGACGAGCGTTGGATCTATAAGATCCAGAGCTGTCATACTTAAGCTATCTTCTGAGGAAGAAGGACCCTACTGAAAAAATGACTCTTCGTAAAAATAAAACTTAAAACTTTTAAGCAATGAGCCAAAAACGATGTAAGGAATTTTATCTTTGGTAGGTAAATCGGAAGACACAGTCTATATGACATTACAAAGCCAAAACGGAGGCTTAGAGGATGTGCTTCCCGTCAGCTTTACGTCCACAAGAGAAAGGATGAAAAACGCTCAGAAGAAAGAAAAAGAACCATGAGCGGCGTGAAGTTGAACAAAGCTGCCTGTAATGATAAGCAACAGCCGGAACTTTTCAAGTATACCTACGCCAGAGATGATTTGGAAAGGAGCATACCTACATCAGCTTGTAGCCAAAATTTTTTCGGAAGCAAGCATGCCTTGAAGAGTGGAACTTAAGTACTATATTTATCCGATCCATAAAAGAGGTATTCGCCTAATCTGCTCCAACTACAGAAGTATAAGCCTTTAAAACATTGCATACAAAACCCTGCCAAGTGTTTTATGTGAACGCTTGAATCCATTTCCATATCAAATCTTTATCGATTTCGAAGCAGCCTATGACAGTGTCAACATTCTTTATAGAATGCTCACTGCTCCATCAAAATTGGTAGAAGCTCAACAAATACCTTCAAAACCACCAGAGTACTAGGAAAAGGCGACCGACGCGCTGTCTGTAGCTGTTTTATTATTTTTGTTGAGAGAGTAGTCCGCAACTCATTATTTGAATCCATATAATTTAATGTTTGAAGATTATTTCATGCAAAGCTCTTGCAATGGTTCTGGCTGATATTCACTCCAAAATCAACAATTCTGCTTATTTACGTACCCATTGAGCCAAAAATGAGCTTCGTCGCTCGCTGGAAGAAACGCGCGATGAACTTTTTTAAAAGAGCACGCATTTTGATAATAAAATTCAATAATTTGCAAGCGTTGTTCGTTTTTAAAACGATTCATGGTTAAATTATGAACCAAACTGAAGATGTTTGACAGTGAAACAAAACCAGTGTTACCAAAAAGATAATAACTAAAAAGTCACCCTTTATAAGAGCTTGTTTATAGAAAAATTATTTAAATTTTTTCATTAGTCCCTGAGAAAATTTAAAAACAGAATAATGGTTTACAATGGAGTTACAATTAGCGGAAAAATACAAACATATACTTTTATATTGAAAGAAGTAAAATTAAGAAAAAATACCAAATTAAGAAAAAATAGCCTTAATTCAAATCTGACTTTATCACGTAAGATTCTTGAAATATTACTTTTTAAAAATAAAAAAACACTTGAACAGGCTTTTTGTTTCGATTAAATTTGTGATGTAATGGTTTTCCAAATCTAAAATCCATTTCTTCGATATTCACTTAAAATATTTATAGTATTTAATTTTTCATACAATTTTCTATGTGACAGCTGTCACTGTTCACAATTCTTAAAATGGTTCCAAAATTTAAAATTGCTTCTATTTTTGCAGAAAGTGTTGCATGAAAAAAATTTAACACCTGACAGTTAAGGATTAATAAAAACATAACGAAACAAAGTTGTCATTGAACTGATTAACGACTTGGTCACCATAAAATTTCAACTTAATCTCATTTTCCTTCAATTATTGACCTTCATTTTCGTAAACTCGTGTTTTTGGACATATGTAACAATTTAGACCATCTGATATTTTTAAAACTTAAGATTTATTGTACCTCTAACACCTCTTATTCTGTTTCAACTTCAAAAATGAATGGATATATATTTCAAACGAGCACCAGACGAGTATTTTGTTAAAATTAATACCGTTAAATCAAATTGTAAGGTTCATTATTTTCCAAGAATTCTTCCAGATGGGTTGGATATATATGCAGCACAGCACGGCACGGCACAGGACTTTCCTAAAACTAAGGATACAACATTCTTCTAAAACGGTGTTGGAGCTCTGATAAGGCAATTAAAACAAACTAATCTATCCCTTTTTTCACTCAGCCACATCACAACATTATATTCTATAAAAGTTCCCTTCCTATACAAAGTGCAATACTTTTGTTTTCTTATGAAGAAAATATTTTTTATTTTTCAAAACCCCATTTCACTTTTGAGGGGTTGACTACGAGGAGAGTATTACAGATGAGGTTTTATAAGATTAAATTATTAAATGTATACATTCTTCTTTCAGGGACTTTGAACTTAAGATGTTCACTTATCCTAGCTAATAATTTTCATGGATCCTTCTCATCCACATCTAGAAGTCTTGTAGTGGATTTAAGACAAGAACCTATGCATGCACATGAGTTTGAATAACAAAAAGGAGCGGATTAGTTTATGTTTTATTAAAACAAAGAATATCATTGCATATTTCTGACTAAATCTGTAAAGTACTTAAGTATTCCAGGAGTACTTAACTTATTCGTGATTCTTCTGGTACACACTCTTTAAAAAGTCAATTGTTCATTATTTTTCAAGTATTTGGACAGAAATTGAGGCAATTTTTACTAGCTGTCCCTCGGCATGGAGAGAAGTTAAAGTTGTTTTTATACCCAAAGCAGGTAAATGTAGTACCCGTGGCATGATGGTTAGTGCGTTGGACTGTCATGCCAGAGGTCTTGGGTATGATCCCTGCCTATGTCATCTAAAGTTTTTTTCACGGGTACTGCCGCTTGCGAGGAATTGACAAATTCTCCAAGAGTAATTCTTGTCATGAAAAGTGCTTTCTCAAATTTGCCGTTCGGATTCGGCACATAAACTGTAGGTCCCCTCCATCCCTGACAACAGTACTCGCACACAGGAATGGTTGAGAGTTGTAAGTCACTAGGCCCTAGTTCTCCACGGACTGTTGCGCCACTGAAAAAAAAAAAGGTAAATGCTCGCAAGTCAATCCTAAAGTTCTAAGACCTATAAGTCTATCATCATTCCTTCTTAAACCTTGGAAAGATTGATCGCTATCCATTTAAGGGCAAGTATTGATACAAGACTTCTGTCTACGTCTCAACATGCCTACTATAAAGGTAAATCGGTAGAAACGGCGTTACACACAATAGTACGCACCATTCAATACTCCCTCCATCATAGAAAGTTCACTATGGTTGCTTTCCTTGGCATCGAAGGTGCTTTTAACAACGTGGACACATCTGCAATCACATCTGCACTAACATCTCTATACGTAGAGAGATCGCTTGGGGAGTTAATTCATTTAATGCTTACCAGCAGAATAACTAACTCAAAACTGGGCAACTCTTCTGGCAGACGATTCGTTCGTTAGTAGAGGGACACCGCAATGTGGTGTTCTGTCCCCTCTCCTCTGGAACCTAGTGGTGAATAAAATCCTAACTAGTCTGCATGCGGAGGGTTTCAGAGTGATCGCCTATTCGGACGACGACGTTGCTATAGCGGTTTCAGGAAAGCATCTTAACACCTTAATAGAACATCTTCAAAATACCTTCGATGGACTAATACTTTGGGCTAATCGGTGTGGACTGGGTGATAACCCACGTAAAACAGAATTAGTCCTATTTTCGAAAAAAATACAAAATTCCATTTGTTAATCCTCCCTATATTAAGGATTTCCTTAAAGTTAAAGTTTTCAGACGAGGCTAAATAAGAAAGAGTCAAAAAAGCTACTGTAGCTCTCTTTTCTTACAAAAAACTATTGGTAATAAATGGGGCTTACAATCACGCATTAGCTACACACATCGGTAATCAGACCGATTTTAATTCACGGTGTGGCAGTATGGTGGACTGCTTTAGAAAAAGCTATAAACCGCGACAAAATAAATAAAGTCCAACGTTCAGCTAAGCGGATCGCTTCGCACAATCCCACCTGCGGCACTGGACACCCTACTCTACCTAACACCTCTTGATATATTTAGCAACCAAATAGATGCAAGCTCTGCTATTCGCCTCAAAGCTTCGTCGCAGTGAATTAACAACAACATTGGCCACTTCGTAATTCTTAGGTATTTAGAATCAATTCCAAAGCACACAGACTACACCATCCCCCGACTGCAATTCGACAGAAACTTCCAGATTTCTATACCTTCCAGATCTTTCTGGGAGGATAGGGCATTTCTGGAGGACGAGTCAGTCCACTTTTATACAGATGGATTAAAAACAAAAGAAAGGGTTGGTGGAGGTGTGTACTCTGAACGACTGAAATAAGTTTCTCATTCCGCCTTCGCAATCGTTGTAGAGTGTTCTAGGCGGAACTTTTAGCGATGAAAGAAGTCTTGTCCTGGATTAAAGAAAACGTGATATCAACATCTGATATCCGTATCTTTTCAGATAGTCAGGCCGCTATCAAATATCTGGACTCTGTCTCTACAAACTCTATAACAGTGCATAACTGTCGATCATCTCTAATGGAGATGGCAGAACAGTTTAATACTCACCTTTGCTGGGTGCCGGGCCATAGAGACATTCCAGGTAACTGTAATTCAGATGAACTCGTCAGGAAGGGTACAGTACAATCCATTCTACCAAGTTTGGCAAATGCTGGCATACCAATTCTACATGTAAACTATTGCTAATGAAGGACGCTATGAAGAAGGCAAACACCAGGTGGAACAGCATCACCACGTGTCAGGTCACAAAAAACATCTGCCCTACACTAGATTTAAAGCGATTAAGGTGCTTGTCATAACCGAACACTGCCTAATAGGAAAGCACGCCAGGCGGCTAGGCGTATTCTCAAATGACTTTTGTGGAAGCTGTATGGACGACTAAGAGTAGGAAACATGCCCTGCGCTAGCTCAAAAACGCAAGAATTACCTAGGAGAATTCTTCTATAACGATCTAAACGATCTAAATCATATTATCATAATCAGACTATCATGTTTCGTAAGGGACTCAAACTGCTTTCATTGAGCTTAGAAAAAAGCCTCAAGATTCGTACGAGACTCAAACTGGTTTTATTGAGTTTAGAAGAACACATCAAGATTCATGTGGTATCACAATGGGCCATTTAACTGTCCTAAGTGTGTCCTACTCCATCACTGACACCCACTTTAACCTAACCTTGGACAGAAGTAATTATTATCAATTCTTCAAGTACTCGGCTAGGACCTTGTACTAGCAGAAAGAACTAGGAAACTTCTATAAAGAAATAATCATTTAATTTGATAATCAATTTACTAATACTTCAAGCACGGCTGTTTTAGAGATAAAGCACTTGAAAAGCACTGGTACTTGACATTTTAAGTGATATTATCAGATATCTTAAACAACAAGTACGTACATGTGCAAGTACAAGTTACGGTAGTGGTATTGGTATAATTATAATAAAATCTTACAGAAATTATTTTAGGATAGAAGTAAGAAATTTGTCTATAGATAAAGAACAGTAGCCTTCGGGTTTTGATGGAAAATTCCTTTCAATTAGCGCTGGAGAGCTCCGTTTTGATACCATAAACTCGATAGACCTGTGGATTGAGAAAGAGTATTTTATAACGGATTTATTTGTATAATGATATAACAACGACGGTAGAGCCATTTCTTCACGTTCAGAAATAAAATCAGGTCTTTGATTTTCATTTCGGAAGAAAATGGTTAAGGAATGACCTTCCGAAAGCTAACATTATGGAACTAGTAAAGTAAATCCCGATTTCCCTTTTATGTTGGTTTCCGAAACTTCGACAATGAGTATAGAGAAGGATGACCAACTATGCTGCATGCTTTCCAATAGACCAGTGTATGGTACATATTGTAGTGACCCTGGCTATATCAAGCAAAATCTGTAGAACGGTTTTTGTTATAGGCAGGCCATATCTTCCTGGATATAATACAGTCCATTAGACTTTCTTACGTGCGGTTGAATTTTGTCAAAAAATTTGAGAACATTTTGGCCAAATCATCAGCTTGTTCATTTCCTTCAATACCACTATGACTTGGAACTCATATAAAAGTGGCTCGGAAATAGAAGTTTAGGTTGAAGTGTTCAGTTCATCCCGACTTTGTTGGACAAGTAAAGAGCATGTTGTGGCCGGATCGATAGCTATAATAGCCGCCTGGCTGTCAGTGCAGGTAGCCGTGTTTCTACTTTGGCTTAAGTTTGATTTGAGTATTTTGCATGCTTCTCTGATTGCTAGTAATTTCACTTGAAATACACTGGCACAATTAGGTAGCCGAAAAGACTTAAAGACATTTAAAAAATCAGAGAAGATTCCCGACCCAACACCATACTCCATCTTTGACCGTCAGTAAAAATAGTGGTATTGAACTCTTTCGTAACCATAGATGGTTTCCGGCAGAAAAGATGACTTTAAAATCTATACTGAGGTTCAAGACAACAAGAATGCTGGAATCAGTTCATTAGTGTTGCCATGCTCATAGGGTACCATAGGTAACAGTTTAATTCCTTAAGTCTTAACGTGCTGGATGATACTAAATATTTAGTTTGTAGGCAGGAGGTGCAGAATCGAAGGGACCCTGTAGTTCTGACCTGACACTAGCTATTCTTTGAACTTTCTTAAGTGTCTCGATGTTGTATTCCTTGTAAGACACTGGGCGCCACACAATCGATCCATATGAAAAAAAAATAGGTCGTATAACGGCTATCCACGTGTCCATAATATCATCTCCAATTGAAGGCCACACTTTTGTTAAATGTTTTTCTACGGGCGTAAAAGCAATGCAAGCCTTCTTAACTCGTTCTTCAATGTTTACTTTCCAATTTCGTTGCTAACTTTCTTTAGAGAATTCTCCGTGATTTTCCTAATCACGATGACGAACTTTGCCGAAACCAGTAAAACCAAACCATCAGCATAAGCTACTGCCATCGCCCACACATTTTTAACTTAAAGCCTAGTACGCTGCTGATGCGAAACGAAAATTCCCATACAAAAATGACATGACGAAATCATAAACGAAAAATTTCACTGTGCTTTTCGTTTTCCAGTTCGCTGCTGAACGATGAAATGCGTCATTTTAGTGGATAGCTGTACTAGATTTCTTAGTACAATTCTCCACTCTTTTCGTTCTCAATTTAATTGCCCAGCACATTAATTGCTTGCGAAATTTTGACGTTAAATTTTTTTATTGAAAAAAAAAAATGTTTAAGCCTAGTACGCTGCTGATGCGAAACGAAATTTTTGGGCAGTCTCCAAGTGCAGAGCGAAATTAAAACGAAAACCACAGCGGAAAAATATTTGTGGAGAGTTCTGTCTGGAAGTTGAAGTTCAATTTTAAGCCTAGTACGCTGCTGATGCGAAACGAAAATTTCCATACAAAAATGACATGACGAAATCATAAACGAAAATATTCGAAAAATTTTTCAATAAATAAATAAAAAGTCAAAATTTCGCAAGCAATTAATATACCGGGCAATTAAATTGAGAACGAAAAGAGTGGAGAATTGTACTACGAAATCTAGTACAGCTATCCACTAAAATGACACATTTCGTCGTTCAGCAGCGTACTGAAAAACGAAAAGCACAGCGAAATTTTTCGTTTATGATTTCGTCATGTGATTTTTGTATGGGAAATTTCGTTTCGCATCAGCAGTGTACTAGGCTTTACTCGTGACTTTCGGTGTTTTGACTTTGATTTATATTTGATTTAAAATTTAAAATAAAACGGATTTGTCTAATGTTTTCCAACATTGCATTTCTGAATCGGAAACTCGGGATGTTATTGGTGATGTGCAAGAAGTGATGAAGACAAGCAGTGAAATTCAACTTCCAGACAGAACTCTCCACAAATGTTTTTCCGCTGTGGTTTTCGTTTTAATTTCGCTCTGCACTTGGAGACCGCCGAAAAATTTCGTTTCGCATCAGCAGCGTACTAGGCTTGAGAACGAAAAGAGTGGAGAATTGTACTAAGAAATCTAGTATAGCTATCCATTAAAATGACACATTTCATCGTTCAGCAGCGTACTGAAAAACGAAAAGCACAGCGAAATTTTTCGTTTGATGATGAAGCAGTGAACTTCAACTTCCAGACATAGGTAGGTAGAAATGGCGATCTCAGGGCAGACCTAGCCTGAGATCCAATTAGCGCTGTAGTGCGCCGTTTTGATACCAAATTTCGTTTGACCTGTGAAAGAAAGGAGAAGATTTATAGCGATTAAATTAGAGCCATTTTGTCGCATTGAGAAAAGAGATTAGGTTTCTAATCTTTGTCTCAGATAGCTCATCCAGTTCGTGAAAGAATGCTTTCCCAAAGCATTTCATTCTAGTGCTTGCCAAGGCAGGACATTTGCAGAGGAAATGGATTATCGTTTCACTTTCTCTTTGGTCGCCGCAACTACGGCAAAAGGTGTTATAAGAGATACCCAACTTCTCTGCATGAACTCCTATGGGCCAATGTCCGGTACAAACCGCAACAATCCTGGCTATGTCTTGTCTTGGCCTGCATAGAAGATCGTTTGTACGGGTTTTATTATAGGTGGGCCATATCTTCCTAGATATAATGCAGTTGGGTAAATTGCTCCACCTTCGGTTTGATTCAGTTTGGTAGATGGAAAAGATTTTACCCTTCATAGCACCAAGAGGAATGTTAACCATTTCCGCAAGTGAGCTATGAAGGGCCGATCCTTGCCTGGCTAGCTCGTCGGCCCGTTCATTTCCCACGATACCACTATGGCCCGGAACCCAGATCAAGGTGATACCGAGGTTAATGTTCAGGCTCGCAAGCTCATCGCGACATTGCTGGACCAATTTAGATGAGGATGTAGCCGAGTTAATGGCTTTGATAGCTGCCTGACTGTCTGTGAAGATAGCCGCATTTCGGTTTTGGTTTGGGCTTTGTTTAAGAATCTTACATGCCTCCCTAATTGCCAGCAGTTCAGCCTGAAAAACACTAGCAAAGTCAGGAAGCCTAAAGGATTTAGCTACATTTAGGGACTCAGAAAAGATCCCAGAACCAACTCCGCACTCCATCTTTGAGCCGTCAGTAAAGATGGTTGTATCGAAACCTATCGACACGATGTCATCCTCCCAATCCTCTCTGGATGGGAAAAAGACCTTAAAAC
Source organism: Eupeodes latifasciatus (assembly GCA_920104205.1). Taxonomy (NCBI): domain Eukaryota; kingdom Metazoa; phylum Arthropoda; class Insecta; order Diptera; family Syrphidae; genus Eupeodes; species Eupeodes latifasciatus. The sequence continues at coordinate 369,159,054 of OV049924.1, forward strand.
CCCTACTAAGGCTCAAAGTAGGAGTGCAGTAGTCAGTGTCTACCGAGATAATATCTGAGGGAATCAATTTCGCTGTGTTGCTGTGACCATAAGGTTTTGACAACCAGCTGTTTGATTCCTTCAGCCTAATAGCGCTGCAGGAAACTATGTATTTAATAAAAAGGTCGATTGGTAGAAGATCCATAATAACGTTTAAGGCGTCCGTTGGGCATGTACGCATGGCCCCTGTGGTGCCCACGCAAGCTGTTCTCTGAACCTTCTTTAGCTTATCGATATTATAGGCTTTGCTAAGAGCAGGCCACCACACAATCGAACCATAAGTTAAGATTGGTCGTACTACGGCTGTGTACGTCCATAAAATCATCTTCGACTAAAGTCCCCACTTTTTGCCGAAGGTTTTGCTGCAGGCGTAGAAGGCAACACAGGCCTTCTTAACCCGCACTTCAATATTTCGCTTCCAGTTTAATTTAGGGTCGAGTATAACTCCCAAATATTTTGCACTGGAAGACAATGAAAGGATTTGACCGTTGAGTCGAGGTAGCATGAAAGGCGGTACTTTAGTTTTGGTGGTAAAGAGCATCAGTTCAGTTTTACTTTGGTTAACTCCTAGACCACAACTAGTGGCCCAGCTGCTAACTTTCTTCAAAGCTGACTCCGTGATTTCACTAATCACAGAGGTGTACTTTCCTGACACCAATAGCACCAAATCATCCGCATAGGCTACCGCCTTCACTCCACATCTCTCTAAATTAACGAGAATTGTATCCATGACCAGAAGCCACAAGAGAGGCGAAAGGACACCACCCTGGGGTGTACCCCTACTTACGTGTTTTGTTGCGGTTGTATTGCCTAGAGTGGCTTGAATCTTCCTACCACTGAGCATGGAGATAATCCATTCTCGAATGAAGTATTCTACACCGAACTTCACGAGCGATACTTCTATGGATTCGGTTAGGACGTTGTTAAAAGCACCTTCTATGTCTAAGAAGGTGGCAAGAGTAAATTCTTTATAATGGATTGTTTTTTCTACAGTACGCACTACCCCATGGAGGGCAGTCTCCGTAGATTTGCCCTTAAGATAGGCATGCTGAGAGCTGTCGAGAGGTCTTCCATCTAGGATTTCTCTAATATGGTAATCAAGAATGCGCTCCAAGGTTTTAAGCACAAAAGATGTTAAGCTTATTGGTCTGAAATCCTTCGCGGATTCGTGACCACGCCTACCCACTTTCGGGATAAAAACTAAACTAACTTCCAGACATAACTCTCCACAAATATTTTCCCGCTGTGGTTTTCGTTTTCATTTCGCTCTGGAATCTGGACCGCCGAAAAAATTCGTTTCACTTCAGCTGCGTACTGGGTTTCAAGGAGAGTTTTATTCATAACTAAAATCCATAAGAGCGGGGAGAGAACGCCATCTTGGTGTGTTCCTCTACTCACTTAGCATAGAAATCTAAATCTATAGAATCTATTCTTGAATAAAATCATCCTCCCCGAAGTGAGTAAGTGTATTGGGAATCGATCCAGTTAGGTTATTATTGAAAGTACCTTCTTTGTCTAGTACCCGTAGCGTGATGGTCATGAAAAGTGTTTTCTCAAATTTGCCGTTACGATTCGGCATACAACTCTGACAACATTACTCGCACACATTGATGGTTGAGAGTTGTAAGTCACTAGGCGCTGGTCCTTCATGGACTGTTGCACCACCTAATTTATTTACTTATTTACCTTCTTTGTCTAGGAAGGTAGGAAGAGCAAATTCTTTACATTGAATTTTAGTGTGCATTACCTCATGCAGAGCCATCTCAGCTTTGAGATATGCATGCTGAGATTTTTCTAGCGGACTTTCGGCGAGCATTTCCCTGATATGGGATGTAGGATATGTTCTAGTGTCTTAAGCACAAAATAAGTCAAGCTTATTCGTCAAAAATCTTTCCATGTACCGGGTATATATCTCCAGCCATGTTTCTGTTATGTCTACAACTGGAAATTTAAAGGAAGAGAAAGTATTAGTAGCCCAGGAAATGCAATCTCTTGTAATCACAGAATTTATTTGTTCTAGATGAACTAGATTCTATCGTCAAGTTTATAGATTCACAACTCCTCTCTTTGAATGCAAATCTTCAACGGCAATGCATAATTAACTCAATAAATACTGACGAAGATTGCATTGTTAAGTAGCTCATGTATCGGAATTCTCGGTATGTGTATGTATATTACCAACCACCTTTTGTAGAACGATCACATACGCTTTGTCCCCAAAAAAAAAAGACTTCATGATGGGAAGAAGAACTTATGTACGTCTTAAGCTGATGCTGCCTTTACAATACCTCCTATTTTAAAGTTAAGATATTTAAAAGGAGTGAACTAGCAGTTGCATTCCCTCCCTTTCACAATTGAACCGTGATATTTGCGCCTCTGGGAACTCTCATAACTTTAATCTGGATACTGATTTTATTTTGCTCGTACTATCTCTTACATAGATTCGTTCATTAGCCGTACTTAACTAATGTTAAGTACACCTAAAGTACACCTTTAAAGTATATACGCATACAAGTATGCAATGAACAACATTTTGCTAACATTTATGCTTTTACTCATAACTAGTAGAATAATTCTGTACAAAATCACGCCGATCAACAATCCTCCTGGAAAATTTAAAGAATTCAGTTTTGAAAAATAATTTACATTATAATTTAAGAAATAGCAGCCTTCTGTGTTGAAAACTCGCTAAAATGCCGTAACAATTGTTATATTGACAAAAAGTACTTGCATTATGTTTTGTGGTTGAATAATAACTTTACTAAAGGCATTCTTCATTCTAGACTCAGTTTCATATTCGGGTTTTAATTTATTGATTTACCTAATCAAAAGAAAATAAGAGTTTAGCATCAAAAATTATGCAATGTTCTTGCTCCCACAAACTGAATTCCAGCCCTGGTTATTAGTAGTAGGAGTATGTACGGCACCATCATCGAAAGAAGCCTGATTGAAGAACGTAAACATTGCAGCAAGCTAAATATGTTTAATCAGATGGAAGCCACATTTTAATCCCAAGTGGAAGGATAGGATAAAAAGATAAAAAAAAAGAAGCGTATCAAGGAGCATCCGGCCCGACCTAAACCAACAACAACTTTAAAAATCTTCCCATTTAACCATATCAAAATTTCAAAGATTTCCCTTACCAATGCAGCAGCACAATCAGAATCGCACCTCCTCGACCAAAACTCGATGCTAGAACGTTAAGTCAGCCTCCCCACACCTCTCCTACAATAGCCTTCCATCTTAGCTAGAGGATAACGAAAAAGCGTCAGCAGTTGTTGTTGTTGTGCATTGAACACATTTACTCTAACACACACATCCAGAAATCTATTCTTCTCGTCAAGATGACAGGATGGCAGGATGAATTGTGAGAGATTGGGGTTTTCCAGGTTTTGCATCATATCGTAACTCGAGTCGAGTCGAGTCAAGTCCAGTCGAGGTCGAGCACAAGGGCTGGAGATGAGATGTGTTGTGTTGGTGCGGTAACGGTCGATGTGGCTACAGTGTTTATGGCATTTGCCCGCACTTCAAAGCCACCACTGCTGATGCCGTTATAGTTGATGCCCTTTCCAGCAACCACCATCTTTTGTTTAAATCATTTCCCACTCCTAAAATATCCCATCCAACCCCCGCAAACATCCTTTTCATGTGAAAATTCTCAGGATACATGTGGGTGAATAGAAATTAATCGCTCGTTTATCTCAGAGTGTTGGAAGCGGGATGGGATGGGCTGGCCATGGGATCCTATAAGCAAGAAGAACAAGAAGAAGAAGTTCCTCTCCTGACGCTCTGAACGAGAAATTGAAGATAACGGTGATGCGAATGAAACGTGCAAAAGACAGAACTTCAAGATTAACATCTTACGTTATATAATTAATATTCTTTTGGCGCTGCTGGATTGGATATAACATTGTGAGTTTAAATGAGATGGGAGGTGGTGGAATGGGATGGGGTATGCGATCACAGTGAATTGAAGTTAGAATCCTGTACTAGTCTTACAGTACAGGGTCGTATATAGGGGTGGTTGATTCTTCCGCAGGACTATTATTTTATACTACGACGAGCGAGCGACGATTCTGGAGAAGGATTCTCCATCTAAATTAGCCGCCATCAAGTAAAGTTATCGTGCGCACAACGCGCTCACAATGAATGGGTGCAAAGGGAATATAAATCACATCAATGCGACGACATATTAGTGAGAGCACCGCACCAACAACGCAACGCCAACCAACGGCAGTAAAGTTTCATCTTTATAATATTCAATACTCATCCCATTCCATATTCCATTCCCATTCCTTTTCCAAACCATCCCAAAATGCTGAATCTACCTTTCATATTATATAATAAATACCTGGGAACTGGGGTTTTTACTTAATTAAAAATTAATTTAACTTTTAAGCATCAGCAGTAGTACTCGTATAGTAGTAGCAGCAAAACTGCGCCAAGAGCCAATCGCTTGGGAGCTTCCCAAAAGTCGTTAAACATTTTTAAGATAATAATTCATTCAGATGACGTCGCAGTCGTAAATTGAAAGTTTTCATCTTGGAATGGAATGGTTTGGTTATGGTACCCTATACCTGGTTTATAGAGAGGGAGATCGAAATATTATGAACCAGACGATACTTCATTAAGGAACTTATAATGTGTCCTTGTTTTATTTTTTTTTAAAACAATTTTTGATGAAAATTACTGCAGAAGCATGACGCAGGAGGTTTGAATATATTACTGTTAAAATTTCCAACAAATAATTTAAAGTTAATTTTCAGGAATTTTGGAATGATTAAACTTCATAATTCAAGAAGAAATAAGGGTAAGTAAAGTATGGGTATTTATTCATAATAATAAAAATAAACTATACACACTCGTATTTGCCTTGAAAAATAGAAGAACATTGTAAATATTCAAAATAATGGTGTTATTATTTAACATTTTTTCCAATTTAAATAAACAACTCAGCTAATTTAGTTTTTCAATGATAGTAGGTAAAATTTACTTTTGTATTAAAATGTTGTGCTATTTTTCTTAACAGAGATTATAGCTAAGACTTAAAAGAACATTAAATTGTACAGAGTTATCCATTTTGCGGTTTCAAAAGTAATCGTAAACGTGGCCAGTTGACATCGCCATGACGAGAAATTAGGCGGCCAGAAAATGTATCTTGCAAGAAAGCCATATTCGCTCGATTTGTGTGGCATGTGGCACTGTCTTGTTGAAACCACATGTTCTCCAAGTCGTATTCTTCAATAGCAGGCAAAAAAAATGGGGTTATCATATGACCATGACGCTCCGAATTGACATGACGGTGACAGTCCATCGTCGGTGACGTCCATCGTCGTTTCCATCGAAGTAAGGTCCATTCACACCTCCGGACAGTGATGGACTTACGCCTAGCCCCGTGAGGCATAGGCCTAGGGCGGCATAATTTGAGGGGCGCAAAATTTATGAAATGCTTAACACTTGAATGCGTTTCTGCATTTAAACATACCTTAATGAAAGGCACAAATATGTCTTCGGTCTAAAGTTTCGGAATGCATCCAAAATCATAACTTGTGTTTGACAATTTAAAATTTATTAATTAAATATGATTGGCTATCGAACAAAATTAAGCGGTGTTGAATACCGTAAAATAAAAGAAAAAGAATCTACGAAGTTAGATAATTTACTTAAAAAAATTCCAAAAGTATCTAGTTTTATCACAAGCTCAACTGAATCTTCTAACAATGACCAACAAGCATCATGTTCACCGGTTGTAAGTATCTTGTTTTGATTGGTAATAATTTTCTTTTTGGCATTGATTTTGTCTTTACAGCTGGAATCAGAAGAGACTTCAGAACAAGATAGTGAAAAAGTACACTCTTCCCTATCACAAGGTACGAACGAGGCACCCTCAAATTTTCCTTCATCACAATATACTGAAGAAATCCAATCAACAGCTGATATTTTTAAATTTAATACTGATCTCTTTTTATGGAACTTGAATGAGGAAACACGGGATTTTATATCTATAAACGGTGTACCACGAAATTATAATGTAGACTTTAAAAATTCTAGAAATGTTTATAGTGATAAAACGAGGTATTGTTCCAAAAGTTTATTTTAACGTACTTTAAAAAATGGAGAAACTAAAGGCTATGTACTTTGTATTTCATGCTTATTATTTGGTAGAAGTGGTGAAATGAATGTTTTTACTGGCGAAGGATTGCGTGACTGGAAAAATTCAAAAGCACGCATCGAAGCTCATGAAATTTCTGACTGTCACAAAATTAACGTTAGTCATTTTAAAGCTCAAGCAGTAGTTCACGGGAGTGTTAATTAAAATCTAATAAAACAACTCAATCAGGAAATAATGTATTGGATAAAAATTAAAAACGGAGTAATTGCAAATATTAAAATTATACTGTTGATTCCAAATAAAGTACTACAACAAATTTCTAATGAAGTGCAATCTGCTAAGTATTTTGGTATAATTGTAGATTCTACGCCTGGTTTAGCACATGTCAATCAACTTACTATAATTATAAGGTACATATGTACGTGATAACGACGAAATTGTTGAAAAGTTTCTAGAATTTCTACCAAATATCGGCCTAAAGATATTGAGGATGCATTGTTAAAATCTCTAGAAAATAATGGTTTTGATATAATGAACTGTAGTGGTCAATCGTATGACAATGCGATGCGAGCAATATGTCAGGTATGTGTTCAGGCCTTCAGACACGAATCAAAACAATATATCCTTTAATAGATTATGTTCCTTGTTGCGCCCATTCTTTAAATTTGGTAGGGTCATGTGCAGTTGAATCGGTAACAGAAGTTGTTGATTTCTTTTCTACTTTAGAAGAACTATACAATTTCTCTACTATATCTATTCATCGTTGGGAAATCTTGGTGCAGCGTATAAATTTAAGAATTAAGAGTCTTTCTCAAACTCGACATAATGGATGTTACGTATTAGAAAAAGAGTGGTCTGCAATAATTAATGCATTGGAATTTATTGACGAAAGCAGAGATGACCGTCTACGCGATCTGAAACTACGGAACTGCAGCGAAAATTACAAAATTTAGAAACAGCAATCCTAGTCATTGCCTGGAATGTAATTTTAGGTCGTTTTAATGCTGCTTGTAAGAAGCTTCAAGAATTTCAAGCTGATTTATCATCCGTTGTGCAGATCTATAGTTCTTTGGCTTTATTTCCTCAAGACATGAGAGACAGACAATTTTCTGAATATAAAGAAAAAGCTAAAGCACTGTCTGTAGTTCAGGATTATTATCGTTATGATAGTCATCGCAAAAAAAAAAAAAGAAAAGTTCAGCCAGATGAATTACGGGTAAATAGTCTTGAAGATGTTTATTCGAATGTGGACATTGCTCTCCGAATTTTTTTGAGTATTCCGGCTACAAATTGTTCAGGAGAAAGATCTTTTTCCACTCTAAAAAGGGTAAAAACATATATACGTGCAAGCATGGGCCAAGATAGACTTAATGTTCTTGCATTACTATCTATTGAAGCACAACTAGTCCAAGATATTAATTATGACGATATAATCAACGTTTTTGCGCTCACGAAAGCCAGGAGAAAAAATTTTTGAATTCATTAATATAAAAAAAAATATTTATTATTTGTCTATCTAAGGATTATAACTTATTTGTCTTTCATGTTAATGAACTATATTTATAAATTATACTTCAATAAAACAAAGTTATTTTGAAAAAAAAAAATATTGGATCAAAACAAAATAAATAAATAAATAAATTAGGTGGCGCAACAGTCCATGACTTACAACTCTCAACCATCCCTGTGTGCGAGTAATGTTGCCAGAGATGGAAGGGACCTACAGTTTATATGCCGAATACGAACGGCTAATTTGAGAAAGCACTTTTCATGACAAGAATTACTCTTGGAGAATTTGTCAATTCCTCGCAAGAGGCAGTACCCGTGAAAAAAGTTAGGTGGCACAGGCAGGGATTGAACCCAAGACCCCTTGCATGAAAGTCCAACGCACTAACCATCACGCTACGGGTACTACTACTATCAAAACAAAATATTGGATCAAAATTTATGAAATATAATTTATCAATAAGGGCGGCGCATCGAATGGGGCCTAGGGCGGCAGCAAGCCTATATCCGTCACTGCCTCCGGACCAAAGAGCGCACCAAACATTGACTTTTTATGGATGTAATGGCCTCTCTTCAATTTTGAGGATTCTTAGAACCCCAAATACGACAATTTTGTTTATTAACATAGTAATACCCGTAGCATGATGGTTAGTGCGTTGGACTCTTATGCCAGAGGTCTTGGGTTCGATCCCTGCCTGTGCCATTTAAAGTTTTTTTCACGGGTACTGCCTCTTGCGAGGAATTGACAATTCTTCCAAGAGTAATTCTTGTCGAGAAATGTGCTTCCTCAAATTACCCGTCCGGATTCGGGTTTAAACTGTAGGTTTTTTTTGCACGACTTTTATAAAGAATAGTAGCAAAATTTTGTCTCGTTGTTTTTAAAAAACGAAATACCCCTAAAGTATACTGCATCATTGGAAACCCCTTTTTTTAAAAATCGCAAGAATATCGGATTTATTGAAGTTGCCCGGTGAACCATTCTTGTACAATATGTCAAAGAAATCAATGATGTAATTTGTTTACAGCTTCAAACTCTCTACTCAAAGCCTTAAATTTTTTTGTTTGAAAACGAATTAATCATAATATGGAAAGCTGTAATTACAATACTAGTAATAATTTTAATTTCGTGACTTTTTGTGATGAATTTATTCCTTCGTTATATTGATTCGTACTATTTCATATGACTTAAAACAATGCAGTGCTTACTTCTAAAAACGATTAAAATAACAAAACGTATCAACTTTCGTGCACGTTGATTCTCATCAAAAAGTGTCAACAACACGAAAACAAAATTCAATACAGTGCTGAAGCTAACATTTTTAAAACTAGCGAAATGGCGGGATTTAGTTACGCTGGATTTTTGAATCCAAAAACATTTTTTATCAGTTTTTGTTCTTTTTTTAGATTTTTGTGTTTTGTAAAAAAGTTGGCAATTGATTTTTTCTAAAATATGAACTAAAAGTTGGCAACAACATGAAAAAGAATTAGTTTGATTCCAATAAATAAACTGACAGTTGCATTTTGCTAAAAATTTAAAAATTAATAAATAAAATTATGTTTAAAGTTATATCTTTAATTTAAAAAAAAAGATATTCTAGTCGAAAATCACTTTTTACCAATTGAAAGTAGTTTTTTTTGTAAAGAACAGCTCCTTTCATTTTTTCCAAAATTTACTAGATATCAAACACTTTATTCTTCTACATAAGGTTATTCTGGAGGTTATATGATTTTTTTTTTTCTTTAAATATTCGAACTAATTTGGTATCACGTTAAATTATTAGTTCGTGAGATATTTTGGGATCAACCAAAATTTTCATTTCTTTTTTAAATGATCTAGTAAAATATCCGACCACTCAATTATTTTAAAAGTCCTTTTTGCACCTTTCAATGTTATTTTATATGATTCAAAAGTTATTTGAAGTCCATATCTCTAAAAATGGTATCCTGAACAAACGGACGCACACACTGACTTCGCTTTTAAAATTCTTGACTTCGATTCTAGGAACCCTGAAACAACGAGACATGTCAAAATTTACAATTCGACAAATCGGACCGATTACAACAACTTCCTTTGGGACGTTAAAAAGAAGAAAATATTTCTATATGGGCTATAGGTCTTTGTTAAGTTTTTAATTTAAAAAATTAAGATCAACACAAGGACTTGACATCTAGACTATTTACTTTAATTCATATTTTTAACAATGTTGAGATTTTTTCTGTGTCGTTGGCCTTACAGTTCTGAAAATACAGATAAATCTTAATATATATAAATTACGTGTCATGATGTTTGTCCGCTATAAACTCCTTAATGATGATGTTTGTCCGCTATAAACTCCTTAACTTCTTAACCGATTTTAATCAAATTTGTACACCTTGTGCAGTTTTAACCAACTTGAAAGATAGGATCTTACATCTCAATTTATTATTTTAATGCAATTATTTGACTATTATTTCTAACAGATGGCAACAACTCTTGAATGGATTGAGTAAGTGTTCAAAAGATGGCGCTATGTTAAACTTACAAACGTTTCATATAAGCCACAGTTTAACAACATAACCACCACAGGCTAAAGTACAGGTTAAATTTATTCTGTAGTAAACGAAACACAGTGAACTTTACTTTTTCAATTGTTAGTGTTAGCAATTTTCGAACAATTACTAGATATTGGGAACGGTAAAATAGAACCGCAAACAAATACGCAATGCATTAAACTGCCAGACAATTTCTGCACTGCTCTTCAGAACAAAACTGTTTCATTCTAAATTTTCAATTGTAAATCCGGCAAGCAGCTGCCTTAAACTGCAAGTATAAAAATTTCATACAAAAACCCCTTAGAATTGTTAAATTAAAATCTTGACCAGCGTCAAACTCTTTCGCCTCATCTCCCTCCTCATACGAATCCAATCGAATTGTTGGCTTATGAAAAAAGAGAGGAGATAATAGAAAGAACCTGAATAAAACAACAACAATTACTTGTGTGTACTTAGAAAAATGCTAATCAGTTCAGTATAGTTCGATAGAACGAAAAAACCTGTAATTGGCTTACAACTTTCATGTGGGTGCGGTGGCGTAGTGCGTAGTGCACTAGCTCCTCACACGCTAGGTCGCTTGTTCAAGCCCAGCTCGGGCAAAAGTTCTTCAAAAAATTAAATTGAACATAAAGCGATTAAGCACCACTAAAGGAGTCTGATGATCGGGTTGGCCCCCGTGAAATAGCTATAACTCCAGCCTATGAACTTGGTGGTAGCACACACAAGTTGTTGTTGTTTCATTCTAAATTTTCAATTGTAAATCCGGCAAGCAGCTGCCTTAAACTGCAAGTATAAAAATTTCATACAAAAACCCCTCAAAACTGAATTTATTCAGAATATTTTTCCGGATTTACAGAGTAATTACTTGAATCATAACTGGCTCAGTCATCGGGATATTTTGGCAGCCAAAAATGTTAATGTTGGCGAAATTAACTTTGAGATACAAAAGTTGTTACCAGGCGATCTGATGTCTTTTAAATCAATCCATACGTTAATGAAAATAGCCGCGTTTTATTATCACCATGATCTCATCCGGATCTTGGATTTACATGCATTAGAACAACAACACAAGATCCTGCTTTGTGTTTGGATCTCAATTTGAGATCCAAAATTTAATTCTTTTTTTTTTCACAATAAGGAGCGCTTTATCATTGTAATTTCACATGTAAATGTTGATATCATTGCAAACAAATTAAATAAAACCTGTATTGCCATATAAACATTTCCATTTTACTGAAATATAATATTTTTTAAATAGAAAGCGAGAAGCTTTATATTTATTTATTTGGTATATAATCCATGAAATAATTAGATATTTAACAAAACTAGATATTAATTGGTGAAATTGAAATAATTAAGTCCAAACAAATGTATATTTGACATAATTTATGGGTATTATTTTCCCCAAAAAAAAGGAACAAAAAAAAATCATTGAGCAAAATGTTCTTTGGGCAACCCTGCTTTAAATGTTAAAAAATATAAAAAAAAATCGTGAAAGCTGCAGCACAAATGGGAGAAAAGACGTTCAAATAAATTGTAAGTAATCTCTAAATTAAATTATTTAAGTGTCACATTTATTAAAAGGTCAAAAAGAATCTGTACTACATGTGAGACCATAGCGTCCCTGGATGCTTTGAATTTGAGAGTGCAATGGTGATTTGCAGAAACATTTTCAAAAGTTGTGGAGCTTTCATTTTTGGTATGTTTTTGTTTTTTTTTTTTTGGAAAATCCATATTTTTCACATGGGCAGCTATATGTTGCATGTTCACGTGTAGGAAAACCGTCGTACCTATTTGTGTTAGCGCGAGACAGGTTAACCAAAAATATTGTGCACCGAATATTGCCAAATTAAATTGAAATGAAAAGTATTTATAATTCAAAATAATAAATATTACTGTTAGCAGATATTTAATTATCCGCCCTACCTACCCCATTTATAAGTTTTACTGTAACATGTTATTTATTAAAAACTTTATAATATACTCATTTATTACAAACTTGAATACAAATAATAATAAATTTTGAATGTAATTCTTTTGTATTGATTTTTGCTTTACACCAACTTTACGTAAATTTTGATCAATTGTGTTCAAAGTCCTTCCGCTTCAAATCGCAAAACAGTAAATTTGTACAACAGCTTTAACGTTTCCGTCTTCGTTCGTAAATAATAATTTCATTGTTGCCATGTTTATTTACAAATGACATCTATGTAAAAAAGCATGGTGGTGCCCATGTCTGATGTTCTCCTACCGTTCCCCTTAAATAGTTTACAACAATGTAGTATGATAAAAAACGTTAGCCACAGCAACGCGTGGCCGGGTCAGCTAGTATTTAAATATATTCTTATATTCTTAAAAGTTCTTGTCTCTACAACCTCAACTAAATTTTGTTTTCTAATTTAACATTCTTGATACCATGAACAATAGTTTTGCTTCACATTAAGCGTTCAACTTGGTATTAAAGTCGTAGGTCCACCAACAACTTTCAATTACGCATTTTTAAAAGGATATTTGAGTAACTCTACGATTGTAAAACGATTATATTTTAAATTGTAAATGTTTGGCTATATTATTAAATTTAGGCCTTGAAGTTAACCAACTTAAGAGTCTTGTTTTATTGGTAATTACTTTCAAGACAAAAAAAAACCTTATTCCATATTACTGCCCATAATCTCGTAAAGGCCCTATCTACAAAATTTCCGATTTTGAGTTTTTTGCATATTTGGAGTTAGGGCATTGTCTCCGATTTTTTTACATTCATTTCTTGACCCTAGATCTTCAAATAAGCCAGAAAAACACAATTTCTAGAAGCCCTAACTACAAATCATGTGCATTAAAATTTATAAAGGTGCGTGTCCATTTGAGAGTAAACGTGCTGCGAGTCGCTCTCAAGCTGCTCTCGAGAGCGATCTCGCAAGTGGACATAGTCTGGAGAGTAGCTCGCGGAGAGTTGACTAATTACTCTCGACATTCGATCTTTTTGAAAGTCACTCGCAAGTGGACACATGTGTTTACCACTATCCGAGATAAGCTCTCGGAATACCAACACAGTTCGTATTTTGCGAGTAGCTGTCGAGAGTAAACATGGCAAAGCAGTGGAAACTATGTCTTTTTTTCATATAAATTTGATTTGAAAATACATTTTTACCTTCCCATAGGAAGTTATTGTAATGGGTCCGATTAGTCAAATTGAAAATTTCGTCATTTCTCGACGTTTCAAGATCCCTAGAGTCGAAATAAAAGATTTTTAGAAAGATGCCTGTGCGTGCGTGTGTAAGTACGTTCGTACGTCCTTACGTCTGTACGTCCGTACGTTCGCGACGTTTTTTTCGTCGTCCATAGCTCAAGAACCAGAAGAGATATCGACTTCAAATAAATTTTGTTATACAGATAATAAGGCAGGAAGATGCAGAAAGGGCTCTCAAGAAAATTGCGTGGGTGGTTTTTTTACCATAGCAGTTTAAAAAAAAGGTGAAAATTTTGGTTAAACCCAAATATTTCATGAACCAATGATGCTAGAGACTTGAATTAAATTTTATAATATATATTGTAACGTAATACAAAACAAGTATATTTTATGAAAAAATCCAATTAACGGTTTTTTATAAATCAAAAAAAAAACTGAAAAAAAATTTTTCACCTCGAAAATTGTACGAATAAAAAATGATTTTATCTCCAAAACAATTTGATACAACGAAGAATAACGTTTTTAACATATTTTTTTAACAAATTTCGAGAAAAATCGAATTGACAGTTTGTTTTATAAAAAACTAGCTGACCCTACGAACTTTGTTCCGCCTTAATGGCAATAAATAAGCAGATTGTGTTTTTTTTTATTGGAAAAAATACAAAAAAAAATTAAATAACTACATTAATCATTCATTATTATTTCTGTATTTTAGTACATAGGTTGCTCTTCACTTAAGTACCTTGTGATACACGACATTTTTTGTTTTATTATCAGGCGCAAAAACAAACAACGCAGATGGTCTTCCGACCCGTGAACATGCCACGTATAATTGACCATGGGAAAAACATGAATGTTCTAGATTTAAACCACAAACTTTTAAGGATTGGCCTTGTGATTTGTTGATGGTCATGGCAAATGCAAGACGTATCGGAAATTGAAGTCTTTTAAACTCAAACGGCAAATCGGTTGGGATCATCGGGATCCTCGGAATGAGAACTTCCTCACCTTTGAATTTTCCTATCATTATCGTAGCGTAAATTACATTGTTCATCAATTTACTAACCACCAAACGCGTACCGTTGCACAGTTTTGGTTGGTTTATGTTTCGAAGCATGATTACTACGGAGCCAACCTTTAGGCGTAAATTGTGCGGTGGTAAGCCAGGCACGTCCAAAGAGTTTAAAAATTCAATTGGATAGTTGGTGGCTTCATCTTCATTTGTGACGCAGTCAATAGATTTGAATGAATGCATTGTTCCAATGATCTTATTTTGAATTATGTAGTTCAGGTCATCTACATCTTTATTCTTAGCCGCTAAAATTGCTCGCTCACTCAACCATTCATTATTTTTGTAGTTAGAAATAATATTTGGAAATACATTATTGATAAGTTCGTCTTTTGATGAGACAAAATTACAGAAATTATTTGGAAATGATATTAATCCGCTCGATTCATCGACAGGTACTTGACCATTACCGATAGTCAGCAATTGCTCCGAGAAATCTTCAGCAGATGTATCATTAAGCAATGTAACTCTCATGTTTGTTGTCAGCTGCAGTTTCTTCACATAGCGCCATAGATTTGACGATTTGAGGCAAGCGTTTATTTCATCGGCAGCCGTAGATCTTGGAATTACTGGCAGTATTTGGCGGAAATCGCCAGACAGTAAAATCATTGCTCCTCCAAAACATCTCGAGTCATTTCGTAAATCTTTTAATGTTCGGTTAAGTGCTTCTAATGCACGTTTATGCGCCATTGTGCATTCGTCCCAGATGATGATTTTCGATGCCGCTATTACACGTTGGTTCTTCAATAGTTTGAAGATTTAACGGTAATTTGAATGCTGAATGAGCCGTACGGCATCCTTCTAACAATGTGGCTGCTATTCCAGAAGAAGCAACTGCAACCGCTATGTTGGATCTCGCCCGAACAGTTGCTAAAACTAATGACATAAGGAATGTCTTGCCAGTTCCACCAGGGGCATCTAGGAAATATAAACCACCATTTTCATCAGCGATTGCCTTCATTAAAGTATCATAAACTTTCTTTTGTTGGTAATTCAACAGGGGTACATTCCTTTGAACTACTAAATCTAATTCCTGGTGATCATATTCACGTCCCCGTTCCAATTCTCGATTAAATGCGTCATTCATTTCACGATTTGGCGCTGGCATTCCTAACCTGATTAATAAATTACCGCACATGAGGTAACACATATCTTCGATCAAGAGTAAAGCACGATTATGTATCTCCTCATTCATCTGAATATCGTGATTTCTGGAACTGACACGACTTTGATGTAAAATATCTTCTGACATACTATCTTTGTATTTGTGCCACAGGTTACATGGGTTTGATGGAAAACATGTCGAAATTATGATAGCGAATAATGTGCGTATCTGACTTGGAGATGCAGAGATAGTGGCTTCAGCGATTGTCGTATCCCAATGGGTATCGTTTTCTAATAAGTTCAATTCTTCACATGCAGCACGATATGTTGGGAATATTACACCATTAACAGTTCGTAGTGTCTCAAATGAAGTTGGACCACGCACATTTACCAGCAACAACCGCAAATAGAAACATTCATCATTCTTTGGATGAACTGTATACATACGACCAAGAGCATCAGTAGAACGCACATCTGGATACCCAGGAACCGCATCACCTTGCTTCCGTCTTTGAAAATTCTTGGATGAAGCATTCCAAGTATAATAACGTGGAATCTCCGAGTAAAGCAAAGTTCGTGCAAACTGATCGCTTTGGCAGATTGCAAAAAAACTGGTCAATGTAGTTGCTGGAGGTGTTTCAGCACGTTGCGTAGCATTCGAAGCCGTGAAATATACTCGTTGACCATTCTCCAGATGCACCGCCAAATGTATAACAGTAGGATGACGTTCGTGAATTGGAAATGCGAATATACGCCAAATCGCTTCATTACAGTTCACATAACGGCCAACTTGATAGCGTGAAATTTCATCGTTGGTATTTGAGGATTGCAATCCAAAAACCGCCATATCACTGCCTTTCGTGACATATTTGCAAATATATTTTATGGACTTAACTGAATTGCAGTATTCAACGTTGCAATGTGTCTTGTACGTTTTAGAAATAAGTGGCGAATATGGAACAATCCAACTGTTGTCGACAACGAAATCCATTATTTTCACTTTCGTTGTGACAGTTCGACCGTTGTCATCTGGTGATCGACGCCGATACAGCGGATACCCATCGTTGCCAGTGACAGTCTCCGCCGTTAATTTCCGTGGATATCGTTTAGAGCACTTTCCATCGACCATGCAAGGTGATTGGGGATTGATGGCACCACACGGTCCATGAATCATATTAGTAGTAACTACATCATGTAGGTCTGGATCGACTTCATGATCAGGAATCTCGGCATGGGCCAAGATAGACTTAATGTTCTTGCATTACTATCTATTGAAGCACAACTAGTCCAAGATATTAATTATGACGATATAATCAACGTTTTTGCGCTCACGAAAGCCAGGAGAAAAAATTTTTGAATTCATTAATATAAAAAAAAATATTTATTATTTGTCTATCTAAGGATTATAACTTATTTGTCTTTCATGTTAATGAACTATATTTATAAATTATACTTCAATAAAACAAAGTTATTTTGAAAAAAAAAAATATTGGATCAAAACAAAATAAATAAATAAATAAATTAGGTGGCGCAACAGTCCATGACTTACAACTCTCAACCATCCCTGTGTGCGAGTAATGTTGCCAGAGATGGAAGGGACCTACAGTTTATATGCCGAATACGAACGGCTAATTTGAGAAAGCACTTTTCATGACAAGAATTACTCTTGGAGAATTTGTCAATTCCTCGCAAGAGGCAGTACCCGTGAAAAAAGTTAGGTGGCACAGGCAGGGATTGAACCCAAGACCCCTTGCATGAAAGTCCAACGCACTAACCATCACGCTACGGGTACTACTACTATCAAAACAAAATATTGGATCAAAATTTATGAAATATAATTTATCAATAAGGGCGGCGCATCGAATGGGGCCTAGGGCGGCAGCAAGCCTATATCCGTCACTGCCTCCGGACCAAAGAGCGCACCAAACATTGACTTTTTATGGATGTAATGGCCTCTCTTCAATTTTGAGGATTCTTAGAACCCCAAATACGACAATTTTGTTTATTAACATAGTAATACCCGTAGCATGATGGTTAGTGCGTTGGACTCTTATGCCAGAGGTCTTGGGTTCGATCCCTGCCTGTGCCATTTAAAGTTTTTTTCACGGGTACTGCCTCTTGCGAGGAATTGACAATTCTTCCAAGAGTAATTCTTGTCGAGAAATGTGCTTCCTCAAATTACCCGTCCGGATTCGGGTTTAAACTGTAGGTTTTTTTTGCACGACTTTTATAAAGAATAGTAGCAAAATTTTGTCTCGTTGTTTTTAAAAAACGAAATACCCCTAAAGTATACTGCATCATTGGAAACCCCTTTTTTTAAAAATCGCAAGAATATCGGATTTATTGAAGTTGCCCGGTGAACCATTCTTGTACAATATGTCAAAGAAATCAATGATGTAATTTGTTTACAGCTTCAAACTCTCTACTCAAAGCCTTAAATTTTTTTGTTTGAAAACGAATTAATCATAATATGGAAAGCTGTAATTACAATACTAGTAATAATTTTAATTTCGTGACTTTTTGTGATGAATTTATTCCTTCGTTATATTGATTCGTACTATTTCATATGACTTAAAACAATGCAGTGCTTACTTCTAAAAACGATTAAAATAACAAAACGTATCAACTTTCGTGCACGTTGATTCTCATCAAAAAGTGTCAACAACACGAAAACAAAATTCAATACAGTGCTGAAGCTAACATTTTTAAAACTAGCGAAATGGCGGGATTTAGTTACGCTGGATTTTTGAATCCAAAAACATTTTTTATCAGTTTTTGTTCTTTTTTTAGATTTTTGTGTTTTGTAAAAAAGTTGGCAATTGATTTTTTCTAAAATATGAACTAAAAGTTGGCAACAACATGAAAAAGAATTAGTTTGATTCCAATAAATAAACTGACAGTTGCATTTTGCTAAAAATTTAAAAATTAATAAATAAAATTATGTTTAAAGTTATATCTTTAATTTAAAAAAAAAGATATTCTAGTCGAAAATCACTTTTTACCAATTGAAAGTAGTTTTTTTTGTAAAGAACAGCTCCTTTCATTTTTTCCAAAATTTACTAGATATCAAACACTTTATTCTTCTACATAAGGTTATTCTGGAGGTTATATGATTTTTTTTTTTCTTTAAATATTCGAACTAATTTGGTATCACGTTAAATTATTAGTTCGTGAGATATTTTGGGATCAACCAAAATTTTCATTTCTTTTTTAAATGATCTAGTAAAATATCCGACCACTCAATTATTTTAAAAGTCCTTTTTGCACCTTTCAATGTTATTTTATATGATTCAAAAGTTATTTGAAGTCCATATCTCTAAAAATGGTATCCTGAACAAACGGACGCACACACTGACTTCGCTTTTAAAATTCTTGACTTCGATTCTAGGAACCCTGAAACAACGAGACATGTCAAAATTTACAATTCGACAAATCGGACCGATTACAACAACTTCCTTTGGGACGTTAAAAAGAAGAAAATATTTCTATATGGGCTATAGGTCTTTGTTAAGTTTTTAATTTAAAAAATTAAGATCAACACAAGGACTTGACATCTAGACTATTTACTTTAATTCATATTTTTAACAATGTTGAGATTTTTTCTGTGTCGTTGGCCTTACAGTTCTGAAAATACAGATAAATCTTAATATATATAAATTACGTGTCATGATGTTTGTCCGCTATAAACTCCTTAATGATGATGTTTGTCCGCTATAAACTCCTTAACTTCTTAACCGATTTTAATCAAATTTGTACACCTTGTGCAGTTTTAACCAACTTGAAAGATAGGATCTTACATCTCAATTTATTATTTTAATGCAATTATTTGACTATTATTTCTAACAGATGGCAACAACTCTTGAATGGATTGAGTAAGTGTTCAAAAGATGGCGCTATGTTAAACTTACAAACGTTTCATATAAGCCACAGTTTAACAACATAACCACCACATGTTGCTGAGGCTAAAGTACAGGTTAAATTTATTCTGTAGTAAACGAAACACAGTGAACTTTACTTTTTCAATTGTTAGTGTTAGCAATTTTCGAACAATTACTAGATATTGGGAACGGTAAAATAGAACCGCAAACAAATACGCAATGCATTAAACTGCCAGACAATTTCTGCACTGCTCTTCAGAACAAAACTGTTTCATTCTAAATTTTCAATTGTAAATCCGGCAAGCAGCTGCCTTAAACTGCAAGTATAAAAATTTCATACAAAAACCCCTTAGAATTGTTAAATTAAAATCTTGACCAGCGTCAAACTCTTTCGCCTCATCTCCCTCCTCATACGAATCCAATCGAATTGTTGGCTTATGAAAAAAGAGAGGAGATAATAGAAAGAACCTGAATAAAACAACAACAATTACTTGTGTGTACTTAGAAAAATGCTAATCAGTTCAGTATAGTTCGATAGAACGAAAAAACCTGTAATTGGCTTACAACTTTCATGTGGGTGCGGTGGCGTAGTGCGTAGTGCACTAGCTCCTCACACGCTAGGTCGCTTGTTCAAGCCCAGCTCGGGCAAAAGTTCTTCAAAAAATTAAATTGAACATAAAGCGATTAAGCACCACTAAAGGAGTCTGATGATCGGGTTGGCCCCCGTGAAATAGCTATAACTCCAGCCTATGAACTTGGTGGTAGCACACACAAGTTGTTGTTGTTTCATTCTAAATTTTCAATTGTAAATCCGGCAAGCAGCTGCCTTAAACTGCAAGTATAAAAATTTCATACAAAAACCCCTCAAAACTGAATTTATTCAGAATATTTTTCCGGATTTACAGAGTAATTACTTGAATCATAACTGGCTCAGTCATCGGGATATTTTGGCAGCCAAAAATGTTAATGTTGGCGAAATTAACTTTGAGATACAAAAGTTGTTACCAGGCGATCTGATGTCTTTTAAATCAATCCATACGTTAATGAAAATAGCCGCGTTTTATTATCACCATGATCTCATCCGGATCTTGGATTTACATGCATTAGAACAACAACACAAGATCCTGCTTTGTGTTTGGATCTCAATTTGAGATCCAAAATTTAATTCTTTTTTTTTTCACAATAAGGAGCGCTTTATCATTGTAATTTCACATGTAAATGTTGATATCATTGCAAACAAATTAAATAAAACCTGTATTGCCATATAAACATTTCCATTTTACTGAAATATAATATTTTTTAAATAGAAAGCGAGAAGCTTTATATTTATTTATTTGGTATATAATCCATGAAATAATTAGATATTTAACAAAACTAGATATTAATTGGTGAAATTGAAATAATTAAGTCCAAACAAATGTATATTTGACATAATTTATGGGTATTATTTTCCCCAAAAAAAAGGAACAAAAAAAAATCATTGAGCAAAATGTTCTTTGGGCAACCCTGCTTTAAATGTTAAAAAATATAAAAAAAAATCGTGAAAGCTGCAGCACAAATGGGAGAAAAGACGTTCAAATAAATTGTAAGTAATCTCTAAATTAAATTATTTAAGTGTCACATTTATTAAAAGGTCAAAAAGAATCTGTACTACATGTGAGACCATAGCGTCCCTGGATGCTTTGAATTTGAGAGTGCAATGGTGATTTGCAGAAACATTTTCAAAAGTTGTGGAGCTTTCATTTTTGGTATGTTTTTGTTTTTTTTTTTTTGGAAAATCCATATTTTTCACATGGGCAGCTATATGTTGCATGTTCACGTGTAGGAAAACCGTCGTACCTATTTGTGTTAGCGCGAGACAGGTTAACCAAAAATATTGTGCACCGAATATTGCCAAATTAAATTGAAATGAAAAGTATTTATAATTCAAAATAATAAATATTACTGTTAGCAGATATTTAATTATCCGCCCTACCTACCCCATTTATAAGTTTTACTGTAACATGTTATTTATTAAAAACTTTATAATATACTCATTTATTACAAACTTGAATACAAATAATAATAAATTTTGAATGTAATTCTTTTGTATTGATTTTTGCTTTACACCAACTTTACGTAAATTTTGATCAATTGTGTTCAAAGTCCTTCCGCTTCAAATCGCAAAACAGTAAATTTGTACAACAGCTTTAACGTTTCCGTCTTCGTTCGTAAATAATAATTTCATTGTTGCCATGTTTATTTACAAATGACATCTATGTAAAAAAGCATGGTGGTGCCCATGTCTGATGTTCTCCTACCGTTCCCCTTAAATAGTTTACAACAATGTAGTATGATAAAAAACGTTAGCCACAGCAACGCGTGGCCGGGTCAGCTAGTATTTAAATATATTCTTATATTCTTAAAAGTTCTTGTCTCTACAACCTCAACTAAATTTTGTTTTCTAATTTAACATTCTTGATACCATGAACAATAGTTTTGCTTCACATTAAGCGTTCAACTTGGTATTAAAGTCGTAGGTCCACCAACAACTTTCAATTACGCATTTTTAAAAGGATATTTGAGTAACTCTACGATTGTAAAACGATTATATTTTAAATTGTAAATGTTTGGCTATATTATTAAATTTAGGCCTTGAAGTTAACCAACTTAAGAGTCTTGTTTTATTGGTAATTACTTTCAAGACAAAAAAAAACCTTATTCCATATTACTGCCCATAATCTCGTAAAGGCCCTATCTACAAAATTTCCGATTTTGAGTTTTTTGCATATTTGGAGTTAGGGCATTGTCTCCGATTTTTTTACATTCATTTCTTGACCCTAGATCTTCAAATAAGCCAGAAAAACACAATTTCTAGAAGCCCTAACTACAAATCATGTGCATTAAAATTTATAAAGGTGCGTGTCCATTTGAGAGTAAACGTGCTGCGAGTCGCTCTCAAGCTGCTCTCGAGAGCGATCTCGCAAGTGGACATAGTCTGGAGAGTAGCTCGCGGAGAGTTGACTAATTACTCTCGACATTCGATCTTTTTGAAAGTCACTCGCAAGTGGACACATGTGTTTACCACTATCCGAGATAAGCTCTCGGAATACCAACACAGTTCGTATTTTGCGAGTAGCTGTCGAGAGTAAACATGGCAAAGCAGTGGAAACTATGTCTTTTTTTCATATAAATTTGATTTGAAAATACATTTTTACCTTCCCATAGGAAGTTATTGTAATGGGTCCGATTAGTCAAATTGAAAATTTCGTCATTTCTCGACGTTTCAAGATCCCTAGAGTCGAAATAAAAGATTTTTAGAAAGATGCCTGTGCGTGCGTGTGTAAGTACGTTCGTACGTCCTTACGTCTGTACGTCCGTACGTTCGCGACGTTTTTTTCGTCGTCCATAGCTCAAGAACCAGAAGAGATATCGACTTCAAATAAATTTTGTTATACAGATAATAAGGCAGGAAGATGCAGAAAGGGCTCTCAAGAAAATTGCGTGGGTGGTTTTTTTACCATAGCAGTTTAAAAAAAAGGTGAAAATTTTGGTTAAACCCAAATATTTCATGAACCAATGATGCTAGAGACTTGAATTAAATTTTATAATATATATTGTAACGTAATACAAAACAAGTATATTTTATGAAAAAATCCAATTAACGGTTTTTTATAAATCAAAAAAAAAACTGAAAAAAAATTTTTCACCTCGAAAATTGTACGAATAAAAAATGATTTTATCTCCAAAACAATTTGATACAACGAAGAATAACGTTTTTAACATATTTTTTTAACAAATTTCGAGAAAAATCGAATTGACAGTTTGTTTTATAAAAAACTAGCTGACCCTACGAACTTTGTTCCGCCTTAATGGCAATAAATAAGCAGATTGTGTTTTTTTTTATTGGAAAAAATACAAAAAAAAATTAAATAACTACATTAATCATTCATTATTATTTCTGTATTTTAGTACATAGGTTGCTCTTCACTTAAGTACCTTGTGATACACGACATTTTTTGTTTTATTATCAGGCGCAAAAACAAACAACGCAGATGGTCTTCCGACCCGTGAACATGCCACGTATAATTGACCATGGGAAAAACATGAATGTTCTAGATTTAAACCACAAACTTTTAAGGATTGGCCTTGTGATTTGTTGATGGTCATGGCAAATGCAAGACGTATCGGAAATTGAAGTCTTTTAAACTCAAACGGCAAATCGGTTGGGATCATCGGGATCCTCGGAATGAGAACTTCCTCACCTTTGAATTTTCCTATCATTATCGTAGCGTAAATTACATTGTTCATCAATTTACTAACCACCAAACGCGTACCGTTGCACAGTTTTGGTTGGTTTATGTTTCGAAGCATGATTACTACGGAGCCAACCTTTAGGCGTAAATTGTGCGGTGGTAAGCCAGGCACGTCCAAAGAGTTTAAAAATTCAATTGGATAGTTGGTGGCTTCATCTTCATTTGTGACGCAGTCAATAGATTTGAATGAATGCATTGTTCCAATGATCTTATTTTGAATTATGTAGTTCAGGTCATCTACATCTTTATTCTTAGCCGCTAAAATTGCTCGCTCACTCAACCATTCATTATTTTTGTAGTTAGAAATAATATTTGGAAATACATTATTGATAAGTTCGTCTTTTGATGAGACAAAATTACAGAAATTATTTGGAAATGATATTAATCCGCTCGATTCATCGACAGGTACTTGACCATTACCGATAGTCAGCAATTGCTCCGAGAAATCTTCAGCAGATGTATCATTAAGCAATGTAACTCTCATGTTTGTTGTCAGCTGCAGTTTCTTCACATAGCGCCATAGATTTGACGATTTGAGGCAAGCGTTTATTTCATCGGCAGCCGTAGATCTTGGAATTACTGGCAGTATTTGGCGGAAATCGCCAGACAGTAAAATCATTGCTCCTCCAAAACATCTCGAGTCATTTCGTAAATCTTTTAATGTTCGGTTAAGTGCTTCTAATGCACGTTTATGCGCCATTGTGCATTCGTCCCAGATGATGATTTTCGATGCCGCTATTACACGTTGGTTCTTCAATAGTTTGAAGATTTAACGGTAATTTGAATGCTGAATGAGCCGTACGGCATCCTTCTAACAATGTGGCTGCTATTCCAGAAGAAGCAACTGCAACCGCTATGTTGGATCTCGCCCGAACAGTTGCTAAAACTAATGACATAAGGAATGTCTTGCCAGTTCCACCAGGGGCATCTAGGAAATATAAACCACCATTTTCATCAGCGATTGCCTTCATTAAAGTATCATAAACTTTCTTTTGTTGGTAATTCAACAGGGGTACATTCCTTTGAACTACTAAATCTAATTCCTGGTGATCATATTCACGTCCCCGTTCCAATTCTCGATTAAATGCGTCATTCATTTCACGATTTGGCGCTGGCATTCCTAACCTGATTAATAAATTACCGCACATGAGGTAACACATATCTTCGATCAAGAGTAAAGCACGATTATGTATCTCCTCATTCATCTGAATATCGTGATTTCTGGAACTGACACGACTTTGATGTAAAATATCTTCTGACATACTATCTTTGTATTTGTGCCACAGGTTACATGGGTTTGATGGAAAACATGTCGAAATTATGATAGCGAATAATGTGCGTATCTGACTTGGAGATGCAGAGATAGTGGCTTCAGCGATTGTCGTATCCCAATGGGTATCGTTTTCTAATAAGTTCAATTCTTCACATGCAGCACGATATGTTGGGAATATTACACCATTAACAGTTCGTAGTGTCTCAAATGAAGTTGGACCACGCACATTTACCAGCAACAACCGCAAATAGAAACATTCATCATTCTTTGGATGAACTGTATACATACGACCAAGAGCATCAGTAGAACGCACATCTGGATACCCAGGAACCGCATCACCTTGCTTCCGTCTTTGAAAATTCTTGGATGAAGCATTCCAAGTATAATAACGTGGAATCTCCGAGTAAAGCAAAGTTCGTGCAAACTGATCGCTTTGGCAGATTGCAAAAAAACTGGTCAATGTAGTTGCTGGAGGTGTTTCAGCACGTTGCGTAGCATTCGAAGCCGTGAAATATACTCGTTGACCATTCTCCAGATGCACCGCCAAATGTATAACAGTAGGATGACGTTCGTGAATTGGAAATGCGAATATACGCCAAATCGCTTCATTACAGTTCACATAACGGCCAACTTGATAGCGTGAAATTTCATCGTTGGTATTTGAGGATTGCAATCCAAAAACCGCCATATCACTGCCTTTCGTGACATATTTGCAAATATATTTTATGGACTTAACTGAATTGCAGTATTCAACGTTGCAATGTGTCTTGTACGTTTTAGAAATAAGTGGCGAATATGGAACAATCCAACTGTTGTCGACAACGAAATCCATTCTTTTCACTTTCGTTGTGACAGTTCGACCGTTGTCATCTGGTGATCGACGCCGATACAGCGGATACCCATCGTTGCCAGTGACAGTCTCCGCCGTTAATTTCCGTGGATATCGTTTAGAGCACTTTCCATCGACCATGCAAGGTGATTGGGGATTGATGGCACCACACGGTCCATGAATCATATTAGTAGTAACTACATCATGTAGGTCTGGATCGACTTCATGATCAGGAATCTCGGCACATATGATATCATCTATTTGGTCAGGCTGAATTCTTTCCACTAACCAAATAAGAATGTGTGCGTGCGGCAGGCCTCGCTTTTGCCATTCGATTGAATACATCCAGCATCGAGTATCTCCAAAGACGCGTTGTTTAACAATAAAGTACATCAGGGACCGAATTTTTTGCCTGAATATACGTGCTGTGATGTCGTGTCTATCATTTGATGTTTGTCCGGGAAGCAGCAATTGAGTAATTTCTATCCATTTTGGATTACAGGTAAAAGTAATAAAGAGATCTGGCCGGCCGTAATGACGAACATATGTCATTGCATCTTGTGCATATTCATGCATATGACGTGGGCTACCAATGTACGTCGCCGGCAGAATAGTTAATCGACCAATATTAGCTGCATTTCCTTCAGTACTAACTGCATCACGTAAATGGATGTACTCCTCAGAACGCAGTTTGGCTTGGTTCAACCTAATAAATGTTAAACGTTCCGTTTCTATTTTTACATACATGTCAACGCAATACTGCTGAAATAATCGACGAAACCGCAGCAAATAGTTGTCAGCATTTTGACGAATCATCAAACGATATGCATA
Source organism: Eupeodes latifasciatus (assembly GCA_920104205.1). Classification (NCBI taxonomy): domain Eukaryota; kingdom Metazoa; phylum Arthropoda; class Insecta; order Diptera; family Syrphidae; genus Eupeodes; species Eupeodes latifasciatus. The sequence continues at coordinate 369,185,709 of OV049924.1, forward strand.
ATAATTCATTGAGCTAACTTTCTTTGTAGTTTCTTCACCTGAAATTAAAAATTTGATAATTAACCATTTCAAAGACAAATAATACAGACATTAACCAGTATTAAGATACTGATACTGTACCATTCAATGGATTTATCATTTTAATATTAAAATAATATCCATCTTCTCCTTGCCAAAACATCAGTGGGTATTGCAATGCGTCATATGATCGATGAGTTTCAGGTATTTGTTGCAGTTGCCCAGTATCGCGACGTGTAAGCACAATATCGCGTTTTTCCAATTGTTCACCAACAATCAGGATGGCAACTTCGTCTACTGTTGGAGCATTAAATATGCGTTCGTGTGTTCCAGATGGTCGTTTATCTGCTTTGATGACAACTTTATAGTCATCATTTGGCATGCGCTCTAAAGCACTCTTAAACAACCTGACCAACGCATGATGTTCATGAAGCAGACACTGCAAGTCTTGAATAATTGCTCGCTTCATTCCTGCATTGATCCCTAGGCGTCGATCAAGTTGTTCTTCCATGTTGCCCATGAAATATATTTGTAAAAATTTATTCTGTGTACCTTCGAAAGGTAGTAATGATCCAATTCGATGGTGAATCTGTCCTTGTATCTACAAAATAAAAACCAGACAGTATTAACTGGGTTATAAACACTTTTTCTGTGGGAGAGTAGAGTTCAGTATTAGCAAATATAATACATACCAATAGATAAAGTAAGTTATTCTTTAACTACATTCTATGTACATAAGTACAAAAATAAATACCTTAAATGTCGGATTAAATCCTCCTTCTTCGATAATGTCTGCCCCAAATGACGTCATTTGGAAACAACTATTGTATTTTCGAGTATTTGCAAGAAAGTGGCGTGATTCTTGTGTTTCGCCACAAAGCAATGAATACAATGGCTCATGTGGCGGAGTCAACACTGGCAATTTCACTTTACCATTAAGGCAGCATAATCCAGGCGTTTCTCCGGAAAACTTTAATGCACCACAATACTCGCAAACAACGTCCATTTGCCCAATGCAAACGCTATGATGCAAGCTGTAATCATTGCTGCAATCGTATCGAAACGCTGCTCGATTCAAATCACCTAAATATCTTGTTCTGCGTCGCAAATTATCTATTTGTTGCCTTCTGTTGTTCGCTCGACGATTCTGCATTGCCAACCGAGCTGTTTCACGGGCTGCTTCACTTTGCTCTCGTGATTGAGAAGCACGAAGTCGAGTCATACTATCGCAGCGCTGTTCACGTGCAATTTCTTGTTCTTCTTCAGTCCTTTCATTTGCAGTATTTTGTATTCTTCTTGCATTACGGCTTTGTCGGGAAAGATTCGATCGTCTTGGTCGCGGCATTATTAATTAAACTTCACTTCACTTTTAATTAAACTTCACTTCACTTCAATCCACTTCTTAATTATTTATTTAATAGAAATAAATTTAATATTGATTTCTTACAAATATCAAATTTTCATCCATACGTCATTACATAGCTGTCATTTTACGTCAATTACATAGCTGTCATTTGCGTTTTGTTATTCCAAGTCTGATTCTTTTTTGCTATACCACGTTTTATAGTGACTGACGTTTCATGTCAAGTCACACGGGAACGCTGTCGAATGGGATAAAAAGTATCCTATGTCCGTCTCCTGGCTCTAAGCTACCTCCCTACCAATTTTCAGCCAAATCTGTTCTGCCGTTCTTGAGTTATAAATGGTGTAACTAACACGAATTTCTTTTATATATATAGATAAAAACCTAAAAAAAAACATTACTCAAAGTTGTTACAAATTGAATTTTGACTCAAATAACTTTGCAAAAATTTGAGGTTATGGCTTCCAACTTATTTTATTTTATAAGAAATATTGTTTTCAACATTCAGTTAAATTTTGAGAAAAATCTAATTGACAGTATTTTTACAAAAAATAAAAACCTAAACAAAAAACAATACTAAAACTTGGTAAAAATTTACTTTCGACTCAAATAGCTTTTCAAAAATTAAAAACATTAGGTCCGTTCGCGTACTTTCTGCACCAAAATTCGTAAAAAGAGATATTTTAAAGAGTGGGGGTAAAATTCTCTCACCAAAAAAAAAAACTACAAAAAAGTAAGCGAACGGGAAAACAACAAATTTTTCACACAATATTACTGTCTTGTTGCTGTTCTTTGAAAATTTGTTTTTAAATTTTATAACTGACAGCAAAAGCGAGCAATTTATTTAATTTATTTGAATTTTATCAAATTTGACAATTTTCACAAATCAGCCCAAAGAAATTTCTTGGGCTAAAAATCGTAGATTGGGGAAATATTTTACTCTCTCGTGAGCGCTCTCTTTTACAAAAAACTACGAAATTTTTGAGTACGCGAACATGATTTGGTTAAATTTATATTTATTTCGTAAAATTGGACTGTTTTAGGAGGGTACGCGAACGGACCTATTGTCTGCAAACTTTTTTTATTTCACAGAAAATATTGTTTTCGATATTCTGTAGTTTTTTTTAAATAAAAATCCATGTTTTCAAAAAAAAAAAAAATCTACAAAAAATAGTACGCAATTTTGGTAAAAATTGATGTTCGGTTCTCGATATCTCGTGAACAATAGAAGATATTGACTTTAAATTAGATTGATTCATGCAATTTGTATTTATTTATTGAAATAAATTTTTTTAACAAATGTTACTAAAATTGGTAAACAAATTTTTTCGACTAAAAATCTCGTTTACAAAAACAGATTTTTAAATCAAATTATTTCATCAAATGCAAAATGTTGTTGGTAATTTTTAAATCTTTTAGAATAATTCAACTAACAATTTTTTTAACAAAACACGAAAACCTGCAGACCTTTTAAGCAAGGCAAATCGAAAGACGGGATGGGAAGTTATCAGTGTGGATAAAATACATGGCCAACTGATAATATGCTAGCAGAAGAAATCTATCAAGTGGACACGATTATGAGAGTACTCTCAGCAAGAAAACTCTCAATATTCTAGCAGAGAGCTCACGATAGCAAAACTTCTAAAATTTGGCTCGCAAATGGACAGTCTCCCGAGAGTTGCTCTCGAGATTTAACTAGCAGAAGTACTCTCAAATGGACACGCACCTTAAGAGCCCTAACTACCACATAGGGCCTTTTATAATACACTGCATACAGAAAACATATTCATGTTCTTTTTTAAAAAGCCCTATGTGGCAGTTAGGGCTTTTTATAAATTTTGATGCAAGAATTTTTGTAGTTAGGGCTTTTTTTCTGGCTGAAATTTTTTATGTAAAAGGTTGTAACCTCGTAACGTGTTGAATCTTGTCGAGTTTTTGTTACGAATTTAGAATTTGATTTTGTTGGAGAGTGCGTTATTGGCCTACAGTCCAATGAAAATTTTGATACGATACGTAAAGGTCGTAACCTCGTTTCGTGCTTGGTCCTGTTTAACTCTTTGACGAATGTTGAGTTTTGTTTTTAGCAGAGGGCTTTATTAGGCATTTACATTACATAGTCTGTTGAAACTTTTGAAGCGGTAACTTCACGTTTTTATTAATTTATCTACATATATTATTTACAATAAGTGATTAAACATGAACCGGTCAAGAATGCTTGTTAATTTAACTTTAAATATTAATCATGAATTCTTATTTCATGTTTTATTACCTAAGGGTTTTTAATAAAGTATAACGTAAATTGTGGTACATAGGGCCTTTTTTTTGTTTCGTCCAAAGCTAAAAAGCCCTATCTACCTTGTTTTCCAAATGCATACAAATTTTGAGTTTAAAACTATTCCAAAAAATAAAGCAATAAAAAAGCTTTACAAAAAATATTTTTTGGTATTTTTCACTTTTTACCTTCAGGTCGCGGTTAAAGATATAGTGTTTTCATCATTATCTCGAAATAGTGAAAATGTTAGTTAGGGCTTTTACGAGATTATGGGCAGATTAATTAGTAATTCAAATTTTTCTTGAAGAAAAGTTTTTACTCCTTCCCATTATCCTTATTAAAACTTTCCATAATCTTCAATCAAAAGTCGATAAATTCAATACTCCTCCGTGATTTTGTACAAATGGTCCCTACGATGGTAAGAATAAATTGTTCTTCTGTTTTTTGGCTCCTGGTAATACAAGGATTTTAAGCTTAATTGAAATTTTTTTTCAGAAAAGAATTTCTAAAACAGTCTTTAAAAATACATCTGTACCCGTTACATAGGACTTTGGTCAGAAAAAGGATATACTTTTTTTTTACTTTCTCTTCCTTGAACAATTTTGTAAAATTCAACAAAAGTTTAAACCACACGAAGGACATAAGTATACAAAATTGAAACACAATTGCATTGCAGGGAACCTCTGCTCAACTCTTTGGATTTTTTTGTAAACCTTTTTGTTTTCCTAGAACGGAATTCCGTTGTCACTCACCCGTTTATCGTAACTCAAAAAAGCCGGCTGTCAGTGTTATTCCGCATATATTGTATATGGTATATAGAGGAAAATTTAGGTGCTTGAGGCGTGAAATTGTAACGGCAGGTCCTAATTTCATGTAGTTTGCATTTTATAGAAAAAGTTGCTGGATGGAAGAGTTTTGTTTGATATGGCTCCTGCTGTGCTAAGCGATGCTTTCGTTTTATGGTATGAGGTTGAGGTCCTTTCAAAAATATCTATAGCTGACCAGATATATGTATGCAGTTCCCTTCCTTGTTGTGGAGTTCATGTGTTGTGATATATGAAGCTCTCACAAACCTATCTATAAAGCAATAGGTAGGTAGGTTTTAGGTTTTTCAATGGAGAACCTTCCTTTTTGTTGACCTGGAATGTTCTAATGTTCAACAAAACGTGAGATGCATACGTTTTATATCAAAGTGATGTCAGTTCAGTTCTATTCATACCTATGACATGGTTCATACAATTGTGGTGTATTTGGAAAATTTTTATTTTTATTTTCCTCCACTGTGTGGCGCTAATGTTTTGTTCTCTCAACTGATGGTTGGTTAAAAAGAAAAAAGAACAAACTGAAAAAAAAAACAAATTTCCGCAAAAACCCTTTTATTCATATAAAGCAAGCAATGTTTGAACAGATGTGAAAAAGTTGTCACACGTTACATGCATTATCCTAGAATGAATTCCATGGGGAGAATATATGTATTTTTGAAATAAAAGCGCAGTCATGCATTTTACTTTGTTCTGCCTAATTTTTTTACAAAGGTCAAAATATGTTTTCTAAAATTTTGTTAAGCTTATAGGAACTTAAGTTAAGTTTTTTTCATTTAAGCCCCCGGATGTCATAAGGAAAGGAATTAAAAAACTAACATTAAACAATTATGTGGGAGAGAAAAAGGTAGTCTTTTTTACGGATGTGCAGGCCGCTATTTCCTCTTGAACATGGCATCTGATCTTCTTTAACAACATGAAGTTGTTACCATAGACAAAGAACAATTCCTTAGACCCTGATTCATATTATAATCTGGTCAGTCAAAATTTATTTTTTTCTGACATTAAATAAATTGAGTTTTTTAAAAAGTGTTTTTGTTATTTTTTGGCTTCAGCTTAATTTAAGAGAATTGACAAGTCCTTGAAGTTAGCCAATGAAATAGTGCAGTAACTCATATGTCTTAAGCGGTCTTCATTGACGGTCATTTTCACCAAACACAAAATCAAAATATTCTGTCATGGCGCAAAATATAGATACACTTAAAAGCCATTTAAATTAATTCCTAAGTATATAAAAGAGTACATTAGTCACTTCAAAACTTTTTTACATAAAACTTATTATTTCTAAACATTTCATTAGAAATAAAATTACCAAGTTGTGTGGCATTTGGCACCGTCTTGTTGAAACCACATATTCTCCAAGTCGTATTCTTTAATAGCAGGCAAAAAAAAGTCGGTTATCATATGACCATAACGCTCCGAATTGACGCGACGTCGTCGTTTCCATTGAAGTAAGGTCCAATCACACCTCCGGACCAAAGAGCGCACCAAACAGTGACTTTTTGTGGGTGTAATGGCCTCTCTTCAATTACTTGACGATTCTCAGAACCCCAAATACGACAATTTTGTTTATTAACATACCCACCGAGTGAGAAATGTGGTCCGTCGCTGAAGAAAATTTTGTTTGAAAAATCGCCGTCCACCGCCTATTGTTCAAGCACCCATTCCGTCGACGTATCTACGACGACGCGACGTGGTGAATTGACCATTCACCTGGCTTCAGTTGTTCTGTGAGCTGGACTTTATATGGATGTAGGTCTAGATTCAATTGAAAAATATGCCATAATATGCCGTAAGACCGTCCTAATTCCTGAGAACGACGAGAAATCGACACATTCGGGTCTTCGGCAACACTTTTAGTTACAGCTGCGGTATTTTCAGTGGTACGAGCAAAACGATGATGCACAGGCCTTACAATATCTGTAACCAATCCAGTCTCTTCAAATTTCTTCAAAATTTTTGAAATGGCTTGCGTAGTTGGACGATTATGTAAACCATAATCTCCTCTTAAAGCACGATATATGGCTGTGACAGAATCACCATTTTTGTATCAGGTTTTAACAATTCGTATTCCATTTTCGTATTTCAACTGACAAAAAAAAATTGGTTTAACAACTTTGTTTGACATTTGTTGAACTCCAGCCCTATACTTTTGAAGCCGCTATATAGAGATACAATATCACGGTACTCTATATAGTCTAATAATATAATACTTATGGCGCGGCGTTACGGATATTAAAACCTGTTCCTTACAAAGGTAAGGGAATGGTGAGCACTAGTCACAACGCTAGGACTGTCCCAGGTTCTCTGGAAAAGTGACTGGGATTAATGGGTTGGGATTGCGTTCTCTGTCCCTAAATACAAACTAGAGAGACGGCTGATCACCGTTGGTCGTACACTAAGAAGAAGTGTAACAAACGGGGGGGGGGGGGGATTATTAAGAAGGTTTTTCGGAATCAAAAAATACTAGACGGTCCTGTCTTTGTGGTACTAACTGTGCTCGGGAATTCTTTCCTTTAATATACGAAGGATTGGCACTCAAACTGGGTTAAGGCAGAAAGCGTATTTGTTTTGAAATTTCACCTAACTATATGAAATAGTCTGTGAAAAGTCACTGTAAATTGAAAGTAGGTGAATAGCGAAAGACACATCGTCATATTTCCTCGTTATCCTTAGATGTGTATTAATTGGTCGTGCCTAGGTTAGGTCAGGTTAAAGTGGCTGTTCGTGATGAATTAGGACACAATAAGGCCAGTTTAATTGCCCATTGTGATACCACATGAATCTTGAGGCTTCCTTCTAAGCTCAATAAAACCAGTTTGAGTGCCTTACGAAACGTGAGAGGCTGATTATGCTTATTAGTCCAGTCAAATTAGGCTTTCAGCTCGGAAAAATTCCCACCTAGCTGAATTTTGGTACACATCTTTTTTATATTGTTGTTAACAATGTGTAAAAAGTCGACCTTGATATCTTGTACGCGTCAAAGGTTATTCGAGGTCAAAAGCCACGGAATTAGCTTTTTTTTAATATCTCGTTTTTTACTGGTCGTACAAAAAAAAAGTTTTAGTTACAAATTGTAGAGGAGGAAATTGTCTACAAAAATGGTCTTTTAACATTTTCACGTCAAGTTGATATCTATCTTAACGTAACGTTCGCCATTCATTAAAACATTTTCAATTAGTATTTCTTTTGACTATTTTTCTTTTTAAATTTTCATCATGATAGAAAGTCATTTATTTCGTATTTAGTAAATATATAGAATTTCAAACGTATATAGTTTTATTACAATAAATTGTAACTTGTTTACGCGCGCGGGTTTAGTCTTTTGACTTGGCTCTAGCGGCGTTGTGATCCGTCCCAATTGGTTTCTTTGTTTTTCCAATACTTAAAAGAGTAACGTTTCCTCGCACCCTGCGCTCTCGACTCAGTAACAAATGAAAATACTGTTTCTCATGTATTTATTATTATATTATACTTTCATTCTTCATTTAGTAGTGAACTAATTCGGACGCTTTTTTCATATTTCCCAATTTAATACTTTTTATTACATGATTATTATTTATTCGTTTTAAAAGATATACTTTATTTAAATTTTATTATAAAAACTAAATAAATATTTAAATTCTCAAAATTTGTGTAGTATCATTTGAAATTTATCATATTCAGGGGGGTGGGGGTTTCTTTTTTGTGACGAAATATTTCTAGGGGGGTCACAGAAAGCGTGACACAGCGTGATAATTGGGGGAAGGGGGTCAGAAAAAGCTGATTTTAGCGTGACGTATTTTATGAACGGCCCCATAATAAAACAGCATTGGATCATCATATTTTTTGTTATTGAAAGTTTGGTAGCAGTGTCAAATTCGTTCTTTCAAAAGTGACATTACGAAGCAAAAAAAAAAACAAACACATACCAAAAATGGAAGCTCCACAACTTTTGAAAATGTTTCTGCAAATCACCATTGCACTCTCAAACTCAAAGCATCCAGGAACGCTTTTGTCTCACATGTAGTCCAGATTCTTTTTGACCTTTTAATAAATGTGACACTTAAATAATTTTATTTAGAGATTACTTATAATTTATTTGAACATCTTTTCTCCCATTTGTGCTGCAGCTTTCCCGATTTTATTTATATTTTTTGACATTTAAAGCAGGGTTGCCCAAAGAACATTTTGCTCAATGATTTTTTCTGTTCCTTTTTTTTCGGGGAAAATAATACCCATAAATTATGTCAAATATACATTTGTTTGGACTTAATTATTTTAATTTCACCAATTAATATCTAGTTTTGTTAAAATATCTCATTATTTCATGGATTATATATCTACCAAATAAATAAATATACAGCTTCTCGCTTTCTATTAAAAAATATTTTATTTCAGTCAAATGGAAATGTTTATATGGCAATACAGGTTTTATTTAATTTGTTTGCAATGATATCAACATTTACATGTGAAATAACAATGATAAAGCGTTCCTTGTTGTGAAAAAAAGAATTAAATTTTGGATCTCAAATTGAAATCCAAACACAAAGCAGGATCTTGTGTTGTTGTTGTAATGCATGTAAATCCAAGATCCGGATCAGATCATGGTGATAATAAAACGCGGCTATTACTGTCGTCTGGATGCCAGACGGCGAACTGGGTGGTTGGGGGGTAACAGGTTGTACATATACATATATAGTATTTATAAGGACTAGGTCGCCTTTTTTTAGTAACAATAGACGCAGCTGTCTTTGACATTCATATGCCGGACTGACCCGCTGCAGTAGATAAGTATTTAGTTGTGTTCGGTCCGTAGGAACGTTGTCATGTTGGATTTCTTTTGCATCATGTTATATGGCATCAAGATGATACTTTTCAATGTATATTTAATAAATATATTGCATTTTTAAAAAAACATTTTGGGTCCAATGTAATTGTTGTATTCGATGGATATAACGATAATAGTAAAAATATAAAGGCGATGGAACAGTTTCGACAGCCTGAGGCATTTAGTGGGTCTTTTGAAGTTTTTTTTAATGAAACAATGAAAGTGCCTATAAGCCAAGAAAAGTTTCTTTCAAATCGATCGAATAAAAACAAATTTATTTCTACATTAATGCAAAAATTAAAATATGTTAATATAGTTTCAAAACAAGCTCAAGACGATGCTGACGTACTTATTATAGAAACAGCAATTAAAGAAGCATACACTCGGAAAACTATTATTGTTGGAGAGGACGTAGATCTCTTAGTTATACTAATAGCACACACTCCGTCGCAAAACATTTTTTTTTTAAAACCCGGTAAAGGAAAAGTTGACACAAAAATATACTCATCTAATAATAGCATGGATCACTACAATTTTGGTAGAGAACATATTTTATTTTTGCACGCTGTCACAGGATGTGATACGACATCTACATTTTTTAATAAAGGAATGGTAAAGTTTTAAAACTATTAGAAAATCTCCAGACCTTCAAAGTGCAGCAGCAGTGTTCAAAAAACAAAATTGCTCCGTTCAAGACATTTTCAAACATGGAATTAAATTTATTCAAGCAATGTATGGTGCCCAAAAACAAGTGGTCTCCATCGATAATTACAGATATATGTATAACATTTGCTAAACTAACTAGAAATAATAAACCTGTGAAATTATCATCTCTACCACCAACAAATAGCGCCACCCAACAGCATCTGCTTCGAGTTTATTACCAGATACAAACTTGGTTGGGTAACAAATTGAACCCAGAAAACTGGGGGTGGATAATGAATACCAATGTTTTGGAGCCTATAATGACATTGTTACCACCCGCACCTGATGAATTGGTGAATATGATTTTGCCATATAACACGATGCAAAAGAAATCCACCGTGACAACGTTCGTACGGACCGAACACAACTAAATACTCATCTACTGCAGCGGGTCGGTCCGGCATATAAATGTCGAAGACAGCTGCGTCTATTGTTACTAAAAAAGGTCGACCTAGTCCATATAAATACTATATATGTATATGTACAACCTGTTACCCCCCAACCACCCAGTTCGCCGTCTGGCATCCAGACGACAGTAATATGTACTATGTTCCTACATATACATCTTGCATAAAACGAATGCATTCTTATTATCGTTATTATTATTATAATATGATTATTATTATATATTATTGTAATTTTGTATGGTAAACATTAAAATTTGTGTAGCGCAAGTGCGATTGGATATATGTACATATATATAACCATTTTGTAGATAATTTTGTCCTTTACAATTTTTGTTCAAGACTTTTTATTGTACAAACAGTATGAAGCGAGATATTAAAGCAAAGGCTACTTGTTTTTAGCGAAAAAATCATATTTCATTAAAAGTGTACACTTTGTTGGCCTTATAGCGGAAAAACTATCAACTTGACGTGAAAATGTTAAAAGACCATTTTTGTAGACAATTTCCTCCTCTACAATTTGTAACTAAAACTTTTTTTTTGTACGACCAGTAAAAAACGAGATATTAAAAAAAAGCTAATTCCGTGACCTTTGGCCTCGAATAACCTTTGACGCGTACATGATATCAAGGTCGACTTTTTACACATTGTTAACAACAATATAAAAAAGATGTGTACCAAAATTCAGCTAGGTGGGAATTTTTCCGAGCTGAACCCCTTTTTTCGTCTAATTTGACTGGACTATACTATATGATTTAAATCGTTTAGATCGTTATAGAAAAATTCTCTTAGGTAATTCTTGCGTTTTTTTGAGCTAGCGCAGGGCATGTACAGAGAAGATGAAGAACTGTTTCCTCCTCTTCCTCGTCCATACAGCTTCTGCAAAAGTCACTTGAGAATACGTCTAGCCGCGTGGTATGCTTTCCTATTAGACAATGCCCGGTTATGACACCTATTATCGATCTTATATGCGATCTGGTTAATGATAGCAAGCACCCTTATCGCTTTAAATCCAGTGTTGGCCAGATGTTTTTTGTGACCTGACACGTGGTGATGTTATTCCACCTGGTGTTTGCCTTCTTCATAGCGTCCTGCATTAGAATGTATGTAACCCATTAGTAGAATGGGTGACGAGTTCATCTGCCTTACAGTTACCTGGAATGTCTCTATGGCCCGGCACCCAGCAAAGGTGAATATTAAACTGTTGTGCCATCTCCATTAGAGATGATCGACAGTTATGCACTGTTATAGAGTTTGTAGAAACAGAGTCCAGATATTTGATAGCGGCCTGACTATCTGAAAAGATACGGATATCAGATGTTGATATCACGTGTTCTTTAATCCAGGACAAGACTTCTTTCATCGCAAAAAAATCCGCTTGGAACACGCTACAATGATTGGGAAGGCGGAATGAGAGACTTAATTTTAGTCGTTCAGAGTACACAACTCCACCAACCCCTTCTTTTGTTCTTGAACCATCTGTATAAAAATGAATTGACTCGTCTTCCTGAAATGCAATATCCTCCCAGAAAAATCTGGAAGGTATAGAAATCTGGAAGTCTCTGTCGAATTGCAGTTGGGGGATGGTGTAGTCTGTGTGCTTTGGAATTGATTCTGAATACCTAAGAATTACGAATTGGCCAATGTTGTTGTTAATTCACTGCGACGAAGCTTTGAGGCGAATAGCAGAGCTTGCAGCTATTTGTTTGCTAAATATATCAAGAGGTGTTAGGTAGAGTGCGAAGCGATGCGCTTATACATATGCTGAACGTTGGACTTTATTTATTTTGTCGCGGTTTATAGCTTTTTCTAAAGCAGTCCACCATACTGCCACACCGTACATTAAAATCGGTCTGATTACCGATGTGTATAGCCAATGCGTGATTCTGGGTTGTAAGCCATATTTATTACCAATAGCTTTTTTGCAAGAAAAGAGAAAATAGGACTAAATCGGTTTTGTGTGGTTTAACACATAGTCCACACCGATCAGCCCAAAGTATTAGTCGGCCTACTACATCGGCTGATGTTATGTTTAATTGTCTCGGGCTCGGTGTATTATAGGAGAAGTTTAACGCTTCGTTTCAAAGTGTTACTTTTAATTTAAATAATTTTCTTAATCCGTATGACTTCTGTTTTCTTCAAAAATAAAAAATTCGGTAAGAATCAGTACCAAGTAAGTGTTGCATTGGACCAATCCAATGCAAGGTTGAGAAATGTTTTTTTATTAATTTATTCAAAAGAGAATGATCTGCTGAGTAGACGTGCTTTGATTCTGGTGACATTGTTTCTATATATTATTGATCTAAAATTGCTATCAACCCTTGTAAAATTATCGGGCGGAAAGTTTAATTACACACTGACATGACAATAGCCGTGGAATTTCTTTTTCGGAAAAGTGTAAAAAAATTATGTATTTTTACTTTTAAATTAATACAAATTGATTACATTCCATAAATTATTTTTTTATTTAAACAAAGAAAAAGTTTCCTCTCAGTGACTTTCCAATCTGAATCTCTCCACCAACACATCTTAATTTACATAACTCAAATAACCCACTCATATTTACAACTATACAAATCGCTAATACCTAATACCTAATACCTAAACACATCTATAACTATGTCAACAAAAACACGCTCTTCTCCCCGCACCCAAATCTCTGCCTTGATGGACTCACCCGCTAACAAATCATCTTCATCAGCTAAAACCGGGAAGCGTGATGATCACTCCTGGATGGACGATAAACTACGTGAACAAAGTGAGTTTATTATTAAATTACTGTCACAAAAACTTGAAAGCACTGAAAAAAGAATAACAGAGGAGCTAGGTCGCGATATCAAAGACATTAAAAACAGTTTAAATGATATTAACAACCGTGTCGAACAATTGGAAGATTTCAATGTTGATATACAAAAGAATATCAGCTCACTTAATAATGAGGGTGTCCCAAAATTAACGCAAGATTTGAATTTGCCGCCATTTGTGCAGTGAAGTGTTGGCAACCCTGAAAAAAAAGCAATTTGACAGCTAACAGTATAGGGTTATTAAAAATTGAGCGTTACACAAGAGAACAACGTGTCTTCATTATTAAAGAATATTTCAAAAATAGTGAAAACTTGGCGGCTGCAGTTCGAAAACTTCATAGAAAATATGGTCGGAATAGTGTTTTAACTTCGTCAACTGTGAAGAGATTAATTGAAAAATTCATGGAGACTGGATCCGTTGGAGACGCCAAACACACTGGTCGTCCAAAAACAAGCCGTTCAAATGTTAATGTCATAGCAGTGCGTGAGAGTGTTGCTGACAATCCAGGAACCTCAATTCGACGTCGTGGACAAGAATTGCAAATTTCAATAACCTCTCTACAGCGTATACTCACCAAAGATCTGTGTCTTCATGCTTACAAAATTCAATTAACACAACAATTGAAGACTAATGACCATGAACAGAGAAGAGAGTTCGTTGAATGGATTATTGAACATCAACAAATGGACCCTGATTTTTCGAGCAAAATCATCCTAAGCGATGAAGCACATTTTCATCTTGATGGCTTTGTCAATCGCCAAAATTGCCGCATTTGGGGTTCGGAGAACCCACATGTGATTGTCGAAAAACAAATGCATCCACAACGCGTGACTGTATGGTGTGGATTTTGGGCTGGAGGCATAATTGGGCCATATTTTTTTGAAAATGATGCTGGTCAAGCAGTGACTGTTACTGGTGCTCGATATCGCGACATGATTACACAGTTCTTTCTGCCAAAATTGGATGATATTGATGTGTCCAATATGTGGTTTCAACAAGACGGTGCCACATGTCATACAGCCCGTGAAACAATTCAATTACTGCATGAGACATTTCCAGGTCGTGTACTCTCTCGTTTCGGTGATCAAAATTGGCTTCCTAGATCGTGTGATTTAAGACCATTAGACTTCTTTTTATGGGGTTATTTGAATTCACAAGTCTATGTCAACAAGCCCACAACCACTTGTGCATTAAAGGAGGAGATTCAACGCTGCATCAACGAAATTCAGCCACATTTATGCAAAATGGTCATGGAAAATTTCAACAAAAGAGTGCGCATGTGCATGCAAAGCCGTGGAGGCCATTTGTCCGATGTGTTATTCCATACATAACCCTATCCTATGTACTTTACGAGTCAATAAAAATATAACTATCAAAAGACTAAAAACGGCGTTTTCTATTTAATTCAAATCTTGCCTTAATTTTGGGACACCCTTTATTAATATTAAACCTCCAACTTTAAATAATATATACCGCACACGCCCGAAGAAAAACAATTTAAACTCTGCGATCAAAATAAAATTTAATTCACCTTTCCATAAAAACTATGTTTTAACCATCGAGAAAGATTTAATAGAGAGAACCAACTTCGACGGTTGCTCTCTTTTTGCCTACAAGCTGTGATTTGGCCACCAACTTGCATATGTATTAACTCCATATAAAAAAAATGTGGGGAACAAATACTTATGCAAGTTTGTGCACATACTCACCACGAGAGAGAAACAACTTTTCTCTCTTTTCTCTCTGCTCACCACCTTTTAAAAATGGCGACCACCTTTGAAAAATGACGGATGTAGTCAGCTGTTCAGAGGTGTTCAAAGAAAATTCAAAATTGTGGATGAACTTTTTGGAACTCTCATTGTGTTCGTTTGAGAGTAATATCATTCGAATATGAAGTGAAATTAATTAATTAATTAACTCTTGTTAGGTGCCAGAACAATGAAGATTTGGAAACAATTCTAAATTACGCATTTAGATAAATATTAGTTAGTTATTTGAAGCCAGTTTTAATCATTAAGTAAGTAAAATAAATTTGGGGTGGTGCAACAGATCAATGAGAATTAGGACCAAGAAACATAAAACTCTGAAAGCACTACAACTATTATTTGTATTATTAGCTGCGTTTGTGCGTTTAATTTTCGCTCAGACCGTTGAAAGATGCAAACAAAACTCAGATTTGTTTCAATTTTCAGAGTTTATCGACTTAATTTTGTCGATGCGAGAGTTGCAGGAACGAAAACGAGAATTACAGAATGTAAACATGGAACATTGAAAACATTTTTATATACTCATCTCTTTTTTCCATTCCTATTTTATTTGTGTGTACTCGTTTTTTATTTTCTTTACATTACTCACGACATTTCCAAAATGCTGAAAATAAGTGATTTAAGTAGACACTAAATAAAAAGGCCGTCAACTTGTTACTTCTGTTGCCAATTTTCATTGCATAAGATTTGTGAATAGGTGATAAGCTATTCTTACTGCTTTCCCCTAAGGTAGTGTGTTGCTTTTAAAGGCTTAACTACATAAGCCGAAAAGTACTTTTGTACAAAAGTAAAAATATTTGTATTCTCGCTAGTTCAGTGGTTTTGTGAAATGAATATACAAATTTGTTCTTCAACCAAAATTTATGTCTCATCCATCATTTTTATAAGTTTTCCAGTCATAACTATTTATATCTTATCTTTCAGTTATATAGCGACAAGGAAAAATCTGTCAGGGAAAGTTCTAACTACAGTTTTTCTGAAAGTGCATTGTGGCTTATTCATAGATGTTTGCTAAACTTTTTAGGCTATTCATAAATAAATGCAAATCAAAGTTAAGGGCTAAACCTGAATAACTATAAACATAGAAAATGCTGTGTTCAAGTAATTATTATCACAGCCAAATTTTATAATTGATTTTTATGGTGTATAAAAAAGTTGAAAAAGTAATTCATGACAAATAAATGTTACGTTAACACTAAGTTCCAGAAAATATCGATTGATACCGCAATTGCAGAAGATATGGATATTTTATATAAATATTCCCGGTAAACTATAGAACTTTATTATTTCCGCCTTTTATAATTCAATGTAAAATAATTCAATGCAGTATATTTTAGATAATACAGTAGTTAAGTTAATAGCTAAGGTATTACTATTGAAATAAACATAACATTCATTTATAAAAAACATGTACTCGTTCATATATACAAGTAAAGTCTAATCTAAAAAGTCTTAACCTGTTTAAACACTTTCTGCACACATCCTTTTTTGTTTTGGTTGTTACTGCCATCTATCTGTAACTTAGAGAAAAAGAAGGGAAACACAAATTCACCACGAACTACCGGTATAACTTCTTCCGTTATTTATTGACAAACAAAAATGTTTTGCTAGAATTAATTTGAATTATAGGAGTATTTTTGTAGATATAAAAACGACAAGATGTTAGCAAAATTCAAAAAAAGAAATTCATGAGAATTATAAATATAATAATGAGACTTTGAAAAACATAGCCTTCTTGGGTATCAATAAACAAAAATGAAAAATGTCGCATTTCCCGGAAATGGTGTTTTTTTGTGTACTCTTCTCCGAGGTGAAAACATGTATACACCGATACGAATTCAACACGCTATAAAAAATGAGAGTAAGAGGTTTCGAAGAGACGGAGACGAGGAAATTTGGTTCTCTCATTTAGTTTTTTCTCTCTGGTTTTAACCTCTATTGCTAAACATCGAAGAGTAAACAACAGACAGCTGTGTCTTGCTGATATTCACTTCACCACCGAAAATCCCTCCGCGTCATCTTCTTCCATCCATATACGCGAGAGTTTGACACAACGGAATAGAGCGATAATGAAACGTGCACTTGAATTAAGAAGATGTAAACAACTATCATCTGTTTTTTCTGTACGGGGAGTTGTTTATGTAAAACATGGAACAAATGACACCGCTGTACCCATTGATTGCATCGAGGGACTTGAAGACGTTACCAGATCAACATAAAACGAATAATTATTATTATTTCTATCATATTTATAATTGTTTCTCACTTCAATAAATTTACTTCTATTATAATTTTTCTTTCTTAAATATTTTCTTTCTTTCTTTTTAATTTTTGATTTTTATTAATTGTTTACTTATGTACATACATATATAATTTTCTTTTCTTTATATCTTGCTATAATTTTTCCTTATTTTACTATTTTAATTTTTAAAATTGTTCCTTTCTCTTTTATTTCCTTATAAGCATTTTTCTTTTGTCTTGTGGTTAGTTATGTCCAATAATAGGGAATTACGCTCGATGGTGAGAATTGTGTGCCGGCAGAAATGTGGGCTCCGTATTTGTCACATCAATGCACAAAGCTTGCTGCCGAAAATTGACGAATTTCGAGATCATTTTATTGGTTCTGACGTGGATGTTGTTTGTGTAACAGAAACTTGGTTAAGGGATGAGATTAATGATGAGATCTGTTGCTTAGCGGGTTATCGTGTTTTTCGATTTAACCGTATAAATCGTATTTGGGGTGGTGTTGCGATTTATGTTAGGAACAAAATTAGATGCAAACTTAAACTTTCAGCTACTGGGGAAAGTGTTATAGAATTTTTATTCGTTGAAATCATAGGTAGTCAGGGAAATTTACTAGTGGGTGCCATCTACAGGCCAAATAGATATATTGATTTCTCACCGCTGTATGCGGTATTGGAAGAAATTTCTTTGAGCTCTCCTAATATTGTGCTTTGTGGTGATTTCAACTGCAATCTCTTGAATCCTAACGTTTTCACAAATCATATGTTATCTTTCAATTTAGTACCAGTTAACACCAGTTCCCCAACACATTTTTTTGGAAGGGATTCCTCGTTATTGGATCTTATGTTCGTGAGTGACAAGAATAATGTTGGATTGTATGATCAACTTTCGGCTCCTGTTTTTTCTAAGCATGATTGATTTTTCTAATTCTTAACTTTAGCCTTAATTATTCAGATGAAAAAATCACTTACCGAGATTTCTATAATATAAATGTGCAAGAACTTGAAACTCAAACACGAGAAACAAATTGGGATTCTATATATTATATGGCTTCCTCAAATGATCAGATTGAATTTTTAACACATAATATCTCTGAACTGTATAATATCCATTCCCCTTTAAAAACAAAAACTGTTAAACAAAAAAATAATCCATGATTTTCTCGTGCCATTAGAGACTTGATGCATTAGCGAGATGACGCTTACAAAAATTGGAAAAGATATCGACTAACCGAGCTGCGTCGTATGTTTTGCTCACTCCGTAACAGAGTAGTAGCTATGATACGCGAGGCTAAATACCAACATTTTTCTCAACAGCTTTGCACAAGTTCAAATGGTCGCTAGCTCTGGAAAAATCTACGCAGAATAGGAATCGGAAAGACAAAATTCGGTGCTGTTGAGGACATTGATGGCAATAAACTTAATGAAAAATTCATTTTTTCTCCACCGCCACAGGTCCCACAAATTTGGCCTTCAATTTCTTTTACTGACCAACGCGATAGTAATGAGCCTGGTTTTGAATTTTCTGCAGTAGATAGTGCTGATGTAGTCGAAAGTGTTCTTTCTATTAAGTCAAAAGCTGTTGGGCTCGATAATATACATCCTACCTTTTTGTGTATGATATTGCCAGTTGTATTACCATATGTTACTTTTGCTGTCAATACTATTTTAACGTCCTCAATATACCCTGAGTCATGGAAAGTTGCTAAAATCATTCCCCTTCCCAAAAACGCTAAAAGAGATGAATTTAGACCTATTTCGGTATTGCCATTTTTGTCGAAAGTTTTTGAAAGGATCCTTCAAAAGCAAATTAATGTCTTTTTATCTACAAACTCACTGCTCAGCCCTTATCAATCTGATTTTCGGAAGAAACACAGCTGTGTAACCGCACTTTTAAACGTTACTGATAACATAAGAAAAGCATTAGATAAAGACGAGGTTACGTTTCTAGTTTTGTTGGATTTTTCGAAGGCTTTCGATTCCGTTAATCATGTCAATCTATGTAGAAAGCTCATGCAAAATCTTAGTTTTTCATCTAGTGCAACTAAATTAATTTTTTCTTATTTAACTGATAGGAAGCAAGTAGTGCAAGTGGGTGACACCCTTTCAAATTTTTTGCCGAATGCCACTGGTGTACCACAAGGTTCCATACTGGGTCCTCTCTTGTTTTCTGCTTATGTAATTGAACTTCCATCTTCATTACTTCATTGCAGCTCTCACTTGTATGCTGATGACGTTCAGCTTTACTTCAGCTGTCCACTTGGCCTTATCGAACATGGAGCTTTCTGCGTCAATGAAGACCTGAAGAGAGTGGCAAATTAGTCTTTGTCAAACGGACTTATGTTAAACCCTAAAAAATCCAAATGTCTTGTAATTAATAGGAAATCTCTTGACCTTTCTTATTTTCCACCGATTGTTCTGAGCAATGCTCCAATCGAATATGTGCTTACAGCAAAGAATCTTGGTGTGACTTTAAATCGTCTTTTGACTTGGGATGATCATATAAATGGACTCGTTGGTAAGGTTTATGGAGTACTTCGTACGTTATGGGTTACACAATCTTTCACTCCATTAAAAACGCGTTTGCTTCTTGCTAAAACATTGGTAATTCCTATCCTGGTCTATGGTTGTGAAATCTATTGTAACTGCAGTTTCACGAGCAGGCGAAAATTTAATGTAGCTTTCAACTCAATCGTTCGTTATGTTTTTGGATTAAGTAGATATGATAGGATATCGAATTTTTCCTCGCGCTTACTAGACATGCCTTCCGAAAAATATATAGAACTTCGTAGTTTGTTTTTGCTTTCCGACATACTTATCTCATACCAACCACAATATTGTTTTGACAGAGTAAGAAGGGCGACCTCAAACAGATCTCATCAGCTAATTATCCCTCCTTTCTCATGTTTAACATCGGAACGTCAATTTTTTGTAAATTCGGTTAAGCTTTGGAACACTTTACCTCGTAGTATAAAACAAAATCTGAACACAACAAGCATAAAAAGATTGCTTAGATCTCACTTTTTAATTTGAACATTTTAAATAATCATTGAATTTTTGTATCTTATGATAGTTTTAATAATTAAAGTAAATTTTTGTTTATTATCTTGGCTCAGCCTTTTTGTAAAATAAGCTTACAGCTACTTTATAAGATTTTAGATCTTACTGTTGTTAAGCAATTACGATATTTAAAATAAAATAAAAAATAAAAATAGATTTCCCATAGCACTTACAACATCAGCTCATCAAGCTGGGTTCTTCTTTATCACGGAAAATTTTCGCGTACATTTAAGACAGTTTACATTTTAAAGTTAATATGACTTTCCAATGTTTTTAACCACTTCTTTAACCAATTTAATTTGAAGATCACGTTATAGACCCATATTTCTTATATACCGAGGAATTGTGGTAAGGGTCCATCTAAATACGCCAGTTATGCACCCAATGACCAACTCCACCGACTCCGTTTTGCAAAATTTATGAAGCCGTTGTAACAGATTTAACTGGCAAAAGTATCATCAGCAAAGGTTGTAGTATTAATAATTACTGCAATTTCATTTCCATATAATATATGCGGGGTTGACCGTAAGACACTTTCTTGTGGTACATCGTATTTTACACCTTATATACACTTTATATTTTCTTGAATTTTACGTAATTATGATCGTACCATACCAGTTCTAAAAAGTGTCGGGTCGTAACGTATAGGATTTTAGTATTTCTTAGTACAGCCTGGAAAGATCTTTATGCAGTCTGTACTCTAGTCCCAAGTGCCAAACGTTATAAAAGCTTGAGCAACATTTTGACGACTGTCAAGTTAGCACTACATTTTTCGAAATTTAAAAAACTGAGTATGCAGTTAATTGTAGCTTTTTTGTTGTAAATTAGTTGTGGAAAAAAAAAATTTGTAGCTCGACGATTTTTCAAAAAAGTGGTATGTAGTGCTAGGTTGATATCAAGTTAGCACTACACTTTTTGATTTTGTTAAAACTAAGTACGCAATAAGTTGACAATTATTTGTTGTAAATTAGTTGTGGAAAGAAAAAAATTCCAAACATTTTTTGTACCTTGATTTTTTTAAAAAAGTGGGGTATGTAGTGCTAACTTGACACCGTGAGTCCACGCATAAAACAAGGATATTCGAAAATGTAACGATGCAATTAATTGTAGCTTTTTTGTTTAAAATTAGTTGTGGAAAGAAAAAAATTCCAAAAATTTTTTTTACCTTGATTTTTTTAAAAAAGGGGGGTATGTAGTGCTAACTTGACACCGTGAGTCCACGCATAAAACAAGGATATTCGAAAATGTAACGATGCAATTAATTGTAGCTTTTTTGTTTAAAATTAGTTGTGGAAAGAAAAAAATTCCAAAAATTTTTTTTACCTTGATTTTTTTAAAAAAGGGGGGTATGTAGTGCTAACTTGACACCGTGAGTCCACGCATAAAACAAGGATATTCGAAAATGTAACGATGCAATTAATTGTAGCTTTTTTGTTTAAAATTAGTTGTGGAAAGAAAAAAATTCCAAAATTTTTTTTTACCTTGATTTTTTTAAAAAAGGGGGGTATGTAGTGCTAACTTGACACCGTGAGTCCACGCATAAAACAAGGATATTCGAAAATGTAACGATGCAATTAATTGTAGCTTTTTTGTTTAAAATTAGTTGTGGAAAGAAAAAAATTCCAAAAATTTTTTTTACCTTGAATTTTTTTCTTTCCACAACTAATTTTAAACAAAAAAGCTACAATTAATTGCATCGTTACATTTTCGAATATCCTTGTTTTATGCGTGGACTCACGGTGTCAAGTTAGCACTACATACCCCACTTTTTTTTGACCATATTTTTAAGACAAAATAATGAACAATACATACAAATTGAAAAATGTTGACCAGTTTTTAAGATTTTTTTTATTTCACTGAGTAACAGTAAATAAATATAGTAATATAAATTAATTAATAAATATAGTATAATAAGGTATACATATTTATAAAATAAACAAAAAAGGAACTTTCATCTATAATAAACAAAACAAATATAAAAATAACACAGATTATTTCAGTCTCTAACTTATTTATAAACAAAAATAAACAAAACCTTAAGGTCTTTTATATCATATTGGCTAGTCAAACTACTTTGACATCGAATTATAATATATTAGTATTGTTAAAATAAGTACTTTTCGGAAGAATATTTTTTTTTTAATTAATTCTGGCTTTCCTTTTTCTTTTTCTTAAATTCGATGCAATTTAATTCATAATTGCATTTGCAAATTAAAATGGACCTGGTTGTTTCAATTTTCATATTGTTTTTTTTTGTTTGTCCATACATTGTTTAAAATTGAGAAAACTCTCTCTATAGGGGCATTAGACCCAGGAAGGCATAAGCAAAACTCTACGATTTTTAAAATGTTTTCATACTGTATCATTTTTTCATTGAAAAATTTGAAAATTTCAACCCACCTATCTCCAGCACTCATTTGGCTCTCCTTCCATTCAAAAATTTTTTCTGAAGAAAAATAATTTTGTACGCATGAAAACTCGCCGAAAACATCAGTGTAATTAATTGAAATATTGCTTCTCTTTTTCATAATATACATTAAACTCAACTCCACTTTGTCCCAGGAAGGAGTGTAATTCTTACTCTTCATTTATTTTTGGAGTAAAGGATTTTTCAGCAATGCAATAACTCCAACATTCGGAGTGCACTCTCAAAATTACTTATGGAAAATGCCATAACTAGTCCAAATGGAAAAAAGATGAGTTTCATTCACATTCACTTAAAGTTATTTTTACCATTGTAATGGTCAGTAAGACTCAATGGTAAAATTAATTTCCAGTGGTGAAAGTCATCCTGTGCGCAAGTGTAAGCGTATTAGTTTAACTTCCCCTGTATGTTAGGATGTATATGATCTGATTTTTGTAATTGTGAGATTAGGAAGTGTTCCGAAAAAGAAAGACAATGAATTATGATATAAGGGTACATTTTCATTAAACATTTAATGGTTTTCACGCTTAGGCTTTCCTCAAAGAAAAAAATCATAAAATAATGAACAAATAATGAGCAATTTCTAAAATAATGAACATTTTTATGTTTTCCGACACACAATGATGCATAATGAATATTTTCTTCAAATAATGAACTGTTCATTTTAATAATGAACGGATGGTCATGCATCAAAATCTCATCAAGCATGTAAGAGTGTGTTTGTGAAATTGAAACGCGTATAGAATGTATGTATGCTTGACGAGAAATCAAAATGTTTTGATTGTTCTTCAATCAGAGGACTATGCTTGACAAGTGCTTGAAAAGTGTGTATTCGTGATTGATTGCTTGATCAAGCATCATTCTTATTTTTGCGTTGCTAGTGTCAAGACTGCATTCGGAAGGATTTTTTTTAATGTGCATGATGGAAGATAAAAATGAAAAAATTATGTTTTATTTACTTTGATATGATCGTTTAGGACTTCAATAATAGCTTCGCACGTTTCCATGACAATACGACCAATAGACTGTTCAGAAATAGCACTGATGAATTTTAAGTCTGCAAATGTATTGCCTGTAGCTAGTAACCGAAGAGTTATTGACAGACGTTGACTAACAGGTATAGCTTCTCGCATTTCGGTATCTTTGCTGATAATTTTGGGTGTTATCATTTCCAGAAATTGGTTGTATGTTTCCTCGTTCATGCAAACGAAATTTTTGAAGTCATTTGGCGAACTTAATTTCAGTTCATTCAAAAGATTTTCATGTGTAAACTGCTTTCGTTTTTTCAGCCACTCTTTCATCCAGATCCGTTTTTTCCGCAAATTTTTCCTCTATATACGCTAAACAACAATCGTCCGTGTCACTCATATCTTCCTAACAAAGAATCCACACATCCATTCACATCCAAAATCTACGAAAAAATGAAGCTTGATGACTCATGCTTGATGTGTGTATATTCAACGTGAAAAAGAATTTACAAACACACTCTCACATGCTTGATGAGATTTTGACGCGTGTATATGCCGCTTTATGCGGTACTTCGATTGCAGGCAATCGGATCTTCACTGCCCGAGCGACGATTGATTTCAATCGAGGATACGAAGACACTTCGGTGTTTGGCGGACGACGACGGCGACCGACGATTTGGTGGTGGTTTTGGTGTGGCAGCAAACTTTGTGCGAACGAAGCACGCACGTCAACGATTTAGTGGTGGTTTTAGTGTGGAATTTTGGTGGCAGAGAACACTGTGGTGCACGTGCTACCAGGATTTGTGGAACTTCGATTGGCAATCGGATCGTCACAGCGCTTTGTCCTAGATACAGTGAAAGTTTTGCGATCTGTTTTAGTGCGACAGACGATGTCTAGCAGTGGAACCTCGACTGACAGGCAGTCGGATCTTCACAACCAGTGGGAAACGCAACTTGTGCGGACGACGCACGACCGACGATTTGGTGGTGGTTTTGGTGTTGAGTTTTGGTGTCAGCGAACACTGTGGTGCAAGTGGTACCAGGCTTTGTGTTGTGGAACTTCGATTGCTGGCAATCGAAGCTTCACAGCCCCTCGCAAAATTAATTGAATGGGTCGATCTGCTTGCTGACCGAGATTCACACACGTTCTGTTCTGTCCATCCAATTTTCTGGATCTTTTCCTTCTCTTTTGATTTCCATTCTATTTTTCGCTCCACTCGTTTCGCTACCATCGCACATCGCTGTTGCTATAAATCTATAATATTTGACTAGGCATGTTCGTTTGTATGTCTGAGTTCTTCTGAGTTGTTCTGAGATTACATGTAGAGTGTGAACATGAGAATTCTTTTGAAACTTAGGAAAATTAAGTAAACTGGTGAAGTACTACCATATTTCTGAGACACATGATTTAAATAGTGCATTCTGTCTATAGCTGGAAAAAAAATGCTATAGTTACTATGTTTCACCGGCCACAAACAGATTTATGTTGACATTTGGTCAGCGACATTTTACAATTTGAGGTTATTACAAAATCTCGTTAACAAAAATAGATTTCGAAATCAAACTATGTATTTCATTATATGCAAAATATTAGTGGTAATTTTAAAATTTTTAAGAATAATTCAACTGACAATTTTTTTAACAAAACACAAAAACCTACAAAACCCTTAAGCAAGACAAATCGACAGACGGGATGGGAAGTTATCAGTGTGGTTCGCATCCCAGTCTCTTTGATATAAAGATTTTGAGACTGGGCCAAGCCAGTAGGGTGAGCCTCCTGTTGAATGCATACCATTCCACTTGTGTTTGTTTTACCTTCAAAACAAAAGGAGTCTGCTTTATCATGTAGATATGCCAAAAATAGACGAATGGAATGGTGTCATAAGTTTTCCTGTCTGTAAGCTAAAAAAACGCGAACCAACTTTCAATGGATTGTGTAGACTGTTGAGTGAATTTAACAGAAGGTAGGAGAAGGGGACCAATTAATGAAGAAGAAGAGGTTGGGTTTATTGAAGTTAGTTGAATTAAGAGTTTGATTCAACCAAGCCTTTTGGCTTTTAGGCTAAGATTAGATTTAGATTAGATTAGATTATTTATTTATTTTACAATGTGACATCAGGAAATGATTAATATAACAACATTATATTACAATTTGATAGCATGGCTTATATAATTTTAATTTTTGTTCTATAAGCAAGCAATATTTTAATGTAGTTTGCTAATTTGTTCCAGTCGTTGCCATTGAGGATTTCGAAGACTTCGGTGAGATCAATATAGTTCTTGTGCCATATCAGTCGACGAGCTTCTACCAACATAGGACATTTTGCAAGGAAGTGAACTATATTTTCTCTTTCCTGGGTATTGCACATCGAACAGATGATAGGTAGGTCATCTCTATGCGGGATGAAATTAAGCGGTAGTAGTTCTCCTCTTGCTCGGAATATCAAAGATATTTTTTTTACGCTAAGTTCGTCTTTTAAAAAATTTGGTGTGCCTAAATTGTATTCCAATCTCGAGTAAATTTCTCTATGAGGCGAACCTTTCGCATTTTCAATGTTTTCGTTCCTCACTTTTATGTGTAGATTTTCAAGCAAAGTATCCAGAAATTTTTTCCAGCTGCCAAGGTTATCCATGCTTAAAGAGAACGGTAATGAGCATTCCATGGCTAGATTTCTCCATTCTTGGAACCAGGATGAATTGGAGGTAATAACAGACACTGCAACTCTTCGTGCTACCTTGTCTGGTCAAACATAAGCTTAAGGATATATTTGAAGTGGAGTTCAAGAGCTGATAAGTATAAGGGAGAAAGGTCTGTTTCCACAAGAAGCATGTAGTTTGGCGTCGATTCAGGGATACGGAATTGTCGTTTCAGGAAGAATCTCAAAAGTTTTTCCAAAGTATCACTTTTCTTCCACCCCCAAGATTGGGCTGCATAAAGCATTATCGCTTTTGATGTAGCAGTAAAAACTCAATATTTAGCGCTGAATGGGACATCCTTGCTGCAATATACTTTTTGCCAGACAGTTCCAATGGCGTTTTTTGATGCCAATAATTTCTTTTCAAGATGCATCTCCAAATTCATATTGTTTGTCACAGTGAATCCCAAATATTGGTATTCCTTAACTGATTCTATTTGTTCAGGTCCGTATCTCCATCTTTCGTTCCCCGCTAGCCGTCCACCCCCTCTCCTAAAGACCATTGTCTTAGACTTTCTAAGGTTGACCGTCAAACTCCACTGTTTGCAGTAATCATGCAACTTATTAATCATCAGCTGGAGCGATTCAGGAGATTCCGCCAATAACACCAAATCGTCTGCATACATTAGCATTTTGATTTGTAAACCATCAATGTTAATTCCACACGGCAAGATTCTTAGAAGATCCTCGATATACAAGCAGAAGATTAACGGACTTAGATTGCATCCTTGCTTCAATCCTACAGAAGTTTGGAACCAGCCCGATAGATCCTTGCCATCCCAAATCGCGTTTAATGTTAAATTGTAGAGACTTTCAATGACTTTTCCAAATTTAAGCGACAGTCCATCTCTGTACAGCTTATACATTAGGGCTTTTCTATTTATTGTATCGAATGCTGATTGAAAGTCCACAAAGAAAGCGTATAATTTCTTGCGTTTTCGCAGGTACATATCTGCTATATTCGTTAGACTAAAAATGTGGTCAAACGTCGAGTAGCCTTTTCGAAAGCCTTTTTGAAATTCGCTGAGAAGATGATGGCTATCAACCCATGTGACTAAGCGACATCTTAGAATTTCTACAAACATTTTTAGAGCGGAGTTCAAAAAAGAAATAGCGCGATAGTTCGATGGATCCATTCTATCCCCTTTTTTGAAAATTGGGAAAATTATTGATTTCTTGAAAACTTCGGGAGCTTCTCCGGACTCGAAAATTTTGTTGTAAGCTATCCGTAGATGAGAAAGGAATTCGTCTGAGGCATATTTGAGAAATTCGTTTGGAATTCGGTCACTTCCTGCAACTTTCTTATCCTTTGCTTTGCTAAGTACTAACTTAAGCTCTGATAGCGAGATTTCTGTATCTAGAATTTCGTTTTCAAACGATGGTTTAGCGTAAAGGATATCCTGAGACTGGAGGTGGATGTTGAAGACTTTCTTCTCAAAATGTTCTCGAAGAGTTGAACAGGACAGAATTGGGATTTCATTAAATTGGTGCATTCCCTTGATATTTTTAATCGTTTTCCAAAAATCCGACGAGCTTCTACAGACGAGAAGATTTTGAACTTGTTGTCTCTCATAGTGTTGTTTTTTCCGTTTACAGATATCTTTGTACCGACGATTAAATTCTAGATAGCTTTTTTTAGGCAAGGAGTGCAATATTTATGAAATAACTTAAGAAGATCAAAAGATTTCTTTCTTGCTGACTTTAGGCTAAGATGAAACTAGACAAGAAGTTAGATTAAAGGAAACCCACTAGATTTAGATAGAGGGGAACTTAAGAGGGAGTAAGACTGGGCAATAGGTTAATTTTAAAGCTCAGATCTAGTGAATTGACTAGAATTAGGTTACTATGATTCAACAATGTAAATTGAATGAGAATCTTAGCCTTTGTAAAAGAAACGCATCATTTATTCCTTAAAATAAAGAAAATCTTAGGCTTTGTAACAGAAACGCATCATTTATTCCTTAAAATAAAGTTTAGCAAAAATACCCAACAAACAAATTATGCATTACATTGTTAAGAAAGTCCCGTTTATTTTTTCATGTACGACTAATCTCTAAAACAACTCTTTTTTTATCAAAGGCTTTACCTCAATGCTCTTTGTTGACTTGCTTAGCGTCAAGAAGTCACAACGAACAATGAAACTAATAGGCCTCTGCTATGTTGATGTCCTTATCCCAATAGCCCTCTATATAGGGTATATATAGTATATGAAGGACATAATGAGAAAATTTGTTTGTGTTATTTGGTTTTTTTGTTCCACATAATACAATATATACATTTTGTTTGTCGTGGAAAAAGTGGCGTATTTTTCTCATAATCATGAAGTATATACAATTCACTGTAAGTTATAGTGGACTGAAATATGAAGGGGCCCCCAGAGAAGGGTCACAACATAATACAAGCCAGTGTATATCCCCATCCCTCCGTTTTCCGTTCGCCAACCCTCCATTCCTTACAACAAACGACAATATCACTTCGCATGTACTATAACGCCACAATAGTCCTTTATTCAGTTGAGTGGAAGAAAAATTACCACGTTGGGGAGAAGATTAAGTAAATTTCTGTGTTGGATACAATTAAAATTATCCCTGTTGTGTCTTAATGCTTGATGGGTTCACTCACTAATGAGGGCGATAAACATGACAAAAGGAGATGTTAGAATACTGAAACTTTGTTACAGGTGAATGGGCTGGCATAGAAGGATGGCTATGGGAGTACACAGGAATGTGCTCTTAAAGAATGGTGCGATAGATGGTGGTGAGTCCTGACTGCCTGCCCTACACCTCATGCTAGCAGCATATTCTTATTCTCGAGTTCGTTAGTTGTTTTTTGTTTTGTTGTTTTTTGTTTTTTGTTTTTGTATTTTTGAAGGTAGGTAACTTGAAATTGCTCTTAATTGAATTCAGTTGAGCGTGTTTACATGTTTGGAAATATTTGGTTAAGATCCATTGGATGTCAAATGGCTTGGAAGTAATGTGCGATGAGGAAATTAATTGCTATTACTGGTGTAGCTCTGCTGCTACATTGTGATAATGGTACATAAGGGAATTAGTGGTGATTTGACATTTTTTTTTTTCATTTTCATTTTCATCTCCTAATAACAAAACACACACAAAAGGAATGCACACTTTCTCAATTAAGCAAACCTTTGTTATCCAATTAGACTTTCCTCTAATTTATTTGTGAGCATTTTTAAATGGAATTTATATCTTTTTCTCTATGTTGACTGTTTTTTTGTTCCTGTAAAATATGCGGTCAAAATCGAGTCATTAATTTACCAACAAGGCTAAACAACGGACATTGAATAACAGATCCGCTGTTTACTTCACACTCTTACGAAATCGAAGGTTGAACCTAGTGAATGACTTTAACGATGAGACTTATTTAAAATTTAGGAGTTTTAACAGAAGGGTAAAAACTTTATTAAATTCTAAGTAGTACATTTGGGTGTATAAACACTTTTTTGTTTCAATGTACACTTGGGCGTATACGCACTTTTTATTTTATTTAATTATTTTTTTTTTCATAATGATTTGCTTAAGCCATTTTGTTATGACTATTTGAAGAATGTCACAGAATTATCTCAAGACATTAATTTGCCCCTATTTGTTGAGTGAAGTTCTGGTTTTGACAGGTGAAAGATTTAGATCAGCGAGCTTTCATATTGAATGTATATTTTTGCTTCTTGTGTGTAATGAAGTATTATACTTTCTCAGCTTAGCGGCGTGCCTAACTTTTTATAATACACACATATAATTTTCCCTTCACACTCCGCCAAATGCATAACCTTAGCAATAATAGTAATGTTCATTAGTGGTGACGTTGGGAAATTAATAATTTGGTATGACAAATTTAATTCCGCTGTGATCGAGTTCACACCTATTTTCGCCGAGGCTCATAGTGACCTGAATAAAGAAGAAAATTTTACCAACAACATGATTACGCCATACAGAGCAGTATAAACAGATATGCGAAGTTGCTCTGACATATTCAAGCAATATAAATGACCTCTGGCAAAGGGTCTGCAAAAAACTCCAGAGAATATACAACAGAACGTACAACAGGGAAATATATGAATCAGGAAATCTTTTAAATCTAATCTTTTAAAAATAAAATTTCGGAGAGCGAATTCTATACTGAGAAAGCTGAAGAATTTGCCCACCATTTCAACGGAAGATTCCACACATCTATTAAACTTTAATAAAGAAGAAGAATCTCGCTTTTATGAAATTTCTCCCAACACCAATACCTTAAACACATTCAGTGCTGAAAACCCTATGAAAAAGCCTCTACTGCAGAAATTGCAAAAAGCCAGCGGGAAATGACAAGACAATAAATTTTAACAACTCTTTGAATAACTGCTACATCGCGGCATCTTGAAAAAACGAAAAGGTTGTACCCGTAACGAAAAAGTCCAACCGCACATTTTTTTGCTTTCAGCAGTAGTATTAAATAAACTCAAGGTTTTCTGTGAGGAAGAGATGTCATACAATAGTTCCAGTATGACTTTCATAATTACCATGCATCCACTGCTGTGATTTTCCAGTGGAATTCTTTTTGGAAAAAGTAAAGGCTCTCAATAGTATTTGGATAAAAGAATTTTATTCAAACTGTCGGAAATTGTACTTTCCAATTACTTATTAAGAAAGCTAGTTCCACAAGAATTTAAACTAGGACCACGACTGGTAAACATACAAAGTTCCTAGGACCAAGACAAAGATATATGCAAAAGACTTCATCACCTACGCCAAATCTTCCTTTCCATAGTTCGCTGCCAGAAGAGCACAGGAGCCCATGAAAAACATATGAGAATACTACCTTAAATGGGGACTAAAGATCAACAGAAACAAAACAGAACTTAGTTGCTTTTGAACAATAGTGATTGTCCTTAGAAGAAAGCGAGCCTTTTCAAAAAGTTGTGATGCTGATATTATTTAAAGTAAGCTTCCGGCAACTCCGAATATAGCAGTCAAATTGTTGGTAATATCTGGGCACCACTCTAGAATTGAGAATTTCAACGAAGCTTTAGAAGTATTTAAGTCCACTAATCACAATAAGTACATAAATTGGTCAATAAATTAACTCAATTATAGATAATAGCAACATACATAGTTTAGAGGCGTAGACATACTTCTTCCATCGTCTTAGGAAACCCAAACATCTAGCGGCATTTATGGCTACATCGCGCTTGTTATCCTTCCACAAGAAGTGATCCGAGATACACATACCGATAATTTCAAGATTTTCAATCTTCTTGATGCAAGTGCCTCTCATGGATAGTGGCAAAGGTGGTAATTTATGTCTAAACGGCTGTAGGCAGCATTTAATTTTTGACGCATTGAATTGTACCCGATGTTTGATTCTATATTTAACAATTCTGTCTGGGTTAAAACTTAATGAACTTATTACACATTTCATTTAAAGATCCACGTCTTCAAAGTAGGTTTGTCAATCTAAAAACGAATATGAAAATCTGAAGGGACTATCGTTAGCAAAACAGATAAATGGATTAGAAGTTTCAGACAGAAGATTATTAATAGAATTAAAAAAGAGTGTCGGAGACAGAAAAGAGCCCTCGGGGAAAACAACCTTTATTTGTGTTTCTTAGACTTGAATCCATTCAATACTACTTGTATTCAACGGTCCGAAAGGTAACTTCTAATAAAACGAAGCAAGGATTCGTTAAAACCGAAAGCATTATGTTAAACCAAAAGAAGTATTCACATCTGCTCATGGACAAAGGGGTTTTAAAGAGTGAAACGTACGAAAGATTCCAACGATTATGACTATTTTTGGTAAAAATCTCGAGATCCTGCTTTCTCACAAATTTTCTTTGTATCAGGTTTTCTCGATAACTTACCATGGAAATTGCCTTCCGCTGGAATGTC
Organism: Eupeodes latifasciatus; assembly: GCA_920104205.1. Lineage (NCBI taxonomy): Eukaryota > Metazoa > Arthropoda > Insecta > Diptera > Syrphidae > Eupeodes > Eupeodes latifasciatus. The sequence goes on from OV049924.1 coordinate 369,217,953, forward strand.
CTTTCAAGTCCCGACGGCTAGTTCACAATTATATCCGCAGTTTTGAGCTGGATAAAAAATCTTTACAAACAGTTTAAAGTATAATAGGAGTGAACAATAACTCGCGGACATTAGTCACCTAAGCTCAAATAATTAGCTTTTAGTATTAAAGTTTTAGGTTAGGCACTTGGTCGTTCCCCTTTTGGAGCGACATCTACGTTTAAAAACCAAGGGGCAAATTGAAACCCATAAAACAGACCACCAGTTTGTCAGTATTTATCGACTGAAAGAGAGAACCACTGGCTAAAGAACTATGGTAGTCATGCTTTCTCCCGCTATTGCTAAATACTCACCTGTGAAATAAACACACTTGTAAAAGGATGCAATCATTATAAATCATTTAATTCAACTTAAAGATTGAATTCATTGATTTCACCTAAAGATCGGGACTTCAAATTTTCCAATCAACAATCATTTGAATTTAAGAAGAGTGTGATTATGACTTTAAGTCAATGCAAAGAAGGCATGAAGTCTCAAATGATTGCAATCAATTGATTGCAATCAAATGATTGAAAAAAAGTAATTTAAGCTATTAATTGTTTCAAAATGAACTTTTAAAGTGAACAAAGGTCTTTTACCGAAAAATTAACTTTTTTAAATTTGTATTCTCTTGTATTTTTGTATTTATAATAAAAATAATAACATTAAAAGAAATAAATGCAATGGAAGCCTAATTCTCTTTCAGCATCCATGATGCAGCATTCAATTTATTAAAGTTCAATCTCGACGTGACTACATCAATCCTGAAAAACGGAACCTGAGTGCGCAACAATAGAAATTCCTTATGCTGCGCTAATGTGAGCCGTTTCCTTTTTATATATATTATTTGCAGTGTATCGCATCATATCGGCAGCAGCAGCAGCAGCCCATATTCTTGTTGTCATTCTCATCCTCGTCCTTGTCTTCGTCCTGTTCATTGCCATAGTCATTGCTATCGTATTTACCGTCTTCATCGTAGTTCTCGTTGTCGTCGTCGTCTTTGTCGCCTTCAAATTCGACAGCTGAATTGCAACTTCCTCCTGAGAATTCCTAAATATCCTTCTTCTACCGCCGCCGAGCCGCGTCGTCGTCGAATGCTGCATTCGAAGCACGTGCTCCTGTTCGAGGTAATAATATGCCTTAAAATTGTATATTTTATCGTATTTTCTGCAATTGTGATATTTTTCTTTTGTATACGCAAGGATGCGGATGAAGACGAAGCCGAAACCGAAGACGAAGAAGATTGTGGCCGCATTTTTGGGTTTTCTATTTATCTATCTATTTCCAAAGGCGACATAGTTCCATAGATTTTTGTAAATAACAAAAAACCTAAATAAGAAGAGTTCTTTGATTTAGTTTGTTCATAAATTTTTATACTTTTTTTTTCAAATAGGTACAAATATTCCTTTTTGAAAATCATTTCCTTGAGTAATACTCATTGGAATAATATTCGGTGAGGCGAATTCTCGACAAATAAAAAGGATTTTACACAAACAAAAAGGAATAAAATATGATACAAAAATGAATCCATGCCAAATGCCTAAATGTAGGACGAAGGATGTTTTAGTAAATTCTCAAGAGATTTTCAGCATACGCACGTCTGATGTTATGGGAAAACGTGCTTTTGGTGCTGCTATTGCTGGTAAGGCTACTAATTTGCATGTTATATTGAATAATACTTTGGAGTGAATTGTTCCTAGATTTTGGCCATATTCAATAGAATGGTATAATAATATGGATATCATTTTCTATGATTCTTTAAGATTTATTTGTATATAGCCATTTTGTAGAGCTTAAACGACTCAATAACTCGTTGCGTGTTTATTTGAAAAAAGTTCCTTATACAGTGGAGGTAAAATATAACACTAATATCTCTATTTCAACTCAAAAGAGTCTTTCATCAAGAACATCTTGAAATTTCTCAAATTTTTTAAATTTCTTACCAAGAACTTAAGAAACGTCTCTTATACAGGGTTTTGAAATAATAGGTTAAATTTTATTAAATGAAAACGAGTGTTTCTAAAGAGAAATCTGTAAATGGTTGTTTCAATGTATAAAAAGGGAGTTATAAATTTAACAGTGGAAAACTACATCAGGCAAATGGTAGCAACGCCAACGATTGCAGCGCCATATCCTTCATAAAATTTTGCATGACCATTTGCGAGTGTATATGTCCTCAATACCTTTACGAATTTAACTTATAAGGTCTTGAATAGATTGTGAATTATTGACATAGATCTCATCTTAGAAAATTTTGCGTGCAATATTGTTTTGTTGTCCTTGTTGCTCACAGAATTGATTCCTGTTAAAAATAAACTTCCTCGTCGGCCACATCCAATATCTTCCGATTTCGACTAAGCAAAATGATTAATCATAGCTCAGTAGTTCAATCCAGCGTCATTTTCTAATACGTTTCGTCAATTGGCACTACCAGCTTAAAATCCACATCAAAAAGTGGCACATTATATAAGCATGAAGAGGATTTTAAACAGTTTTTCTTGGATCTTCCGATTAACAAATTTGTTAATTCTGCTTATTAAGGTAGAATTCGAGGTGAAATGGACTTTATCACTGAATATGATTTTTCGATACAAATCTGATTAATTTTGATGTATTTCAAAGACCCAATCAGTGAAGATACGACGCGTCGCGACGTTTCTTGTGATGAAACGGCTCGAGTACTTGTGTTACAAAGCTTTAAGTCGTATGTATTTAAGCGGACTTAGGTAAGTCTTTATGCGAAATACGATCTATTGTAGTTTGTTGAATGTTTCATTGCAAAGATGAGGAACACTAACACTAAAGGCCACAACCAAAATATTCTCAGTTGTTCTTCAACAAGGCAAATGGATTTGTATCTTAACATACAAAACTTGTCCTAACAGCCGTTTACTTTTGTCAGCCCCAAAAGCCCACGATAAACTAAAAGTGTTTTACTTTTGCAAACTAAAAGTGTTTTACTTTTGCAAACTAAAAGTGTTTTACTTTTGCAAACCGGTGTCAAAATTTTCACATGACAGCTGACTCCAAAATTGAAAACACAAACTTCAGTAATCTTTGTCAGAAGAGCACTTATAAATGTTTGTGGTTAATTTTGACAATTTCAATGGATTTTTTTAGCATGTATCGTCTTTCCATTTTTAGCAATGGCGTAGTTTTTATGTGTCAAAAGTCAAAACACGACAGCTGACTCCAAAATTGAAAACACAAACTGTTGTGTCTTGGAACTCTGGAATGAATGAAGCTGATTTCCTTTAACTCAATTATGAAACGTCTTTATTATAATATAAATGAAAATCGAATAATATTTTATTTTGATAACAGGAAAATATTAAATCAATTGATAACTTGATTAAGTTGATATTTAAAGTAATAATTCAGTACAGTTGCTCATATATATGAATATTTATATATACAACACAAACTCTCCTAATTTTTGTCAGAAGAGCACTTATAAATCTGTCGAAATTAAAAGTATTAAACCTTCCAAATGCCCAAGCAATTTGAAAAACTTTTACTCGCCAGTGGCTGTTGATTTGGCTGTACGTTCAGTAAATTTGTCTGTTGTTTTTTCGTACCCGTCAATGGATCAACCCATTTGAGTCCTTAAAAAGTGGCGCCGTAAAAGGTTGGACTGACAATCCACTCGTTAAAAACGAACATGGTCAGCCTCAAAACCTCTCCATTATTCCCTCTGAATAAACATTGCACAACAATCAGTAGAAAAATTGGAGAGTTTTTAGTATCTTGGAAGTATTGTCTCAACTGTAGGCGGACGAGTATAAGATAAAGCCGTATAGGGAAATCTAAGGCTACGTTCGAGATCTCAGCTATGACTGTTTTACTAAAACGTCGAATTTGTATACGGATTCAGCAACTGTAAGATAAAAGCAACGATTACAAGGAAACATCTTTACGGGGTTTTATGGACCAATCGTATCTCGAACAAAGAACTTAATATACGAAAACGGGTCAGGAACCCATTGAATCTATTATTTGGAAACACAAATGGCAGTGAATTAAAAAACACGTTTTGGTAAAGGTAATGACTGCATTTCGGCCAGTAACTAGCTCAAAAAGGATAAAGAGTCAGGAGACCGAGAAGCACGTAGAGAAGAACAGTCTAGGAAAAATCGCCGAGCTTGGCGAAGAGCTAGAAGTAGCTCAAACACATCGCCGGAAACAGCACACAATGGCGAGTAGGAGTAAGTAAGTATTTGACTGCTGGTGAAAGCATTGAAAGAGTTTTTAAGTCTAAGCTGACTTCTAATATTGATAGTGGTAGAAGTTACATTGATACTTTCCAAAACACTGTTTTTAAATTTGATCTCGCAGTAAAGTGCTTAGAATTATAAACTTAATTTGATTATCCGGTATAATAACACATTATTATTCTCAGCCTGCTTGGTTTATTTATAGACAGACCTACAGCTTCAAAAAACAATCACAAGAAAAACTCTAAGGGGGTCAAATTGCACAATCTCGGTGACCAATCTATTTCAAAAATATTTTATTCCTTTTGAAACCACGTGTCGTATTCATATTTGTTATATCTTATAATAGGCCTTCACTCTAAGGGTTTTTAGTATACATTTTACCACAAAGACACAATTCAAGCATAAGGAGAGGGAGAGAGGGTTTAAAGGACGGTGTCATTGCATAGTTTTTAATTTTGTTTAACTTTGTGATCATTGCGAGAGAGAGAGAGTGTGGTAAGGTACTATACATTCGCGTATTGCGGCTCAATAACCAATCTCTGTACTTGACAATATGACGAAGTTGGGCTCTAAAGTATACAGTTGAGCATTCATCGAGGCAGAAAGTCTGATTGAAAACTCTATCAAACGCATATGAAATTTCAAGAGCAGGAATCTTATTTTCTCCAAAACGATATTAGTATTTGTTAACCTGTTCGTTAGAATGAACCATGAGATCACCAGTTTACCGGCTGCTAAAGCCGTGCTACCGGTCATTAAGAAGCCTTTTTTATTATTCAATTCAAGCCAAATGATGACTCTTATGGAAAGCGGATATTTTTTCAGCAGATTTTGTGTTCGTTGACACACGAGAGTCTAAAGAGTCAACTCTAATTTATCCATCATGATCATACTGCGAAGAGCCCTTTCATGGATATCATAGGTTAGGTATACGTTTAGGTTTAAGTGCGGCTTTTAGAAATAGTTTATGAAACACTTAAACCAATTGTTTGCCCATTGTGATATTACATGAATCTTGAGTTTTTCGTCAAAGTCTAAAGAAACAAGTTATATAGCTCCGTACAAAGCATAATTGATTATGTATGCTTGAGATCATTTAAGTCATCTTAAAGTGTTCTCCTAGATGAATTCTTAGTTAGCCAGAGCAGGTTAGGCATAGAGAAGTTGAACAATTGTTTCCTCGTCCTTACTTACTTAGTTATTTGAGGTAGCGCTACAGTCCTGTGTGAACTAGGGCCTCACCCAACAAACCTCTCCATCTAGCTCGGTCCCTAGATAGATGTCTCCAGTTTCGCGCTCCAAGTTGGGTGAGGTCACTTTCCACTTGTGCGCGCCACCTGATCCGCGGTCTTCCTCTACTTCGCTATCCTGTGGGTGTGGATTCGAAGGCTTTCGGGCCGGAGCATTGGTTTCCATGCACTCTACGTGATCCATCCATCTTAGTCGTTGTACTTTTAGTACTTTTACCCTTCTGGCTAAGTCTACGTCGCTATACAGCCCGTACAGCTCATCATTCCATCTTCTCCCGTATATCACACGAAGAACTTTTCTCTCGAAATGACCCTAGGTGCTTTCATCCGATTTTGTCATAGTCCATGCTTCTCCACCTATACGGACGGGGATGATGAGGGTCTTATATAACGAAACTTTGATCCTTCGAGAGAGGGCCTTGCTATTCATTTGCTTTCTTAGCCCAAAGAAACAGCGGTTAGAAAGAGTTATTCTTCGTTTGATCTTAGCGCTGGTGTTGTTTTCAGCGTTCATAGCGGAGCCAAGGTAGACGAAGTCCTTAACTACCTCAAAGTTACGTCTGTCGATTGTGACGTTTTGACTGAGACGTCGGTGTTGTAAGTCCTTTCTTGACGACAGCATGTACTTTGTTTTGCCCTAATTAACCGTTAAACCTATTTTTGCCGCCTCTCCTCAATACTCACAAAAACCCCATTGACATCACGCTGAGTTCTTCCGATTATTTCAATGCCATCAGCATATGCTAGTAATTGGACAGACTTTTGAAAGATAGTGCCTCTAGTGTTGACGTGGGAGCTCTGAACTATTCTTTCAAGTACGATGTTAAAAAAATCGCGTAACAGCGCATCACCTAGTCTTAAGCCTTTTTTGACATCGAAAGGTTCTGTAAAGTTGTTTCCAATATTTATGGAGCATCGTGAATTCTCCATGGTCATAATGCACAAACGGACGAATTTGGCAGGGATGCCAAAACTAGACATGGCTCTATACAGTTGCATATGCGGCCTTGAAATCGATGAAAAGATATTGGGTATCGATTTGATGTTCTTGGGTTTTTTCCAGGATCTGCCGTAATGTGAATATTTGATCGACTGTGGACTTTCCTGGTCTAAAACCGCACTGATAAGGACCTATCAGGTTGTTGACGATGTGCTTTAGACGTTCACATATTACGGCAGAGAAGATTTTGTAAGCGATGTTAAGTAGACTGATTTCTCTATAGTTGGTGCAGTTTAGAGGGTCTCCTTTTTTCAGAATCGGGCAAACAATACTGAGGTTCCATTCATCGGGCATGCGTTCTTCCGACCATATCTTGAAGATAAGTTGGTGCATACTCCTAACCAAATTATCTCCAGCTGCTTTGAAGAGCTCGGCAATCAAGCCATCTGCTCCAGCGGCTTTATTAGACTTCAGGTTAGATATGGCTAAGTCGGGAGGACGGGATTGTTGGCTTTCGTCGTCTATGTTGAATGGATCATCCTCGTACTTACAGCTTCTGAAAATATGATTTGAGAATGCACAAAGTCACGCGACGTGCTTTCCCCTAGTCAGGGTACAGTAAAACCAATTAATTAGAAAATTTGCAATCTTCTCAAAGATATCAGGCTTTAGAACGCTTCAAATCTAGAATAGACCAAATCTGTTTCGCTATACCTGACATGTGGTAAGGTTATACAACCTTTCTTTTCAACGATTTTTTTTATAACATCATATTGCGATTAATAAAGGGGATCATAAAAAGGGTTAATCATCTTGAACGTTGATCAAAATAGAGCACATATTCAGCAATTTTATTATTTTCACGTATTTCTGTATTATTTCTACATACTTCCATTGTTATTGGGGGCAAAATAGGTAGAATAAATGACGTTTAATTTGACAGATGCATACCCTCAACAAAATGGCCGCTACAACTGTCAAAGTTTGGAAGTCCCTTTTTGAAAGACAATTTATTTTTGTATTTTGATGTCAGTTCTAGACATAAGTTGAGTTGTGCATTTATTTTCTTTACCTCATTGCATAAGACCAGATTTCTTGCCGAAGAGAAAACTTCAAATAAAAAGAACAAACAATTTATAAATAATTTTCATAAAGAAAAAAACGTCTTAAACTTAACTAACAAAATTAAAACAAATGCTTTATTTAAAATATGTTTAGTAAATAAAACCATTATAAGCTCTCCAACAACCTACTGGCCCCGGTTATAAATTCATTTATTCTAATAAAGGTTCTACCTAACTAACTTACACATTTTTTTCTGTCTTCGTGGAAGGTAACCCTTTTAAGTTATAAATGTGCTCTGAATTCTACTTTTTCGCGAATATACATAACTCATTTTGAGACATTAAAACTTCTGAGTTTAGCATAATGATCCCAAGTCCCATGGTGCTCCGCTTACTCACTGAGTATACGAGTATAGTACCTACGAGTTAGTTGGTGGTAAAGAGCTTTTCTCTTGGTCTTCCTTATTTTCAGAGATGAGTTATAATTTTGTTCTTTAACTTGTAATTACAGAATGCACTTTGAGTTTTTCAAAAAAAAAAAAGAAGAAAATAATGAGAAGAAAAAATTTAAATAAAAACAACAGCAATTCCCACTACTAGCACCACCTTTTCACCTTTGCTTTACCTCTTTACCTTACAATCGGTTGGAATAAGGTGGTGGCAGGACGGCATGCATGGCAGCGGCGGCGGCACGGTGCTGCCGTGGCAATGGTGGTGGCGGTATAACATTAAATACTATTCCACATCATGGTACTGTATATTGGGAGCTGCTGACATTATGCGGCATTTGGAAGCAAAAGTAGCACTGTTCTAATCCCAACTCTGCAATGCCATAGAAAAATTCTCATTTTTCATTTCTCAAACCCCAGTGAGACCAGGAGAGTTCTATAATATGGAATGGAGCACCAAAAGTAACTATGTACATCCAACTTGGAGTTGGTGGCATGGTGGTCGGTCGGTCGGTGGTATGGAGTCCCGGAGCCCTCTTAGCTCTGACGAATAGAAATCCTTGCCCGAAAAACTTTAGCAGCCAAAAGCTGCAAATTTGCATTCCAAGTGCTAATGTATGTTAATTATAGAGTTCCTTGCGAGTAACCCACATCCCCATTCCCATTCCCATCCCTTCCTCACCTTGTTTTGAACCCCTTTTTTGGAAACATTTTTTCTCATTTGGTTTTCTATTTAAACTTTTTCTTTTTTCGAGCTTTTTTTTCTTGGTAGGTATTTTTGTGTCCTCCACGTTTCACCTCTTTATGGGAATTTTTAATTAGAATACATGCCATTGTTCCATTTTATGTTGCGTCCCTAATGCGACATCCCTATTATTTTCTCATTTGTGTAGCTAAGGTAACTGTACCCGTAATGGGAATGGTGTGGCTGAGATGAGACTGAGATTCAGGTTCGGATCGTCCTAGTCCTTAGTCGTCATCATCGTCGTCGTGTCTGGTAGAATCGAATGGACAGAGAAACAACACTCACTTTGCGCTACGAAACAACGACTTTCTATACAACTACAGTGCAATGGTGGAATGAAGATGAACCTATAGCTGATGATGATTATTTTCTATTTTGAGCTCGCAGGTCTAGTATATGGGGATTTAAAAACAAGAAGTCCTTTCTGTAGAAGATTGGTGTTAACTTACCTTTCTAGGTATTTTATTTTTGTATAAGTACCAAAGATGGTGAGAATGGTGAAGATCAGGTGTGCATTTGACAGAGGACGGAAAAGTATTATTCAATGACTTCACTGACATTACCTTTTAATTAATTGACGTCTACAATGGTTTATGCGGATGAACTATCATCCTTTAATTTTCCTGCTTTATAATGTGCTCATTTTTAAAATTTTCCTTGACTTTTTAACTTTATCTAGGATTTTTATGAAATGTATGTTCAGTGAAAAGAAAAAGAGAGAAAGAAATAGAGAGACATTCTTTTATCTGATGGTTTCACGTTTACTGCACTTAAATTGCCGGTAACTGCACTAATATTCACGGTTACTGTAATAAAACTACTGGTAACTACACTAAAATTCACGGGTACTGCACTAAAACCAACGGTTACTGCACTGAAACCACAGGTTACTGTTCTAAAACCACCTGTTACTGCACTAAAAATGCCTGTTACTGCACTAAAACCAGCGGTAACTGAACTAAAACCACTGGTTACTGCACTTAAACAACCGGTTACTGCACTTAAATCACCCAATACGGTTAAACCACCGGTTACTTCTGCACTTAAGATTCCCTCTTTAGTGATTACAGTTTTAATGCCTACATTTCCATATATTTAAGAACATGATGATGCCATATTTCTTGGTTCTTCTTAGTCTCTGAACATTTTCTCGTACCATAAGGATGGTCTTCATTTCGGTTCGTAAATTCGGTTCGACTTCGCTGTCGCTGATAATGTGATACAGCGTGTATTTTAACCATTATTTCATAAATGTATATCGTGGGACATTTATTATTCCACGAAAGACTTTTATTACGTTGGACTTTTTGGATGGGTTCGTCAATTGTTTTCAATGTACAGCCCCAAAGTTGGATTCGGTATGTCTAAACGGGTTTCAGTACTTGCTTCAATAACAATAGTTTGTTTAGGAATGATATGCCAGAGTTCTTGCCTTATAACTTCTATACTCAAAGTTCAGTTCTGCGTTCTTTCAATAAGCTGCAGTATCATCAGCAACGAAGGCCATGTTAGCTTTGATTTCGACACTAGAATATCCGTCGTAAGAAAAAATAAACAACGAGGGCCCTATGACACTCACATGTGGTACATCTGCTTTAATTTTCTTTAGTTACGAGTAATTTTGGTCTTACAGTATTCAAAAGAGTCGGTTCTTGATTTCAGTATTACGTAGTACTGCCTGAAAAGATACATATGCAGGTAAGTTCCAAGTAAAAAAGGCTTGAGCAACATCTAAGAATGTATAGGAGCAAAACTATAAACTGTAGGTTCCTTCCATCTCTGACAACATTACTCGCACATAGGAATGGTTGAGATTGAGAGTTGTAAGTCACTAGGCCCTGGTTCTCTACGGACTGTTGCGCCACCTAATTTATTTATTTGTAAGGGATCTGTAAGTGTAATTTCTAAAAATGGCTTATTCGCGATACGTTTAGCGAAGAGATCAATTTTTTGCTTCGAGCTTCCGAACCATCTTGAGATTTAATTGGTAGTTTTTGTGTCAAAGCTATTTTTAGCTGCTATCCATAAGGAGTTTTTCGTCATTAGACTTAAGTGAATCATTTTTCAACTCACTGATATTTTTTTATTTTAAGACTTAAAAAACCTGCCTTATAATCTGCAAAATTGCCTTTAAGACTATAAAAAATCTGCAAAAAGTAATCAATGTGGACCTCGCCTTTCAAATCATCATAAGCATTTTATGAGTCTTCTGACGTTGAATTATTTCATTGTTTTCATTTGAAGATTTGCAGAGTTTGTAAGCTGATATCTGACATCTATCTCAAGAACACAGTTGAGGTTCAAGCATCTTCATTTTTAAGTGCGGGCCTGGGCTGTTGGATTTGGATATTCGAACTTCGGGAGTTAAATCCGGAAAACCAATGAAGGCAAACCACTCGAACTGCACTTCGTTATTTTTGAAGGCACAGACTGAGGCTCAGGCATCCTGCCACCTGCCACTGCTCTCCTCACCGACTCAGGCTATTCTCTATAAGTATAGAAATAGGATTTAAATGGATATACAACCCACCCCAAAAATCTAAAGACACGTTGTTTTGTTTTTGTTCAATGCTATAGAAAAGGTCGAATCATTATACCTACACCTGCAGCGACAGACGGTCATTTCCATTTTAATTCTTCCTCAAGCCACAGATAGCCAAGTTAATTTTTGTTCTTTTCAAATCCCCTAATGAGAATTCACATGCGAACATGTGGTAAGGTAGGTATAGCATGTAGACTTAAAAATAAGAATAACTAAAGCTACGAACCTACTACTCTTAATTATTATGCGGTCTTTGTTGTAAGACCAAGAAACCAAGAACGTCGTCCGTCGCGCCATCATCAGCGTCATCAGGAATGGGAGAAGGGCTCTTTTTTTCTTCAAAATTTCAAGAAAGGTTTCATGCTAAAAAGGCGTTAATCGTTTTGTGTTCGCATATATTATGAGGCTGTGTTTTTTCTTATTTTTGCATTTTTATATATTCAAAAAATTCGGGTCAGATAAAATGCCATCCTCATGGTTCGCCATTTTGCAAGTTGAAAGTTTTTAAGTCGTTTTGTGTTGTTTGCAAAGCAGTGGCGGCTACGACGACCGCTAAAACGGCGTCAGAAGTGGAAAAAAAGAAGTTTTCATTGAGCATTAAGTTTCCATTTATGCGAACGGACGGAACGGGTATGAAGATGAAAATTACGCTCATATTCATTCATTATATGGAGGAAGCGTGGTTGGTCTAGGTAAGGATTAAATGACATTTTTTTGTTGTTTTTGGAAAGGAGACTTTTCTGGGAAAAGTGCAAGTTTTTTAATTAATTTTTAAGTGAAAAAATTCCAAACACTAGATGGGTATGTGTTGTATAATAAACGCAATAAGATTAAAAAAAAAAAAAAAAAAAGTTGGGCTTTGGTGTGGTATGGTACCTTATGTGTACACTAGAGTTGGTGAGAGCAGTTTAATTTATGGGCATGCAGTTTTAAATTATATAATATAACTTTATAAATAAAGATTGTTTTAAAACAGAAGGGTTGACTTAAAAAAAAACATCTGAAATGCGGGATTTTGTTCTTGAAGATAGTATAATATGTTTACTTCCGATTTTGGCCTTAAATATCATCATAATTTTTATTTATTTATTTATTTATTTATTCCATCTATCGAGTACAATCTCTTTTAGACTAACATACTTAATTATAATGTTTAGATATATATAAAAAAATATAAAAATAAATACCTACATATATAATCTTAAATAAATAGTAAAATAATTTACAAAATAAATCGCCTCATAAAAGAATTTCATTTAAAGCATTTTTAAGTTTTACTCTACTCCATTGTAAGTTAATTACATCGCATACAGAATTAAAAAAAGCACAAGAACGAGATTGGGATCACTTTTTCCATAGTTGGTGTAATGACGCGGTATAGAAAAAAAAAGATATTTTTTTCCCTGAGAGGTCTTGAAGGAACATGAATTGGGTAAAAAGCAAGCAGCATAGAACAATCTATATGGTTACATATAACATCTCTGCAGTGGCGATTCCTGCTCATGATCTCAGGGTTAGCTACTTTCTCCTAGAAGTTGAAGATAAGTTTCTAAGAATAAAAATTAATTTTATTCAAATTTTCTGCAGTCCGCCCTGAGTCGATAAATGCAGCAAATGTTTCATGATTTTTTTTTATTAAAGTACTAATAACAATAGATAATTGGGACTTTAAATGAATGTCAGACAAAGCTATAAACTCTGGCTGTCGGATTCTATCAGAAATGTGATCGCCTAAAACGTCAGCAACAGTTTTGATTAAATCATTTTGGACAGCATTTGAAAAAATTTAAAAAATGTTGACGATTTAACACTGCACGATTTTTTTGAACGTTATGTTGGACACTTAAAGCTTCGTCTTTCCTAAGGACCAAAGGTAGCTAATTTAATTACATATTGCGAATGAGAGGCACTTAGCTTGTGTTTTCTCTGAAATGTGGTTAGAGTGTTCATATTGTCCACATCCGAGGAACTCCATGCGAAAGAGATACCGGAAAAAAGCAAACAAGATCAACAAAATAATTTTTTGTTATTCTCGCTACCAAATAGCTTTTGGTAATATTATAGAATATTGATTTTCGCTAAAGGTTCGAGTATAATCTCTGTTTCTATACTTGTGTGTTTATTTTAAATCAGTAGGGCGCCCATTATTAGCTTCTCCGAAAACGATATTGTTGAAAATGGTTTCTCTAATAATTTTTTCAATTATGGTCTTTGCTTGAGAAGTATTGGAGATTCTTTTTTAATTCCTACGAAAAGAAAGTTCCTATTGTTAGACCAAGATCATGAAAAAAAAGTATCTATTTTTAAACAAACAAACAAACAAGACTCTATTTACAACGACTTATCTCATAGCCTAAAACCTTATTCTTAGCTGGTCATAGAATTATACGATTCCATGACTTAGAAGTCAAATAGAATTTTTTATTGAATACAATTTGAAAATTAAACTTCATACAATTTTTATTATTTTGTTTTTGATTGCAAAAGAATTAAAATTGATCCAATGCAGCTGCATAAGTCGTAATGTTCTCTTATTTAGTTTTTTTTCGCTCTGGTAGTTTTAAATTTAAAGTCTTATAGTTTTCATTTTTTTTTAATTAATAAGAATAACGAATTCTGAATGAAAAAATATATGGACTTTATAAACATTTTGAAAAATCACACTTCAAACTGATTTTTTGACTAAATATTTGTTTTTTTAAATAAACTTAATTTTTATTTTCTGAAAATTTCTTTTCCCTTAAAAGAAATGCTTGTTTTAATTTGATCTGTTCTAAGGAAATCAAATAAAATAATTTCTTACGACTAGCCTCTACCATGTTTGAATTCGTATGGAATTATATTAATAGTAATTACAATAAAATATACATACATATTGATCACAAAACATATGGCTCAAAATCACCAAGGTTGCAAATTTCAAAATATTTTTATGACAAAAAAAATTGCAAGCTATGATGATAAATTTTAGTTTATACTGTTGCAAAAATTGTATATAAATAAACTTTGACAGGGCAGCGCACAGAATTGTATACTTTTTTAGTAATATTTTTTAGTACTAGATATCATACAGAAAACCATCAATTCGGGAACGTTTTTCTAAGTTTGATAAAATCAACAAAAACAAAACAAAGTACGTAATTTAAGCTTTGTTTAATAACATGGGTATACTATGTATGTGTATTAAATAAGCAATAATGAAAACAATACATACAAAATCTTCTACAAGCAAAATACGTAAAAATCATGTCCGGGAACGTTCCCGAAATGACCGTTCCCGAAATGACGATTTCAAATAAGCGCGCGCTTTAATTATACGGCGGTCATCTTAAATGCGATCTGACTTTGTCAATAGGAAAATATTTGAGGTAACTTTGAAATTTCGTGTCGTAAAAAATAATTTCATCAATAATTAAATGTAATAAATGCGTTCACGGATTGACGGGCTATTGATGTACGCTCTACGAATAATGAATAAAAAGGTGCTTACCATTAAGATAAAATTTATTTTACGATAAATACTCTGGCAGCCGGCTTTGCTATTGTTCTCTACCTCGACTGACGTGTCACACCGAATTGCTGCGTTCACTTAAAATTATTTTTGATCGATTATCGATATGTTCACTAAAATGACTTGTGCGGTATCGGACAAACTGTTTTTGAATTTTTTACAGTTAAAAATAAATAATTTATTAGTATCCTTTCTAAAACTAGATTTTGTATAAAAAATACGGTGTATTAAGTGATGACCGGGGTTGAATACCTTACATTTTTCAATTATATTTTGAACTTGTTGTTGAAGATTGTAGATTAGGACGCGTTCCCGAAATGATTTTCTATGCGTGTATATTGATTTCATTTAAAATTTAGTTTATTAATAAATTATATTGTTTGATAGACACACAAAACAGGTTAGTTTTAGTATTTTATTAATTTTTTTTTCTTAAATAAGTCAAGATTTAAGACATTAAATTGCTAGCGAAGCCAATTCTGCACCTTGGTGATTTTGAGCCATATACAGTCTTATTTAATAGAATTCGCTAAACAGATGAATAGTTATACAGTGAATAAGGATTTATGTAGGCTCTATGTAACGTTGCGAAAATTCCTATTTATAAAAAATTCTGCTATAAATTTTAGTTATACAATGCTAATATCAAAAAAAGTACCAAAATGTCTATAAAATCAGCTTGTTGTCATAACAACTAAAATATAACAAAATAATTCCAATTATTTGTATGATATTCTCTTTCGAAAATCTATATTTTTTTAAATTCTTCGTTTTTTTCGGCTCACGAGCTAAACTGGAGAGGCATTATTGTTTTTATTTTAATTTCAAAAAGAGAGGAGAGAAATCAAAATGACATTTACGAAATAATAATAACAATAATTTCCTTATGTAGGCTCTATTCAACCTCAAAACGCGTTTAGCTTATTATGGGACTATGCAACCTTGTATAAGTTTTATAAATAGCATTTTTGCGTTTAGAGGCATTATAGAGATTACATAACTTTATGTAGGCTCTATACAGCGTTTTTAAATAAGACTGATACAGTCTTATTTAATATAATTCGCTAAACAGATGAATAGTTATACAGTGTATAAGGATTTATGTAGGCTCTATGTAACGTTTCGAAAATTACTATTTATAAAAAATTCTGCTATAAATTTTAGTTATACAATGCTTATATCAAAAAAAGTACCAAAATGGAGCAATCTATTCCATTTATCTGTCTATCAAATCAGCTTGTTGTCATAACAAATAAAATATACAAAAATAATTATTTGTATGATATTCTCTTTCGAAAATCTATATTTTTGTTTAAATTCTTCGTTTCTTATAGGCTCATTGGGTTGAACCTTTTTTTATAAACTTTCCGCCTTCTTGGAGTCGGTAAAACGCGACTTAAATTCTTTCAATCATTAATAAACGAGCTAAACTGGAGAGGCATTATTGTTTTTATTTTAATTTCAAAAATGGAGAGAAATCAAAATGACATTTACGAAATAATAATAACAATAATTTCCTTATGTAGGTTCTATTCAACCTCAAAACGCGTTTAGCTTATTATGAGACTATACAACCTTGCATAAGTTTTATAAATAGCATTTTTGCGTTTAGAGGCATTATAGAGATTACATAACTTTATGTAGGCTCTATACAGCGTTTTTAAATAAGACTGTTAATATTTAACTAACAAAACAATAGATATTAAAATGCACTTTCTTAAGTCACTTTCCTTCCTACTACTACTTCCTATAAAACATTTAAATAATCCGCTTAAACTCCAACGTCTTTATCATTTCCTTTTCCTCACATATCGGCATCAAAAATCAGTATAATCGCTAAAAGCTGCGCTAACCGTCGAACATACGTTGCTCGCTATATTCTCGTAGAGCAGAGCAGGGTCAAGCAAGTTCGCTAGCAAAACCCATTTTCATATAAATAAATAACATCGCACAATTTTATGCTTTCAAAAACGAATATGGTATGATGGTATAAAGCAAGAACACTCCATTACCAAGACCGGAATCTCAGACTGACATTTCGGTTTGCCTACAAGCTACTGAGGACTAAATGTGAGAAAGTGTGCGTGAAATGATGCAAAAAACCAAACACATTCTCACATTTAGTCCTCAGGCCCATCAAAATGCTTCATTATAGTAATCAGCCACATCTAAATGCTTCATTTTAAATGTTTCATGGCCTCGTTCAAAAACTAAACAATCCTTACCAACAGAATCTGAAGTGCTGACATGGTCTTAAATTGGAAGATTTGTATAGCTTTTTAATTTCAATCCAAATAAATGTTGTAAATGTATATTAAATAAAATAAAATTGACCAAATACATATTTAATGATTTATTAGTGCTGTTTTTTATTTACTTAAATTATTTGCGAACGCAATATGAGCAGCAACTGGTTGAGTATAATTGGAAATGGACAAAAGTGTAACTTAATACTTTGTAAAACAACAAAACCGACAATTTTTTCAGCTGTAGTTTGCTTAGAGCATTTTTTTTGGCGGCGCGCGGCGTTAGAAGTTCAGGTGGAAACAATAGGCGGGTGCCTCCGTATTTGTTTGTACAGAAAATGCTACGAGAAGCATACTTGTGAAGTTCCATTGCCAACTTTAGCTAGTTCAGATTCCTCAATTAGATTAGTATTTTCATCATTTAAGCAGTTAGATAATTGCAAGACCAAATTTTAGTTTTGTTTGTTGCAGAAATATTCCTGAAAATTTCGTTTTAAGGGACTTTGTTAGCGTTAGAATTTTGTTTGTAGTTAGATTTTGGAATAAAAATTTGAGGGAACCATGTTTTAAAAATAAGTTGCTTTGTGTAAAGCAACTTTAAGGAATAGAAATAGGGAATATGGTTACAAACAATACCAACTAAATGAGTGAAATAAATAGATTTAAGTAACTTTTTTTATTCCAGTATGGGGAAACCGAACTCCCGATAGAAAAAAACCGGTAAACGCGACAAAATCGAGACTTCTTGGCTAAATAATGTTATCTTCCATGCTTACGCATAAAATTACGAATTTTGTAGCATATGCAAATTTCTAGACATTTTACAATCTGAACAATTAAATATGCTATGAAAAAATTGGCTGCTATTAATGTTAATTTTTTTTTTCTAAAAAGTTGATGAAGGTTAGCTGAAGCGGAAATTTCTTTAAGTATATTTTCTTCTATGTTCTGTATTTATAAAATGTAATGTAGTACCCTTCAAACAATAATAAGTAAACTTGAACTTTGGTAACTAAACATTTTTAAGGAATGAATGAAAATTATATTTTGCGTTAAACTGTGGGAATTCACTAAAAAAAATTCTGTACGTCAACAATCAACATTCATGTCGATTACTTGATCTATTGAATGAGTTGTGCATGAATTCAGAACGATTTTAAGACGTTTTCATTTTGTGATATATGTCAAAATTTGTTTTTTATTTGCTCTGCATTTATTCAACAGGTTCGCTATAATCGTTCTGATTACTTTTTTAAAACATTGGTGTTCCTTTGATGCATAGTTTTTTTTTTTTGATACATGTACATATGCTTCCATCAATCAAGAATGTTATGGATAAGGCATTTTTTGATTATAACTATTTTTTTTAAATATAATATTTATTAATCAAAATGGAATTCAAAAATAGTTGCAAGCTTAAATCATTAAAAACAAACTATAAATACATTTGGATTAATTAAATTGATACAGATTTTAATTGCTTGCAAAAAAAAATATTTGGGCCGTTCATTAACGAAAATTTATTAGAATTCAATACAAAAATTGCGCTCGCA
This sequence comes from Eupeodes latifasciatus, assembly GCA_920104205.1. NCBI lineage: Eukaryota > Metazoa > Arthropoda > Insecta > Diptera > Syrphidae > Eupeodes > Eupeodes latifasciatus. The sequence goes on from OV049924.1 coordinate 369,236,488, forward strand.
CCCTTAACTTGATGTATCTTCGAACGCATCTTTGATACAAAAATCCGAGGTAATTTTGAAATTTGAAGAATTTCGTAGTGATTTTTGTAAATTAGTGAACTAATTATAATAAACTGATGTTGAACATGCTTTTTTCAAGACAAAAAGGTACATTGGTTCACTATCCACAAAATGCCTGCAAAATTAAAGCTTAAAACTGACTTTTTCATCGAAAAAAGTTAAAGGAAAACCCTGAAAAAAACTTATTAACCCCTCCATTTTGTTTTTGCTATGCAAAGTGCCGCTAGCCCACGGCATCGTTTTTTTTTGTTTGTGCTCACATCTATTCATGGACTAATTGTCAAAATTACAAATACAACAATGTAAACAAACGGGTTTTGGAGAGTGAAACGTACGAAAGATTCCGGTCTTGGTAATGGAGTGTTTTTGGTATAAAGTATACCGATAGCGAACAGTTGCCGTGTTCGACGATCATGTTCGATTCGTCAGTGTTGTTCTTTCTTCCATAGTCCATACGAAGTATAAAGAGAGAAGACATCAAACTCTTGGTCGCGCCTGGTCTTCCTCTTCATCTCTGTTGTGTGTCTTTAATGTGTACCTACAACTGCAACTGCAAACTTCCCTGGTTATCGCTTTTTTTTGCGCTAACCCTTCTACTTATTTGTACAGGCTTTTATTTGAATGTGTGTAGAATGTATGAAATTTGATAGCGCAAACTTTTGCGATGCCCAAGCCAAATGTTTCAAGATAGATTTGGTATTGTATGAGAGTTGTATTGCATGAAATGAAAATTATTTGAAGAAAAGTCACCGAATTTTTTAACATAATGGTCAACTGTTCAGTTGGTTAGTAATTCAATTACCAAATAATATTCATATTACAAAATAAGATTAATTCTAAAATTCTTGGTTTAGCGCCGCTAAACCCGCTGACTATGAGGAATCGCCCCTGCATCTCTGGCTAAAAGAACAAAACACTGTTTCCTTCTGATTTGAAGGGTTTTCAAACCTAAAATTAAGCACCTCTGGTTATAGGAGGGCATAATATTATCTACCCAGTTCAATTTACGTAGAGCATATCTAGTGAATTTACGCTGAACAGCTTCTATTCTATTAATGCTTACTGCATATACTGGGCACCAAATACAACTAGCATATTCTAACGAAGATCTCACCAATGAGATATAAAGCATTTTTAAAGTATGCGGATCAGTAAATTCCTTTGAATTTCTTATTAGAAAACCCAGCATTTTATTTGACTTCGAAATCATACAGTCATAGTGATCACTAAAAGTTAACTTCCTATCGAAAACAACACCTAAATCCTTAGAAACCGAAACATTATCAAGGCTTGTATTATTAACCTTATATTCAAAGTGAATAGGGTTGCGTGATCTAGTATAAGACATTTGCTTACACTTGGAGATATTGAGATGAAGGCAGTTATCTTCACACCACTGAAAAATACAATTGAGGTCATCTTGCAAAAGATTGCAATCAAGTGGACAATTGATACGTTTGTAAATTTTTAAATCGTCAGCAAATAGTAAATTTTCAAAAAATTTGACACAGTCGGGAAGGTCGTTTATAAAAAGAACAAACAAAAGTGGACCGAGATGGCTTCCTTGTGGAACCCCTGAAAAGTTATACATTCTTTTTGATGTTTTACATCCAATTTTCACAAACTGTGTACGATCTGTTAAATATTGATCTAACCATTTCAATAATTGAGAATGAAAACCAAGGTGTCATGCTGCACCCTATCAAACGCCTTTGAAAAGTCGGTGTATATGACATCAACTTGCTTACCCCGTTCAATACCTTTCGTACAAAAGTGTGAAAAAAGAGACAAGTTAGTTGTAGTTGATCGTTTACTCACAAATCCGTGTTGATTGTCTGAAATCCCCTGCTTAATATTTTCATAAATCCTTTTTTTGACAATGGCTTCAAAAATTTTTGGAATAGTTTGAAGCTTTGAAATCGGTCTGTAGTTAAGGACGGTGACGTGAAATAACGCCAAATGATATAAAGCCAAATTTTCAATTTGGGTTTATTTCGCTTTAGAAACAGCTAGGTATGTATACCCAAACTCGCACCCACCCCAAATCCTATAGTGATCCCAAGCAGGGGGCTTGCAGGGGGGCAGCATACATAACTAGCTGTTAGTACGCCGCCGCGGCGGCGTGCTATCAATTCAAAAAAACTTTTTAGCAAAAGTAGCTATTCTAGACAATAAATCAACCATTTTTGCGTGTTTTGTATGTAAAAAAGTGATCTTTAAAAATTTTTTATTAACTTTTGAATTTTAAAATATTCGGCGTTGTTTCCATTATTTTTTGACCTTATTTCTTTTTATAAATCGAAATAAAGCCAAATTGGTTTTATTTCGTTTTAAATAAAAAATAAGGCCAAATTTGAAATTTGGTGTTATTTCATTTGGCACTATTTCACGTCACCGTTAAGGACATCCTGCTTCGAGCCTATTTTATGAATTGGCGTAATGACTGAAATTTTCCAAGTATCTAAGAACTGACCAAGACTGAGCGATAAATTAAATAATTTTAAAAGAGGTTTAGAAAGACCATATCTGCAGAATTTTAGGAACATATAGGAGCAATATCATCACTGTCATGTTTTTTATTGTCATCCAAAGACGAAAGTTCTTCCAAAACTTCTTCTTCCGTTAATTCCATCTGACCTAAACATGTTATTGGCTGTTGGTTAATGACAATGTTTGGATTTGAGTTTTCAAATACAAAATTCGACTGAAAAAAATCAGAAAACATATCACAAATCTCTGTTTCATCGCATGAAATTTTATCTTCAAGCCTCATGTTGAGGGGTAAACCATAATATTTCCTTTTACCATTTAAAAATGTCCAAAAAGCTTTCGAGTCAGATTTGATTTTCATTTCTAGACCCCACATATACTGGTTATACAAAAACTTTTTTAGAATTTCGTATTCTTTCCTTTGGTTTTTGAACTGCTCACGGTAAACTGAACTGGATTGATATTTTTTTTTTTAAGTTTATTGAGCTTGTTCTTCAAATGACTTAGTCTTTTATTAAACCAAACAGGTTTACAGTTCTTTACTATTCTTTTAACTGGCAAAAAACCCATTTTTGCTTCTTCAATTTTACATCTAAATTTAGAGAAGTTAGTTTCCAAATCATTCGTATCAAGCTGTCCCATTCAACATCAAAGAAAATGTTTTTAATCGCGTTGTAATCAACTTTTACATAATCATATTCAAAATTAAGATCAGTATGGTGAAAATTTAACTTATTTAGTTGCAAAAAATTGAATCTAATCTCTAAGGCTTTATGATGGATTGAATGTCGCAATAATGGTTCAATGATAGGATATACTGAGGCTTCTAAATCATTACTTATAAAAACCAGATCAAGTAATCGAAAATTGTCGTTTTTTATTGAGTTAATCTGATTTAAATTTAAAGAGTTAAGAGAGTCAATAGTTTCACATTCGATATTATTAGTAACATTGAAAGGCAATAAACATTTATCTTCTAAATAAACCCAATTAACATAACTAAGATTAAAATCTCCAACAAGAACTAAGTAAGATTTATCTTCAAGTACATTATAAACATGTTTTACATTATTAATATGTGAATTATATGTCAATATGTTACTACCAGGTGTAATATATAAAACTAACACATAAATATTAATTGAAGTATCTGGCAAAGTTATTTTAACACATATTTGTTCAACGCTAGCATAAGGCAACGATATCTCATAACTTACAAATTTATAACTTACAGCTTAACGCCCCCACCTCTCTCATCACCAGTGTCATACCCATCTCTTCTATATACGTGATAATAACTATCAAATAATTCAGTAGAATATATTGCACTGGTAAGCCAAGTTTCAGTGAGAGCCAGTATAGGAAAATGATGATCAGCAGCAGCAGCAAACAATTCATTTCTTTTGGTTCTCATTCCACCAGCATTTTGGTAGTAAATAGAAAAGTTCAATTGATCTACTGTGCTCTCAGTTATGAATTGTCGACTTGGATTTGGGCAGTCGAGTTTTTTTGGTTCGGAAAAAACTCTCTTACTCGAACACCTTCAGGCCAGAACTTTGAGTTCAGAACAACCGTCGTATATTCTAAAGGCACACCAACTTTAAAGTTTATGGTTCGCATAGTTTCAATGTTGTTGGTTTTACTTATGAGTGCAAAACAGGCAATGTTAATTGGGCGAATTTTTAATTGTTGAGCAGCATAGTCAATAATGGCTTGAAATGTTGCTGTAGGGAGAAAACTTGATATATGAACCCATTTAAGTTTCTTAGCTACGACAATACCTTCAACATGATTGTTGGGAGCAGATAAACCAGCAGCAATGTCAGAGTACTTAGCAACAGAAAGCATTTCTCCAACATTTATTGCAACAACATCTTTATAAGCAACAAAATTAGCAACAGCCCCAGGAACATTGACAACAGCAGCATCTTTAGGAACTTCAACACCAGCAACATCTTTGCGAACATCAACAGCAGCAGCAACATCCGTATTATCCGTTTAAAAAGTTGTTTGGTGAATAATTACTTACTTGATATGGATCTTCAGTCCTGTATGAACTAAGGTCTCACCGAAAAAAACTTCACCATCCAGCTTTGGTCGCTAGATAGATGTCTGCAGTTGGGCTTAAGATCATTTTATAATTGTGCACGCCACCTAATCCGCGTCCTTCCTCTTCTGCGCTGTCCTATATCATTGAAGGCGTTCTACGTGACCTATAGCCATCTCAGGAGTTACACTTTTATTTTCCAGGTAAGTCTAAGTATCTGCACAGTCCGTAAAGCTGGTCGTTCCACCTTCTTCTCCACTTACCTTCTATGCATACGGGACCGAATATCACATGAAGAACTTTTCTCTCGAAGCGACCGAATGTCAGGATGAGAATGATGAGAGTCTTATATAGCGGCACTTTGGTTTTTCGTTTGACCTCAGCGCTGGTGTTGTTTTCTGTATTCATAGCGGACCCTAGGTAGACAAAGTACTCAACTACCTCAGAGTTAAGTCTGTAGATGGTGACGTTTTGATCAAGATGTCAGTGTTGTTGACTTTTTCTAGCATGTACTTTGTTTTTTGCCACATTAACATCTTAACCCATTTTTGCCGCCTCTGTCTTAATACTCAAAAAAGCCTCACACTGAGTTCTACCGATTGTTTCAATGTCATCAGCATATACGAGTAATAGGACAGTTTTATGAAAGATAGTGCCTGTAGTGTTGACGCGGGAGCTCTGTAATTTTTCAAGTACGATGTCAAAGAAATCACATGATAGCGCATTACCTTGTCTAAAGCCTTTTTTGACATCTACTTGGTCATCCTGCACAAATGGATGAATTTAATAGGGATGCCAAAATTAGACACGGCTCTATTTCGTAATTCGTAGTTGTAGATCGTGACATATGCGGGTGGATGGGTGTCGATTTAATGTTCTTGGGGGTTTCCAGAATTTGTCGTTATGTGAATATTTAATCGACTGTTAACTTTCCTGGTCTAAAATCACTCTGATACGGACCTGTGGGCATGCTTTCTTTCGACCATATTTTACATATAAGTTGGTGTATGCTCTTAACCAAATTATCTCTAGCTGATTCAAAAAGCTCTGCATTTAAACCAGCGACCTTGATGGACTTCGGCTTAGATATTGCAGTATTAACTTTGTCTAAATCGGGAACATGGAATTGGTGGCTTCCATCGTCTATATTAAATGAATCATCCTACTTAACACCGGAATTCGGTTCGTCGTCGTCAACATTACATAATCTGGAGAAGTGGTCCTTCCATATTCTCAGCATTGACTGCGGTTCCACTATGATGTTTTCACTTTCGTATTTGTAGCCTTCGGTTCGAAATGTATGGACTTGTGAATTTCATTTTACCTGCTCATTAAACTTTCGAAATTAAAATTCTGCTTTTAAACCCTTCAACATTCTTCTCTTCCTCGGAAGTCGAAATTCTCTCTTCTCTTCTGCTTGTGAGTAGCTCTCGACCTTCTATGCAGCGCACTTGGGGTGCCTGTTGCTTGTCTGTATTTACCGCCTGCTGACATTCCTCATCAAATCAGGGGGTTTTTGTTGGTGGTTGTTTGAAACCGATCTCTTGATCTCTCTGTCTGATTGTATCTTGCCAATGTTGCCACAAGTTCTCGATAAATTGTGTTGGTGGCAGAGAACTTCGAAAGAGGTTACTTGTGACTGTCTGAAAAGTATTTGGCGATTTTTTGTTTATTGCAGCCGTTCGACGTTGTATCTTCCCCCAGCGTCGTCCTGTTTTGACCTTAGGTCTCACAATCTGAATGCAACCTTGACTACATTGAGATAACGCTCCAAGTCAATATTAACTTCTCGGATAGTTTGGACATCCATGATGCTGAAAACGTGTCTTGCGTCGACAGACCCCTCTTTACCACTGGGCCCAGGCCCAGGGCCCCGCAATCACCAGGGGCCCCCAAATTGCTGAAACATCACTTAAACTCTATTGGTCTAAAAAAAAATATTTCGATACAATTTTAGATGCATAAAGAATGATCAGAATTCGTACTTTCCTTGCTGAACAACAACCTTTGCTGAACAATTCAAAGCACATTCCTTGCGAAATTATATTCAAATTAAAACAGAAATATGAATAACTAACTGAGTGGCAATGCAGTTTGCTTTCTGACAGAAACAAAAAAAACACATATCACTGTATCTGTATGAAACAATAAAGATAATGGTGTTTCTATATTTGCAACGCGCATACAAGTTTGCATCAACGCAGTAATTCATACATAGGCGATTTAACTATCCGTCGGATTAACGGCACTCGATTTTTTAAGATTTCAAGGTAAAGAGGTAAAGAGTTTTTGTTTTTGGCCATTTAATGAGATAGATGAAAGATTACACTTCACACTATTTGTTCTATAGGTCAATAGTAAGCGTTGATAGTACACCCGATCTGTCTCATGTTGATCAACTAACATTTATTATTCGTTACGTAAAAGATCACGAGCCTGTTGAAAGGTTTTTGGACTTTATTCCAATTAACAAACATAGATCTTATTATTTAGCGGAAACCATACTGAAGGTTTTGGAGGATCATGACATTTCGATAACAGAGGCCAAATCTACGACAACGCGGCAAATAATGTCAGGAAGCTTTTCTGGTTTGCAGGCAAGAATAAAAGAAAAATATAAATTTTCCACTTTTGTACCATGTTCAGGGCACTCATTAAACTTGGTAGGAGTGCCGCTGGGTGTGTTTTAGAAGCAACTAAATTCTTGTCGGTATCTTCTCATCGATGCATGGAGTGTATTGACTGCTCATTTAGGTCCAAAAAAGTTTTAAAAAGTCTTTCTTAAACAAGATGGTCGGCGCGAGCTAATGCACTTCAAGAAATTGAAGAAGCTTTGATGTCTACAGCGAACGATTTAGGACATGCACGAGAGGCCAGAGAGGAAGCATTTAGTCTTTGCAAGAAAATGTCCAAGCTTGAATTTACCATACTTACAGAACTTTGGAACTCTGTATTGCAAAGAATTAATAAAACAAGCCCTTTACTTTAAAAACAAAATATTACCCTGGATGTTGCAATAAATTTGATGATTGCAATAGATGAATTTATAATTGGGCTCAGGGACAATTTTGATAACTTTGATTCATCAGCCAGACAAAAAAAAACCGGTTTCCGAACATAAGGACCTTTCTGAAAGGATGAGGTGTAGAAGCTCACGCCAGACTTTTTTTGACGGTCCTGGACCCTCAATAATTTTGACTGGGAAAGAAAGATTTAAAATTGAAACCTTTCTTCCCAATGTCGACACACTAATCGTTCATTTGAAACAGCGACTAGGTTCGTATACGAAGATTGGCCAACGTTTTGACTTTTTTTTCGATTAAAAAATCTGAGTTCAGAAGACTTAAAAGACAACTGCAAATCTTTTGCTACATTTTACACTAAAGATGTGAACGGAGATGAACTACATGCTGAATGCCTGAATTTAAAAGACTACTTGAAAATTAGTCGACACGAAAATGAAAAAACTGACAACATTCTAGAGCTTTATAATTTTTTAAAAACTAATAAAATTGAAGATGAATTTCCAAATGTTGAAATTGCACTAAGAATTTTCTTAAGTATGATGGTGACCAATTGCAGTGGTGTTCAAACATTGAACACTAGGGTAACAAGAAGTGATAAGATAAGTGATAGGCATTATGTTTGCTTAGGATATCTTATCTAGCAAACATGAGCACACATACAAATTGAGATAACAAACAACTGATTGCTTGCGCTTGGGTTCAGAGTTTGTGTGTGTGTTTCTGTTATCACTTATCGATATCACGAACAAAATAGTATATATAAGCGTAGTTTAAGATTTTATAATTCAGTTCGAATAAACAGCATACCGACCTTACAACTCGGTGTTTTATTTTTTAACTCGCGGTTCATAAATTTCCCCCCACCAAAGGTAAGGGATTTTGAACAAGTGGCGAACGTTCCTTCTCTATATTAAAAAGAATCCAAAACGAACTCAGAACTACAATGATTCAAGAAAGATTGACATGTTTGTCGCTGATGTCAATCGAAAGCGACATCCTCAGAGGCATCGATTTTGAAGATGTGATCAATGATTTTACTATTCTCAAATCAAGAAAAAGACCCCTTCAATAAATATTCCTTTCTTTTACCTGAAAAAATATAGTCTGTGTCACTATATTGTTCTTTAAATTACATTCTCAATAACTTATTTAATTGTCTGTTATTTAAATTTTGTTTATTTTTGAATTTTATATGACATATTTATTTGTTGTTTTTATTTGTACATTGTTTATGTGTATGTTTTAAATGCTGCAAGAACTATTTATTTTTTTTATGAATTAAAAAAATGTATTTATTTAAAAAATTAAAAGAAGGTATGTGTAATATACCTTTATTACACAACTTAACATTTTTATATAATCATACAGGGGCCCCATTTTCGAAAAGTGCCCAGGGCCCCTAAAAGGGTAAAGACGGCCCTGTGCGTCGATCGCAATATGGTCAATATGGTTGACGGTAGATTGATTTAGAGAACTTCAAGTTCCTTTGTGGATGTTGGGGTATGGATACGGTGACCATCCGTTCATTATTATAATGAACAGTTCATTATTTGAAGAAAATGTTCATTATGAATTATTCTGTGTCGGAAAACATAAAAATGTTCATTTTTTTAGAAATTGCTCATTATTTGTTCATTATTTTATGATTTGTTTTTCTTTAAGGAAAGCCTAAGCATGAAAACCATTTAATGTTTAATGAAAACGTACCCTTACATCATAATTCGTAGTCTTTCTTTTCCAATTTAAGAATTATTTAAAAGGAAAGCCAGAATTAATAAAAAAAAAATATTCTTCCGAAAAGTACTTATTTTAACAATACTAATCTACACTAATATTATAAAGAGAAAAGATTTGCATTTTTGTATGTAACGAATAAACTCAAAAAGTACTGGACCGATTTTAATAATTCTTTTTTCATTAGAAAGCTACATTATCACTGAGTAACATAGGCTATATTTAGTACTAGATTACTATAGAAATCTTTAGAAATTCCTAATGAAACCAACCTATAAGGTGTAAAAAAATTAGCCATAAAATGTCTTTCATCGCATACACTGCGAAGAGTATTAATGATTGGACTAAAAAATGTTTTCTATTTTAGTTATTCATGCTTATTACTTAAATATCTGTACCTATTTATGTCTACCCGTGCGAAGCCGGGACGGGCCGCTAGTATATTATAATTCGATGTCAAAGACGTTTGACTAGCCAATATGATATAAAAGAGTTTAAGGTTTTGTTTATTTTTGTTTGTGAATAAATTAGAGACTGGAAGAATCTGTGTTATTTTTATGTTCGTTTTGTTTATTACCGATGAAAGTACCTTTTTTGTTTATTTTATAAATATACCTAATTATACTATATTTATTAATTAATTTATATTATATTTATTTACTGTTACTTAGTGTCCGACCGAAGGTCGATTTTTAGCCGAAACTGAAGCCGAAGCCTAATTATTAGGCTGAAAGAAAATCTTCGGCCGAAGCCGAAGCCTAAGGTTGAAAAAAGTCAAGAATTCTCCTTTCCACAAACGATGCAGAAAAGGTGTCAGGCGAAATTCAAAAATTGAAATTTTTATTCGGCGTCTACTATTATGGCACATATGTTTTTTGAAATTTTTGAATACCTACCGAAGAAAAGATTGCAATCTTTCTTCAATTGAAATTTTTTCCGGCGCCTAGTACGATGCTCGATATAATAAACAGATTCTTCGGCTTTGGCCAAAACTTCGGCCTAAAATGACCGAAGCCGAAAGTTTGGCCGAATGTTGTTTTTTTGGCCGAACTTCGGCCTGTTACTCAATGAAATAAAAAAAAATCTTGAAAACTGGTCAACATTTTTCATTTTTTGGGTACTGTTCATTATTTTGTCTCGGAAAATATGGTCACCGTAGGTATGGAAAACGCGTACTTGCAAGCATGAAATTTCACCCCGCAACAAAATCGATGAGCCTGAATCCGTTATTGGTTGTGTTTTAATTCAGACTGTTTTTATCGATTATTCCACCAAAGATGTCTGCCCTTCCTAGCTTCAATCTGAAATCTCCCAAGGCAATTGAAATATCGTATCCAGGGTTCTTTTGGTTCTGCCGTCAGTGTAAGTAGCACAATTCTTCAAATCATTTTAAATTTACTATGTCTAACTGCTGCAACAAATGTGCCGTTTTTTTCATGCAATGAAATCAAGGAACACGGATTTGTATGAATTCATATTTTGCTTCATCTTCTTTTCTAAATCAACTGTGCAGAAATATTGTAGCCATAAGTGCTAAGAAAAAACAGAATTGATATGATTGTCGCTTATCTGAAATTGACAGGATCTGCGGTTAAAGAAATTCTTTCACAAAAGAAAAGATATATCCTTTCATTGTTCCATCGAAAATTACTGAAAAAATTAAGGAGGAAGAATTTCTTCGTACTCGTATCTAAAAATCAGTATCATACGTAACTTTTCTATGAAAACAGCAACAGTTAATTCTGATATTTTGTCAAAACCCTTACAAAGCTCAAACTTTAAATATATGTAGCGTTTTAAATAAACATGAATTTTAATATAAAGTAAACATTTAAGCCGTGTCTAATTTACCTGTTACATTAGAAACACAAACTAAACTCAATAGTAACATTTCCAGCATAAGTATAAATACATTCAAGGTATACCACAACCAAAACAGTAAAAGGACAATATTCAAGCCGTCAAACTTAACCTTTCGTCATAACGCCCTTAACTTAAACTATCCCCGCTCCATTTGAAACGTCGTCGCGTCGACCTCTGTCATTGTCTTTATCTCAACTCAAGTGCGTTGTAACTTTTCATTTCAAAAACAAGGACATGTTTCGCATCACCGGCTTCTACTTAACATACAGAAACTAAACCCTTCCCTGCTCTGCTGGGCCGCCAAAAACGCCATCCACAACCTCATATATTCAAACTAAAACAGCAGCAACAACAACAACAAAAAACAATGGCCAACAGCAATGCTAATGAAAGCATCAGCAATGGAACGCTTCACTTATTTCAATTATTTCTTTTTGTTGGTAGCTATCCTTTCAATATTTATCAATCACGAATTTGTTAACTTTCTCCTTACGCCATACAGCGCAACCACCCTCCATCACACAATGATGGAACTGGGAATGTGTTGAATTGTAAGTGAAAATTCTTTCCCTCTCATCCCCAAAAACATAGTACCTACCTTACCTAACATAGTACCTCTTTATAGCTAACCTACAAAATTGCCAGAAGCAACAATTTCTAGAGGTTGCATACTCTTGAAGCCTTAAAAAAAAAAAGACAAAATGCTCAGGTAGACATCCTGTTTTTGGGTCCGGGCTCTGGTCCCTGGAAGATGAAGTATTGGTTTAAATATTTCACCTAAAGCTAACCAGGAAACACCCATAAATATATTTATATGACGACTATAACGATGAAGATGACGAAGACGATGAGAAACAAGAGGAAAGCATAAACAACAACGCATATATTCTAAGCACTTCCTCTTTGATCGAAATACCCCAAGGGAAATTGAAAAAGGATTTCATAAGAACTTTCACATGAATATTTACTGAGTTCCCTGCTGTTGCTAATTTATTTAGAGTATATACACAAACCGACATTATGCCATACGCCATACGCCACACCATTCTCTTTACCATACCAATACCACCCTTCAGCTCCACCCTTTACACAACATCAGGTACCTATGTATATAGGTAAAGGTAACCTTACCTTCAACTCAAACTCAACTAGAGAAGGGTATATTGTAAAAGAACTCAGGAAAACAGGGAAACATCCCAGTCGCAGTCAAGTTAGTTGCTATTAACTTGACTTTGGCATTCGCTAAGCTGCTGACTTCCAGGAATTACATCATAATCATCACAATGTACGTCGTCGTCGTATAAGTTTCTGGTACACTTTATTTCCAGTTTTGTAACCAAATCTCCTGTTTTTTGAATATCAAGAGGATGAAAATACTTTTTTGCTTGTTTTTCAAAAACTTAGGGGGTGTGTCTGTTAGAGGTGTGTGTTTTTAAAGTGCGTTTGATTGAAGGTGAAGGAATTTTTGAATTGTGCTTCATCTTCTAAACGAGTAGATGGGAAATTATTTTTGAAGAATTTTGAAAAAAAAAATGAAAGTAGGATTTATTCTGTGAGGGGTAAATGATTTTTAATGGAATTCATTAAGTTTTCATTTGAAAAATGCGTAGGTATTCTAAATTTTTTCACGGTTCGAGTGGGAAAAAGTCAGTTCCTGAGATAACAATCCCTGGCATAAGATCACGTAAATGTTTGAAAAACCAACAAGAATTTGGCTTTGAGATTATTCATAAATAAATAAACAGGACTTTGTTTGGTGTTTAAAAACTTTGACAGTCTTTTTGTATGCTTCTTAGAAACCAACAATACCAAAAGCAAGCGCAACATTTTTAAACCTGATATTGTTCTATACTTATAATGAAAATATCAGTGTCTTGAAAAAGGAAAAGTAGTGATTATATTTGAAACAAATTATATTTGGTATAATTCCAGGAAATTTATTTTTTGAAAGAAACAACATTCAGCGGATTTTCTTGGAACGAACTTCGGTGGAAAGCTTAAATCCTGACCACTCCTCAAAAAGTCTTCCCAAGGAGATCAAGTTCACTTTTTTGCAATGCTATACGTTTCTGTGAATGTAGGCTTTATAATTATTCTGAATTAATAGCCTTAACATGTTTAATGTTTAAGCACAATGCGAGCTTTAGAAAAATAGGGGAGGATACAAGAGGAGATGCGGTTGGCCTTAAAGTTTTGAATATCAAAATAAAAGGAAAAAACAGAGTTGGGTAAAGTATTCCACATTCTCGAAGTGTGTTTAAAGAATGAATCTCTATACTTGAAAGTAGCTCCGAAGTGCTAGTATTACGGATGAATTGTTTGAGGGGGGGGGGGAAACAACTGGCTAATTCGACATAACATTGCTTGTAAAAATATCGATAAAATAACGAAAGTTCTTTTTTGGATGTTATCTAAAAGTCTTAAGGTTGTTTTTGGGGGAGCCTGCCAAATATGCGAGTTATGAAGATAGAAGATGATAGATAGATAGATTTTTATTTACTTGCAATTATTTGTACAATTTCATTAACAATCTTTAAAGGATGGTTATGTATTTAAGTTTCGGACGAATGAAGGCTTTATAAATTACAGACAGATCAGAAGGGGTGAAACATTTCTTGCACAGCCGGAGAAATCCTAAGCACTTAGCAGCATTCTTAGCAATATCAAATATGTGATCAATCAATAAAAGGTTATCTCTTATACACATGCCGAGTACTGAAAGTAGATTAGATTACCCAAATGGACAATGCTGTCAAAATCGAAATTTAATGAGATGCCGTTGAAGTTAAAGAAGTAAAGGAATGCGAATCTAGAAACGAATATGAAAAGCTGTAGGAACTGCCGTCGGCGAAACAGTTTAATAGATTAAAATTGACATTCATAAAGAAGCTTTTGTCCTTGGAGATATTTCTTAAGCAGATAATTAATCAACGTTTCCATGGACTTAAAAAGAAGTTATATTTAGCAGGGGAGGATGATTCGCCTTTTTTATGGACAGACTGGACAAATGTTGTTTTCCATCCACTTAGAAAGAGACCTGTAGAATAGGACCGATGAAAAAGCTTATGAAGTGGTTTTGCCAGCGTTGAAGAACACCTCTTGAGAACAATAGGGGGATACTATTTGTTTGGATGTTAAGGTCTTTTATTACTCTTGCAACAATAAGAGTGCAAACAAAGATTTGTCAAATGAAATAGTTGTATGCTCTCAAGTACAGGAGGACTCGTGACACTTTCTTGGATTTACAGCAAACTGTGCTGCAAGCAAATGTGGGCTTATCAATCGAACTTATTCAAAGTAGCAGGCGATGACTTGGTAGGGAGCATGTACCAACTCATCTGCAAAATATGGTCGGAAGAAAGCATGCCCGATGAGTAGAATATCAGCATATTTTGTCCAATACATAAGAAAGGAGACCCTCTAAATTGCGCCAACTACAGAGGCATCACTCTCCTGCACATTGCATATAAGATCCTTTCTGCCGTTTTATGTGAACGTCTGAAGCCGTTCATCAACAACCTGATTGGTCCTTATCAGTGTGGCTTCAGACCAAGAAAGTCCAACATTGTCCAAATATTCACATTAGGGCAGATCTTGAAGAAAACCCAGGAACTTCAAATCGATACCCACCATCTCTTTATCGGCTTTAAAGCCGCGTATGACAGCATCGGTAAGAGCTCTACAGAGTAATGTCTCTATCAAGGTCGAAAAAGATATCACCAATGCATTTGATGTCAAAAAAGGTTTTAGACAAGGCGATGCACTGTCATGCGACTTCTTCAACATCGTTCTGGAAAGAATTGTGCAAAACTCAACCGTCAACACTAGAGGCACAATCTTCCAAAGGTCCATCCAATTACTCGGATACGCAGATGATATTGACATAATTGGAAAATCAAAGCCTGATGTCAGTGGAGCGTTTTTGAGCAATGCGGTGGAAGCGAAGAACATGGGTTTAGTGGTCAATGAGGGCAAGACCAAGTATATGCTGTCATCAAAAAAGGACATTGAACAACGACGTCTTGAACAAACCGTCACCATGGACAGCTATAACTTTGAGGTAGTCGAGGGTTTTGTCTACCTAGGCACCGCTATAAACTCAGACAACGACACAGGCGCTGAAATGCAACGAAGAATAACTCTTGCAAATCGCTGCTTCTTCGGACCTAGAAGGCAATTGTGTAGTAAAGTCCTCTCCCGAGCATCTAAGATCACCATCTATAAGACACTCATCGTCCCGGTTCTCATTTATGACGCTAAGGCCTGGACCCTGTCAAACAAAGATGAAAGCGTCTTAGGATTCTTCGAGAGAAAAATTGTTCGGGTGATTTTTGGTCCCGTATGCATAGATGGAGAATAGAAGAGAAGATATAACGACGAACTGTACGGGCTATAGAGCGACACTGACCTACATAGTTAACAGAATTAAACCAAAAGACGTCGTCACTTGGATCACCTTGGATAGGTGCGTTGTGTTCCCCAGGAAATGGTGAGGATATAGGTTGAGGGCACCTCCCTGAACAATCCTGAAAATATCAGAATGTCTTTAGGTCGCACAGGTCATCAACAAATATTTTCCTAGAATTGTCATTCTTCTTTTGGTTATGCTTAAAAATTCGGAGAGAAGGGTTCCTTTTCTGTCTCGTCATCTTCGCACCCTCTAAGTAGCTGATTATGCTGATGTGGGTACCCAATGAATTGGGACGAGTTAGGATAACTATAAATAAAGATAATTGAGGCATACCTATAGTTGCAAAAGGTATTTTGTTTTTCTTTTGGAAATATTCGGCCATTGATTTCTCGCAAACCCTGCAAGTTCCAAAAGCCTACCACCTATTGTTTGCAATTTCCATTTGTAAAACCTTGATGGATTTGCCCATTTACTTGATCTTTTGTCCTGGTACCCTACAAACGATAAGGAAGGGGGCTTTTTGATTCGCCATGTGTAAGAACTTTAAACTTAGAATCTGCTCAAATTTAAATAATTTTTTTTATTTATTTATTTCGTCAATCAAGTTACAAACTTTTTATAGAATACATTAATAACAATAGAATATAATATATAATACATCTTCGATATTTAAATAATAAAAAAAAATAACAGTTACAATAGACTCAATACATTTTTCTTAATTACATTTCTATTTACATTAAAGTCAATAGCTGAGTCAAATTCATTGAAATTTATACAAGCATTTGTGATTGGATTATGTCTAGCATAACTTGTACTATGGTAAGGAACATGTAAAAAATCGCCATCTCTTGAGCGCAAGCTACGAGCTGGAGCGTAAATATTAAACATTGATAACAACATTGGACAATCAATATTAGAACTGAGGACATCATAAGCAAAAAAGACAGAATACAATTTTCTTCTCAAAACTAAAGGTTTTAAGTATATAAGAGAACATCTAGTCTCATAACATGGAACATCTGAATTTTTATAAATTTTACGCAAAGCAAACTTTGTAAATTTTTTCTGAACCTTTTCAATACGATAAATGCTCGATTGAGTGTAGGGATTCCATATAACGCAACAATATTCTAACAGCGGTCTAACAAGAGATAAGTATAGTGTTTTTAGTGTATAAGGATCATTAAAAAGTTTTGAATTTCGAATTATGAAGCCCAACATTGAGTTAGCTTTGGAAATGACATGATCTATATGAAGTGAAAAACTCATTTTGGAGTCAAAAATCACTCCTAGGTCTTTCTGACTATCAAGTCTCTGCAAAGAATCAAAACCAAGTTTGTATTCAAAAAACAAGGGATTTAAGATTTTTGAATAAGTAACAACACTACATTTACCGTTGTTAAAATAAAGCCCATTTAATTTACACCAAAAAAGTACTTTATTTAGATCATTCTGGACATTTTCCGCATCTTCAAGACATGCTGCTGAAGAGTTTAAGATCATCAGCATACAAAAGACATTTTGTGTGTAGAAGATATTGCGGTAGGTCGTTAATAAAAATAATGAAAAGGAGCGGTCCAAGATGGCTACCTTGTGGAACGCCGGAAAAGTTCATTATTTCTTTAGAAAACACATTACCAATTTTAACATATTGTTTTCACCCAACTAAGTAACTTTGAATCCATTTAAGAAGCACAGAGTGAAATCCAAACAATTCAAGTTTTCTTATTAGAATATTATGTTGAACACCATCAAATGCCTTCGAAAAATCGGTATAGATAGTGTCAACTTGTAATCGTTTTTCCATACAGTCAAGGCAGTAGCTTGTAAAAATTGATAAGTTAGTTGCTGTCGATTTGCCACTCATAAATCCGTGTTGGAATTCAGAAATATAGTTCCTAACTAAAGAATATAATTTGTTTTTCACTATTGCTTCAAATACTTTAGGGACTAACTGTAGCTTAGCAATAGGTCTATAGTTTTCGACAGAGCTTTTAGATCCTGCTTTATGGAGTGGAGTGATTATAGAAGACTTCCACGTGTCTAAAAATATTCCTTGGCTTAAAGATAGGTTAAAAATGTAGCAAAGTGGACCAGCAAGGTTGTATCTACACTCCTTTAAGAGAATTGGTGGGAAATTATCAGGTGCTACTGAGTAATTATTATCAAGGTCCTCCCTTGATAAAGACGCTAGCACATCATCAACAGATAAATTTAGAGCATCCATATCAATGAAAGAATGATAATGCGCCAATCCATCGTAATTTAAATTTAAATTTATGAAGTTTGATTGAAAAAATGAGGCAAAATTATTGCAAATTGTATCTATATCCTCAGATGAGACCCCTTTGTACGCAACGTTTAATGGAATCCCAATCGATTTTCGTTTTGTATTTAAAAATGACCAAAAACATTTTGAATTAGTTTTAATTTTCGATTCCAGAGAGCAAATGTACTGCTTATATGTAAATTTCTTTAAAAATTCGTATTCTCTCCTTATTTGACCAAATTGATCATGAAAAGCAACTGAAATTTTACTTTTTTTATGCAGCTTGTTCATTAAATTTTTTAATCTTAATAAGCTTTTATTAAGCCAAACCGGTCTTTTAGAATTTTTAAATTTTTTTAAAGGAACGAAGTTTGAAATAGTATAATCTACAGTATTCCGAAACATAGTATAAGCTAGTTCTAAACTAATACAATGAAATAGTTGTTGCCAATCAATTGATTCTAAATAAGTATTTATTGAGGCATAATCAGCATTTTTAAAATCATATTTTTGAACATAATTGCAAGAATAATTTGATTCATTTAAGACAGACAAATTAAATGTAATTTCAAGTGCTTTGTGATGGACACTATTATCTAAGAGTTTAAAATTTGCTTCATTTATCTGAGCTTCAAGGTTATTGTCAATAAATATAAGATCCAAAATGCGACCAATCGAGTTGTAAATATTATTAATTTGGTACATATTTAAACTTGTAATATTGTCAATCACACTGTACTCGAAGTTTTTATTAACATTACAAGGAAACATTTTTTTATCCTCATTCGAGTACAACCATTTAATATTGGGTAGATTAAAATCACCATTAATTACAAAATAACAATTCTCATCTGTTTTTTTAACAATATCTAAAATATTCTTAATATGAGCATCATATATGACATATTGTGACAAAGGCGGAATATAAGAAACAAAAAAGTATACATGAATAATGTTTAGAGTAGGCGGAACAGGTAAACATACACAAATTTGCTCAATATCGCATGAAACATTAGATAAAAGAATTTCTCTACTTGAATACTCAGAGCTTACAGCGTTTTCAACAATATTTTTTTTTAACTCCCCATAGGAAGTTATTGTAATCGGTCCGATTTGTCGAATTGAAAATTTTGACATTTCTCGACGTTTCAAGGTCCTTAAAGTCGAAATAAAAGATTTTTAGAAAGATGTCTGTGAGTGCGTGTATACGTACGTTCGCAGGTTTGGATTAGAAAAAAACAACTATGGTAAATGAGAGACTATTTTGTTAACAGCAAAATATAAAATTTGGGCAAAGAAGAGATTTAGCTTACGGAACTTTCATGGCAATTAATTAATTGATTCAAGAATCTACGAAAATAAATCGAGTCATTAAATTAGAAGCACAAGAAATAAATTGAAATAAAATGCAAGTATTTGTATTTTGTTATGTTTTTTAGTTTTCATTAGGTTTTTAATAATGTGTGCTACCACCAGCCTTCAAAATAACTTCAAAAAATCTATTTTTTAATTATTTATAAGGAGATTCCAAGCAGACCAAAGAAATCTCACTCCAGGCTAATTTTATACCATGAACTAGCGCTTCCTTGTCATCGTATTGCTTTCTTCCCTTATGTACCTTACGTGTAAGCTAGCCCCACACATTTTCAATTAGGTATGTTAAGGTCCGAGGAATATGGTGGCTAAGGCAGGAAGTGGAAATGTTGGTTCGCAACAAGGGATTTTACCTCTCGGGCTGTGTGTATGGGAGCGTTTTCCTGCTGAAAAATCCATGGAATTGGTCCAAAAAGCCCACTTACATTGGGAAATACTGATTCCAGCAAGACTTTGTATCTTTTCCTAGTCATTTGGTATCTTGGACTACCAAGTCGATAGCGCCATACAATAAAATTGAGCCCCAGACGATAATGCCTCCTTCTTTGCTATGGTGACGGTTTAACAATCACTATTCTCTCCTCAGGTCATGGAAATAATAATAATAATCATCTGACCCATCTAGGTCAAATTTTTTCGTCGGAAAAAAATAACCTTCCGCCAATCATTTGCGCGTCATTCCATTTTGCACATGCCAGCTCATGTGATCTTTCTCGAAACATAAGCGTTGCTTCTTCCTTGCGTCATTAAGTGGTGGTTTTTTCTCAAGCTTCAGGTGCTTTAAGTGTTTAGCATGGCAAATCTTGCATTTAATCCCTAGTTTCAGCTGCCGATAAAGCTGAATTTGACGCTATTCTAAGGATACTTCGCGTTTCGCGAAGTCTTAAGGCAGAGGAAGTGTTTTTTTTTTTAATAATTTTTCGAGTAAGACGATGGTTTCTTAAATAATTGCTGATACAATGATCACTTCGATTTTTTGTTCGGGCTATAGCAAAGCATTAAAGACGTTTAGAGCAATAAACATCTATTCTTGCCCTTTTCTTCATTGTCAAACATTTTTTGTTGCCCATTTCTGTAAACACTCAATCAAGAACAAGTAATTTATAAATTTTACCGTTTTTCCGAAAAAAATATATGCACTTCACAAAACAACGTCGATTTTTTCACTGTTTCTAATCTAATGACCTGATTTATTTTTGCATATTCTTGACTCAATTAACAATTTGTCATAAAGGTGTCGTAAGCTAAATCTCTTCTATACCCAAATTTTATATTTTGTTGTCAACAAACTAATCCATCAACAAAACTAATCCATCATGTAACGGGAGAAATATCAATTTTACTTTTCGAAAATGCCTGTTTCTAACCTTATGACCGGCAGTGCACGTTCGTACGAGTACATCCGTACGTCCTTAAGGCTCATTCACACTACACGGTTTTGACCGTACGGAAAACAACCGAACGGCGAAATTTTGTTAGAGGCAAAGAAGAGCATATACGCTTTCATATTATACGGTCAAAAGTGTAGCCATTGATCCGGTTTATGCCGTCCGGTTTTTTGCCGTACGGTCAAAACCGTGTAGTTGTGAAACGAGCCAAAGTCTGTACGTTCGAACGTCCGTACGTCCTTACGTTTGTACGTCCGTACGTTTGCGACGTTTTTTTCATCGTCCATAGCTCCAGAACCAGTAGAGATATCGACTTCAAATAAATTTTGTTGTACAGATAATAATACAGAAAGATGCAGAAAGGACTCTCAAAACAATTTAGTGGGTGGTTTTTTTACCATAGCAATTTAAAAAAGGGTTAAATTTTGTTTAACCCTAAATACCTCACGAACCAATAACGCTAGAGACTAAAATTAAATTTTATATTATGTATTGCAACTTGATACCAAACTAGTATATTTTTGGGGAAAAATCCAATAAACGTTTTTTTATATATGTAGATACTAGCTGACCCGACAAACGTTGCTTTGTCATATAAGTAATTTCTAGAGAAAATTTCGCTATAAATAAATAACTTATTGTAAGTGTGTGGGAGAGGTATAGAGCACTGTAAACGGTAACAAAATATTAAAATAACAAATCATCAGTGCCAGTGCCGTCGCTCGTTGTGTTTTATATCCTTCAATGTCCTGTTCAACGCCGCAAGCGAATGTTTGTGTGCCATAGTGCATTCAACCCAGATGATAATTTTACACGGTTTCAGCACTGTGGCCATGGATGATGCCTAAACTGCGAGTGGTAATTTGGCAATGATAAAATGCAAAGATCCTCAATAGCAATCAATGCTTCATTGTACATAGCGTCACTGAATACTTTCGTAAGATCGTTGCACCGTGTACGATGTTGATGCAATTAAACCATAGCACTTAGAAATATATAAAAAAGATAAAAACCTATTCTCAGACCTACCGAATGTACACTATATGCAAAATTTCATTGAAATTGGTTAAACCGTTTCGGAGGAGTATAGCAACTAATACTGTGACAGGAAAATTTTATATATCAACTAGATAGATATTGGATATTTGTCACCTCGAAAATTTTATGAACAAAAAATGATTTTATCTCCAAAAAAATGTCGTGCATACTTTTTAAAAAATTTGAGATTATGGCTTTAAACTAATAATAATATTGTTTTCAACATTCGGTAAAATGTTGAGAAAAAACGAATTGGCAGTATATAAAAATAAAAGTTGGTAAAAATTGATTTTCGAAACAAATATCTTTTCAAAACTTAAAAATATTGGCTTCAAACTAATTTGATCTTATAAGAAATATTGTTTTAGATTTTTAGAAAAATCGAATTCACAGTTTCTTAACAAAAAATAAAAAACTAAGAAAAGCATTACTAAAAGTTGGTAAAAATTGTTTCCGACTCAAATATCTTTTCAAAAAATTGAGATTATGCCTTCAAACTTTTTTGTATAAAAAATATTGTTTTCAACATTCAGTAAAATTTTGAGAAAAATCAATTTGACAATTTTCTTTCAAAAAATAAAAACCTAAAAAAAACAATACTAAAACTTGGTAAACATTTACTTTCGACTCAAATATTTTTTCAAAAATTAAAAATATTGGCTTCAAACTTATTTTATCTCACAGATAATATTGTTTTCGACATTTAGTAATTTTTTTATAAAAATGCAACAATCCGTTTTTTCATAAAAAAATAAAATCTACAAAAAATAGTACGCAAATTTGGTAAAAATTGATGTTCGGTTCTCGATATCTCCTGAAAAATAGAAGATATTGACTTCAAATTAATTTCATTCATCCAATTTGTATTTGTTTCTATAAGAAATAAAAACTTTTAAAAAATGCTACTAAAATTGTTAAAAATTGGATTTCGACTAAAAATCTCGTTAACTAAAATAGAGTTTGAAATCAAACTAGTTCACTATGTGCAAAATATTGTTGGTAATTTTAAATTTTTAAGAATAATTCAAGTGACAACTTTTTTAACAAAACACGAAAACCTACAAACTTTTTAAGCAAGACTAATCGACAGACGGGATGGGAAGTTATCAGTGTAGGTCGCATCCCAGCCTGTTTTTTTATTTAATAAATTTGGTGTGATAGCTTTGTTCCCATTAGTGCCCCATAATATAATAATTTTATTGAATTAATTCAAATTTTCATTTAGGTAACATCGAAAAATAATAATTGTTTCAAGACTTAAATATGGAATTCGCAAATTTTGCTGATATCGAGTGCCATTTTTAATAAATATTAAACCTTTTCATATTACGAAAGCTTACATTTTATTCAACTGAATTATTTTAGGGGTGTGTCAATATAAGAAAAAGGGGTCAAACTCAGAACTGAATCAATAAAAATATACGTTCTTTATAATTCTTATGTCATTGGCATTATACAAATCATAAGAAGGTTGATTTATAAAAAAAAAATAAATATTTATAATTGACTTCATTCTATTTTAGTTTTAGAACATTGATGTTGTATAATAGATATTATTGTTTGAACATCCCCTTTTCAATATTTCAAAACCGAATTTTATTGCAAATAAGATTATCTAATAGTTCAATTTAGTTTGCTTTTCAAAAATTGGCCTTTATTGTTTCTTATAATATTCTTCTGTGAATGGATAATATTTCCCTTGTAGGTAAAATACCTACACATTCTATGTGTCACTATGTCAGTTTACTTGACTAAACATAACAATTTTGTTTTGGACAGTTCTTAAAAATTTACTTAGGTATAAAAAGATCCAATCGGTATAATAGCAAAATCAAAACAAAACACAACAACTTACGAGTTACGATATGCATAATAAAAATATTATTATTTATTTCTGCAAAAGACAGAAGGAGGGTCTCTTGAAGAATATTGTATTTTTAACCTCATATTTCAAGTGAATACTCGTAACATTAACATTACAATGCAGAAATAAAGACAAATTTTTGAGTAGGGAAATTATATTTATCGGATTTTTTTAATTTGTATTTTTGTTTTAAGAAAACAGCTGGCATTCAAATTGACCCCCTGTTTAAAATGTAATGAAAGATTTTAAAAATAAATCAAAAAAGAGGCTGGGATGCGACCCACTGGGATAACTTCCCATCCCGTCTGTCGATTTGTCTTGCTTAATAGTATGTAGGTTTCTTAAAAATTTTTAAATTACCAACAATATTTTGCATATGATGAAATAGTTTGATTTCAAAATCTATTTTTGTTAACGAGATTTTTAGTCGAAAACTACATAATTTTTACCAATTGTAGAACTATTTCTTAAAAGTTTTTATTTCTTATAAAAACAAATACAAATTGGATGAATACAAAATTGTTTGAAGTCAATATCTTCTATTATTTTTTATAAAAAAAATGACTGTTGGATTTTTATAAAAAATGTACTAAATGTCGGAAACAATACATATTTTCTGTGAGATAAAATTAGTTTGAAGCCAATATTTTTAATTTTTGAAAAGAAATTTGAGTCGAAAGTAAATTTTTACCAAGTTTTAGTATTGTTTTTTTTAGGTTTTTATTTTTTGTTAAAAACTGAAAATTCGATTTTTCTCAAAATTTTACCGAATGTTGAAAACAAAAAACATATTTCTTATGAGACAAAATTAGTTGGAAGGCATAATCTTAATTTTTTTGAAAAGATATTTGAGTCAATAATCAATTTTTACCAACTTTTAGTAATGTTTCTATTTGTTTGTTTTTATTTTAAATAAAAAAACTGTCAATTCGATTTTTCTTGAAATTTTACCAGATGTCAAAAACATCGATGCACAAAATTATTTTTGAGATAAGATCATTCTTAGTTCGTAAAATATTCGAAGTGGGAAATATTTTGATTTATAAAAAAAAAGTTAATTGCATTCTTTCCAAAAATATACTAGTTTGGTATCACGTGACAATATATAATTATATATTATACAATATATAATTTAAAATTCCATTCTCTTGCGTTATTGGTTCGTGAGATATATTGAGTTAACCACCCACTCAATTTTCTTTCTACATCTTTCTGCATTATTATATGTATAACAAAATTTATTTGAAGTCGATATCTCTACTGGTTTTTTAACTATGGACGACAAAAAAAACGTCGCGAACGTATGAACGTAAACGTATACACGCACGAACAGACATCTCTCTAAAAATCTTTCATTCCGACTCTATTGACCTTGAAACGTCGAAAAATGTCAAAGTTTTTAATGCGACAAATCAGACCGATTACAGTAATTTCGTATGGGAAGTTAAAAAGAGGCTGAAATGCGATTCATGAACTGATAACTTCCCATTGGTGCCTTAAGAATTTGCAAATGATATTTTTGTAAGCTGAATTGTCATTTTAGGAACTTTAAAAATTTAAGTTTAAGATATTTTACAGACGTTAAAGCAATTATATTATAATGGGTGATTTTTTTGAGGTTAGGATTTTCATGCATTAGTATTTGACAGATCACGCGGGATTTCAGACATGGTGTCAAAGAGAAAGATGCTCAGTATGCTTTGACATTTCATCATGAATAGACTTACTAACGAGCAACGCTTGCAAATCATTGAATTTTATTACCAAAATCAGTGTTCGGTTCGAAATGTGTTTATCGACAAATTTTGTTCAGCGATGAGGCTCATTTCTGGTTGAATGGCTACGTAAATAAGCAAAATTGCCGCATTTGGAGTGAAGAGCAACCAGAAGCCGTTCAAGAACTGCCCATGCATCCCGAAAAATGCACTGTTTGGTGTGGTTTGTACGCTGGTGGAATCATTGGACCGTATTTTTTCAAAGATGCTGTTGGACGCAACGTTACGGTGAATGGCGATCGCTATCGTTCAATGCTAACAAACTTTTTGTTGCCAAAAATGGAAGAACTGAACTTGGTTGACATGTGGTTTCAACAAGATGGCGCTACATGCCACACAGCTCGCGATTCTATGGCCATTTTGAGGGAAAACTTCGGAGAACAATTCATCTCAAGGAATGGACCGGTAAGTTGGCCACCAAGATCATGCGATTTGACGCCTTTAGACTATTTTTTGTGGGGCTACGTCAAGTCTAAAGTCTACACAAATAAGCCAGCAACTATTCCAGCTTTGGAAGACAACATTTCCGAAGAAATTCGGGCTATTCCGGCCGAAATGCTCGAAAAAGTTACCCAAAATTGGACTTTCCGAATGGACCACCTAAGACGCAGCCGCGGTCAACATTTAAATGAAATTATCTTCAAAAAGTAAATGTCATGGACCAATCTAACGTTTCAAATAAAAAATCGATGAGATTTTGCAAATTTTATGCGTTTTTTTTTTAAAAAAGTTCTCAAGCTCTTAAAAAATCACCCGATATATGTATATTATATTAATTATAGCAATATTAATGGCACGGCTTTTTTATATAAGAAACTATGTCAGTTATTCAAATTTTCAAAAGAAGTTTTAACAACAACATTGTGTGGCAGATTAAGTAATTTTAAATTCCAAATCTTCCCTTGCGTACAGTCAAGGGGATTTCAAATACCCTTATTATGTCACATTACACATAGTGTGAGCATTAGAAAGGGCAGAGAGGGTTTATATGGAGTTGTCGGTGCACATTGGATTTGAATTCCTGAATATTGCAATGACTGGGAAAGACAGAGTGTAGTAATATATTCTACATTCTCGTATTACGGCTAAGGAACGGGATATTCAAGAGGACACAAGCGTCCACAGTTTTTTCTCAAAACGCACCTCTGTCTATCAACTCCTACTCTCACCTCTCTGTGGTGAACATTGGGTGCCTAGTACCTCAACTGGAGGTTGAGTTCCAACCCAGTGGAAAGTTGTTGAGGGTAGCAAACGAGAAAGCGGGGAAGAGGTGTTTCCAACGAGGCACCTATATCCTTTTAGCTACTGCGACATATTCGAAGCTCAGGCCTGTAAGAAGCGGTTATGCCGGCTCTCGCCTTATAGTTGAATCAGGGACCTGGTCCTTCAGGTTGAAGGTCGTCCGTCAGGGTGACTTCCTGACCTCATAAAGAAAACCCAGTTGCGAAGCACCAACATGCCTTGGATACGGACGGATAAGGACAACGAACTTCGGATATATACTTGGAATGTTAGTTCCCTTAACAGACCACGTGCAGCCGAAGAATTAGCGGAGGCCCTAGACTGCTATAAAGCAAACATCACCGCCATCCAGGAAATACGATGGGATGGGCCGGGCAAAAACAGAATGAAAAACTTCGATATTTACTATGGTGACTGCTACCGAGAAAACCGACAGCGCTTATTTGTATGCGGCTTTGTCTTTGGAGCCAGACTTAGGCAACAAGTCTTGAGATATATGTAGGTGCATCAACGAGAGCTTCATAACTATCCACCTCAAGGCTAAATTCGGCAACATTAGCCTAATATGCGCGCACGCCCCCCACAGAAGAGAAGGATGACAACACCAAGGATATGTTCTTCGAGCTCTTAGACAAAACATATGAACAGTGTCCTAGCTACGATATTAAAATTGTCCTGGGAGATTTTATTGTCAAGCTAGGAAGGGAAGACATATTTGGTGGAATAATCGGGAAAAACAGCCTGATCGACAACAGTTCCGACAACGGATTCAGGCTCATTGATTTTGCTGCTGGGCAAAACGTCATGGTAGCAATAGCAAGTACGCGATTTCCACAACTCAACATACACAAAGGAACTTGGAGTTCTCCAGATCAATCTACCGTTAACCAAATAGACCATATTGCGATGGAAGCTAGACACGCTTCCATCGACTCGGACCACTACCTCGTTGTAGCCAAGGTAGCACTTCGAGTTTCCAGACACAAAGCAAAACAAGAAGATGCTGGAAGAAGATACAACGCCGAACGGCTATAATCGCAAGAGATCGCCAAATCCTTCTCCAACCGAGTTACAAGTAACCTCTCTAGACGTTCTCTACCGCTAACACAACGTATCGGGAACCAGTGGCAACATTGCCAAGATGCATTCAAAGAAGCCGGCTTTGACGTGCTGGGTTTCAAGCAGTCACCAACAAAAACCCCTGGTTTGATGAGGAATGTCGGCAGGCAAATGCAGCCAAACAGCAGGAACGCAAAGCGGCGCTGAATATAGAAGGACGAGAGCTGCTCACGAGTTCTATGAGCAAAAGAGCCGAGAGGAACACCGACTTTTCAGAAGGAAAAGAGAGAGCATGAGAAGCGTGCGGTCGAAGATGTTGAGAGGTTCAAAAGTAGGAATGAAGTTCGAAAGTTTTATGAGCAGATGAAACGAAATTCTGAAGTACATACAATTCGAAACGAAGAAGGCTGCAAAGACAAAAGTGGAAACATCATAGTGGAACCACAGTCAATGCTGAGGTTATGAAAGGAACACTTTTGCAGACTGTATAACGGCGACGATGAACTGAATTCCGCTATCAGGCAGGATGATCCATTCAACATAGACGACGAAAGCCAACAATCCCGTCTTCCCGACTTAGACGAAGTAAAGATTGCCATATCTAAGCCGAAGTCTAACAAAGCCGCTGGAGCAGATGGCTTGAATGTCGAGCTGTTCAAAGCAGCTGCAGATAATTTAATTAGGAGCATGCATATCTTATCTGTAAGATATGGTCGAAAGAAAGCATGCCCAATAAATGAAACCCCAGTATTGTTTGTCCGATTCTGAAAAAGGAGAAACTCTAAACTGCACCAACTATAGAGGCATCAGTCTAATTAACGTCGCTTACAAAATCTTCTCTGCCGTAATATGTGAACGTCTAAAGCCCATCATCAACAACCTGATAGGTCCTTATCAGTGTGGTTTTAGACCAGGAATGTCCACAGTCGAGCAAATATTCACACTGCGGCAGATCCTTGAAAAACCCCAAGAATTCAATTTCAAGGCCGCATATAACAGCATCTTCAGGGACGATCTGCATAGAGCCATGTCTAGTTTTGGCATCCCTGCCAAATTCGTCCGTTTGTGCAGGATGACCATATAAAATTCACGATGCTCTATAAAGGTTGGAAACAACTTTACAGAACCTTTCGATGTCAAAAAAGCGACCAAAGTGTCGCTATATAAGACCCTCATCATCCCCGTCCTGCTATACGGTGTAGAAGCATGGACTATGACAAAAGCGGATGAAAGCACCTTGGGTCGTTTCGAGAGAAAAGTTCTTCGTGTGATCTATGGTCCCGTATGCATGGAAGGGGAGTGGAGGAGAAGACGGAATGACGAGCTGTACGGGCTGTACAGTGACGTAGACTTAGCCAGAAGGGTAAAAGTCCAACAACTAAGATGGCTGATGGGTCACGAAGAGCGCATAGAAACCAATACTACGGCCCGGAAAGTCTTCGAAACAACACCCACAGGACAACGAAGTAGAGGAAGACCGCGGATCAGGTGGCGCGCACAAGTGGAAAGTGACCTTACCCAACTTGGAGCGCGAAACTGGAGACATCTAGCTAGGGACCGAGCTATATGGAGAAGTTTTTTGGGCGAGGCTATAGTTCACACAGGATTGTAGCGCCTTATTAAGTAAATAAGTAAGATACGTAACAGGTTAGCAGTTCAAGAGAAATTTACTTATATCACTATTTAGTTCCATTTTTTAAGCCTGCCATACATTTTGTTTGTGTCTATTTTTGGTTTTTAATTTAATTTAATACTCGTAGAATGTACTTGAAAAATTCAACCGTCCGTATAATAAAACTCTAATCCAAATCACTATGGTCGATAAAATTTGGCACTTGAAGCCTTTTTTAATCCTGCGGAAGAAATGTACCAATATAATGATAGGCTCTACATCCTAAAAAACCATTAATTATATTCAAACGCCAAACCGAACGTTGACAGATGAATTAGTCCTTATACCGATAGTTTTTAGTACACGCACTTAAAATAATTGTTTGGTTTCAAAAATAGTGTAATTACATGTATCGACCACGACCACCACCTGCTTTGCTTTGCTTTTGCTTTGCTTTGATGTCTAACGCTCTAAAGCTCTCATGAATTAAAATTTTTCGACAATTCAAAGCCATCAGCTTCCTGCACGCACGCATATTGTGTGTTTTGTAATAATATATCACCTTTCCTATTCATTTAACACCTGTGAGTGCGATAGTGAAAGAAGGACGACAGCAGGCAAAAAGAATTAACAACCATTTTTTAAGTGCAAATTCGCACCGCAAATAAATTGAAATTTTATTCATTAAAACAATAATCTCTAAAACACAAACCTACTCGTTTATCCTTTTTTTTTGAAAAACATATCTACAACATGTTTAATATATGTATTTTTGTGTTTAAGGACATACGCGTAGAATGTATAGGTATGTAAAATGTTTACATACAAATCAGACTCTCTGGGTTGCCACAAAAATTAATGTTTCATTCTCTCATCCGGAAAATGGCCCTTATCACAAAAATTTGAATTAATAATGTATTTTGTGTAAAATCTCTAAATATTTTATATTGGTCTATTTTCATTATAAAAACTATAGCGCATACAAATACACAAATAAACGTTTTACAATGTAAGCCTATTATACAATAAGGTTAATGCCAAAAGTTAGTGCGTATTGTTTAAACTTTTGTTAGACTGCCAGTAACGCATTTGAGCATATTGGAGCCTTTTAAAAAGTAAATTTCTTTTTTAATTGAAAAAGGTGAGGTATTGACTTTTCTTCTTTTATTTTAGCAATAATAAATCATTGGTGGAAGAGGATTTCGTAGCAAAGAACTACAAAAACTCCACTTTAGTCAATTTATTTTAAAAATTGAAAAACAAGAAAATACGAAACGGTTTGACATAGTTAAATCCTCACGTTTCCTGACTTAATATAAAATATAAAAATACAAAATAAAGGATCCTTTGCAGCGAGAACTGTGGAACATCCTGTACATTTACTAGTTGATGATCCATTAAGCATCATTCACATGAGCGCGACCAACGAACGACGAATGAATTACAAAATGTGAGTTTATATACGTTTGAAGACATAGTTCCACACAAATTCTTAACAAAACGATAGCAATATAGTTTCTATTTGATTTATGATGCATACTTTTACTTTTCAATGTCATATATTAATAAATTTAAGAAAACAAATTTATTCGTCGCTAAAAAAATTGTAGTTGATACGAACTGTCAAACTTTATTCGCGTTTCACATTATCCACACTCGCAACGAATAAAAAAATCGCGCGTACTTAACCTAAAAAAATCGTTCTTGTTTTGGTTTCGGTGGTGAATGTCGAACTTCATTCGCGACGAATTAAAAACTCTCATGTGAAAGAAATGTCAAAATCGACGAATATTCGTTCATTCGTTGGTCGTTGGTCGTTGGTCGTGCTCATGTGAATATTGCTTTAGAGGTTGTTTACACTATCGAATTTCTTTTGGTCCGATTTTTAAAAAACTGTCGGAAATAGGTTATTTTCTTTGGAGTCATTGAGCAACTTATATATGAAAAGCTGAACTGCCCAGAATTTAAATATCAAAAGAGGTTTACCAACAGAAATTGTAGAAATGTAAAAGGCTTTATTAATAACTTGGTTGAGATATTTTAGTGCGGTTTTACGAAACTACATATATTACATATTCCAATTGTTTCCATTTAGGATATTAACTGCTTCGTTTAGGGTGAGTATGCTTCTTTCAAAGTGTACTCGTCTAATTGTCTCTAGCGTTTGTAATTCTATTTTTATTTCAGAAATGATAGAGACTCAAGATAATTAAGACTAACATAATTGCTAGAGCCCTATAATGCAGCTTGTGCAAGATATCGCATTTAATCCTTCTCGTCGTCGGTTGTTTCCACTATTCTTCTTCGTTAGTCGTATAGAAGTAACTGTGTCGAACTGGTTCATCGTTGACGACGACATGTACCTATGACTTGGCGAAAGTAACGCAATCGTGATAATTATTTAGGGGTATTTTATGTGAGTCTAAACATTTTCTTGATAAAGTACCGTAATAGTTTTTGTACCTCCTTATATTACAGAAATCCCTATACCTGTCTAGCGTAGCAGATGATCAACCTCATCATCGCTTCAAAGAGCTTGGGTTTGGTACTTGGGGACACTTACCGAGAATTCCCTTTCTTTTAGGTTCCTCTAATTTGGCCTGCAGATGTTTATTTAAAGGAAAGCTTGGGCGTATCCAAGGTACTTATCACCGTTGGAAAAAGGCTTACTATTGTACTGAATTCAGTACTATTTGATTTTCTCAGTACGTATGTAAGTACACCTTTGCCATTTTCAGTACTATTTTGAATTGTTTGTACAAAATTGATTAATTCCTTTACTAAATTTTCTTTTATCTTCACAACTTCACTTACAAAAAATTATGTGCGATGCGAACATACCCAAATCACAATTACCCAATAAGGGTATTCATGAAACATCGGAAACTTTCCGACGTCGTAAAATCGTAAAGATATCTAAAGATATATAAAGTTTCATGAACGCACTTTATATAAAAATTATTAAATTTCATTAATTGTTATAAATGAAATGGTGAACAATTTCGATGGATTTTAATGAAGCGTTTGAAAAAAAATAAATAAAAATGTTGTGTATTATTGAAATATTTGTTGATGTAAAATTTGTATATATAGAAAATCTCATAATACCTTCATAAAACATTTTTCACGCTTACTATATTTTCATTTACGACGTGATCGTAAAGTATTTTCATAAAAAAATGTGACAGTTCTTTAACGACGTCGTAAACTTTCCGACGCTTACTATCGTGTCAAAGAAAAACATAAAAACATCGGAAAATGCCAAAAAATTAGAAATATCCCTAAGTCTTTTCATCGCAGAACATAATTTACCGTTTGTAGTATTGGATCATCTAAATATTTAAAAAAAAAAACCTATCTGACTCAGAAGTGGTCAAAAAAATGACCATGAATCGACACAAAGGCCAAAAAATTATCAAAGAAATAATGGCTCCGGAAAATTCGAAAATTATTTCCGAAATAACAAACCGCCAATATTTTTCAATTTGTTGTAGATGAAAGTACCGATATAATTATAAAAACAAATTTGACGGTGGTTATTCGAATATACGACGAAAAGTGCCATGATATGTTTTTGACACTTACTGAAATTCCTGACGGAAAGGCTTCCGGAATTTTTAACACAATTAAAAATATTTTTGAACAAAGAAATATTTCATTTAAAGACATGGTTGGATTCACCGCAGATACATAATTGTCCTGTTATGATGGGCAAAACAAACGGTGTTCAGGCAAAATTAAAGGAAGTCGTCCTCAGTCGCATTGTAAATGGCTGCGTATGTCATAATTTAAATCTTTCATCGAAGGCTGCAGCAGAACAATTTCCAGACGTAGTCGATAAGCTAATAAAGAAAATAAATCACCATTTTTGTAACAGCTCTAGCAGAAGGTTGGAATTCCAAGAACATTTTGCAACTAATTTACACACAATTTTAAAATATTGTGCTACGCGATGGCTTTCCCGTCAGGTACTTGAAAGAATGCATTTCAAAATTGCGCTTATGCTAATTTTTTTTGTGTTAATAGGCAGCACTTGACCGCATCTAAGAGCAATGGGACCCTTTGTGTTATTACTTTGGACTTGGTGAATTTGAATCCAATTATGAGAAACAAAACCTCAACTTCATATCTTCCAGCCTTAAGGACTTAAATGTTAAGTTATATTTCACTTTTTTGTCTTATATTTATCTTAAAACTAATTAATGATGTTAACTTGGAAATGCAATCCGAAGATGTAAGAGTGCACGTCTTAATTCCAAGATTGAAATCTATTTTTAAACAACTCTGTAGAAATTTTATGAAAAGGGAAGCATTTGATAAACTCCATTAATCTTTTAGAAAACCACTTACCTATTATGGAAATATACAATTCAAACAAATTAAGGGAAACAGATTTTCAAAGCTTTAAAAATCATACTACTGCAAGACATTAGAAAAAGATTTGATTTCGATGACGTTTTCTTAAACGGAATTCAAAATTTTTCCAAAAGTGCAGTTTTGGATGGTCGAATTAACTCTATCGTTCAATTTATTTTAAAGTTTTTTTTCCAATGAACACAAAAATATTGAACTAATAAACAATGAATATAGAGCTCTAGCTGACTGCGAATATTTCAAAAAAAAAATGAGAAATGTTTCCATATCAGAGTTTTGGGCAAAAATTGGTCTTCTTAAAAATGAATGCAATGAGTTATATTTGAAAATATTCATCGCATTGTTCAGGGTGCCTTTTGTGTTCCTCACTCTTCGGCAAATGTCGAAAGAATATTTATATACCAAAACATAATTAAAACTAAATTAAGAAATCGTTTGCAAGTGCAAACGTGCTCTGCAGTGCACTGATAGAAACGAAAATCTGATACAAAATGAATGTTGTCACAGCTTCATAATTAATACAAATCTTGTGAGTAAAAATGTTAAAAACAAACCACTTCAAAAAGAAGAACTTTTAGAGTAAAAAATTATCTACATACGTAAGTCATCACTCATCAGTAATAAAAATCATTGAAACTCACAAAATACAAATATTCAATGATGAATTTCAATGAAAACTCCTAACTGTGATATGGGGATCCGTCCGATATTTATCTAGCTATTAATAATGAAGTTCCTTTTTTTCTTATTTATGTTCATTTAATATTAAATATAATAACAAATGAATTGTTTTTGTTTTTGTTCTCGTTAATAAATACCTACATTTTGTTTTTGAGTCCCTATCTTCTAACTGAATATCATCATTTTAGTTTTAGTGGTACTCGTAGTCAGGGCCGGACAAAGCATATGTGCAAGATGTGCAAATGCACAGGGCGCAGAATTCTGGGGGCGCATTGCCAGGAGCAAGAAAATGTAATCTGATCTTGCAAACAAATATGTACTACTACATATTTGCCATTCTTTAACCACAAACATTCTTAAAATAATCTCAAAAAAACATCCATCACAACTGTCCTAAGTTATCTCTTGCGCACTAACTAACATCACTTTCATTGTTGCATTCAATGAAAATTTAACTCAAGATATCGCAGAACTAAAAATTCTACCTACCTCATTTCCAAATATTTCACCCTGTTCGTACAAGAGAAAAAAAGAAAAAAATCTCAACACAAAAAAATTCCATGCAAGAGAAAAGAAGAAAAAATCTCAACACAAAAAAGTTCCATGCCACCTCATATGTGCAAGATATATTTTATGCACACCGAGTCCCAAAATTAACATAGAGAGTATGACGAAGCAAAATACTTATTCATATTGAATCGTATGGGCTAGAACGTGCAGGTTTTGTATCACGCACAGTACCCTGTATGTGAGACTCACATGAGACATTGTGAGTTCTCATCTACAAAGAAAACAACAAAAAATGTCTCTGAAAAAAGAGAGCAGGTAGGTTTCTGTATTCTGTGCTACCTTCTACTACAAATCAAAGACACAGCAAACAGCATATATTTTTTTTGTTGTTTTCTTTGTAGATGAGAACTCACAATGTCTCATGTGAGTCTCACATACAGGGTACTGTGCGTGATACAAAACCTGCACGTTCTAGCCCATACGATTCAATATGAATAAGTATTTTGCTTCGTCATACTCTCTATGTTAATTTTGGGACTCGGTGTGCATAAAATATATCTTGCACATATGAGGTGGCATGGAACTTTTTTGTGTTGAGATTTTTTCTCTTGTATGAACAGGGTGATATATTTGGAAATTAGGTAGGTAGGTGTCTTTGCTACAAATAATGGTGAATGGATGTGCAAGTTTTCTTTTTTGCACACTGAGTATCGAAACTAACATGGGAGATATTTAAAAAAAAACTTATTTATACGGAATCATATGGATCAGAGCGTGCAGGTTTTCTTATTGCACACTGTGTAAGAGTTAAGTGCCTGATTACAGGAGATGAAATTTTTAATAGAATGGAAAAGGAGCATAGAGCTTAAAAATTAAAGAGGGATGATTCTATTTGGAGTCGAATTGTTCTTGCGCAGGCAGTTTGTTTTTTTTTGTTTGAAAGTTAATGACTATTGTAACGGCTACTTTTAATGTATATCTAGTCTGGTGCAGAATGCAGATTGTTTCAATTGTTTTTTCGCTTTGTTGGTTAATTAATATTAAATAAATAGCTACCAGTTTTTAATAGAAGTGACGTATTTTGAAGACAAGACAAGCCAAAGTTATGATAATGGTTCGAATATGAATATGAAAGGAAAAGAAGCGGGTGTTCAGAATCGAATTCGAACCCTGGAACCAAGAGCATTTTTGGTTCCATGTTGCCCGCATTCCTTAAATTTAGTGGTTAATGATGCTGCTCGGTTCTCATTTTATGCAGTTAAAATTTTCGATACAATTCAATGTTTGTTTAACTTTTTTTCAATTCAAGAAATATATGAAGCCCTATAGAATTAAGAAATCTAGAGGCAAAAAACATTGCAGAATCGTTAGGAAATAAAATTTTTGATTTTACATTTATTTGCTGCCTGATAATTTGGTTTGATATTTTAGAAAATATAAATTAAACTAGTAAATATTTGCAAAGTTCGTCCGTTAATCTGTCAACTGGCATAACAGTTTTAGAAAATACAAAAAACAGTTTGATTTTAATGCGTTCCGATGAAAAATTTATTGAGTAGGTATGTTCAATTAACCGAGCGTATTGCTAGTTCCCTAGAAATACCAAATATGTTTCTTGTAGCTTCATCATTGCGATCTCAACGGAGAAAAATACTTTATGCTGATGAATGTCCTGAAACTATATTAGCCGAAACAAAGATTCAAAGTTGAATTTTTTTTTTCAAATACTTGAAAGGTTTGATACGTATAGTATCAATTTTACATTTTTGAGTAACATAAGCGAATGTTTAAAAAATAAAAATGTACGTGCTTCATGCCTTAATTTGCAGAATGTTTTAACATAAAGTAGTTTTAAATATTTAGATGGAGAAGAATTGTTTCAAGAGTTAACCGTAATATCCCAGCTTGTTACGCCACAAAGCTCAAGTTTAGATATGTTAAATTTTATTTTTAGTTCAAACCTTGAAGATTTTGCTCCGAATTTAGTAACTGCTCTCCAAATCCTTAATACAATCCCGGTCACGGTAGCTTCAGGAGAACGTAGTTTTTCTAAACTTAAAATTATTAAAAATTATCTTAGGACAACCATGACTCAAGAGAGATTGGTAGGTTTATCTATAATGTCCATTGAAAAGAAATTATTAAATTCTTTAGACTTTGATGATCTCATTTCTGAATTTGCAAAATGTAAAGCCAGAAAAGTAAGTTTCCAAGTTTAAAAGTTTCCCCTCTGCTCATTTCTTCGCTGCGTTTTAGTTTAATGGTTTAGGCCTCCTGGGGATACCTCAATAAAAAAAACGCATTGAAAGTCTACCTCCTGGGTAATCTGGGAAAGGCTTATGCTTGTGTATCAGTTTATGTGTAAAAAAAATATAAAAAAGGGGCGCTTTCTACAAATCTTGCACAGGGCGCAAGTTTGGCTTGGGCCGGCCCTGCTCGTAGTTAACTGTAAAGCTCCAAAGATGACAGTAATAGTGCAGTCTATTGATCATCAACTACATCATTTTTGTGGTGTTACCGCTAGTTTAATGATATCGTCTGCATACATTAGAGTTTTGATTCAATCACCATCAAAATTGATTCCCCCTGGAAGAGCAGAGAAAATATTTTCCAAAAAACAGCGATAACAAAAGTGAACTTAAAAGACAGCCGTGTTTGACTTCAGTCGTTCGATCTTCATATTTCAACATAAAAATCAAGTGAAGTTGATGAAACTGGAAATATTTGCGGAATAACTAGAATGAAATAAGAACCAAAAAGATCTTTAAAAATATATGATATGAAAGGGTGTTTTTTTTACTTTAGGTAAAGTATGGTTAAACTTCTACCAGATACCCCTCCAAAAAATGATATTCCAATTGAGACTTGTTTTAAATGTTTAGAAATAAGAAACAAGAACCAAAGAAATTGCACATGTATTGATGGTTAAAGAGTGTTTTTTTTAGGAAATTTAATCATACAAAAATTCAGAGGATGTTTTTTTTTCTAGAGTAATTTCAAAACCATAGCATTTTAGTTGACCAAATACCTCAAGAACTAATAACATTTTCGATTTCGATCAAATTTAGTATTTCACATTGCAAAACTGTCATGTCATAGGTCTTAGGTTTAATGGCTGTGCCATTTAAAGTATTTTTTTTATTACGGATACAGCCTCTTGCGAGGAATTATCCTGCATGAAAAGTGCTATCTTAAATTAACCGTTCAGATTCGGCTTAAAAATGTAGGTCCTCTCTATCCCTGACAGCATAAATCGCACACATCAATAGTTTCGAGGTGTAAATCACTAGGTCCCAGTTCTCAACGGAATCCTTCGCCACCTAATTTATTTATGTTTACATTGCGAAAATTAACATACATTCCTAAAATAATAACATGTATTACATCTATGTAGTAAAATTAAAAAAAAAATTACATACAAAGAATCAAAACCTAAAAAACTATGCTACTAAAACTTGATAAGCATTTTCATCTCATACAGATCTTAGTTGTTCAAATTTGATGACATTTTTAGAAAAAAATCTAACTTGATTTAATATTTCATATCCATATATCTACAGAAAAAAATTAGTCATTTATGTTTGATTGCACAATTTTTGAAATTCCTTAAATGACAACTCGGTTACAAAAAATGTAGTTTCCAAAATTTATAAGGCACCAAATAGAAGTTTCAATCTAGAACTCAATTTCTGAGACTATTAGAAGTTAAAACTTAATTTTAATTGCTAACACGGATTTTTGAGAGCATTTTTGTATGGAGTCAATAAAACTTGAAAACTTGAGCCAATTACTTGTATACTTTGTACAGCTTCAAAAATGCGATCCTTTAGAGAAGCATAGAACGATTTTAATAGATCTAAGGAATTAGTAGCCCATCCTTATTTCGTACCTTCAGTTAGCTCCTCTTTACTTCTATATTGCTTCCCAATTTCACCTTGCGTGTCAGCCAACCCCACACATTTTCGATGATATTCAAATCGGGAGAGTGTGATATGGCCGCTTTAACTGCTTTATATTTTGGCTTTGCAGCCACGTTATAACTATACCACTTGTATAAAACTGTGCATTGTCCTGCTGAAGAATAATCGTGAGCGATCCAAAAAAATACTGAGGTAAAGCTGTCTCCAAAATATTTTGTAGTAGGCTGCTGTCATTTTACAATTTAGATAAAGTAAATCACCCCATACCATATCGGCTATGATGACCATCGAGAAAGAACTAATAGAGAGAACCAACTTCGACGGTTGCTCTCTTTTTGCCTACAAGCTGTGATTTGGCCACCAACTTGCATATGTATTAACTCCATATAAAAAAAATGTGGGGAACAAATACTTATGCAAGTTTGTGCACATACTCACCACGAGAGAGAAAAACTTTTCTCTCTTTTCTCTCTGCTCACCACCTTTTAAAAATGGCGACCACCTTTGAAAAATGACGGATGTAGTCAGCTGTTCAGAGGTGTTCAAAGAAAATTCAAAATTGTGTATGAACAACTTTTTGGTACTCTCATTGTGTTCGTTTGAGAGTAATATCATTCGAATATGAAGTGAAATTAATTACTCTTGTTAGGTGCCAGAACAATGAAGATTTAGAAACAATTCTAAATTACGCATTTAGATAAATATTAGTTAGTTATTTGAAGCCAGTTTTAATCATTATGTAAGTAAAATAAATTATGTGGTGCAACAGTCCAATGAGAATTAGGACCTAGAAACATAAAACTCTGAAAGCACTACAACTATTATTTGTATTATTAGCTGCGTTTATGCGTTTAATTTTCGCTCAGACCGTTGAAAGATGCAAAAAAACTCAGATTTGTTTTAATTTTCAGAGTTTATCGACTTAATTTTGTCGATGCGTTGTTGCAGGAACATTGAAAACGAGAGTTACAGAATGTAAACATGGAACATTGAAAACATTTTTATATACTCATCTCTTTTTTCTATTCCTATTTTATTTGTGTGTACCTACTCGTTGTTTATTTTCTTTACATTACTCACGACATTTCCAAAATGCTGAAAATAAGTGATTTAAGTAGACACTAAATAAAAAGACCGTCAACTTGTTACTTCTGTTGCCAATTTTCATTGCATAAGATTTGTGAATAGGTGATAAGCTATTCTTACTGCTTTCCCCTAAGGTAGTGTGTTGCTTTTAAAGGCTTAACTACATAAGCCGAAAAGTACTTTTGTAAAAAAGTAAAAATATTTGTATTCTCGCTAGTTCAGTGGTTTTGTGAAAAGAATATACAAATTTGTTCTTCAACCAAAATTTAAGTCTTATGCATCATTTTTATAAGTTTTCCAGTTCTAACTATTTATATTCTATCTTTCAGTTATATAGCGACAAGGAAAAATCTGTCAGGGAAAGTTCTAACTACAGTTTTTCTGAAAGTGCATTGTGGCTTATTCATAGATGTTTGCTAAACTTTTTAGGCTATTCATAAATAAATGCAAATCAAAGTTAAGGGCTAAACCTGTAACTATAAACATAGAAAATGCTGTGTTAAAGTAATTATTATCACAGCCAAATTTTATAATTGATTTTTATGTTGTATAAAAAAGTTGAAAAAGTAATTCATGACAAATAAATGTTACGTTAACACTAAGTTCCAGAAAATATCGATTAATACCGCAATTGCAGAAGATATGGATATTTTATATAAATATTCCCGGTAAACTATAGAACTTTATTATTTTCGCCTTTTATAATTCAATGTGAAATAATTCAATGCAGTATATTTTAGATAATACAGTAGTTAAGTTAATAGTTAAGGTATTACTATTGAAATAAACATAACATTCATTTATAAAAAACATGTACTCGGTCATATATACAAATTAAGTCTAATCTAAAAAACCTTAACCTTGTTACACTCTTTCTGCACACATCCTTTCTTGTTTTGGTTGTTAATGCCATCTATCTGTAACTCAGAGAAAGAGAAGAGAAAAACAAATTCACCACGAACTACCGGTATAACTTCTTCAGTTATTTATTGACAAACAAAAATGTTTTGCTAGAATTAATTTGAATTATAGGAGTATTTTTGTAGATATAAAAACGACAAGATGTTAGCAAAATTAAAAAAAAAATTCATGAGAATTACAAATATTATAATGAGACTTTAAAAAACATAGCCTTCTTGGCTATCAATAAACAAAAACGAAAAATGTCGCATTTCCCGGAAATGGTGTTTTTTTGTGTACTCTTCTCCGAGGTGAAAACATGTATACACCGATACGAATTCAACACGCTATAAAAAATGAGAGTAAGAGGTTTCGAAGGGACGGAGACGAGGAAATTTGGCTCTCTCATTTAGTTTTTTCTTTCTGATGATGACTATCTAAAGTGCCTTGCACATGAGAGCGAACAACGAATGGACGAACAAACGTGATTTTACATATTTCATAAAGTCAATTCCAAACAAAAACACATTTAAATTATAAGAAACCAATTGACAATAATGTTAGGATAATAAAATTTGCATTTTGTTCGCGCTCAACTTAACCTCAAAATTATACCACTCTTGTTTTGTTTTTGTGTGAAAGATTATGGCTGAGGAAAATATGGAGAAAAGGGTTGACAATTCGTCGCTGTCTGCGAATAGAAATAAAGCTCATGTGAAAGAAAAATCAAAATATGCGAACATCCACAGTTCGCAGTTCGTAGCTCATGTGCAAGATGCTTAAGAACAACTTTTCTTTTCATAAAACATGGTTATATCCGTCCGGTTCATCCAGGTTGAATTTTTTTTTTATCTGAAAAGATAATTTTTCTTCAATCGTTTGATATGATGCTACAATTAGTATTTCACGCCATAATGTTACATTATAATAGTTATTAACTACCTTTGGGCTTCTGTTAGATACAAAGCGATTAGAAAGTACTTCCTCATAATAAGTCTATATTAAAGCAATATTATGCTTAAGCTTACAGGTTTTGATGACGTGTATCAAAATAATGCTCTTTTTTATAAATTTTAACGAAATTGGCTTTGCAAAGTTCGTTAACTTTGTTAACTTCTTTATAGTTCTCTTAATTTTAGAGAGCGTTCTCTTATCGTGTTTTATAATACATGTATATTTCCTTATGTAAAAATAAAGAAATATCAAAAATAGTTAGCCGTAAGAAAGCTTATGCGTGCGGTGCGGCTATTCAAATATTACGGACTGTATCTAAAAATAAATAAATAAATTAGGTGGCGCAACAGTCCGTAGAGAACCAGGGCCTAGTGACTTACAACTCTCAACCATTCCTGTGTGCGAGTAATTGCAGGGATGGAGGGGACCGAACGGCTAATTTGAGAAAGCACTTTTTCATGACAAGAATTACAGAATTACTTTTGGAGAATTTGTCAATTCCTCGCAAGAGGCAGTACCCGTGAAAACTTTTTTTTTTTTAAATTAAGGTGGCACAGACAGGGATTGAACCTGATTGTATCTGATCTTTTTTATATAGCCCTTCCACATGTTTTAAAACAAAAAAAATATCTCCAACTATTGAGTAAGCTGCGTGAATTGATCAGCTTTAAGTTTTCACTGACTTTGGCTTGCCGAATAGTTTTCAAAAATTTTACACCCTAACTCATTAAGTTCGACGCATATATACATATGTATGTATGTCTTAAACGTCTCAACTATTTTGGTGGTT
Organism: Eupeodes latifasciatus; assembly: GCA_920104205.1. Classification (NCBI taxonomy): domain Eukaryota; kingdom Metazoa; phylum Arthropoda; class Insecta; order Diptera; family Syrphidae; genus Eupeodes; species Eupeodes latifasciatus. Next base: position 369,278,958 of record OV049924.1, read on the forward strand.
TTAAAACTCCAAGACCAGGATATGTTTTAAAAAATTCTAGGTTCTTCTTTTCCTGACAATCGTTTCTATAAATTTAACTACAAACCAATGTTGAAAGAAATTGAATATTAGATTTGTTTCCAAACCAACAACAGGTGACAAAATGTTTTCTGATTCCGTAACAATTCTATACATACATTTTACATACAATTCCTAAAGGTCTCATTGTTAAATCCGATCCTGAATATTGTAAAACCTAAAGAAGCATGACGTTTGCATGAATATGTATGAGAAACATTTATATCACAAACCAGCTACCAGAATTCAAAGGCTCATTTCAGTAACAGTTTGTTCTTCTATTATGTACATACTCGTATTTGTTGTCAAAATAAAAAGAGGATACAAAAATGTCCACCAAAATTAAAAAAAAAAAAAAATATTCAACCACCACGCCCACACACAATACGTCAAACGACACAATGAATTTAAGCCCCAAATGGCTCGAGTTGGATTACAAACATTCACAAAAACTCAAACCAAATAGACTCGAACCAAAAAAAAAAAAGAAAATATATTAATTGAATTCCAATTGCAACAACATTTATACACCCTTATGTCCACTGCATCATCCCTATATGAGTTTTTGGCTATTTCTATATGCAATACCGTCAAAAGGGTTGGGCGGGGATGGTGATAAAAATTTACATTTTATATAGTTGCAAGTTGCAATGCTTTGGTTGTATGTCCTTTTATTTTGTTTTTGTTAGCTTTTTATTCGCATTCAGTTTGATGTCTGTGCAATTCTGAAATACATACCACACCACCAAAAAAACTACCAAAACTGTGTTTTTCTATGGTGTTTTGGAATTTTTTGTGTTGTGTCCTTTTTGAAATAAAATAAATAGAATTATTTTAATGCATAGTCCGCAATTGAACTGCAATAAAGTATCTAGAAATCGATTGTGGTGTATTGTGTGCGACACTGTATTCGCATTGCTGGAACACTGTACCCTAAAGCTTTAGGAATTTGATGACATTTAGGTGTCCTATTCTCTATGATAGTTATACAGAAAAATAACAACAACAACAACAAGAATTTGGAAAACTCTGGGTTAAAAAAAGGGATAAAGACAAAACTTAGAGACAGAGAGATATAGAAAACGCAGTGTTAGTGGTATTCAACTGCCCATTTAGAATGTAAAATAAAATTGCTAAAATTGGAAATAAAATTGGCAAAAACATTTTAGGTCACCAACCACCACACTATACACGACAACACATACGTCAGTGCGGGGGATCGGATGTTATGCTTGGTTTAATGGAATTTTTAGTTTGGTCAAATGTCTATTGGTGGATGGATGTGAGATAATATAAGGATATACGAGTATAGGGCTATAGGGATATGGGTAGGATGGGTCTTAAAAAAACTCATCACTTCACATTTGGGAAAATGAAAAGTTTTTTAACATACACCATAGAAAACATACAAAACTGTCACCCATTCTAATGCGAATGAATGTGGAATGTTTTTCCTTTTTTTTTTATTGTTGTCTTCTTCTTTTTAATTTAACTGGGAAATAGGATTTTTAGTTGAAAACATAAAACAAAAAAAACAAACAGATGAGCTGCTGGCGTTGCATCGTGTGAATGAGGTTTTGAAGAAGTCGGCAATGGCGTTAAAGAAAACAAAAATCACCAAGCGACCAAAATGAGTTTTGTTTTCATCATTTTTGTTTAATCTTCTTTAGTAAACAAGAAATATTGTTTGGGTTAAAGCACAGATAAGAACTGTGGTTAAAGGTTGGGTTAAAGTTTCTTATAAATTTCGTCCTTGTAATGAAAGTATTTTCTCATAAGAGGCTTCGTCACTTTTGAAGGTTGCATTTCTTGATATTTGACAAGTAAAAACTACGCCATTTTTAAAATGGATACACGTTCCGAAGACGCATTAAAGTTGGTAAAGTTCACTGCAATTATGGTATACATTTTGCAGTCAGAGCGTCTATAAGAAAAAAAAATGTAAGCTTCTGGGACAAGTTTGTCATGTGAAGAATTGAAGCCGTGCGAGTGGCTCAAGAAAAACTGTTGAAAAACATTGCTTCTGAAAATCTTTGTTGTGACGAAAACTTAAAGTTTTCCAAAAATCAACGTAAAGACCTATCACAAAGATATTCGTTGTCTGCAGTCATTTCAGCAGGTCATTTAAACTTTTTGTCTATACACAACTTAAGACGTGTGCTGAACATTAGAGCGTGTTCCAAAATCATCATCAGGGCTTATTTCTTCAAATTTGGAGAAACTATCGACTGAGCACGCTACTATTAGATATATCTGATTTTGAATAGGAACGGCGCCAAGGTCGCACCACAGCCTCTTATACTGTGCATGTTTGCTAGAAGCGTTGTTTTAAAAAATAGTGATTTGTAGTGGTCTTCTAGATATTTTCTATGGAGTTATTTATATATTTATGTTAATGCCAGCAATCCTTTCAAGTTAAAACTATTTTTAAAAGGTTTAAAGTCATTTTCGCTAGTTATAGTTAAAGTCAAGGTTAAGATTCAAAATGAGCATTTAAAATTAATTCCAAAAGGTATTTTCCATAACATAAGAAAATCAAAAGAATTTTTTGTAAGTCAAACAAAAAACTGTTTTTAAAATTGTACCAATTTGGTATTACGTTACAATTTAAGTCGCTAGCGTTATCGGCTCGTGAGACATTTGGGGTCAACCAAATTTAATTTTTTTTAAATTGATACAGGTAAAACACTACATATTCTAGTTTGTTGAAAGTCATTTCTGCATCTTTTGATATTATTATCTGAAGAACAAAATTGTTTTGAAATTAATATCCCCACTTGCTTCACGACTTCAGAAATTTGTCTGGTAAATATCAACAACAATAAATTGTAACTAACATACCGCCAAAAAGCCCGAAATCAACCTTTCCAGTCAACAGTTTCCAGTCTTGCTCTATTACATGCTTAATTTCCAACGCGGAGAAGTTAATAAATTTGTAATATCAGGAACCGCATCCACTTGCAGCAGCAACATTTTTGACCGAAAATCACAATCAATGTTGATGAAAATGTAGAAAACTCTTCAATCGAGCTTAAGTTACAAAATGGGCTTCTTATAACATGGGATTCTTATATAAGGAATAACTGAAAAGTATACAAGAATGAACTAAGAAAATAGAAAAAAGTTCAATAAAAGAAACATCCGAAGTTTCTAGGCTAAGGAAAATTCTTTCAACCAGCCCAGTAGTGATCAGCTGTCTAAAAAATGCAGATGACCAATAGACAAATTCTAGCGAAGAATCGCTCACCTTAATACCCTCTTTCCACTACCAAACTACTCGTATAAGTAGTTTCAATCAAATACGTTTTAATATCGCTTCATACCCACAAGGTCTAATCACAATAAGGATAAGCTACAATGGGCTCTCAACTTTAAACCAAATAAATCTGCAGAACTAAAGGGTGTTTCAATAAGAGCGTATAGATATTGAAATGGAATGAAATGGCGTTGGCTGTGTGGCACGTAGCGCCGGCCGTCCTGCTGGAACCACATGTCGTCTAGGTCCATATGGTTCAATTTGGATAATAAGAAATTAGTTATCATCGTTATGTAGCCAAACAGTAACTTTTTGAGGATGCATTATCACCTGGTAAACATCGCGTGGGTTGATGTCGTCCCATATACGAAAATTTTGCTTGTTAACACACCATTTAACCAAAAATGCGCCTGGTCACTAAAGATGATTTTTCGGCTAAAATTGGGATCTTCTTCCAAACGATTCGAAGCCCAGTCAGCGAACAAACGGCGTTGTCTATGGTCATGAACTTTAAGCGCCTGGTCACTTAAGATGATTTTTCGGCTAAAATTGGGATCTTCTTCCAAACGATTCGAAGCCCAGTCAGCAAACAAACGGCGCGGCGTTGTCTATGGTCATGAACTTTGAGCTCCTGGATCAGTTAGATCTTGTACGGGTGTAGGCCCAAGTCCCGATACAAAATTCACCAAGTTGAAGTCTGCGAAAGGTCAAGTTCTTGTGCACGGCGGCGGGGAAAAGACTATCTCGGGTTCTACTGTACACTTTCACGGACCGCGGCGTTGTTATCAGCCGATCTTGTACGGATGTTGACTAATTGTTTACTAAACCGGTCGTCTCAAATTTGGCCACCAAACGTTGAACTGGCGACTGTGAAAGGCCACCACGTCTACCGTAACGAACACTCATTTTGATAAAGTTTTATCATTAGAACGTGCAGTTCAATCGTGTAATTTGCATTGATGATTTGGCATAAACAACTAAATAATAAACAAAAGATTTAACAGATGTCACCAAAACAAAATGGCCACCACTGGGCTCAAAAATACACTTTGATTGCACAATATCAGTTGAGCTCTAGAAAACCTCGAATATAATAACACTCTGCCTAAACCTGGTCCATACTCCATCAATGTAGAGAGAAGTTCTTGTTGTTTTTTAAACCCAAAGCGAGTAAATGCTAGCAAGTTTACCCTTATGATTACCAAAAGTCTATAATCATTCTTTCTCAAGACCTCATAGAGATTGATAAATATCTAAGTCACAACATGCCTACTGTAAGTGTTTTATTCAACACTCCAATATCATCAGAAAGACTCTATGGCTGCGTTCATTAACATTGCATTGACGGTGACAGCGCTGTTAACAATGTGGACACATTTGTAATAAAATATGCACTAATATCTCTATACGTAGAGAGATCGAACAGGAAGTTAATTCATAAAATGCTGACCAGCGAAATTAACTCAAAACTAGGCAGGTCTTCTGCCAGATTAGTTATCAGCAGAGGTATGCCTTAAGGCGAAACCTGGTAGTCAATGGAATTTTGACTAATCTGAATGTGATTGCTTATAGAAATGACTACGCTATACCTATCAGTTTCAGGTAAGCATCTTAATACCCGAACTTTTACAATGCGCTCTAGCCAAGCTTATGGAATGGGCTGATCGATAAGGATTAGGTGTCAACCACACAAAATCGATTTAGTTCTATTCTCCAGGAAATATATCATTTAAGACAACAAACTAAATTGGAAACGTAATAGGTATAAAAGAAAGAGTCTAGACAGAAAAGGGGTTTGCAAACCCGAAAAACCAATTGCTTTTACAAAACGGTAATCAGGGCGATTCTAGTATACAGTTTGGCAGTATGGTGAGCATTTGTCACCTCGAAAATTTTACGACTAAAATATGATTTCATCTCCAAAACAATTTTGTGCAACGAACAATAATGTTTTAACGTCTGATAAAATTTTGAGAAAAATCTAATTGACAGTTTTTTTTTATAAAAAATAAAAACCTAAAAAAACATTACTCAAAGTTGGTAAAAATTGAATTTCGACTCAAATATCTTTTTAAAAACTTGAGATTAAGGCTTCAAACTTATTTTATCTTATAAGAAACTAGCTTTTACCTGCGACTTCGTCCGCATTAGATATTTTTTTTTGGATAGTAGTATGAAAAAACCTGAGCTGTACTTTTGTGTACGTATGTATGTTTGAATTGTGCCGAGATGGGATGAGGCCATTCTAAGTGTGATTGTCATAGATTAGGTTAGGTTAATACATTTTAAGAAGAAGATAGGTCACTGCAATACATTTTTATATACTACGTTTTTTTTGTTTTTCCTTCCTTGGCCAGAACGTAAAGATTTTGTGGGTTTGAGACTCGTGAGCACGCTACATATAATTGTTCATGGGAGAAACTTTTTTTTTCCAAATTTTTTATTGAAAGTGCTGCTTTCAGAGTAAACCGCACTCTTTCAAAATAAAACGGCAAATCGGTTGGAATTATCGGAATACGGGGAATTAAAACATTCTTTCCTTTTGCTATTCGAGTCATGATTATAACTTTTATAATATTTCGTCCTAGGTGAGTAATCTGTAGCTGTGTACCATTACATAACTTTGGTGCGTCAAGATTTCTCATTAACAGGACTGGAACACCAACCTTCAATCTCAACTTATGAGAAGGCACCCCTGATAATTCCAAGGAATTAAGAAACTCTATGGGGTATGATGTTACTTGCTCCGTGTCCATAACGTTGTCTACTGAGAGGTACTCGACGATATCTCCCTCCACGTCTGACATAATTTGTTCGTTTATCTGGCTAACTATCTCATTAGTTATAGCCAGTGTTGCCGGAGAAAAATATAAGAAGGGAGTACTGAGGCCAGAAAAAGGGAGTATTTTGAAAAAAAATAGGAGTACATCATTTTTAGTCTTCAAAAATAGCTTCGGCACACATTTTTGTAACTTTTTTTTAAACCAAATCAGAATAAAAACATCAATGCTAAAAATAATAAGTACAATTTTGTTGTATCGTTTAGCTCTTCTTGAATCTTGTGAACAAGATCTAGGTTGCTGTCAGCAGATTCGAAAGAATATTCCAAAAAAATAATGAAGTAAAGCAGGCCACTGCTCTATTGTTCTTGCCATAACCTGTTCAAGAGGTAGCCACCTGGTGAAAGAAGTTTTAGGAATTTTATGTTTTGCAACGTTAAAATATTCTTGAAACTCTTTGAATTGGACTTGCTTTTTTGGACTATGTGAAAAGTAAACATATGTAGATGTTTCTTAGGAAGACCTCAATATTTTGTGGAATTTTCTAAGCTGCGGCTGAGGAGCAAAGATGTAACGAGTGGCACATACACCCTAGTGTAAACATATTTGGGTTTTCCTTTAAAAACAGAGAACGAACTCCACTTTTTTTTCCAACCATCACAGCAGCATTGTCAGAAGCAAAAACAATACAATTTTTAAACGGTATTTGAAAATCATTAAAGCACTTAAATACTACGTTGAAAATATATTTAGCATCAAACTCAAATAGCTCAATCAAGGAAAAGAATCGATCTCTTACTTTACCATAATTGAAATCAAAATACCTTACCATGACACAAAGACACTTTGAAGAACTAACATCTTGTTTTATCAATTACAACCGAAAACTTGTGTTTTCTTAAAACGTCTACTATTTTGCGATTCGCCTCTTCTAATAAGCTTGATGTTATTGTATCCTTCAGTTTCGTTCTACCAAGTTTCATATCTTTAATCGTATAACTGTCAATGTTCTTCATTAAGTCAATCAGAGGTTCAATCAAAGACATGGCTAGATTGTATTGTATAATGAACATTATAATTTTAAGTTCATGTATTTTTGCATTTTCATGCTTTTTAGTTGATTCAGGTTTAATATTATTTATTTTTGGTTGTTGCTTGAGAGATTTGAGTATTAATTGATGATTTTTTGATTGTTTATGTCTTATAATATGTTGTTTATTGTTTGTGAGTATTGTTTTACAATATGAACAAAACGGTTTTTCGTCGATTTCTTTAAGAAAATCAAAATCACTTAACCATCCTTGACGGAATATTTGCTTCTAATTTATGATTGTATTTGAAGAATTGGCAATTTTCTTAACTTCACCATCACCACCAGCCTCAAACATTTCAATGTCATCAGTTCTTTCCGTAGAGGATTTAAGTGATTCTCCCACAACAACAGGAACAGCAACAGACTCAATTGGCTTTGTAGCCGCAACAGGAGACATATGGATGTTAGCCGCAGTATCTGTGTTTGTCTTTACCGATTTTGTTTTGGCCTCAAAAGCATCCAATTTCAGTAAATATCTGTAATATAAGTTATTGAATTTTAGATTATTCTTAAAAGCAAAACAATATTTGAACCATTAATTTAACAAACCTTTTCATATTATTAAACTAAAGAACTTCAATATCTTTCCTGATAAGAACAAATAAAAAAAACACCTAACAGATGAGACAGAGGGAAGCCAACGAAAAACAAGAAAGGGAAATTCCCTTTTAGATGATGAGAGTACTGCCAAACTTGCAATAAATCTAAAATGAATTAAATATGTTTCGGTTGAGTTGACACTTGACATTACAGCTTGCTGCAAGTATAGGCTATTTTAAGACTTTAAAAAATAGGAGTACGAATGTGAAAGGAGGAGTACGGGAGTACGCAGCTGTTGAAAGTAGTACAATACTCCTCTATGGGAGTACTTTTGGCAACACTGGTTATAGCTACAATTGCCCTCTCACACAACCACTCCCGATTGCTTATATTTATATGCAGGTTTGGGTAGACATTACTTTTTAATTCATCTGTGCTACAGACAATTTGACAGAATTCATGACTCAATGTAATCGAGCCGTTACAGTCTGTTGGCATACAATCTTCTCCGATTTTTAGAAGAGCAGCGGCATATTTTCCTGCTTGAGAATCATTGTGTAGCTGTACTCGCATATTCGTAGTCAGACAAAACTTTTTTACATGAAGCCATAACACAGATGCTTTTAAACATGATTTTATTTCATCTGCCGGTGTACCTCTAATAATTACCGGCAGGGTCTGTCTAAAGTCGCCAGCTAAGAGAACCCCCATCACCATCCCTCCCATGATAGCCCGGTTGTTCTTGATGTCTTTCGGTGTACGATCTATTGCTTCAACTGCTTTTTTGTGGGACATTGTACATTCATCCCAAACTAACAATTTACACTGCTGCAACATTCTTCCACGCTCACTACTTTTGCTGATACATATTACATACTGGCGTTTCCTCATGAGCTAAGTTTCAGAGCGCTGTCCTGTCCGTCCACCACTAAGCAGCGTAGCTTCTATTCCTGAGGAAGCTACTGCTAAAGCAACTCCAATGTTTTTCCAAATTTGAGCTAACAATAGATTCAAAAGAAAAGTCTTGCCTGTGCCTCCTGGAGCATCTAAAAATAGCAAACCACCTTCTCCGCTGGAAATTTTGTGTATAACTGTGTCAAAAACTATTTTTTGCTCTGAATTTAAAAGTTTAACATATTCGACAACTTATTTCATAAGGGTTGGGAATGCGTTGTTTTCCCGTTATACCAATTTTATCCAAATATTATTCAAATCTTTGGTAATTTAGGAGTGAAAGCGATCAGAAAAAAAAACAATACTAAAAATTGATAAACATTTACTTTCGACTCAAATAGCTTTTCAAAAATTACAAATATTGGCTTCAAACTTATTTTATTTCACAGAAAATATTGTTTTCGATATTCAGTATTTTTTTTATAAAAATCCAACAGTCGGTTTTTTCATAAAAAAATAAAATCTACAAAAAATAGTACGCAAATTTGGTAAAAAATGATACATATAGACAAACTTTTACTGCTGGAACACAATGCAAAAATTGGAGCCGCAGCCGGAGCCGGAGTCGGAATAGCTGTCGTACGTTCACAGAAAGTACGCACACAATGCGTCGTACGGCTTTTTGATGTTATTTGGTATATTTGCAGTTTACAACCACATCAAATTTCTCCGAAAATATTTTTTTGTTCACTTTTATTTCTTATTTAAATATTTTTCCACTTTTTTATTGAAAAACTATTAAAAAAAATATAATCACCAAGTTATTCACTTCAAAAATGGAAAAGTCACATGTGTCGTACGTCAAAGTTAAAAGTTGGTCAACTCTTGCGACTCCGGCTGCGGCTCCGATTCCAGTTGCGTCGCGTTGTGTTCGTACATTTGCATTTGCATACATTGAATACTTTGACAGCTATTCCAGTTAGAGCCCGTTCACACGATCCCGAATCGGCGGTTTTTCCGTATCGGCGATTTTACCGTATAAGCCAGTGGCAATATAATTTAAATGAGTATATTTAGACGATACGGCATTTAACCGTATACGGTAAAATCACCGATTAGGTCGATTTTGTCATTCGGTTTTGTCTCTGCAAATCGTTTTCGGTCGTACGGCAAAAAAACCGATTCGGTTTATAGTGGCAATGGCAATGTATTTATATACAGTGCGTTCAGACGATTCGGTATTTTGACCGAAAGTGCGTCATTTTTCGTCTGGGCTACTGTGGAATAATGTATTGCTAGTATATAGTCGTTTTTGTGTTTTAAACCGAGTACGGTGTAGGGTTGAGTACGGTGTACGGTTAAATTACCGTACCGTCTGAACACTCCAACCGAAAGACACCGAATCGAGAAAATATCAGATACGGCGAAAATACCGAATCGTGTGAACGGGCTCTTACGACTCCGACTCCGGCTCCGACACCATTGTGTTCCAGCAGTTAAGCAAGACAAATCGACAGACGGGATGGGAAGTTATCAGTGTGGGTAGCATCCCAGCCTCTTTTTTACTTTGCGTTGATAGGTATAAACTTTACATTTAACAACAAAACAAAGCACTAAAAACTAATCATAGTAGTACGAGTACCTAAGTAAATATAAAAGCAAGGAGATTTTTGCCAAACAAAGCTATAAAATCGATTTAAGATCAAAAAATTTTAAAATGTTTATACACTGCCGATCAATAAAAAAGACTCAAGGCTTTTAAAAAAACTTGATTTTTTTTTTATTAAAAGACTTAAAAATTTTATGAAAATATGTTTTTTTTTATTATTCTGTATTCAATTCCAAATTAATTAAACAAAAATTACCATTCTAGGTCAAAGGGTTGTTTAGAAAAAAAAATGCGTGGATGAACCTCCAAAAAAGGCCACTTTATATTGATCAATCAAATAGACTCAAGGTCTAAAATGTATTAAAATAACAGATTCTTCAAAAAATTTAGTACTAAGTTGCACTTTTACAATATTTTGTTTTGAGCTTAGCTAATAATGGGTGTAGCCACCTTTATTTAAAATCACTTCATAAATTCGGTTAGTCATTGAATCGTAAAGGGACCTTAAGAGATCTAATGATAATTCGTTGCAGGCGCTCTTAATGGCATTTTTTAATAATTCGATATCTTCAAATTGTCTGCCAGATTGATACGCCTTACGCGAAAACCATCCCCACACATTCTCAATGGTGTTGAGGTCAGAAGAGTATGGAGGCCACTCCATTAAAGTCACATTTTGGTCACTAATCCATTTTTTTACCCTCCGATCAGTATGTATTGGGGCATTATCGTGTTGAAATATCCATTGAGATGACCCAAACATGTTAGAAAAGAAGGAAAATCTTTTTTGAAGTAGTTCCTTGTAGCGTACGGCATTCATCTTATTTGAAACAAACTGGAGTTCGAATGCACCATAGTAGGATATATCACCCCACACCTTTATTCCACCCTCACGGCTATGGTGACGGGTTAAATAGTGTTCTTCCTTTTTTATGTCATGAAAATAGTAATTGAAACCATCTGGTTCATCCAAATTAAAGCGTTTTTCATCAGAAAAAAACGATTTGATACCACTCCCTATTTCATAACATGTGACTCCAAAAAGACAGCGAGCATGCTTACGACTACGAGACTCGGTAAGCGGTGTTTTTTTTTTTTTAATTTTAATCTTTTTAGATGATTTGATTTCCTTATTTCTCGCCGTACGGTAGCTATACTCGAATTTAATCCCAAATTTAATCGAATTTTGGCTGCAGAACACATTGAGTTTGAGGCTTCTCGGAGAATTCTTCGCACTTCGTATGCAGTAAGTGCTTTCCTAGCAGGCTTTTTCATATTTTTTCTATAACTTGATGGATTTTTGAGAAAACTCTGACTTCTGGAATTTTTTTTCTGCTATTTGCCTCGTTGTAAGGTTGCTGTCGCGATAGGCCAATATTTTGCCCTTTTCCTCCGAAGTTAAGGCTGCACCATGACTCATTTTTTTGTTCCCCTAATCGATTATTATACGAAAACAACTAAATTGACCTTTTAAATTGAACAGCAAATCGCAAACTAAAATTACAACCTCGGGCTCGGAGTGTCTGAGTCTATTCTGGTGATCGCCCAAAAAGAACATTTTGCTGGCAAAAACAAATGCAAAAAAGAATAGAAAATAACTGTAAAATTTCTACATCCAAATCTTACCTCTTAAATTTTTCTAACTGCTTGCTCTAAAAAAAACAACAAAAGTTGGGGCTATAGCTTTTTACAATAAAGAGAAAATCAAAGTGTAAAAGACAAAGCATGTTGAGTTTATTTGATTGATCGGCAGTGTACATTTCCATACAATACACTTCTAACCTTAAGAAATTTTAAGTGCCCGGGTAGCTCAGTTGGTAGAGCGTTGGACTTTTAATCCAACGGTCCAGGGTTCAAGTCCCTGCTCGGGCGGCAACTTTTTTATTACTTTCGATAACCTCCACTGAAGATGAAATGATTTTATGAAATAATTAATAATAAACAATTTAATCAAAAATATAAAATAATTAAAACAGAACAGAGTACGTAGTTTGCCCTTTTGGTTCACTTTCTTTTTTAATCAAAAATTTTCACTTCAATATTTTAAACATTGTTTTTTATTTCATGTTTTGTTCTTTAGTAAGTTCATAAATTTATTAAACGTCTCAACTCTCAAATAAGTATTCTAAATCACGTTTCCACCTTTTGTTCAACTAAAAGTATGCAATAGTTTGCACAGCTTGCAGCAACAGTAAAGGCCACAAAGAAAGTGCTCTCCACTGCAAACGGACTAAAAATACACGTTTGATTGTAAATTTCACATCAAATAAATACGTTTCCTATTTTTATCTAGAAAAATGAAATAAGGAAAATGAGAATAAAGAAAAAAAAAACACATTTTCTATAATAAAAAGGAAAATATCAATTTTCTTTTTGAATTTCGAAACTAAACTTCAAATGGAAGCAAAGCTGCAGAAGGTAGGTGAAATGATATAAAATCTGATATGAGCTACATAGGAGTTTAGTGAAAAATTAAAAGAGATAAGAAATCAGCACGACTCAGCACATTACGAATTTTCACAATTCCACCTCCCCAGCGCTTTGTCGCTTACCTATTATATTATTAGATGTTTTCTATATTAGGCGATGTGTCTGGATCTGGAAAAAGGTGTTCATTCCTTTCATACCCATGGTTCGACGTACAACGTTCGATTCGATTCGCAGACAAAGTGTCGTGTGTCGTATGTGTCGTCCTTGCAGAGGCAGACACAGCACACCAGGCTACAGGCAGTGACACTATCTTTCTGCATTAAGGATATATTGGCATTCGAATCGTGAAAGAAAAAATCTATCTTCCCGTTTATCACTCTTTTTTCCTATGTTTGTCTTATTCTGAAAGAAGTAAAAATAAAAAAATATTGTCTTGGATACATTTGATGAAGACTTACAGTGTCTGTCTTGGAATGTGTTTTCGTTTTTCTATAGATCCTTTCATAAAGGGAAAATTTATATCACAAGGAGTGAAATGTAATTTTATATCCTCCCCCTTTACAGACATCATCATCATCATCTGTTGCGCCACACAAATACCATACTCGTTCGTAATATGTACCTTTGATTTTGTTTGTAAAAAGATCTTTTTAGGGGATATTGATAAATTGAATCAGAGCAAAGAAATTCATACACAAGAAAATTTATATGTCCTTAAGGGATGGTGGAACGGAATGGAAAACATAAACGTAGGGTTCACCACATCTCAAAAAAAAAAAAGCTAACAAAAGTTGAACAGAAATTGGGTTTAGGGTGACCAAAAATATCATAATCAGATTACTTTTGCCTTTTATCTTATGAGAAGCTTTATTTTTGGGTGATAGATACTTTTTTTCTATGATTTTTCTTTTCTTCAACAATATATAGAAAGAGAGCTTAGTTAGTTATAATCTATTGAATAAAAAGGCCTAAAGGGACTTGAGTTTAGGTCTTTTATAAACTTATATAAGTATAGAAAAACATATGAACAAAATTATATTCTATAAAGAAAACCAAATTTGAAATAAAGATGTCTAATCAAAAGAAAAGAAAATCTTGTTGACTTTTCACCAGTTCTTTGTGTAATGTAAGTTATAGCAAAATACTTCCGGTTTGTGGTTTTGTGATTTCCGTATTTCTTTAGCATTCATGGAGGTCCATCTGTGATTTAATGGTTTAGATCCTTTTGGAGAAGGTAAGATTATTAGCAAACTGTCTTATCGAAAATGCGTGCTTTTGGTATTGATGAACCTCTTCTTCGTTCGATTAGAAACAACCTCTCCAACCTCTCCGTTCAATACAAATTGTATTGGATGGTTACAATTTGATGGTGTTCCCTAAGGCTCCATTTTAGATCCTACTCTCTTCCTTATATTCATAACGATCTATTCATTAAACTGTTTCGCTGACGACGTTAGTGGTTCGTATTCGTTTCTAGACTCACATCCTTGCCGTTCGGATGTGGAACTTCAACGGCAGGATATTATAAGCTCATTAAATTCCGATCATGTTGGGGAATTATTAACCGTGTAGAATTTAATGCTTCAAAAACTCAATGCTGTCTCCTGTCGTTAAAGCGTAACTCACCCAATACAATACCATTGTGAAATGAACACATATTCGAACTTATCAAAAATGCTGCTACTAAGTGCTTAGGATTTCTCCGACGCGACGGTGCAAGAAATTTTTAACCCTTTCTGAGCTATTTGTAACTAAAGCCTTCATTCGTCTAAAACTTAAATATATTTGTGCAAGTGCCCCTTAGACAAGTTTAAGTCATTTGGATAGAATCCAAGATCTTTGAAAATGATAGGCGAAAGAACTATAACCTACAAATTTACATTAATCGAACCCCACACAATGTTACTTGCCTTTCGCTGTTTTATGGATATTTTTACAAACAATGTTCTGTCAAACTAGCAAGTTGCATTCCCCCCTCAAAAATGTCAGCCTTAATACTCGCACTTGCAAGAATGTTCCTCAGTTTACCATTGTTTTCAATTTCGGATCCTGGGATTTGGTGGGTGATGCTCATAACTTTATTTGTAGTGCTCTTATCAACCTTTCAAAGGAGCTCTGTAACATGAAAAAGTACCGCCAAATGTGTAGATCTTTCTCCTTTCATGCACTTTTTTAAGAATTAAACGATACATATGTCTGATATTTATGAAATTTTAAAGGTTGCGCTGTTAAAACAACATTTGGAGCAATATCTAAAACAAACAAAAGTTATTTAAGATATGACAGAAAAGTCCAAGTCTTGGCAGTCGTTCCGCAATACAAGTTTTAACAGAATACTTTAAAAACTTGCTTGTTTCCATACCTAACCAAAATCAGAACATGTTTGTCCTTTCTTAATTTGAAAAAAATCTAGATGCGAGGATACGGCACCTAGAATAGAACCAAGAATTAAAAACATTAATCATTACTTGCAAACCAAATAAGGTATCAGGACTAGATCTACAGAACAAGTATTCTACAGAGAAATCTCTAAAATACATGACGCAATGTTTCGATCAGATATTTAACGAAGGATCAGTAGATGAAAATTTCAGAACAAACATCAGCTTCTCAAAGGAAATAATCGCTTCTTTTTTCCATATATGATGCGACTGATGATTAATAAATTGCAACAGTTCTGAAGAACATGGAACTGAAGGGTCAACACAAGCAAATCGAAATGAAGGCACGAGTACGATAACTTTGGCGCCAAGATATAATAACGGTTTGTGGTAGAGGGTCTTAGTACAAGCATTTTTTACTATGGGAGGGGAGGTCTATCTCCCCCCGTTTAGGCGGGAGGGGCAATTTAAAAAAGTTATTATATAAAATGGAAAAAAATAATAATAATAATTAAAAAATAACGGTGATACTAACAATTAAGTTGTATACATTTTTTTAAAGCCAACAATGTTGTTCTATTAGCCAGTTTTTAAATCAAGTCAAAACTATACGTAGTTTTTGAAAAATTTAATTTTAAACTCAAAATTTGAGTAAAAAAAGTTAAAAAAAGGTTTAAAGTGTAACTTTTTCAATACTTCAAGATTATCTACCATTGTTTTTATTTCAGAATTTATTGCTCTTATTTGTTTTTGATCAAAAACTGAAAACTAGATGATTTTATATCTTTTAGTTTTTGAGAAAATTGAAAATAACCACAACTACTATTTTAATTTAATTCTTTTTTTTGTTGCTTGAGTGGTCTTATTTTGATAGTAATAATTAATAGTATTTGCGTATGCGTAATGCGTGTTTGGGTGTATGCAACAGTAACGTGTGCGCGAGTTTGGGTGTGTGCAACAGTGGGATCTGTAACCCCCCTGCTTGGGAACACTATAGGATTTGGGGTGGGTGCAAGTTGGAGTGCGTGCAAGGTGGGGAGGGTGCAAGGTGCGGTGGGTGCAATATGGGGTGCATGCAAAGTTTCTTTTGCATTTAAATAAGCTGGATTTAAGAAAAATTAATTTACCTCTTAATCCATATTCGATTATTACTATCAAAATAAGACTACGTTAATACTTAAGCAAGGAAAAAGTAATTTAATTAAAATATTTTGTTTTGGTAATTTTCAATTTTCTCAAGAACTAGAAGACATAAAGTCATCTAGTTTTCAGTTTTTGATCAAAAACAAATAAGAGCAATGAATTATAAAAAAAATAGTATATAATCTGAAAGTTTTGAAAAATTACACTTTAAACCTTTTTTTAACTTTTTTTATCACAAATTTTGACTTTAAAACAATTTTTTTCAAAAACTATGCATAGTTTTGACTTGATTTAGAAACAAGCTAATAGACAAAAGTGTTGGCTTTAAAAAAAGGTATAATACTTAATTATAAGTATTACCGTTATTTTTTAATTATTTTTTTTCCATTTAATGTACATATTTTTTTTAAACTGCCCCTACCGCCTAAACGGGGGGAGATAGACCCCCCCTCCCATAGTAAAAAATGCTTGTTTTTAACTGTTCTATACAAATCCGTCCTTAAACTTTGTCGCCAAAGTTATCGTACTCTCCCCGAAATGAATGTAAGAAAGGTCATGGAATACAAACCGTAAAGACTACGCAAAATCGTGGCTTCTTATCTTATCCACGAGATAGTCAATTTGTTAGTGAATGGTCAGGATTTTTAATAAAGCACAATGTGCAACAATGGCGTCTTTAGGCATGGGCCCGGTGGGCCAGGGCCCCGCAATTATTTGGCCCCCAAATCCACCAACTCAAAATGAATAAATCTATACAAGAATTATATAGAAAACGAAATAAGTAGACAGTAATAGAAAAACAAGTTGAAGTTCTCCTCCTCAACATCTTAAACTTCTGGCAACATGAATCTTTAATCATACACCTGAACACGCTGTCAATATTATTTTAACAACTCTGCTTTCGTTCTACTCTACAGTTCTGCACACATGTTGACTTTTCTACTCACTCCATAAACAAACACAAAGTTGTCTCATGATGATTCATTTATCGCAGATCATTTAAAAAAATGTGAGAACTCAGGGAAGGGATATACTTCCTATTTATCAGCAAATATTTGCAACGAATTCATTAATATAATGGAAAAACAAATCCTAATGAAAATTTTAGGTGAAATAAGATCGGCAAAAAATTTGTACCTAAGTGTTGACAGTACACCCTACCTTTTTCATATCGACCAGTTGAATTTGTAATTCGGTATGTTAAAAATTGTGTTCCCATCGTAAGGTTCTTCAAATGTATACCTATTCAAGAGCATAAATCTGAATATTTGGCTGACACAATCTTGACATTTCTGGAAAATCATGATATTTCAATAGAGGATTGTAGAGGGCAAAGCTATGATAATCCGTCTAATATGTCGGAAAAGATTCTGGTTTGCAAGCACGATTAAAGAAGAAGTGCGAATTTGCTACCTTTTTTTCCTTGTGCAGCACATTCTCTTAACTTAGTAGGCCTTCATGCGGCTGGTTGTGTGCAGGAGGCAACAAGTTTCTTTCAAGTGGTTCAAAAAATATACAACTTTTTTTCTGCTTCTACCCATCGCTGGAATAAATTGAATGAATGTTTAGGTTCACATAGAGTTCTTAAAAGCCTTTCTGAAACAAGATGGTCTGCACGAGCTGATGCAGTTAACGCGCTCCATCATGGTTATAAGCAAATTACTGCCTTAACATCTATCTCTAGAGATCCAGAGCAAGCTCCAGAAACAAAAAGTGAAGCGCTTAGACTGTCTAAGAAAATGTCAAAACTGGAGTTCCTCATTTTAACAGAAATTTGGAGCACAATATTAGAAATAATTCATAAAACCAGCAAATGCCTTCAAAAAGAAACAATAACGATTGACGTTGCTGCCAATTTGCTTTGTTCTTTCATAAATGATATGAGGGAGAATTTTGATAAATTTGAAGCGTATGCCAAAATTCAGAATCCGGATGCTAATTTTAAAGACTTATTGCAACGAAATTCGCGTGCCACATATTTTGATGTTCCTGCACCATCCGTCCAGCTAATTGGGAAAGAAAAGTTTAAAATATCAACTTTTTTTCCAATTATTGACACTATTACTTTACAATTAAAAATACGATCCAATTGCTATCAAGAAATTAATGCATTGTTTGGCTTTTTTTGTCGATTGCAATATTTGACTTCAGTGGAGTTGCAAAATTCTTGCGAACAGTTTTCAAAAAACCATAGAGATGTTAATGCAGAAGAGAAGAATGCTTGCACCTCGCCTCGTACAGTATTTAAAAGAATTCAATAAAGATGTAAATGAAGATCTTATTACAATATCAAAATTGTACAGTCTAATTACAGTGGATGAAATTGGGAACACATTTCCAAATGTAAAAACTACCTGTAGAATTTTTTTTATCTTTGATGGTTTCAAACAGCAGTGGAGAGCGTTCATTTTCGAAATTGAATCGGATTAAAAATTAACTTCGAAGCACAATGCTACAAGATAGACTAAACAGCTTGTCAATTTTATCAATTGAAAATGAATTACTGCAGGAAATTGAATTTGATGACTTAAATTATGATTTTGCAACTGACAAAGACAGAAAAGTATGCCTTCAATTATATTTTATTGTATACTTAAACTTACATACACATATATCTAAAAAAAAAAAAAAACAAATCAAAACAAATATAAAGAAATAAACTTGCATAAAATTAAAAAAAAATATGAAAACATTAGACATCAACCAAAAAAAACAATAAAAATTATCAAAAATCAACTATAAAGAAAAATGTTCAACTATTGAAGGTAAATTAAAAAAAAATTTAAAAGTATACAAAAAATATCTGTTTTATGTTTTTTTTAGTCCTTTTTAAAAAGTAAAAATATGTAAAAAAAACTAACTAATTTTAAAATGATTTTTTTAACCTAAAGAATTAAAAGAAAAATATATTATACCTACTTGTTTTGGCCCCCAAATCCTATTGGGCCCAGGGCCCTCAAAATTTTAAAGACGCCCCTGTGTGCAATTAGATATTGAATGCAAAACAACTTGGGAAAAATCATTTAACACTTTTAGGAATTGTATCAAAAAATACAAATTTGATCTATTTCGTGAAAAAGCTATGCAAAGTGAATCAAGGAGCCTTCATGGAGGATTAAATAACAATCTTATAAACAACTATTTTTACGCCAACAATAGTAAAGACACTATTTATACAATCTTCAAGGCAAGGGTGGAACTCAAGTGCTTAATTTACATCCCTTATCAAAATGGCCCAAATATTGAGTGTACATGAATAACTGGCATGCAACAGAGGACGTGTTGAATTTCTCCAGGACTTGCCCGATTCTTAACTTAATTGTAGAAGCACACTGGGGTAAGAACAATCTAACTATGGATGAAATCAAAACCATTTCAAACGGTGATTGTTACATTACATGTATAAAAATGAACGAGAGATTTTGATTCACAAATATACAGGGTCATCCATTTTGCGGTTTCAAAAGGAAACGTAAATAAAACACATAGGTATAAAATATTTGTTTTCATGATATTTCTATTTTTATTATAAAGTTTGACGTTCACATTATGTGCAAAACACTACATCATTTAAATGACCACCACGCGAATTGTTGCAGGCATGTATTTGATATCGATATCTCTATAGAAATGCCAAAAAATGATACGGACGTACGAACGTTAAAAGTACGTATACGCGCAGACACAGACATTTTCTAAAAACTAATATTCTAGGGACCTCGAAACGTTGAGAAATGTCAAAATTTTTAATTTGAAAAATCGGACTTTCTATGGGAAGTTAAAAATGAAAATCTTGTATATATAATAAAGTCGTGTTAGTTACACTTTTTATAACTCAAGAACGCCTGTACCGATATGGCTTAAAATATGGTGGGTAGGTAGCTTAGAGCCAGGAGACGGACATAATACTGTTTATCCCGTTTTATAGCGTTCCCGTGTGACTTGAAATAAAACGTCAGTCACAATAAAACGTGGTATAACAAAAAAGAATCAGACTTGGAATAACAAAACGCAAATGACAGCTATTTATGTACGACGTACATCTCAATTTATGATCGCAATATTATTGTAATGCAAATTATTATTCGAAAGCCACAATATAATCTGTTAGCTTCAAACTATTCTAACAGATGGCAACATCTGTTGACTGGATTGTTACTAATAGATGGCGATATGTCAAACTTCCAAACGTTTCATATAAGCTACAATTTAATAGCACAACTACCACATGTTGCTGAGGCTAAAGTATATGTATGTAGTTAAATTTATTTTGAAGTAAACGAAATACAGTGAACTTTACTTTTTCAATTGTTGGTTTTAGCAATTTTCGAACAATTACTAGATATTGGGAACGGTTAAATAGACCCGCAAACAAATGCACAATGCATTAAACTGCCAGACAATTTCTGCACTGTTCTTCAGGAAAAAAAATTAATTGATTCAAAGTATATTTCCGGATATACAGAGTAATTACTTGAATTGTAACTGGCTCAGTCATCGGGCTATTTTGGCAGCCAAAAATGTTGATGTTGACGAAATTAACTTCCAGGTATAACAGTTGCTACCAGGCGATCTGATGTCTTTTAAATCAATCGATACTGTTGTTTATGCATATACAGAGTAGACATACCCGGAATGCCACTACATAATCTTCGATTAAAGATTGGTTCGCCTATAATTCTCCTGCGTGATTTGAATCCACCTTAATTATGTAACACGTACACGCTTAGTCATCAAAAAGATCACCGGAAATATTCTTGAAGCAACCATTTTAACTGGAAAGTTTAAAGGAAAAGTGGTCGTGTTGCCACGTAGTCCAATAATACATTCAGATTCTACCATATCTTCCAAAGGTTACAGTTTCAAATTCGTTAAGATTTTTACATAATCTATAAATAAGTACCAAGGCTCAACAATGTCCATTTGTGGTTTAGATTTGGAAAATCCATGTTTTTCTTATGAGCAGCTACATATATGTTGCATGTTCACGTGTAGGTTAGCCAAAAAAAAATGTGCACCTATTAGTGAATTGAAATTAAAAATATTTATAATTCAAAGTAATAAATATTGTTGGATGATTTTGAACTATCCGCCCTACCTTCATAGCTAATTTATAAGTTTAACTATCACATGAACTAAAAACTTTGTAATACAGTGGCGAGCACATGTGGATACATAATTCTCAAATTTTACTTTGGGATACCACAAAATGCGCAAAAATATAGTTATCACGGTCATTCTTTTTTTAATTAGTTCTTTATTTTCCTTAGAAACTATAAAAATAAAAACTTTTTGCAAAACTTAAATCCAAAATAAACATTTAATTCAAATTATGAAAAATAAGAATGTATCCACTTTTGCGCGTTTTAGGAAGTCGTTTTTTTTCTTAGCTGGCAACGCTAATTTATGAGTGTAAGAAAACAAAAATTTACAGTTATTCTTACTGTTATGCAACTCATCAAAACAAACCACATTTCGTTTAAAAGTAATTAGTTTCTGTAAATATTTTCTGCTGTTCAGTGCAAAAAAGGTTTTTTAACAACAATTAGGAAAATTTCGGAAAATTTGGAAAATCAAATTATTGAAATGACAACAAAAAGTTATTCAGCTATTTTTAAAGCCAACATTTTTGTCTATTAGCTTATTTTTAAATCAATTCAAAACTATGCATAGTTTTTGAAAAAAATTGTTTTAAACTAAAAATGTATGCAAAAAAAATTAAAAAAAAAAGGTTTAAAGTGTAGTTTTTCAAAACTTTTAAATTATCTACTGTTTTTTTTTTAGAATTCATTGCTCTTATTTGTTTTTAATCAAAAACTGAAAACTAGATGACTTTATGTCTTCTAGTTCTTGAGAAAATTGAAAATTACCAAAAAAAATATTTTAATTAAATTACTTTTTCCTTGCTTGAGTATTTACGTAGGCTTATTTTGATAGTAATAATCGAATATGGATTAAGAGGTAAATTAATTTTTCTTAAATCCAGCTTATTTAAATACAAAAGAAACTTTGCATGCACCCCATTTTGCACTCACCGCACCCTCCCCACCTTGCACCCACCTCAAATCCTATAGTGTTCCCATGCAGGGGGGTTGCGTACACCCAAACTCGCACCTACCATTATTTTATTACTATCAAAATAAGACCACACAAGATAATTAAATTAAAATAGTAATTGTCGTTATTTTCAAATTTCTCTCATCTAGTTTTCAGTTTTTGATCAAAAACAAATAAGAGCAATAAATTCTTAAATAAAAACAATAGTAGATAATCTTGGAGTATTGAAAATTTACACTTTAAACCTTTTCTTAACTTTTTTTTACTCAAATTTTGAGTTTAAAATTAAATGTTTCAAAAACAACGCATAGTTTTGACTTGATTTAAAAACTGGCTCATAAAACAGAATGTTGACTTTAAAAAAATGTAAAACACTTAATTGTAAGTATACCGTTATTTTTTAACTTTTTTTCCCATTTTAAATAATATTTTTTTTTAAATTGCGCCTCCCGCCTAAACGGAGGGAGATAGACCCCCCTCATATAGTAAAAAATGCTTGTTTTTAACTATTCTTAAAAAATCCGTTATAATATCTTGTTGCCTGAGTTATCGTACTCTTGCCCGTGGCCGAGTTAGCTAGTATTGAATAAAGATCTAACTTACTAAATATCAAAATTGTAAGATCTCACTGGTCTAATTGAGCTTCCAACTTCAAAAATGTGTTAAGGCCCTATTTCAAAGAACCGTAGTGTCTAGCAGACAAGAATGTGATTTAAAATGGAATAAGGTATACAAACAAATCTGTTGCTTTCTGTACTTTTTCTTCAAGATAAGGTATGTATACTTTTCCTCTTATATTAAAACGCGTCATCATAGTTTCAAGGGACAAGAATGCATCTAACCACAAGAATTTTTCATTAAGATTTAGTTAAGGTAGGTAGTTAACTATATACCTATACTTGGTTTAAAAGATGGTAAGTAAAAGTAAGTAAGGTACCTATGCATCGAAACTCTTGTACCTTCACTAAATCAATACAATCAGAATCACTGCGTATTGCGCATATGCTTTGCTTTACATTACGAATGGCGATGGTGAAATGCCAAGGAAAAAACAAAATTTCTCACAGCACCACGTCCACTGACAAGCTGTGCAAAATTCAAAGTCAATCAATGACCACTACTGTAGGGTTAACAAGAAATGCACATTTATCCTAAAGATATGCAACATAAAAATTATTATCATGCTGATTTGACTATTTGTCTCTTTCTAAATCATAAAAATGATCATACCACATGATCAGCACGAAATAAAAAAAACAAAAAAGAACTAAAATAAAAAGCTCTTTCTCTCATCGAAATTAAATAAATTTCATTTTCTCCTTTTCTTCCTCTTTATCATCATCATTTTAAATTTATTGGTGGGTTCTTTTTTAATAAACAAGTTCTTCTTTCTCTCCATATCCATACTCACTTCACTGATTTATGGAACGACACAGTCATCTTACCCTCTCATTCTCGTCACCCCCCTCTTCTATTTCAACTTAAAACTAATAATTATCAAAGCAACAACAACAAACAAAATACCTATACGATAGATAAAGGGGCAATATAGACATAGAAAGAGGCAGAGGGAAAGGCGGCAAATGCAGAAGCAGAGGCAGACTGAAAACTGAATCCAATCCAATTGAAAGCATTTAAAACGGAAAAAATAAGAGAAGGGGTACCGGTAACTCCCCTTTACCTCACCTCTGTTTAACTCTATCAACAAGACGAAATACCGGTCATTGAAAAATTCCATCAGCTTCAGCTTCACGAACGAAGAAACGCAAACGAAGAATCACCACCGCACCGCATTGGTCTTACAGTCTCTGTCACAGTCACCGTTCTCAGACTCACTTAGATTATTTTTATCGACTTTACAAACAGCTACATACTCTACGTCTACGCTGCCTGCCGCTCGTTTTCGTTCCGTGTTCCGTCAGCAGAGTCAAGTCGACAAGTCGTTGAGTCTTTCAGTTCGCTAACGCTATCGTACCGCTCGCATCATAGAAATTCCTGCTCTGGTACCACTGGTCTCAGGTCTGGCTCTCCGTCTCGTTGGTTTTTTAATTGTCGTTTGTCGCTAGTTGCTCATTTCTTGACTTCATTGCTTTACGTAGCTTTAGCTTTAGAGCTCGTCGCTGCCTTGTCAAATTGACTGTTTTGTTGTAAAGTACCACGTAGTAGTTCACTTTTCTCGTTGCTCCTCGTGTATATTTTGTGTTTTCCTTACAGTAAATTGCAGGAAAATCCATTTTCTATCCTAAATAGAAATAAAGTGAATTCCTACCTGCTCTGCTCTTTTTAATTATACTACAGAGAGTGGTGTGTGCATAGCTAGTATTATAACAAAACAAGCGAGTGTACAAAGTGCGAATTAATTTATTAGTGATTTGATAAGAAAAATTAATTAAAAAAAAATCAAATATGAGGGAAATCGTTCATCTGCAAGCCGGCCAATGTGGCAACCAAATTGGATCAAAGGTTGGTGTGTTATTTTTGATATGAAATAAAATTATAACTGTGCTTATCTTTGACTGTAAATGTTATGAAATTTTGATTAAAAATTGTTATTTTCTTTTAAATAATACCTACATATGTACATATATTTATGCAGGTGCAAATTAAGATAGGGAGGTTAGGTATTTTATAGGAAGGTAAGGAAAATTGCTATAAGAAAGACCATTTTGTGTCATTCTTGCTTCTTTTTCGTTTCGTTTTTTCTCTTTTTTTCTCGTTTTTCCTCTTTTTTTTTGTTCTTTT
The DNA here is from genome assembly GCA_920104205.1 of Eupeodes latifasciatus. Lineage (NCBI taxonomy): Eukaryota > Metazoa > Arthropoda > Insecta > Diptera > Syrphidae > Eupeodes > Eupeodes latifasciatus. The sequence goes on from OV049924.1 coordinate 369,303,940, forward strand.
CTATTTGCCTTTTCGTTGTTCTTTTGTGCTATTCTCAATTAAGTTAAGGCAAAGCTTTCTCTCTGCTTTACATTATTTCGTGTTTCCTTATGTTTTTTTTTTTTCGTTTTATTTGAATTTTCCTCTTTTTCTTTCTTTTGCTCATTCTTATTTTCAATGTTTCTTTTTCTGTTTTTAGTTCCCTGTTGCGCCGCAGCCGCTTTTGAAAAATTCCACGTGTTTTACTGTGTGGTGTTTTATGTCTGAAATATGCAAGCTTCCCTATATCCCTATAAAATACCGTCATTCTCATTTTAAAACGTCACGTCACGTCCGTCATTGTCGAATGTCATTTCAACGTTGTCTTTGGCTAAGTTGTTGAATATTAAGAATACTTATAAAGCGGAATGGATAGTTTAAGGGGGTGGATAATGGGTGGAATGATGTTGGAGGAGCACTGCTGGCTGATTAGATTACGCAAGAGTGTTTCTCGGTTTTCTAGTCATACTCATAGTCGCTCTAGTTGTCGTTGAAGTGCGCTTACGTCGTTTTTAACCTCATTATTGAATTAAAAAACCCGACTGATAGATTATATTATTATACCTATCAACATTTTTGTTCTACCTAGGTAGGAATACTATTTTGTTCTATTGGGCGCCTGTTGTGTCATCAGATCAGCTGCTTATTATTGCTTATCGATCAGGCGGCAGAGGTTTGCTGTTTTTATTTTTACACTCTGGCCTTATTGATTGATTTTGATTAGGATTGCATCATGCCTTCACTTATATGTATGTACATATGTTTTGAATTAATAAAATAAATTCTAAGGAAAGGAAATTCCATTGTTATGAAGATGTAGACTATCATTATTATATGGGTAGGTTTGGTAGATAGATATGAATTTTAGAATTGGAATTCCTTTTTGGTCCTATTCGAAGTCCTATGCTATATGTAGGTATAGGTTTTTAGGTACCTAACAGGGATAGGTTAATTAGGTAGACTGAGTAAGATAGCTGGGCATTTTTCTATACCTAACTATCAAATTCTAGATATTATGTACTGTACCTACCTAACCTATGTACCTATGGATTGATGACAAAAACACATTTACACACATCCTAACATTTACATCTATACAGATATGTATGTACATTCATGAATACATGTTTACGGATAAGAATATTGTGAATGGTAAAGAACAAAATAGAATCTTCCATTGAAAAAGTTTGGAACAGCGTGGTGCTGGTGTGGTGCCTGCCATAGCCATAAGCCATCATACATCATTTCATACCTACCTACCTACCCAGTGCTTCAATAATAAAATAAAATATGAAGTGGTTAAAGAATGTTTTTTTTTTTTTTTTAAATTTAATTTAATGGGTACAGGCACAGCACAGGGTGTTAGTTATGTTAGGTTGATTAATTTATCTGTGGGCACATATTTATATGAATGCGGGTAAGGTTTATTAGTTACCTAGGAACCTACGTCTTTTTGTGTGATATTTAGGTATCTAGTTTAATAGTAGCATTCACCTTCGAAATTCAGGATGCTAGGAGCAGCTGATAACAAATAGGTATTTTGTATTTAATGATCAGGATAATTCTAATTCAGATTAAAACCAAAACAAAAACAGAATTGTTTAGGTACCTAGTACATACATAGGTAGGGTACCCGCCTTAATGAAATTTTTCTAAAAAGGTATCGGCATCAGAGTTTCTGGGAATACCTTTGTATATATGTATGTTCATACATATGTACGTATGGAATATATACAAAAGAATTAATTAGAACTTGAACTTGGTTTTTATCTAACCAGTTAGGTTAGAAAGGTAATCTGGGTCATTCAAGAATATTTTTCAACACATATGTACATATGTCGTATGTACCTCAATTCCTTCGGCAAAAATTCACACTTTATATATGTAGGTATCTAAATAGAATAAAAAACTAGCTTACAATTGAATAAATTGCAATGAAATGAAATCAAATAGATAGGTACCTACCATTAGGTATACCTACTTGAGATCTATTTTCCATTTTGGTTTAGCATAACAATAAATGTTCTTATTTTGTCTAGCGTTCACGTCAAATGCACGAAAGTAGGTTCCTAAATTTAATTTATTTATCGGCCTTAACTTGACAAACATTGCTTAGTTGTCCAATAACTTCTTATACAAAACTTCCTAACCTTGTTGCTCAAAACATTTATTTGATATAAAACTAGGTATTATATGTTTGTACATAATCTAATTTGTCTAAATATTAACATAAGGAAGCATTGAATAAATGTCAATTTCGTTTCGGTTTCTCTTCTGTTATTATGAAGTGAGGCGCTCAAGAAAATAGAACCGCAATTATTGCCTTACATACTTAAGGAATAAGGAACCACAATAATGTTCGGGAATTAGATTTTGCGCCAGTTTGCAATGTCTTTAAGAATAGATGACAACCCAAAAAGTAGTCGTTCACACACTTCCCACATTTGTACGCTTATTAAAGCATTACGGGAACAAATATGCCATTGAAAACTCTTCGAAAGAGATAGATAATGTCCAGAGAATTGGATATATTGGCCAGATTTTTTCAATACTTATTAGGGAGCATTTACAGATAAAGGGCTATTGACGCTCGACTCTAAAAAGTTTTTGTGGCAAGAGTCAAAGGGCTACTACAGTAGCACGCGAGATGCGTTTGCTAAAAAGTTTTAAAAATATCCTTTTCAATGAAAATACCCGAATTGTGCTATAGCATTCTGTTGAGACAAATAATTCTAAGATAACACAAAGACAAAAGTGCTTTTAGAATCAATATGGTAGTTTTAAGAGAAGGTTAAGATTGGCTCTCGGGAAGCCCACATTTTAATCCTTAAGATTATTTTTATATTATTGGCCAGAATTGGAAAACGTGCCTTAAAGATACATTTTTAAGATAGAATTTACGGAAGCAGCGTCAAAAATATCAATGGAAACTGTGCGTTGTGTATTAATATAGGACGCTGGCAACAACGTTTAAGGACTTTCTTTGAAGCTCAGGGCGGTAATTTTAAGTTAAACTACTTTTTTAATTAAACTAATATATTATAGCCAAATAAATGTAAACCCAGTCACCTAATTACAGAGTAATAAAGTTCAGCTTTCGTATGAATGAAAAAAGTAGATCAGCTGACATTTTGACATGAGTAGACTTGATTTTATAGTAAGGGAGATTTGTAGTTTCTAAGTTTCAATTCAAGACATTTTTTTTGATACCTAGTCAATCATATACCTACTAGAAACTTTGCTTATAACTTCAAGTCCCTTATATTTTGTGAACTAACTAGTGGTTTTTAACCCGCTTAAAAGCCAAGCTATAAAAATTGTTAAAGTCAACATAAGCTTGTATCGAAAACCCAACAGAAATTTGATTTCGTTAAGAAAAGTAGGCCGCATAGCATATAACAAAATTTTTTAACATGTCAACAACCTGTCAAATAGTATTGGCAGCTGTAAATAATGAACTGGTTCAGACGACATAAGGTCCCTGAAAGTAAGGCAAGTTTCTATTATCTGATTGGTCAGCTGCCAAAAAATCACATTCCAATTAGAGCAACTTTATTGAAAAATTGACTGGAAAGTTAGTGAAAAAAAAAAATCTTCCTAACTATTAAGTCAAGTCTACTTACATACATATTATTTCAAAATGTCAGCTGATCAATTTTTTTTCTTTCAACGGAAAGCTAAATTTCATGTGATTTATTTATTTACTGCACAAATTTATTTCAAGTTTTGTGTAAAAGAATATAAATAAGTACTTCATATTTATAATAGAAAATTCAACTCTTGTTGGACTTGTTCCTTATGTAAAGTTTCTTTTTTAGATAGATTGTAGTGTTATTGATGTTTTCTTGTATCTGCACGATCAACTGAAGATCAAACTTAGTGAAGAAAAGTTCCAAGTTTGGAATAAATCACACCTGAAAATGGAAATAGTAGCTGCCTTGGTCTAAATTTGTGTGCAGTTGACTACAAAGTAAGCCCTTTATGGAAATCACCCTGTTGATCTTGTAAGCTTTGACGTAATGCGATTTCTTTTACACTTAAGCTCATTTTACACGTAACTCGCAACCGACAGCGATTAAGGGATGAAATGTTACAAATAAGAAAACCATCTGCGGCCGGTGGTAGACTTTTAGGGTGAAGATGAAAACATTTAGACAATTAAAAGAGAAAACTTGGTTTGGGTTTTAATTTGAATACTTTGAAAAAGTGTTTAAAAGTGAACAAAAGTTGTTTATCCAACATATCCTTAAACCAGCTGCCAGCAGCTACTTTTACCTAGCCTGATCGAAGTATACCTTTTCCATATGTAATATATTGTAATATGTTATTTATAATGAATTATCCCAAGGCGAGATGAAAAACAAAACTTATGAGTGTACATGCTCTGGGGTCCAAATTGACCTTTTGAGCTATAACTAGTAAGTTGGTCTGGAACACCTTGTAGTCGAATATTTGAAATAAGACATACCCATATTATAACATTTGACAATACCATCTTAGTTTATGTTTTACCAAAATGAAGCTAACGTGTTTATTTTTTTTAAGAAAAGATTATTGCTCATCATGAACATTGTCCTACCACGCATAGCTATAGCTTGATTGATATATAGATAGGTATATCTGTATAAAACAAAAATAAAACAATAAATTAAAATTAAAGTTGTTTTATCTCCATGATCCAAAAATACCCACTTGTAACTCGTGTTGTTTTCGTCGAGCGTATTTTATGTAGGCAAAACTGCTTTTTATTTTTAGACCAAATGTGTGGAGTTGATTCAACCAACGCAGCCGGTATAATTTTTATATTTTTGTTTAATGATGCATCATAAGCCGGTAAAGCTACATAATGCTTACTTACATGATGCAATAATAAGTCATGACATCATTTAATTGGAAATTATTCAGTTAAATATCAGAAAGAATTTATTCCTCGAAAATAAAGTAAAAATGTGTGCTCATACTTTTTAAGCATTGAACAAATTGAACCAATATGCTGTTGATGTGACGATCACGTACAAATTAAAGAAAGGAAGAAATTGGTGACCAATTTGAAATGGAATTCTTTAGAATTTTACAGAAAAATCATACCTATAAGAGTAAATAATAATGAAAGAGTAACATTTTTGTAATAAAATGAGTCAAATTGTTTTTATCGGGTTGAATGTTCTTTCTTTTAATTTACGCATTTCGAAATCTTACAGTCATGTATTTATTTAGTCATGATTTAGAAATTGTGTTTACTAATACGAAAACAGCTCTCTGTACTTTCAACTTTTAATAAAATTAAGTGTTTTGAATGCTATTTGACATTTGACACTTAGAAGTTTGTCAATGTTTGAAGTTTTATATTGATTTAGATTTGCAGTCAACTGCATTTATCTAACGTAAATTTTTACCAAGGCGACTATAGGTATAGTTCTTCATAAATTTCAAACTCAGAACACTCCTCGGGCAAGCTACAAGTCTATCACAATTTCAATTTGACAAGAAACACTTACACAAAATATTTAATGGACTTGTGCAGAAAATAAATAAATCATAAAGTAATAAAGTTCAGCTTTTATTTGAATGTAAAAACAGAATCAACTGTCATTTTGACATAAATAGGCTTGACTTGATAGTTAGGGAGATTTTTCTTAACTAATTTTTCAGTCAACTTTCCAATAAGTCCTTTATGTCGTCTAAACATGCCCATTGTTTTGGCATTTTAGCGATATTTATTTCAGCTGTCAATAATAAGAACTAAGCAGAGATCGTTTTCGCGAAATGCTAATTTTTAGTATTTTCAAGGCAACAATGTTTGAACAAGTATTTCAAACATTAGTAAGACTACATCCTAAAAGATATACAGATATTTCAGCACTGGCAAAAACAAAGACTAAAGCAAATTGGGTTTCTCATGGGTAAAATAAATTAATTTATTTTTTATTTAACATCAAATTTTAAGATCTGGATATTTTGGCAAATTTACCCTCATTTTGAGCTAATACTAATACAATTAAAAAAGAAATATTTTGCTAGAAATTTGACAGCTCTTCCCCACTCGTTAACATTTAAGCCTAGTACATACTTCCTCGTGAAGTGAACGTTCGCCAGTGGAGAAAGTGAACTTTTGACATTGCTCACTGGTACACACTTGTGAGTACACGTTGTGAACATTTGACGTTTCAAAAACACTCTTATGAAGACATAAATCCTTCGTACGTATCACCCTCCAAAACCCATTTGTTTATATTGTTGTATTTGTAATTTTGACATTATGTCCATGAATAAATGTGAAATTCAAATCACTGATAAACTAAATTTCCACGCACCGGACCTCATTAATTGTGTCTTAGTGTGCGTGTTTTCACGCACACTAAGAATTACTTTATGAGGTCCGTTTCCGGTTTAGTTTATAGGCGAACCGAGGATTTATATCTTTACTAGAGTGTTTTTTGTTTAAAACATCAATTTTGCTGTTTTTGAGAGGCCAACATCGTCAACTTCATCAGTTGAATCTTCAAATAGGTATTCTATTTCATATGACACCATTTTAACTTTTTTTTTAGAACAACGCGCAAGCAGCCACAAACTTTAAAATGCGGAAACCAAATGTCAAAGCTTCACCAACAGTTCCCGTACATTTTGCACGTGAATTGCCCGTGAACGAAAACTCTCCACTTTGTTCTCCACTCAGCTTCACGAGCAAGTTCACGGGTGAACCAAAAACTGAAATTTGTATGGGTTCACGAGCTGGTTCACAAGTATGTACTAGGCTTTAAACAATATTGTAACTTCCTGTAATTATAAATGAAAAACAAAAGGAATTCCAATCGTGTTCTATGGCCACGAAAGCAAATCAATCTTAAACGGAAATCTGAATTTACTCATTGAAAACCTTGCACGATACATGATTGAAAGATCTTCCAATACTGGCAGATTTTTAGCCAACAAATTTCATCAATTTTGTAAATAAATAAATTGGGTGGCGCAACAGTCCGTTGAGAACTAGGGCCTAGTGACGTTAAACTCTCCACCATTCCTGTGTGCGAATACTGTTGTAAGGGATGGAGGGGACCTACAGTTTTTTTAAGCCGAATCCGAACGGCTAATTTGAGAAAGCACTTTTCATGACAAGAATTACTCTTGGAGAATTCAATTCCTTGCAAGAGGCAGTACCCGTGAAAAAAACTTTAGATGGCACATGCAGGGATCGAACCCAAGACCTCTCGCATGACAGTCCAACTCACTAACCATCATGCCACGGGTATTACAATCATATAAATACCCAATTTTATTTGCCAAATGACAGACAAAAAAATTGACAGCCAACCGCGTCACACAATTTTTTATCAATAAATTGCCCGACTTCTAGTAATCTTTTAAAATCGACTAAACACACAATTTTTTGTACTTGCAAATAATTGGAAGATTAGACTAATTGGATATTGGATTCTTGCCAACAACATCTTGGATGATGTTTTAATAGTATTTTCAGCAAAGACTCCAATTGAACATTTCAGATGGTGCCACCCAAAAAGCCCATGGTGGGTATTTTAACAATAATGTATTCCTTACATAACGGCAGCGTTAAGCCTTAACACAGGCTTTATTTTATTTAAATCTATTAAAAGATAGGAAGCGCTTACTAAAAGACCCTGTAGTAAAGTCTAGCAACAAATCTTACGCACGCTATAATAGACGTTATTAGTGACTCAAGTATAAAAATGTTTCTCATTTTATAAATTTAAACCCGTTTAAAAGAAAAATGTCTATAACCATCTTCCATATAGAAGCAACTAGATTCACAGACATAGCTTAAATAGTCTTTCGCTATGGCATAGAAGACATGTAGTATAACCTTAACAGCTTGATCTAAGTTATTTGAACTCATTTGATAAACATTTGTTGCAGTGAGGTTTTTTTGAAATCCGACTTTCTCTTTCCCTGTCTCTTCACAGGCAAATAAAAATAAAAACAACCTCACTCTAGCCTTTTTTGGCCATTTATCAAATCACACTCTTGTGAGATCTTAAACCTACCTTATTTGATAGCTATAGAAATAGATAGAGATTTGTAGTGTAGTGTAGATGCGATTCATTTTAAAATTCCTATTCGGGTCAAAGAAATACTCGTACAATTAAATCGTTTTGAAAAGAATGGCTACAGTTATTTTGGACATTAAAGAGTTAGGTTACACGCTAAACTGACAGTGAGTGTTTGAATATCATTAACCTCAATTTTTAAATTAACAAAACTCAAAAAATAAAAAAAAACAAAAGACGTGTGTAGTACTTAAAGTATCTAATCCTCTGGGATTATAATGACTTGGTTGGCCTTTATATTTAAGAAAAACAAACAACGGAAGTTTGAAGTTAATGAATTCCAGAGGAAAAGAAAATGAAAATATTAAAAATACCTTAGGAACAGAAGGAAAGAAATGTGGAAAAAGTAATTTGCTGTGACATTAGGAGCATGAAACAATTTTCTATAAAGAATGCAAGTTGACAATGTCTACTTTTTTGTTTATTTCAGAAGAAAGCTTGGGAAAGTCTTATAACATTGATATTGTGTTTTATAAATCTGTTAAATATGTATGTTTTTAGTATGAATTTTTAGTGAGCAATTTTTAATGAAAGCAAAACTCAAAGACTCCCACAGCAGTGAGTTTTTTTTTAAATATTTTTTGGTAACTTGAATTATAAATAATTACTATTTGTTGTTTGGATAGTGCCAAAACTCCCACAACTAAGCTGATCAAGGTCAGATGGACTAATTTTATGTTGACGAAGTTTAATTAAATAAATGATTTTTTTGATGAACAAATAGAATATTAAATGCTCCAATATTTTTTGTACAAATTGATTTCTGCTAACTTTGGGTCAAACATCTTTTTGTTTGGGTGGAAAAGAAACTTAAATAGAAAAATAGAAGACCGCTAATTACATTTTATGCATTGCGACCATTTTGATTCCAGGCTATCAAGTCATTAATTTGTTCCAATTTTTTTTGGAGCATAATAATATTTTCTTGCAACATTACATAAAATTAACTAACCTTATTTTTAAAGTTTTGAAGTCTATAAAACTAGAAAATTATTACGTAAAACTCTTTAAAGTAAACCCAAAAGATAAAAGTGCTTAAAGATTTATGTCTCTAATGCAGGAAAATCTGTTGTTTCTGCAATTACATACATACATACATCTGTTCTCGTATATAAATTAATTTTAATAATTTTCAAAACAAAACATTCAACAAACACTCAAAACTTCCAGGTTTCTCAAAAGCATTATGGTGGCCACACGCCCGGCTATGGCCAAAAAACGACCATTTGCTTTGAAGTGCTCCCAGTACCAACAACTTTTGTTTGATTAAAATCATCTTGTAGCCTTACACTGGAATGAAATTTCGTTTTAGACTCATGGATTTCTCATGATCTATGATTAAATGTCTATGGCGATACTGTATCCGAGTTCTGAGCTATCAACATAGAATTTTTTGAATATTTACTTGCACAACTCGACATTCAGTAAAATATACATTTTTGGAAGATATTCCAATATTGCCCGAAGTCTTCTAGTAGCATCCTATTAGGTTTTTTTGATTTTATCCAAACATTAGACATTTGTTTGGTAGAAAAGGGGCTGAAAATTGACGACAATTTTTTGTCTTCTAATTGAAAATTGTCTATTTACACGTTGGAAGACTTTTTTGACAGATGACAGAGAATTTATTTATAAGTGTAAACAACAGGTCGTGCAAAAACATTTCAACACATGTACATATATAAACAACATTGAAGCATTTGTTCGTGAGATACCGGCCGAAATGTTGGAAGAAGTATGCCAAAATTGGACTAAGTGGATGGACCATTTGAGGCGCAGTCAAGGTCAACATTTGCATGAAATAATCTTCAAACATTAAATTATATGGACCGTACTATCGATTCAAATAAAGATTTCATGAATTTGTTTGAATTTTATGTGTTTTTTTTTAAACTTTCCTATAGCTTTTAAAAAATCACCTTTTATAAAAAGTGAAACAATAATGATGCAGGCAATAACAACTATCTTGGTAGCATATTTGTTGAAGACCAGTGATGTACATAGATGTTGATTCGGTTTGTTAAAGAACTTTTTTTTGGTTATAAAAAGGGAATCGGCTCAAAGAATGTTCATGAAATCGAGACATTGTTGCTCGTCCGCTTGTCGGATTTGAAAGGTTAAAACTGAAGGTTGTGTGGAGGTTTAATTCCTTGACGGCCATCTCAGTTTCGTCGCCAAAGTCTTGCCAAACCCTGTCTCCTTATAGGCAATTTATTATCCGCAAAACCTGCATCCCACAAACATCATTTGGTCTCGATCTTCTGGATAAATTCTTGTTTGTTCATGCGTCCGATCCTTTTCAACTCTTCGTTGTTTTGCCAGAGGTTGATTTCATATTTCTTTCAATTTTCATAGTAAGCTTTTGTTGTTTTTTCCTGCTCAAAATTTCCTAGATGAACTTCCCTTTTAGTTAAGCAGTTTCTAAAAGTGTGTTGAGTTTTCTACATAAGCAAATGCAAGTTACAATGCTATAAGTTCATTTAATTGTAAAAAGCTAAAGCTCTATACATAGTTTATTAATTACCCTGCACAACTGCACAATCTTTTAAAAGAACAGAGGCAATGTTTTCAGCTGACCTTGTCTTTTGTCAGTAGTTTCAAATTTATGCACCACATATGTAAATTAGAAAAGAAAAAAACCGAATGGTTCTGGAAATTTTTTAACAGGCTTAATAAATAACAACCGTTTTGACAGAGAAACCTACAACAGAAATATGATCACTGACAAAGTTCAGAAGTCGGTATTGGAGGACCATTTCAATTTATTCGTAAGACCTGATTAAATGTTATAACTTATAAAGGGTTTCATTTTGATTTCGTTCAAAAAAAAAAAAAAAAAAAACCATTAATTTTTAAGTTAAATAGTCGTTACGGCTACGGTTGCAGCACCATTCCTTCAACAGAAATTCACACAATTAAGGCTTTATGTGCTCGATAACTTCAAAAATTCCATCCTTAAGATTTTAGAGCGTTTTAAAAAGCATTGGCATGGGCCTAATTTTTCATGTGTTTCCATAGAAGGTCTAAAGGTGTTTAATCACCATATCTCGGTGAAAAATTGTTTTATTTAGCTCTTCGAGAAATGACACTCACTCACGGACATAAAAAACTTATTAATCGCAGCTCGTTAGCGCAATCCAATCGCCTTAACAGTTGTACCAGTCTCATTTTCCAAAAGTAAAATCAAATTATACCACCAGCCCAAAACCGCTCCAAAAAGTAACACCTTGAGGATGGACTGACTTGATAAGACTTAATTTTCAATTTTCGAGTCTTAAATGCGATAATTCTGTTTATTAACGTAGCTTCCGAGGTGAAAATTGAGCTCATCACTAAAGATGATTTTTCGTTGAAAATCTGGATCATTTTGATACATTTTAAGAAACCAGTTAGGAAAGATCCGACGCACGTTGCTGGTGAGAAACGCTTTGAGAAACGTTTGAAAACCGCTCTTATCATTCCAAAAATTGACCTCGACAAACCTGGGTCTTCATCAACACTACGTGCCATAGCAGCAACATTTGTTCTTAACCAACGCACACGTTTTCGATTCTTCACATAACTAACTTGTCTGAAAAGCTCAAATTTGTTTCACAAATTTCACAAAGTGATATAGTCTTATAAACCGTGACTCCTAAATGTTCATCGATTTGGCACTGAATTTTTACAATTACAATGTATCGTTCCATTTTAAGTAAAAATAAATACAATGAAATCTTCTCAAAATTGCGGGCTATTCAAAATGAAACCCCTTATTGGAAATTAGTCAAAAAAAGTATTTTCATTATATTTTCGAATTAAATCAAGATTGATAATTTATTATATTTTTCATGAAATTATATAAATTCTCATATTTTATAAAAACCTTTCGAATGTAGGATAAATAAGAGATTAATTATATTTACCCTAATAATAGATTTCAGTCTCATAATAAAGTTCTTTGAAGATTTTTTTGTTTTTTTTTAAAGGTCTGTTCGTATATCCCAAAACACGCCAATTTCTCGGAGTTTTGAGAGAGTGCGAAAGTTTTAAAACAAACATACTTGTTATAAATAGTTATATATATGGTATATTATGCTTCATTTATAGTTTTTTATACATAAAGCTTAAAGATTTGTTGTTTTTTTTTTTTTTTTTTTTCGAAAAGAAGACAACCAACCTTTTTGAGCAATCTCTATGGATCCGTTCTCATTTTCCATTAAAATAAACTTAAAAAAGTCGTTTTTTTGTTAATGGACACAAAAAAGTGTTGACACAGTTCGTTTAAGTTCATTTCGACAAAAGTAATCCCAGATGGTTTTGTTCGGTATCGTTTTCCACCATAAAACAAAACACCACATAATACACAAGGTTCTCTATATTAGACGTGTAAAGCTGACACATCATCATCTCATGTGACAAAAAGACTTAAAAAAACACTATAGCTTTTTTAAAAACCTAATGTATTTATCATCATGAGCATCACTCGTTAGTTGCTGATCCGATTCCAGCATGCAGCAAAAACTATAGAGAATAATAAAAGCACCAGCGGTAGTGGCAGCGGCAAGTCCATGAATAGTTGAGTTAATTGCCTTTAAAATTATTTTATTTATATGGTAGAGCAAGCATTAACCTGAGCCTTCTCCTCTATCTGCTATAAGGTGAGCTAGTAGGTATATATAGATATTCGTATACTCTGCTACCTGATAGTTTTGAGTAACTATATGTTTCTATATATGTTAGGTTCAATACCGTGACTGTGCATCTCGAATAGTGCACGGTGGCGGTGAAGATAAATTAATCGACTAGCCAGGTACCTATAATGTTAGTTCAACTGACATGAATTCGCTTATGTTAGCTAAGCTATATCAATGGATATCATTTGGGAATAGTGCAAGGTACAGTTTAACTAAAATGACGTCAACTACTATGCCTTTATATAAAAATAGAATCATGTGTATTAATTTTTATATATTGTCATTTATAATAATAGGTTTTGTGTTTTGGGTGTTTGAAAAAATTATGAAAGTCTGATGTCAATTTTACTGCGATTTGAACAATTATATATTTTTAAAATAATTGTTAAAAAAAAAATGGGAAGAAATACAGTTCTGAAATGGAAATCTGTTATAAAATTTAATGGTGCATGAACTTGACGTTAAATTGGTCGGAAAGTGAAAAGCTGAAGGAATCACTAAAAACGGTTTTTGAAATGACTCATACAAATTATGTCTATTTTTAGCTTTTTAAGTCAATCTACTGTGACTATTATATTTCTCCATTTTAATTTTGTATTGAAATTCATGATTAAATCAAATCATTCCATCATCGTCAGTTAAATTCTTTTAAACGGGTTTGACTGTAACTATTTTACCAACATTTTGTAATCCTTAGAGTAAATATAACCTTGCCATTTGAATATCTGTTGAATTATGTTGGTACAAATATTTAACAATGAACGGCTGGTTTCTAGTGTTGCAGAGGAGGTTCCCAGACACTCCTCATTTATTTTCTTTACTTTTGTCTTGAACATGGAGGAGGATAGTCAAAAAAGGTTTCGAGTCAGGTAGAAATGGAAACTGTTAAAATAATAATACTAAAAAACATCTCATAGAAAAAGGTTATTGTTTGGATAAAGACTTTAAATAGATTCAAAGAAAAACACTTTAAAACAAAACAGAAAAGATGAATGAAAGAAAAACAGATCCCAACTTAGCTGAAAAGAAAATATTATTTTTAACATAAAAATATCTTATTATTATATGGACCGGGACCTAACCTAATGATTATTTTTTTAAGGAAAAACAAAAGAAGAAATAAGACTGAGTTATTGTAATTTCTACGATAATGGCTGTTTGCTGCTGTGTGACCTTATAGTCGAATTTTTCGACTCATGCATGTGAGCTGGAACAAACGAAAATCTAATGACTTTTATGGCCTTCATTTTTCCATTCAATGTTTCAATTTGAAATTCTTATAACATAACCTTTTCGAAGATCAACTATCAAATGAATAATATTTGATAGAATTTATCGATTGAAATAAAAATTGGTATTGCGAAAGTGAATTGATAAAATAAAGGGTGGTTAAATATTAAGGGCCGATGTTGATTTTCACTAAAACACAAATTATTTAGGAAATTACTGTCATTGCTTTTTATTATGATAATATTGGTATGGTTAATTTATGTATAGAACAAAATATCGCCCAAATAACCGCCTTGACTTCGGCGGGAAATCTCCATTCGATGGTCCAAATTTTCGATGACGCTGAGGTATAATTGAGGTTCTTTGCAGTTAATGTGCCGAATCATCACATCATTTAGGTCTTGAGTTTTTGCTGGCTTATCGTACACAATTTTCTTTCAAGTAACCCCAAATAAATAAGTCCAATGGTGTTAAATCACATGATCTTGGTGGCCAATTAACATCGCTAACACGTGAGATAACACCATTGTTTCATTAGCTGCTTGGCAAGTTGCATCGTCCTGTTAAAACCACATATCGTCATCATCCATATCTTCCGATTCGGTCCATACAAAATTCGTTATCATCTCACAATAGCAAACACCATTCACAGTAACTGCCTGACCGTCCTCATTTTTGAAAAAAAAAAAAAAAAAAAAAAAATAATGACGATGATGCCGTTAGCCAATAAACCGCACCAAAAAATAAGTTCGGATTTTGGGAAAAATTTAGATTGCAAAAATCGATGAAATGATGAAGCCTGTTGGCGTAACCACCGATTGATCAACTTAAAGCATCTTGCACATGAGCTACGAACTGCGAACTGTGGATGTTCGCATATTTTGACTTTTCTTTCACATGAGCTTTATTTCTATTCACAGACAGCAACGAATTGTCAACCCTTTTCTCCATATTTTCCTTAGCCATGATCTTTCACACAAAAACAAAACAAGAGCGGTATAATTTTGAGGTTAAGTTGAGCGCGAACAATTTATTCGTTGCAGTGTGGATGGTATGTGGAATGCGAATAGAGTTTGACAGTTCGTAGCAACCACACTGCAATTCGTTACTACCAAATTGTTTTTACAAAATTCTGTTGTTTTAGAGAACAAAATGCAAATTTTATTATCCTAATATTAGTGTCAATTGGTTTCTTATAATTTAAATGTGTTTTTGTGTGGAATTGACTTTTTGAAGTGTGTAAAATCACATTTGTTCGTCCATTCGCAGTTCGCAGTTCGTTGCTCATGTGCAAGGCACTTAAGGCTTCGGGTGTACGACTCTCTCCAGCTTAAGCATGGTTCGCCATGCTGTCGCCTACTATAAAATGTACTATAAAAGATTTTCTGAGATGTTTCGTCTTCGCTTATACGAGCTAGGAGATCACCGAGCTTAATTTTTGTCACAATATTAGCTTCGAGACAGACTGCATACAGTTCATGATTGTAAAAATCTCCGAAATCATTGTTCCTCACATGAGGTACCAAAAATACTCTGCAAGACCTTCCTCTCGAACGCGCCTAAGAGGTCGGAGTGCCTTTTTATAAGCTAACCATCGTCCTGTACAGCAGCAGCTTAGAAGTTATGGTAAGGTTTCTGGATTTAAAAAGCTTTGACAGACTGAAGTAGGCTATCTTTGGCTTTGAGCAACCACTCGTGTATTTGTTCTTCAATTTCGACAATTTCCGATTTTCTTATAAGAAACACTAACATTTTTCGAGCTTTAGTAATTTCCAAGAACTAATTGACATTAAGTCCCATATTTATGATATAAGTCTCATTTCGAAGGTTTTTAAGTCCAAGCCATACACATATTTTTGAGTTTTAGAAAAACTATTGATTTTGATATTGGTATCAGATGTTTTTTGAGAGCTTGAGAAATATTGTTGGAATTAATCTTTATTACAAAAATCTCGTAAATTTTCAAATTGTTTGAAACAATAAGTTAGTCATTCAGCATGGCTCAATAGCACTTACTATTGATGTCTTTACTTTAAGTACGGCAACTTTTCCTATTGACAAATCTTTTTTACTGAGCTTCGTCACTAAACGTTAATCTTCGGAAGAAGTGGAAACAGATAATTTTTGTTCAAAGTAAATTTTCACAATTCGAAAGCATTGTTCGGGAATTATTAAACTATATTTCTAAATAAAACTCAAAAACCGTACTGAACAGAAATGTCAACTGAGTTTGACATTTTCAACTGTCAAACCACAGACAACAACTCAACACAATCCATCTAAGATAAAAACATTCGAAACACACGTATTGTCATTTTATTCTCAAATAGCTACTCATTTGCAATTTTGTTGTTTCTACTTCCGGGAGAAAAGACAATGACTCAGGAGTTTTTATAATTTCTTACAATGGCACCTGATGATTAGTCGTATAAGGTGATGATTCTTTTAATCAATTCAAAGTGTCACTTCCTGACCATTACCAATTTGTTCAAATTTGTTATTCAAAAAAAATCTATTCTAATGATGTCACTTATAAATCAGCATTCAACGTGGTGCTTTACAAATAACTTTAATGATAATAAATGATTTTTTTTTTCATATGAATATATCATAAAGTTCATAGTTCTAACCTTGAGAAAGGTTAATATGGTATTGCTCATTCGCATGGTATTATTACTTGAATAATTCAAATGAGCATACCTAAAGCCTAAAATACAGAATAGTAGGATTTTTTTTGTAAGAATTGTTCAACTTTTACATATTTCTTCTGAAAAGATGGGTTTATTCTTTTTTTAATTTGTATTTCTGTAGTACCCGTAGCGTGATGGTTAGTGCGTTGGACTGTCATGCAAGGGATCTTGGGTTCAATCCCTGCCTGTGCCACCTAACTTTTTTCACGGGTACTGCCTCTTGCGAGGAATTGACAAATCCTCCAAGAGTAATTCTTGTCATGAAAAGTGCTTTATCAAAATTAGCCGTTCGGATTCGGCATATAAACTGTAGTTCCCTCCCATCTCTGACAACATTACTCGCACACAGGGATGGTTGAGAGTTGTAAGTCACTAGGCCCTGGTTTTCCATGGACTGTTGCGCCACCTAATTTATTTATTTATTTATTTTTATTTACGCAATCTAAAATATATTATACAAAGTTATTGTAAATTAAAACATAACGCATAAAGAATGGTTCTCCATTTAATAGTTCAGTTCTGCCAACGGAAAAAAGAAACATAACCAAGTGACAGCTGACAGTTCGGGGTTAGCAAAAATATAGCGCAATACGAATGACACGACAACATTTTCATTTTGTGATAAATATTTTAAGGTGGATGCACATTTGATCGATATGATCTTCGGTTATGATTAAGCTCATTTCAAGCTTGATGGCTTTTTCAATCGTCAAAATTGTGGGTTGGAGTTCTCAATTTTATATTAAAATACTTACTAAATTAAAATGGCGCTATATTCTTGGTCGGACTTGGGCCTCTACCAACATGCTGCAGCCAGCTCGGTCCCTAGCTAACTGTCTCCAGTCTTGCACGCGAAGTTGGTTGGGGTCCTCGACTACCTGCGTACTCCACCTAAGTTGCGGTGTTTCCTCTAATGCGCCGCCGCCGTCCCTGGAGAATGGAAGACTTTCCGGGCTGGATCGTTGATATCTATTCACTTTACATGTTCAGCTATTCTCAATTTGATTTCAGTGATTGTGTCGTTGTCTGAATTTATTGCGTTGCCTAGGTGGCAAAGTCCTTAACTACCTCAAAGTTATAGCTGTTCATTGTAACGTTTTTCCAAGACGTCGTCGTTCAATGTCCTTTCTTGATGTCAGCATATAAAGGGTGTCCCAAAATTAACGCAAGATTTGAATTAAATAGAAAACGCCGTTTTTAGTCTTTTGATAGTTATATTTTTATTGACTCGTAAAGTACATAGGATAGGGTTATGTATGGAATAACACATCGGACAAATGGCCTCCACGGCTTTGCATGCACATGCGCACTCTTTTGTTGAAATTTTCCATGACCATTCTGCATAAATGTGGCTGAATTTCGTTGATGCAGCGTTGAATCTCCTCCTTTAATGCACGGGTGGTTGTGGGCTTGTTGACATAGACTTGTGATTTCAAATAACCCCATAAAAAGAAGTCTAATGGTGTTAAATCACACGATCTAGGAGGCCAATTTTGATCACCGAAACGAGAGAGTACACGACCTGGAAATGTCTCATGCAGTAATTGAATTGTTTCACGGGCTGTATGACATGTGGCACCGTCTTGCTGAAACCACATGTTGGACACATCAATATCATCCAATTTTGGCAGAAAGAACTGTGTAATCATGTCGCGATATCGAGCACCAGTAACAGTCACTGCTTGACCAGCATCATTTTCAAAAAAATATGGCCAAATTATGCCTCCAACCCAAAATCCACACCATACAGTCACGAGTTGTGGATGCATTTGTTTTTCGACAATCACATGTGGGTTCTCCGAACCCCAAATGCGGCAATTTTGGCGATTGACAAAGCCATCAAGATGAAAATGTGCTTCATCGCTTAGGATGATTTTGCTCGAAAAATCAGCCGCCATGCTTTCACTATTTTTGAAATATTCTTTAATAATGAAGACACGTTGTTCTATCGTGTAACGCTCCATTTTTAATAACCCTATACTGTTAGCTGTCAAATTGCTCTTTTTCAGGGTTGCCAACACTTCACTGCACAAATGGCGGCAAATTCAAATCTTGCGTTAATTTTGGGACACCCTTTACATGGCTTTGTCCTCATTAAGCACTAAACCCATCTTATCCGCTTTCGTTGCAATGCTCACGCTTTGATCTTCAAATATGTCAATATCCTCAGTGTATCTGAGTAATTGAACAGACCTTTAGAAGATTGTACCTCTAGTGGGGACTATTAAGTTTTGGACAATTCTTTCCAGAACGATGTTGAAGAAGTCGCCTGGCAATGCATCTTGTCTAAAACCTTTTTTGATCTTAATCTTTTCCGATATTAATGGAGCAGCGTGCATCCTTCATTGTGATTCTGCACAAGTTTGACAGGAAGGCCAAAACTACACATTACTCTTCAAAGTTCTTCTCTTTAGACAATGTCATAAGCGGCCTTGAAATCGACAAGGAGATGGTTGGTATTTGGAGTTCCTGTGTTTTTTTTTTCCAAGATCTGCCGTAATGTTAATATTTGGTCAATGGTACACTTTCCTGCTCTGAAGCCACAATGATAATGGGCCTATCAGATTTTTGGCGAATTTCTTCAGATGTTGACATAATACCTCAGAAAGGAGACTCCTGGCGCATTTCAAAGGGACTCCTTTTTTGAGGGTTTAGCAAACTATGCACTTTTCGGACAGGCTTTCTTCCGGTCATATTTTGCAGATGAGTTGGTGCATACTCCTTGCCAAGTCATCGCCTGCTGCTTTTAATAATTCGGCAGCGGTACCATCAGCTCCAGCTGCTTTTTTGAACTTTAAATGTAATATAGCTATCTTTACTTCGACGACGACGTCGGGTTGGCGGAATTGTTGTTCGGCGTCTCCTAAGATTGAATTGTGCTATCTTAATTACAACGGAATTCGATTCGTCATCGCCGTTATTAAGGTTGAAGAAGTGGTATTTCCATATTCTGCTACGATGTTCCCCTGATCGTCTTTACCGTCTTCTGTTTGTGGCTGGTACCCTTGGGAATATATGTAAGTTATAAGACACCCTTTACATTATCATATTAACTAAAGATTACCAAAATAATACCTTAAAGGCACCTCAACAATTTTGTATTGCATGATGTACGTTTTTTCAGACAATTTTATCAAATTTTAAAAGTTAATCTTGGTATATTTACGAATGTGGCTTTTATAAGTTACACAAATTATAACCCCCTACATTCTACAACCAACACGCTATCCAAACAACATTTTTTCTGTTGATTTAACCTATGATGAGGCATTGCAAAAAAATCAATCTTCCCATATTACTTAAGACGGTTTTTTATTTTTCCTTAAATCAATTTTAGCCGCGCGCTTTAGAAAGCAAAAAGGAAGCGGAAATTTCTTTTCAGCTATCAGGCATTATTTACTTTGAAATCAAAGAAGAAGAAGAACAAAATTGATATAAAACAATTTTCGCTAAATCACTTTCCTGATGTTGCCCCCATATTTTCTGCACTATAAGGCGCATCAAAGGCGGTCCCATGAAACTCTGAACAGTGTCGGTATTTTATGCTAAATTGATATAGAGGAGGCCGCCGCGCCGATACAAGAATAAACCTATAACACATATTGTCTGCGTCTTTCCATACCTATATCGCCCTCGTCTCCCTTTTCTTCGCTAACACTGTTTGCTGTGCTGCATCAGTATACAACAATTGAATTTTGCATCGTTATATCCTTCGTCATATCCTTTTTACCAAAAAATAATACAAAAATAAAAAGAAATGAAAGTAAAATGATTACACCAGACTATAATGTGGCATGTGGCACGTGGGGATGGGTTCAGTTGTGAGGAAGTTAAAAAAAAAACACAATTCTGAAATCCTCCTCCTTGAAGGCATCATCATTTTTAATTTCCCAATTCTCCACCCAGTTTCCATATATCAAGTAAAAAAAGATAGAAACTTATCTTCACTCTAGGAAAAAAGAATCCCTTAATAATGTGACGCTGGGTATATGAGAATGCATATGTTAAATGCACAGGCAAACTCCAGGGTCAGTTTTTGAAAAAGGATCAACTTAGGGCGAATAATTCATAGTTTTTCGAAGCTTCTCCTTTCATTTTTGCATTTTTGAGCTCTATAAAATTTTTAATTGAATACAAAAACCCCAAAATTCAACCCAATCAAAAAGGCCTCACCAAAAATTAACTTTTGGTTGGCCCTTATGCGTTTTCCCAAACTCCAAATATGAACAGTTTCGATCCTGGATGTTGGAGGAAACAAAAATGTATAGAGACGCAGGGTCTCTTGGGGGGCTTTAGAGACTCCCATTTCTTGACTTCTTTTCAATGCACATTAAAATAGAAGCAGCATTAAAAAAAAAAAAGAGTCAACCTTTTAGTAGTTGATATGTATATTCATTTATAGACATGGATACGTTGCATACATGAAAAAGAAGTTTCCGGGGAAGTGGAGCGAGAAAGTTAAAAAAAAGAAGATAAAATCGCGTGCCATAAATATGGAAATTGCTTTTTTCATGGCCTGACCCCATTTGCAATATATTTTCATGATATCTTCTTCATATCGCATTTACATTAATTTTTCTTTGGCGTTATTTTTTGTTGGTTTAATATTTTTATTTAAATTTTTTTTTTCGTATGAAGTTTGCATTTTCGGTGATTTTCTTTTTTGATCCCTTACTATTAGGGTTTTAAGTTAAATTTATAAAACAAAAATTAGCATGTGACAACTTTGGTAAGAACTGATTCGAAAAGTTAAAAATTCGATCTCCACTAGTCATTACAGACTTTCCTTCTGCTATGGTAACTGATTTACTGAGTATTTAGCTGTCCAGAAATTAAATCTTGCCTTATAACTTTTCTATCACAGGTTTATGAAAAATTAACCTTTTATAAATGTTTTAAAGAAAAAAACGACTAAGATAAAATATTATTTAGTTGTTAAAAGAAAATTGTATGATGATATTGAAAAGAACCAGTGTTTATATTAGTTCCAAAAAGTTCAGATTTTTTTAGATGACTTATGAGTCTTTATTTTACTCTATATAAAGTTTTGAGAAACCTTGAATCTTATGTTTTGATGGTTTTGAAAAATACGTTTTAGAGGTAATGTTGCTGAATTTCTATTTCGAATTTAGATAGATTTTAGACATTTTCCCCACGTTTTTACATGTTTACAAAACTTGTTGTGATGGCGGTGGATTCGTTATTAAAACAAAGATTACTTTTCATTTTGAATAAATTTTAGTATAAATAGTTTGCGTTACTTTAAAATGTATTATTCTAGAAAATTGAATGAAATACTAAAAATATTTAAATTAGTATCTGAATATATAGGTTTCTTCTTGAATTTATTCATAACTTGAATAAGTGTTTTTGTTCGATTTGTTAAAGGTAATAGCTCAAAAACCAGACGTGAAAGGGTGATTTCGAAGTCTAATTCGAAATCACTCTATCCCTTTCTCTCTCGGAAAGTATAATAAATTTGACTGGAGGTTGATTTATGAAACAAATTGAAAAATTTTAAGAAAATTAAAATTTAAATATTTACTTACTCTTACTTATTTTCTAAAAATTCTCTTTAGTTATGAGTCTTCATTTGACTTTATATAAAGTTTTGAGAAAAACCATTAATTTGATACTTTTATAGTTTTGAAACTAACTACCTACTACCAATGTACAGTCTTATTTAAAAACGCTGTATAGAGCCTACATAAAGTTATGTAATCTCTATAATGCCTCTAAACGCAAAAATTCTATTTATAAAACTTATGCAAGGTTGTATAGTCTCATAATAAGCTAAACGCGTTTTGAGGTTGAATACAGCCTACATAAGGAAATTATTGTTATTATTATTTCATAAATGTCATTTTGATTTCTCTCCATTTTTGAAATTAAAATAAAAACAATAATGCCTCTCCAGTTTAGCTCGTTTATTAATGATTGAAAGAATTTAAATCGCGTTTTACCGACTCCAAGAAGGCGGAAAGTTTATAAAAAAAGGTTCAACCCAATGAGACTATAAGAAACGAAGAATTTAAAAAAAATATAGATTTTCGAAAGAGAATATCATACAAATAATTGGAATTATTTTTGTATATTTTATTTGTTATGACAACAAGCTGATTTGATAGACAGATACATAAATGGAATAGATTGCTCCATTTTGGTACTTCTTTTGATATAAGCATTGTATAACTTAAATTTATAGCAGAATTTTTAATAAATAGGAATTTTCGAAACGTTACATAGAGCCTACATAAATCCTTATGCACTGTATAACTATTCATCTGTTTAGCGAATTCTATTAAATAAGACTGATAATGTTGGGATATTTATATTGTTTAATATACCTACTTAAACTGCCGGTCATAAGGTTAGAAACAGGCATTTTCGAAAATTAAAATTGATATTTCTCCCGTTACATGATGGATTAGAAAAAAACAACTATGGTAAATGAGGGACTATTTTGTTAAAAACAAAATATAAAATTTGGGTAAAGGAGAGATTCAGCTTACGGAACTTTCATGGCAAATTGTTAATTGAGTCAAGAATATGCGAAAATAAATCGGATCATTAGATTAGAAGCAGTGCATACATTTTTCTTTCGGAAAAATGGTACAATTTATAAACTAATTGTTCTTGATTGAGTGTTAATAGAAATGGGCAACAAAAAATGTTTGACAGTGGAGGAAAGGACAAGAAAAAATGTTTATTGCTCTAAAGGTCTTTAATGCTTTGCTATAGCCTGAAAAAAAAATCGAAGTGAT
Source organism: Eupeodes latifasciatus (assembly GCA_920104205.1). Lineage (NCBI taxonomy): Eukaryota > Metazoa > Arthropoda > Insecta > Diptera > Syrphidae > Eupeodes > Eupeodes latifasciatus. The sequence goes on from OV049924.1 coordinate 369,327,405, forward strand.
CATTGTGTCAGCAATTATTTAAAAAACCATCTTACTCGAAAAATTATAAAAAAAAAACACTTCCTCTGCCTTAGGACTTCGCGAAACGCGAAATGTCCTTAGAATAGCGTCAAATTCAGCTTTATCGGCAGTTAAAACTAGGGAAAAAGCTAATGTTAAGGCCAGCTTATCCACTGTTAAATGCACAATACGTCAAGCTTAACACTTAAAGCGCCTAAAGCTTAAAAAAAACCACCACTTAATGACGCAAGGAAGAAGCAACGCTTATATTTCGAGAAAGATCACATGAGCTGGGATGTGCAAAATGGAATGAGCGCAAATGATTGGCGGAAGGTTATTTTTTTTTCCGACGAAAAAATTTGACCTAGATGGGCCGGATGATTATTATTATTATTTCCATGACCTGAGGAGAGAATAGTGATTTTTAAACCGTCACCATAGCAAAGAAGGAGTCATTATCGTCTGGGGCTCAATTTTATTGTATGGCGCTATCGAATCTGCTGGAATCAGTATTTCCCAATGTTAGTGGGCTTTTTGGACCAATTCCATGGATTTTTCAGCAGGAAAACGCTCCCATACACACAGCCCGAGAAGTAAAATCCCTTGTTACGAACCAAAATTTCCACTTGCTGCCTTAGCCACCATATTCCTCGGACCTTAACATACCTAATTGAAAATGTGTGGGGCTAGCTTACACGTAAAGTACATAAGGGAAGAGAGCAATACGATGACAAGGAAGCGCTAGTTCATGGTATAAAATTGGCCTGGAGTGAAATTTCTTTGGTCTACTTGGAATCTCTTTATAAATCCTTAAAAGATAGAGTTTTTGAAGTTATTTTAAAGGCTGGTGGTAGCACACATTATTAAAAACCTAATGTAAACTAAAAAACATAACAAAATACAAATACTTGCATTTTATTTCAATTTATTACTTGTGCTTCTAATTTAATGACTCGATTTATTTTCGCATATTCTTGACTCAATTAACAATTTGCCATGAAAGTTCCGTTAGCTAAATCTCTCCTTTACCCAAATTTTATGTTTTGTTGTTAACAAAATAGTCCTTCATTTACCAAAGTTGTTTTTTTCTAATCTAAAATGACGATTTTACTTCTCGAAAATGCCTGCTTCTAACCTTATGACCGGCAGTGTACATATTTCGAAAACTTTATGTAATTGTTTAGACAACAGATTCTTTACAAAAACAAAGCTTCAAAGGTAGCTTTGAATAATAAAGAAATGGATAGTGTCAAAAAGTCTTGTATACGTGTTTTTTTTTTCGAGTTTTAAAAAGTAGCATACCTATCCCGAATTCCAGCGTAATCGGAAACTTTTACGAATTCGGAAAAACCGTATCACAAAATCCGTTCGTAATGCAAAATCGAATAAGATTTTTCACTAGTAAAATTTTTGGCAATATTTTTTTTTTTTGGGAATTCGTAAATATTTCCAATTAAGATGGAATTCGTAATAGGGTTAAATACATCAATTTTGAAGTAGGTGAAATCTAAATACTAGAAACATCTCAACTGAGTATTGAAGAAAGAGATTATAAATTTGGAAAACCATCACAAATTTGATTGAAAAAAGTTATTCCATGAATTAACATAGTCTCAAAAAGTGTTACATATGTATGTGTTTTTTTTTTGGAATTGTAAAATGTAATATCTCAAAAACCTCACGTGATGGAGTATTTTTGAAGTTGGATTTGAATTAAGGCCATCAAAACCCATTTTGGTTTGGTGCATTTGGTTACGTTTTAATAAAGTCAAATTAAGAGTTTAAAAGAGGCTGGGATTAACCTCACACTTAAACATTTGTCAATGATATTGTTTGTTAAAAGTCAAATTGTCGTTTAACCCTTAGCGGCCACACAGGGTTATTTGTTACCCCAGCCAAAAAAATGCATTGAGCATTAGTTTCCTTTTGGCCTGAGGTATGTAAAAACTTACCCCAGTGTGGCCGTAACCTATGTTCAATACAAATATGTTTTTTTTTTTTTTGTTTAATCGACTTTAAATGAAACACATCTTATTCAATTGGGTTTTTCATAGTGGGGTAATGAGTAACCCCGTGTGATCGTTATATGGCCTGTATGAGGTGTGGCTACTAAGGGTTAAGGAACTAAACAAAATGCATAACGTAATTACAGCGTTAGCTGTTTGCTTTCAAAATATTCGAGAGGTTTACCAAATTCGGTAGGACTTTGTTTTTGATAAAATCATGTCCCTTGGGTTATTTAAAAAAAATTGTCCAAATGTTAAAAACAGTATTTTCTATATGCTTAATTAATTTTAAAGTCAATGCTTTTCTTTTTTTCAAAATAACTAATATGAAAATTAATTCTTCAATTATTTTGTAAAAAAAAAACACTATTTCATACTTAGAATTTTCAAAAAAATTTACCAGATGTCAACCTACGTTTTTAGTATAAAATTGGATAACACAATTCTTTGTTCTTAAAGTATTCGAGCTGAAAAATGTTCTTCTTTTGTTCTTTGATTTATTAAAAAAAAAACTGTTAATTGACTTTTTATTTCTTAAATACATATTCTTGAATACGTACATATATGTATGTATGTATGTATGTATGTAGATAAGACCGTTTAAAAAAGGTGTTCCGAAAGTAAGAAATCACGTTCCATCGGACGAACATAGATCTTTCTAAAAACGACTGATTTAGATTCTAGGTGCTTGAAAATCGTCAAGAAATTAAAAGAAATCAATTCTACAGTAGAGTTGAAATGTTTGAAAAGTTAAAGATGTTGACATGTATTCCCTTAAAACGCAAACAAAATAAAGTTAATCACTCGGGCGTATATGTAATTTTTTTTTCTTTGAAATGAAGCATTTTCAACTAAATCAATTTAATTTAGTCCTTGTTTTTTTTTTATATTAACTGCAACTTTATAGTTAAATATCATGAAAAATTTTAATAAAAAAAATAGGGTGAACATTAAATGAACTTTGTATTTTCCATACCATGTCTGTACATACATATTTTAAGCATTTTATAGATAACATGTTATTTAACTGTCTTCTTACATAGCTGTTATATGTTTATTTTGTATTGATGTAAAACTGTATCAAAATTAAAGCTGCCTTAAAAATTTGTTGTTGTTTTTTTATTTATGCACATGCAGACATAAAATATACATATATGTATGTATAGTATATATCAAAATCAAATAATTACTTGAAACCACAAAATGTTTTCTCTTATATGTATGTAAAGATTTTAATTATTTTCACTGCAAAACAATTAAATGAAAAATTTAATGTTATTTAAAAAAAAACCTATATACTCGTATATATTTAATATCTACATACCATTGCATATAATTAACTTAATCTATTTTCATAATAAATTAATTAATATTTTGTTTGTTTTTTTTATTTCAGGTAAATTGACTTCCTATTGGATATATAAGTACATATATGTATATTGTATACAGAGAAGGTATATACATACATATAGGAAAATATAATATATATGTATAGTATATACATACATATAGGATAATATAATTTTTGGCCACAATACTGTCTAAATAAAACCAAATACACATGGAAAGGATTTATACTTTTTAAACAATTAAAATTAAATTAATCCAATTACATCACAAGGCAAAATATATATACAATATACATATATTTCTTTTTTATTTATTTATTTGCTAAAAATATAATTATACTTCAGAGGTTTATACATATTTTATGTATTCCATATTATTGTTTTGAAAAATTAAAAAAAAAAAACAGAAACATTAATTTAATAAATCAATTGTCATCCATAAACCATATCAATTTAATATTAAACAAAATAAAACTGCAAACAAGAACATTGCTTGTGGTGCAGAAAAAGATTGAACCGAACTCAAACGCGTTCGTTGGTTCGTTCGTCTGTCCCTAGCAGAATACGCAATTACCATAGTTAATTTAAATTCTTTGATATGAAACTAATTAAAATTTCCCATTGAATGCGCTTGTAAATTCAACAAATGTGTACGCATTTTTATTTATTAGTTCAATACGTGATTAAAATTTTATATGTAGTATGTATTGTTTTTTCTGTTTCTTTTTCTGGTTCTTTTTTGTTTTAATTTCTCATCATAAAAAATAAAACTAAAATATATAAATAAAAAAATAAATTATGTATTCAGCATTAAAATTGAAATATTTCAATATACAAATTTTGAAAAAAAAAAAAAAAAAATGCTTTATTCTACAATAAACATACAACTATGGCCAAAATAAAAGGAACAAACCTTAATTTTTAGTAATTGTTCTTATGAACTGAAAAAGTTCTAAAATTTAACCATTTTATTTTTAATGGTAAATATTTTGTTAATGTTTCTTAATTTGTAATTTTTTCGAAGTAATATTGGTTTTGAGAATTTTGGAATGCACTGCTGTAGGATTTATACAAGGCTGACCGTAAAAATGGGAACACTTTAAAAAACAATAGCTTTTAATTAATTGTATTTGTTTCTTAGAAGACTTAGATACATGTTTTCGCCTTTTTATCTTGCGATCAATGGAATTGTTCTCAATGAGATTCAAGAAAATACAAACCACTCAAAAACATACATTTTCTTCCTTCAATATCCACTGCGTAAGATGTTTCATTTGTCATACTTTATATGTCTTTCGGAGTGGATGGACAATAGCATAAACTCTAATGTGCCTCAGGACTCTGCTTTGTCTCCGACACTCTTCCTTATTTTTATAAATGATCTTTTGTCTAGAACTTCTTATCCATTCAATTGTTTTTACCTTATATTTTCATGTTGGTTTTTATTTTAACATCGTTGTTCTTTGAGGGCAGCGTTTTCAATGTCACAGCTTATTCCAATTGGAAATCAAAAACCGTGTAAAATTTAGTTTTCTAAAATGCAAAACTGTTTATAGTGTCGCAAAAGCATAACCTTTCCCAAATGCCACTTTTCATGGATGTACTAAGTAATTTCATTGAAAACTATCTTTTGGATACTGATCATGTATTTGAAGTTGCCAGAAACGCTGGCAACGTTTTGTCTGCCGATGAAAGAAGTTTTGTAGGCCTTCTGATTTAAACAAAGCATTGTCGCAAGATTTCTTGTCTATAATTATTTTATTCCCCCCTAAACAATTCAACGGTAATGTCCGTACTTCTAAAAATGCTCATCTGTATAGCCTCTAACTCAACTTCAGTCATACTGACAAGTACAGAGATTTGTTCTTTAGCCGTACGTCGCGAATGTGGAATGCGGTATCACAATTTGTCTATTCCAGTCATTTCAATACGTTTTGCGTGCCTGTTGTTTGGCTGCCGACGTTCAAGCCAGGCGGCAAAGTAATTCGAAAGAGGTTACTTGTGATGTGACTCGGTCGCATATTAGGCTTATATTGCCGAATTTAACCTTAATGCTGATAGTCATGAAGCGCCCGCCCGTTGATGTACTTATAGCTCAAGGCTTGTTGCCTAAGCCTGGCGCCAATGACAAAGCCGCATCCATTCGCCGCAGTTTTTTTTTGCCTGCCAATCCCATCGCATTTCCTGGATGGCGTTGATATCTGTCTTTTATAGTAATCTTGGGCCTCCGCTAATTTTTCGGCTACACGTGGTCTATTAAGAGACCTAACATTCCATGGGTATATCCGAAGTTCGTTATCCTTAAATCGTTTCCTTGGGTTGTCAACAGTAAATCCGTCCCTATCCGAGGCTTGTTGGTGCCTCGCAACTAGTTTTTCTGTACGTGGTCAAGAAGTCACCCTGACGCACGACCTTCGACGTGAAGGACCAGCAAGAGCCGGCATAACCGCTCCTTACAGGCCTGAGTTGCGAATATGTCGTAGTAGCCCTATAAGGTGTTCACTAAGTAGCTCAACCTAACTTGTACTATAGACGCCACCGTCCGTTCCATTTGGCAAATTCCTTCGGTGTCCGTCTGGAAAAACCCCCTTTCTCATTTGCTATCCCCAATAACTTCTCATTGGAGTTGAAGCCCAGTCTCTAGTTGGGGTACTAGCCACCCGACGTTCACCGCTGGAAGGTGTACAGTAATAGTTCGCAGAAAGATGTGGGGTTTTAACACAAACCTGTGGACGCTTCTGTCCTCTTGGTTGCACATGTCTACCCTTCGTATAACAAGGGTAACGAAAAAACCCTTGAGTGACGCTTTTCAAGTAGCTCTGTCTCTTAAACTAATTTTTAAGGGATGTTTTTTAGATTCTTTAGATTTTGTATGACATTAAGTATAACATTTTTAATGTTCCTGATGCTGAATCTTGTCTCTTGTATGAATCTTAAGTGACTTCAAAATATTTTTAGGAGCAATGTATCACTGATATTTAATGAAAAATTGAGATGTTATTTCTAAATCAATTGAAGATTAAAAATTCTACTAAAACTTTGACTTCTTTTTATCACATTTTCGACATTGTCCAACATGCTGCAGGTGCTAAGGATTTCTTCGACGATGCAAGAAATTTTTTATCATTTATAATCTGCCTGTTTATTCGTCCAAAACTTGAATATAACTCGCATATTTGGTCATGTGCCCCTAAAACAAGTTTAAGTCATTTGGTTAGAATCCACAACAGAGCTTTGAAAATGATAGGTGATAGAACTATAACCAAATCATTTACATAACCCGAACACCGCCGCAATGTTTATTGCCTTTCGTTGTTCTACTGATATTTTTAAAAATAACTTTCTGTTCAATACAGTTGCATTCCCCCCTCTCCCCTCAAACAATTCAGCTGTAATACTCAAACTTGCAGGAATGCTCATCAGTTTACTTTTGAGCTTAATTTCGGACGTATACTTTCAAGTATAGAGATTCTTTTTTTAACCGTACATCGAGAATGTGGAATATTTTACAAAACTCTGTTTTTCCGGTATCACCGGTATCTCGCTTTTATTTTGTCCTTATTTTCCTAAGGCTGTGTTTAAACTTTAAATATGTTAAGCGTTTTTGACAGGCACTTAGCCTGTCAATTTTAAAAGAAAAACTTTTGTATGCTATTTTTATTCAAGCGTTTCTATTATGTTGACCAGCTTAGTGCACTGTATTCCACATATTGTTTCTATAGCTACTTCGAAAATTCTTAATTAAATAGTTTGACATTTTTACTTAAGTAAAAAAAACAACACTCCTCAAAAGTGTGAAATGTTCCTATGATTATGGCCATAGCTGTATGTACTACATATTCTACAAATGAAATAGCTTGAAGTTAAGGTAGGCGGGCGGGTTTAAGCGGCATATCAAAAATACAAGGCATACATTTATCGTATATACAAAATTTAAAGTTAAAACCTAAAATGCCGAAATGTTTTATGAATTTAATTGCATTCATTAAGAATTATTGTATAAAAACATACGCACATACACAACACGAAAAAATACACCTACCATAACTAATTAGATTATTTTGTTTTCAGTTGTTGTCAGATGAATAGGTTTTATGTAATTATCTAAAATATTATCTAATTTTAATCAAATGTTTTGGGTGTCGTTTTATCATCATCAGATAAATTTTATTTTTGGTTTGTTTAACATTTAATTCTGTTTTTTTTTGTTTTGTTGTATTATTATTTAAATTATATTTGAAATTAGCTCTTTTATTGAATTTTTCGTCGTACGGAACTTTTTTTTTTGTTTTGGTAATTTGATAATTTTGATTATATTCAATCATAAAAGACAATGACAACAATATGATAATAATAATTTTTGCATCTAAATATTTATAATTTGTTCGTGGGATTGCATCGAAATCGCATAATCCTATTGCAGAACAAGCTGCTTATAGTACTAAGTTTAAATATTAGCATTTAGCATATTTGTATGTAGTACTTGGAAAAATATCAAAAGCCACCATTTATGCGTCCCGTGTCGTCGCAAATCGTCGTAAGCAGTCAGTTGGTCGTCACATAATAAAAAACGCTTGGTTATTTTTAATTCCCTTAAATGGTAACTTAGAGTCATCATAACATGCTTATACAATGTAAGCATTTAAATATAACCTACGTACAAAGTAGAGTACGTTAACCCTCGAGGTTAATTATTATGTTATGGTGCTGTTACAGTTTCTACATGCTGTTGCTTTTTATAGTGTGTGTAAAGTGTAATTATTATTGAGGCCGAGGAAATAGTTTCGTTATTATTATCAAAGCATTACATTAATTAAAATTTTGCAGTTTGAACTCCTGCTTCATATTTTTCTTCGTTTGATTTTAACTAACTAAGTAAGTAGAAATGCTTATCTTGAAAAACTCATATTTTAAATGGATATTTGTCTGATTGAACCATCAGTGATAAGCCAAATGTTATTAAAATAAACAAGACTTTCAATCGTTCATAAATAAAATGCATGACTTGAACGAATATTTGGGTTTTGAAATCAAGTAAATTTGAATTTTTTATTTAATCGATATTGAAGGTAATTTTAAAGTTAATCCATCGTTTGAATGATATACATTCGTAACGCTGGGCATACTTTCTTACTCCGACTATATCTTTAGAACGGGTAATATAATTGCCTTCAAATTATTTAAGTTCGTAACTCTCAAAAAACTATGTGGCTTATTTTCATTGACAATAGACTGAAAACTACAGAACAAATATGTAGGTTACAAGTGTCAAATCATAAACTTCGGTCGGTCTCCAATTCAAATCATCTTCATGTGAGATGACCATATGCTCGAATAAATCATGTATTATTTCTAAAATGATGTAAACTGGGAGAAGCACATAACTTCGTCATCCTGTTAAAATTACATTTTAAATCATTCAATTAAACCCTCAATCCACGTCAAATAATGACATTTTTAGAATGGATTCGATGCTCTACGATCACATGAATCACATTCATCCAGAAATTAACTTCCTCTTTGAAAGTGATTTTTCAATCAAATATTAGATATAATATTTAATTTTTCCAGCCCACTATTCAGTGAACTTAAGTCTTCGATTTCTATATTTCAAGTTTCAATTCTACGAGTTGGTCTACGAAAGGCCAGGAGTTCTTGGAAACTGCAGGAAAACGACTGCTACGTATTTTCCGCACATTCTAACTGATATCGACGATTTTTTCGGGAAATCAAGTGTTGTTATGATTCTAGTTTTAATAATAAATTTTATTCTAGTTGAAAGCTTAAAATTCAAAATATTTTGTATGTTATATTTTTAATGATTAAGTCATCTCAAAGTCAACATACAAAATTTCTCAAAGTCAACATACAAAATTTCTCTTATAGGCCCGTAAAATTTCTGGCAAAATTTTAATTCGAATCGAACTAGTTTGGAAGAAACTCAATAATATTGGCGTTATTCTATTGAACTAGAAGTTGTAAAAAAGCGATTTGACGAACTAGACAACTTATGACGAGCAATTTTTAAACCTTACGCCTATTTTATTGGGATTTCAATGCACATAATTCTTAATGGCTTTAACATTCGGGTCAGACAACAACCGAAGGAATGTGTGCTCTGAGATCTTCGCTAAGTTGAACCACTCAGTTGGCCAACGATTCCCCGAACGAAGGTGGAGCAGACTTGTTGACTTGACTTGTTTCTTACCTATTGCTATTATATAGTGTTCTATATCCTCTAAGCACATCTGAACACTCTGTCATACCTGATAATTTCTCATGTAAAAACTCTCAAGTTGAATAAAGAGCTCCTAACAGAACCGTTTTCCAATATGAGAAAGCCAACTGGGGTGGTCTCAATAATTTCTCGATAGTGACGTTGACGCCAGCGCTAATAAGATCAGATGCTTGATTCTCTTGACACTGCGAAATTTTATCCCGAACATGAGGAACCTCGGTTAATGCGCTCTTTGTCAATAATAATCCTTTTGTTAGTTCTAAAGAGAGAGCTAATAAAAGCCAGTGAGTGTTATAACTCCGCCTGTCTTTAAGCGCATTAGTGATTCTATCAGACCATTTTTTTTCACTCGAAAAAGTCCTAAGTGTTGTTGAACACTGGCAAAATCACTGCGTAAGCTTTTTTATCTGTCCTACTCCTCCAGGTCTCGTTTTCAGAGGATGGAAAACAGCATTTGTACAGCCTATCCCCAAAAAATCCCCCTCACCCCCTAATTATCGAACCGATTGCACTTACTTTCCTTCTTTCCAAGATTATGGAATATCTCGACGAACGAAAGCTTTTTAATGACCAGCAGTACGGCTTTTACAGCATAAGTCCCCTTTTGATTATGATGACATGGTTCATCTCACCGAACAGTAGAGAAAATCTTTGCATCGCTTTCGAGAAAATAAGATTATTGGGCTTGATATTTCAAAAGCATTTGATAGGGTTTTACATCAGACCTTAACAAAAACGCTTGCTTTCAGTTTAAATGGAACCCTTCCTTGCTCGTGTGTCTCAGGGTTTTGTTTTGTCTCCAACACACTTTCTCATTTTTATTAACGATCTCCTGTCTGAAAATTCTAAGCCACTTACTTGTATCGCTGGCCCTCATATTAGTTTTAAGAGTCACATCCCTCCTCTTCGGATGTGGATTGTAAGGTAAATTGGGAATCATTATATATGTACGTTCAAAGCTTGATTATAACTCCCATCTCTGGGCTGTTACTCATGTAAGTTATTTAAGCCTCTTGGACAGTATTGAACGTATTGCATTTTATATGATTGGTGATCGTAAAGTGTCTTGCCTCTTCTAGGGAAATAACTAGCTGCATTCCTCCCCTTAAACAGTTCACACTCGCGCTTCTTGGGGTGGACAGCAAGATAACCTTGAGCCCATCTTCGGTTGTACTGTCAAATACAGAGATTCGGTTTTTTGCCGTACTACGCGAATGTAGAATGCCTTACTAAGCTCTGTCTTTCCCAGTAATTGTAATATTAAGAAATTAAAAACCAATGTTCATCACGCCGGTTAAAGCATTCCGGCGGCGGCGGCGGCGTTCCAAATTTGGTAATGACTATTCCTAGAAACTTTTATTAAAGTTGAATTATTTAAGTGGATAATATACCGCGGATCTGCAACTCAGTTGAATTTATTCAGCGTTTTAAATTTGTATTTTATTTCACAATGATATTGCAAAATTTTAAGTTTCAAAAACTCATAATGTTAAAAATGTTCAAAATACAAACTTTTTAAAAAAACATATCTTAGATGTGAACTAAATGATTGCAAATGGTTTGTTTTTTTATTTCTGTTTGATTGTGGCTAAAATTATCAAGTTCAAATATCCACACAACCTACTCAAAAAAAAAAACCTAAAACTCTTAAAAAATAATTACGAATTATTATTTTTCTTTACTTTTATAATGCTCCAACACCACACAAGTAGTATAGTTAAAGTAAGCGTTTTTAAATGCTCACTTCATCAACAGATCAACTCAAGTGGGTTAGGTTAGGTATACACTATTATACACGTCTACAGTAAATATAAATAGAAACATAAAGTCAATATTAAGAACTATCAAATACAGACAGTAAGAGTTTTGTTTGAGTATACATTGAAACTACCAGTGTCTGTCTTTATAGTGTCCGGAATCATATTGGTTCATAAAGTTTCTATTTTTTTTCTATAAGTATAAAAATAGGTAAAGCAAAATTTTATTTGTACTAGGAAAAAAGGACAACAGTTTTAAAAAGTCCAAGAAAAGTACTGTGCTATTTTTCATAAGGTGCTTTTTTAAGAGCTTGAGAACTTAAAATATTAAAAAAAAGTCAGAAATATTATGTGATTCAACACTTAACACCGTTAAATGGTCAAAGTGCTCTATAAACTTTTATTTTTCAAAGTTAATTTCCACCTTTGGAAGCTTTGATTCATGATGAATTTTTGTCAAACCTTACTGAAAATAAAAGTCATCATGTTTTGACATTTTCAGCTGTCAAAACAAAGAACACACTGATCGAAACTTTTTATTCAGCTATATTTTTTTTCGAAGTGAAATATCTTTTCTGTCGTAAACATTATGTACATAAAGTTCTTCGAAAAAACACTTGGCAACTCTTAAAAAGATACAAAATTTGACAGCTGTCATTTAAGGTTTGAGTTAAAATTGAGTATTAAACAAAAGAACAACGTGTTTTTATTAGTTGAAAAACAAAATTAAAGCTTTGACAATCGTAGCTCTCCGTCTGCTGTCATTTAAGTAGTCATATTACAACAATACAAAATCCTGTGTATGTTTAGACACACCCTTTATATGTTTTATAATTGTTTTGTATGTATTGTGTTGCAGGTAGATACCATATCCTGTATTTAAAAATAAAATTGAAATAATCCAATAATAATAATTAAACTATTTTATGTTTTTTTTTTGCTTTGTGTTGCTGTTGTTGTTTAACATAACAGCAAAACCAATTTGTACCTCCTAAGCCGCCAATAACACATTGAAAATAGAATGTGCTTTTTTTCAACCACTCCTTTAATTTGTTTTTAATAATTCAAAACATATTCAGGTGGTTTTTTAGTTTTATTGTAATAATCTATGAAACAAAAAACACTAAAAACAAATTACCAACGAAATAATCCACAAAATACCACATGTTCACATCTGTGGTATGTTATTTTAAAATGAATTGATTCTATGTCGTACATAAATATAAAACTACTATATGGTATATTAAGTCATAGGTAAATGTTTTAAAAATAAAATATTTTTGATAGGAAGAATTTTTACATATTTTGTATTTTTTTTTTTTTTTTTTATTTTGCAGTTTGAATTTTATGAAGTCAATTCGTTTTAAAGCGTAATGCCATGACATACTCGACTCTAGTCGTAGCTCTTTTAGGTACCAAAAGCATCATACCTACCTAACGAATCCTCTTCCAAAAAGTGTCCATAAACCACTGTCCTTAGATTGGATTCCATTCGATTTGAAAATGTGAAACGACAACGATGTCGTCCTCGTCAAATATATTTTGTTTTTTATTTCTACTTTAATTTTTTACTTGCGATTTAGAAACTTTATGGTAAGTATTGCATTTGTGAAAATTTTTAAAATAGAAATTTAAATCAAACATGTCATTATGATGGCAGAGAAGTCGAAAGTCCGCCAGTCGGCCTAAATCATTTGGTTGATTAACTTTGAACTAAATGTTTTAAGAAGATTGTTGTTTGGCGTTTTTTTATCTTCTCCATAGGAAGTTACTGTTACGATTTGTCGATGTAAAAATTTTGACATTTCCCGACGTTTAAAAGTCCTTAGAATTTAAATTAGAGATTTTTAGAGAGATATCTGAGATACTATTTTTCGTCGTCTATGTCTTGAGAACCAGTTGTCGTAGAATAGAATTGATGAAAATGAAGAAAAAGCAAGGGACATAAAACTGAACCTTGCGGAACTCCTATACTTCATCAGATAATTAATTGCTCAAGCTACCATCTAATGTAATTAGTTTCTTTCTATTAAATAGATAGGAATCTGACCATTTAAAGATGAATCCACGCATTCCTGCATTATGTAATTTTTTCAAAAGAATACTATGGTCTACTAAGTCAAAAGCTTTAGTTTAATTAAAAAAGAGTTCAGCTGTAAATAAATTATTATTCAAATTTTCATAAATTTCACTAAATTTCAAAATTTTAGCAACGCACCTTTAGTTGATCTATGAGCTGGAAATCCGAATTGGGCATCACTTTATTTAAAAATTCTAAAATTCTTCTTTTCATCGACTTTTCAAAAAAATTTTAACAAACGTATAACAAAGAAATTAGTCTATCATTATTCATAATGCAAGTGTTAGACTTTTTGTGAAGAGGAATTACCTCAGCAATTTTAAGCAAACTTTAAAAAACACCCCCGTACAAAATTTTTATTAAAAATACATATGTGAAAAAACATCCGAAATGTTATAAGCAATTTGTTTAAAGATTATACTCTGGAACAATTAATTATCATTGGTAACAGAACTAGATTTTTTAAACTTCACCACAGTTCAAAAGTTTTGCTCTTAATTTGGCTTCTTCTTGATCCTTTCATGTGAAAAGAACATCATTTCGGATTTTTAATCTAACTTAACGGATGATTGATGGAGAAGTTCAAAAAAATTCTTGCTATACCGGCCTTGAGCTGTGTATATATCCACTGCTAATCGAGCTAGAAAATAACGGATGGACCATTAAGCTTCAAATTCGGAACGGACAGAGAGCATATTAAAGTCTTTCTCTTGAACTTGCACTTTTTTTCTAGCTGTTCTTAGACGGGTGTTTTTGTATTGACGGGTAAAATTTGTATTTGACAATGGCTAGAAATATTTTTATCTGACTTCTGTATCTAAAGAAGAATTCAAAAAAGACTACTTCTGAGGTTTTTGTCTTTTTGTCGAAGAAGTCCGAAAATGAAAATACAGATTTAAAGTTTATTTTGAGAAAATTGGTTACTTTCGTCTACTAAGGTTTATTTCACAACAGCTATTACCTTCGTTTTCACCTGGTTGTTGTTCTTGTTGTCTGCCTTGGCTTGAAGTAATAAGTCATTTAAATATTTTGCGAAATTGTGAAGCCAAATGACAAGATTGTGTATCATACATGTTTCAACTTTCGTTTTGAATTCTAGAAACGAAATCCTCAATTATGACAATCTCATATGTTCTCGTTCATTAATGAATATATTGTTGATCTTTTCAAGACAGCCAGTCGTCGACTGAGCCTTACCGTCCTGGGCCTTCATACTTGTGAGTTCTTTAGATGCATGCATGTTGTTTGTATATTAAGGTTTAAGAAATCCTTTCTGTTGATGTATTCATCAGGGACTCTTAAAGTTTTGGAGAAAGCAATATGGATAGAATCAATAGCTCCAAAAGCTCTGGAAAACGTGTATTTGTCTGCCCATTATGCCATTTCTTCTTCGATTTCCCTACGAATCGACAGTAATCTTATATTTATATGAGACTTTTTCATAATTTTAATGTCCACGTTACTTAAGGGTTTTGGGTTTTGAAAACTGTAGTGCGTTAAATTCAAACATCTTGTTCTGCACCAAATTGACATCCAGGTTCAAGAAGTCTCAAAATTATCCTCATCAACGACTCAGAGGAGCATATTCTCCCTATGCTCTATTGATTGCTCTTAAAAGTAATCAGAAAAACACTGCACATTTTCTTTTGAAAATCGATATCAACTATGAAAGATATATGCGCCCTTCATCTAAAGCGAAGTCTTAAAATAAGCCCAAGTCAAAGCTTTCTATGTCAAGGGTTTAACAATTTTGATATTTCTGAAGCTTTAACTAAAATATTCTAGCTTAAGCTTTTCTTAATCACACAATTTGGAGAGTAAGCTGGAAAAACAAGCTAAAGCCACATAAATCTAGCTTTAGCTATTTTAAAAAAGCTATTACTATAGAAGACTTCTTTTAGTTTCTAGCTAAAGTTTGTTTTTAGTCACATAAAAATTTGCTTTGACTTAAATATCCAATTTTTAGCTATAGTTCTTTTTTAATCCCAAGACCCATTAAATAGTCTTTACATTTTTGGAGATAAACTTATTTAGCAGTGATATTTTTTTAATTTTAAAATATATGTAGGTACTTTAAGAGCAAGTTCTACCGACCCAGCTGTCCATTTTAATTTCATAAAACACATGTCTGTATATTGTATGTTTAAAGGTATTTTTAGTAGTAGATATTTAAATAAATAAATTGGAGACTTTTAAGTATAACTGTCATTGGTAGTCATCGCCATCAAACAAGAACATTATCATGAAAATGTGTGTAGGTGTGTGTTTAATGTGTGTATACGAATACATATGTATAGGTATAATATAGTCTTGTGAATGACATAAAATAGTAGATACATATATCCTTGATATCCAATTTCCTAATGGACACATTCATGTTCGGTCGTCCGACAATTTGTTGAATTGCTAAGAGCTAGTTTTGGGGATATTTTCATCATGAGGTAGGTAGTTAGGAAGCACTAGGTATCTTCGCACACTTTAGTGCTGTTTAAAAAAAAAAAAAAAAAAAAAAAAACTTGAATACGTTTGAGAGCAATAATATTTCTTCACTTGGTTTTTCTTTTTGAGATCATAAAACCAATATAAAAGAAGAGGCAGTTGTTGGAAAGACCAAAAGACACTCGTGTCGTATCTCAAGTGAAAGGGACAATTTCATTTAAAAAAATATTCATGTTGTCTTTAGAAATGAAAGAAATATTATTAAAATGTCTTCATACGAATACACTTAATATTTTATCATATACTTATGAAATTTGTGAGTTGTGTATATGTCAATAGTTACACTGTCAAAAATAAATTGTGTTGCAATACTTTTCAAAGGTAAAATATGAATATTATAATGATTAACTTTTCCAAAAAATTGAAGTTCAAATTCAACTTTAGTTTTGTATAACTTTCATCCCATGTGAGCACAGACAAATGAAGAATTAAGATGATCTTTCGGTATTGTCCAAAACCACTTAAATATCAAATGGATCGAGAACGTCAAATTTGGAATAATGTTGAGAGAACTCTATTTTTTTTTTACAGCATAATACTGCCTTAAGCTTTAAAAGTATGAAACGCCGATATTACAAAAATCCAAGTCATCAAATAAAATTCTAAAATGACTTGAGTTTGACGTTTCACAGCGACAATTAGTTGTCATTTATTTAATCTGTTGTGCCAAATCAGCTTGTCTTGTATGGATCTAGCATTGCAGAGTAAATGAATATGATAAAATTTCTTTAAAATGGATACTTTCTTCCAGAAACGTTTTCGATAATTTTACGAACGCCATTATTGTCCTCTACCCAGATAACTATTAGTGGTATTTAGAAACAATTTGGGTACACTGACTTATTCTTGCATCTGTGTAAACTTATATGGGCGGAAGTTAATAATAAATGTTTGTTTGCTATTTTCTTTTTGGCAACACTGGTTTTGACAGCTGACATACTTTTCTTGTAGTGTTTTACCTGTCAAACATCTTCAGATCGGTCTATAATTTAACTATTATTTGAAATTTTTTGAATTTCATTATTAAAATGCGTGATCTGTTAAGCAAGTGACCAAATTTGGCACCGAATTCACATTGTTAAACATACATCCGCCAACAAGTTTAAGTAGAGTGCAAATCGAGGAAAATATCACAGATGTACTGGCCAGGTTAGTGATGACCGTGAATAATTATCGATTCGACCCGTTTCCAGCTATTGGCCCTATGTTACTCAACTTCGTGGAAAATTTTGGTTAAGCCAAACGACCTTCCACACCGCCAAATCGTTAGTGATTGGACTCTTGAAAAGTTTGTATAAGATTCACTTTTATTTATCTCGAAAAATTGTTTTCAGCAACTAGGGTCATTTCGTGTTGAATGAATACTTGAATAACCAACATTACGCATTTACCGCCTCTTTTAACTAACGTCCAATAGTACTGTCATAGTGTCATCCCTCCTTTCTAAGGCCATGAAATGCTGATTAATTTGTACGCACGAACACTTCTTAATGACCGGCAGTGTAGCTGTCATAGCAATTGGTCCAGATGTCATGGTTTATATCAGCGAATGCTGGAACAAATTATTACATCGTTTTGGAAAAAGTAAGATTATTTCACTTGATATTTCAAAGGCATATAATAGAATTTGGCGGCATAAAGCTCTCTTATTGAAAATTCGCGCATTTTGAATCGCTTCCTTGTTGGGTTAGAAATTTTCAGACAGTTCAATTGAAGTAGTATTGGACGGGTTCAAATCTAATATCAACAAAATAAACGCTAGTGTGCCCCATGGCTCCGTTTTTTCTCCGACACTCTTCTTTACTTAATTGTTTCACTGATGACCTTAAGCTTTTTATATTCGTTTTTAGATTTACATTCTTTTCCTTCGTATGTGGACTTCCTACGTCAAGGTATGATAAGATCATAAAATTCTGATCTTGAGAGAATTGTACATGGGGAATCAAAAACCGTATAGAATGTAACGCTTCTAGTGCTGTCTTCTGTCTCTAAAGCGTAACCCCCCGCCAATGCCACTATCAATGCGTTGTACTTGTATCGAGGAGACTGAGCTGTAAGTGATCACATACGAGTATTTGACACTACCAAAAATGCTGCTATGTGTTTAGGTTTCCTTCGAAGATGAACAAACTTTTTATTCGTCCAATTTATTTATTCATATCTAGGCTGTTGCCTCAATAACGTACTTGAATCTTTTGGATAGAATTGAAAAGAGAGCTCTTAAAAAATAATAGGAGATTGTGCTTTCAATGAGACATTTACTACTCCTTAAAACCGCAGCCGCAAAGTCTCATGTCTTATTTTTTAATAACAATGTTCTAGCGAAATAGCCAGTTGCATTCATCCCCTTAAACAATTCTACCGTAATACCCGTACTTCTATAAATGCTTATCAGTTTACCCTTGAGCCTAATTTTGGACGTACTGTTAAGTACATGGATAATCTTTGTCTTTAGCAGCACTACACGAATGTGGAATGCTTTATCAGGCTCAATATTTCCCACTCATAGCAATGTGCAGATATTCAAAACTACTATCGTCAATACATTTAAATCAAAATGGAAGGGAAAATAGAGTTAGGTAAAGCATTCAACATTCTTGATGTGCAGCTTAAAAGTGATCTCTGTATTTGACTTCTACTCAAAAAACTGTTTCCTTTTGTTTGTTTTGGGTTCTGCAAAGTTCTATCAAAATTTCGAAAGCATTCAACCAGTAGTAGATCCATACATAAGTGTTGTATATAGCATGCCATATTCTCGAATAGCCACTTTACTGTTACTGTTGAAAGGATAACAGTGGCAATTACACACAACACACACAAGATTTTGTGTTTCATTGTTTCATTTACAAAGGTGTTGAAAAATAGTGTGGAGTGGGTCCTTCTATATATATGGGTTGCATGTTGGACTTGATGTAAAATGTTGCAAAAGCGACTTGGTTAAATATATGTCAATGGTCAATGCGTGGGGAGGGTTAAAAGGGGGATATTTGGTGGAGATTCGTTGTTTAACATTCGATGGATTATCACATTATTTGGTTTTACATGCGTCGCATCGATGATATTTTTTTTATTTACACTTGTAAACTCGATGCAATGATTTTCTTGTTTTTGTAGCTGCTGATGTTTTTTCGGCTTTAACAAAATTTGTTAAAATCTGAAAATTCCATGTTGTTTTTTCGGCTTTAACAAAATTTGTTAAAATCTGAAAATTCCAAAGTTTATTTAAAGCAATGATAAAAATGTATAGAGTATTGAAAGTCAAGTACTTCTGTATCGACTTGTAAACCTTACCTATCCCTAGTTTTCTTCTAACATGTGAACGTGTTTCTAGTTCGAACTAAATTTAGATCAAACCAAAAAGAAAAAGTCACATTAAACAGACGAAAGTAACACCTTCAGACCCTCTTATCTACATACGTCCTACATGTCTGTCTATAGGGTAAAGGTGCATGCAAATCTTTTTCTATAACAAACGACATACCGCTTCAAATGGCTTCAAATAGTCAAGAAGTCTCAACAAAAGATTCGACGAAAGGTTTATTGTCAAAGAAGAAGAAAAATCTAAAGTTTCCTTGTTATTACCCTTATTAGAGGGTAGCGACAGCATTAGCATTACCATCACCATCATGTGCTGTGCAATGCATGTTCTTCTCGTGTCGTCGTAATATTAAATGAAAACGGAAATGAGGAAAGGTGCATTATTTTGTTGCTCCGGTTTGCTTGCCGGTGCAGTGGTGGTTAAAGTTTATTCAAGTTTAAAGGTGTGTTAGTTGCTATATGGCCCATGTACGAGTTTAGACGATATGACAGTTAAAAAAGGGTGTTTTGTTTTTTAATAATATGGAACAACTTTAATTTAATTTATGATGCTTGTTTACACTTTTCAATAAAAAGAAAATATCGAAGGGTTTTCAAGTTAAAGGGTCTTTTTTCTTGAATTAGAAAAAGGGAGAGAGAATTGGAGATGTTTTAATCTTGTTAGTGGTATATTCTATTTGAATTGTATCTTTTGTGTAAGACGATACTCTTGAGGAAATATTATCTTTCATTGCAACACGTTTTTAACCTTTAGTATAACTAGGGTATTTAGACTTTGAACTTTGTTTGTATTGTTAAGGTTTATAAACAGGATATGACACTTGCAAAAATAGTAAACTAAACAAATAAAAGAGGTAGTTGTTAGACCAAAACATCTAAAACAAACAATTAGAATTCAAAATTCCCTTTCTTTTGCTGGACTTGATCACCAGGCAATTTCTACAATTAATATTTTGCCAATTCCATACGACTGTGGTTGAAGGTTCTTTTCGGGCGCCATTTATATTTCTTAGACGCAGACTACGATAGCATATTTATCGGGTGGTGTGTTAATGCGAGTAAACAATTCAATTTTTGAGTCATTTTTTATTGAATTAGAAGCTATGATTGTAGCATTTATGGAAAAGCTGTAGTTATAAAAACAAATAGAATTTAAAAACTTTCGAATCATGCTGAAAATTCCTCATTCAATCAATACAAGTTGTGGAAATATTTTTAACAGCCTGCAAATTACTCTCTGTTAGGAGCCAAGGTATTTCTATAAATTCTTCTGAAATCTACTGACCAACATTGAGGTCTCTATACCAAGTCTTTAATCTTTATACCTCCAAGTTCTATGATTTTCACCTTCAACTAACAATTTTAACGAGAAATACGTTTGTTTTCTCTGGCACCCTTCGTTGTTTGTCATCTATTTGACATTCAACAATTTTTAAAATGTCAGTTAAATGTCAATCAATATATTATTCGAAGCAGTCAACCAATAATTACAGACCTATAAAAGTTAAATGAAATTCTAAAGAATTACTCTTAACAAACTTTTTGATATTTTGTACGCTAGAGTATTACTTCGGTTAAGTTAACAAAACTATCCATGAGTCTTCTACTTAAACGATGCCGATGATGATGACGGAAGTGATGATTTTCGTTCTTTAATAGTTTAATATATAATATCTTCTATTCGAAATATTTCCAATTCTTCCGATTAATTTGCATTTGATTTGAAAAATGTCTATCAAACCTAAATCAGAATTTATATTAAAAAAATAGACATACAATACCACATCATTTTCAATGAAACTTCCCTCAAATTGTAAATGTCACTTAAATAAAATATTCGTTAAAAATATTTTAAAAAAATAAAAGAGTTATGAACAAGACACAAACCAGGTATAAAAATAAAAGAACAGCGACAAAAACAACGTTAACGAAAAATGAACGACAACATCAAACCATTACCACAACCACTATCGATGAAAAAACAAAAATCCTGAACATCGATATCCAAACCGACTATCACCAGAAAATATGTGTGTTTTATATTTTAACCCAATACCCTCTTCCCCCAAAAACACATGTTTTAATACAGTTTTGGCCAAAATAATAGGATGAAAACTTAACTTTTAGTTAATATTCTTTTCTCTTATCAAATCTAAGCTTTAATTTTACTGGTAAATATTTTAGGTATCAGTGTTTCTTCGATATTTAAAAACTTATATTGAGCATTTTTTCCATCATATTGACGAAACAAATTGATGAATGATTTATTAAATTCTAAAACTGTCATCATATATTTTACAAACTGTTTTTCATCTTATGCACGAAAAGGTTAACTGGAATAAAATTGATGATTTTATTGTTATATTGACGACTTTTTTCATTAATATTTTCAACCGATTTAGTTATTCAGTAAAGATGGTGTTTTCAGCAATATAATGTTCTCAAATACTCTGTAATGTAAACGAAGTTCTTAGTTTAAAGGAACGTAATATATGATTTTGAGTGGTATTATCAATACCACTGCCTAAATCGTAATGAGACCAATTGAATTGAACGCAAAACTTAAGCCTTTTTACAAAACAAATTTTTGGAGAATTTTCACTAAAATGTGGAACTCGCGCCTCATAAACAAAAATTTCATCAATTTGGTGATTGATTTCATCAAAATGAAGAAAAAATATCTTCAATTGTATCTATGTACATTTATCAATAATATTGATGATCGCATTCGTCATTATGATTTAAATATTTCTTCAATATGATAACCAAATAAGTCATATTGATGATTATTTTTTTCAATATAATGACTAAACGCATCGTGAACACTCTCGTCAATACTTGCAATAAACACGATCAAGATAAACAGTTTGTATGGCGCTCTTGTAAGCAGTTTGGGAAAATGGGTGGACAAGAATAAAATATTAACAGACTTCCAATATGGCTTCAGAAAAAACTATTTAACAGTTAACCAAATATTACGCCTGATGTTGATAATCAAGGCATTTCAAGCTAGAGAAAGAAAGGTTTACTCGTTCTTTGTAGATGTTAAAGCTGCATTTGATTTAGTTAATCGAAATGCATTAATGTTAAAGCTTTCTCGAATGAGTGTATCTTCTAGATTCATTAAGCTTTTAAAAGAAATGTAGAATTATACTAGAGCGTTGGCTTGGCATGGATCAGGTTACTTTATATGGTCCAACAACGACTCTGGAGTGAAGCAAGGCTGCCTGCTAAGTGCACTGCTATTTTCATTATTAATAAATAAAATAGTTTCTTGCATACCTTGTGGCATTCGAATCACTTAACATTTGTATGAAATGTTAATTGCCTTTTGTACGCAGACGACATAATTTTTCTAGCTGAATTGCCTGAAAGTCTGCAACTAATAATTAAAGTGAAACATGGGGACTTACCGTTAACGTTAAGAAATCAACAATTATGACTTTCCATAATAGTTTTTAAAATATAGCGATTGGTTGTTTAATAGAAGCAGAATTCACGTTGTTAAAGAATTCAAGTATTTAGGAGTTAAAGTAAATTCTATCTGCGACTTCAAGAAACACATCGAGGAAGAAATCTGCACTTCACTGAGCTTGATAAACATGGCGGACGTGGCGCAAGATTTTTAACAATGAAAATGTAACACTATCAGTCAAGTATAACATGTTTGAAAGTGTCGTTAATTGAACTTTTTACGCTATTTATTCGTGAACTGGTTTATCGAAAATACTAACCTACACTTTGAAGCTGTGAAAGAAACCATGACTATTAGTTGATGAAATGTCAGAACTTCGCTTTAATCTACAGAGTAAATCTTCAATGGAACTTTCAAAACGTAGAACAATTTAAAGAAGATTTTTAGTCCATTGTACGACTTCAAGAAGATGCATCTCGAAATAACCTAGTTGTTGAGCCTGTGAAATTAAAGCAGAATTATCAACTCACAATCTTTCATCTAAAAAGTACTTTCGCATGCAGTTGCTTACTTACTTGTTGAATTAATCATTCATCAAATATCATGATTACTTTCACCAATATATGATTAGTGTCAAGAAATCAGTCAAAAGTATGATGATTGTATTCGTCATTATGATGAGTAATCATTAGTAACTTGTGTGTATCAAATACATCTACAAATTTGTATGGAATTGCTTGTTAGAAAGTAGATGCAATGAAATTCTCCATATTGAAGAAAAACTGTTTCTATTACTTTGACCACAACTGTAAGTGCATAATAGTCAAGTTCATAAATATATGTACATATACATATGTAGGTATACCGAAAATGGCAGCTATGACAATGTTTTTTTTTATTTGTATTTTTTGCAATTTTACTTTGGATATTAAAAATTGATGAAAATGCACTTTAGATAAATTTAATTCCACCACCACTCCATGAGTGGTCTATATAGTGTGTAATATTGGGTTGGCAAAGTTAAGCCACAACATACGACGAGCTCGAACCAACATACAGAGCTTTTCATATATAAAAAAAAAGGCGAGGGACAGGTGGTGGATAGGTAAACCATCATGGCATTATACACCTATAGGACAAAGGATAGAGTATGTCAAATGCTGCACAGCACAGCCCACACTGCACATCATAGGGGACTTTTGGGAAGCGCGATGGACATTGGATCTGGACATTGTTGGTGAGACGGTGAGGAATTGTGAATGGTGTCGTTTTGTTGTGCACTTTTTTTTTCCTACCGCCTCTTTTGATTTCGTGTGTCGTCCTTTTGATAATATAATAAATTTTCACGTGTGATAGCTTTATGCATAGGTACCTATAAGTTTAATATTTAAGTGCCTATATAGCTTTATATACGAGTACTATACGGACGACGACGTATGAAAATGGAATTATTTCAAAGCCATTCCATTGGTTTCTGATGGCTCCTAGATCTATCCGATGATTAATGGAATATATATAGACACATAGACAAGCTTAAATTTGCATTTATGTACCTACTTGTAAAGTATAGACGTGTCTGAAATTAATAATTCAAAATTGTTAACTAAACAATTGAAGGGAATAGAGATGAAGTTGTATTTAATCAATGTTAAGATGATGTTAATGGGCCATAAAACACATGTTTTGTGTATTCATTGTTGATTAGGAAGGCTTTAAGTTTAATAGTTTATCATAAAAATTAGTATTAGTTTACAACTTCTGCAGAGCTATTTCAATAAAAACACTTTGTTGTCTCAGTCGAATATTTTATTCGGACACAAAAATCGTCAATATTAGACACTTTCAAGATGGTGACAATATTTTCAGCATGTTTTTTTGAATGTTGTTTGATTGTTTTTTGAATCAGTGTTCTCAGATTTATCAACGACACTGCAAAATGTTTCACAAACTTTCACAGCAAAAATACTGTTTGAAAGAAAAGTGATATACAATATTTGAAAACTAATTTCTAGTTTTTTTTTCAAGTTCACGTTTATTCGAAAAGTGTGAAAAAGTGGTGTGTGTCCCACCAGCATTATACAAGAAGTATAGGTTACTTGTCAAAGTTGTGTCTTCTTAAGCTTCTCAAAATTTGAAACAATAATTTAGAAACTTTTAGAAATCGGTAAACTAAGTCCAATATTTTCAAAACATTCTCTATCAGTTTTGTATCTTTTACATATATATAATGTATTTTATATGAAGAAGTATCAGTTCAAAATAAATTTAATTCACGTTATCAATTTGACAAAGCTATTTACAAGGTATTTGCTAATTAAATTCGTCTCAGGTGCATTCCATGAAAATCAGATCAAGAGAGTAATTTACCTATCCAACAATAGCTTTAGCATACCTTATATGTATATCTACAAGCTCCCCTGTCATGTCACCACCAACCCTCACTCGCCACCCCCAAAACCCCAATTCAATGTTGTTGCTACATTTCTATACGATACACCTAAACTTACAACCCCCGGCTCTTCTTTCTGTAGCCAAGTCATGCCTTTAAGATAACAACTAAGCAAGAAGGCATTTTTGTTGTTGTAGTTGTTGTTGTTGTTTTTGGGGTATATAAGATGAGATGGAAGAGTGAAAAATGAGACGTTCCGACACTTAAGCATCTTTTCAAGAGCAAACACACTGTGTGCTGATGAGATGATGAGTTGGGCATATAGTTGTACCGCCCGCCATCGCCAACGTCATCCACCCCCACCCCCTCGTTGGGGGGGGGGGGGTTGGATATATGAACCTATATCTATATTTGTATATAGGGTACAAAAGCAAGGAAGTTCGTCAGCAGTTTACCCACTTCACAACATATAACAAGAGTCATCGTCGTCATATTCACATTTAACGATCGCATTACATAAAGAGGTTTCGCTTTGAAACACAACCTTCAGAGTTAATCCAAAGTTACACGAGAAATGCCTCTTTCAAGACACTTGAAGAATTAAAAACAGATTTTTGTTTTCGTCAGCTATAGCTACATATATACATAATATGTACATACATATATGAGAAAAGAGATGAGCGCTATAGAGAGTGAGGAGGGTTGCGAGAAGAAGGCCTTTTGAAATTCTTAAGTCGTCGTAACTAGGGAACAGATTTTTTGTATGTAATTTCATTAATGATGGCGGAAATTAGATTCTTTGTATGAAAATTGGTGTAACAAGCTAACAAGTATTTTTTTATTTTTTAAGCATTTCTGAAGTAAGTACGAAAAGTGTAACTTTTGTTATGAGAGAAAAACTTAGGTACTTATACTTAGGTATGTGTATGGGGTTGTTTTGCAGGGTGAGGAACTTTTATTTGAAAACATTACTTGAGTTTCTATTTTCAAATTTTCATTAGAAGTGGTTTAATAGAACTTTGATATGAGAAGATTTTTCTGGTTTAGAAAATTTGATGTTAATGGTGTCAATCCTTTTGTATGACAACGAAAACCCGACACGAGTTAGAGAGAAGGTAACAAGTGGGTTTGGTTGGGTTGTATAGACGTATTTGGGTTAAGAATAAATGAAGAGGGTATAAATTTGCGTTAAGAATTTTTGACAATTACAAAGATTGTGACTATAAAGATGGTTTGTTTTCGAAATTAAACTTTTACATGCACCTCAACTTACTAGAAATTTGAAATGTTTAAAGTCACGAACCTTAAGACTTGCTTGCCACGGCAACTGTTGAATCACCCTATCCTTTTAGAAAATTCTTCTTATTAACGTAGGCAAAGAAATGGGCCTAATTACTGAAGGTGATTTTGATCGAACGACATGAGTTCTTGAGTTAACTCAATTCAACACAAAAATTGACCCCTTGCTCCCGAAGGTGTCGATTACATTTTTCCAAATGGACTTGCTTTTCATCATAAAACATAGACAGATCAATAGGTTGTACAGAGATTAAATTATCAACAACCAGAGGAACGCCTTAAGGAGGTCAACTCTCACCACTTCTCTGGAATTTGGTAATGATCACAATCCTTACCAAACTTATAGAGTTCTACTCCTACTGCAGAAATAGAAGCAATACTCAAACCGGTTTGCCCTTTAAGTACAAGAAACTGCTGCAAACAGTGCTTTTTGGTACAGCTAGACCAGTTTCTGAAAAATAAGCCACATAGGACATGCTAAGATTCTACAGAAGTATATAGGAAACAACGTAAGCATAGCCTTTATGATACGGTGTCTGAACTTCAATGAACCTTTAATTACTATCCTCCCTAATAGGAACAAATGAGTGAGTCGACAATATCCATAGATACTAAATGCCCGAAAACGTATATGATGGAGTAGATGCAGGTTTCTTTTTTGAAACACTCAATCTTGGCAACTCGTTCAGACTTCCCGATTAAATTAGTGTCTTTCAAGCCGAGTGACATAGGCTGCCAAACAGGTCTCAACGATGTCACCATTTTTATATATGTATATCCACACGAACACACGGTTCTTAGCTTGCAGAAAGTCACAGTGATGTGCCTGGAAACGAGGGAGGTGATGAGCTTGTGAGAAAAGGTACAACACTAGACCAATCATGTACACTCTCGAATTAAAAACCGGTCTATATGGTGGCAAGATACTTCAAGAATCCAATGAAAGATGGGAATGCCTTGAAACCTGTGACGACCACGAAACTGGCCCTATTTCGCCAAAACAAAATCCCGCTTGATTATGCACATTTTATATAAAAGCTTTACGATTATATGTGAACAGTTTACAACCTCTTGGGTTACGATACAAAGAAAATGCGGCTTACTACCAATAATGTATGTAACGGCTGCACAGGAAGAGCAAGAAGATAGTGCCCACTTTTTATGCCACTGCTCAGCACTATGACACACCAGAAACAAACTCTTAGGCAGATAAGATAATCGGAAGAACTTGAAGGGATTCTAGGAAACAACCTACAAGGGTATATCAAAGCCTCTAAAAGGCTAGAACAAGACAATTCATAAATATCATAAAAAGAAATAAATTGGGTGGCGCAACAGTCCGTTAAAAACTAGGGTTTATAATGACTTACAACTCTCAACCATTCCTTTGTGCGAGTACTGTTGTCAGGGATGGAGGGGATCTATAGTTTTAAGCCGAATCTGAACGACTAATTTGAGAGCACTTTTCATGACAAGAATCGCTCTTGGAGTATTTGTCAATTCCTCGCAAGAGGCAGCACGCGTGAAAAAATGTTCGATGGCATATGCAGGGATCGAACCCAAGACCTCTGGTTTCAGGAACTGTAACTGCAAAATTTGTGGAGTTATTTCAATGGGTGTTAAAGCTTGTATCGTTCTATTTTAAGCATTGGCATATTCAAAGGTTACAGCTTGCTTTCCAAATAGCGGACTGTTCCAAATGAAACCCTTAATGGAAAACTGTTCACATAAGTTCTTATTTCTACGAGTAAATGGTCTTTCTAGAGTCCAGGAAACATATAGGACACAGACGTATAGACAACACGACGACGACACGACGCACGCCTCATCGTCAAATCGTCTCTATACAAAATAAAAAGTCATTATTATTAACAAAAAAGATAAGTGGCGCCCAAAAACTAAATTAAATAAGTATTCTGTCTTTAACTTTGATCTTTTGGTTCCAATTTTTTGTTTCCCAGAATTTCATTTTCACAAAAAAATGAAAACACACAGAAGAAGAAATAGAAATGTTAATGAGACTGAATGTACATCCTTTTCTCTTCTTCTTTTTCTTCTTTTTATCCTCGAGATGTGCCTTATACTCGAGTTGAGATAATGTAATTTTATGCATTTCCCTCATTTTTCGCTCGACTGTCTCTAACTTATTCCTTCATCTGTGTCGTCCTTTTTCTTTAGACATGCACTACACGCCATCACCACGCCATACCGCGCCGCGCTACATCATACCAGCCGCCTTTTATATCAGGGTATAGAATTGAAAGACTTAAGGCAGGATGCAGAAAAATACATTTTGTGTCCTTTCTGTCATAGAGCATCGCTTTGTGTGAACTTTTCAATTTGCCATTGGAAAAACTGACACACAAACCATAACCAACCATATCCAAACCTTATCCGACCTAAACTCAAACCCCAAAACCCCAACCCTAAATGAAGGCTGATGGAGACGATATACAGAGAGGGTTAGGCAGCGCAGGGAGCTGTACCATACCATACTACAGATCGAGGACCCTTATTTTAATGACGAGGACGACCTCGCTAAAGTTATGTATGATGATTTTTCTTTTGTTTTCTTTCTCTCATTTGGCATTTTTCTTCATCATTCTTTTCGAATGGTTTTCACTCTTCTTGCCCTTTCCTCCATACACAGCTACCGGGGATAATTTTGTAGTTTTAAGTTTTTTGTCGGGTTGGAAGCGCTCCAGGAATTTTAATTTTAACTTAAACGTTGTATATCCAAAGTAGAATAAAAGTACAGACACACCATATATAGTATACCCTTCACCCCCCCCCCCCCCAAACTCAACACAGTAGGCTAAGCCACCCCTCCCCCTCTGTACTCTGGTAGTACTGATAATACCTATGGAGCTATAGAGAGAACACGGAAAAGTTTTATCCTTTTCTTATAGATTTTGAAGGATTTTTTCTGCATTTTTTCCTGTTCTTTTTCTTCTTATTTTTGAGTGAACAAAGTAAAGTTTTTGTTTTCATAATTTCATAATTTGGCCTCAATCTTTCGTAGGTACAGTGTAATTAATTTTACCTAATTGTACTCGTCGTGAAGGTATTACCCTGCGATGTCTTTTTTTCCTTTTTTTATTTAGTTGATAGAATTTCGCAACTGCTAGGACCGACCTAATGTGATATTGTTAACATTTGTATTTGCAAAGCTCATTATTTCCTGTTCGTCCTTTAAGACTTTTTTTTGGTGTCCTGTGTTGATGAGTCTTATTTTTTTTTTTTTTTTCTGTTAAGGTATACTGTTTTTATTTTATTTCTTCATTAGTTGATTCAGATTGTAGAACACAATAATGTCATCACATTAGTGTCCTGTTCCGTTATGTCCTGGCTCCTGGGATGATGAAATTAGTAGATGTATCATTAGAGTGAGTCTTTTTGTTATGTTCCAGAAATGTGGTACATCTCCATTTTTTCTGTTTGTTTGTTTGTGTTTATCTTGGAACTTAATGTCAAACTTAGACATATCGAATATTTACTTCGGGGAAGAATACAACAAAAAACATAAATAGAGGGACAAATTAATGAATAAACTTTGTGTCAAGAAGAAAACGACTTATTATTCGAATCAAGGGACTTATTTTGGGAAACTAACTACTTCCTGGTAATGTTACGATGTCCTTTTTTTCGTTCTATTTGTTTTTTTTTTTTTTTTTATTTCATTTGTTCTGAAACTCACCACCTGGTGATAGAAGAACACAAATTACCAATCTGGAAGAAAATCTACGAATTTATGATATTTGGGAATAACCTAGGTAGCTTTCTAATGGAAGGTTTTTATTGAAATACTTTCCCAAGAAATTCAAGTAAATTGGAGTTTAGGACAACAAATTTAGTACCAAAGTAAATATCTTTTAATATATTTTATTATACTTTATTAACGATTTTTTCGGACTACTTTTATACCTGATAGTTCATATAAGGGTATTTCAAAAAAAATTATGTTATTCAGAAAAATACTGATGCTTGTTATTTAAAAGTGAAAACGTCTAAGCCTGATGTTTTGGTTTTTAGTAAGAGGTTTAATTCCGAAAAGCCTGACTTTAACAACAACGCATTTAAATCTCCAAAACTCAAGTCAAAATTTTGACACAGTTCGCAAATCTAAGGTACTGGTGAAGCCTTTCCTCGGATGTCAGTAGTGAAACAAGTGGAAAAATTTGAGCTCTTATAGCTTTTAAAGTTCATTTTACACGAAAATTCAAACCAGTCAATTACGGGCAGCGGTGGCGGGCGTGCATCGTCCTAGAAATTTATTGAAATAATATGGATTTTCACGGAAAAATCATCTTATGTGATAAAACCCATTTTCACTTCGGGGGCAACGTTAATAACCAGAATTGCCGGACTTGAAAATCAAAAAAAAAAAAAAAGGAAAGTTTGCAAAAATTATATAAGGTAGACCATCTAACCAACTTCGTGAAGTTCGTTTGCAGAAAGAAAGCTTTTATCAAATTGTAGTCGAGTCGACAGGTTTCTTCTAATATTGGATATATTGCATTGAACTTATGTACATCTTCCTTTGCCTTGCTTATGTTACATAAAGATGAGGGATAAAGCTAAGGTTCAAGACTTCAACTTGTGCTCTAAAAATAAAGCTTATAGCTTCTGTCGAAATTTCATTATTGAAATAAGTTCCATATCCTGGAATCTGGTGATTGAGGTACCTATAGATACGAGTATTTCTAAATGTTGTTGTTGTTGTTGCTTTGGAAAGATGCTGATTGAAAAAGCTTACGTCAATTTTAGCAGTAACATTGGCAGACATAAGTTGCTATTCATCCACATTAGATCCTATTAAGTTAAGGTTGGTATCATGGGAGATAGCTAGCTGATTTCATTTCTTGACAAGGAGACTTGTGAAGGCTTCTTTAATCTTTCTTCATCGAAAGCTTATTATGTAGTCGTAGTTAATGTTGTGTTTTTGAGTATAAATTGACGTTATGCTAGGCTCCACGTAGATAGCATAGTGTTGAGTATGGTAGCGTTTGAAGAAAATCCTTTGAAGTGCTTCAAGCTCCTCAGGTAGCATGTATCTAAAAATCTGAGCCCCATACCACAAGCAAGTGTTGGAAGTCGCTTAAAATACGCAATATTTGAACACTAGAGAAAAAAATGCGTTAGCAAAACTCCGAGATATTGAAGCCCTTGTACTACCTCAATACACACATTGTTGAGCGACTAATTCTCTGCTGGAAGTCTTGTTCTTTGACGTGCTTTAAAAATCATTATTTAATGATTGTTGATTTGCAGATGCAGAATGAACAGATAGATATTCAGCTAGTATATACATAACTTATTCGTCCGCATAGAGCAACGTACATTCTCCTAGAAGTACATCGTGCATATAATCAATAAGCATCCAGTCTTAAAACTCTGATCCATCCCAAACCGAGGTACTAGATAGCTCCAGAAATATGAAATACATTTAAAGGAATTTCCGGGAGTATTCTAATGACGAAAGCTTATAAATCAGAGTCTTACTGTTAACCTTTTCAAAAGATGATTTGAAGTCTACAAAACAAGCGTATACATTCTTCTTTTTCTCAATAGATTTCCTGGCAATAATAGTCAGTGTTAAGAAATGAAGAAATAGTTGAAAATTCCGAGCGAAATCCTACTTGAAACTTGTAAGAAGATTAAAATAAATAAATAAATTAGGTGGCGCAACAGTCCGTAGAGAACCAGGGCCTAGTGACTTACAACTCTCAACCATTCCTGTGTGCGAGTAATGTTGTCAGAGATGGAGGGGACCTACAGTTTATATGCCGAATCCGAACTGCTAATTTGAGAAAGCACTTTTCATGACAAGAATTACTCTTGGAAGATTTGTCAATTCCTCGCAAGAGGCAGTACCCATGAAAAAAGTTAGGTGGCGGCACAGGCAGGGATCGAACCCAAGACCTCTTGCATGACAGTCCAACGCACTAACCATCACGCTACGGGTACTACAAGAAGATTAGTGTTCTCAATTTACTTGGTACAGAATTTAAGTAAGAATCTTTCGCAAAATACTAAGAATAGAAATCACTGTACTTTCCACGATTATAAAGGGTGTCCCAAAATTAACGCAAGATTTGAATTTGCCGCCATTTGTGCAGTGAAGTGTTGGCAACCCTGAAAAAAAAGCAATTTGACAGCTAACAGTATAGGGTTATTAAAAATGGAGCGTTACACGATAGAACAACGTGTCTTCATTATTAAAGAATATTTCAAAAATAGTGAAAGCTTGGCGGCTGATTTTTCGAGCAAAATCATCCTAAGCGATGAAGCACATTTTCATCTTGATGGCTTTGTCAATCGCCAAAATTGCCGCATTTGGGGTTCGGAGAACCCACATATGATTGTCGAAAAACAAATGCATCCACAACGCGTGACTGTATGGTGTGGATCTTGGGCTGGAGGCATAATTGGGCCATATTTTTTTGAAAATGATGCTGGTCAAGCAGTGACTGTTACTGGTGCTCGATATCGCGACATGATTACACAGTTCTTTCTGCCAAAATTGGATGATATTGATGTGTCCAATATGTGGTTTCAACAAGACGGTGCCACATGTCATACAGCCCGTGAAACAATTCAATTACTGCATGAGACATTTCCAGGTCGTGTACTCTCTCGTTTCGGTGATCAAAATTGGCCTCCTAGATCGTGTGATTTAACACCATTAGACTTCTTTTTATGGGGTTATTTGAAAGCACAACTCTATGTCAACAAGCCCACAACCACCCGTGCATTAAAGGAGGAGATTCAACGCTGCATCAACGAAATTCAGCCACATTTATGCAGAATGGTCATGGAAAATTTCAACAAAAGAGTGCGCATGTGCATGCAAAGCCGTGGAGGCCATTTGTCCGATGTGTTATTCCATACATAACCCTATCCTATGTACTTTACGAGTCAATAAAAATATAACTATCAAAAGACTAAAAACGGCGTTTTTTATTTAATTCAAATCTTGCGTTAATTTTGGGACACCCTTTATGAATCAGCTTTCTTGAAAAGTGCACAAATAACTGCTTTATTAAAGTTTTTTGGCACGTAAGAGTCATTGTAGTATTGAAGTATATGTACATGAGCAGATAATAAAAATAAGCAACTGTTACGGTGAAAGGATTGAATTACCGAGCTATGATTAATTTTGTTTGTGTGGACGAATTGAAATAATTGTCCCAATCGCAATTTTACAAGAAAAAGTCTCTTGGCTGAGTGGTGATCACATTTGACTACCGATAGTGATTCAAAACCTTTAGACTTCTTTCTCTGGGGCTATGTAAACGATAAAATGTGTTGTAATGTTTAATTGATTCAAAACCTTAAAGAACAACATGGTATGTGCCATTTGACTAATATCGTGTTCCATTGTTAATGGCATAACTTCATATTTACAATGAAACAAACATCAATTGATTTCTCTTAGAAAATACTCAATGTTTTTGAAATATCAAAATTAAACTACTTTTTGGAAAATCCTTAAGCTTTTTAAAACTATTGTTAGGGTTCTACCAGAAGCGGATGTTACCAAGAAATAAAACAGCTTAACTGATGGTTAAGTTTATAAGGGTGGTTTTTAAAATTTCTTACACCGTTTTGGTCGGTGTTGGTGGAATCACGACACACAGTCTAAAACCTTTAAATGAACCAATAATTCAATTTTCATTTGCAATTTATTTCCATTTTACCCCAATTCTACATCCTGGCTTTTGCATCCAATCCAACACGAAATTTAACATTTTTTTTTCTGTTAACCATTAAACATTAAACAAATCATCTCACGTAGCGATCTACCTATACATATGTATACTTAAATATACATATGTATGTGTATAAGAATTCTACGGACATAAATAAATTTGCAATTATTTTATAGATGAGCAGAAAATTTCCACAAATCGCCATTGCTCTTATGATGATGGTATTTGTTGTGTTTGGTCCTGCAAATGAAAGGTAAACTCTCACAGGACTTTAAATCACATGTATAGGTAACTATAATCGAAAGAGAGGGAAGGGAATGAGGGAAATGTAGGTGGATTGAAAATTGGAAATTGGCAATTAATGCACGCGTGATTATAGAGGTTCTCTCTAATTGTTATTCAATTTCTATCAGGGAAATGAAATAAATTAATTTGAAAGGATATTAAGCATAAAATTATTATTTAAAATGTATGTAGATGAACAAAGAGCATACACTATAACACATCATCATGTCAAACAAACATAAATATATCTATAAGGTCTAGATATATACGAGTACGTATATTTTGATAAAATAAAGGTTTAAAAAAAAAATTTATAATTTTGAAATCAGGCAGGTGCAGGTGGTTAATATACATAGGTACTTTAATATACGTACAAGTTTTTTTGATATTACGGAGTGTGATGTGTTGGAACCATAGCATAGAATGCATTTATAAATATTATAATTTTATACAATTTATCCATCAAACACTTATTGGATTTTAAAATGATGTTTATTTTCATTTAAACGTTAGATTGTTGTGTGCAAATTACAATACCTTTATTATTATTCGGAAGCACTTTTAAAAATATGATTGGAAATAATGCGAAGGTTTAATGAATTTAAATTGAAAAATTATTTAATTTTATTTTTATTGAAATTAGGTCTTTTATTTTTTTTTGTAGTAGGATTAATTTGAGAGGGATTGTAATAACAAATGGGTAGCTTAATATATATATATAATATTAAGAGCTTGGAAAAAATTTGACCATAGTAATTAACCATAATCTTGGTCGTAATTAACTACTACAAGGTGGACAGTTGCAGTGTTTTCGATATTAAAGTATCTATGATTTGAATTCTGTCAGAAATCTTTATTGCACTTATCTGTTCTGTGTTTTTTCTCAGCCAAACACAGGAGATGTCTCCATGTGGAGTCTGTGAAGACTGGAGTAATGGTTGTAAAAAAATAAAATTGACATCAATAAATTCTCTACCATGTTCAAAGCGTATCGGGTATTGTTATTTTTTTATTTTTAATATTTAGTTATTAAAATTTAAAATAATAAATAAATTAAGGCTTTTCAGCCAAAAACATCACCATTTTCAATGTATACTTAGGAGTGAAAGTGTTTTGTGTGATGAACTATATTGGTTTTGATTCTTCTATCAAATCCAAAATCAAAATCAGAACTTTCATAATATTTTCGAAAACCTCTTTTTAAAAGAATATGAACCCATTTTCCTAAACTCCACATTTAAGTGAATGGAACTAAATGTAAATCCTAATCTTCAAACCTAGCAGAAAAATGTTTTGGAAAGAATTGAAAAAGTCGAAGTAAATAAATTAAAACAATAAGCGTTTTATCTTAGAAGTTCTTTTTTTTCAACTATTTCTTTGAGGTTTGCTGACAAAATTGTATGTCATTTGCTTTTTTTTAGATTTTTTTAAATATCCACGCACTTTTTTAAAAGATATTTTTTTTTGTTTCAATGCTCGCAAATTACCAAGTATTTGTTTTTTATCCAGTTACTTTATTCCTTTGGACACTTTCTATTAATAGTACTTACAGAAATGAAATTATGCATCTTGAAATACATACAGTCCGTAACATTTGGATAGCCTCACCTTTTGTTTTTTTTGCAGCTAACTGTTTTTGATGCTTTTTTGATGAGAACATAACGAAATACATTTTAGATCTAAAGATAAGAGAGTTTTCTTGAGATTAAGAGAGTTTTTAACCAATCTCTTAACGTTAACGGTTTTTTTTAGGCTAATATTGTTTGCATTCAATAAAATGTGCATTTTTTTTTGTAACATTAGAATAGCCTTATTTGACTTATTACACAGTTTAAGCGAAAATTTGCAAGAGTGAGTATCGGAAAGCCATCGGGAATTTATAAATAGTTTATTTCTTCTGTTTCTATTTAAATTTTTTTCTTTAGATCGTTTAAATGGGCAGAAAAAATTCATTATCTGCAACGGAAATAGCCAAAATAGAGGCCTATAGTGAGAAAGGGGTTTCTAATCGATCAATAGCTAATAAACTTAATCGAAGCCCAAAAGTGATTAACAATTATTTTAAAGATCCGTTCTTTTATGGAAAAAAATACAAAGGGCCGAGACAAGCGGAATATTACAAGATTAGCTTCCAATTCTACCTACTCTCTGAATAAGATAAGGCACGAAGTTGGATTAGAAGTTAGCCGAATGACCATAAGTAGAGTCATTAAAGGAGCTGGACACTTGAAGCGCCTAAAACTAAAGAAAAAATCACCACTGAACAATGTGCGTAAGTTACAGCGGCTCAATTTTGCAAGGCTTCACATGGCATGGAATGCCGATGGCAGTAGCCATTCAAACGATTGGCGAAAAGTGATATTTTCAGACGAGAAAAAATTCAATTTGGATGGGCCGGACGGATATAACTATTACTTCCATGATTTAAGAAAGGAACAGTTATTTTAAGATCGACATCATAGCCGAGAGGGAGGAGTAATGGTATGGGGTGCAATATCATTTTATGGCACAATTGACTTATATTTTGTGAACTGTAAAATGACGGCGGCATACTACAAGACTATATTAGAAACAGCACTACCTCAGTTTCAGGATACTTTTGGACCGATTCCGATTGTTTTCCAGCAGGACATCGCACCTATCCACACTGCTGGTGTAATTAAAACATGGTTGCAAGACCAAAATATTCAACAATTATCCTGGCCACCCTACTCTCCAGATTTAAACATAATCGAAAATGTTTGGGGGTGGTTAACACGCAAAGTTTATGAAGGTGGTAAGCAGTACGCAAATAAAGAGGAGCTTATTGAAGGCATTAAAGTGGCCTGGGCACAAATTTCTTTAGATCTCCTAAAATCTTTGTATGATTCCCTAAAAGATCGCGTTTTTGACGTCATTCAAAATAAGGGTAACTGTACAAAGTACTAAAATGATGTTATTAACTACATAAAATAAATAAAAACTGTTTTCTTAAAAAAAAATAATTTGTTTTCATTTTGACCAAAATAAACATGGTGAGGCTATTCTAATGTGACAAAAAAAAATATAAGTTTTTGCGACTACAAACAAAACCACCTCACAAAATTCCGGCAGATTTTAAAAATCACTTGAATTTTTTTTTTATCTCTAGAGCTTAGTCTTACCTTATCATTAAATACACATTTCGATATATAGACATCAAAGAAGTGCCAAAAAAATCTAATTGGAAAATAAATTATGTGTGAGGCTATTCAAATGTTACGGACTGTATATGCGTTGCGTTTCATTAACCTGCCTTTTTAGAATGTTTTTTTTTTTGATTTCCTGAGATGTTGCAAAAAGTTTTTCTACCCTTGTCATTTGGCTTTTATCTATTAAACTTAAATAAGCCGAAAGCTTGGGTATAACTTTCATCTCTAGGCTAGAGCTCCAGTGAATTACATAAGTCATTAGGACAGAACCCAACATATAGCGCATCAAATATGATTGGTGATAATAACATTGTTGATACATTTACGTCACTTAAACACCGCACCATCAAATGTCTCTTATTTCACGCTTTTATCGATGTTTGTAAGAATTATCTTCTAGTGAAATAACCACCTTAATACTTGCGTCTCCAAAAAAGCTCGAGCATAACTTTAATTGAACTGAGATTCGTTCTTTTGCTGTACCTACTACGTGAATGTAAAATACTTAATTATACTGCTTATTTCCCTGTTATTACAATAATCGCGTCGCGTTAGAACCTTCCATCAAATAAAATAGGACTGAAAAACAAATGGCTTGGTTTCAAAAATGGATCGTGTAAATTTTGATTTTTCAGGAAATGAATCAGATCTGTGATTTCTTTGTTATCTAAAATTTTGTGAACCAAAGCCTATCATAATTATTATATAACCTTTACAAAAGATCAAGCCTACATTATAAACTTAACCTTATTAAATAACTAAATATAAACAAGGTGCAATTAAGCGAGAATTCGACTTAAAAAGTGTCTTGAATTCTGTATAATTCCAAGCGATTCGAAATTCTTAGGACAGGACACCCACAAATTATAGAAGATAGAGTCAGAGATGCAAATCGTGCTCGTCTGACGATTTTTTTAAAACCTTAACAAATTTTTAATAAAAATATTTTGCGTGAGGTAAGAAAATCTGTAGTCAATATATTTCTTTCTTCCCACCAATTTTAGTATCAATTCCTAAAAGTTCCTATTACTTATACAAAAAAGCACCAATTAGATTTTTCTTAGAACATTATCGTACGTTAACAACAAAATTTTGCAAAGAATGAAATAATTTTGAAGTCAGTACCTTCATCTATTCTCGAGATATTCGAATTAAACATCTGTTTTTAACAATTTTTGTATTGAATTACCAGCTGGATTTTTCTAAAAATTTCAATAAATGTTAAAAAAAAACATTTTTATAAGAAACTATTTTGAAGGCAATACCTTTAGTTGTTACCAAGATATTCGTGTCGAAAATCAGTTTTTACCAATTTTTTTTTTTTTTTTTTAATCGTTACTTCGATCTTTCTCAAAATTTTTTCAGACGCCAAAAACGTTATTCTTCGTTTGTCTAATTAATTCTAGGGAAAACATCATTTTTTATTGATTTTGTTTTTTGATTTTCGTTGATTTCAAAAACAAAAACCGGTAATTGATTTTTTTCCAATTTATAAAAATTTCGCATCACGTCACAATGTAAAATTTAACTGAAGTCGCTGGCGGTATTGGTTCGTGGAATGTTTTGGGTGAACCAAAATGTTCAATTTTGTATTCAATTGCTAAATTTGTTTGTAAGGCGCCAGTTATAGCTATCATTGGTTTTCATCATTGAAAACAAACATTGGAATTTTTTTGGCAGGTCGTTTATAGCTATCATTAGAAATTTCTGTCATTGAAAAAATTTCCTGATTGAAATCCACCGAAAAATTTTTACTGACAGAAATCTGTCATTGGAATTGTGTGAAATTGGAACACAAATCAGTGGAACGATTCGTTTCACTTTTGAACATAAAAGTATATAAAAGTCCGGAAAATAGAAAAATACATTTTTAGAGAAAAATAAATGCGTAATTACACTTTTTTCTCAAAAAAAATTCTTTGTGTGATTTCCGATCGATCAGTATATAATTTTTATTTCTAATGAAAGGGAAACACCGTCAAATATCGATTCAAAAATTTTTAAGGATCGATTTCAATGATAGCTATAACTGGCCCCTAAAAGTCCCTTCTTCGTTTTTTGGAGTTATCATCTGTAAAACAGAATTTATTTGAAGTCGATATCTCTGACGGTTGTTGATATATGGCCGAAAAAAGGGTCCCGATCCCGAACATCTCTCTAAACACCTTTTATTGAGGTTCTAGCGACCTCAAACGTCATGAAATGTCAAATTTTTCATTCGTCAAATCGTTCCGATTACAATAATTACTTCAGATTTGTGTCTTATTCTCGTCACACTTATATTAATTTGGTTTTTAAAATTCATATAACAACATTTTAATTAAAAAAAACTAACAAATTACAAAAAAAAAAAAAAAAAAACAGTTTTAACAAATTTTTAAAATTTTGGTTTGTAATTATATTTTATTGTTCTGAGTTGTTTAAAAAGAATAATGTTTTGGTGTTTTAAAGACCTAAAACTGAAACGTGTCCCTGCTTAATTCATTCGTGCATTTTATTTTTTGTTTCTATAAACATAACTCATACTCCAGATCATTCATCAGGCATAACTTTTTTAAAACACTGCGTTCATTCAATAATAATTTTAATGTTTATCGCAAATCATTGAATTAATATTTCAAAGCCTATTTAGAAAAATAAATACCAACAAAAATATATATTTTAGAATCACATAATTCTTTTCATTGTTCCAAGGATCGTCTTCAATAAACATTTGTATATATACCCCTACTCCTGTCTTGTATGCAACCCCTAAAGTTTCTGTTTTCCAAAAGCAAAGCACCCATAAACATAACAATTTATAAAAATCTATGCACATAATCCCCCCTGAAACACGGATTCAGGATTCATTCGCATAAATCTATGAATTTGTGAGTATCATTCACACTTCGTTCCCAATCGGAAAGCGCAATACATTAATTTTTGTTGTTTTTTTTTTATTTTCCTATTCTATGTTTTTCAAAACAACAAGATCTCAAATCGTCCTGTATTCGCTGCAACAACAATATTATGTTGTTGTTGTTGTTGTTGTTTTTTGAAGAATATTTTACCCCATTTGGTATATGAATATTTGAAAAACTTATCGCTAACGCTAGGCATTTCAGTCGTTAGATTCATTCCGCATGATTGGATGCTATCAAAAGCGAAAATGTTAAAGAAAATGATACGATTTTATCAGAGCTTAAATAAAGGGTGTTTCAGAATATCAGAATAAAATGAATATTGAAACAATTCTTCAACTGAATTCGGTAACATAATAAAATATGACACTTAAAAACAGGAATTATAGTAGTAGTAGTTGAAATGGTGGCCACGAGCAGTCTAGCTCGGTGGCACAATTAGCGCTGAATTGCGCCGTTTTGATACCATAAAATACTCGCTTGACCTATAAAGTTAAAAGAGGGATTATAAAGAAAGAATACGCCTCAAATCCACTTTGTTGCGTTTAGAAAGGAGATCAAATCTTTGATCTCCAGTTCTGAGAGCTCATTGAGGTCGTTGAAGAAGTTTCTTTTTCTCGCTGGTCCTCACAACTACGACAGAAAGTATTGTGGGGGATGCCCAGCTTAGATGCGTGTTCTCCAACAGGCAAGTGTCCGGTGCATGTAGCAACGACCCTGGCTATGTCTTGCCTGGGTCTGCAAATAAGATTATTAGTACGGGATTTGTTGTAGGTGGGCCATATCCTTCTAGATATGATACAGTTGGTTAGGCTGTTCCACCTTCGGTTTGATTCAGCGAGGAAAATTGAGAAGATCTTGCCCTTCATAGCACCAAGAGGAATATTGTCTCTTTCCGCGAGTGAGCTATGAAGGGCTGTTCCTTGCCTAGCCAGCTCGTCAGCTCGTTCATTGCCCTCAAAGCCTCAAAGCCACAGTAGGAGGGCAGTAGTCGGTTTCTGTCGAAAAGATGTCCGCTGGGATGAGATTAGTAATATTACTATGACCATAGGGCCTAGAATACCAGCTATTCGATTCCCTAAGTCTCAACGCGCTGCAAGATACTAAGTATTTGATATGCAGGTCTATTGGTAAGAGGTAGAGAAAAACTTTTAGGGCGTCCGATGGACATGAGCGCAAAGCTCCAGTGGAGCCAACACTAGCTGTTCTCTGAACCTTTTTTAGTTTAGTTATGTTGTAGGCTTTGCTAAGCGCGGGCCACCAAACAATCAAACCATAGAACAAGATTGGACGGACCACGGCTGTATACAGGAATTATACTAAAGGGATTTTTTAATAAATAAAAAACGAAAATCTTCTTTTGGGAATATGTTTCTTTCCGAGTTTCCGAAACACCCTTTTACTGAGTTTTCAACCACTTTCTCATGTATAAAAATCGACACATATTTCTTTTGATTTTAACATTCACCCTGCAACCCCCTTCTCCCTTCTTCTTCAAAAATAAAAAAAATATGTTTACAATAATCTTTCTATAAATTCCCGTATTCACAATATCGCAGTTCATAAAAAGTTATGATATTTCGATATCCTGTGTGAGATGTGATGTGATGGTGATGGTGATGGTGATGTGTTTTGCATTTTCTTCTCATTTTCAAACAGATTTAAA
This sequence comes from Eupeodes latifasciatus, assembly GCA_920104205.1. NCBI lineage: Eukaryota > Metazoa > Arthropoda > Insecta > Diptera > Syrphidae > Eupeodes > Eupeodes latifasciatus. Next base: position 369,369,488 of record OV049924.1, read on the forward strand.
CTAGAACAACATCTGAATACAAAAAAGGACTCTCTTAAATCTTTTTCAATTTGTGTTCTTTTCTGGCTTTAGCTTTGGCTTTGTTTCTAACTCTTCTAACGGTATAGGGGCTATATATGTACTTATGATTATGCTTTTACATCTTGTTACAATAAATTCGTTATTGTTAAAGAAACACACAATAAAAAAAAGCGACGCAGCAATGAATAGCAAACAGATGAGAGCAAAACAAAAAGGATGTTTTTTTTTCGAAACAAATAATATTCGTACATAATCAAAAGATTGTGGTAATCATGCCTTAATGACAAGTACTTTGTATTGTTTTCATTTTATATTTTTGGAACTTAAGATTGAAGTAAGCTACTGATACTTTTCTAAAAGTGGCTTAAGTTAACTGTTGTTTTTGCTAACAAAGTAACTAAATGAGGATTTCTAACTTTTTCAATAAGAACTTATCCCTCCCTCTCTTTTGAAAAATACTTTGTTTTTAAAGGAAAGTATTTGAGGACGTGCAAACATTTTTGTTTTTATTTCACGCGTGAATTAAATATAATGCTATTAACCCTTGATCACATCAAATACTAAATAAAGAGTTTTCCAATGACAATTTTCAGTTTGAATAGCCATTTTCGAATCTGTCATCTTTTGATATTTGACAAATTGAAACTACGCCATTACTAAAATTGTTTCAATACACGCTTCAGAAACTCATAGAAATTGTTAACCTTCACTTAAAAAATCGTAAGAAAATTTTACAGTCACAGACTTGAGATTTTTAGAAAAGTTGGTAATGTGAAGAATCGAAACCGTGTGTATCGGTCAACAAAAACTGTTAATATTTCCAAGGCCCAATTTTTGTCGATTCTTCATCGATCTTTGCAACTAGGTTGAATGGTTGTGTATCAAACAAGTTCAAAGTTAGTAACCCGCTCGAAACACTCTAAGTGCATTATTTATACAGACGATATATGAATGTTCAAAATTTTGTAAAGTACTCTTGATTGTGAAGTAATGCAATGTGATTTTAAATCGTTTTTTGATTGCTGTGCTTCTAAAAGTTGTTACCTTTAAAACTATAATCCTTACGAGAAAGCTTTCTGCAATTTCTTATATTATGGTATTTGATATAAAGCTTAAATTCTCACAACAGCAACACATCAGGCCCGTAAAAAGAATGCAATCTTTTTCGAATGCAATCTTTTGCGAATGCAATCTTTTATTAATTTAATATTGCATTAATATTGCATTCATTGAATTTCTCTAAAGATTTACAGTCTTATTTAATAGAATTCGCTAAACAGATGAATAGTTATACAGAGCATAAAGATTTATGTAGGCTCTATGTAACGTTGTGAAAATTCCCATTTATAAAAAATTCTGCTATAAATTTTAGTTATACAATGCTTATATCAAAAAAAGTACCAAAATGGAGCAATCTATTCCATTTATCTGTCTATCAAATCAGCTGTTTGTCATAACAAATAAAATATAAAAGTTTGTGCAATCCGAACGGATAATTCCAATTATTTTTATGATATTCTCTTTCGAAAATCTATATTATTTTAATTTCTCGTTTCTTATGCTCAATAGATTCAACCTTTTTTTATAAACTTTCCGCCTTCTTGGAGTCGGTAAAACTTTAAATCATTAATAAACGAGCTAAACTGGAGAGGCATTATTGTTTTTATTTTAATTTCAAAAATGGAGAGAAATCAAAATGACATTTACGAAATAATAATAACAATAATTTCCTTATGTAGGTTCTATTCAACCTCAAAACGCGTTTAGCTTATTATGGGACTATGCAACCTTGCATAAGTTTTATAAATAGCATTTTTGCGTTTAGAGGCCTTATAGAGATTACTTTATGTAGCCTCTATACAGCGTTTTTAAATAAGACTGTTAGACTTTAAATTTTGCAATTTTCAATCATTTGAGCTGCAATCATTTTTTCTTCAATCATTTGACAGCAATCAATTGATTGCAATCATTTGAGACTTCAAGCATTTAGTTGAAGTGAACGTCATCTATTACTCAGGTAATGTTGGTTTTTCATGCACTTTTTGATTGCTAAGTGATCGGATTTTAAATTTATATAACTTCCCATCATTTTATAGTATCATCTCCATTGCAGATTATTCATAAGTCTCACTACCGTGTTAGTACTGGCCACTAAAAACAAAATTCTCATTTTCTGCTATTATCTCGAAAATGACAGGACTCACAGAAAATATGGTATTGAAATATTTTGTAGAAAACTTAATTTCCTTAATTTTCGAACCAATCTTACAAACTTCAACCACTTAAAAACTAAAAATCTTAGTGGTATTGTGCTGAAGACTAGTAGGATATCGAATTTCATGTAAAACCGTCTCGCATTTCCTTTCTGTAGGCCTTGCCAGTTTTGAGATATTTTCAAAAAGAATGAGAATTGAGAATGAAAAAAAAAAAAACAGTTAGGTGGTTTAGGGGACAGTCCGCTCAAAAAGTCTCAAAAATCGTCTCTTTTTGCTTAATCGATTAGGTAACTATTCAATATTATGTGTGTTAAGTTTGTAGTTCAAATTTCGAAGTATTTCGGGGGAAACACGGATATTCAGTTTGTCCCACACATCATGATAATAAAATACATGAAGATAACGATTTCGATTGGTCTGTTAAGGTTTATCAGAATTTTTGCATTTCAGAATCGCTGTTCTTTGTTTTAGAAACCTGCGTAAAGGTATATTTGGGTTCGTGTGTCAGAGTGTATATGTTTTTGGAGTGCAGTAGTGTTTCAACTCTTAGAGCATAAAAAGGAACTTTGGTTTAAGAAAATATGTTAAGAACATTTTTGGTTACTCACTAGGTTTTTACACTTTGCGAGAAAGATAACTTCAAATGTTCTAAACCTATTTTCTTAAAATAAAGTTTATTTTATTCAGTATGAAATGTTACTGTATAGGTATATGAACTACGAATTTAAAAAAATACGATTTTTGATACCTTTTTTATCAACAAAGAAATTTAAAGAAAAAAAGATCGAATATTAAAGTTTACGTGTATTCAGGAAATTGTTTTTTGACATTTAAAACATACAACAAATTTCCACCATAGTCACAAAATACCGATATATCGCAAGTATTGGGCCCACCCTTCAAAAATAAATCTTTTATGATATTATCGTGAAGCCTCTAAATTTAAATATTAAGTATAAAATTTATCATCACCATGTGCAAAGCAAATAACGCATAAATCTTTAAAAAAATAACATGTTTATTTAGATTGACCCATTCTAATTACATATTTATAATATGCATTGTTAAATGAACTTTATTTGTTTGTTTTATGTTATATTTTTGTATTCCGATCAAATAATAAAACAACATACAATATAATAAAATTTTGCCAAAAGCTATTAAATCCCTGTATCTCATCCGTGATGCAAGCGTTTTAACCCAATACACTTTTCCAACATAAATATAAAATAATAAAAACCATCATCATATCGCATCGCACATTTATGGAACAACATACATTTCAATTCGATTCGAATCGAATCCAACTCATCCTTATCCCCCCTCCTCATCATACACGAGTACATATATCGAATTCGACATCTGGGAAAAAGAAGAATCCATTCAAAAACATAAAATGAAGAGCTTTGGGAAATTTATGATTCTGTACACCTGCGATTTCCAACGACACAACGCAAAAACGAAATAAAAATTAAAAAAAGAAAAACTGATCAATGAAAACAATTTCAGAATCCATATTTATTAACACATTTGAAAAGCTGATGAATTCAAGACTTGTGTTTTTTTTTCTTCTGTGTACATATGTATATTTGTTGCATGCACTGTATCCACTCTCATGGTTAGATCTTGAGGCTATAAAACATTAAATATGGAAAAAGATTGTTCCTATTCATTCGGATACCCAGGTATGAATTAAAAAGCAACAACAAAATAAATAAAATCGTTTTTGGGTTTATCCTCCATTTATGCATAGAGCACAGTTGAATAATTTTGCTTACCAATTCATGATATTAAATTGAAGGATTTATGAAATTTTTTCAAAACATGTTTTTTAGCAGGAGTAAATATATAAATTTTGTTTCGATGGAAGAGACGACTTTGTTTAACATTTTTTGATGGAACATAATATTCATAGCTTTTGCTTATAGAGCCTAAAGATACAAATTTTTTGGAAACATTCCAACTCCGAATATGAATGATGTATGTAGGTACACAGAATAGGAGAACATGTGTTCTTAAAGGGTTCTCATGCATTAAAAATCCTGTGTTCGACCTTGATTTTGTCCTGGTTTTTAAGGCGTTTTAAAAGCGATGAATGGACATTTTGAGTTTGAGCACTTTAGTTTTTTTAATCCAGGGTTGTTTTTTCTAATATGTCAAAAAATATATGATTAGTAGATATTTAAATATCCTTTAAAAAATTGTATCGAAATCTTTAAAACCGCACATTTCTGAATAACAACTTTTGATACTCGCCTATTTTTTTTCTTAGGCTTGGAAGATTTAATGAAAAGATTGAATAATCACAAATTTTTTAAAAGATTATGAAAACAATATAAATACAGTACTGTGCAAAACTTTTGCAACTATCACCGCCTATCAAAAAACGAACATTCATTTTTATAAAAGTTGTTCCAATCAAATTATTTTTATTGCTCTAGCTAGAGTCTAGACTTTCTTATGTGTCAACTTACTTACTCATAATCTCAATGCACTGATCCAGAAACAAATATTCATCGGATATAAAATCCAGAATTTTGAGTGATTTCAAAGAAATATTCCATTCACAAATCAATTATTTTTCGAATCTTCAAAAGTGGAAAAGTGTTATGCCATCATAAAAGAGGAAGGCCTCGAAGCACCACAGCAAAAGATGATTGAAAAATAACAAATTTCTTCCGAAGACACCCCACGGCATCATCCAGGGAAGCAAAAATTGAACTTAGGTAACCCATTGACCCATCAACTATCAGACGCTACGCACTGCAGGTCATTGCGTTTGCGTGGTTTTCAGATAACAAAGGAGCCATTTATTTAAAAAAAAAAATGTGAAAGCTCGTTTGATTTTTGCAAAAACTCATCTCAATTGGAGTCCCCAAAAATGGGAAATAGTCTCAGAATCAAAGTTCAATATGCAGGGATCGGTAAGAAAACAAAATGTCAAGGGGCCAAGAGGTGAAAGGCTAAATCCAAAATACACTAAATGGACGGTCAAACATGGAGGTGGTTCAATTTTGGTCTTGGGCTGCGTCTCTGGCCAATTCGATAAGTGGAGGGCATAATGAAGTCTGAAGACTATGTAGACATGCTTTGTAACACAATGCTGCCTAATGCCCATTGAGAAATGGACGTTACAACACGACAATGATCCCAAACACAAGTCGAAGTTGGACACAAAGTGGATTACGGAAAAAAAATTTAGGTTTTACCATGGCCAGCCCAATCTCCAGACCTAAGCCCAATAGAGAACCTGTGGGAAATTGTGAAGAGAAGAATTGGGAGCAATATTTTTAAGCACAAAAGTGACCTATTCGATGGAATTCAGAGGCAGTGGAATGACATTCCAAAATCGAGTATTAATAACCTTATATACAGCCTTTGTAAAAATTAAAGGGTACGCAATTAAATATTAACATTTCTTTGCCTTGAAGTAAGAAAATAGTTTGAAATTTAGTTGTGAGATCTATGTTGCAAATGTTTTCCACAGCAATTTTACTAATTAATTAAAGTATTTAGTTATTTATTTCTTGTTTAAGAGAAGAATGTAAATTTTTTTTCCCAACAATTATAACGTAATATCAAAAAAGTTTAGAAAACTAAAGAAAGAATTTTGCTGTTTGATTTTTTAAACAATTTTTTTTTTAATGAAAAATGTTGAAAGTTCTAGTTGTAAATGTTTTGCACAGTACTGTATGTAAAATACAGATTTTCCAATAAGAACTTTCAAAAGTATTATTTTTTAAGAAAAATATATGCATCCATACTTCATATTACAGAGAAAGGCATGATATAAAAACGTGATTAAAAATTACATTAAAAGGATTGCCTTAAAACCGAAAAATTAATGGTTTTGCACTTTCATATTTTAGCAAATAAAAATAAAAAAATAAATTAGGTGGCGCAACAGTCCGTTGAGAACCTAGTGGCTTACAACTCTCAACCATTCCTGTGTGCTAGTAATTTTGTCAGGAATGGGTGGGACCTACAGCCGAATCCGTACGGCTAATTTCACAAGAATTACTCTTGACGAATTTGTCAATTCCTTGCAAGAGACAGTTCCCGTGAAAAAACTTTTTAGATGGCACAGGCAGGGATCGAACCCAAGACCTCTGGCATGACAGTCCAACGCACTAATCAAATAACTTACATTAATTTTAAACTTTTTTTATTTATTTTTTTTTTTTAAAGTGAAATACAAAGCTTTTGTGCATTAGATTGAAACATTTTGACTACATTAATTTGCTCTCCATTAAATTTGAAATATTTATTAAAAATGTTAATTTTATTAAATGTCATGCAAATGTTTAACATTTTATATGTACAGTAAATGATTTCATATAAAGATCAGAATTTAAGCTCATGGGGTTCAGAACTTAAGCACATGATGATAATAAAATAGTCAATCCACATACTTGAAGTTATTGTTGAACCGAAGTTAAACCAGCCAGTGCCATTGCCGATCAAGATAGTCATTATACAAATATTATTATTATTAAACGCACTTATCATCTATATCGTTGAAAAATAATTATTTTAATCTTTTTCATGCGCCATCAAATATAAAACCCAAAAGAATTTAAATTGATGTATACAAATTATTTCCATAATAAAAAATAAATGAAATATAAAACAAACATTAAATAAGTTATATACTCTGACTAATTGCATCTTTTACTCATTAACTGACCTCGCTTTTTTGCCATCCATCAGTTAATTAATTTTAAGCTTTAACAAGAGTGTTTTATGGATAATGAATGCAAAAATAAAATATTTATCTATTTACAAAAAAAAACGAAAAAATTTAAACAAATTACCATACATTCTATTTATGTAATCAACTTTAATCTATACTCGTAGCTACTAGATAGTACCTACCTACCTACATACATAAGTCCTATCAACTATCGAGTATAGTATATATAGAGACTAATTTTAACTCTTTTTCTATCTAATTGCAGTTCTGGGAAATCATATCCGATGAGCATGGTATCGATCCCAATGGCATGTACCATGGTGAAAACGATTTGCAATTGGAACGCATTGATGTCTATTACAACGAAGCGAACAATGGCAAATATGTACCACGCGCGGTTTTAATCGATCTCGAACCAGGGACCATGGATTCCGTTCGCCAGTCACCATATGGTCAATTATTTAGGCCGGACAACTTTGTTTTTGGACAATCTGGAGCTGGTAAGTGCACTTTGATGTTGTTGGTGTTTTGTTTGTTATGTGTCCTTGTGTCGTGCTTTCGTCCTTTCGTATATGGCTTAGCTAATTTTCAACCCTTGAAGCAATTTTAGATTTTTTTTTTGTTTTTGGCCAACAACGAGGACAACGTTGGCACCGATGACGACGACGACGATGACGGTGTTTTTGAAAAAAACAAAAGAACTTTACGTGTTCATTTCTGCCACCGCCATCCCTTAAGGGAAAACAGGGCAAAGATAGATAAAATCTGTAACAACAAAAAATCTAGTCGCTCGAAAAAAAAGCTTTGTAATTTTGGTCATGTATACTAAACCTTTGCACATACAAAATCCTTCCCTCTTTATGTTGTTTGTGACGGTTACAATACGATACGATACAGAGCTGTATAAGCAAACAACCCTTAGTCTGAGTCTGGAGTCTAGAGTCTGATAATATGTCCACTGTCCAAGCAACAAAACAGGTACCATCTATGACCAGAATAATTATGCCTCTGGTTAGTTAACTCCAGGCGGTAAACTTGTCCACTGCAAGGAACATGGCAGGACAATTATGTACATTGTGTGTCTTGTTGTTTCTAATATGTATAGTGTACCTATTTATACCTAGAAACACATCTACTTAAAGTGGGTTAGAAAGTTCTACCACTCTTTTGCACTCTCTCTCTCCCTGGACAGTCTTCTTGGCAGGTATAGTTAGTTTTCTAAGGTCGAAGGAGAATTTGATTAGACAGGCTTGTTAACAAATGCAATCTTCTTGGAATATACACTCATCTTAAATCATTTATAACACAAAATTGGGACTTCAAATTTTCCAACGACCAACTATTTGACCTTAAATAAGACTGCAATAATTTTTTCTACAATCATTTGACTGCAATCATTTGAAACTTTACCCATTCACCAAGTATTTGCTTTCTTAAGTGAAATTTAACTTTCAAAATATTCTAAGGTAGCTCGCTTACCAATTAAAATGAAAATTTCAAAAGTCTGTAGTGAAATGTCACTTCAAAGTTACTATGTACTAAATTACAAATATCTTCCCTTTGTGTAACATAGCCCTTGGTATTGGATATTAACCGCCTATCTCCTATTTTTAATAGTGTTTCAGGAAAGGTTCGTGCTTTAATGTCATTATAAAATGCGCCTGATGATAGGCAGCGATATGTGTTCTAAAAATATATATTGAATATCTTATTATAAGTGTTACACTCTCCAGCCTCGTAACAACCTCCACACAAAAAATCGTGTCATAAAATAGCTCCGTTGTGACGTGACGGACGGGAAAACAAGCAAACAAACTTGGTTTCCCATTTAAAATATTAGTATAGACGAGGGCCTACTCGAGTTTAGGTAAGTAAACCTTTGAATCTATCTAGAGTCATGGAGTCAAAATAACCTTAATCAGTTTTACTCCAGATGCAGACTAGTTGATCTGGTTTTAATTTCCATCAGAAGCTTTTATACCTGCTCATCTTAAAATCTGTAGCCAGGTTATTAGAGTCACGAAGGGAAATACTGCTGATCACATAGCCACCTAATGATAAAAGTCTTTTGTACCTTCGTGGCTCTCAAATCCGCAACCCGATGTATCAGCTGATTTTGATTGAAACCAGGGACAAATTATTATTTTCGATAACTTAACGAATCCAAGCTTTAAGGTCTTTTATCGATTGTATTTAGCATTGGCATACCCCTTGTGTCACACATGGTCAAATAGAATTGCTATTGTTTCGTTGCTTTCAGAATTCACATAAGGTGTATTCTTGGACATATAAGAAGAGGCTCTTAACAGTGTCACTAGCAGAGCAGCGCAATATTCGACAAGCCTTAAATTCCGTCAACACAGAATCAATGTTATCAAATTGGACTTATTTTATGTTTCAAACAAGAATTGTAAATGCAGAAATGTGTGATAGAAAGTTAAAAAATACGAGACAGGTAAGACAGGTAGAGATATCCCCAAGGGTGGGTATTATCTCCAATGCTCTGGTTATTTTTTGTTAGCCAAATCCTTGAACTTAGTACATAAGTGAACAGAGAACATTTGTGTCTTTTAAGCAGAAGTTCTTGCGGTTTTTTAAGTAGGAATTTGGTAAACAAAAACTTAGACGTATTTTATTAGCTATCGGCCAAGCAGAAATCAAGGTTATTTCCATTATTGTCAAAACTGATAAAAAAAAGTGTCTTAAAGAGCTACGTTTACTCGCCCGAAGCCAATGTTTTGTCCCAAGGCACTGTTACATTGACAAAAACGAAAAGCCAAAATCTGCTAAAATATTATTTTTAAACCACTAGACCTTAGAAAAGTTTAAAATGCACCAAAGTTTTCCTGAAATTGCAAACAACAAGCAGTCGATTCTTGAAGTTTGCTTTGTTGATGGTAATTGCCTCGCTTACGTTGCTTTCCAAAAAGGTTACATTTGGAAGTCGCCAATTCTCAAAATCCACCGGTAAAAATGTCTTTATCATTTTGTTCTTTGATCTCATGTATGGTCGAGAATTCTATAGAATTTAGTTTGTTGGTGTAACCATGCCCGCAGAAATAGACATGAAGAATTTCGTTTCTACACAAATTAGAGTCAGTCACTTTTTTTTTGTACGGGTAAATGCACAAGTCACGACACACAATCCCCCAAATTGTAGTCTATTTAAGGCCGAGTTCTTACTCAAATTCGACTAACTTAAATTATCCTTCATACTCTTACACGTTTCTTCAACGCACAGATGTTGGTTTATGTTTTAATGAACCCGCGGATTCAAATGTCTTCACCATAGTACCAATACTTGTAATTCTCTTGGAACGACGCACGCTAATGCCAAATAATGCTGTACAAGCTCATCATCCATTTCTAATTTTGATAAAACAATTTTATCACTAGTTGTTAAACGCTACCATATATCCTTCATATTGATTTGGAGAAACTGATTGAATAAATGACAACCAATTTGACAGATGTAGCTTTCTAAATATGGCCGCTATTAACTGTCAAATGCTGCGGAAATCCTTGTAAAACTGCCAGAAATTACAAGCAAATTATGGATAAATCCTATAACTGGTCGACAAAGTTTTCTACTGGGTTTTGATGGCCTTAATTCAAATCCAGCTTATTTTTGAAAATTCGGAAAAAACACGTATGCTTTTTGATGTTGTCTTAATTTATGAAGTAGGTTTTTTCAATAAAATTTCTCATGGTTTTCAAAAATCCTAATACCTTTCTTCAATATTTAGTTGAAATATTTGTATTATTTCAAATAATATTCGAAAAACATCCATAAGTTGTTAGATTACACTTGTCTTACAAAAATCTGCCAGAAACGCCATACTATTTATGCCAAAATGGTTTTCAACGGAAAATTGAAAAATGATTTGAAAGTAAGTTTTGTTCTTCTAACAAATCTGTTGTCTAAACAATTCTATAACATAAAATTTTTAAAATGTATTCAAAATTATAAAAATAATGTTGAAAACAGGTATTTTTAAAACTTAAGCAAATAATTAAAATAAAAGTTTGAAATCGAAATCAGCGTTAAAAATGTATTCCAAAGCGTGTTTTTTAAAACTATGTAAGTAATAAAATGAAGGTTTGCTTAAAAACTTCATATAAAGTCAAATAAGGACTCATAAATAATGAGAATTTCCATGAACTAAGTAATACTAAAATGATTCAAATTGTATCTTGAAGAGAAAGACTAGTACTTTGCAAAATCATCATACAATTTGTTGTTAAGAGATATTTTGAGTTTTAACTTAGCCTTAAAAACCCCGTACCTGATGTGATAAAAAACATAAAGGCGAGATTCGAATTAAGGACATCTTAATCCTTTAAAAAAGTAATGTTTTGCTTGTGCTCCCGAATAACTTCATCTTCCAAAATTATGCCATTTGCTAAACTTGTTGCTTATTTTTTCGTCAACAAAATTAAATATCATCTGATTTGGTGTGTGAAATTCGTCTTATCGTAAAATAGCTATCCCTTAGAAGTAGAAGAAGCGATGTCATAGCAAAAGTTAGCTGTACATTCGGTGGATGTGAAACATATGTTTCATTAACCATGGCATTTTCTATCTCATATGAAAACTTCAAATTTGCACATGTCAACAGGAAACGTTTGAAATCTTCAATTAGTATAGTTCTTATACTCTAAGGACCTCCTTCCCATTATCAAAAACATAATAACAACTATAACCAAAAAAACATATTGGATGATCACAAAAACAATATCTACATATGTATATACTTTATACAAAATATCTATCTTTATCTTTATGTTTTTTTTTGTTTTATATAAAAACAGGTAACAACTGGGCAAAAGGCCATTACACGGAGGGTGCTGAGTTAATTGATTCCGTATTGGATGTACTTCGCCGTGAATCTGAAGGATGCGACTGCCTGCAGGGCTTTCAGCTGGCACACTCATTGGGTGGCGGTACCGGATCTGGTTTGGGCACACTGTTAATATCGAAAATACGTGAAGAGTATCCAGATAGAATAATGAATACATTCTCTGTTGTTCCATCCCCTAAGGTGAGTTTTATAATAACTTGAATTTTCACAAAAGATAAGAGATATATTTCGTTCGGTTATACGTTTGGTCCCAAGTCCATTCGTCTGCCTGTTCTGTTCTGTAGATAGATCTATAGATACATTTGTATCTACGGTATAAACGTGTGCTGCTCGCCTCTGCTACTTGTTTAAAAAGCTTTGAAATTTGAAACGAATCTATTTATCTTTGATTATCGTTTTCTTGATGGTTGTTTTTATCTTATACATATATACACACACTACCTTCAATCCAACACACTATATACCGTACACTCCTCTCTCACTGTGTTTTGTATTTTGAATTAAAATTTGTATTTCAAAAAACAAATTGATTTGGATTTCTATACATCATAGGTACAGGTACACAGAAGCAAAGGTACGAATATGGTACACGAGTAAGTAACTTTATATCCATCCGTCCATAGGAGGACCATGGAGTATTGGATAGGATAGGTATAGGTATTGGGTGTGTGCCTTCTGGAAATGAATCAATTGTGGTTTTCCATCAGTTGTTTGTTTTGTTTTAATTTAAATTCAATTGGGCTTTTGGTTAGAACAAACATCTTGGAATTGAGTTTGAATAAAACATAAATTAAGTACCTTTCTCGAGAATCATGTTGTAATGGATGTTGGTTTGGAACCAAAAAATAAAAAAATAAAATGGTCATTTGGTCGTTTTGGTTGACATATTTTTTCGAAAAAAGTTAGAACATCCCTTAAAAAAAACTTATAAAGGGTGTGCCAAAATCGGTTTCTTTTTTAAAATGTAAAATATAAATGAAGTTAAAATTTTTTTAATGTATCAGGTGTTTTTTTAAAAACTTCAGAACTTAAAACAACTTACCGTATATCGTCCATGAAAGCTCAAATATAATGCTTCGAGAGTTGCTGATTTGTCGGTATAAACAAATGGACTGATATAACCCCATAAAAATCAATTGATAGGCGTTAAGGTACACGAAAGAGGGGACGAGTTAACAGGATCAATTCTGGAAGTGATATTGTCAACATATTGCCATACACTAATGGTTAAGGGGACAGTTCCCTCACGAGCCCGACGAAATATCGTCATTTTCTGATATTTATTTTTTTTTACAGAAAGAAACATCGGAGACATAAGAACTTGAAGATATGTTTTAGTCATGTTTTAAAATGTAATAAAAAAAAAAAACATCCGAAAAATTTCAAATGGCCGAGTAATTCAAAAAGAACAGCGATTCTGAAATTCACAAAAGTTTCAAAAAATGCTGATAAGTTTTAACAAACCCATCGTTGTTGTTATCTTCATTCATCCTCTTATCTTGAGCAGCCGCCAGGCGCCGCGGTGCGTGACCGACTAAATATCAGTGTCTCCCGAAAAACTTAGAACTCAGAGCTAAAACCTTACACACATGATCTTGATTAGCTTCCAATTTTGTAAAAGCTTTTGATGGGCATTTCCCGTTCAATGCGATGTATGACAAGTCCAGTTGGAACCAATTGTCATCGAGACAATTTTCGGAAATAACATGACTAGACAGCGCCAGCTGTTCCCCGTAATTTTAACTCCTTCCTTATTTCGAAAGAAATAAGAACTGCTAAAGCCCATAGCAGCGTGTAAATAGCACCAAACAGTCATTCGGTTGAGGCTTAAATATTTCTTCGCCCCATAGACGTCAATTTTGTTTATTAACGAAGCTCTTTAACTAGAAATGAACTTCATCACTTAACTCCATAAAATAAAAGAATTTTTTTACTAACTTCGCGAAGAGTTGTTATTTACAAAATAAATTTCTACACCTTGGAAGCACTGTTCTGCAGTTAAAAAACACCCTTTATTATGGCAGTCTCTCTTGTTAGATAGGTCAAAAATTTTACACTCGATTACGTGTTTTAGATTACATAGCGGGATGTGAACGGTTGAGTCTTCCTGATTTTGGTCAAGTGTTGAACTTTAACTTGCCAGTTCATCAGCTTTTTCATTTTCTTGAAAACAATTGTGACCAGGATTTTAGATGTGCTGTCAAGTCACAAGTTTCGATTTGATTTCGGTGGAAGAAATTTGCTTTATTTGCCTCTTGGCAGTCAATGAAGAAGGTTTGAGGTATTGCCATCAATGAAATTTGTCTAGCAGCTTTCGTCACTACTAAGACCTCAGCTTGGAAGATACTGTTGAAATAAGGGAGTCTAAATGAGATGGCTAGTCCAAGGTTTTCTGAATAGAAACTCGCGGCAACACCCGTATCCATCTTTGAGCCCCCGGTGTATACTGCTACCGTTGGTTCATAGCTTAAAAGTTTGTTGATTAGCAAATTCTCTCTGCTGGGAAAGGAGGTTGCAAATGACTTGCTGATGTCTAAACGGGGTGTTAATTAGTCGGTGCATACTTTGTTACCCATATATTTCTGTAGAATCACCGCGTGACCAATGTCGCTAGATTTCCAGCAATCAGTTTGTCATAGGGCAGTGCGCTATTAGCTGCTTATTCTTGTACAAACAGTCCCAGAGGTCTTCTGTCGAGCATGGCTTCTAAACCCGCAGCTTGTGTAGTCCTGATGTCTTTATCCATAAAGTTTCCATATGTAAGCATCCATTTGATAATTTTGGGGTTAGGCCCCTAGATTTTACCAAAAATTGCAGGAGTAGAATGCAAACTTATTTGTAATGTTAAGGCTCCAATTCAATTTCTAATCAAAGGCCACACCAAGGCACTTCGCTTTGTCGGGTAGTTTGAGTTGGATCTCTACAAATGAATTTTGAAAGGTGGTATTTTCCTTCTGTTCGTAAAGAGGACTAGTTCGATTTTATGCGGGTTAACCGTCAAATCGCATGTATACACTGTTGATAAAGCGTTTTCTATCTGCTAGGTGATGAATTTTCCTGTCGCTAGAATCGCTAAATCATCTGTATCTGCAATACTTTAATTCCACTGTATTTGAGTCTCATAAGTACTGTATTCATTATGAGTACTTAAAGAAGCGGAGAAAGACACCCACCTTGAGGAGTCCCTTTAGAAGCTTACGGCTTTCATGAATGATATTAGCCTTAAGTGCTTGAATCTTTTCTGAACTGAGCATAACATAGCTCCTTTACGGTTTTCCGTAAAAAAAAAGTCTAAAGGGGTCAAAATGTCGAATTGACTCCGTCGACAGGATAACTTATAACATTTGAAAATTATGTGCGCAAAATATCAGCGGTGATAATGCGCGCCATCTTGCAATAAACAAATTTCGTCGAAAGACATGTCTTCAATTTAAGTAAAAACAAATCGTAGGTTAACATAGCTCTGTAACGCCCATCGTTGACCAAAACTTTGTTTCTATTCTTTAATGCGTCACTATCTGACTTCTCAACAATGATGTGCTAGTTTTTCGAAAACGCATATTGGCAGCAATTATGAAAAAATCAGAAAATTTCAAAATCATTGTCCAATTGAAGCTAAGTACTAAACTAAAACAGTGCTAACGAAACGGATGGTCATGTACCTTTAATTGATTTAACTAGATCGTTTAAGTGATGTCTACTAGAAAACTTTTTGCGCTCAAGCTCGGACCAGCAAAAGCCTCGATGGTGCTTCATTTTGCCCTAAACTTCTTTTTAAAAAACGCCGTCCAATATTTCCCAACATTTTATTCTGCTGAAGAATGACGATGACTTTTTGTCAAAATTTCTAGCGGAAAACAGCTCCCAGTGCCAAAATAACCTAGGTTTTAAAAAGAAATCTCTAGATGGCCTACCCTATACTTCAAAAAATTTAATCATCTATTCACCAATTAGCCCCCGCAAGTACTAATAAATAAAGAAACTGATAAAAATAAAATGTCTTCCGTAATTGAAATTGCTCTTTGGACGTCACTAAAATTGACCCAAATTTTTTAAGACCGCATCTTTTCAAATCAAATCAATCAAAAACAAAAAATATCGTAAACTATTTGAGAACGCATATAAAATTCTAACAACAAACAGCGTATTAACATTTATTGCCTGCCTCTGCCCTATAAAACGTTCAAACTTCACCACGTTCCATTTACTTAACTTTGACCTAACGCTCAATTAACCCAAAGAAACCCATGGCATGGCGTAGAGTAGAAGTAGCAGTAGCAAAATATATGTGTACTGTATACTTTATCTAATTGAATTAAACGATGATTTATTGCCATTCCCTATGGAGGAGGAAGATGAGGTGGAATGGCTATAACTATAGATGGCGCTCTTATGGTTTAAATACCCAATTTTATGAGCTCCCATTGTGAAAGTCTTAAATGGATTGTGTCACGAATGTGAACTATTATTATAATAGCGAGCTATAGCCAGAGCCAGAGCATCATCATCGTCCATACCAATGATGGAGCAATGGCAATGCCAATAAATACCCTCATCCCTCCATCCATCTCGTTCTCGATTTGAGTCAGTCAAGTCAGTTTAGTCCGCAGTCTACACTCCGCATAGTTTTATTATATAAGACAACCCAAGAAGCTTAACATTAAATCTTACAATTTGTGATAAGTTAATTGCAATTGATTTATGAAGTACGCAACCCTTACGTAACCACAAGACAATCGAATGACATATTTTCCGTAGAGCTATAACATCCAAAAGGGGATCAATGACAACAACAATGATATGACAATGATGATGATGATGACGATGATGCCGACGACAACGCGACGGAAACGACGCACGACGATGTTGATGTTGAAGCACCGAGGACGTGATAGTAAACGCGAGTTGTATCTTTATAGCTATCCGCAGTGGTTTTGTGTTGTTGAAACGAGGAGTATAGGTATAGGTATATAATCTTCCTGGACACAATCGATGGGTCATGGGTGGCCTATAAATTATGGTCAATGCTTCATCACCAAACCAAACCAAGCTATCACTAAAGTAGGTACATATATAGCATCCTGCCACCACCTGTCGTATGAGATTTAGCGTCAACAAATTTTACAATTACCAAACACATTTGTAACCAATGAAGGGTGAAATGCGGTAACGCTATGCGGTCCACATAATAAATCATCATATATGTGGATGATAAAATAGTTTAGGAGGGAGGGTTGCAAATACTATAAATGTAATCTTTGTATGTATTTTTTTTTTATCGAATAACTTCTTGACCACTTACTAGACCGTATTAACAATTTGTATTTAGCTGGAGGGAACGTTAAGAACTTGTGAACTTGAACGTTAAGAACTATTGGTGACAAAATACTTAAGTACGATTTGAGTACTTTACTTTTCGAACTATATCCACAAATTAAATACTAGTATGCCCCAGGGCTCTGTCCTGTCTCCGACACTGTTTATCATTTTTATTAATGTACTCTAGTCTGCAACTTCTAATCTATTTACCTGCTTCGCTGACAAGGACGATGGTGCCGTCAACTAAGTTTCTTATATTAGTTTTAAAATTCACATGGAAATCACAAGCAGCCTTTGCTGCGAGACTCAATTAGCGCTTAAAGGCGCCGTTTTGAGATAAAATATTTTATTACTGATTTATATAGACAATTAAGGGACGCTTGATAAATTTTTGACTTTCAGAAAGAAAATCATGTCTTTGATTTTCATTTTGGAAAGTTGATCAAGATCGTTAAATAATGCCCTTCCAAAAACTGACATCCTACTAATTCTTTCTAGCAGGAAAGATGGCTTTGAAATCTTTACTAAGGCTCAAAGCAGTAATGCAGAATTCGGTGTATGTCGCAAAAATTTTCGATGGATTCAGTTCGTCAGTTTAACACTGTCGTAATTTCTCTTATAATATCACCTTTTTTAAAGAATTATTTTAAAGAATATTTTTTTTAGCCATAAATAAAGTTAAATTTCTTCCCTTGAATAATTCAACTGTAATACTCGTGCATCCAGGAACATGGCCATCAATATTTCTTCAAGTCCGACTTTGGTCGTAATGTTAAGTACAGAGATAAGTTCTTTAGCCGTACTACACGAATGTAGAATGCATTCTATACTGATTCTATAAAATTATAAGACATTTCAAAAATCTATACAACAGAATGGAAGATGCGCAGAGTTGAAGTATTGAAAGATCCAGTTACAAGTTTCCTTTTTTGTTTTATTTGGTTGAAGTAGAATTATTTAACATTGCATTTCGGTTCAAGTAAAGAAATGTTTTGTTTTCTTGAATGATCTATATCTTCTGAAAATATTACCTACCTACTGAAGTTGTTATTGGTGGTTCAAGTATAATATGTTATCATTTGCAAATAAAAATTACAAATAGACCGACTGATAACACCAAAAATGTAGTACACATTTTGTGACAATATTGGCGGCGATAACACATTCCATGATTCATGATTTTAAAGTAAACTAAAGCTATTTATAAAAGTTATGCTATCAACTAAATATTTAGATACTTTGAGATGGAAAAAACAAGTTGAATTAAATGCGAAAAAATGTGATAGTGATAGCTTATCGCACTATTGAATCTAATTCAAAGTGACACTTTACTTAATGAAAGTTTTTCAGTTCAGGGTAAAATTTTTGAAGCAAGAAATTTTGTCGACAACATTTTTTTACAAATATTTACTATCAGTCTTATTAGAAACAGCAAGATAGCGTCTTAGTTTACCAAATGTTACAATATTTTGGATTGAAAATTGTTTTTAACTTTTCAAGAATATGAAAGAATTAAATCTTAACAACCATCATGTTTTATTTGACCCCAGTTCTTTATTGATTAGAATCAATAACTAGTATAACGTCCATGAGAGGTACCCGTGGCGTCTTGAGTTTAATCCCTGCCTAGTTTTTTTTCTCGTGTACTACCTCTTGCAATTAATTGACAAATTTTCCTAGAATAATTCTTGTCACGAAAAGAACTTTCTCAAATTGGCCGTTCGGATTCGGCATAAAAACTGTAGATCCCCTCCATCCCTGTTTGAAAGTTAATGACTAGGCCCCGGGTTCCTACGAGCTGTTGCGCCACCGAATTTATTTTTTTTACTAATACAGAAAATAGTACGTATACGCCATAGTATAAAATTTTGTTTTATTGGTATTAAAACCCTTAATTTTTCATTAGCAAATATCTTCTTTATCTGCGATGAAGTCACTAAATTCAAATATCAATTCCGGTCCAGATGGCATACCCGCCTTTATTCTGAAAAACTGTTGTAATTTGATTAACGAACTATCTTCAATATTTCTCTTTAGGAGCGTAACTTCTTAAATTAGTGAAAAACTTAGTACCTTGTGCCCATTCATAAATCAGTAGCTAAAAATAATATTAGAAACTATAAAGGTATTTATAAACGCTCTGCAATTCACAAGTTATTTGAAAGTTTAGTGAAAAAGAAAGTATATTTTCTAACGTGTGAGTTTTTAACAGCAGAACAGCACGGCCTTGTCTCTGGTAGGTCACATCACATGTCACATCACATGTCACTAGTAACATGGAAGAAAAATATCAAATCTTTCGAGTCTTGTTTGTTTGTTTTTCCGTCCTTCACGTCACAACAGGCATGAGTTTTTTAATTGGAGGTTGTTACGAGGCTCGAGAGTGTTTTAAGCTACTTTTTTAGAACGCATATTAATGATTAGCTGCTGCCTGCTTTTGGACCTATCTTCATTGCCTATCATTAGGCGTTTCTTATAATGGCATTAACGAAATTAAAATGCCCTTGATTCTAATGCTTATATCGTAACCCGCGGCGTGGCGTTGGAAAGGGTGAAAATGTTATAATTTCACTAATCGGAATAATTTTTACAGATTTAATATTCCAATTCAAAAGTTAGTTTCGCTACTAAACTTAATAAGGCAAAAGAGCAAACACTAAAAGCATCGGGGATGAACCTAGAAAAGCCATGTTTCATCACTTACTTTTGGTTACTCTTAGTTTCTTTTGGTTGTGCACTGACGCCTTATGAATTTTAGATTTTCTTTTACCACGTTGGCAACGCCGCGGGTAGCAGTTAGTTGTTTTATAAAAAATGTATTCTGTTCGTGAAACGTTCCACACGCTTCCCACCAAAATTCAGCAGTGTATAGCATTCTGCATTCGTGAAGTCCGGCTAAAAATGAATCTCTGTGCTTGGCAGTGCCTTCGTCTCAAGGGTAAACTGATGAGAATTCCTTGAAGTACGGGGTTATAATTAAATCTTTAAAAGAGAGATATGCAATTGGCTATTTCACTAAAGTATACTTTTTGAAACCAGCGAAAAAGTTAAATTTTGAAAAGGTCAAAGTGTCAATATTGCTATTATGGGTCATATAATTCCAAAAGAAAGGAGATACACATAGGTTTTGAACGTCTGCACATTTCAATGAGTGAGAAATATTGAGACGGATAAAGCATTCTACATTCGTGAAGTGTGGCTAAAAAAAAGTCCGAAATTGAGCTCAAAGGTAAACTGATGAGCATTTTTAGAAGTATACTGATATTTCGGTTGACTTCTTAAAAAAGGAGAAATACAACTTATTCAGCCCTATCATGAATTCCATCGTAATCGGAAATTTGTACGAATCCCGAAAAACTGTATCATGAAATCAGTTCGTAATGCAAAATTGTATGAGATTTTTCACTACGAACGGATTTCATGATACAGTTTTTCGGGATTCGTACAAATTTCCGATTACACTGGAATTCATGATAGAGCTGATTATTTCATTAGAGCATCGTTATTGAAAACAATGAAAAAATAATGACATGGATGAAACATTGCAATGAGTTGGTAATCAAATCAAATTTTAAGAAGGTTCCTTTGGAAAGTAAGGTTAGAGCTTCAAATTTTAATTTCATTTTCCTTCCAGTCGTTAATTCAGTTATAAAAAATTTACCTAAACAAAGTTCCTTTTTCTGTTTATAATTATTATTGAATAATAAATTATAATAATTCTAAATCACTGAATAAAAGCCCTATAGGTTAAATACAACTTAATTAAAAAAAAAAAAGTACAAAATCTTTGTTCTTGATTTGTGGGTTTTTTTTTTTGGTTAATGTTATAATAACTTTATAACCATCTGGCACGTATTTTCTGGTCTTTTTTTAATTCAAAGAACTCTCTTTAATTTCTAATAATGTACATCCATACATTTTTACCATAAACAAATAACACTGGTATCAGAAGTAAGGATTAATGAGTTTTGTTCGTTCGAAAAAGGAATTAAAATTCATAAAACCATGAAAAGCCTGCGGTTAAAAAATAAAAATTAAAACAATAAAACCAAAAGATTAAAATTACAAATTAGAAATAATTTCAATAAGTCCTTTTTTTTAAGGACACGCGTTAGCTTTTGGTTGGTCGGCGTGTTTTTTTTTAAATTCTTTTTTGAAATATAACCAAACTTCTCTCCCCCTCATCGATTCGAATTACTTCACGTACAACAAATGTAATTCAAATTCCCGAATTCATGTAAAATCTGCCCTTGTTATACTCGTATGTACATACATAGGTGTAGTACTACATGAACAATTATTTATATTGATTTGATTTAATTTAACTATATAACTAATTGTACTAATTTGACATCGTCTAATTCCTCTAATAAATTACTAAATATTGGTCGAGTGTGGTTGCGGTTAACATAGCACAGTTTGGTTACGAACGTGACATATAGGTCCTTGCTCACACACAAAAAGCTAAACTAAATAGCAAATTGAATAAATTATTTATTTCAAAAATGTAATAATAATTATTATTATGGGAAATATGACGCTCTTTTGAAAATAATGATTGTCCTTAAATAAAAATGAAAAAAAAAAAAAAAAAAAAAAATTTAAAAAAGCAAACCCCTGAGATACTCGTACTCTACACGGAGTTCAATGGGGAGGCGAGCGATGAAGGGTGTTGTGGAATTTATAAAATAATTTTGAGTCAAATAATCATGATGATGATGATGTGGAAATGGAAGTTGAAACTGATGTGTGTTTGGAGGTATATTTTCTGAAAATGATTAAGGCCATCCGATGCCGCTGCGGCACTGCACCGAGCCGCTCTGGCTACCACTCATTCGCGGATGGCGGTCAATTTAGATAACGTAATTAAATTATGCGAGCACATATAAAGCATAAAATATTCAATTCACACGTAACGAAAATGTTTACGGTAATTAATTTCAATTATCGAGCTTATCCGCATTTTGCATAATTTGCTATTTTATGTTTGTGAATATGCAGTTTTTGGGGTTAACCGTTGATATTGTTCATCGATAAAGAAGATTGAAGATACAATATAAGGGCATGGGGCAGGCCGTCGGATAGGAGGGCTAGAGACAACAATTTATGGGGCACAAGTGCATTGCATTGGAATTGTATGAGGACCTACATTTATATATAAATTGATATCATATGAGATGTGACCACTTGCGAGTAATGCTTCTGTTTTGTTCTGTTTATATGATTTAGACAATTTCGATTTTGACCAAAATGATTACCTAACATTTGGTTTGGGCATCCGCAACTTTATGGAGTTTTTGTTGTTTATGATTTTGGGTTTGGTTTGTATTTGTTTGATTTAGGTAAAACCTCAGATTGTACCAAAATTTTCAAAATAAACTGCCTTCAAAAAAATGTATTGTGTAAAAGGGTGGAACAAATACAAGTTTCTTTTTAAAAAAATGTAAGACAACTTCATTAAAAACGCTGCTTCGGTTAGTGGCTTCTCGGGAGATGTATATACTAGCTGTTACCCGCAGCTTAGCCCGCGTGGTAAAAGAAAATGAAAATATCCAGGGCAAGTATACAAGTATACATGAGTTAGTTGGTAAGCTTTCACACAATAAAAAGAAACGAAGAGGAACCAAAAGTAACGCTGTCTAATTCTAAAGTGATGAAGCATGGCTTTTCTAGGATCTACTTCGCAACTTTTAGTGTTTGCCCTTGTTCCGTATTAATTGTCATAAACACCTGCAATAAGTTCAGAGTTACTATTTACTTAATTACAAATATCTTTATATCTTCCATAGTCACATAGCCCTTTGTATCGGTTTTTAACCGCCCATCTCCGATTTTAAATAGTGTCTTCACATAGTTTCGTCATGCGTTAATGTCATTATAAGAAACGCCTGATTATAAGCAACGATAAAAGCTCCAAAAGCTAGCACCACCTAATGATATGCTACTAATTAGTGTTATAAAAAAATGAATATGGAATGCCTAATTTTAAATGTTTCGGGCGGATCTACTGAAATAAGCTATGTGTGAGATATTTACCGCGGTAAAAAGTAGCTTAAAACACTCTCCAGTCTTGTAACTACCTCCACACAAAAAATTATGTCATAATATTGCTCCATTGAGACGTGAAGGACAGACAAACAAGCAAACAAACAAACTGACTTTTTCATTTATAAGATTAGCATAGATTGGTAGCGGATGAAAAAAACAAATCATCATTTTTCATTCTGTAATCAAAAAAGGATTTAAATTTAAAGCTATTATATTTTGAATAATTCATATTGCACATTTCATACACAATTAAAAACACAATATTCTAGTATCTTTAAGACTTGGACTTTCATCAAACTCTGATTATTACGTTATTTTATTAATGATTATGAAATTATTTAAACATTGAATATTATAGTAGAAATAAACCACATATGGTTTTGTATTGCTGTGATGTTCATAAGTACATTATATATGTCAAATAACGTAATTATTATTTCTCCAACACAGCATGAGCATAGTGATATAATCAAAGAGGCCATCCATACATTTATATATGTATAAATACAAACATTCAAAGGATATTAAAGGATTTCCTTAGCATTAAGGATGACACATCAATATATACATATCTCAGTCCTTCATGTTATGTATGATTTGCATCATGTGAAAAGCAAAGGTTCATTGATTCTCATTATTTTAAATAATTCAGTATTTGAACTGCTTTAAGATGCAGAAACTATATCCTCATTTGGTTGCACTTGACAACAACGACGAACATAAAGCTTCATATATCAAGAAGGGAAGATACAATATTTCAATAGCAGAATGTTATCTTTATGATATTGTTCATTCCTAACCTTTAATGATGAATTGAAACGTCGTATATATTTGCAGAATTCAAGAAACATATTTGTTATACTTCCATTGATCATTTGCACTACCGTCTACCTGTCAATTTATTATTGGATGGTTGATGCTATCCAAGTTCAAAATACAATCCACTCCATTTGTAAGATAAACAATCATCGGTGGAAGCATTTTCTGTAACGATGATATATTTTCTGTGTATATTTGCATGTGTCAATTTATGTGACGAATGAATGCCTTATCTATAAGAATAAGGATTATAATTAATGATTATAATAAGAGTGCTGTAAACTTTGATATGGCAATACAGATTTGGACAAAATTAAAGACTTTTATGAAATGTATACATTTCAAGTAGTAAAGGGTTTTTAAGAGCAACTTTAGATATTTGACAATTAATAGCGGCCATATTGTTTAAACTTCATCTGTCAAATTCACTCATTCTTCCACAAAAAAAAAAACAAAAAAAAACGAGGAAATGAATAAATCTGTACTTATATTGCCAATGAAAAAGTGAGTCTGTTTGTTTGTTTGTTTGTTCGTCCTTCCTTCTTGCAACGGAACTATATGTATTATGACATGAAATTTTGTGTGGAGGAAGTTAAGAGGCTGGAGTGTTATAACCGCTATTCAATATATTCTTTTTTTAAGAACACTTACATATAAGTAGCATATCCTTAGGTGCTGAATGACAACTAATAAGGCGCAAGAGCAAACACTAAACTTAGCGGGGAGAACATAACAAAAACGGTGCTTCATCAGTTCAATAATATGAAGCGTTACTTTTGGTTCATCTTTGGTACTTTGGTACTTTTTGGTTCATCTTTGTGGAAAGCTTACCAAGTAACTCATGTATACTTGCCCCTGGAATGTCTAATTTAAAATACATATAATATTGCATAATATGAGGCAAAATTTAAATTAACAAAAAGGTACGTATACGCAACAGTGGCCAATATAAATTTGAAATTGAATGCTAAGTATTAATTAAGTTTGAATTAATACTAATAAATTTCCCCTTCTCTTCTATGATAGATAAACCTCAATCTCAGAGAGATTGAGGTTTAACAATTTTGAAGATCTATCATTCCTCTATTGATTCCCTTCATGTGGTGGCGCTTTTGTTCTCTAATCTTTCGTTGTTTAGTTAAAGATTTTGAATATGTATTGACGTACCTATAGTACCCTTGGTTAATGTGTAGAAGTGTCATGCTAGATGTCTTGGGTTCAAACCCTGTCTTTGCCACCTAAAGTTTTTTTCACTGGTACTACTTTTTGCGAGGAATTGACAAATCTTCCAAGAGTAGTTCTTATCATGAAAAGTGTTTTCTCAAATTAGTCGTTGGAATTTGGCATAAAACTGTAGGTCCCCTCCATCCTTAATTGGTGATTCATAACTTGAAGTTTCAATCTTTAGGTAAATTTAATGAGTGCAATCATTTAGTTGAATTGTATAACTGATTTATAACGACTGCGTTCACAAATAATTGCATTCTTTTACAAGCTTGACACACAGGAATGGTTGCAAGTCACTAGGACCTGGTTCTTCAGGAGTTAAAGTTTCATAAAATTATAAAAAAAGTTATAAATAAAAGTTGTTAAAATTTGTTTTAAATCTGTAGCAAAACTTAGCAATTCACATAGTAACAAATTTACATTTCCTGTTTATGAATAAATTTCCCCGACGAAGTATTTCTTATAGAAGTCATCAACAGTCTACAATATTTTAGAATCAGTTACAAGCCTTCCGCTTCGGTTGAATATGTATTGTCTTAAGTATCGACTTTTTTTGAGTTTAAATGTTTAGAAGTTATATAGAAAAATGTCAAATTTTGGCTTAAATGGAGCTCTTTAAATTTACAAACCTAAGAGCAGTCAAAAAAACATAGAAAATAAAAATTGATTCCTTGCGGTCGACATCAGTGGGCCTTCCGGTTATTTCTTCATTTTTAAATTATAATAAAAAAAAAAATGATTATGCCTCGTGTGTAATTAATTTTATGACAACCGCAAATCGGACATAATAAATTTGTCAATCTAAATGATGTGGTATAACAATAACAAATCGGCCCGGAAACCAATGAAACTATTCAAATAAAATATTATCCAAATACCAAATTCGTTTCAGTTGTTTGAACATGAAATCAGATTACCATTAATATCTTCTATAGACCATTGTTAGCTCTTAAAAAAAAGAATCGCTTACCTAACAAAATATGACGCAAGACTTTATACTATTTGTCATTCACATAAACGGAAAACAAACCAATTTATCTTTTTTTTAAGTTACTCAATGATCTCATCATTAGAGTACAACAAAAATATTTATAAGAATTTTGATGGTTTTATTTCAACTTTCTAAAAATTCATAGGACAAAAATAACAAAACATACAAAATGAGACAAATATGGTGATTTAATTTTAGAAACAAATAAATCAAACTTTAATTAGTAAGAAGTTTCAATCTCAACATGAAGTCTCTTTAAAAAAATATCTATTAATATTCATAGCTTGAAAAAAGAAAAGAAGATAAAAGTGGAATGGAAAAGCCGGCCATATGGTACCATAAATTAAAGAATACTTAATCTAAGTCTAGTCAAATATTTGTTTAAACGCGGAGTGCTGAACATGTGTCATGTCAAATCACTTAGCTTATGTGATTTTTTTAGATTTTAATGTCACTAGACTTATGGATAGTTTTTTTGACATTTGGGTTAAATTTTTAACAACACTTTAGATTTCAAATGACGGAAATCAATCTGATCCGCAGCTGGTTAGCTTAATCTATTATTAACATCTTAAATTATAATATATTCCTTTTGAAAAAAATGTACAAGCTTAAAGAATAAAGTTGCATGAAACCGTATTTTAAAAATATTTTAAGTTCTATTGTAGATCCAATCTATTTAAGCTTTAGATAAAGTTATTTGTAAGAAGGTTTTAAGCAACCTCTAAGCACCTCAAAATTTACATCACCTTTATAAATAGCTTTTATACGTTCAGAGGTATTGTAACTTTACACAGCCTCTATGCAGGACTTTAAACATGACAGTTACTCTTTAAGTACATTCATGAAAGACGCGTGAGTTATTACTACAAATTTTGACAGCATGGAACATTTCGCACACAATTTTTTCCGTAAAAGTCTTATACATTTTGCTTCAATTTGACAATGTCATTGTTACTATACCATCATTTTAAACATGTTTAGCAAACCCAATAACTTAAAAGATAACTCTTGAAAATAACGTATCCACATTCGAGTAGAACAAGTCTAAATTTGACAGTTGAATGGTTGAAGGTTAAAGTTGAAGCTGATGCTTATGTTTCCTTACACGTTTCTTTTCTTAAGAAACATCAAAGTTTCCACTTTTTAAAATTACATTTAAGCATTTGTTGTTTATTTTTAGAAGAATGTAAGGCTTTTAAATTAGTGTTAGGTTGTTTCTATAAAAAGAAAATAAAAACAAACAATTTCGGTTAATAAAAGAAAAACATTATGAAAACAAACGCATCTCCAACGCCAACTGTCAGTTCTTACAGATGACGGAATTCCCTTTTTTTATATTGATATCCTACTCTTAAATGTCAGATAACACAGAAAACAGAACTTTTATTGGTTCGTATGAAATGCTGCAATTGCTATTTTTCTCCGTAAACCTTAGATAATGTTCAATTATGCGCAAAAACTGCTAGAAAACAACGTCAAATGTAAGTATACTGTATACGTCAAAACATTTGAGGGTTATTCACATGAGAACGACCAACGAATAAACGACTATCCGTCTATTATGACATTTCTTTCACATGGCTTGTTTTTATTCGTCATCACATATGAACAATAAAGACTAGAATGAAATTTGTAGGTTAAAGTTACAATTAGATTGTAATTCGCGACCAACTATTTGTTTTCGTATGGGTTTTTCTATGGGTAACATAAATCAGTTTATTTCTGATCTAGATCTGTCAAAACATACATTTCATCTGTTTTTGTATTCCATGGGGCAAAATAAATAAATTGATTTATTTTTGATTTAATATCAAATATGTATCTTTCGGCAGATTTACCCCTCTTTGCACTAATATTAATACAATTTTTAAAAAAATGTTTAGCACTCTTTAACACGTAATACAATGACAAACAAATAAGTAATTCCAATTGTGTTCCATGCTCCAACAAATCAAATTTTGAATGACATCTGAAATTACCTATGGAAAACCATATTAAATGTCTCTTATTTTGGCAATGAAAAAGCTAATTGTGCCTTAAATTTACCTTAAATCTATATTTCTACCTTTTGTTTAAAGTCCCATTTATTCATTCATTCGTCGGTTGTTGGTCGCTCTCGTGTGAAAAGTACTTTAATCTTCAAACAATGCATTGTAACAATTGTAAACATAGCCTTAAGTATTTCCTGTCAATTTTTGGTATATGTCCACCTCGTCTACGAGTTACATAGTCTAATGTGTCCTATTTGTTGACCATATGGAGTCAACATCAAGACTTTCTCTAAACACGTAATATATCCATAAAGTATTTTTTTAGTTGAAGAAATATAATAAAGATAGGCGTTAGAGTATTATGTGTTTTCAGTACAAAACAACAAGTAGCGATAAATTCAATTGGAATGTTTTTTATTGATATACAAATTTTATTTTACTTGGATACGAGTACCAAATAAACAAAACGTTTACATGCATTTTGAATATTAAAAATTGATAATATTTTTGATAATAATAATTTTTGCAACTAGCAACGATTAAGATTGTCAAATTATTGGCTACTTTACTTCAAATGTGCATTAGTTACTGGCTCGGGTCGCTGTGAATTATTTACTCTTAATTTACCTAAGAACAACCTAAAACAACTAGGTATCCTCTTCTGTAATAAACATATTTGACTTTGAGAATACTCAAAGCTTTTTGACACGTTATTGTTTTCTCGTTTCTTATATCTGTTACAAAAGTAACGATTAGCAATATTTTAATTACAGGTACTCCACATCGATATTAACATTCATTTGTTCTCATTAATTCGTTACTTTTACAATTCTTACTATTTCTTAAGTAACTACAGGTGTTGATAACCTTTCAAATACATTTTACAAATTTACTGATTCGTTAGTTGTTAGAGTATAATTAAATTCGTTTCAAATTTTCAAAGATTATTAAGAAATTATTGATCATTAAGCGATGATGCAAAGCAAATCAAAATTAAATATGACAAAAATTAACAAACAAATAACATTTTTCTTAAAAATTGCTTAACTAACCCGCAAAATAAATAATACAACAAAAATATTTAATCCCGATTTTCAGGTATCCGATACAGTTGTGGAACCCTACAATGCCACATTGTCGATTCATCAGCTAGTCGAGAACACCGACGAGACATTCTGCATTGACAACGAAGCCTTGTATGACATCTGCTTCCGTACATTGAAGCTCTCATCACCCACTTATGGTGACCTCAATCACCTGGTTTCAGTAAGTGCCATTACAAAAAAACCCATTACAATTGGAGGTGTGTGCTTTCTATTTGCAGGTATCCGAAGTTGTAGTCGAACCGTACAATGCCACATTGACTGCCCACCAATTGACAGAGAACACGGATGAAACATTTTGTATTGACAACGAGGCATTGTACGATATATGTTACAATCAGTTGCGACGACCCGCACCAACCTACAATGATCTTAATCATTTGCTATCAGTAAGTTTGTTAAGTCTGAGTGTGCAGTTGTGTTTTTTGGAAATATGTGTTGTGTCTTGTGTACATTGGACAAGCTTTCCTTCTATTCTGTTGTTTTTGGTCATCACTTTAAAAATTGACCACAACCGGAAGCCTTCGTTGAACTTGCTTTAGCTTTATTGATGGTGTATTTAAATACGGCAGGCATACCGGAGCATGTATTTACATATACATGATGATGAATTGTCATTTTTGTAAATGCTACTAATATCTTAAAGCTGAAAATTCCTTAAATATCAAATTAAGCTTTTGTTAGTCAAATTGAATGCTGCTTTTTCGAAGCTTAAACTAAGGAATTATTTCAGAACCGAAGAGATGTACCTTAGAAACTCAACATACGTATTTCTTCTTAACTTAAATTTTAGAAAAATATAAACATTTTAAATCAGTTTTAATAAATTTTTTTAACATTAGATTTGATGTCATAAAATAACGAAAATGCATAAAAGAAACTAATCGTTATTTAAACTTAACCATGACTGGTTCAAATTATTAATAAAAACCAGAGACATTTTATTTTAAAATATACAGAACTTAGCTGTTACACGTGAATTTACAAGAAAATGAGACTTTCGCAACTGATGTGTCATTTTGACAGTTGTTCGTTACTTCAATTAGCTGTAAGCAGAAACAAGTTGTTTTTCTGGGATGAATTTTAGCATTTTGAATACAATTTGAATGTTGTTCTTTACTGACCGCATTTCTTATAAATGCTTATAAAGTGTTTTTTCAATAAGAGGTTTCATTTTGAATATTTGAAAAGTTTCAAATTTGGACATTTGATGAGTTAACACAACGCACGCTACAAACAAAAAAGGCTTTTGCAAATGATATATCATTTTGACGGTTGTTCTTTACTTACACTCCCAATAAGTAGATTAAAGAAAAAATTATTTTATATACATAGTTTACCGAGATATGTTTTAATATTTTTAAGAACTTTTAACCTCAATTTGGTCAATGTATGTACAGCTTTATGAAAATCCCAACTGAGGACTAACATTACACTTGTCGCAAAGATTTTTTTACTGGCAACAATAAAATTGAACTTTTCCAATAAATTTTGATTGCTTTAATTCAAATCCGACTTCAAAATTAATGTATCACGCCAGGTTTTTGAGATACTACTTTTTAAAGTTCGAACAAAAAAAACTATTTTTTCAATAATATTCGTGATTTTTTTCAAAATCTATTATCCCTTTCTGCAATATTCATATAATATTCGAAAAATCTTCATAACTTTGGAAAAATCTGAAAGAAACGCTTATGGGTTTTCACAGAAAGACACAAAACTGAAAATAAGTTTTGTTCTTGTAGGTTTTTGAAATATGTACGAGTATATGAAGAAATATAAAAATAATATTGAAAACGGGTAAAACTTGGGCAAATAATTGAAATTATTTTTTTGTATTTAGAACTAAAAAAATAACTCGAAAACGTATGTACATATTTTGAAAAACTAGGAAAGTATTAAATTGAAAGTTTACTCAAAACTTTGTATAGAGTTAAGTAAAGACTCATAATTAATGAGAATTTCCAGAAACTAAGTAAGAATTAAATTGTATCTAGCAGAAAAAGATTTTTACTTTGCAAAATCATCTTAACTGGATTTGGAAGTGAGTGAGTGAGGTCGAAGGTTTTAAGTGCTCCTGTTTATTTAAATTTTTTACTCTACCTCAAAGAGAATTTGTTTTTTACATCAATTCTAATAAAAAGTCTAAAATCTAATAAACAGTTTAAAATCGAAAGTGAAATCCTTTAAAGTATTTTAAAAGGTAGGATTTATAAAATTCATTTAAGTTCGCACGAACCAGAAGCCATCTTCTTCTTTGCCTGTGTGAGTAAATTGTATATGCTATCGAAACGAAAATTGGGGGAAATATCTCCATCTAAACCCCCCACAAGCAAAAAATCTACCCCACGAAAAAAGAACCTCAATAAAAGCACAAATATGAGCACTTTATCGCAAATTAACGAAATCAAATCTATTGTTGATGGCTGCCTCACAGAACATTTGAAAAATATTTCAACTAAAGATGACATATGTGCTATCTCCGTCGAAATACAGCTCTTGCGGTCTCAAAATGAACAACTTACGGGACGTTTAGCTGCTGTTGAAAGCTATTGTGAAACGCTCGAAAAACAATTGGAATTTTTACACGAAAAATCGCATGAAGAAATGGTTGTATTGCATTTGCCCCCAGATGAGAAAACTGACAAGGATAGTCAAGCAAAACAAACTTGTCTCAGCCTTCTCGATCTAGATGTAAATACACAATTGAAGTATGAGAAATCACAAGAATTCATCAACCGGCACAACAATAAAACAACAATGATATTGAAGTTCAGTGACAAAGCAATTGCACAAAAAATATTAAATGCTGCACCTAAGTTAAAAGGCACCGGAGTTGTGGTTCACCGAGAACAATCTTTTATTTACCGGAGGAAAAGGAAAACACTTTTTGAACTGAAATCGAAGCTTCTTGAGAGGAATCCGAATATCCGAATGCAAATAAGGGGATCGAAATTAAAAATATCCGATTTCGTATTTTCCTACGATTCTTTACGAGGTCTACGAATAACAACAAACGATGAACTGTCATTTATCAAAATAACCTTCGGAGAGGATGCAATGTGTTTTTTTGATGTAAACGTCAAAAACAATTCCAACACGCTTAGGGAGCCATCTATAAGTCACAAAAGCAAAGATCAACATGGTTCGGGTCCAGGATTAGCTCAACGTCATAAATCAACCTAGCATTCAGATGCCGTCTGCCACAATAATTCGATTTCCTTAAATTTGTTTAATTTAAAGATTTGTTGTTATAATGTTACAGGTCTTAAAAACAAATTATTAATGCCAGAATTTTTTAAGTTAATTTTAAACTATGATTTATTTATTTTGTTAGAAACGTTTGTAGAAGAGGGTAAAGAGATTCAATATCTAAAATATTTTGAGGGTTTTAATCTTAAATGGATTCCAGCAATAAGAAATAATAGTCAGGGTCGTGCTAGTGGGGGAATTTTATGTGGAATTAAAAATATTACGACAAAAAATCAAATTAAGTATAAAGTTAGTGAAAACAAAATCATAATAGATTGTTTCATCAACACGAAACATTTACTAATAATCCCAATTTATTTGAATTTTGGTAAGTGGAACCTCGAGTTTGAAGCCTTACAAAATTTTTTGTTAACACAGGATAATGAAAACATTTTAATAATCGGGGATCTAAACGGTCGGATAGGGGAGTTCCAAAACACACCTTTTATGAATGTTGAGCATCTCTCGTGCAGAAGAAACTCATTTGATAACTGTACAAACTCGAATGGTAATTACTTAACCGAGCTGATTGAGGATTTTGGCTTTGTTGTCTTGAACGGAGTATCAAAAAGTGATAATCAAGGAAACTTTACTTTTATTAGCAGCCAAGGCTGCTCTGTTATAGATTATTGCCTAGCCAAAGGTGACTGGCTTGATATTATAAAAGATTTCAACGTTATCCCTGCTAACTATTCATTACATCTTCCCATTTGTGTCTCTTGTGAGTTTAAATCAAAACCAATTCATTTTCAAGAACAAAACGATACCAGTTATTCAAAATTGCGCTGGATTGATAAAAAATATGATATTTATAGGCAAAATCTGAATCAAAATTCAATCGATCTCTCGCTATCGTTTGAGAATACAATCGATGAATCAACTAAGTCTATTATTACAACCATAAGAGAGTCAAGTGTCACCTACTCAGTAAACAGAGGCATTTTTTACAAGTGCAGTTGGTATGATGATGCCTGTAGAAAAAGCAGAGAAATATCTTTTAAATGGTTGAAACTCTTTAGGAAAACTAACAACTCAGCCTTGAAATGTCTTTATCTGCAGGCGAATAATACTTATAAAAACCTATGCCTCTATAAAAAACAACAATATGTGCAAAAAATAGCTCTTAATATGATTCAATGCAGGGATGCTAAAGAATTCTGGAAAAATGTACGAATTTTAGGTAACCGAAACAGATCGAATGTTTTTCCAATCAGTATCGACATGATGGGATCATATTTCGAAAAACTTACAAAAGTAGATCCTAATCAATCTTACGTATGTTTTGCGTTACCCTTTATTTACATCGAAGAACTAGACACTCCGTTCTCAATGCCAGAACTACTTTTTGCCTTAAAAAAAAATTAAAAACAATAAGGCTTCGGGTTTAGATGGCATCCCAGCCGAGTTTTTGAAAAATGCCAGCTCACAATTTTTAGAACATGTATTGTTCTTACTTAACCGAGTGTTCAACAACGAAGAAATACCAAAGAATTTCAAAGAGTCATCCATTTTAGCGATCTATAAAAAAGGAGATCCTAATCTCCCCGAAAACTACAGAGGTATCTCTGTTCTCAATTCTTTACGAAAACTGTTTACTCAGATGCTATATCTTAGGCTTGTACCTTGGGTTGAAACAAACAACAAAATAAGTTGTTTTCAGGCTGGGTTTCGAGCTAACCTCTCTACAGTTGATCAAATTTTTACTCTGACTAATGTCGCTAAACGTTTTTTGGATAAGAAAACTAATCTCTATGCTTTTTTTGTAGATTTTAAAGCTGCCTTTGATACTATAAACAGAAAACTATTACTTTTCAAACTAGCAGGTGTTGGATTATCAACAAAATTTTTAAGAATATATGAGAAGCTTCTTTCAAATACAACAGCTGTAGTTTCTAATGGTAGAATCTCTTCGCAGCAATTTAAGACAGAAGTGGGTGTCCCGCAAGGTTGCATTTTGAGTCCTTTGCTCTTCTCACTTTTTATTAACGACATTGGAGACAGTGTTCCAGGGGGTGTATATTATGGTGATTTGTTTATTAAGGTGCTTTTATATGCGGATGACCTAGTCATTCTTACTGATAATCCGGTAACTCTACAACTGCAAATTAACAAACTTAACCAGTATTCTAACTCTTGGGATCTTCAAATAAATACTTCAAAGTCGAAAATTATGGTTTTTAGATCTCATAATCAAAATGTCAGAAATGACCGTTCTTGGAACCTTAATGGTGAAAGAATAGAGATAGTTAAAAAATTTAAATACTTAGGTTTTACAATAACACACAATTTAAACATAGGACCCCATATAAAAGATAAAACATCAGTTGCGAAATCGGCCATTAACTGCATTTGGTCAAGTTTTTTTAATAACAAATGTATCGAACCGATGGTAAAATTCAAAGTATTTGATGCAACAATTAAAAGTTCACTCTGTTATGCTAATGAAGTGTATGGTTACGAAGCATGTGAAGACTTTGAAATTATCCAGAGATATTTCTTCAAACGTGTTTTTAAGGTCCCTTTAAACACACCTAACTATGCAATATATGTCGAATCTGGACTACTTCCAATTTTCCTAAAAAACCTTAAGGCAAATGCGGACTATATTGTCAAAGTTTTAAAAAGATGTGATAATAATCTTCAAAGAAAAGTACTCATGATTGCACTTCAGCGTTGTTACTCGCCGTTTAAAGATTGGCAAGAATTGGCTACTAAATATAATACGACCTTGAATCTAGCCTTGAATAACTTTGGTTCATGGAAGGATGAATTCTATGACTGCATCTCAGCAATTGACGAAAAAATATTTCAAAATTCTCTGAACCGTGCTAAAGAGTCCATGTCAAGAACGATATACAGCAAACTGAATCATTGTTTGGCGGAATCTAATTATTTTCGAAAAGAATTCACAGTTAACGAGATGAGTTTAATATTTAAGATCCGAACTGAAATGCTAGAGCTAAATTATAGACCTCATAGGGGTGATATAAATCATAATTGTAATCTTTGCAACCTTAATCAAATCGAAAACGTTTATCACTTCCTAGCAAGATGTCCAATACTCCAAGAAATTCGACGTTTATATTTTAAGAAAAGCTTTCTTTCTACAGAAGAGAGTTACTCAATTCTTAATGGTGAGTGTGGTTGGAAAGTTCTTATCCGGTTTGTTACTGAAGCTATCGCTTACAGAAATACTTATGTAAATCTTTTTTAGAATCAATCTATTATTTTGTTTTAGCTAAACTAAAAGCCCATCTTTCAGTTAATATTGAATCCCTTAATCTACCATTACTCTTTAATCGATTAATTTATCAACTTTTTTAAATTTATATACACTAGCTTAAATTTGTTCCTTTTGTTTAAAAAATGTAACTTTTGAAATATGTTTATAGTAGTTTCAATTGGATTTGTTTAAAATAAAGTCTTAAACTCAAATGATATTTTTGTTTAAATATGTCTATGTTAACTGGCAAAATTATACTTACATAATGTTAAAATACTCTACACTTTTTCATTTTCAATTCTCTTGAAATTTTAATGTATTAATTTTAGATATAATCGGCAGACGGCTTTTAAGCCATGCTCGTAAATCTTTTATATTAAAACATTTGTACTTTATATGTTGGAAAAATAAAGATAATAATAATAATAATAATAAATCATCTTAACCTTAAAATCCCGTTTCTAATTATTGTTTTTAGCATTTTTAAAGGGTCATATTTTAAAAACCTGCTTTGATAGAAAAATTTAAAGTCGAAATTTGAATTCGAAAGTATTGTTTTGTTTGTGCTACGAAGGAAAACCGTGATTTTGTCGACCAGTGTCATAAGAGCATTAAATAAAGTAATGCTAACGAGTTAACTTTAAAAAATTAGTCGTTCAGATAATATGAGGATCTTCAAACTTTTCGGATAATCGGATCAACATGAATGTAAAAATTATGAGATATTGGTAGTAAACTGAAACAATTCAGATCCCATTAATTAATACATAAATAAGTAAATGCACATCCTTGAATATCCGCATTCACATTCAGATCCAGATCCTGTTCAGTCTACACAATTTTCTTCAGAACAAAGCTTGCTCTGAATCTGAATTAGAGTTTCTAACACATCCGGATCCTGAACTAAATCGAACTTTAAATATCTCATTTAACTACTGGGATAACAAACACAGAAACAGTTAACTATTCGGACAGTACGGAGACCCGATACTTAATCCGGATCTTTTGTTTTAATGTTTGATAAATCCGAATGGTTTGAACGCGAGTTTTCCAATACCAAGTTTAATTTAATACTAAACAATTATTTCATTAACCATAGTTCGGTTGCGCAATCCATTCATCTTTACAGATTTATAAGCCTCATTTTCTAATGAACAGGTAAAATTACACCGCAAGCCCAAAAAAAAACAGTGAAAATGGATTTTCTAACATTCTAAAAATTCTTTAATTTTCCGAGTCTTAAATGCGACAATTCTGCTTATTAGCATAGCCTCAAAAGATGAAAATCCTCATAAATGACGCTGGTGTTGATCAAACGGCTCAAGTTATTGTGTCTTAGCCTTAAAACCTAATCGTTACTCGAATTGTGACTACAAATGTTTCAATGCGCGTTGTTCAAGCTTGTATCGTTATGCCGTAGTTTCGACTTCTTAAATGCCAAAAGCTGAAGCTTAAAAAAGTGAAAGCTGTCCAAAACAGCGTTGTATTCAAAATGAAACCTCTTATTGGGAAACCCTCATCAAACCTTCAAAAACGATTACACTTTATTTTTAAACAACATAATATCAATGGAAAAGTGTTTAAAATGCAATGCGTTTATGTTATTTAATTAAAAATATATTTTCATGTAAATTATTTTTGTGTTAGCAAATTTTTTGTTTCAGATCTTCCAGCAACGCAAAGCAACTTACTGACAGCAAATGAAAATTGTAACACCTGCTTAATATATTTTGTTACGCAAATTTAAAGCACACAATAGTTATTATTTTTATTATAATTTATGCTTAAAGCGGTTGTTTTTGTTTCTCAGTACATATCTACTTAGGTATAAATTTTATATGATTTTTTGTT
Organism: Eupeodes latifasciatus; assembly: GCA_920104205.1. Taxonomy (NCBI): domain Eukaryota; kingdom Metazoa; phylum Arthropoda; class Insecta; order Diptera; family Syrphidae; genus Eupeodes; species Eupeodes latifasciatus. The sequence continues at coordinate 369,407,107 of OV049924.1, forward strand.
TTTAATTTAAATCAATAGTTTTTGTTTATCCGCATATCACTTTTTTTAATCTGAACCTGTTGTGGTTGTCGATGAGATTACCTTTTTATTTTTATAACCAGATATTAATATCATTAAATTGAGTTATAAATATCATTATTATATATGAGACGAAAAAAAAATAATTACGTCAACTGTTTTCATTCCCAAATCTCCCACCTTGACCTCCCTTCTTTCCTCTCCATATAAAACCACACCTCAAATAAAAGGTAATTATGATCATCAATATTCAACATTGTAACAATTAAAGTATTTAATTTTGCTTCTATGATGTGTGATGAGGAAAAATGTATGTTAAGAATTTGTATACATATTTAAAAACAATTCATAAGAAACAAAAACAACCACTTTAAAAGTTTTAATCAACCCCATAAATGACGATTCATATTTAAAATAATTTCTAATGATTAAATTTCTGTACATTTAGATCACAATGTCTGGAGTAACAACCTGCCTTCGTTTCCCTGGTCAATTAAATGCTGATCTTCGTAAATTAGCTGTTAACATGGTACCATTCCCACGTCTTCATTTCTTTATGCCTGGATTTGCTCCACTCACAGCCAAGGGATCACAACAATATCGCGCTCTAACTGTTGCCGAATTAACGCAACAAATGTTCGATGCCAAGAATATGATGACCGCTTGCGATCCCCGACATGGGCGTTACCTTACAGTTGCCTGTATATTCAGAGGTTAGTATCAACTTTCAAAAAAAAGATAAAGTTTTATATCTCAAAAATCAATTCAATTGATTCAAGGTAACGGAATATATTTTTCGAAGGAAAACAAATTTAAGGGAATATTAAATTTCCCTCTACATGGGTATACCCCAAAAATAAAATCAAATAGGAAGGGGAGGGGCTTTAAAAATTAATTTCTAATTTTCATGGAAAATTAAATTTCACTTGATTTCCGTAGGGGAACATCAACAAAAGTCACGGGAAAATTAAAATTTCAATCAACTATCCTTCCACATTTTTTTAAGTGTCTATCCTAAAAATAAAAGTAATTTTGAGGGAAGAGGAGAGTGCTTTTAAAAAAAATTTCACTTGAGATATCCGTAAGACTTCTCTTAAAAAAATTCATTGGAAAACAAAATTTCACTCCTCCATCTATCGAAAAATAAAAACAATTCCCGGGAAAATTAAAATTCACTTCAGATCTCCATTAGGGAACAACTTTTAAATGAAAACAATTATTAGTAGAAAAAGTAAAGTGATTTGAAAAGGGCATTCTAACATTCCGAGAATATGGAAATTCATCATAGATTTGGGACCTAATCATTTCCGGAGAAAATGAAATTTCATCTATCAAATAATTCACGAGAAAAATTATATTTGACTCCACTATCTATCCAATTATACTTGTGGGGAGGGAAAAAGAGCTTCAAATTTCCAGGTAAAATAAAATTTCACTTCAGATTTGCACAAGGGAATAACTTCTATCAGTAGAAAAGGGAAAACGATTTGAAAAGGCCCTTCTATCATTCGGAAAACATGAAATTTCACTCCAGATTTTCATGAGTGCATCGACAAATGAAAATAATTGGGAGTGGTAGAGTGGATTAAGGGAATTAATCATTTCCGGGGAAAATGAAATTTCACTCCAAATATCGTTTAAATGAAAACAATTAAGGACCTTCTAATTTCGTGCTATATGCCGGATCTTAGAAAAAACCAACAAATCCAAACGATAGTAGTAAATTCTGGGGCTCTTACATGAGAGCATGATAAAAGAAAATCAAACTATCACATAGAGACATTCCAGGGGTAATTATACATGAGTTAGTTGTTAAGCTTTCCATTAAAAGAAACAAAGGGGAACCTAAAGTAACTCTGTCTATTGTTAATGTGATGAATCACGGATTGATTTTTTAGGTCACCCCCCTACTTTTAGTGTTTGCCTTTGCTTTTTGAATTGGAATGGTAAATCTGTAGGAATTATTGAGATCCGAGGACAGATCAAGTGAGTTGACAAACTCCACAGGGTATGAAATGCGCTTTTCTGAGTCCATGAAAATGTCTATTGACGAATTCTCCCCAAATCTCGTGCTACTTCATCCAATATGTTTCAATTTATTTTCAAATTCACATCGTTTCTTGGAGCTAGAATCGCTATTTGACAGATAAATCGATCGTCATTTCATCAGGGTAAACACTTGCAATAAGTTCAGAGTTACTATTTATCAAATTAGAAATATCTTCTTTTGTTGTCACATAGCCCTTGGTATCGGTTTTTAACGGCCCATTTCCTAATTATAATAATGTCTCAGCATAGTTTCATGCGTCAATGTCATTCACAAGAAATGTCCAAAAGCAGGCAGCACCTAATGATATGCTGCTAATAATTGTTCTAAAAAAAAGAATACATTCAATATCTAATCATTAGAGTTACTGCCAAGCCTGCTGGAATGAGCTATGAATTAGATATTTTACCGTGGTAAAAATTAGCTTAAAACACTATCCAGCTTCGTAACTACATCCACACAAAAAATCATGTCATAATATTGTTCTATTGAGACGTGGATGACGGACAAACAAGCAAACAAACAAACTGACTTTCAAATCTTCAATATTAGTATAGATTATTTTATGATATTTGTCATAAATTTTGAAGTTCGTTTAAATGGACATCATTAGTCTTGAATAGGGTGGCAATATTTGCCCGCATATTCGGAAGAACCATCAAAAGAAAGTAAAAATTAATGTTTTTAAAGCTCTTCCAAAGTCTTTCGTCCCATATGTATAACAGAATCCTTCTGTCTATTTGGTATAAAGTATTCTCGTTAGCCCTAAAAAAAACCTTTTTTTTTTGAATGCAAGTCGTAAAGAAAAATTTTAAATAGGTAAGTAAACCAACTTGTTGACAATCTAACAATCCATCAAAAAATATGAACAACAACAACAACAAAAAAGACTATAATTAATTAACAGTCGTAAGTTGTTAAGTATACCAACAAAACAACAATCCTCCCTTAACTAGTCCTTTGTTTTTTAAGGGATGGTCTTAGAAATAAATAAATATAATATATATTTCTCAACTTGTTGTTAGTTGTTTTACAATACTTTTCCTAACATCATGCGTACATATGGCCGACATAGTGGGTAATTTGCCATTTGGTTGATTTTACACAAACAAAACGTAATTTTGTCATTAATTTACTCTGATTAATAAGCCTAATTTGGTTGATTAAAATTATTTTGGGACACATTTCAAAACCTTTGTGATATTTTTTCTCCAAATTCATTTTAGAATCTCATTAGTTGCCAAATTGTTTTTTGCTTAGCTGCCATTAGCACATCCAAATTTGGGTAGTCACTTAGGACACCTTTTACTTTTTAATTCAATCCTCCAAAAGTTCTTTCAGCTGTTCAATTGTTTCATTTTATTTTGGGACACCTTATAAAGTCTTGAAAATCACTTGTCTTATTTTTTAAAGTGAAAATAATTTCTCCAAAATCTTCCAAAAACCTTGTCAGCTGTTAAATCGATTTATCCTAGCTTACAAACTTAAATCTCACTTTTATTTTGGGACACATTTGTATCTTTAAACTTTTCTCGAAAATCCTTTAATAGTTTTGTCAGCTATCAAATCCTTCTATAAAACTTCAAAGGACTTGTCAGCTTTCAAATATTTGTTCCTATACTGGGTATGAAATTCATATCCCGCGTATATTTTGGGAAACATTTTTAAACCTTTTTCAGCTGTCATATATTTTCCTAAAATCTTCAATAAGTTCTATCAGCTGTCAAATCGTTTTTTCCCAGCTAAAAAAAATATATCATGTTTATTTTGGGACATATTTTTAGTGGTGTACAATTGTACATCTCTCTAAAATCATTCAAAAGTCTTGTGAGCTGTCATATCTTTTTTTCTGTACTTGGTACTCAAATCCCGCGTGTATTTTCGGACACATTTTTAAACTTCATCTAACTTTTATTTCAAATCCATTCAAAGTCAAATATTTGTTCCTATACTTGGTATGAAATTCATATTCCACGTATATTTTGGGACACATTTTTAAAACCTCTGAAATCGCTTGTCATTTTATAATTATAGTTTTCTCTACAATTTTACAAAAATGATTTCAACTGTCAAATCGATTTTGCCTCCCTCACATATACATATTTAGGACACCTTCCAAAATTGTTTGTCATTGTTTTTATTAATATACTTTTCTCTAGAATGTCACTATAGGTCTGTCAGTTGTCAAAATATATTTCTTTAATTAAGTGTCAAATTTAAATTTTGTTAAGTTCTGAGACACGTATTATGACTTCCTATTTAAGCTCTCAAATCGGTTTTGCCTAGGCTTGGTATGAAATTCAAATATATTGCATATTTAGGACACTCCGAAATCGTTTGTCATAGTTTTTAGGAGTATGTATACTTTTCTCTAGGATTGTCAACAAAGGGCTGTCAGCTAACAAAACATTAGTGTTTAGTTTTGGGACACGTCTTATGACCTCTGGAATCACTGGTTCTTTTTAATACCATCAAACCACTATCCTCTCTAGTTTTTAGCTTCTCTTTTTTTCCACTTCTTAAACCGTTGTAGTTCTAAACAATGTCAGTTAAATAAAAACACTAACTTTGGTTTTTGATTTTCATCCCTGGCAGGAAGGGTTTACTAGTGAAGTGAACTCATTTAATTTCTTTTTTTTTTATAACAGCTATTCGTTAAAGTCTAGAAGATTCCAACGACACTACATGACGGACGCGACGACGACGTGTATCCTGTTGCTTTGAACATTTTTAACCCCCTTCTATTTACCATTCAACTCCCAACCACCAACCCCCATCTCTTTTGGAGGGTTAATGAAAGTGAACGAAACAAAAATATATATTTATCTCACGGCTGGCATCTCTTAGAGCCTTGTTTACTGCGTATAATTTATTATAACGCAGCGCCTTTGCTAACGACCCTCTGTCTAGGCGTAGACGAAGTTGTCGGTTGACGGACATTCTTGAATTGTACAATTGTCACCAGTTCCCGTGATGGCGTTTATTTTTCATTTCTTCGGTTCATTAATCATTTTCTATTTAGAGCATGACCCGCTGCTGGCTGGCTGGAGCTTATATACAGAACAGAAGTTTCCTACCTTTTGTTCAACATTCGCCATAAGTACTACGTACCTTACATACTCGTAGATACGCAACGCACTTTTCACTGCATCAAGTTCATGATGATAGTAGGGGAGATGTTGAGGTCGGGAAGGGTTTGTGACGTTCTCAAAGCTTTTGTTATTTTAGATACCTATAGCATGTTAAAAGAATGTGGTTTCTAGGCAGTTGTATATAGTTTTTGCTATGTAATATACCTATATGAGTTTAAAACCTAGGCGTAATCAAGTTGAAAGAATAAATGCGTTATGGTATCGTGTACCTTGTTTTATTTTGCTAATTAGGGTAAACTCGCACAAGAAGTAAGTGATGGTGGCGAATGAGGGATATTATTGATTGCGGTCGTTTGTTATGTGCTGTGTTGTCTTTACTATTATATGGTGTGCTACGTGATAAGGTTAGCTGCCACGAATTTTGTTGAAAGTAATTTTGCTTATTGTGTTAAATTAGCATCGTATATACTTATACCTACATATATTTTTGAGATGACCTTAAAACCATCTATCTTTTTGGGGTTATTTGTTTTTTTTTTTTTTAATTAAACATTTTTACGACTAAGAATAGAAGATACAAAAGTATCATAGATATCAACATTTAAATTTGTGAATGGTGTTTCTAAACCAACACAAGATTTGAATTTACCGACATTTGTAGACGAAAAAGGTGTTGGCAACCCTGAAACCCGGTTTGACAAGGTGGTTGCCAGAACCTTGTTTTTATTTGGCGGCTTCTTTTTCGAACACCTTTTTTAAACCTCGAAATTACTTGTCAAAAATATAATTTTCTCTTAAATCCACCAAAAGTCCTGTCAGTTGTCAAATCCGTATTTTTTTTTTCTTAAATTAAGGTGATAATTATGAATGTGACGTGTATTATTTTGATGTAATAGTTTTCTCTTCAACTCTCTAAAAGTCCCGTCAGTGCTAAAATTATTTCTTGTTTGTAGACTTAGTGGCAAATTTTAATCTCTGGTATATTTTGGGACACCTTTTTAACCTTTGGAAATAATTGTCGAATGACATACTTTTCTCTTAAATCCATCAAAAGTCATTTCAGCTGTCATATCAGTTTTATTTTGGTGATATTTTACTTTTAATTTCACTTGTATTTTGGAACACTGGTTTAAGCCTTCAAAATCACGTATTGTATAATTTTGATAAATTACTTTTCTCTGCAATTCTCAAAAAACCTTGTCAGTGGTAAAATTATTTTTTTTAGACTTGGTTTCAAATTTTACTGAATTTTATATTTTAGGACACCTTTTAAAACCTTTTAAAATATCTTCTTTTTTTTTGTTCTACTATACCCCAAAAGCCCTACCAGCTGTCAAATAGATTTTGTTTTATTCGTAAATGTCTAAAAGTCCCGTCAGTAATACAATTTTGTTTGTTATACTAAACGGCAAATGTTAATCAATGGTTTATTTTGGGACAGCTATTAAAACCTTTGAAATATATTTTCTACAATACTCTCAATACTGCAAAAGTCCTACTAGCTTTTAATTTATTTTTTTTTTCTTTGTGCTAAGGGCAAATTTTAAACTCGCGTGTATATTGGGACACCTTTTTTAAACTCCCGAAAGCATTATTTCCTTTATTTCAAAGGGATTGTCAAATTTAAATCTGTTTTAAATTTTGGGACACCTTTTAAGGGTTAATTTTTATACTAGCTTACTTTGTCTGTCCTTAGGAATTACCAAAATTTGACAGTTAAAATGGTGGGAATTTCAAATATATGTAACGTTAAAATCCTATGTTTTTCATTCAAAGTCTTTTCAGCTTTCAAATTATGTTTGTTAAAATTGTTGTCAAATTTAAGTCTGTTTTAAATTTGGGCACACCCTTTAAGGGCTAGTTTGTATACTTACTTAAAACTCTCAGCTTTTCACTTTTTCTTTTGTTTGTCTTTAGGATTTATAAAATTTGACACACACGACATGGTTACAAAACGAAACCGTAATACTTTTAGTTAATGTTAATGGCTGCGTTCAATCTCAGACAGATAGGATATTCGGATACCTTTTTGTTATTGTTTTACGTGTAAAATAACAGCTGATCAAAAACAACTGAGATGTCAAAAAAGGAATCCAAAGGTATCCAAGAATGTCTGGGGTATGTAAGTATCTGACAGAACAGCTGATTTAACACATGGTTGCATTTCAAGAAACTTGAAAATTGATTTCAGCTTTTTGTATTTGTTGGTAAACAAAAAGATAAAAAACGTTTGTTGAAGTTGTATTTGAGGATGTTCTTAACATAATAGACGATGAAGAAGCTAGTATTTGCCTCCGAATTTTAGAAGTTAATTATGATCTATTTTTTTAAACTTCAAAATTGACTTATTTGTTTTCTCGTTTTGTAGATGACCAATTTGCTAAATTATTAATCGTATAGAATTCCAATTGAGCTAAAAGGAAATTTAACATAGATTACAGATTAAGGTTATCTCTTATTTATTAAGTTGTTACGCACCTATCAATTCATCATCGTCCGACGAATCAGTTGAATTATCCATTAAATGTTTTATCTTACAACAATTTTGACTTCGAAGCTTAAATGTTTCTCTGCTTTTTGTGAACAGCTGAAAGTTGTTTTTATTTTTTGACAGCTATCCAACTCGTTGAACAAGGTATCTAAAAATCAACCTATCCAAGATACCCTATCCAACACGAGATTGAACGCAGCCAATGAAAAACGTGCACGGTCGTTCATTTTGTCATTTCTGACATTTGACACTTGTCAAACCAGATGTCATTCGAAGTGTCACAATTTTAGTTGATTATTTGCTATTTACGATAATGGATCGCTGAATAATCCAACGCGTGAAAATGAATCGAAACTCTTGCTACAAAATTGCGACTTAAATGTAGCCACTTCGCATTAGATATTAATCAAGTTATGGCCCATATTACATACACCGACCGAAATATACAAAAAAGTGTTTAAAAATTACCTTAAAAGAATCACATTCTATGATAAATCTTCCCTAAAATGACAAAGTCCAAACTTTTTTAAGCAAAAATGTATCGCTGTGTATGTCTAAATTAAATTTTCTTTCAAATTGAAAAACGAATAGCCCTGTACAATATCTATTTGTTTCAGTAGCTTAGTTCATATTTTAGTGTCGAAAACTTACCCCTTTTGCCCCCCATTGCGAACGCCTATGTCAAGCCTTGTTCATTTTGTCTGTTTAATTTCAAAAGATTGTCGCTTATACTGTGAATTGACTGTAATTGGAATAAGGTCTTATTAAACTTTTCACAGATCCACTTTATACCCCGGTTTTTATTTAACTTATCGATTAAAATATTCCAAACCCTTTAGCCAATCCTTTCTTTATATAAAACATACAAAAATCAAGTGTTTTTAATCAAAAGTATTAATTTTCATTCTTCTTATTTTATTTTTATCACACAGGTCCAATGTCAATGAAAGAAGTCGACACTCAAATGTTCAACATCCAAAACAAGAACAGCAGTTACTTTGTTGAGTGGATTCCGAATAATGTGAAGGTTGCCGTTTGTGATATTCCACCACGTGGCCTTAAAATGTCAGCCACATTCATTGGTAATACAACCGCCATTCAGGAAATTTTCAAAAGGATATCTGAACAATTTACTGCTATGTTCCGTCGAAAGGCTTTCCTCCATTGGTACACCGGGGAAGGTATGGATGAAATGGAGTTCACTGAAGCTGAGTCAAACATGAATGATTTGATCTCCGAATATCAACAGTATCAAGTACGTATACATACTTTTATTTCGTTTTTTTTGAAAAAAAAAAAAACATTTTTTAACAAAACTTTTTTTCTTTTCATTTTTACCCACTTACCAGGAAGCAACAGCTGACGATGATGTGGAATTTGATGAAGAGCACGAAGAAGAACACGATACATTTGATGATAAAATCCAAAATGGCTTGTAAATTGGCCAATAAACTCGTATACACCTCCATCGTTATATTCATGCTCAATCCTTAGTTCATTACTCGTCGCATATCGTCGTTATTATTCCAGTGTTCAATTTGTATGCGAAGAGCAGCCTCCACCGTTTTTAGTTCTTTTGATTTTGGTTTTTTTTAAAATGCGAGCGTGTAAAATGAGACGATACAAAATATGATCCAATACTTTCCGCATGTCCTCCGAATATTATTACTTGACTTTTTTCCCATCCTTAATACAAAAAAAAAGGATTTATCATTTTATTTACTATATAAATTATTACCACAACAAAATAAAAAGATGTAATTCAAAATAATATATCATTAGATTATTATTAATTGGTATAAAATGAACTCTCGTAAGAATGTAAAATATAATTTATTATTTTTGTTTCTTCTTTTTTAATTTTTCCTCTTTGACATTTTACACTCATATATTCAAAAATAGTATATTATGTATGTTTGTAGTTTGTTTTCTCATTAACAAAAAGCCAAACCGTTTTCATTATTTGTATTCCTTCTATTTTCCTCGCCTTAATTATTATACTTTTAAAAATGTTTTATTGTAAAAGAGTTTCTTTATTTCAAAAAAAAAAATAATATTAAATAAAAAAAAACAAATTGTTACAGTAGCAAGGTAAAAAGTTAAACAGAAATTTAAGAATAAAAAATATTTTATATAATATGACAAGATTTAAAAGAGCAAATAAAACATTAAATAAATATCGATTTAGTTTTGTATTTTGAATAATTATTAGGTTAGGGTGATGGGCTGGCGATTGTTGACGTGATGGCCACACTAAGATCAATGTAAATAAATTTTAAACATATGCGTGCCTATTACCGATGTCGTCTCGTTTTTTCGACGACTCTCGTTTTCTTTGTCGTGTCGTTTTTTAAGTGGCATTCTATAACTTTTTCGACGCGACTATTTTGTAGCAGATTTTTAAACGATGAAAATGTATCAGAGATCTGTCAAACTGAAATCAAATTCTAAATCATTTCATTACTCGATATTCAACAAATGTGTTTTTATTAAATTATTACCAAATAAATAAATTATTAAAATGATAAGTGTTAAAATGTATTACAACGCAAGCAGCGATAGTGACAATGATGAAGAAGGTAGAGAGCGAAATATTGCAAAGGCACAATTAATTGTACAAAAAGGACAGTGAAGCGTCGGCATCTGCATTTGTAGCCTGAACTTGCTTTGACTTATGTATGTCCGGATGATGAAGACGTTGAAGTGGTTGGGAGCTGCGATACACCAATTGCATTTCCACGCGGGCTTAACCATCTGTTTATGTTTAAGTAGATTTGCAACAGCATCCTCAAGCGCAGATAGGATGTACAATTGGTTTGGACCCCCTCCATTTCCTTTCACTTCTTTTTTGTTGTTCTGAACAATTTTTTTTGTACTTTAAATTCAAAGTCAGCCCAAACCTGAAAAAGCAAATATTAAAAATGTGTTAATGTACATAAATAGAATAAACTGATTCAAACCTTTTGCCAACCATCACCTTCATTTATTGGAGGACTTTTGTTGTTGAGTTTATCAGCTACAACATTCCATTCTTTTTTAAGATCGGCTTTGTTCATACATTTCAAAAATCCCCTAGCCAACTGCTCGTTGCTTTCCATCAGCCGGACAAGCGCCTCGAATTGGTTTTGGTTTGTTAATTTTAACTGAAAATGTGCAAAAATATTTATTTTTTATTCATCGCAAATAAAGTACTAATAAATTCCATAAAATTAAAATTATTTAACAAGGAAACTTACAGCTTTGCGAACTTCCATTTCTTCGTCGTGAGCAAATTTTCAAACGAGAGATACCGTCGTTTTTTTCGTCTTACAGAATGCTGAATTAAAGCGTTCAACACACTTGACGTTTACACACGACAGCAAAACGAGTGACAAAAGTTGAAAACGACTTATGGAATGCAGATTGTGTCGTGTCGTATATTTTGCTGTCGTTTACGACATCGGTAATAGGGGTGATGATATTTCCATCTTGTTCTAACCATTTCCAGGTAAAGCCTAATTGGCCGCTTTTTGAAATATTTTCAAGTTCTTCAAGATTATTGAAAAAGTGACTAAGCGCCTGCTTAGATCACGAGTCTGAAGGAGTTGGCAAGATTCAGAGAAAAAACCTGTTCCACCCGTTTTCAGAATATATCCATTCGTTCCTGTCAGGAAAGAAAGGTTTTGTTGAAGTTAAGACAGGGTATCATGTAGTCTGTGCTTACATTGTATTCCTGTAGAATCTACGCGTGTCCGATGTGGCTGGTGTTCCAGCAACTGGTCTGGCTTAGCCGTAAGACACTGTTTGCAGAAGTTTTCTTTTTATTTTGGTCCAGAAGTAAAATATTGACTATTGCTTCCATTCGTGCAGTAGGAGTATCCATATCCTCGACGTGTCACTGCTTGGTGCGAATTGTGTGTTAGTGGTGTAATTCGCATTTCGTTATTTAGTGCGGCTTTTACATAATAAGAAGACATTGTTGTGGACGATGTTTTTTAACACTTAAATTTTTACTTGCGACACATACATTATGTACATATATGTAGGAACTACTCGTATGTTGCAAGTTTTGCATCCGTAAAAATTTTCGAACTCGAACTTTTAATGTAACATGATATAACGATGGTAAAGAAGTCGTAAAAAGTGTGTCCTGCGATTCCGTCCGTCTGTGTGTCTGTCTGTCGTCGCCCCTACAGCATAAACCATTGGGTCGACTGACTTCAAACTTGGAAGTTAAAGCTTTAAGCAGATTCGCTTTAGGCGTTTTTTTTTTTAAGATCAAAAATAACAGTAGTCCCAAAACTAGAAAATTCGAATTTACTCCAAAACGAACCGATAGATTTTTATGAAATTCTCTCTAAAATTTGTTTTACTTAATTTTTGTGGGGACCCCATTTAATTGCCTTGATTCAAGCTATAAATTTAATCTAATTTAAGAACTAAGTTACTTATAGCTTAGGATGAGGCTGGTGAAAAAAAAAATTACTTAAATTGACATTTTGTAGCATGCGAGTAATGGGTTTATTTGAGTCAAAAGAGGTGCGGTGGGTGAGAAAATAAAAGAGGTGAGAATTTCTCAAATTATTAGGGGTAATTTTAAGGAAGATGGAGTTATAAAGATTAGGAAACTTAAAAAACCCAGGAAGCAGACTAGGGATAAACAAGATGTCTGATATCTGTTTAAGTTCCTCCTGATTCTTGAGATTGGTACATTTTAGGTGGTCTTGGCATAAAGGAGGGATCAGGGGATTATGCCGAAGTAAGTCTCGAAGGGGAAACCGAAGGAAAATTCTTTGAACGCTTTCAATATGTACGTCTTGGTAAGTGGACCATACTTGAGAAGCGTATTCAAGGAGGGAAACCTTGTCTGTCCCTTAGAGTGATCGGGTAACGTAGGGGTTGGAAAATTCATTTGACCGACGTTTTACAAAACCGTTGGCTTTTAGTATTATAAAGGGTGTCCCAAAATTAACGCAAGATTTGAAGTGAAGTGTTGGCAACCCTGAAAAAAAGCAATTTGACAGCTAACAGTATAGGGTTATTAAAAATGGAGCGTTACACGAGAGAACAACGTGTCTTCATTATTAAAGAATGGATTATTGAACATCAACAAATTGACCCTGATTTTTCGAGCAAAATCATCCTAAGCGATGAAGCACATTTTCATCTTGATGGCTTTGTCAATCGCCAAAATTGCCGCATTTGGGGTTCGGAGAACCCACATGTGATTGTCGAAAAACAAATGCATCCACAACGCGTGACTGTATGGTGTGGATTTTGGGCTGGAGGCATAATTGGGCCATATTTTTTTGAAAATGATGCTGGTCAAGCAGTGAGCTCGATATCGCGACATGATTACACAGTTCTTTCTGCCAAAATTGGATGATATTGATGTGTCCAATATGTGGTTTCAACAAGACGGTGCCACATGTCATACAGCCCGTGAAACAATTCAATTACTGCATGAGACATTTCCAGGTCGTGTACTCTCTCGTTTCGGTGATCAAAATTGGCCTCCTAGATCGTGTGATTTAACACCATTAGACTTCTTTTTATGGGGTTATTTGAAATCACAAGTCTATGTCAACAAGCCCACAACCACCCGTGCATTAAAGGAGGAGATTCAACGCTGCATCAACGAAATTCAGCCACATTTATGCAGAATGGTCATGGAAAATTTCAACAAAAGAGTGCGCATGTGCATGCAAAGCCGTGGAGGCCATTTGTCCGATGTGTTATTCCATACATAACCCTATCCTATGTACTTTACGAGTCAATAAAAATATAACTATCAAAAGACTAAAAACGGCGTTTTCTATTTAATTCAAATCTTGCGTTAATTTTGGGACACCCTTTATCATCTATACATATGAGCACGGAAATTTAGTTCTCGGTCACATATGAGCCCAAGGTCCCGAACAACCTTAACAGATGCAATGGGATGGTTATGGAGAAAGTACTGACGCTGTGAAGTTCTTATTCGCTTTAGTGAAAAAGTAATCAACTGATATTTGTTAATATTTAGGTCTAAGAATTTTTTTTTACACCATACTGAGAAACTGTCGGGATCTAGTTAAATAAGGTAAGAATCATGCATCGAAGTACTGGATTTGACAATTTTTGTGTCATCAGCGTTAAGTGAGATATGGATATATTTTGACTCTATATCATTAATGATGAGGATAAAAAGGAGAGGAATTAAGTGGCTACCTTGTGGTACACAAGGGTTAGCTAGAAAAGAGTAGGAGAGAGCGCATCTGAAGCGAACATTATATACGTGACTAGGTAAAAATAAATCCATTGCAACAAAAATCGGTTGAAAGCCAAGAGTAGAAAGCTTAAAAAGTAAAAGTCTGTAGGATATTTTGTCAAAGGCTTTGAAGAAAAAGTATGTGTAAAAGTTTCATGAAAAACTCATAGAAATAGAGGGGGATAGTAGCTGTCGATAGTTGATAGTTTGTAAGGAGAAAGTGAAACTTTTTAAATAACTGGATCGGTAGTTAAAATAATATCAAGATGCTTACATACGTATGTTATTAGCGATTCCACTTGCTTGGATAAGGCTAGAAGCAGTTCGTCGATCAATAAGAAGACATATTCCTTGGGTGAGGTCGGATTAGAGGCAATAACATGTGTTTGATTGTCTGTAGAAATCCATTTCAAAAGAGTTAGATCGCCGGAGAGGAGGCCATGTCACCAGTATTCGTGTTTCCTTGATAGCAAACCAATTCCGATTCATCGCAGAGGTAGGCTAGGAAAATACGATATTTTCATACATTTTCTTATCTCTAAGTCTACAGAGAGTATAACGATATTCAGTAGAGTTTAAGGTTTGTTGGGTTAGTTTAACTTTGCTTCTTTCGATAAAAATGTTTCTTTTGGATCACTCAAAAAATCGTTATTTTGTTTTTAGCTCTCAGGAACTCATGAACCGATTTCAATATTTTTTTTCTGCACAAGCTCTTCTATTGTTTAAACAATATTGGATGATCAAAAATGACAAACATTTTTTTTTCATTCTAAAAAAATGTATTTTTTTTTTCAAAAATCGATATCTTAAAAATGAATCAACATTTTTTTACGAAAATCAATTCCCCTGTTTTACTTATCCTTCAGCACTCGGCAGGCTCAGATTTCAGACATCGCCAATAGAAGCTCTTGGCGACTTATGCTATCATATGCGGCTTTAAAGTCGATGAAAAAAGCGTGAGTCTTGCCTTGAAATTTCTTGGTCTTTTTCAGGATTTGCCTTAATGTGAGTATTTGGTTTATCATTGATCTGTCTGGCCTGGAGCCACACTGGTACGTGCCGATCATGGTGTTTCAGAAAAATTTTGTAGGCGTCATTAATCAGGGATATGCCTCTGCCGCTTTAATAGAACATACGATCAACATCTGCTGAAAGTGCTGCCCCTCTATAACTCAAGAACTTCAAATATCATATTTCTTGTGGAATCGGATAGGCTTATAAATAAAAAAAAATATATATCTATTTTTTTAAATTTTGAAATTATTTATTGTTTATGAGTAAAATAACAAAAGAGGGAGTGTAGCTTGTAGGCAACAATGTATTACAACGTCAAAGAAAAAGTACAAGATCAGAAGTCAGATGAATTTTTTAGTAATTTGTAATCCATTTACGATAGGTGGAAATTCCTGAAACAATTTTTGTTTTTAGTATAACATAAAGCTACTCCACACTTCTCACACACCTTATGAGTAAATCCAGCACACTTTGGGAACTTGCATCGGATTTTTTTCTCGGCCCATTCAGGCCAGTGACCGACTTGGTCTTGGCGGACTGCTTGTGGTGGCACATGTTGGGCAGGTCCCTTATGTTTTTTTGCCAAGATCTCACTTTCACTAGAAAAAGGGCTTCGAAACGCTTTTCGATTTTGTTTTTATAATATGCTTTGCCATTATTTAGATCGATAGTTAAAACAAAAAAAAAAAAAAAAATATTTTTTAATTGTTTAATTTAATGTTTTTGGAAGCACTACTTTTTGCACATTTTTTCGACTTCAAATTGGATAGAAAAAAAAGATTCAACGAGTGGTGCTAAGATCTAAACTGATTCAGAATCCTTATATATTCCTTTACATAAATCCAAAAGATCAACTGCGTCATTTTGCATCGAACTGAGCTAGGAAGATTTGAAGTGATGAAGTCAGTCATTTTTTCTCCTCTTTTTTTTTTGGAACATTTTTTTTTATGGATTTCTTTGTTTTGTGTGTGGTGGATTTAAACAAGATGATTGGGGAGAGTACGATAACTTTGGCGACAAAGTTTAATGACGGATTTGTATAGACCAGTTAAAAACAAGCATTGTTTACTATGGGAGGGGGGTCTATCTCCACCCGTTTAGGCAGTAGTGGCAATTTAAAAAAATATGTACATTAAATGGAAAAAAAATAATTAAAAAATAACGGTAATACTTACAATTAAGTATTATACCTTTTTTTAAAGCCAACACTTTTGTCTATTAGCTTGTTTTTAAATCAAGTCAAAACTATGCGCAGTTTTTAAAAAAAATTGTTTTAAACTCAAAATTTGGTAAAAAAAAAAGTTAAAAATATGGTTTAAAGTGTAATTTTTCAAAACTTTCAGATTATCTACTATTTTTTTTTTAGAATTCATTGCTCTTATTTTTTTTTTTATCAAAAACTGAAAACTAGATGACTTGATGTCTTCTAGTTCTTGAGAAAATTGAAAATTACCAAAACAAAATATTTTAATTAAATTACTTTTTCCTTGCTTAAGTATTAACGTAGTCTTATTTTGATAGTAATAATTCGATTATGGATTCAGATATACCTAGGGTAAATTAATTTTTCTTAAATCCAGCTTATTTAAATGCAAAAGAAACTTTGCATGCACCCCATCTTGCACCCACCGCACCTTGCACCCTCCCCACCTTGCACGCACTCCAACTTGCACCCACCCCAAATCCTATAGTGTGCCCAAGCAGGGGGGTTGCAAGGGGGCAGCATGCCCCCCCTTAGACACCTTACTGTTGCATACACCCAAACACGCATTACGCATACGCAAATACCATTATTACTATCAAAATAAGACGACTCAAGCAAAAAAAAAGAATTAAATTAAAATAGTAGTTGTGGTTATTTTCAATTTTTTCAAAAACTAAGACATAAAATCATCTAGTTTTCAGTTTTTGATCAAAAACAAATAAGAGCAATAAATTATGAAATAAAAACAGTGGTGGATAACCTTGAAGTATTGAAAAAGTTACACTTTAAACCTTCTTTTAACTTTTTTTACTCAAATTTTGAGTTTAAAATTAAATTTTTCAAAAACTACGCATAGTTTTGACTTGATTTAAAAACTGGCTAATAGAACGGAATGTTGGCTTTAAAAAAATGTATAGAACTTAATTGTAAGTATCACCGTTATTTTTTAATTATTTTTTTCCATTTTAAATAATAATTTTTTTAAAATGCCCCTCCCGCCTAAACGGGGGGAGATAGACCCCCCTCCCATAGTAAAAAATGCTTGTATTAAGCCCCTCTACCAAAAACCGTTATTATATCTTGGCGCCAGATGATTTTATTTAAAAAAGGTAAATCATTTTTATTTTTTGTTTATTACCTAAGATTTTCAAGAGTTTTAGAGCTAATTTGTTTAATCCTGTAATAAAAATTACTCACACATACTCTACACAAAATATTGGTTCATAGTCAAAATATCATTGATTATCAATCACTAACTAACTAACTATATATAGGTAACCAAAATACATTATGTACTCTTGAATACTGGAAAATAAAAAAAAATGTCTTAAAATTAAAAAAAAAATACTTTTTTCCCCACTGTTTCACTCGAATTCCTTTTTCTTTTTGCTCCACTGTTTCAATTCACTTAGATTACTTAAAAAATTGATTTTGACGATTGCATATTAAAATAACTCTATGTTTATCACCTTTGTTAAAACTTCTTACTTTAACACAAATTTCTGAAACACCCTGTAAACAGTTTTTTTTGAAAGTCACAATTTTTATAGCCTTGGAAATTTCCTTGAAGATAAAAAAAAAATTAAGCAATATCTTTATTCGTTTAGGAGATATGATTTTTGCAACCAAAAAACTCAAAACGGGCCACTGTGCGGCGTGTGGTCAAACTGGTTTTTAAACCCATCTTGCATAGTGTTTCAGCGACTTCCAGGCGAAAATCTGCTGATGCCATGACGGCCTTGTCAGGAATGTTTTTGTTTTTGCACACCTTGTAGAGCAGCCATGAGTTAGCCATTGTTAGATCTAAGTAATGGTAAAACAGACGCATCTGCCATCGTTTGCTCCTTAGTCGTATTTTATAGATACCCATTATGCTGTCAATAAGGTCAACACCGCCCATATTTCGGTCGTACTCGCCTACAACATCAGGTCGTGTGATGTTGATATACCTGGAGTTCTTCTTATCGTATCTCTGGACTTCAGAAACTAGATTTTAACCAGTAAATGTGAAGGCCAATGTAACCAGTTTGTTGTCCTTCCATACAACCGTTGATATGTCGATGCCGTTGATATTGGCTACATACTCCTCTGAATATCCTCGATCCTTCTTCATTATTACCTTTTCATTCGAAAGCTTACAGTCAGGTATTCTTTTTCTTCGAATTGTACCCAGGGCCGGACAAAGCATATGTGCAAGATGTGCAAATGCACAGGGCGCAGAATTCTGGGGGCGCATTGCCAGGAGCAAGAAAATGTAATCTGATCTTGCAAACAAATATGTACTACTACATATTTGCCATTCTTTAACCACAAACATTCTTAAAATAATCTCAAAAAACATCCATCACAACTGTCCTAAGTTATCTCTTGCGCACTAACTAACATCACTTTCATTGTTGCATTCAATGAAAATTTAACTCAAGATATCGCAGAACTAAAAATTCTACCTACCTCATTTCCAAATATTTCACCCTGTTCGTACAAGAGAAAAAAAGAAAAAAATCTCAACACAAAAAAAATCCATGTAAGAGAAAAGAAGAAAAAATCTCAACACAAAAAAGTTCCATGCTACCTCATATGTGCAAGATATATTTTATGCACACCGAGTCCCAAAATTAACATAGAAGTATGACGAAGCAAAATACTTATTCATATTGAATCGTATGGGCTAGAACGTGCAGGTTTTGTATCACGCACAGTACCCTGTATGTGAGACTCACATAAGACATTGTGAGTTCTCATCTACAAAGAAAACAACAAAAAAATGTCTCTGAAAAAAGAGAGCAGGTAGGTTTCTGTATTCTGTGCTACCTTCTACTACAAATCAAAGACACAGCAAACAGCATATATTTTTTTTGTTGTTTTCTTTGTAGATGAGAACTCACAATGTCTCATGTGAGTCTCACATACAGGGTACTGTGCGTGATACAAAACCTGCACGTTCTAGCCCATACGATTCAATATGAATAAGTATTTTGCTTCGTCATACTTCTATGTTAATTTTGGGACTCGGTGTGCATAAAATATATCTTGCACATATGAGGTGGCATGGAACTTTTTTGTGTTGAGATTTTTTCTCTTGTATGAACAGGGTGATATATTTGGAAATTAGGTAGGTAGGTGTCTTTGCTACAAATAATGGTGAATGGATGTGCAAGTTTTCTTTTTTGCACACTGAGTATCGAAACTAACATGGGAGATATTTAAAAAAAAACTTATTTATACGGAATCATATGGATCAGAGCGTGCAGGTTTTCTTATTGCACACTGTGTAAGAGTTAAGTGCCTGATTACAGGAGATGAAATTTTTAATAGAATGGAAAAGGAGCATAGAGCTTAAAAATTAAAGAGGGATGATTCTATTTGGAGTCGAATTGTTCTTGCGCAGGCAGTTTGTTTTTTTTTGTTTGAAAGTTAATGACTATTGTAACGGCTACTTTTAATGTATATCTAGTCTGGTGCAGAATGCAGATTGTTTCAATTGTTTTTTCGCTTTGTTGGTTAATTAATATTAAATAAATAGCTACCAGTTTTTAATAGAAGTGACGTATTTTGAAGACAAGACAGGCCAAAGTTATGATAATGGTTCGAATATGAATATGAAAGGAAAAGAAGCGGGTGTTCAGAATCGAATTCGAACCCTGGAACCAAGAGCATTTTTGGTTCCATGTTGCCCGCATTCCTTAAATTTAGTGGTTAATGATGCTGCTCGGTTCTCATTTTATGCAGTTAAAATTTTCGATACAATTCAATGTTTGTTTAACTTTTTTTCAATTCAAGAAATATATATGAAGCCCTATAGAATTAAGAAATCTAGAGGCAAAAAACATTGCAGAATCGTTAGGAAATAAAATTTTTGATTTTACATTTATTTGCTGCCTGCTAATTTGGTTTGATATTTTAGAAAATATAAATTAAACAGGTAAATATTTGCAAAGTCCGTCCGTTAATCTGTCAACTGGCATAACAGTTTTAGAAAATACAAAAAACAGTTTGATTTTAATGCGTTCCGATGAAAAATTTAATGAGTAGGTATGTTCAATTAACCGAGCGTATTGCTAGTTCCCTAGAAATACCAAATATGTTTCTTGTAGCTTCATCATTGCGATCTCAACGGAGAAAAATACTTTATGCTGATGAATGTCCTGAAACTATATTAGCCGAAACAAAGATTCAAAGTTGAATTTTTTTTTCAAATACTTGAAAGGTTTGATACGTATAGTATCAATTTTACATTTTTGAGTAACATAAGCGAATGTTTAAAAAATAAAAATGTACGTGCTTCATGCCTTAATTTGCAGAATGTTTTAACATAAAGTAGTTTTAAATATTTAGATGGAGAAGAATTGTTTCAAGAGTTAACCGTAATATCCCAGCTTGTTACGCCACAAAGCTCAAGTTTAGATGTGTTAAATTTTATTTTTAGTTCAAACCTTGAAGATTTTGCTCCGAATTTAGTGACTGCTCTCCAAATCCTTAATACAATCCCGGTCACGGTAGCTTTAGGTGAACGTAGTTTTTCTAAACTTAAAATTATTAAAAATTATCTTAGGACAACCATGACTCAAGAGAGATTGGTAGGTTTATCTATAACGTCCATTGAAAAGAAATTATTAAATTCTTTAGACTTTGATGATCTCTTTTCTGAATTTGCAAAATGTAAGGCCAGAAAAGTAAGTTTCCAAATTTAAAAGTTTCCCCTCTGCTCATTTCTTCGCTGCGTTTTAGTTTAATGGTTTAGGCCTCCTGGGGATACCTCAATAAAAAAAAACGCATTGAAAGTCTACCTCCTGGGTAATCTGGGAAAGGCTTATGCTTGTGTATCAGTTTATGTGTAAAAAAAATATAAAAAAGGGGCGCTTTCTACAAATCTTGCACAGGGCGCAAGTTTGGCTTGGGCCGGCCCTGATTGTACCCAAACCAAGAATACCTTCTTTGGCTAAATATTCCAGAAGTGAAATAATTGTCAAAGTAGTTTCTATAGTTTTGGCGACGTGGAATCATACGTGACAATCTTACAACGACATTGGAAGAGGCTCCAAGATCTTTTTCTTCTGCTCTGACAACATTTTCTTTGCCAGTTTCAACCTCTGTCGTGTAACCGAAACCAGAAACGCCACTCAAAACGTAAAGTTTATAGCCCCACTTATGAGGTTTGTTGGGGTTGTATCTTTTTAGCATATTCCGCGCTTTTGTAGAGCACATTTATTCGTCTACACAAAGCCATGGTTATAACGGAACTTTAGCATACCTATGCCTCGTTCAAGGCCTCAACAACTGGACGAATTTTGAATATCCTATCAGCGTTCGGATTGCTTTTGGGAAGCGATTGTGTATTATCGTTGAAGTGAAGGTGTTGTCTTATCTTTTCAAATTTATTGGACGGCATTGTTTGCTGAATAATGGGTGTACCAAGGACGTGACTCCAATGGTTGGTAACTCTGGGCAGCTGAATCAATGACATAATGTACACCAGACCTATAAATTGTTGGATTTCAGTCTCAGATACGCGAAAAGTGTTGTTGGGATCTTTTTGTACCAAATAAAGGTTTGTTTCCTCTAAAATTCTCTTTGTAAGTTCTGGTGGGAAAAGGTAAAGAAAGAACTGTATTGGAGTTTCCAGATACAAGATTTTAGAACCCAATGATTCGTTGCCAGTAAATGCCAGCTGCTGTGCATTCAGCTCCAGGTTCTTCTTTTTCCACAGTATTGTTGGCTTTTCAGGCTTTCGTCGTTTTGCGGGGGGACCTGGCGGATCTTGAATGCCAGAACTAGAAGGTGTTGGTTCTACCTCAGGATTAGAATTGCGGATGTCATTATCCAAATCATTTAGTAATTTGTCCATATCAAGTTCGTCCTCAAGAAATTCTCCAAAATCCGGGTCAAAATCAGGATCTGCCAAACTATCGTCATCAAAGTCGAGACCATCTTCACTTCCAGAATCATCGTGGATTGCACAGGCATCGTTGTTTTGGAGTCGCAGTCGGTGAGCCATCCTAAAACAGTATAATAAACAGCATAATAACTTGTGTAAATATTCGCAGTGTTCATACAGAGTTATTACCCTTTCTGTATAATGTAGCTTACAAGACACAAACACTAAATACCAAAAAATACCAATATACCTATGAAATCTCCACAACATTTTAGCAAAATAATAAAGTTAGAACACTTACCTTGCAGATTTTCAAAAAAACAAGCACCAAAAAGCTTAATTTTATTAATAATTAATTAATTTATACTTTTTATCACACGCGGATGACTTGAAAACTTTCGCACTTTTAACGACAACGGGATATATAAAAAAAGTAGTAGTAGAAATGTAGACTACAGTCTACAATGCGTGCAAAGGTAAAAATCTTAATAGATGAAGAATAACGAATGGTTAAACGGAATGTTGCCTGTAGTCTACTGTACGCTATAGAGGGTTACAAAAGTCTACAATTCCCCTGTACTTCGGTGACTAGGTTTCCTTCGCTGTTTCGAAGAGCCTGCGTGTCATTGCTATTTGCTTGGCAGTTTTGTAAAATCGGCCGCGTGTGTTGGTGGAGGTGCTGGACTCCTCAAGGTACCTGAGCTGAGAAGCTGCGTATGCTCTTGTCTTTCTACGTTTTTTTTTTCTTACCTTCTCTTTTAACGGTAATCTTCTTAAGCTGCTCTTGTTTTCTGTTGCAGCATTTGCATTTGTGCATTTCCTTTTTCTTTGATGGCTGGTAGGATATGATAGTCTCGGCTACTTCGTTAATAATACCGCTGTACTGGTTCCACTGGTTGCTGGCACTTGTGGATAGGAGTACAGCAGAGAGTGTCCCGGTTAATCGGCCTCTGCAGTCTCTGGCATTCTCTGGTGTGCTAAGCCATGCAGTGTTGAAATGCTTCCTTTGGGCGTTAGGTTAGGTTAGGTTGGAGTGGCTGTCCAGATGTCATCGACTCACTTAGACCGCAAGGGTCCATTGTGATACCACTAATGAGGTTACTCATGGGGGAGTAATGAAAATTAAACAAACCATTTTGTGCTTTTAATAAAGTTAGAGAGACACTTTGTGTCAATCGTTGCCAGTTCACTGGTATTGTCGAAGAAGGGATTGCCAAGAAAGTTATTCCTTCTAATGGAGAGTGCTGGACATGTACATAGAAGGTGTTGGACTGTTTCCTCTTCCTCCTCGTCCATGCAGCTTCTACAAAAGTCATTTGTGTAGACCCCTAGCCTCAGAGCATGTCTTCCTATGAGGCAGTGTCCTGTTATTACTCCAATTGTAGAGCTTATATTTTGTCTGCTCAGGGATATCAAGCCTTTTGACCGATTTAAATCTATGATTGGCCATATTTGCTTGGTTGCTAGGCAGGTGGTACTCTGTGACCATCTAGCATTTGTTGCTTCTAGAGCATATTGTTTGAGAAGATATTTGCATGTAGCAAGTGGTGTTCCTATATTATGTTTTTGTCTAACATTAGGCAGAAGTGTTCCGTTTTTGGCGAGCTCATCGGCTTTACAATTTCCCGGAATGTCTCTGTGGCCCGGCACCCAAATGAGGTGAATATTAAACTGTTCTGTCATCTCATTCAGAGATGATCGACAACCGTGGACCACTTGTGAGTTTGTGGAGACAGACGCGAGAGATTTAAGAGCAGCCTGGCTGTCCGAGAAGATTCGTATATCCTTGCAAGATATAACGTTTTCTCTGAGCCAGGATAGTGCCTCTTTAATCGCCATTACTTCTGCCTGGAATACACTACATTGATTGGGAAGTCTATATGATAGACTTAGATTCAGTTGTTCCGAATAGATACCACTTCCAACTCCGTAATCGGTCTTTGAACCGTCTGTATAGAAGTGTATCGCATTGTCTTCCAGGGGTCTCTCTTCTTCCCAGGAGGATCTTGAAGGGATGGACACATGGAAGTTTTTACCGAATACCATTTTAGGGGTGGTATAGTCTAAGCGATCTGGGATAGATCTGAAATTGTCTAGAATGATAGTATGTCCAGTATTGTTACTGTTCCATTGAGAGGTGGCTCTAAGCCTCCCACATGAGTTGGTTACCACCATTTTGAAGAAGATGTCAAGAGGTGTTAGGTTTAAAAGCACTTCCAGGGCTGCGGTTGGTGTTGAGCGAAGTGCTCCTGTGATGCACATACCTGCTGACCGCTGGACTTTGATGAACTTATTTAGATTTACCATCTTGTCCAGTGCGGTCCACCATACGACAACTCCATAAGTGAGTATCGGTCTAATTACCGAAGTGTATAGCCAGTGGGTTATTTTTGGGGAGAAGCCCCATTTTGATCCTATGGCCTTTTTACAAGTAAAAAGCGCTACAGTAGCCTTTTTTACTCTTTCATCAATATTTGCCTTCCAATTTAGTTTTTTGTCTAAAATGAGGCCTAAATATTTAGCTTGGTCGGAAAACCTTAATGGTATTCCTTTAATCTTGAGTGGGCTGATCTGAGGAATTTTGTACCTTCTCGAAAAGAGTACTAGTTCTGTTTTATGTGGATTGACGTCCAAGCCACATTGCTTAGCCCATTTTGTTAGCCTATTCAAGGCATTTTGTAGGAGTTCCGAGAGAACTTGGGGGTGTTTCCCAGATACAGATATTGCAACGTCGTCAGCATAGGCAATCACCCTGAAACCCTCTGCTTCTAATGATGTTAGAAGGTCGTTTACTACCATGTTCCATAAGAGAGGCGAAAGGACCCCTCCTTGGGGGGTACCTTGATGCACCGATCTGGTGGTAGTAAAGCTTCTCATGCTTGAAGTTATTGTCCTGCTTTTGAGCATGAGACTAATAAAATCTATGAGTGGTTTCTTTAATTGCAGCTTTTCCATTGCTGTCGTGATCGCCTGGTAACTGACGTTGTTGAAAGCTCCTTCAATATCTAGGAAAGCTACTAGGTTATATTCTTTGTATTCGAGGGAGTATTCAATACTGCGAACCAGCGAATGAAGTGCTGTTTCTACTGATTTTCCCTTAGAGTAAGCATGTTGAGCTGTGGAAATGAGACATGGTCTTAGGTTATGTCTGATGTAAATTTCAATCAATCTTTCCAAGGTTTTAAGAAGGAAGGATGATAGGCTGATTGGTCGTAGATCTTTAGGGTTAACGTGGGAGGGTTTCCCTGCTTTAGGAATAAAGACTACTTTTGCCATTCTCCAGGCTTTGGGAATATATCTCAGCCTTAAACAGCTTGTCAGAATGATTTCCAATGGTGGAATGATCATGTCTGAGCATTTTTGTAGTTCGGCCGGGATGATTCCGTCTGGTCCTGGAGATTTATATGGATCAAAGCTATCTATGGCCCATTGCAGTTTTTCCCGCGTTATTAGATCAACTAAATCGCTTGTAGAAGCTTGAGACTCTGATGTTAAGTCGTTAAGTATGTTAGAGCTACCTGGAAAGTGGGTGTCTAATAGCAGATTAAGAGATTCTTCATCTGTGGTAGTCCATGTGCCTGCATCTGTCTTTAAAGCACTGGGTATTGTTGGACTTTTTGAGAGAATTTTTCTGAGTCTTGAGGCTTCTGAAGTGTTTTCTATTTTGCCACAGAAGTTTCTCCAAGAAGACCTCTTACTCTTCCTTAATTCTTTTTTATATTGCTTTAGAGCTTCTTTGTATAAGTCCCAGTCAGAAGGAGATCTAGTGTATTTAGATCTATTGAAGAGTTTGCGACAACTCTTTCTGAATGGTTCTAGTTCTTTACGCCACCAATGAGGTTTCTTTTTTCCCTTTAAAATGGTTAAAGGGCATGAAATTCTCATTGATTCATTGAAGGCTTCAGTGAGATGATTCACAGAAAGATCTAGTTCATCTTTACTGGAGGAGCTTTTAAGAAGGTTGTAATCAAGTAATTGTGTTAGTACCTCCCTATATCGTTCCCAGTTTGTATTCCGGTGATTGCGAAGTCCCAGTCAGAAGGAGATCTAGTGTATTTAGATCTATTGAAGAGTTTGCGACAACTCTTTCTGAATGGTTCTAGTTCTTTACGCCACCAATGAGGTTTCTTTTTTCCCTTTAAAATGGTTAAAGGGCATGAAATTCTCATTGATTCATTGAAGGCTTCAGTGAGATGATTCACAGAAAGATCTAGTTCATCTTTACTGGAGGAGCTTTTAAGAAGGTTGTAATCAAGTAATTGTGTTAGTACCTCCCTATATCGTTCCCAGTTTGTATTCCGGTGATTGCGAAAACCCGTAGATATGTTTGCCACATCTCTGAGCTCAAACTGAATGTACTTGTGGTCAGAGAAGGAATTTTCTTTTGAGACATGCCAGTTTGAAATCAGATTGTAGATCGAGTCAGAGGTAAGTGTAATATCAAGTACCTCTTTCCTATTCTTGGTTACAAAAGTGGGTTCATTACCAATATTACTTATGAGTAGGTTAGTGCTTAGTAAGTAATCAAAT
Organism: Eupeodes latifasciatus; assembly: GCA_920104205.1. Lineage (NCBI taxonomy): Eukaryota > Metazoa > Arthropoda > Insecta > Diptera > Syrphidae > Eupeodes > Eupeodes latifasciatus. The sequence continues at coordinate 369,433,607 of OV049924.1, forward strand.
AAGGACTCACCTCTCTCATTTATGTCAGAGCTACCCCATACCGTATGATGGGCGTTAGCGTCCGAACCAATCAAGAGACCAACTTTTCTTGATTGCGCGTCCGCAATTGCCTTCCTCAAGGTGTCACCTGGAATTGGGCTGTCGTGGCCTAGGTAGGAGGATATGAGCCAGTAGGTGGCTTTGTCCGTTGTTAAGACAGCGGTGGTTGTGTCCTTGTCGCTGTAATTGGGGAGTAAAAATACATTTAAGTCATTTTTTACTAACATACATGACCTTGGTTCACCTTTCTCCGATGCATACAGTAGCTTGTAACCAGGAGTCCTGAGGCCTCTGATGATGGAATTTGAGACCCACGGCTCCTGTATCAAGACGATGTCATCCTTGTTTGTGTGCAGTCGGAGTGTTAGGTTGTTTGTGGCCATGATGGCGTGATGGAGATTAATCTGTACTAATCGCAGCATTGCTACTATTAGTCAGATTAACCTCCACCACTGTTTTATCGGCGTTTTCATCGTCTGAGGAGGAGTGAAGTAGGTCTTCCTCACTCAGAGTGATGCCTAAGGTGGCGTCTTCAGTCTCCATGTCGGAGTTACTGTCGACTGTAGGTTTAGCCTCCACGTCGGATGGCTTGTTTGGGGCTGTGGAGGTCGATGGTTCCACTTGTGGTGTTGCATCGACCTCCATTATTGGTGGTAGTGAAGCGTTTCCTTCCGCTGAAAGGGCTTCCGTCGGGGGCGTGTTAAGCAAATCTTCGTCTTTTTTGTATATACGGATCACGATTTCATCGAAACCATACCTAATCACGCCTTTGGTCGCGGCCAGTGGATCCAGTGATTCCCTATTGATCAACACGAGAGCTGATCTATAGTGACCCACTGTCTCCTTCTCAACCTTTGGGACTTTCCAGTCGTGCGTAGGCAGGTTTGGATTACTTGTTTTGATCAATTTCATGATCATATCTGGGCAGTTGTGTAGAGCCGGGACCATTATACGTGCTCTTGGCCGGCAAGGAATATTCTCCCTTGCAACAACCTCGAGCTTGGCACCCGGCCAGACTTCTGGCAAGCCATTGACAGCAGCCCTGTATAGATCGAAAGATCTCTGATCACCACAGGCGATGAGTTTGATACGATTTTGGTACCATCCTGCATCGGCTGTGTCTGGGAGAGGTCCCGGATTCTCCTCGATGACAGATAAAAATCTGAAACCGAGGTGAGCCCTGACGTTTGCCCATTGATCATGAGAGATGTTACCATCCACATGACCCCTGTCAATGACCGCTGCTATGATCTTACCTTTTAGCGCGTCGCTAAAGGAAAGATCCTTATTGAAGGCTGTTGTGCTGTTTGAATGCACCTTCTGCCTTTTTGGTTCGGGCTTGTCGCCCTCGAAAGACCTATTGCGCTTTGATGTTGAGTCGCTGCAGGTCTGTTTGGTGATATTGCTAAGAAAGCCACTAGCCCACTCGAGTTTTCGCGTTTGCTCCGGGGTTCTTTCCGCCGCCGGTATGACACCGACTGCGGCTAGAATCCTCTCAGCATTGCGTTGGTCTCGTTTGGCTAGTGACTTCCTGGACTTCTTGCTGGCCGACCCAGAGCTATGTCCGTGTGACACAGTTGTGGGTCCACCATCAGAATTCGTCGCTGCCGATACCAATCGGGGTGTGCCCCCACCTTTTGAGACAATTCCACATGTCGCAGATTTTGTCTCTCCGGATGGGGTGTCCCTTCTTGGGGTCGCTTGCGACGTCCTAGCAGGAGCGGGGAGGGGGTGGGGTGTGGAATTGCCGCCCCTGGGACAGCCGAGCGTCACAGCTGTTCCACTGACGGGCAATTCCTTCAAGTATAGGTTACGACTAGTAGAGGGAGAATGACTCCCGCTACTAGTGGCAACCACAGGGTTGACAACACGTTCACATCTCTGAGTAGGCTCGACAGCCTTTTCATTGGATGTGACCGCATTGGCAGCCATGGCGCGATTTTTATTATTGTTTTTTGAAATTTTTCTGTTTGATGTTTTCATTTTTGTTCCCACGAGTAGGGCGGAAAGACGGTCAGCCCCGGCAGAGCCGCTTGCCGGGGTAAGGCAGAAATATGACGGACCTTGCCACAGCATCCGAAAGAGCTCGTTAATGGCTGGTTTATCCCCCAGCCTTTCATTCTTCGGCACGGTTTTCGTACAAGTACGCTCACACCACCACTGAAATTAGGAACCTCTAAACTATGATTGAATTAGGTTTCCGAACGTTGCACTATTGAGGAGCTACAACAATTCGGCTATCCAACTCAACCTTAGCTAATCACCATCCTGCCAAAAACCCACAGGACTTCTGTGGTGATCATTGCCCGCCTGGCACCCACTTGGAGGGTTTGAATGAGGATTTTGCCAAGCTTCCTTTGGGCGTTATTTACTTATTTTTCGTTGCACAGTCGGCCTCTGAACTTTGTCACAGCAAAAAAGTGGTCAGATTCCACGTTTGCCCCTCGGAATATTTGAACGCCTAAGATGTTAGATGCTGGCCTTGCACCGATTAGCACGTAGTCGATTTGTTTTTCAGTTCGGTCATCTGGAGATCGCCAGGATGCTGTGGGTATCCTTAGTCTGGAAAATCTAGTGCTTCTTCACCGTATTAGGAGCTGCAGCAGAGAAGATTAGTCGAAAGCCGTTGCCTGTTGTCGATTTTTCGTGGAGGCTGTGTTTTCCAACTTATCCGCCAAAGATATTTTCCTTCCTGATTTTAACATTGAAGTCAACGAGCACGACTTTGACATCGTACTCCGGTTCCGTAGCATCCGTCCAGAAGTTGGCAAAACTCCTCCTTGTTAGATTCCTCAGCTTCATTGGTAGGGGCGTGTTCACATATATAAAGCGAATGTTTTGGATGCGGATCACAGCCAGGTGATCGTTAACCAGCTTAAAATCGATGACCTTCGATCTGAGGCGATTTCTCACGGTGCACAAAACTGGGGCCCCCCAGTTACTACCACATCCAACTACCCATTTTGATATAACAACTTTATTATCGGAAGGAATAAATGTCAGCTAATTTGAAAAGTGCAGCTTCAACAATTTAGTCGATTTGAAGTTTCAATTGAATGGGAATGGTTTTCTTTTCTCAATTTCAATTTTATGATATGCATAGGTTCCATAGGTCATAGGTACCTAACCAAGTACCTTTTTCAGTTCCTGACATTTTTATTGAAGTCTACCTTACTGTAAGAAAGGTACTCCTGCTGATTTGAATCTCTGTGTGAAATTTATATTAAAAAAAAAACTTAATTTCCCAACCTAAATTAATTGTAAGTATCCTCTCAAAATGTTTAAAGGCTATATTATAGCAACATGCTTTCAGTTTAGCTTGCATAGGTTGGGAGAGGTATACAAGCACATCAGGAAACGAAAAATAAATAAATTCCATTCATATTTTTGCCTGGGATTAGGCTTGTCTCGTAATTTAAGAAAACATTTTTCAACTCAAAACCTCTGCGTAACCCAAAAAATAATTAATCAAAACATAAGAGATTAGAAACCAACCTACATACCCTATACATGTACTATATACCATCCTATCTAATAATATACCTTTCACTCCAGTTTTGTTGTATTTTTGTTAAAAAAAAGACAGTTTTTAAACTTAATAAACTTAAACAAAGTCGGAAGGTATTATACTCGTAGGTACCTAACCTACAGTAAAAAGTAGCAAAAATTGAAATTTCATCCTCTTGTGAATAATATCCCTTGCTATTGGACTATCAGGACTATTTAGGAAGAACGTAGTCGACGACGACGACGACATAATGTCAAAAATTCCTTAAATAATTTCCATGACATGCGGGTAGGCTCCGCATCAACTTTAAGGCGTGCAGCCACTTTGTGCGCCGCAAGAAGGTTAAGAGCAAAATTTCAACAAAACAATAACGACGACGTCCGAAAAATATTTCTAAATAATTAATGAACAATTTTTAGTTGTTTCAAACCGACCCTCAACGTTGTCGTCGCCCTCCGTCCTTCTTCGACCATGCCCACCATTACCACCGACCGTTCAATCATTCGACGTTCTTTTAATTAAGAGGCTTTTATAACTTAAGTATTCATGTTGTTCTCTTTGATGAGAAATAAGAACCTCCATTCTCCCCCGTCCCCCCTTACTTAGATTTTAAAATTTACTTTACGGTTTATGTAGTAATTTTATGTTTTTATAATAACTGTTGTATTTTGTTTTAAATGCTGGCTAACTGAAATTTAAGAGTAATGGGAATATATATGTATACGTTCCAAAACAACCTTTAAGCATACCTTCAAGGCTTGTTGTGTATTTAAAAATGTATTTTGTATTTAGAAGGACAGGTGCGGTATGACTTACGGATGGCCTACATTTTCGATGCGGGTGAAAATTAATTAAAAAACACTTTAACGAGAAGGATAAAAGGGTCTTAAGTCTTTCTCTCGAGGACAAGTTAGGCAGTAAATCTGCCATTTATGTTTAACTTTTGAATTAATCATTTGTTATCTTAAGTAAATCACGACGAAACTTCTTTCCAGCTGATGGAATTTATATACATACATATATATATATTTTTGTTAGGGGAGGGGGCGAGAGTTGTTTAGTAGCAATAAGGCTGCGTGTTCTTTGTAAAAAAATGATTCTTGAGATACATACGAGTAGGAGGAGAGAAAAAAAAAGCTCGAAGAGATTTATGGATTATTTTGAATTTTAATTTTACGCTACGCAAATATTTTTCTAAAACCTTTTAATGTTTACATACATATATGTATTTCTTGGTACAACATATTATTAGTATATTCTTTGTTGACTTTTAAATTATTGTGTATTTTGCTCAACTGGGGGCTTAAAAGTTATAATATTCCATGTGTAGAGAATTTTTATTTATGAATAATTTGTAAACTCTTAGGATTTTTACTTACATACTTTTAATCAAACACACGGCAATGTTTTTTATAATTAATTCATTAACCTCCTTGAGTTATATTTTCTGCCTGAAAATACAAAATACAGATGTGAACGTTTATACAAAAATTGAAAACAAGATCGTTAGACAGGGATAGACATAATTATTGTGAATCCTTCAAAAGAGTTTAATTTCTATTTGAAGGCTTAATGCTTGAGTATGGCTTTAGAGGCCGTAGTTTATTCCAAAAAATCATATTCCTTTTAAAATATGTTAGATTTTTTTTTAGTTTAGATTAGATTGATTTATTTCTTTTAAAGTAATTTTGATTACATATTTAACATTAGTTATTTAGCGTACAATCCTTTTAAGGTATGGCCTTGGCCGTCACCTCAGATGGCAAGTAAAATAATATTTTCTAAAACAATTTATAATAAAACGTTTTTTTTAAGAAACAATTTTTGTTTTTAAATAAATATTTAGTACATGGGTTGGGTATTTTTTGTTTTTGGTAAACTTTTTTTTAAAATTCTTCTGCTATTATTTTGGCTCTGTAGCTAGCAGCTTCCTTACAGAATGCAGCAAGCGGCTTCCATCCTTCACATCCATTTAAAATATTTGTTGTTCTCTCTAATGTTATTTTCGAGCTGTCGAAAAAAACCCTTCTTATCTCACTGAGAACCGGGCATATTGCTATAAAATGGAATGAATCCTCTCGTGATCCAAGGTTACATAAAGTGCAAAATAAAGGAAGATCATCCCTGTGTGGTTTGAAATTCAAGTTAAGCAGTTCTCCTCTTGCTCTAAAAATGGTTGATATGAAGGTACTATTTTCATCCCGAAAATAATTGGATTCATTTAAGTCGTAATTAAGTGTGCAGTAATATCGTCTATAAAGAGATGACTGCGCTTGCTCTTTAAACTCCTCTCTCAGTTTTTCATCCAGTCTCCTTATGAAAACATACAAATTCTCTCTCCAAGCATCCATATTAGCAAACGTAACATTTAGATCCAGGTTGTATCTTCTTGCCAAAAATTGCCACTTTTTGTAAAACAAAGATTTGGAAGAGATAGCATGCGTTACAGCAAGCCTAGTCAGACGGTTAGAGGGCTGCGACATTGCTTTCATTATATAATCAAAGTGAAGCTTCAAGGTTGCAGTAAATAATAGCGACAATCCCGTTTCTAATAAAAGCATATAGTTTGGACAGTTCAAAGGGAGTTTGAACAATCTCTTGAGAAAAAATCTAAGCAGTTTTTCAACTTCTTCACTTTGTTCGTAACCCCAAACCTGAGCAGCATAAAACATGACTGATTTAGAAGTCGCATCAAAAAGTTTATACTTTGCACTTAAACTGAGAGAACTCGAATTAATGCAAGATTTCCATGTAGAGTTCAGTGCTGTTTTAGCTAGCTGAAGCTTGTTGGAAAGATGACTTTTTAGAGATAAATTTGATGATATTTTAATGCCAAGATATTCGTACTCCTTGACGATTTCAATATCTTCACCAGCAAATTTTCACTTTTCATTTTGGGCATAGCGTCCACCGGCCTTTCGAAATATCATTATTTTGGACTTACTCAAATTTACCGTGAGATTCCATTTTGCGCAGTATTCTTCAAGGTCAAATATCATGCGACTTAGTCCTTGAGTCGTGTCCGATAAGAGAACAATATCATCAGCATACATGAGCACTTTAATTCTCCTTCCAGCCCACAAAATTCCACCGCAAAGCATATCATTCAGGTCGTCAAGAAATAGAATGAACAAAAGAGTACTTAGAACACACCCCTGTTTTACTCCCATGTTTGTTGGAAACCATTCCGAAAGTATCTTTCCATTCCAAACTGCTGATTGTGTATCCGCGTACAAAAGTTTTAGAATATTTAGCATCTTTGTGGACATTCCCATCAATGACAATTTGTAAAATAGTGACCTTCTATCGATAGAATCAAAAGCTGCTTTAAAATCGACGTAAAAAGCATACAGTTTCTTATGTTGGTCCTGGAACGATTGCGCAATGTTCATTAGAGTGAAAATCTGGTCGATTGTTGAATGATTTTGCCTAAATCCAGCCTGAAAATCACTAAGCAGGTTCTCCTTTTCAGCCCATGTTGTAAGTCTTGAGAAAAGAACAGATGAAAAAATCTTTAATGAACAGTTCAGGAGGGAAATTCCTCTATAATTCTCGGCTAAATTTAAGTCACCTTTTTTATGTAATGGAAACAAAATCGCCTTTCGGAAGCCTTGTGGTAAATTATTCAAGTTAAATACGTGATTAAAAGAGTAAGTCAGCATAATTAAAGCCTCTTCTGTAAGACTCTTATAGCACTCAAAAGGTATTCTGTTTTCCCCTGGGGCTTTGTTCAACTTTGTTTTTGCAATGGCCTCTTTGACTTCCTCCAAATTTATGCATCTATCTAGATAGTCATTTTCTACTAGAGGGCTGGCATATTGTACTATTGGGCCGTTGTTTGTTGGGTTGAGAAGTTTGAAGAAATGCTCCTTAAGTATATTAGGGTGTAAGTTAACACCAATTGTGGAGGATCGACCAGATATACATCTTATGGCTTTCCAAAACTGTTTTGCATTGGTTGCGCTTGAAGCTTCCTGTACTAGTTGAGCAAAATGATTTTTCTTCGAGTTCGTACAAATTAGTTTTAGATTCTTGTTAGCTTCTAAGTACATTTTCTTGAATATATCTGTATGCAATTTACGGTATAAATCAAGCTGCCGGAATGCCTTCTCTCTCGCTTTTTCACACTCCCGATTGAACCATTTATTTTTGGGTATGCAATGCCGTCTTTGAATATTTTTTGGCGCACTTTTGGTAATCATTTCATCAAGGAAATCTAATTGAATGGGTTCTTCGCGTTCCAGGTGCACTTGAGCTAGTTCCAAGGATAAGTTCTGCTGAAAAACTTCAATATGATGCTCTCTCAGTATTAGTTTTGGTAGTAGTTGCAGCTCGGTTCCACTTGACACAGAGAACGCCCCATTCAATTGAAGTACCACTTCGATTGGCATGTGATCCGAAAAGTGTTGACTACCAACCTTAAAATCTTCAATTATTTTCACACAATCAGTTGCTACGCAGCAAAAATCATTTGTTGAAGAGCCTTGCGCAGCTAAAAAAGTAATTTCACCAAGCTTATCACTTCTGGTTCTCCCATTAATAATTGTGAGGTCGAAAGTTTTACAAAAATCTAACAGCTGCTTTCCCTTTCTATCCAAAATATTATCCTTAGAGTTTCTTTCAAATAATAGTTTCGATGAAATACACGCTAACCGCTCATTACAACATTGGTCCAATCCAACTCTCGCATTCAGATCTCCAACAATAATTAAATTATGTTTTCCAAAATAGTTAAGAGCATCCTGCAATTTTTCGAAATCACGTGACCACTGCGTGCAATTTAGGTAAACTGGAACTATATAATCGGTCCTGCCCTTGCTATTTTAAGAACAATTATTTCTTCGATTACCATAAACTCGAAACTACATTTAACATCTTTCTTAAAACCAAATAAACATCCACCCATTGCTCGCCCCTTTCTATGAACTTTCACAGCCGGTATGCTTTTCAATACATAATTGCTAAACCACTTATTATAGTATTCATCTTTATCTACCTCAACCCATGTTTCGAAAAGAAAAAATACATCAAACTTATCTATATACTTAAAAAAATCATTAAATATAATTTTATTTGTGAATCCATGAATATTAAAACTCAGAATATTTAAATAAAAACCGTCGTTTGGCAAGACGGAAACCCGAGGTGCGACCTCTGTAAGTTATAGTGAGGAACTGGGTTGAGTTCGTTGTTGCTCTGATTCACCCAAAGATGGCGCTGCGATATTGTTTTTGTCTCTATTCGACGAAGAAACAATCGATGACAGATCAGCAGCTGTCATATGTAGGCTGTCAAACAATTTATTCATCTCTGACAACCCATCCAGCGATCCGCACCTAAAACCATTGTTTACGTTCCAAGTGAAAACTTTTCCACCAACTCGCAGTTTGTCATCATAAACACTCATCCTCATGTTCGACTCTGGCATTTGTTTTTGAATCCACCATCTACATTTAAGCAAAATACTTCGGCTTCTTCTGGCTCCTAGCGGCAAGTCTTTCCGGATAGAGATTGAAGACCCCTTCAATTTGCTTGAGGCACGTAAGACGCAGTTTGCAGCTTGTGACGATCTAAACTTCACTATAAGCAAGGAGTTTTTGTTGTTTTTGATGGGCAAAGGACGGACGTCATCAATTTCTGCATTAGGCACTTGCAGCAGCCCTGTGCATAGACTTTCCACCTTCGACTTTTCAGTGCCCTTTTCAGCAAATGGCATATGAACCAGTAGATTTTTCTCGTTAGATCCTATAAGTAACGACTCCACCTTTTCCTTAAGCCTAGCAGCTAGCTCATCATTTTTGTTTTTTAAAGCAGTAATATCGGATGAAAGCTGTTGTATATCACTTTTTCGAGCGAGATCTTTTAGATTTAGATCCAAGATATCAGATAGTGATGATAGTGTTATTGTGTCATCTTCTCTACTCATTTTTGACGGAAAGTACCTATTCGAAGAGCTTGCACTATTTGCTTCGGGGGATAATTGGGCGAGGTTTCTTTTATTCATTTACCCAAAGGGTTACGAAATGTTTGGTTATGTCAAACAAATCAAAGAAAAAAAAAAAAAAATTTGGCGGTAGTTCTTAACTCTAGGACTTACAATTTGCAGATCGATAATTCGAAATGTTTTGCCTGCGTTTTATTATGTTTTTGCTTTAATGTTCACAAATATAAATATTTAATTTATCAAATTTATTTCTTTTTATAAATCCACTTAAAATTTTCACAACTTGTCAGATGAACGCCAGTGTTGCCAATCAAATGTTTGTATGTAATAAAAAGCTAACAAGCAAATATACCATTACATTAGTCTTTCTATAACCAACAATAATAAAATGATGCACTGGGGCGTATACGCACTTTTTTAATACATGGATTTAGCATAACAAATGTTGGCATTTATTGAAAATTTCGTTAGTTTTCGTTAGCTTTCATGGATGAAAATGAAGATTTGTTTCTAACTGCCTAAGAGCTGCCTAGGAAAGATGAATTTTTGTTTATCTCATTATTGTTTTATCACCTTATAAAAAAGACTGAATAATTGATAGCCAATTTGACAGGTGCAGACTTAACAACACCAACCTGATAAAGACATTTCATTTCATTTGGTTGGTAAACTATTGTGCTATCTCGCTGGAATGAAGAGATCGCATAGCACTTGATGCGGCTGATGCAATTACAATGTTTAGTTCATTCAAACAAACATGGTGAAAGCAAAAATGTTATTATATCATCAACCAACGCATTTTTTGACCTTTAAAGAGTAGCTGGTCGAGTCCTCTTCACATGGTTAGGAAGAAAAATGGAGACTTGCGACTTTTTGGTGACTAAAGACGACTCAATGCTTTCATCATCTTAGATTTCTATCCCACATCTCCCATTGGAGACTTCACTCATCATCTGAAAGACGAGATAATGGATCATATGCAATAAGATGAGTTCAAGCTCTTTACTCACTTTTCTGAGAACTTTCTTAGAGTGGTATGCAAAAAAAAAAATACGAAACCGAGATCGATCTCAAGCTGTGAGTTCGAACTCAAAGTGATGAGATCGATCTCTCGACGAAAGCTCTATGTGAGAAAATTCTAGTTTTGATATGCAAAAAAATGAGCAAACAATATAAAAATAGATGATGTTCAATTGGTGAAGATTTTCGAAAATTGTATAGGTGTACAATTATTGACAGATGAGTTTTTGGGCCCAACTCTGCAAACACGACGTGGAGCTTTGACTTATCAAGACAAAATGAGGAGCGGTGTTGGTGAAGACATTGGTGTCAATCAATCAACGATATCTAGGGTGGTACAGCAAGTCGCAACAAAAATTGCAAGCCGTGCAACTGATTGGATCATATTCCCACACATTTCTGAATAAATAGAAGAAGCACAAAGGTTATGGAGGAGTACGTCAACCGCAAAGGATACTACTCAATAAATGTACAGGCTACGTGCAATTTGGATGAAAAATTTACAAGCATTGAAGTTTGCTTGCCAGTCCACGACTCCCGTATTTTGAATAATAGTTTCTTATTTAATCATATGAATAATAATTCTTCAGCAATATTACTGGGCGATGAAAGGTATGACATAACGCCTTGGCTAATGACACCATTTAAACAAACAAGTAACAATGCCGAACGTAAATTTAATAGAAAGATGTTTAGGACAAATAAAGCAACGTTTTCGATTTTGCAAAAGTTCGAGTAAAGGAAGATACACTTACATCCTTAATCAGTTCTTGTTTTGTCCTACATTACTTTGCAAAGAATTTAAATGAAGACGACTTTATGGATTCAAGCAATCGCTCCATGCAAATTCAATTGATGATCCGACTTTAACGACCTCAGCTTGTATTCGAAGTGCCGGACAACAACGTAGAGCAGAAATGTATACTGTTTTAACTAGTGCAAGTGCATACAAAGAGCTTTGAGATCGTTCTCATATCATTGAGTCAGAACTGTAGAGATTGAACTCGTTTTTTTGCATATGAAAATGAGTCTCAGTCCGAGTCTGCTCGATCGATCTCACATGCGAGTTCAAGCTTGTCAGCTCTGACTCTGAGAACTTTCTCATCTTTTAGCATATGACGCAATGTTTAGTGTCATAGATCTTACTCGAACATACCATCAAATTCCTGTAGAACTAGATAACATTCCAATTACTTCCTTAATGCTGTTAAATGTATGGTGGTGGCTTTTGGTCTTTGGAATGCTGCTTAAACTTATCCACGACTCGTCCTCGAAATAACGAGAGGCCTGGATTTCTGTTTCCCATATAATGATGACTTTTTTATCGCATCAAACTCAATTAAAGATCACCAAGATTATCTCAAAATGCTTTGCGCACGTTTTCGAGCGTATGGACTGACAATACATCCTTCAACATGCACTTTCGAGTTATCATCTGTAAGCTTCTTAGGTTATCTTTTCACGAATAAAGGAATCAAACCATTGAAATCCAAAGTTGATACCATCATAATATTATACAAAAAAATATCAAAAGTCCAAGAGCTATACGAAGGTTTTTAAGAATCCTTAATATCTACAGACGTATTGTACCTAAAGCTGCTAAGATTCAAGTTCCTCTTCATCCATATCCATGCAGCAACAAAAATAATGATAATTCGCTTATCAACTGGACGCCCGAAATTGATTAAGCTTTTCAAACCTGCAAGGAAGTTTTAGCCAACTCAACACTACTTTCACATCGGGAGTTTTATATAAATTTATAGAAGAATTCCTTGAAATAAAAATATGACAAGCCCTTAAAAGTAAAAAAAAACAAAAAAATATATATGTAAGTAATAATATCCCCCTTTTGAGTTAAGGTAAATTCTTACCTAACCTTAAAAAAAAGACCAGAAATAAATTCACATAATAATTTTGTGAAAACGTTACCTCGTTCCGGTTCTGTCTCCAGTAAATATTGTCCAGATGTAATATGAGATATTATTCTGTCTTATGTTTTTGATAAGGTCCCATGCCGGGCCAATTCTTAAGTAACCAACAGCAAAACAAAACAATAGAACCTTCCCTTACATGAACATCTGGAAAATGAACCATTTCCATAATTCAAAATAAAATACAAAACAAAATAAACATTAGACAAAAAACAGGAACCTGTTACAAGAAAATGTTCTACTAAATTCTATTTTCAATAAGTTGTCAATAGAAAGTTTATACCTTTCTTTGCAGCAAAACTCCTAAATACGAGTACCCATACCAAATTAAAATATGTGCCCGACAGCCAGTAACCTCAATAAAAGGTATCGTTGACTTCCGCTTAAGTGAAACAAAATTCTGCTATTCATAACAAACATAAATTCCCGCATATGTATGTATATGATTTTTGTATGTTTTATATGTTTGTTTTGTTTTTGATATTTTTGCTTTTATTTACCCTTAAGCTAAAAAAAACACATATATACACACAAACACACACATAGCATAAGCAAGGACAATGACAAGGTTTATTATAGCTCTTCTTTTTTTTTTTTTTTGAAGAATTATTGGTTAGGGTATGGTTATTTATGTGGGTTTTGATTTGAAAAATTTCAATACAGGGCGATTCGTTCGTATTATTTGATGTTAGAAAATATAATTTTGTTTCCGATACACGGGTGCGACATCTAGTGGACGCTGACACAGAAAGTTAATAGCATATATTGCTTGCACAACGGTGGGAAATATTGAAAACTTATTTTCAAAGTGAGTGCTTCGCAGCAGCCCACACAGTGGGTTTTTAAAATAGTTTTACCCGAAATGAAGATTAGATGCGTCTGGTGTGGTGTCAAATTTCAATTTCCGCAACTTGGGCTCGAAAAACCCACACGTTATTGTCGAGAAACCAATGCATTCACAGAGAGTGCCATTTTGGTGCTGATTGTGGAGTAATGGCATAATTATACCGATTTCATTCGGAAATAAGGGGTTATAAATACCCTTATAATGATTATACAAAGGTTTGTCCAATAAAAAAAGCACATTGGTCTGTACATTGTTATTATTGGGAAATATTGAGCCTGGAAAAGCATTCCACATTCGTTTAGTGCAGCTAAAATAAGATTATCTGTACTACTTAACAGTACGTCCGATTTTATGCTCAAGGAAAAACTGATGGAGAATTCCTAGAAGTAGAGAATTGTTTACTAAAATAGATATAAAATAATGATAGACATAAAACCTTACAGTGGAGATCAAGAGGTATAAGAGTTTCAGCTAGACAACGGTTGCATATCATTTTTAGCCTAAACTAAACTGAGGAGTAAACATTGGAGTACGATCCTTGCTTTTTACGCCTGTCGAAAAAAATTTAGCAAAAAGTGGGGGCCTTTAATCGGAGATGGTTTTGTGGACGTACATAACCATTGTACGGACTATTTTGTTATATGAATCAATGGTGTGGTTATCTGCGCTTAAAAAAATACAATATTGACAAACTAAAGAAGGTTCAAGCTTCAAGGAATAGCTAGTGTCGGCACTACAGGGTTCCTTCCATCCTCTCAAACAGATTATTGTGCACCGCCTATCTGTAGACCTATACATTAAATAAAAAATCAAAGTCAGGGTTTTCCAGACCCTATGGGCAAGGCAACATCAATTAACTGATTTCATCTGATATTTTTGACAGACACCGGCTACTGCAGCCCTGTCTTGAGCCTCCTTTAAGATTTTAAAGTCATCTTTCCTGCTAGAAAGGATTGTTAGGATGGCATGGTAACGACAGATTTCGATACTACTATCTTTACTAATGGGTTAAATATGGAGTGTAGAGTTGGGTGGGGAATCTTCTCAGAGTTCTTAAATATCTCTTAGTCTTTTCGGCTACCTGATTTTGCCAGTGTATTTTAATCTGAATTATTAGCAATCAGAGTAGCATGCAAAATGCTCAAACCAAAATAGAAACATGGCTATATGCACTGACAGCCAGGTGGCTGTTATGGCTATCAATTCGGCCACAACATCGTCTTTACTGGTCCAATAAAGTTGGGATGAACATTCCAGCGTAAACATCAACTTATTTGGGTTCCAAGTCATAGTGGCAAAGAGTTAAATGAACGGACTTTCTTCTTTCTTTGTAAATGTCTTGCCCTGGCCAGTTCTAGAAGGTCAAGGCATTCCGAAAGGCATTCCTTAAAGATGTTGATGAACTGTCCGAGGTGAAAATCAAAGGCCAATTTCCATTGGGAACGCTACGAAATGACTCTAGCGTCGCCGAATTTGTCAATATAAATCCGTTATACAATTTTTTTTCCAATACATACATAGGTTTTACGAGTTTTTGGTGACAAAACGGCCCCGGCGCTTTCCAGCGCTAATTGAGTTGCCCAGCAAGAGCTTCTTGTGACTGCCATCTCAACCTACTATAATTTTAAGAGCTCCCTTTTAAATTATATCCAAAAGACTCAAGTGAGTTTTTGTATTCGAGTTTGGGACGAATAAAGGCTTTACGACTTTATAAAGTTATAGCCAAACTAGAAGGTGAATCAGAAGAATTGAAACCTGTTCAGTCTCTTCGAGGCGAGTGGGAAGCGTTATGCTTTTGCGAGGGTAGACACCATTTAGTTTTCGAAGCACCGAATATGAAAAGGTGATTATTGGATTACAAGTTTCAGATAAAATATCATTTATAAAAATGTGGAAGAGTGTCGGAAATAGAACGGAGCCCTGTGGCACACTAACGTTTATTTTAGTGCGGTCAAACTTGAACTATGTATTTCTTATTAATCGGTCAAAAATGTATTTTATAACCCAGGTAAAAAGGTAATCATCACACGTATTTTCAATAAGAGAGATTGATGCCTAAAATATATATAAAGTCTTAACCTACAAATATTTGTTTCCCAAAACGTGTTATCATCCATCTTGGTAATGTCATGTGGCCACCTCGAAGCACCAATTCCACCTCTTTAGACTTTTTTGTGGGTAAACATGAAGGACCGATGTTATGCCAACAATCTCAAAACGATTGAAGCACTTAAGGTCAATATCATCCAAGTATAATTCGTCAAATATACAACCCGGAACCATCAACAAGGTCTTAAAAATTGATGTAATAGAATGTGATATTGCAAAAATTCAGCTTAATTTGAACATTCTTCATTTGTTTCAAAAATAGAAGAATTATACCAATCTTGATTTATAAGTACTCCATTCTTTTATTTAAAAAGTTAGGATTGTCAGTTAATGATATCGTTCAAAATTTTAAAATTTAGTGTTTCACCCTGTAACAACCGATACGAATGTCATTGTTAACCCCCTGCAACTTATGCTTCACCCTATCTAACAAGCAATCACTTCTTCTTATCTACAAAAGAAAAAGAAAAAAATATAAAAATCCTACACAACAAAACACCACACAAAGCATACGCTCGGATTCATCGCTCCAGGATACAATTATTGTTTACCTAACATAAGACTAAAGAAAATGTCTTCCCCCAATTGCGTTTAAGAGCTTGCGGTGGGTGGGTGAAAGAAGAAAAAGACCACATTTTACCACATCACTTGGAATTGAAATCCGTTTCGGAGGAGAATTTTAGAATAGATAAGTCTTATCATAATATCACGACCGTAGCGTTGTTAAGGTAATTGTTTAATTATTTTATTATAGTACTAGCGGCCCGTCCCGGCTTCGCACGGGTAGACATAAATAGGTACAGATAATGTAGCTTTCTAATGAAAAAAGAATTATTAAAATCGGTCCAGTACTTTTTTTTCTTTCTTTCCTCTCTATAATATTAGTGTAGATTAAGACTTTTCTTAGTTTTCAATTTTAGGTACCTTGTAAAATTATCATTAGGGTATTTTTCTTACTCTATGATTCATATATAAGGGCAAAGGGAATGGGTGATTGAATAATAAAACAATTTATGAAAATTCTGGGAAATAATAAATTACATAGTCATGTGTAATTATGTTCTTAGAATTGCGTACCGTATATAAGAGTTAGCATAATTAACAAGTAGCATTTCAGAGAATCGATAAGATTAAGCTCTTTCCAAGTTATGGACTTATGCACCTAGTAATATAGTAAATAATAATCAGCTATTAGTATAAGATATTTTAACCAACATTAAGATGAAAA
The DNA here is from genome assembly GCA_920104205.1 of Eupeodes latifasciatus. Classification (NCBI taxonomy): domain Eukaryota; kingdom Metazoa; phylum Arthropoda; class Insecta; order Diptera; family Syrphidae; genus Eupeodes; species Eupeodes latifasciatus. Next base: position 369,450,233 of record OV049924.1, read on the forward strand.
TTAAAAGAGGCTAGGATGCGACCCACATTGATAACTTCCCATCCCGTCTGTCGATTTGTCTTGCTTAAAAGTTTGTCTATATGTATCAATTTTTACCAAATTTGCGTACTATTTTTTGTAGATTTTATTTCATTGAATATCGAAAATAATATTTTCTGTGAAATAAAATAAGTTTGAAGCCAATATTTTTAATTTTTGAAAAGCTATTTTAGTCGAAAGTAAATTTTTACAAGTTTTAGTATTGTTTTTTTTTAGGTTTTTATTTTTTGTAAAAAAAACTGTCAATTCGATTTTTCTCAAAATTTTTCCTATTGTTGAAAACAATATTTCTTATAAGATAAAAGTAGTTTAAAGCCAATATCTCAAATTTTTGAAAAGATATTTGAGTCAAAAATAAATTTTTAACAACTTTTGTTAAATTAATTTTTTTTCGGTTTTTAATTTTTTTGTAAAAAAAACTGTCTATTCGATTTTTCTTAAAATTTTACTGAATGTTGACAACAATATTTTTTGAAAGATTAAAGTAGTTTAAAGCCAATAACTCAAAGTTTTGAAAAGATATTTGAGTCGAAATTCAATTTTTACCAACTTTGAGTAATGTTTTTTTAGGTTTTTATTTTTTATAAAACAAAACTGTCAATTAGATTTTTCTCAAAATTTTATCAGATGTCAAAAACATTATTCTTCGTTGCACAAAATTGTTTTGGAGATGAAATCATATTTTGGTCGTAAAATTTTCGAGGTGACAAATTTTTTTTTTCAGTTTTTTTGATTTATAAAAGAAACCGTTAATTGGATTTTTTCCAAAAATATACTTCTTTTGTATCACGTTACAATATATAATATAAAATTTATTTCAAGTCTCTAGCGTTCATTGGTTCATGATATATTTAGGGTTAATCAAAATTGTCACCTTTTTTTTAAACTGCTATGGTAAAAAAAACACCCATGAAATTTTCTTGAGAGACCTTTCTGCATCTTTCTGCATTATTATCTGTATATCTGAAGTCGATATTTCATCTGGTTCTTGAGCTATGGACGACGAAAAAAACGTCGCGAACGTTCGGACGTACGAACGTACGTACACACGCACGCACAGACATCTTTCTAAAAATCTTTTATTTCGACTCTAGGGACCTTAAAACGTCGAGAAATGTCGAAATTTTCAATTTGACAAATCGAACCCATTACAATAACTTCCTATGGGAAGTTAATAAAATTCTTTCGAATTAAACGTCACTATTAATCAGCAGTTTTGACATTAAATGAAAGTCAAAAATGAGAGGATTCCTGAGATACTGCTGAATTTGTTATTCAAATATAAAGTGCGTTTTTCAAATAATTCGTTCGGATTTAACTAAGACCTGTAGGAATGTTAGTAGGTAAGTCACTAGGCCCTGGTTTTTCACAAGCTATAAAGCCACAAAATTGAATACGTTTTAAATAAAAAACGAAGGTTTTTTAGATAGATAGATAGATAGATAGATAAGTTCTTTATTTTTCCAATTTTCTTATAAGTACAATATTTCATAATAAAAGATATACAAAGCATGGCCTTATAAGCCGTCTGCCGGAAAAAAAAACTAATTAAATAAAAAAACTAAAAAATACAATATTTGAGTAAAAAGAGAGAATATTTCACAAAATAAGTTTCATAGTTAAAAAATATGTAAATATAAATATTAAAGAAGAACATTTTTTTTTTAAATTATTATTTTCATAATGTGACTTTTAGTTTAGTCAAAACAAAAAAAAGAATCATTGAACCATATGGAAATAATGTTCATGTTTATCATTAATAGTATAAAAAAAGCAATAACAGGTAGTTATATGTTCAATAAGAAGTGTGACTTTTAGTTTAGTCAAAACAAAAAAATTAAAGAAAAAAGAACAATATTGGTAATGGGCTTTTAGTTTAGCTAAAACAGATAATGATTTGTAAGTGAGAAAAAAAAGCAAAAACAAACAAATAGGAAAAAGAATCGCATATTTCTCAAGTTTTTTTTTTTTTTTAATTTTAAGGGCTTTTAGTTTGGTTCAAACGATAAAAAGGAGAAGATACAATCACTTTAACATCTTGTTACAACTCAAAACAAATTCAAACACTCGTTTCGATATTTTCTTGCATGTGAGACATAGCGTATAAGAGGCTTCCAGCCACGATCTCCGTTTAGTACACCGACACATTCCTCTTGGGAAAGAAAACTATAATAAAAGTAGAGCCTTCGGATTTCCTGTAATATTGGAAAAAGTGCTAAAAAATGCAAAACATCTTCGTTTTGACCAAGGTTGCAAAGGGAACTCACAGGGTTTAAGTCTGTTCTATGTGGTCTATAATTCAAATCGAGCATTTCCGTTCTGATCTTGAAGATCAAGCTCATTTCCGAAACTGTAAACTCTTCTCTAAAATAGTTTCCTTCACCAAGTTTCAGATTAAGTTGTCTGTATATATTCCTGGATGTTGATGCAATCCCTCGCGCAACACAAAGCCTATACCTCGAGTCATCTATAACAGAGATACATTCATATGATGCATTTTTTAATGCTTCCACATTGTCCACTGGAAATGATATTGAAAGGTTATATGCTACAGCAAGATCATATCAGTTTTTGACAGGACTAACTACAACTAAAACAAATTTTAAGGAGTCTTTTTTGCAAGTTTTGGTCGGACCGCTTCATAACTTTGATTATAAAATCGGCGTTAACCTTTAAGTTTTTCAAGAAAATTTGAGGTAAGCCTGACTCTAGGTGAATAGCATAATTAGGAGTGTTGATAGGTAACCTAAAAATTCGCTTGAAAAAATACCTCTGTATATTTTCCATTTCCTACAACTGTTCGAAACCATATACTTCATTACCATAGCAAAAACAAGTAATCATGGTGGCATTGAAAACTTTGAATTTTGAAATTGAATCTACGAGTTTATTTGCGAAGAACTGGGACCACATTGTATTTATTGCACTTTTTGCAGCGGTTGTTTTTTCTTTTATAAAGGTTTGAATGTTAAGATTATATGTCATTGTATACCCAAGATACTTAAATTCATTTACTACCTCAATTATCTCACCATCTAGAGCAATGGAGGATCCAGGGGGGGGGGGTCGTAGGGGTCATGACCCCCCTCTGGGAGATAATTTGTTTGCTTTAATGGAAATGCGTTAATGGAAATGACCCCCATTATATTTTGAATTATTTATTTTTTGTATATGAAAACAATATTTATATTTTACTTCATTAAACTTTGTTGCTAAAAGTACTACTTTTGACTGAAGATTCGACCAAGAACATAATATGAATCGGATATTCAGCCCTATTCGAAAAACACAGCACAAATTCATCAAATTTTGACCAATGGACGATCCAGGGGGGTCATATGAGCCATAAAGCTTATACAGTTAAGTTGTATAAGTAAAGATTTCATCTATAGATTTATTACTAAGTTAACGAAATTCACCAAAAAGTGGTTTGCTGTCAAGAACAACTAAAATTTTTGTTTTCTCAATTTAGAATTTGAAACAAACTTTAGTAATGCTTTTAATTATTTTCATAAAAATTGTTTCTAAGAAAAAGAGCAAATATTCAGGTTCTTAAGAAGAAACCTTGAATAAGAGATCATCAATTTTATATTAAGTTGCCTTTAAATTCCGTCCGGACGGAATCGGGGTACCCACTTTCCGTCCGTCTGTCTGTCATTGCTGGCTCCTACAGTCCAAACAATTGTGTTGATTGAAATTAAGATTTTCAGCCGATTAGTGTAAGGGGTTTTTTTCATTTTATTAATACGAAAAATAACAGCAGTCCCCATACAAATTTGTTGGTTAAAACATGTGATTTTTCTTAAACTTTCTCTAAATTTTGTGTTCTTAATTTGGCTTCTTTCTACAAGAAAAACATATTTTGGTATTGCTCCAGAAGGGTACCCATCAAAAACCTTTATTTTGTTTTTAAGTTTTCTCAAGAACTAATGGACCGATTTCAATAATCTTCTCTTTCTGTGCAAGCCCTTTTTGATGATCAAATGATCAAATTGATGATGATTTTTTATGATCAAAAATGTATTTTTTTTCATTTTTACAAAAATATTAATTTTGTTTACAAAACTTGATATCTCAGAAAAAGATCAACATTTGTTGACGAAATTTAAATGTAAAATATACATATACATATACATATAAGCTCTTTATTTAGTGCATACCAAAAATATTTCTAAGACAAAATTTCAAATTTAAAATGATTTTCGAAAAAAACCGTTAATCTAGATTTTTTGACAAATAAAATGGCATTTAAATTTTTGAGAAAAACTTATTTTGCAGTTACATTTTTAAATCTTAAAATATAGGAAATATTTTTTAACAGACTTTTTGGAAGAAATTAGCAAGTTCTAGCGACCCAGTCGTGCATTTTATTTATTTCAAAATTGGTTTTCTGTTGAATACAAAAGATCTTAAAAGATCTTAAAAAAATAAATGAATCTACTTTTGAAGTGAATTTGCTTTGGATGCTCTAGAACTGAGATTTAAACACGAACTTCAATAATATAAATGTCCCAAAAACAGCAATAGTGACACTTTTGTTAAACTAATGGCTAATTGAAAAACATAATAAACGGGTCATATGTATTGATATACAAGCTTTGAATCTCTTGAGATTTGAAGTGAAAAGAGATTCTGAAACGTGTAATTTGTGAGTGCCACACAATCGTTTCTTCCCACCTTATTTGTTTACCTTAATTTGTTTTAATTTAATTTTTTAGAGAAATTATGTACTTAAATGCGCCTATTTCCTTAAATTCAAGAACCAAACATCGACAATTTTTTTTCTTATATATATATGTACCTACATATAAATTAATTGCTGTATATGAAGAATCGAAATCTACTTGGTTTCACAATAAATTATTTATTGAAAAACTCGAGTAAAAAAAGATTTACTTTATTTTGAAAATAATTTGGGGCGAGGGGGCCTCCGCTCCTTTATTGCCCCGAGGCCTCTGGACCTCTAAATCGGGCCTTGAGTTAGACCATACCTTGCTGGACAACAGTGTTCTAAAATAATTTGATAACTAAAGATGTCATTTTAGCAATTGAAATGTGTAAAGGTTAGGTTAATATACTCGTACACATTATGTTATTTAAATTTTGTTAGCCTCCTTTACAAAACATTAAAGAACATTTTTAAGCGGTGAATAAAAACTCATCTAAGTGTGTAACCCCCCCCCCTGATGAAAAGTCTGGATCCGCCCTTGATCTAGAGTCCAATTTCGCCCATAGCCAATTGATCTATTTCGAGATCTGAAAACCATTATTTTGGATTTAGTGGTAGTTATTCTAAGATCCCATAGATCACAAAACTGTTTTAGCTTGTTAATCTGGAGCTGTAGAGTAAGCGGACTGTCTGATAAAATCACTAGATCGTCAGCAAAAAGCAAGACTTTAACTTTAACTGTTTTCGACATCGTTCATATACAGTGCAAACATGATAGGGCTTAGAACACATCCTTGAGGGACACCTGCTTCACAACTAAATTCTCTAGATACTTTTCTACCATTCTGAACAGATGCCATCATGTTTTCGAGAAGTTTTTCGTAGACTCTGATAAATTTAGTAGATAGGCCAATTGCTGAGAGCTTATAGAGTAAGGACCTCCTAATAATAGTGTCAAAAGCCGCTTTTAAATCAACGAAAAAAGCATATAAGTTCTTTTTTTTATCAATAAAACGCTTAGCAGTGGTGCTGAGTACAAAAATTTGATCAATAGCTGAAAGGTTGGCTCGAAAACCAGCTTGAAAGCAACTAATCATATTATTATCTTTTACCCAGGTCGTAAGTCTAGTATAGAGTATTTGTGTAAACACTTTTCTTAATGAGTTAAGCACAGCAATTCCTCTATAGTTCTCTGGCAAATCACGGTTACCTTTTTTAAAAATGGCTGTAATTCGAGACAGACGAAAATTTTCAGGCACTATCTCTTCAATGAATATTCTATTTAAAAATTCTAACAGATATTCCAAAAACTCAAGGGCCCTACTATGTAACTCGATTCTACTTTTGATTCTATTCGAAACTCATTTCCGATTCTATTTCAAATCGTACTACGTATGAAAGTAGAAACGAATGCCGGTTATACCAACTTGTTTTCAAAAAAATTTCTACTTTCGAACGAGTATCGAGTTGTTTGACAGTTTAAAAAAAAAAACTAAAATAAAACATCAAATTTTTGGACAAGAATAATTATAACAAAAATGGACACCGTTGGATTTTGGTTTAATTTGCAAGGCAATGAAGAACGGTACGAGCAAATTGAACGCAAAAGAATAAGAGATAATTCCAAAATAATGGAGCTGAGTGAGAAAAGATTTGCATATACAGGGTCCGCCATCGAACGTTTTTCTTTTCAACTAGTGCTTATTCCGTGAATGGTTACACTTACCTCATGTCTGATTTCACAGATAATTTGTTTTATCTTTCCGCTGAACGAATATGGTTGTGTATACACTTCATCATCTTTTCAGATGAAGCTCATTTTAATCTTGTAAACAAGCAAAATTGTCGCATTTGGGGCACAGAAAACCCATACGCATACATTGAATAGCCGATACACCCAAAACGAGTCACTGTTTGAAGGTACACTCGATGTTTTTATAGCCAAAAAAAAAGTAATTTGGCGGACCCATTATCTATACGGTAGAATATTTGAACGCATTCTTAATGAAAAATATATACTTTTGTTTTAGTTTTGTTAAGAACTATCGTCTTTCTAAAGACGGATTTATGTTCTTACTTAACACCATATCATCCGACATGACTACTCGCAGAAGACAAAATGCTTTTCCGATTATTATTAAGTTATCAGCAGCATTGAAGCAACAAGAGGTTACCAAAACCAAATCGGTGGTGAAAAGAACGCTGGACGTGCACAGCAAACCATGTCAAAAATACTTGCCGAAGTTTTGACTTCAATCGAAAGAGTCCATTTGTGCCCGGTGATGATGAATTTTGAAATGAATGAGAATGAAGGGAAACGAAAGTCCAAAAGCTATTTTTGGCAAAAATCACGAATTCCCGGTGTAATTGGGGGGTGGTAAAATAATAAAACACAAAAAGTTGAATCAAAAACTTTCAAATTCCAATTGCATATTAATAATTTATATCATTTTACTTACACTTTGACAAAAAAAAAACTTCGTTCGCAAACACATTTGATGTAGAGTGATTATTTTCGATTTTGCCTTGTTTTGAATTCTACTTTCGAGTTACGTAGTTCCTCGTTTATTCGAAAGTTCATAAAAATATAGTTGGCACTACTAGAACTATTCGATTCTCGTTTGTTCGAAAGTAGTCAAATATACCATAGTACCAATTTTTCGAATTCGAGCAATTTCATTGTAGAATCGAGTTACATAGTAAGAGTAGCATGTTTATAAAACTCTACTGGGATCCCATTTTTTTTAAAACAGCTACTAGTTCAACCATTGTGAGATTGGAATCCAGTTCAGGAATAATGACATTGGGGAATGCAAAGCTCATTGTGTTTAGATGAGGGTCAGGCAGAAGTAGAGTTTCAAAATAATTTGCAAGTAGATTTTCATCAATTGTGAACAATACCCTCCTATTCCGCCCACTCAACACTTGTACTGTCTTCCAATAAGATTTCGAGTCCTTGCATTCAACGAGCTTAGAAGCCGTGTTTTTTTAAATAAAGTTCTTTTTTGAGATTGCATAACCTTTTGTATTCTTGGTTTGATTGTAAATACAGTGATTTAAAAACTGCGTTATTTGTTTTTCTATATAGTTTTAAGAAAGCAAAAGATTTTCTCCTACTTTTTTTGCATTCTTCATCGTACCATACAGACTGAAAGGTATTTCTACGTTGGGAAGAAAGTTCTGCAGACTGTCTAATCACTGAAGAAACTATGTTAGTTATAGAATCTATAGAGTCAGATGTCACACTTGGCATCGTAACAAGCTGATAATTAAGTTTAATTTTATATCTATTTGCATGTCTTTCATTCCATTTTAATTTATCATTGCCGGTTGTTTGTAGATTTACTAATAGATTTTTTTGCAAAAGACAATTATAGGGAGACTAGACGAATAATTAGCTGGATAGGTCTCAAAGTCATCAATTATACTTAGCCATTCACCTTTAATAAGACAGTAGTCTATTACAGAGCAACCCTGAGCAGACACGAAAGTAAAGTTTCCGTTAGAGTCCGAAGGGTTTTTTAAGACTTATCAAAATTTTTAGAAACTTTTTGGATTTTATAATCGCTGTTCTATTTTTTAGAAACCTGTTTAAAGGTATGTGTGGGTTCGTGTGTCATAGTGTACAACTTTTTAGAGATCAGTAGTGTTTCAGTTTCGCAGTTTACTAGTGAGTAATGTTCTTACACTTTGCAATTCGACTGTCGAGACGCCGCCGATTTATGCTTGAAAACCGTCGAAAATTGGTTTTAAAGTAAAAGCAAAATAAATCGAATTCCATACAGAATGGCATCGAACGTACTTTCACAGAAATAAAGAATTTCATTGATATCCAAAACCGTTTTTGTTTTATTTAAAAAAAAAAAACTTTTGTAGGTCATGACCTGGTGTTAAATTTTATTTTCTTAGGTTCGGGTTAATAGATAAGAAGGGTAACGCTTTGTTCCAGTTTTACATTGGATCACGTCATAATTTTTTTTGGTTTTGACATAATGTAATCTTTTCTAGTTATATTTCCCTTATAATTCATAAATCACCTTGTTTAAGTGTAATAAGACCAAATACTGAAAATGGATTTCATTGCCCTTTACATAAAAGTGAAATAAGGCCAATGCTAAAAAGTTGACCTTATCTCACTGGGCTTTATTTCACCATACCATTTTCGTTTTTTAGCCGTACAACTCGAACGTGGAATGGTTTACCTTATTCTATAGGGTTTCCTGGCAACTTATTCCTTAGGATTCCGAATCCTCCTTTTGCGTCCCCTCTTTCTAATCTCATGTGTCTTTGGCAATGTCACTCTTACGTAAGCTACAGTGGCATACGCTGGCTGCTTCTGAAGGATCAGAGAAGCCTTGAAGATCAAATTGTTGATCTTTAATAGTATCTATCACCTTCTTATTCTGATTTCTTCGATAACACTTGTTTTAAGTTTATTCCAATGGTTCTGGAGTTCGTTGGGAAGCACTTCATCACATTTAACTTCAATTTACCAAATACACTACATCAATATTTTGGCACCATCCAAAAGGGGGGAAATAGTTTGGAAAGTTCCGACAGCGTTTGTCGTTTTGTTAAAATGTCTGCCCTTGAAGTTCTGTTTGCACTCTCAGCGATCTTCAATCGGAATGTATCACTCAAGGGGTTCCAGTGGATACCCCAGGTTTTTATCGTTTCTTTCTTCAAAACAACTTTTTCGTTTTGAGTGCACAACTCAATTAGTATCTATATTTTGTAGTAGTTCGTTACTATTCTCAGACCATTTTTGTAGGTGAAATTCTGCTCCCCTAAATATATTGACGAGTTGTTTTTGGGAAATTTTGCCACCACAAATACTGTCACCTCCTTACATGACATCATCAACATAGAAATCGTGTTATACTATTTCAGAAGTGCTCGGATATTTAGATTGATCATCCTCACGAAGTGTTGCAGAGTTCTTATCGTGTGGTATGTTGTCGATGAATGACGTGTCACGGTTGTTAAATTGTATTCTTTAATCGGATGTTTATGCGGATGGGAGCCAAATTCCTTTTTTGGTACTCCTGATGATCTTTACGGAGTTTAATTAAAAACGTATCGATATTTTCTCCAAAACGTGTTAGAATACTCCTTAAGCCTTCGACCTGTTAACACCACTTGATTAAGGTTTACTCTAGAGTCGTAGATTTTGCCAATCCATCAAATACAACTCTTAATTTTGGCGTCGTACTTGAGGGTTTAATCACGGCATAGTGTGGCATCTAAAATATGTTCGTGTTTGTTTAGCTCCTTTGGGTTCTACCATATTTTTTAAATTAGGTGGCGGGCGCAACAGTCCGTTGAGAACTAATGCTTAGTGACTAACAACTCAAAACCATTCCTGTGTGCGAGTACTGTTGTCCAGGATGGAGGGGACCTACAGTTTTAAGCCGAATTCGAACGGCTAATTTGAGAAAGCACTTTCAATGACAAGAATTACTTTTTCAGGATTTTTCAATTCCTCGCAGTACCCTTGAAAAAAGACTTTAGATGGCACAGGCTGGGATTGAACCCAAGACCTCTAACATGACCGTCCAACGCACTTACCATCATACCACGGGAACCACGGGTTCTACCATATACCCAGGTTAAAAAATTAAGTAAGCGCTGAATACCTTGAATATATTTTAAAATTACATAAATGTGATTCAGTATCACAAATGTTTATAGGAACTCATGTCCATTTTGAGAATTTATGCATAACGTGTGCAACAAAATACATATGTATGTATGTGCAGTATTATTACTATTTACATATGTAGTTATTATAGTAACTTTTCCGAAAAACCTTTATTTTAAATATTAAATTCTTGAATATTAAATTTAATGAATTTTTAAATAATACCTAGGAACTTATAATAATTTAAAAGTTCATTGATTTCATCATACCAACTGCTACGTCCGTCGTCGTCGTCACAACATGATGGCAACATCTTGCATCATGTTTATTTCATTTGATTTTATATTCCTTTTCACTCAATTTTTATTCTTCGCCAAATAAATTCATCCTCCTACCAACATTATAAATATATACATAAAATATATACCATGCCGATATTGCGCTGTTAACATTCCAAGCACTTTAAGAAATTAATAAAACGTAGCAATGGTGGAGTGTTGTTGACTTCAAGATGCCATCATGATTATCATTTAAAAATTAGATTCAAGATATCTCTCTTGGCAAACAGATTTTTTCCGATTTAACTTCAAGCATCCCTTTAGCTTATTGTCCAACGACTTATCCCACAAAATTCCTTGCCGTACCACGCCCACCACCCACCACCCATCGCCCGTCCCGATCTATGGAAAAAGAAATCTACGAAAACTGTTTAAGTCCTGTCGCGAGGATAAAAACAGAAGGCAAAAAACTGATGGGAAAATGTGTTCAAAATAAAAATAAAAGAGAAATACAAAATTCAAAAAATAAAAGAAATAAAATTAAATTCCGACAAATTCGCAGTGAAATTCATGAATGATAATAATTTTTCGATTCTTCGGTGCGTTTTATTTTTAGCAAAAGTAAGAAGAAAAAAATTAAATTCACTCCTCCAACGACGACGCAACAGACGTCGTTGTCGACGATATTTTTCGTCTCCCTAGCCCGTGCTCTCCGTCTCCACGTTCTTATTCTTCATTCCAAATCTAGAGTAAATAGCAAAAGCTGAAAAAATAAACGTAGATATTCAACGAACTATAGGTTCAATCTTGAAATTGTCTGCCTCTTCCCGGCGCGCAGCAAGTGTTTGCTGCTGCCATTTCCACGCGATGATGATGCTTCTGCTGAGAGCAGACGGGTTTCAAGAGTATGCCGAACCGAACCAACTCCTGATGCCAAGACCGAGACGGAGACGGAGACTGAGAATGAGACTGAGACACAATAGAACAGCAAACGATTCGGATATTCAGAGCAAATAAAAAAATAAAGAATATGACAAGAAAAAGTGGAAACAACGATTTCAATTTCCACCCGAATGAGTCAATCACAAGTTAGACTCTCAATTGAACTTTTATATCGTGTACCTTACCTTCCCGACCTACCCATTAACATCCGCCCCCACCCCTCCCCATATTTTACATGACGTTACATTCATTCTCACTCCAACTTTTACTTCCTCCCGCTTCCCCGCGAAGCGACGTTCGACGTTCGACGTTCGTCGAAGAAAAATTCAAGGACCTGTGAAAAGCGTACCAAGCTAAGCAGACAAAAAGAAAGAAGTGAAATTTCTTAACAGCAATCATTTAATATGCTTGACAACTATAAAAGTGTGTTAAAGGAATGAACTTTCGAACGGGTGAGTGGGTGCTGAAGACAAATAACTTGTTCGTTTTTAGTGGGTGGCGGTTTCAAGATACCCTAGAAAGTGTGACTTTCTTGATCCTTTCTCTTTATATCGATATTGGAGGACGAGAAATGTCAGATTTATTGCTCTATTTGGAAAGATGCTCCTGATTAAAAATGTAAGTTTTGAAATTTCGTCAATTATAAAAATTAATTTATTAGTTTTCAAAGCAATCCTGTTGATTTTTTTGAAATTAAGATTCCTGGTTATTTGCTAGCAAGAATTAGAAGCAAATCAAACTTGTCTTTGCTGATGTGTTCCGGAGAACATCTCAAACCCACTTGTTTATAATTTAACAAATCCTCCAAACAATCAACTCAAGATTTTGATATTTAAATAAGTTCTATAACAATACAAACAATGTGAACTATCTAGTGTTTTTTAATCATAGGCTATTTTAACACTAACAGCTGTTTCCCTTTCAAAAGTCAGTATTATATGTTTTTATTTATACAGATCGGAATATATTGGATTCTTATTTCTAAATGGATTAATGTGTGGCCCAAACAGTACGTTCTTTGAAAAGGACTTTTGGACAAAATGGAGCCAGATCAGAAAGAATTTTGGAAAAATGCAAGTCGTAGAGCTGCAGAGCTACGAAACTATTTTAAAGAGCTGCTTAACTTTCCGCGGAACAGCTCCCGCAGTATGCAGCCTCTTCTTCACCTTTTCAGTTTCGGAAGTGGTGAATGTGTTTGAAACAGCTAAAATAGGAAAAGCTCCAGGAGGCGACTGAATACAAATAGAATTCTACACAAATTATACACTCGAATTAGTGCTTGCATTAACCAAGGAATCGAAACAGCGAACGTTCCATATGATTTCAAAAAAAGCGATAATATTTTTTTTTATTATTAAAACTTTATTTTATTAAACATGTTTATCTTACATGAAAAAGAATATTTACATAAAGTTATAAAATTTTAAATTAACAAGAAATACATATTTAATAAAATAGATAGGTAAATCCGGTTGCCTTAAGGACAAGAGTTGGATTTACCGCAAACAAATAAATACAAGCAAAATTGATGGGGATAATATAAAAAAGTGTAATATACAAAAAATATAAATAATTACATATGTATATTATAAAGTATAAGTTCGCAATGCACAAAATCCAAACAGAAAACCAAAAAAAAAAAAAACATAACAGTTAATGTAGGTAAACAAATAAACATCTTTGTGTAATCTTAAGTTATAATATTCAATAAGCTACCAATTTCATCAAAGTTTAAGGAAAATAGGAGAAGCTTAATGTTGTTCAAATATGACGTTTTGATTGTGTTAAATCTGATTTCTTGTGGAAGGTTATTAAAAAGACGAGGTGCTGTAACTTCGTAGAAGTGAGAATAAATAGATTTTTTAACAGTGGGAACTATCGGGTGATTTTTTAAGAGCTTGAGAACTTTAAAAAAAAAAACGCATAAAATTTGCAAAATCTCATCGATTCTTTATTTGAAACGTTAGATTGGTCCATGACATTTACTTTTTGAAGATAATTTCATTTAAATGTTGACCGCGGCTGCGTCTTAGGTGGTCCATTCGGAAAGTCCAATTTTGGTAACTTTTTCGAGCATTTCGGCCGGAATAGCCCGAATTTCTTCGGAAATGTTGTCTTCCAAAGCTGGAATAGTTGCTGGCTTATTTGTGTAGACTTTAGACTTGACGTAGCCCCACAAAAAATAGTCTAAAGGCGTCAAATCGCATGATCTTGGTGGCCAACTTACCGGTCCATTCCTTGAGATGAATTGTTCTCCGAAGTTTTCCCTCAAAATGGCCATAAAATCGCGAGCTGTGTGGCATGTAGCGCCATCTTGTTGAAACCACATGTCAACTAAGTTCAGTTCTTCCATTTTTGGCAACAAAAAGTTTGTTAGCATTGAACGATAGCAATCGCCATTCACCGTAACGTTGCGTCCAACAGCATCTTTGAAAAAATACGGTCCAATGATTCCACCAGCGTACAAACCACACCAAACAGTGCATTTTTCGGGATGCATGGGCAGTTCTTGAACGGCTTCTGGTTGCTCTTCACTCCAAATGCGGCAATTTAGCTTATTTACGTAGCCATTCAACCAGAAATGAGCCTCATCGCTGAACAAAATTTGTCGATAAAAAAGCGCGAAACACATTTCGAACCGAACACTGATTTTGGTAATAAAATTCAATGATTTGCAAGCGTTGCTCGTTAGTAAGTCTATTCATGATGAAATGTCAAAGCATACTGAGCATCTTTCTCTTTGACACCATGTCTGAAATCCCGCGTGATCTGTCAAATACTAATGCATGAAAATCCTAACCTCAAAAAAATCACCCGATACAACTAAGATTCTATTATTGACACGTAAATTGTGAGAACTGTTCCCCATAGTTTGCAGATAACCAGATTTTTCAAAAAATATTTTTAAGACTTTATAAAAATATAAATGTTGAAGTGGTAGGATTTTAAGGTCTTTAAAAAGATTAAAGCTTGGGGTTTGGCGGTGTGATCTACAGATAATTCTTATAACATGCTTTTGTTTTATAAGTAATGGTTCTATTTTATTGTAATTTGTACCACCCCAACAAGAGAGACCGTATTGTAGTTTGGACTTAAATAGGCCGTTATAGACTAAACTCAGACGAGGTTGACGACAGTAATGGCTCACATTGTACATTTGCCTTACTACTTTATTAAAATAGTCTTTTAGGTGTGTAGTGTGGTCATTCCAACTCATCCGAAAATCTAACAACGAACCAAGGTACTTAAAGCTTTGAACGCGCTCAATTTCGAAACAGCCATTAGTGCATGAAAAGTGTTCATTAAATGTGAATGAATTACTGTTAAAATCATTATTTAAAGAATACTTCGAGCACAATGGGGAATGGTAAGAAACAGTTATATCTTCTCTGACATTGCCTTGGATATTAAAAATCATAAATTTTGTTTTATCACTTATTACAAGACGATGGAGATAAAACCATTTACGAAGAATTTCTAGGTCGAAATTAACGTCAACAACTAACTGGAAATAATTTTTTGATGAGTAGGACAGAGCAGTATCATCTGCAAAGGCTGTAATTTTTCCTTTAAATGGTTGAATAAACAGAGAATTTACAAAGACTAAGAACAGAACTGGTCCCAAAACTGATCCTTGAGGCACGCCCATGTATATAGGCTTTTCTGAACTCAATTTATCTTGAATTCTAACCTTTTGTTTCCTGTCCTTTAGATAAGAAGCTAGCCATTCGTAAACTTTATCTCTAAAACCGGCTTTATATAATTTATTTAGTAAAAGGGTGTGATCTACCGTATCAAAGGCCCTAGTTATATCAATAAATAGAGATGAAGGTAACTCTGAGTTATTTAAGGTTTGATAAATCTCACCACATAGTTTTAAAAGTGCATCTTCCATTGATCTGCCACTTAGAAACCCAAATTGATAATTACTAAAGAAATTGCTTCTTCGAAAGAAAGACATCATTCTAAACTTCATGCCTTTTGAGAATACTGAAAGAAGTGATATAGGGCGATAGTTATTTAAACAAGTAGTTGCTGCTTTTTTATGTAATGGTATCACGATTGCACTTTTTAAGGCATTAGGAAAAATACCCTTTTTCAAACTAGTATTAAAAATGTAGCACAAAATATCGGATATGAGAAGAGAAATTTTTTTCAAAATATTACTCGAAATCATATCTTCAGAACATGAACTTGAATTTTTTAGTGACATGATGATTTGATGAATTTCTAGAGAATTAAAATCAGTAAAGAAAAAACTATTTGGATTAAAACTGTCATCTTTTAACGTATTGTTACAACTCAATAAATTAGGATTACTTGAAGAGTTATTTATATTCTGCAGACCAATATTTGAAAAAAAATCATTTGAATTGTGGTGTTCAATAGCTATATTAGCTTGGTTCCTATGTCTATTTAAAATATCGTTCACTATCCCCCACTCTTTTTTAGAATTCCCAAAATTAGCACTCAGCTTATTTCTGTAATAAAAGTCTCTACAGCGTGGAATTTCAATTTTAAGGTTTTGGCAAAGCTTTTCATAATAACTTCTCAATCTTATATTATTTGGGTGTTTTTTAACTTTGTTATGAAGTACTTTTTTCTTGTTAATTTTTTTTAACAGAGAGACATTCATCCAAGGCTTTCGACAAGTTAATTTTAAGTCCTTAGATTCACGAACAGTGCAGTTATTAGATATGTGGATCTGGAGCTTAGCGAGAAAAATATCGCTAAAGACGGATCAACTGTATTAAAAACGTCATCCCAAAACTCAGAAGTCAAATCCGATTTGAGCATCTCAAAATTAATTTTTTGATAATTTTTTGAAAAAGTTTGATACGTTCTGGACACATTAATATCAAATTGAAGACTAATTAAGGAATGATCAGTTATTTTGAAGTCAAAAATATCAGCTTTATAATCGCTATTATTTTGTCTTTGAAATTTAACAAAAATATGGTCTAAGCATGGTAGTACCCGTGGTATGATGGTTAGTGCGTTGGACTGTCATGCGAAAGGTCTTGGGTTCGATCCCTGCCTATGCCAGTAGGAATGGGGATACTTTGGCCTGGGAATTCGGCGTAAGAAAGAGATAGCACTATGTTTTAGTGAGAGAGGTGATTAAGAATACTTACAATGTGTTTGTTGTTGTTGTGGCGCGTGGATAGATGATAAGAAAATGTTTAGGAGCGCGTGGTAAGGAGGTCGGCAACCTTTGAATGTTGTGTATGGCTTATCAGTAAAAAAAAAGAAAAAACCTAATGTCCGCTGGAAACATATGTTTTCGGACGCGCAGATGTTCTATATTTTGTCTGTGGCGCGTGGATAGATGATAAGAAATGTTTAAATGTACCGCATGATGTATAAGATTTAAATTTTCGAATGGGAAGAAGATGATCAGAACATTTGAATTATTGTAAAGAGGTGATAAGAATACATTTTAAAAATAATTGGGTTAACGTTTTCGGTTATAGCTTGAATATGTATATATATATATATGTGTTTGTCATTATTGCAGCGCTTAGATAGATGATAAGAAATGTTTAAATGTACCATGATGTGTAGTAATGAGAGAGTCGGTTAGAAGATAAATTGAATTTTAAAAGATTAAAGGGAAGTTGAGAATTTAAAAAAAGTAGATGATAAGAAATGTTTTAATGTACCGCATGATGTATAATTTATGATTCATTGTAATTTGTGGTTTGTACTTTGTTTAATGGGTTTATATGTCTACATACATATGTATGTGAGAAAAAAATTTATATTCTAGCAATGATTGCGGTAATCATTAAAAAAAAAGCTAGAACGTTTGGCTTAAGTGTTTATTTTTAGAACAGCTCTGGTATATAGAGAACATTAATTGGGGGAAGTAGAAAAAACAATATGTTTTGGTGTGAAAGATTAAGGGAAAGAGAAACATTTTGTATCTGTGAATCTGGATGGTTGGAGATAAAATTTTCGGATGTAATATTCTATAATGACACATTAAAATTGATGCTACAGCCAGAATATGGAAGCGAATGCGTTTTGTTTCATATTAGAAATGGTGAGACCGTATCACCTATTCTGAGTTTTAAGTTGCAGTTTCAATCTATGCAACATGTACGGTTTAAACTTTTAGGTGAGAATATTACTTTTCATAAAAAAAAATAAAATGAAATGAATAAAACATAAAATTATATTATAGGAGGGGAGTTAACACTGAGCGGAACGATCACACTTCATTCGAATGCTGTAAAGAGAAAAGAGGGTGAATATCCATCACTTTGTCCATTTGGTGAGGCTGAATTACTTAATGAACCTCAAAAACTTAAAAAGAAAAAAAAGGCAGTCATCGCATAGAAATAGGGACAGTTGAACGAGTTCATGACACATCATTTCAATCGAATGTATTTTAATATAAACAAGATGAGATAAGAATAAAAGATGCGAGAGAGAGATGAATATAGATAGAATAAAAATTATATAAAATTTAAAATTTGAGTGTAATGTTTATTAGTTTATGACAAACCTTTGGATAGCAAGCATCTTTTTTAAAAAATGTTGTTTTACTCATCAGTCTTTTGCCTGCTTTTAATTTGTCCTTCATTAATTGCTACTTTGCCATTACCTGTGGATATAAATTTGCAACAAGCAAACATAACTGACAATCTCTCTTTTTCATTGAGTTTACCTAATAATGATACTGTGCAGATAGGTTTATCGTTTCGTTTGTTAACCTTTACAAATGGTAAAAATTTGCTTAATACCACAACAACAACAACCGATACAACATCATTTCAAAATGATGCATCAGTGACTTCAACAACAGCAAGAACGGTAAATAAAATTTTGGAGGAGAAAAAAATAGTAACCGTAGAGGAAGCAATCGAGAGTTTTAGGCAAGACTTATTTAAAAAAGAAACTGAAATATCAGGAATTATACAAAGTAAGGATGTTCATTATAGACATTTCAAGCTTGAGTTTGATGAAGATAAGGCACTAACTGTTCGATGTTCGTATGATAGCAATTATAATTTGCGCACTCTAAGCATTAAATGTTATGAGTATCATGAATATGAAACTGAGAGAGTATTAAGTAATGGAGAAGTTGAGGTCTTTATGAAGGAGGATCTCGCATACAAATCTGATGTCGAATTACTGAATTTCAAATCATTAAAACAATCATACCATATGAATATCTCTTAAGAAAAAAAATGTATAAGTGTATATATCAATAAAGATTTTTATTAAAAAAAAATTACAAAAAGATGTGTCTTATTTATTAATTTTAGGTATAGGAATCCAAGAGTTGTGATCGGATGAAAAGCCGAGCCATTTAACAAATAATCGATCTTTTTTCCTTTGAAGCACTTCCTCGACTAGATATGTATCGGGGAACTTAGTTTTCTGTAGTTCAAGCTCATAAAACCCTCCTTTAATGGGATGTCCTTGGTGATCTTCCAATAGGTACGTTATTGGATTTGAGCGTTGCACTTTGGCTATCTTAAAGATTTCTGTGGTCCAATTCGGTGTGTATCCTTTATCGAAAACATGTTTGTATTTACTAATTCTGACAAAATCCCCGGTTTTAAACTTTGGAGTAATATGTATTTTGATGTGATTATAGATCTTGGAGAGTAATATTTTTTCATTTGCAGCATTGACTTCAGATGGTTTCATATTTATCGTACGATGTTTGGAATTATTATACGTTTTTGTTAGTTGTTCTATAATATCAATCCAACGATATGAACCATTTAAACTAAATTCTTTCCACATCCAAGTTTTCAAGGTACGATTAAATCGTTCAACAATGGAAGCTTTGAGAACACTAAATGTAGAGTAATGATTGATTTGAAACTTTTTCATAAGTTTTTGAAACGATGCATTGAAAAATTCTTTTCCATCATCTGTTTGTAAATTTTTTGGGTGACGACCTTTATTAAATATATCTTCCATAGCCTGAGTGACACTCGTTCCTGTTTTATTTTTAATAGGAGCCGTCCAAGCAAATTTAGAAAATGTATCAATAACTGTGAGAAGATATCGATAATTTTCGTTTTCGGGTGAATACACAACCATCTCGACTAGGTCGGCTTGCCATAAATCATCTAGACCCTTAATAATTACTCGTCTTTTTGGATTATCAACAAAATCAAAGCGAACTCTAAAATCGTGACCAAAGAATTGGTCAGTATGAAAAAGCTGACACTGAAAAAAAATATGCGATTATGGGTGCCAAGAGGTGCACCACGCGCTACGGTCAACAGCTGTGTCTCGAACTGAAGGATTGTTACGTCTTTTTACCGAAAAGGTGTGCCGACTCCTTCGGTGAGGAAGAAATACGGGAGCTACCTAAACTTTGTTTGGAGGTCGTAGCTCCTCACGAATCAACCTTCGTGATAGGCTTTCATGCAAAAGAAAGTAACAATAGCACCACCACCAGCGATGACAACAACATCAACAACAACAGTATCAATGACAGCAGTAGCAGCAGCAGTAACAGCAATAATAACAACAACACCAACAATCATAGAGAAGACGAGGGGTAATGAATCATCATAACTTTGTTCAGTCACAGACAAATTTATTTTACAATTTTTTTTTTATTAAAAAAAAAATGTTTTTTGTTAAAATAAAAAAAAATTAAATACAAATTTTTAAAAGTTTTTTTTTCTATACCTGCTTGTTTGTTTGTTTCGAAGGATTGAGAAAGAAAGAGAATATTTTGTTATTCCTCGCTTCTATTTCAAGCATTTAAGATTTTTGTTCACTTTCACTCTTTTCTTTTTCCCCATTTGTATAGCGATTTGAAATAATAGACGAAATGGTGACGAGGATTAAAAGGTTTGGTTTGAACGGAAGAAAAATCCAGTTCAAAATGAAACCTATTCCAGAAAATAAGGAGCCTACTTCCTGGATAAGGGAAGGTTTGAACGGCATGTTCAAACATGCTTTGAAAGATCTGGATCCCCTTGATAAAGTGGGAATAACTTTTAGCGGAAAGAGTTTTTCCACCGAACGGGGTAGCGGTTGGATCAACTTTAAAGACTGTTCCGTCATTAAATTTAGCGACATTTGGGAGATGGTCAGTAGAATCTTCCAAAGTAATTCTACAGGTCTGAGCACTGATGATTTCAATTTAAGTATAACATCAGTGAAGCTCCCTTCAGGTTCTGGAAAAAAATAATTTCGATTCAATAAAAGAATCGCTTTTAAATTCTTCTATACAAAAAGATTCTGAAGAAAGTATTGTCATAAAGTCTAACAATATACGACGTACCATAGAACATCAGGTAGTTACTGTAGAAGAAGTCAAGACATATAAACCAAGAGCCGAAAAACGTCAATTTTTCGACAATCACAGTTCTCTGACGTACGGATATAAAAGAAAAAAACCCAACCCACTATCATCATCATCATCATCATAATAATCATCATTATAGTAATAAAAAGTCGCACTTTATGCAAATATTAAAATAAAAAAAATAATTTAAAATTTTAAGCAAAAGTTTTTTGTTTTATTTGAAAATATTAATTACAATTTTTAGCTTCTTTAATGTATCTGCTCAAAAGATAAACATTCTGGAGTGCACATATTTTTCCATGATACCAACATTTCAAAGTTATATCTGGATAAATTCTTTTTAGTTCTTTTAAATTAGGACACTTATAGTTAAAATCTTCAAGATTAATGACTTCAACATTTTCGTTATTAATAAGTTTTTGTAGCCAATGTTTCTTTTCTTTACCCTTGACGTAAACAACATTTTTAATTTTTTTTCGAAGATATCACTTAACTTTGCAAAAATCTGTATCTCCTCCATCCCAGGTAAAACCATGATGATACTCACGCAACCAATGAGCTTGTCTTTTGAGGGGTGACGGAAGAAAGTTAGAGTGAAATGGTGGAGTAAGTATGAAATGTTGGTGATATCCATTAAAAAGCACAGCCATTTCCTTTAAGATAAACTCATTGTTCATTCCTCTAAAACCTTGAAAATCTACAAAACAGGTATCCATGTTTAGATCTGTTCTAAGCAAATGCACTTTTTCTACTGAAAAAATATAGATTATGACACCAATTTAAATAAGTTTGTTAACTTCTCCAGTCAAGGGATTGTACTCGATTATGCGATCATGAAGTATTAAACAATACATAGTTGTTGAAGCAGGAATCGAAGTTAATGTTTTAAGTTCAATTTTTACATCCACAGGACCCGTTTTGACTGACTCATTTTGATGAGAACAATCAATAACCAGAATTGGGGCGATATCTTTAAACTCTTGTCGCGATAAAAGTGGATTTGATTGTTGTTGATAATACGATTGTTGAAATTTACTATACATTTCATAGAGAATAGCATATCGATCCAGTTTATATTTAACATTTAAATCTTCGCGAGGGTAAGATTCGGAATTTAAATGTACTTTTACATTGCTCACATCACAATGATCAAATATGCTAGCATCTTTATTTCGTTGATTTTTTCTATCAGTAATGGTGAGTAACAATGGTACTCAAACTTAGATATGCTATTATCAAAGATGGGTCCTTGAGTAATATTTAATATATCATTCATATTGTAATTTTATTTTAATTTGAATCCCAGTGACAGAAGATAGGCTTTATTTTCAGGTGATAACTTAGGTGTTGACAGTGTTGATGTTCGGGAAGAACTAGTTAAATGGTTACCTTTGATATCTGTTAAATAATTATTGTAGATTATCATTATTCTAATATTGGGGTTAAATGTAATCGAACAGTTATTCTTTCTCCTCTAAAATTTATTAAGTCTCCGTTCTGGTCCACTAGTTTTAATGTTATAGTACTTATTCGTTTGACATTCACAGGTAGATAGATGACATTTTTTGGAACTTCAATGATTTTATACCCTGCCCCTGTTTCTGGTGAGAATTCATGTATTGTATGCATAGGAGTATTATTAAAATAAGAGCCAGTAATGATATTACACTCGACTCGTATTACATTTACCTTGTTTATGTCAACAGGTAAATCTGACAAATGAGTTTTATTACCTTCGAGAACACGTTTACTGAAACCCAATAATTTTCCTATGGTTCTGTTCTTATTGAAATATATGTTCTCGTTGCATTGGATTTGACATTCCATTGTGTTATTATTTGCTTCTATTTCAATAATAATTGAGAAATTTTGCAATAATAATTCTTCGGATATATATTCTGCAATAGCATCAATTTCATATGATCCTATTGGGATTTCAATTTCATATTCGCCCACATGAAACAAATTATTATTCGCATCAACATTTGGTATAGAGTTGTACGTGTGAAAATCAATCAATCCACAAACATAGTCTTTGTCCAAGTTCAGCGGTGGAAAATATTCAGCTGATAGAAGGGAAGTTCTCCCGCTCAGTGTAAGTGTCATTGCCATGATGATGAAAAACATAATGAAAGCCATTGTATATAAAACTCTTTATTTATTGAAAATAACATTCATATAAAAATCTTAAACATAAATGACCACAGTTAAAAGAGTCATAAGGGCCTATTATGGATCACAACTCAACTTAGTTGAGTTGTAATCAAGACAACTCAATTTGAAGACAACTGCAAAAACAATTCGTATTATGGGAGACAACTTTTTTCAGTTGAGTAGACCAAATACATTGCCTACTTTTATGTGCTTGTTTTGTGTCAAAATCAGCTGTTAAAGTAAAATACGTAGGTATTTCAAAGTTTTGAATTCAGTGCAAAATTTTATTAAAGACAAAATAATACGAAATGGAGAGTTGTATTGTAAATTCGAAGAAAGAAAATCCCCTCAATGTTGCGCTGATGAGAAAAAATATTAGAGATCGCTCCAATCCATTGAAACTTCCAAACAAAAAGTATTATTTGTAAACAAATTCTTTGGTGAGAAGTGTTGATTTAATGACTCCGTTTAGTTGCAGATTTATTAGTTATTTTAGACTCGACAAAGACACATTTGTTTATGTGCTAAACGAAATCAAAGATTATGTGAAACAACCATAGCGTTCCTCCACAGTCCCACCAATTCCTAAACTCTGCACTGCCCTACATTTCATGGCAAATGGAAGTTGCCAAAAGTGCAGTGGTAATGATTGATGACCAATTTGAATTTATCGAAGATTCATTTTTACCAGAAAACCAGGATTTCCTGGAGTAATAGGATGCGTCGATGGAACTCATGTTCGAATCATAGCACCAAAAAAAATCTTCAACATCTCTATATAAATAGAAAAGGTTACTACAGTCTGAATGTCATGATTGTAAGCGTATGTTTCTGCTGATGAACCTCAATCAACCTCTCAAATTGGGGAGGTTTTGTGATTTTTGTCTAAAAAAAATTATTTTCTTACAAACGTTTATATTATTATTTGTAAAACTTACATTTTGTTCTCCATTTTCTTAATAAGATTGCTTTTCAATTCGCTGTTGGTGCGTACCCATATTTTTTTGTACACACAAATGCACTACACAACCGGTAAATACCAGTTGTTGAATTTTGATAACAATTTCAACTGAGGGACAACTCAACTGGCTTACATAATACCCCCAAACACATTTAAAAAGTCAACCATTTCTCAGTTGACTACTGGTTGACTTGTGACAGTCAACTAGTTGTGATCGGTAATACCGATTGCCGGATTACAACTCAACTTTGTTCTTAGTTGTGTTACATAATAGGCCCCATAATCTTGGTATTTTGTATAATTATAATTAATTTTTTCACCCAAATAATTAATAATTTCAATAGGAGGTTGAAGATTTCCAAAACTATCAAAATATTCAATTTGGTTGCCTTTTTTATAATACGCTACCCAGTGTGTTCCAGGGCCAATTGACGAGTCTAGATTTACAATTCCACACTCGTTTTTCAAAGGTTTAGTTTTTGGTAAATTATCTCTCATGAAAACTCCTCGAAAATTCGGAATGAATTTCCTTGCAAAATTTCTCAAATCAATTTCATTTAATGCACGATTGGGTAGCGAACTTAGAAGTTTTTTGGCTGTGGATTTAAATAAAGTCCAAACCCTTTTCTATAAGGTTTAAGGTATAAGCCCTGGCCTACTGCAATGGATTCCATTTGTTGATTATGACGCTTTTTCTCCTCTAAATCTTTTTTGGCAATGCTAATATCGTTGACAGCTTTTGCTACGCCTGCAGCACCTCCCGTTAAAGCTCCAAGAGCTGAAAGTCCAGCAAACAACGGTACAAGAAATGGAATTACACCACCAATTTTCGGTACAGAAATAACTCTGGGTGTCTTAATGTTATTACTGTTTTTTCTTACTGTTTTCTTAGCAGATGATATGGCTAATTGGATTGCCTTTTCCAGATTGAAGGGTTTTTTACGTTTAATATTATTTCCAATAACTGTTATTATTTTTTTAAATGAGAGTTGCTTAGCATTTTTATCTAAATTTGACTTATTGTCGTTTTCTTTTTTATTTTTCGCTTTTTTCTTAGGCTTTTTGTCTTTATTCTTAGAACAACCCATACCGAATTTTGTTTTTGCCTTCAAAAGATTGGTAGCCAATAGTGCGTTTGCCTTTTCCCCTATACTAGCGTCTCCGGATTGAACTCGTTGCCAAGCTTTTTCAGTTAAAATCCTATCGGCAATGTGTCGATCAGATGTATTTTTAAATTTAGAATAAGATATATCGTGTTCCTTGCACGCTTGATCAAGCAAATTGATTCCCGGATCCCCTCGAGCTAGACGTTGTCGGAGTTTTGTTCCAGGTCCACAGTATTGATAACCAGGTAAATGTAGTTCAAGAGGTAGTTTGTTTATTAAAGTATTTAATAAACCTTTTCCTTTCACAATGTTTCGTCGACTGATAGATTTTTTGGAATAATCAATCATTTTAAAATGATTATCTTAGCGTAAGAATGGTTGGATGTCATATGACACTTTTAAAATATAAACTTATCATTTATAGGAAATCATTTAGTTTTAATAACTATGCGTTTCGTTAAACAACAATGCCAGTTACCAGTCATAATTATGGAATAGGCTAACAATATTGAAAGAAAAAAACATGGTAAACTATTCCCTCATAGTATAAGAGGGTTAATTACTGGTCCCTCAAATTGCGGAAAAACAAATGTCATGATGAGTTTGTTACAACATCCAAATGGATTAAAATTTGAAAATATCTATATATACTCTAAATCCTTACATCAGCCAAAGTATGAGTTTTTACGAAAAGCCATAAAACCTATTAGAAATATGGGTTTCTTCACTTTTGCCAATAACAGTGATGTTATTTCACCCGAAGAGGCTAAACCAAATTCTATATTTATTTTTGACGATATTGCCTGTGAAAAACAAGACACAGTTCGAGTTTACTTCAGTATGGGACGGCATCATCATATTGATAGTTTTTACTTATGCCAAACTTATACAAGAATACCCAAACACTTAATTCGAGACAATGCGAATTTACTAATCATCTTCAAACAGGACGATATGAATCTAAAACATATATATAATGATCGTGTTAATTCAGATATGACATTTAATACATTCCGAATAGTTTGTGCAGAATGTTGGAAGACAAATTACGGATTTGTGGTAATTGACAAGGATAGTCCTTTGAATGAAGGTCGTTATAGAAAAGGCTTTGACTGTTTTCTTAAGTTATAAAACAAATAACACTTTTTGATTTAATACCATATGTATAGAAATGTTCTATGAGAACAGTACAGAGCAGTATAGCGAGCAGATAGTAGCAGTAAAAAGCAGTTCCACCCAGATTGAGACCCAGTATTCTTCAGTTAAGACCAGTAATCTCAATATCAAATTCAGTTTAAAAACTTTTGAACAATTCTTTCAACAACTTCGAAATTTATTAACCACTTGCCTCTGTAGGAAGAAATAAATGTTAACATTATGATGAATATAGATGTAAAACTAACAAAGGAATTAATTAAAACTACAGATGCTCTACGAAAGAAATACAAAGCTCTTAAGATCGGTAGGGAAGCTTACGAAACTCAAATTGAAGAAACTCTTAAACCTCTTACGAAACCACTAAACGAATTAGTAAAAAAATCAAATATCAAACAAGATCAACATAACCTTATAAATGGTCCTTTAAAGAAAATAAAACTCAATTTTGAACATCCTCAATCACAAGAAAATGATTATGATAAGAAGAAGAAACATTTTCATGAAGAATTCACAACCCCCAAAACTTCTATTGATGATGATGATGATGATTCACCAATTTTTTCCGTCGATAGTAATACTACTCCAAAAAGAACAAAGAACAAGTCAAGTCATAGTAGCTTTGCAGAACGCTTGTCACAAGAACAATTTCATGACACACCTAAAAAATATATAGATTTATTTCTAAATAATTCCAACACCCTTGATAAAACGTATGGTATACATTCAAAAGATGGAAAAATGTACATCGGTAATAGTGAGTTAAACCTTATCGGAAAAGATATAGAAATTAAAAATAAAACCTTCGAAGGAACAAATGGGTTATATGAGCTTATATTTAAGAAAAACCCTGATAAACAAGTTTACACCAATGAAGATTTGAAAAACTACAGGACAATATTACATGACACTAATGCTCATAGAATTGATCATAATTCACAGAGACAAGTACACGGCAATAGAGGTTATAAGTATAAAAAAATTATAAGTAAATTATTCGGATTAAGAACAAATACTTCTAATACTCCATCGCCATCATCTTCAACACTACAAATACCTTCAGGAAGTGGAATAATGCAATTATCAAATTTGAAAAAAGACTATATATTTTGGGATAATCCCAATGAACTAGTAGATCGATTGAGACTTCTTATTGTTTCACAACAAGCTGGACACAACAATCACTCTAACGAAATTATTTCAATCATTGAAGAACTCAAAGAAGCCAATATTATCGAATAATAATAAAAAAAAAGATGAGTGTTGATAAATTTGGTCGTTTCTCAAATAAAACCCCACCCAGAGGACCAAGAGGAAAACAAGGAGAGCAGGGACCACCAGGTGTACAGGGAGAGCGAGGTTTGCCTGGACCAGCTGGAGAGGGATTCCTCAAAACAGAAAGCGGAGATTACAATATACACTTTAAACGGTTAAAAAATGTTCAAGAACCACAAGAACAGGAAGACGCTGCTACCAAAAAATATGTTGATGAAACATACGAACAACTTAAAGAATACATCCAATATAGAGTAGTTGAAAAATTTGAGAAACTACTGTTTGACACAATTGATAATAAGAAAAAAAATCTGAAAATGAAAATTGAAGACAATTCTATTAATTATTAAAACTTAAAAACAGTCATTATATAACTTTAGTCTTTAATCTATCTCCTCAGTGTGGAGAACTCAATCATTATGTCTAACATAGATTTTTTATTAATTTTTGATGAAATTCTACAGTTTCTGAAAACAAATCATCATAATATACTGGAAGAACATCATGAAGAGCTTTTGAATTGTGTAATCTTTTTGAAAAGATTTATGAATGTATCTACTACAACATCAAAACATGGATGTCATTTCGATAACTGCCCATGGTCTTCAAACTTATGCAAAAATGGTCCAGATACATGCGCATGTTACATGCTTGAAAATAGACTGTTGAAAATAAAAAAACTGATGTCTTTGTATAAAAGATTGAAATAGTATGACTTAAACTTGTAGTTATTATATAGAAATATTTTTAATTAATAAAATGCATGAACAAATACTTTGTTTTTATCATTCAATAAAAAGATGAGTCAGAGAAACGTTGTTGAAGAACTACATAAGCCTGCACGAAAGAATTTTCCAAAAAGACGAGTAATTATTAAGGGTCTAGATGATTTATGGCAAGCCGACCTAGTCGAGATGGTTGTGTATTCACCCGAAAACGAAAATTATCGATATCTTCTCACAGTTATTGATACATTTTCTAAATTTGCTTGGACGGCTCCTATTAAAAATAAAACAGGAACGAGTGTCACTCAGGCTATGGAAGATATATTTAATAAAGGTCGTCACCCAAAAAATTTACAAACAGATGATGGAAAAGAATTTTTCAATGCATCGTTTCAAAAACTTATGAAAAAGTTTCAAATCAATCATTACTCTACATTTAGTGTTCTCAAAGCTTCCATTGTTGAACGATTTAATCGTACCTTGAAAACTTGGATGTGGAAAGAATTTAGTTTAAATGGTTCATATCGTTGGATTGATATTATAGAACAACTAACAAAAACGTATAATAATTCCAAACATCGTACGATAAATATGAAACCATCTGAAGTCAATGCTGCAAATGAAAAAATATTACTCTCCAAGATCTATAATCACATCAAAATACATATTACTCCAAAGTTTAAAACCGGGGATTTTGTCAGAATTAGTAAATACAAACATGTTTTCGATAAAGGATACACACCGAATTGGACCACAGAAATCTTTAAGATAGCCAAAGTGCAACGCTCAAATCCAATAACGTACCTATTGGAAGATCACCAAGGACATCCCATTAAAGGAGGGTTTTATGAGCTTGAACTACAGAAAACTAAGTTCCCCGATACATATCTAGTCGAGGAAGTGCTTCAAAGGAAAAAAGATCGATTATTTGTTAAATGGCTCGGCTTTTCATCCGATCACAACTCTTGGATTCCTATACCTAAAATTAATAAATAAGACACATCTTTTTGTAATTTTTTTTTAATAAAAATCTTTATTGATATATACACTTATACATTTTTTTTCTTAAGAGATATTCATATGGTATGATTGTTTTAATGATTTGAAATTCAGTAATTCGACATCAGATTTGTATGCGAGATCCTCCTTCATAAAGACCTCAACTTCTCCATTACTTAATACTCTCTCAGTTTCATATTCATGATACTCATAACATTTAATGCTTAGAGTGCGCAAATTATAATTGCTATCATACGAACATCGAACAGTTAGTGCCTTATCTTCATCAAACTCAAGCTTGAAATGTCTATAATGAACATCCTTACTTTGTATAATTCCTGATATTTCAGTTTCTTTTTTAAATAAGTCTTGCCTAAAACTCTCGATTGCTTCCTCTACGGTTACTATTTTTTTCTCCTCCAAAATTTTATTTACCGTTCTTGCTGTTGTTGAAGTCACTGATGCATCATTTTGAAATGATGTTGTATCGGTTGTTGTTGTTGTGGTATTAAGCAAATTTTTACCATTTGTAAAGGTTAACAAACGAAACGATAAACCTATCTGCACAGTATCATTATTAGGTAAACTCAATGAAAAAGAGAGATTGTCAGTTATGTTTGCTTGTTGCAAATTTATATCCACAGGTAATGGCAAAGTAGCAATTAATGAAGGACAAATTAAAAGCAGGCAAAAGACTGATGAGTAAAACAACATTTTTTAAAAAAGATGCTTGCTATCCAAAGGTTTGTCATAAACTAATAAACATTACACTCAAATTTTAAATTTTATATAATTTTTATTCTATCTATATTCATCTCTCTCTCGCATCTTTTATTCTTATCTCATCTTGTTTATATTAAAATACATTCGATTGAAATGATGTGTCATGAACTCGTTCAACTGTCCCTATTTCTATGCGATGACTGCCTTTTTTTTCTTTTTAAGTTTTTGAGGTTCATTAAGTAATTCAGCCTCACCAAATGGACAAAGTGATGGATATTCACCCTCTTTTCTCTTTACAGCATTCGAATGAAGTGTGATCGTTCCGCTCAGTGTTAACTCCCCTCCTATAATATAATTTTATGTTTTATTCATTTCATTTTATTTTTTTTTATGAAAAGTAATATTCTCACCTAAAAGTTTAAACCGTACATGTTGCATAGATTGAAACTGCAACTTAAAACTCAGAATAGGTGATACGGTCTCACCATTTCTAATATGAAACAAAACGCATTCGCTTCCATATTCTGGCTGTAGCATCAATTTTAATGTGTCATTATAGAATATTACATCCGAAAATTTTATCTCTAACCATCCGGATTCACAGATACAAAATGTTTCTCTTTCCCTTAATCTTTCACACCAAAACATATTGTTTTTTCTACTTCCCCCAATTAATGTTCTCTATATACCAGAGCTGTTCTAAAAATAAACACTTAAGCCAAACGTTCTAGAATATAAATTTGTTTCTCACATACATATGTATGTAGACATATAAACCCATTAAACAAAGTACAAACCACAAATTACAATGAATCATAAATTATACATCATGCGGTACATTAAAACATTTCTTATCATCTACTTTTTTTAAATTCTCAACTTCCCTTTAATCTTTTAAAATTCAATTTATCTTCTAACCGACTCTCTCATTACTACACATCATGGTACATTTAAACATTTCTTATCATCTATCTAAGCGCTGCAATAATGACAAACACATATATATATATATACATATTCAAGCTATAACCGAAAACGTTAACCCAATTATTTTTAAAATGTATTCTTATCACCTCTTTACAATAATTCAAATGTTCTGATCATCTTCTTCCCATTCGAAAATTTAAATCTTATACATCATGCGGTACATTTAAACATTTCTTATCATCTATCCACGCGCCACAGACAAAATATAGAACATCTGCGCGTCCGAAAACATATGTTTCCAGCGGACATTAGGTTTTTTCTTTTTTTTTACTGATAAGCCATACACAACATTCAAAGGTTGCCGACCTCCTTACCACGCGCTCCTAAACATTTTCTTATCATCTATCCACGCGCCACAACAACAACAAACACATTGTAAGTATTCTTAATCACCTCTCTCACTCAAACATAGTGCTATCTCTTTCTTACGCCGAATTCCCAGGCCAAAGTATCCCCATTCCTACTTATGCCACCTAAAGTTTTTTCACGGGTACTGCCTCTTGCGAGGAATTGACAAATTTTCCAAGAGTAATTCTTGTCATGAAAAGTGCTTTCTCAAAATTTGCCGTTCGGATTCGGCTTGAAACTGTAGGTCCCTTCCATCCCTGACAACAGTACTCGCACACAGGAATGGTTGAGAGTTGTAAGTCACTAGGCCCAAGTTCTCAAACGGACTGTTGCGCCACCCAATTTATTTATTTATGGTCTAAGCATGACGATCATCTAGTTGGTTTATTTACCAGTGACATAAAGCCAAAAGAAGACAAAACGGTAAGGAAATTGTCTGCAACAGGTGCTGCAGACAATATATCAATATTAAAAACCCCAAGAAGAATTTGGTTTTTGCAGCTTTGTCTGCCCGAAAATACTGAAAATTCATCCACAAATGACATGATACTAAAGAAATGTAATCTGTAGACACATACAAAACAATACAGAACGCCAGATAACTCATAATTAACGACAATCAAATCAGAAGTATTAAGATTAGGAAACACAATATTGCAAGAAATATCGCTACGATAGAATACGGCAACTCCTCCAGCAGCATAAGTGTTGTTGCAACATGCACTAAAAGTATAATTAGGAATTTTATAATTAGACGCTTCACAATCAAAAATCCCTATCTCTGAAAGAAAAATCAAATCAGGTAGATGATTTAAGGATGCTAAATGAGCCAAAAAAAGATCAAAATTTGTATATCCAACGCATAAAAAGGTAGCTTTAAATAATCCAGAGAACTACAGAGGTATTTCATTTTAGAACACCTCCGCAAAGTTACTCAGTGCCCTGATATTCAACATGGACGGGTGGGTCAGCACCAAAACAATACTTAATGAGTTTCAAGCGGTTTTCGGGAGAAACCGGTGTACTTCAGATCAAAAAGAAGGAGCAGGAAGCTGTATACTTTCTTTGTAGATTATCGCGGTGTTTTTGATTAAATTGTACGTGAAGCACTAAGATGGGAATCTCAAGCAAAATTTTGAACGTTTTGAAGGCAATGTATGAAAGTAACGGCTAGTATGTTTGGGATGGTGAATTAATATAAGAAGACTTCGTAACGTAAATGGGTGTTAAACAGGGCTGCGTTTTAAGCAAATTACTCTTCATTTTATTAACTTCCCATAGAAAGTTATTGTAATGGGTCTGATTTGTCGAATTGAAAATTTTGACATTTCTCGACGTTTCGAGGTCCCTAGAGTCGAAATAAAAGATTTTTAGAAAGATGTCGTACGTTCGTACGTCCGTACGTTCGCGACGTTTTCGTCGTCCATAGCTCAAGAACCACAAGAGATATCGACCTCAAATAATTGTTATACAGATAATAATGCAGAAAGATGCAGAAAGGGCTCTCAAGAAAATTGCGGGGGTGGTTTTTTTACCATAGCAGTTTAAAAAATGGTGAAAATTTTGGTTAACCCAAAATATCTCACGAACCAATAACGCTAGAGAATTGAAATAAATTTTATAATAATATTGTAACGTGATACCAAACAAGTATATTTTTGGAAAAAATCCAATTAACGGTTTTTTTTATAAATAAAAAAAACTGAAAAAAAATGTGTCACCTCGAAAATTTTACGAATAAAAAATGATTTTATCTCCAAAATTTTGTGCAACGAAGAATAACGTTTTTAACATCTGGTAAAATTTTGAGAAAAATCTAATTGACAGTTTTTTTTATAAAAAATAAAAACCTAAAAAAAAAAACTAATAAAAGTTGGTAAAAAATGATTCTCGACTCAAATATCTTTTTAAAACTTTGAGATATTGGCTTTAAACTACTTTTATCTTTTAAAAAATATTGTTGTCAACATTCAGTAAAATTTTGAAAAAAAAACAAATTAACAGTTTTTTTACAAAAAATTTAAAACCTAAACAATATTTAACAAAAGTTGGTAAAAATTGACTTTCCATTCAAATATCTTTTCCAATATTTGAGATTATGGCTTTGAACTAATTTAAATTTATCAGAAATATTGTTGTCAATATTCAGTACAATTTTGAGAAAAATCGAATTGACAGTTTTTTTACAACAAATAAAAGCCTAAAAAACATTAATAAAAGTTGATAAAAATTGATTTTCGACTCAAATATCTTTTCAAAACTTTGAGACATTGGCTTTAAACTTCACTTATCTTTTGAAAATATTGTTGTTAACATTCAGTAAAATTTTGAGAAAAAATCGAATTGACAGTTTTTTTACAAAAAATAAAAACCTAAAAAATTAATAAAAGTTGGTAAAAATTGATTTTTGACTCAAATATCTTTTCAAAAATTTCAGATTATTGCTTTCAACTAATTTTAATTTATAAGAAATATTGTTTTCAACATTCGGAAAATTTTTGAAAAAAATCGTATTGACAGTTTTTTTACAAAAAATAAAAACCTAAACAAAAATTAACAAAAGTTGGTAAAAATTGTTTTTCGACGTAAACATCTTTTCAAAACTTTGAGATATTGGCTTTAAACTAATTTTATAAGAAATATTGTTTTCAACATTCGATAAAATTTTGAGAAAAATCGAATTGGCAGTTTTTTTCTACAAAAAATAAAAACCTAAAAAAAAAAAACAATACTAAAACTTGGTAAATACTTACTTTCGGGTCGAATAGCTTTTCAAAAATTAAAAATATTGGCTTCAAACTTATTTTATTTCACAGAAAATATTGTTTTCGATATTCAGTAATTTTTTTTAGAAATTCAACATTAAAATAAAACGACACGAAACCCTAAAAACTTTTAAGCAAGACAAATCGACAGACGGGATGGGAAGATATCAGTGTGGGTCGCATCCCAACCCCTTTTTTATAGAGCTATTAGGTTTGTTCGACGACATAGTTTTTTCTGGAGGAGTCTATATGCAGATGGAATGGAGAGAATGATTAACCGACTCGAAGTCTATTGCAATCTTTTTTTATAATTAACTGGAACTTAAGGGGTTATTTATACCCTTAACATGTGTAAAGTTTAAACACATGGCGAGCTTTAGAAAAATAGGGAAGGATTAAAGAGGAGATACCGGTGCAAATTGTTCTTAAGGTTTTGAATATCAAAATGAAAGGGAAAAACAGAGTTGGGTAAAGCATTCCACATTCTTGATGTGCGGTTAAAAAAAGAATCTCTATGCTTGACAGTATGTCCCAAATTAAACTCAAAGGATGTAAATGTTTCGGCTGTAATTCTTTTTTGGATTCTATGCAAAAGAGGTAAACTTGGTTTAGCAGCAACTATGCCCATATATGCGACTTATTTTAAAGTTTTGGACGAATGAAAACTTTGTAAATTACAGCCAAATCAAAGGGGTGTAACGTTTTTTCCATCGTCGAAGAAAACCTAAGCACCTAGCGGCATTTTTAGCAATGTCGAATATGTGATCATTCTATAAGATTTGATCGGTGATAGACATACCGAATCCAATACAACTTGTATTGAAAGGTTAGAAAGGTAGTTTCTAATTTATCGAAGAAGAGATTCAACAATACCAAAAGCACGTATTTTCCTTAAATTAGCTTGATGCCAAACTATATCAAATGCTTTTTAAATATCAAGTGCAATAATCTTACTTTCTCCAAAACGATGTAAAGATTTGTTCGACTGTTTGGTGAAATCAACCATTAGTTCACCAGTGGTCAGTGGACCTATTACCACGAAAGCCATACTGGCGGTCATTAAGAAGCTTTCGTTTTTTATCAGGTATTACTTAAGCTGAAAACCTTAAAGTATTTATCATGTCTGCTCATAACCTCATAAGATCTATCGTTCGTTTATTGGTTTGGAGATTTTATAAATTGAAAAAGCATCTGTGTGTTATAGAGCTTATAGAAGATCAACATGGCTTGAAATTTTTATAATTGCTTCGCCCATTTAAGTCTTACAAAGCGCATTTTGATGGGTTAATTAAAATACCAGTCTTTTAAACGCTACAAAACATGCCTCAAGTGATTCATGGGCTTTGCATCTGTAAACGAGGGGACGCAAGGATTTAAGAGTATGTAATATGTAGTCTCCACATATGCACCAATCTCAATTTGCTTTTTTATTACATGTAGAGGACTAACCTTAATATATCCTTCGAAGGTCGACAAATGCCCTTTCCCATGAAAAAGCCTAATTCTTTTTGAGCAGCTTTGTATTTTTCCGCTTTTTTTTCCTTATTTATTTTGCAATTTAAAGTTATAAACATAATTTGTATTCATTTTTGATATTGGTACTTTGACAGATCAACTATTTCTAGCAATTATCCTTCCTAAATGATTCCAACAAATTAAAACAATTTTTAACAATGACACTTGAACAATTTTTTTTGACATAACAAGATTCCAACAATCTTGTGTTGGATTGGCTATCCTGGATAGGTGGATTAAGACAAACCTTATTGAATGAGTCGGATACCCAAATTGAGATTGCTGGAAAAAAGTAAAACCATCTTTCAGCTTTTCACAAAAATCAGACAAACATTAAACTTTCGAGGTATAAAATAATTGTAAATTAAAATTTTTGATAGACAATTTTAATATTTCGTTCGATTTTTACCAAAAACATACAAATTTGAAATTCATTTTCGGGTTCCTTCAAATTCAACAATATGTTAAATCAGCTGTTTTGTCAGATACCCACATATACCAGAAAATCTTGGATACCTTTGGGTTCCTTTTTTGACATCAAAGCTGTTTTGGATCAGCTGTTATTTCAAATGTAAAAAACTAACAAAAAGGTATCCGGATACCCTATAAGTCTGAGATTGAACGCAGACATTTTAAATAGCCCTATATTTGAGCAAATGCCAGTTTTTGATAATTGACAAGTAAAACTTATGTCATTTATAAAATTGCAACGATACAGGCCTAACAATGCATTGAAGTTGTTAGAATTCAATACAAAAATGATGAAATTTTTTCAAGTGGAATTGGTTGAAAAAATTTGAGTAGTTGAGTCAAATTATTTGGTGGAAAGACTCAAAACCATATATATGTACATAGGTCGAGAAAAGAGAAGGTGTGAATTAGTCTTGAAAATTGTGATGAAAAGGATACAGTGCTGCAATCGTAGTCAAATCAGTATCAGCAAGGACGAAATAAATTACATTTGAAAATATTTGAAAATACCATTTGTACATACCACCACCTAAAGTATAAAAAAGCTTAGGAAATAACTTTTGGAAAGCAAAATTTTTATTTAGGTCATCATATAAAAGTTATCTACTGACTGATTGTCTCATAAAAATAAAGATACAAATGTTAAATTGAAAATTTTGTAACGAACCTTATTTAGCTGGCTAATAGCAATACTCGTAAGACAAGGCAACAATAGTTCATTCCATTCCCTTCGAGGACTAGATTCATTCTTTGGGTTGGGAATTTTTTAATGTTTCGGGGTGATGTGATGAATGCATCTGTTATTCGAATCCCTAGGTACATATATAGTTTATAGAATAAATTATTGTAATATATACTTACTTACGCATCAGTATCCTTTTATTTATTTTTCACAATATTTTTGGATAGATTACAACCTTTCCACCTCCCAACTACCAATTTCCCAATTTTCGAGAAATATTCAACCCTTTGTCCTTTTTCAATGGCAACAAAACAAAATATGCAAAAAATATGATTATCCTCTGTTAAGAATTTCCATAGGAAACAATTTGTTCCTTTTTTTGTTCATCTTAATTATTATTTATTGCTGTTATATGTTCCCTGACGAGTTAACGCTTTAAATTAACCGAACTAAATTGATGTTGTCGTTTAATCCGTCGCCGTTCAGCGTCGTCGTTGCCGTTGTCGTTGGCGTCGTCGTCGTCTCGTCGATAGCGCTTCGTTCATATTATATTGTTATTGTTTATTTTTTAATATATTTTTGCTTACAGCCGGATATTGAGAGAGCACAAAAAGATGGCCGCTTCCCTGGATTCACACGTTCAATGTGTTGTAATCAATCAGATTGAACGGTGCTAGTATTGTGAGCTGTGATAAATAAAACAAAAAAGAAAAAAGTAACGGGAAAAGCGTTTATAAATACCTACCAAATACCGTTGCAAAGCTGCAGACGCTTTTATGTGTTTGTGTTGGTATATGGCGCGGAATACAGGGTGTCCCATAAGTAATGTTTTGAACTGAATATGATGAAAGGTCGGTTCATAATGGAACAGAATTTTGTAACTTGTTTGCGACGCATACCTACGGTTTTTGAGGAACAGCTGTTTTAATGAGATTTTGAAAAACACATACTTTTAGTCTCCCTCATAGGGGAGAGTACGATAACTTTGGCGACAAAGTTTAATGACGGATTTGTATAGAACAGATAAAAACAAGCATTTTTTCCTATGGGAGTGGGGGGATCTATCTCCCCCCGTTTAGGCGGTAGGGGCAATTTAAAAAAATATGTACATTAAATGGAAAAAAAATAATTAAAAAATAACGGTAATACTTACAATTAAGTATTATACCTTAATTTTAATTAAGTATTATACCTTAATTGGCTTTAAAAAAAGCCAATATTTTTGTCTTTAGCTTGTTTTTAAATCAAGTCAAAACTATGCATAGTTTTTGAAAAAAATTGTTTTAAACTAAAAATTTATGCAAAAAAAAAATTAAAAAAAAGGTTTAAAGTGTAGTTTTTCAAAACTTTCAAATTATTTACTGTTTTTTTTTAGAATTCATTGATCTTATTTGTTTTTGATGAAAAACTGAAAACTAGATGACTTTATGTCTTCTAGTTCTTGAGAAAATTGAAAATTACCAAAATAAATATTTTAATTAAATTACTTTTTCCTTGCTTAAGTATTAACGTAGTCTTATTTTGCTAGTAATAATCGAATATGGATTAAGATATACCTAGGGTAAATTAATTTTTCTTAAATCCAGCTTATTTAAATGCAAAAGAAACTTTGCATGCACCCCATCTTGCACCCATCGCACCTTGCACCCTCCCCACCTTGCACGCACTCCAACTTGCACCCACCCCAAATCCTATAGTGTTCCCAAGCAGGGGGGTTGCCCTTACCCCTTACAGGTCCCACTGTTGCATACACCCAAATTCACACACACCTTACTGTTGCATACACCCAAACTCGCATCTACCATTGTTACTATCAAAATAAGACCACTCAAGCAAAAAAAAAAGAATTAAATTAAAATAGTAGTTGTGGTTATTTTCAATTTTCTCAAAAACTAAAAGACATAAAATCATCTAGTTTTCAGTTTTTGATCAATAACAAATAAGAGCAATAAATTCTGAAATAAAAACAATGGTAGATAATCTTGAAGTATTGAAAAATTACACTTTAAACCTTTGTTTTAACTTTTTTTACTCAAATTTTGAGTTTAAAATTAAATTTTTCAAAAACTACGCATAGTTTTGACTTGAATTAAAAACTGGCTAATAAAACAGAATGTTAGCTTTAAAAAAATGTATAAAACTTAATTGTAAGTATCACCGTTATTTTTTAATTATTTTTTTCCATTTTAAATAATAATTTTTTTTAAATTGCCCCTACCGCCTGAACGGGGTGAGATAGACCCCCCCTCCCATAGTAAAAAATGCTTGTATTAAGCCCCTCTACCAAAAACCGTTATTATATCTTGTCGCCAAAGTTATCGTACTCGTGGCCACTCATAGAAAACCATTTCTGAAAAGCAAATTGAAGTATCATCAGACAACATAACCGAAAAACTTGCCGAAACCTTGAATCCATCAGATGAACGATCCATTCAGTATTTAGAAAAGATGCCACATCCACTCACCAAAAATTTGATGAAATATAATTTTTTTTTTCTTTTTTGTTTTTCACTTCTCAATTAAACATAATAGGTCCGTTCGCGTACCCTCCTAAAACAGTCAAATTTTAATAAAAAATACGAAATTTAACCAAATCCTGTTCGCGTACTCAAAAATTTCGTAGTTTTTCGTAAAAAAAGAGCGCTCACGAGAGAGTAAAATATTTCCCCATTCCCCAACTTACGAATTTTAGCCCACGAAATTTATTTGGGCTGATTGTGAAAACTTCAAATTTGATAGAAATTCAAATAAATTAAATAAATTGCTCGCTTTTGCTGTCAGTTATAAAATTTAAAAACAAATTTTCAAAGAACAGCAACAACACAGTATTATTGTGTGAAAAATGTGTTGTTTTCCCGTTCGCTTACTTTTTGTATTTTTTTTTTTTGTGAGAGAATTTTACCCCCACTCTTTAAAATATTTATTTTTACTAATTTTAGTGCAGAAAGTACGCGAACGGACCTAATATTAGCCTTTGCTAAATTATTTTTTTTTACAATTTTGTTTTACTTAAAGTAACTTGAAATATAGAATTTGATAATTAAATGTAAATATGTATAGTTAAGAGACGGTATCATATGGTCTGGCTACCCTGATGCCTTTCTAAAAATAATTTATAAATTAAGTTTGTAAATTATTTCAATAAATAAAAGCATATGCGATTGAAGATGGTGAGAGGTTCAAAAGAAGAAATTAAGTTCGAAAGATCTATGAGCAAATGGAACAAAATTCACAAGTGTTAAGCCTCGAACCGAAGGCTGCAAAAACGAAAGCCGAGACATCATAGAATAACCGCAGTCAATGCTGAAGATATGGAAGTACCACTTCGCCAGACTGTAAACGGCGACGACGAACCGAATTCTGCTCTCAGGCAATATAGACGATGAAAGCCAACAATCCCGTCTTTCCGAAGCTGAAGTCTAACCAAGCCGCTGGAGCAGATGGCTTGAATGCCGAGCTTTTCAAGGCAGCTGGGGATAATTTGGTTACGATCATCCACCAACTTATTCGATGAATGGAACCTCTCAGTACTGTTTTCCCGATCCTGAAAAAACGAGACCCGAGGAATCAGTCTCCTTAACATAGCTTACAAAATATTCTCTGCCGTAACATGTCAACATCTAAAGCCCGTCGTCAAAAATCTGATAGGTCCAGATCGGTGTGGATTTAGAACAGAAGATCAAATATTCACATTATGACAGATATGCTGGAAAAAAACCCAAGAACATCAAATTTGTAATCTAACATCTTTTCATTGATTTCAAGGCTGCATATGACAGCATCTACAGGGACGAGCCATGTCTAGTTTTTGCATCCCTGAAAAACAGAACCTTTCGATATCAAAAAAGGCTTTAGACAAGGCTGTCATGCGATTTCTTTAAAATCTTCCTTGAAAGAATAGTGCAGAGCTTCCACGTCAACACTAGACTTTCAAAAGTATGTCCAATTACTGACATATGGTGATGACATTGACATAATCGGAAGAACTCAGAGTGATGTCAATGGGGCTTTTGTGTATGTTAAGGCAGAGGCGACAAAAATGGGCTTGGCTACATCTCGTTCAAGACGTCATAATCGACAGACGTAACTTTGAGTTAATTAAGGACTTTGTCTAACTAGGCTCTGAAATGAACGCAGAAAACAAGAACAGCGCTGAGATCAAAAGAAGAATTACTCTTGCTAACCGTTGTTTATTTGGGCTAAGAAAGCAAGCAAAATAGCAAAGCCCTCTCACGAGGGACCAAAGTGTCCTCATCATCCCCGTTCTGCTATACGGTGCAGTAGCGTGAACTATGACAATCGCGGATGAAACCACCTTCTGTTGTTCCGAGAGAAAAGTTCTAAGCGTGATCTACATACGTTCCCATATCCTTACATAACGAATGGAGGAGAAGCTAATAATATGACCTGTACGGGAGGTACATTGTACAGCGACTTAGACTAATTCAGGAGGATAAAAGTCCAAACACTGAGATAACTGAGTCACGTAGAGCGAAAAAAAACGCGCCGTCACGGAAAGTCTTCAAAGTCACTCCACAGGACGATGAAGGAGAGGAAGTTTGGATCCGTTAGCACACACAAGTGGAAAGTAGAATCACCAAACTTGGATTGCGCAGCTGAAGGGACGAAGCTAGATGAAGAAGTTTGTTGGGTGAACCCTATGCTTCAAACAACTCTGTAGTGCCCCCTTAAGATAAGAAGAGGTTGCTTTAAAAGGTAAACAATATTAAGGAAAAGGGTTTGTGAACAGGGTAAGTAAACAGTAAGTTACCAAATTCTGTTAGGTCATAACTTGGCCTTTTACCATACTCTTATATTTGGACTTTTTAATTATGGGACACCCTGTATTTTGGTTGCGTTGCAATGCGATGGGATGGGATCGGATGGGAAATGCACCTGCAACTGTATCTTTATCTGTTTTTCTGTACATAAATGCAAATATTTTTAAAGTGCAATTTTAATAGCACTTTAGGTGTGAATAATTTACACGTCAGCCGCGCCGAGCCCGATGCCCGATCCCTGTGAGATATCAGCAGTGAGCGTCCCTATTTTATTTTACAACCGTTAATGCGTGCATGTATCTGCATATTTTTACTTTTGGTTAAGCTCTTCTTTTTTTTTCTTTTTATTTTTGTGTTCATTTTCATTTTCATTTTTTATTTTATTTTTGGTTTTTTGTTTATGGATAATGGAGGAGTTTTTAATTTGTGGGCGCTGATTGTGAAAACATTTCTCTTTTTTTTTAACTTTTATTTTAATGTAGGTAATGACGAGGTCACGTTTTTTAACATTTTTTTCTTTTCAGATCATCAAATGAATGGTGTTGATTTTAAACCAATTTATTTTGTTTCTGCCTTCTGCGTTGTGTAGTATAAGTATAGCCAATAAGCGATATTGCCCGAATGAGGATATTCATAATCATAATAAATGTTATAGTTTTTGGTATGAGCCAAAAAATAACATGGTCTTATTTATAGACCCATTCCTTATCCGGAAAGCTTGCAGAGAATAAAAAAAAAAAAACATTAAAATAGATAAATTGAAGGACTAAACATTACCAGTTACGTATAGCCCTACTTATCCAACAAAAAAAATATTTTGAATTCCCTGCACACCCTTCAAAAAATAGGGAGCTAGAAATGGGTTAGATGATAATTTTTGAAAACTCAAGCTTAAAAAACTTACTATTTTTATAAATGCGTTTATTATTACTCTAGAAAAATGATTAGCAAAAATATAGCTACTTCGAAAAACTCCAATAAACCTTGGCGGAGAGCTCTATTTAAAGACCCTAAGAGATCTTTGAAGGTACTCAAAATATGGAGACTAGCATACAATTTTAGGACGTGCGTCGGGATGGTGGTAAAGTGATTTATTTTTCTTTTTATAATTTACAGACACTCAAGGAGTTATTAATACCCTTTATATGTTTACCATTGCACATTAATCTTAAGGTTTTGAGTTTCACAAAGGGAGGAGAGGACAGAGTTGGGTAAAGCATTTCATATTCTTGATGTACGGTTAAAAATAGAATTTCTATACTTGATGTACATATGTTCGAAATTAATCTAAACTAATGAGCATTCATGGAAGTTCGAATATTACTGCTGAATTGCTTAAGGGGTGGAATGCAACTGGCTAGTTCGACAGAACATTATGTTTGTAAAAAATATCGGTAGAACAACAAAAGGTATGAAACTTTGCGACGGTGTTCGAGTGATGCCTATCCTTTTCAAAGCACCTGCCCAGATATAAGAATTTCATATATTCAAGTTTTTGACGAATGAAGGCTTTAAAAATTACAGAATGAAAAATTTCTTGCACCGTCGCGTCGGAGAAATCCTAAGCACTTAGCAGCATTTTTGGCTGATCTGTGATACAAATAACTAGTACTGAAAGTTGATTAGTTTCCTGAATGCAAGTGCTACTCACGGGTAGCGGCATAGGGGGTGGTTACGCTTTCACGACACGAGACAGCATTGAGTTTTAGAATTATTCTTATGAGCTTAACAACCGAATGACAACGATGTGAGTCTAGAAACGAATATAAAAAGCTGAGGGTATCGTTGTCAGCCGAAACAGTTTAATGGGTTAGAAGTGGCAGGCAAGAGATTGCTTATAAATATAAGTAAGAGAGTCGGATACAAAATGGAGCCCTGGGGGATACCAGCATTCATTTTATGAGTTGCAGATTTAAAACCCTCCAATACAACTTTTAATGAACGGTTAGAAAGTTATTTTCTAATCCAGCAGAGATTCACGTAAATGCAATTGGATGCTAGTTAGAGGGGAAGGCAGGTTGGTCTTTTTATGGGAAATTCTGGATAAAAGCTGTTTTCCATACACTCGGAAAGAGGTTGGTTTGCCAGCGATGAAGAACATCTCTTTAGAACAATAGCAGGGACACTATCCGGCCCAGCGGATTTTTTGAATGCCGAGTTCTTTAAGTACTCCAGCACAGCGAGTATTATAGAAGATTTGTCCCATAAAATCGTTAACGCACTTAAGTACAGAAGTACACATGGCACTCTCTGGTAAGGTCGAATTAATAGCAAACTGTGCTGCAAGCAAATTGGCTTTATCGATCGAGCTAACGAGTACATAAGGAATGTCATTCGGAACGAGCGTTGAAACCGATAAAATCGTGATTTTTTTTTTTTTAATTACTAGAAATTTGTACTACCTTTGGGCATTGAAGTAAATTTTGTCGTAATTTCTGGTTATATAAAAATTTGGTTCATCAAATATGAACGTAACAGGTCTTTGTAGCGGTTTTTCTCAGTGGCTTTAAAAATACGATAACTTGCATCTCTGATTCTAATGAACTCTTTACAGATCGAATCTTTAGGTTCAATAGATTTTTTCTTATACGGCATGAAATTTCTCATTCCCAAATAAATTAATTTTGTAATCATATCTGCCATAAATCTAGATTATTATCGAGGAAGCCGTTAAAAATCCTGAAAAGGTCGTTGAGACCAGAGAGAAAAAAACTAATCGAGAGAATCAATTAGGAACACATATACCCATCTCTTTTTCCATTCCTTTTTTATTTGTGTGTACTCGTTGTCTTTTTTCTTTACATTACTCACCACATTTCCAAAATGCTGAAACTAAGTGATTTAAGTAGAGACTAAATAAATAGACTGTCAAATTAATAGACTTAACTTAACATAAGCCAACAAATACTTTGGTACAAAAGTAAAAATATTTGTATTCTCGCTAGCTCAGTGGCTTTGTGAAAAAGAATATACAAATTTTTTCTTAAACCAAAATTAACCAAATTTAAGCTTAATGTATCATTTTCATAAGCTTTCCAGTCAGAAACACTGTTCTAACTATATCTTGTCTTATAGCGAAAAGGAAAACTGTCAGGAAAATTTTTTCTGAAAATGCATTGGAGCTTATTCATAGATGTTTGCTAAACTCTGTAGGCTATTCAAAAATAAATTCAAACCTAAATTTAGGGCTAAACCTGAAGTTGTTAGCCAAATTTCATATTTGATTTTTTTGGAATAAATATATGAAAAGTATTTACTCGCTCGTATATACAAATAAAGTCTAGTCTAAAAAACCTTAACCTT
Organism: Eupeodes latifasciatus; assembly: GCA_920104205.1. Taxonomy (NCBI): domain Eukaryota; kingdom Metazoa; phylum Arthropoda; class Insecta; order Diptera; family Syrphidae; genus Eupeodes; species Eupeodes latifasciatus. The sequence continues at coordinate 369,495,041 of OV049924.1, forward strand.
GTTACACTTTTTCTGCACATATCCTTTCTTGTTTTGGTTGTGAATGCCATCTATCTGTAACTCAGATAAAAAGAAGAGAAAAACAAATTCACCACGATCTACCGTTTTAACTTCTCCCGTTATTTATTGACAAACAAAAATGTTTTGCTAGAATTAATTTTAATTATATTTAGTATTTTTCTAGATATAAAAACGACAAGATGTTAGTAAAATTAAAGAAAGAAATTTATGAGAATTACAAATACTATAATGAGACTTTAAAAAAAAAAAACAAAAATTAGAAATGTCGCAATCCCAAAACTGATGTTTTTTTGTGTACTCTTCTCCGAGGTGAAAACATCGTATACACCGATACGTATTCAACACGCTATAAAAAAATGAGAGTAAAATTCTAAATTACGCATTTAGATAAATATTAGTTAGTTATTTGAAGCCAGTTTTAATCCTTAAGTAAGTAAAACAAATTAGGTGGTGCAACAGTCCAATGAGAATTAGGACCTAGAAACATAAAAGTCTAAAAGCACTACAACTATTATTTGTATTATTAGCTGCGTTTATGCGTTTAATTTTCGCTCAGACCGTTGAAAGATGCAAAAAAAAACTCAGATTTGTTTCAATTTTCAGAGTTTATCGACTTAATTTTGTCGATGCGAGAGTTGCAGGAACATTGAAAACGAGAGTTACAGAAGATATGGATATTTTATATAAATATTCCCGGTAAACTGTAGAACTTAATTATTTCCGCCTTATATAATTCAATGTAAAATAATTCAATGCAGTATACTTTAGATAATACAGTAGTTAAGTTAATAGTTAAGGTATTACTATTGAAATAAACATAACATTCATTTATAAAAAACATGTACTCATTCATATATACAAATAAAGTCTAGTCTAAAAAATCTTAACCTTGTTACACTCTCTCTGAACACATCCTTTCTTGTTTTGGTTGTTAATGCCATCTATCTGTAACTCAGAGAAAGAGAAGTGAAAAACAAATTCACCCACTACCGTTATAACGTTTACCGTAATTTATTAATAAACGAGCATTTTGGTTCTTATTATATTAATTTTTCCTCTTGTTTCTCTTCTTCTCAGCTGAAACTGAAGACGTTGCTCCTTTCGAAGAAAAAGAAGATTATATGAGAATACCACCAACCAAATGCTACAAAGGCCTAGGCCGCCTAGCCTGCCTCATGATGCGTGCTGGGTGCTGCCTTTGCTCCTGCTTCTTTTCCTTTTTTGTGGTTAATACAAATGTATCCTCCTTTTATTGGGTTGATTTAAAGTGGTGTTTTCTTACGTGATATACACAACGAAAAAGGGTATTTTTCCTTATTTTATTACATTATTTATAATTAAACAATGTGTTAAAATATTAAAGAAATTGTTTTGTTTTCTAATTCGGCGAGAAATGTCAAATGTGTCAATCTCTCAACCAGTGTTACCGCTATGCGACTTTAGTCGCATTTTGACCCTTTTTTGTGTCTTATGCGACCATGATACGACTTTTTGAAAAATTGTCTATTTTGACCCTTTTTTAAAAATTATGCGACTTTTTTGACCCCATCTCTAGAAAAATACATTGAAAAAATAAGTTATTTTCTTAATTCATACAAAATTTCCAAACTTCCATTGAAATAAGAACATAACTAACACTGTCACACATAATTTCAATCTATAAAATGGTATCAAGTTGAAATTGTTTGGGTCGACTCGATCACGTTCGCTCAGAATCGAAATCTTGCTATTCTAGCATAAAAATTCATTTCCACAATTCAAATTCACTTAACCATTTCATTTAAAGACATTTTGATTATGATGTAAAAAAAATTTTTAACAAAAGAATATATACTACGCACTAAAATTAAAGAGATTAATTTTATAGACCCAAAAAATATAAAAATTGTAAGTGATATTTACATAGGGAATGAAGCGGAAACATACATATATAAAACAAGAAAGTATTTCCATTTCGGATATTGAAAATATTATAAGAAGTAAAATTCTTATTTATTAGCAACTAATTTGCAGGCAAATTATTTCAAGGTTTGATACTAATGATAGGAAGTTTTCGGTTTTGAGGCACTTGGATCCTCAAGTAATCAAACTAGGCGAAGAGTTTAATTATAATGATCTAGTATCAGATTATCAACACCTTATAATTCAACCTGAAAAAGTAATTGAAGAACACAAGCTTTTAGAATTCAAAATTCATGAAAAGAATTATAAAAGTTTTTTGGAACTGCCAACTTTTACTCCTTTGTAAAAAATATTTTCACACTTCCACACAGCAGTGCGTGTGGTGAAAGGGTTTTTTCTAAGTTAACAATTCTAAAAAATAGATTAACGAACCGCCGCCGCACCTGTGTGTGGAAACATGTAATGCAATGTTCTCTGCAGCAAATATTTTAGAAAAGTAAACTCTTGATGAATGGAAACCTTCAGAGCTTATAAAAAGCTACCGTAAATTAATCACAAACAAATAATGACTCCTATTTTAAAAATAATGTAAATGTAAAAGTAAAATATTTATAAATAATATAAATTCCTAAAATGTACCTTTTTGTATTTCAAAAGAACTGAATAGAATATGAATTTATTTTTTTTTGGTTTAACTTTAAAACTTGAGTTAATATAATTTAAATCGACTGAATTGACTGTTATTGTTATTTAATGTTATATTGCTACATATACACTTTAACGTATTTATTAAAAAAAGGAACGTGTGTGATATAAATCGAATGTATTGAATACTAGTATAAGAATTTATTTTTCTTTAGACGGTATGCCTAATAAAAAACTAAAAAACAACTCATTTTTTTTTCAATTTATACAGATTTCGTTTGATTTATGTATGTATTAAAAAAAATCTAAATGCGACTTTTTTTTCATTTGACCCTTTTTTTTGCGACCTTTTCAAAAATCCCAGCGGTAACACTGCTCTCAACTGAAGTTTTTTCTCTCTGCTCTCCGAGGTGAAAACATGTATACCTATACACCGATACGAATTCAACACGCTATAAAAAATGAGAGTAAGTGGTTTCGTAGGGACGGAGACGAGGAAGTTTGGCTCTCTCGATTAATTTTTTCTCTCTGACGTCAGTTCACAATAAATTGTACCCCTGGGCGGTTATTTTCCTTCAAGTCAGTCGATAATGATATCAATCAAGATATCGTGGATAATTGATCTACGGAATTTCTCAATTCACTGAAATTTCCTGAAGTACCACCTTAAAATTGATTCCGGTATTATCATGTTGCGTAACTTAAATCAAACAAAACAAATAAATGCATTTGTTCTATCAATAAAACATATCATTTTTTTAAATGCATGTATTTTTTCTATTGATAAAACGGTTGCATTTTTTAAATGTTTTTAATCACGATTTATTTATTATTGAAATGTTTAGTAAGTGACTAAATATTTTAAACATGCAACCAATAATTACAAATCAAAAATATTGTAAGACAACGATGTATGTAGGTCAGCGTTGCCGTTTGTCCCCTAAAGGGGCCATTTGGCCCCTTTTTTGCGTTCGATCCCCGTGGCCCCGACTTTTTTAGAAATTGCTCAATTGGCCCCTTTTTACGATTTTACTAGTAATAAAATAATTTTCAAGGATAAATTAAGATATTTTTTATCTTATCCACTCTTGAGATAAAATCCGAGGATAAGGCTTTTCAAATCAATGATATTGAAGACTTTGTTACAAACATTTTTACTCTGCCCCATAGCAGTGCCTCTGCCGAAAGATTTTTTTCAAAGCTGACTCTTATTAAAAATAAGTTGACGAACAGACTGAATGTGAAAACGTGCAATTCGATGATGTCAGCTCTTAATTTAATTGAAAACAAAAATAAGTTGGAAAATTGGGTTCCAAAAAAAAATCTTGTTTATTTATACAGAAAGACAATATTAAAAAAAATGAAAGACTTAACTTTCATTAATTTATTTATGTATTTGTTGTTATTAACAACTGACTTGTTGTTACTGTTTTGTTTTTTAAATGAAATTAAGTTTTTATTTTAATGTTATTGAAATAAAATTGTTTTTTTAAGTTTTTGAATACATTTTTGTTTTACTCCTGAATACAGTTTTGTTTTATTTGTATTTTTTTTCTATGGTGTCCAATTTTCGTATGTTGGCCCCTTTTTTTGTGTCGGGCCCCTTTTTTGTACCCTTTTTGATTTTTTTCAGCGGCAACAGAGATGTAGGTGATACAAAGTTCACTGGGTCAGCTAGTTTATGATATTTCATTAACTACCTCTAAATAATTCAAAAAATTATTCTTTCAATACTAGTAAAGTTTTTCAAGCTTCGCTTATCCCATATTAAATAATGTCAAAAGCTGAACAACTAAATATGTATCAAATGTACCTGGCTTTTTAAACACAAAAAGCAACCCATAACAATTAACTAAATATGTACTCTAAAACATTCCTTGAACAACATGAATTTGAAAAGTTTGAATTTATCTTTACACTCATTTCATGATAAATGTAATAAGCTTTACTCTTTGATAATAATCGAACAAACTTTCTCCGAAAAACTGTTATTACTTGTCTTGCCGATATTATAAAAATAAATCTCTTTAATTTTAAATGTTGTTTGGTTTTTTTAAGGTCTAAAAGAATTGTTTTTAAAACCTTTGCCATTCATTTTCAAACATGATAAAATCAAAAATGTTTAAAAATGTGACATGGGAATAAAGAATAAGATATTATTCAAGTTCTTTTTGCTTGTGTAGTTTTTAAAAGTATTCAAAAGACCCATCCCATACATCTAACAGAAGCACAAATAGTATACTACTTAATCAAACGCTCAATTTCAAAACCCAGCTAATTAAGCTTACATATACTAATGTTTTGTGAAATCTTACAAAAAAAGCTAAACCTACAACAAAGAGCTAAAACTATTTGGATTAAATTAAAAGCGACTAGAAAAATTAACGGGTATGTTTAATATGCATAATAAAGGGACATCTTACTTGAAAATGAAAATAGTGACACATAACGGTAAATTCACATAAAACACCTATAGCGAAGACTTCAACCATTTCCTAATTCACCACATTCGAAATTTTAATGTCTGGACTTTGAAGCAGCCACCTGTTTCTCTTAGTAGAAAATCAAGCCTCTTTAATAAAAGCTTTTGAAAGTTGAAATTTAGCAATAGAAATGAAAAAAAAAATACTTCATAAAGTTAAGGTAAGAAATTATTTTATTTATAGAGGATAATTTAACAGCACATCCTGCCTTGCCAACTCCAACAACATAGGATCATCGAAGAATTTATTAATCGATACATCTTCCGACAGACCCTTCCTTCTTCGTGTCTTAATCATGAATTCTCGGGCTAAATGTGAAGCAGCTTGAGGTTCGAGAGGACGAATAATAATAGACTTGTCCAGAGGATCACCGGGAACAATTTGCCAATGATGGAATACGGACAAACAAAATGCCTGCCCTTGGGTGTGCGTCCGCAGATCCGTCTCAAAACCAAACGAATCGATGGCGGGTATGAATGCTTTGATGGTATAAATGGGCGAACCAGAAACAGGCGCATCTTGTGTAACGTGTCCTCTAAAAAAAAATTAGATATTCAAAATTACATATATTAAAAAACATTATGTAAAAGTAAAAGTAAAAACAAACCTCCTTCTCGCCAGAACAGTGTATACAGCCGAAACACAATCTGCAGGAGCTTGAACCTCAACAAACAAATACGGCTCCATCAATCTAGGCGTTGCCATCAAGAATGCAGAATATGCCACACGACGAGCTGTAGGAATGACTTGCCCTCCACCACGATGCAGAGCTTCGCTGGCAATCACTGCGTCGAGAATTTTGAATTTCACATTCCGAATGGGCTCTTCACAAAGTGGACCTTCTCTAGTACCCCATTGGAAGCCCTGAACTATAGAATCCTTCACCGAAGTCAGCAAATTCTTATCAACCTCCGATGGAAGAGTATCATCAACAAGAATATTAGGCCCAGTTGTGTCAGGGCCAAAAGCCCAAATAGAACGCGCTGCCAGCAAATCCCAATCGTAGTTGATTTGGAAAAATTCCCCCAGCCGTTTCTTATTCCAATTTATCGACACCACTTCATTTTCTATATCCTCAGCTAGACCCTTTTCCAATGGCTCGGATATCATGGTAATTTTGTTCTTCTTATTCGGAGTCTCTGCGAAGCACTTCAACGATGAAGTCTCCACAACCGTTTCACAAAAAGCCACAACCGGATCGGCGACTTTGATATCGATCTCCGAGTACATTTTACGCAAGTCATGCATAACACAATCCAAGTATAGTTCTCCTGTCCCGAGAATAACATGCTCGCCAGATTCCTCAACACGCGTCGATAGCAGAGGATAGGATTTGTTTACTTTCCTCAATCCATCTAACATTTTGGGCAATTCAGAGGGATTCACGGGTTCGACGGCGATTTTAATTATACTCTGGGTGTTAAATTTCAATGGTCGGAAGATATACAAGTCCTCAACGGCGCTGATGTCTGCAATGGTGGAGGTCTTGACAATACACTGATCGATACCTTCGATTAGAACCCAATTGCCAGCCGGAACACGATTAAGTTCGACTTTGTAGCGAGCTTCGTAGACCCACAGGCGGCCGACTTGAAGAATTCTTGAATCTTCTTCGTCTTGAAGGGTATAGTTCTCACCGAGCACACGAACCTCCTGGCCAGCATGCAGTGTTCCGCTTACAACTCGAGCAAGGACCTAAAAAAATAACATTGAAAATCTTTTGTTTGTAAAGCAAATTAATTTTAGGAAAATGATATCTCTTTCTCTGGGAGGAAAAAAACATTCAACTTGGCATTAACTCCAAAGAGAAAATCTACATCGAACTAAATTTAAATCCCTAAAGAGCCTCGGATAAGGACTAAACACACGTTGACAATTTGACTATTGAAACCGGACAAATATTGGTTTCTGGAATGTGAAGAAGCGTTTGAATCAATTCAGGAAGCGAAGGAATACTCAACGCCAGGTTCCTCTAATCAGAGGGAGAGTTCTTGCGGTATGAGATAAGTATAAAAGTTTCCAATGCGTAACACTGTCCTTCTCTATTGCAGTCGGGCGGCTACTAAATTAAACTGTTATCAGAAGTCTTATTTTAAGGGAATCACTAGATGAACGGATTCATCTGAAGGCCATATTCGTGAGTAGAGTACGTAACATTACCACAGTTTGACGTCCCAACGGAACTAGAAGAAAGAAGTCTTTTACAGTCAGCTAAGTTTAGCCTACAACAACTCACCACGCTGCAGTGACATGACATAATAATGGTGCTTTAGGACTTGAATGTTAAGGTTAGAAGTAACAACGAAGGGCTAAGATAGGTCATAGGAAAGCATGGCGTTGGCAGTTGTAACGATATTGGTGAAAGATTTGTGGACTTCTGCATCGCTAACCGTATTATGATTGTTGGCTGGATTTTGACGAACAAAAAAGCTTCATCCTATCAAATCGATTATTTCGCGTCGGTTTAGAAGAAGTCTCCTGAATGTCAGAAATAAACGAGGTGCTGATATGGGGCTTGCCTTCTTATAGCTCAGATATAGAATTTAAAAATCTTAAGGCCCGTGAAATTGACATCTTCTGAGTTCCCGCTTACGCACCGCACCAATAAGGAGAGGAACAAATGCACCGCGATTAAAACAGTGAAAAATTGCTGCAACCGCTCATAGAAGTAGCATGTTACTCTGAACATTTCCCCGAAGATAAGAAAAAGGGAATTATTGTCAAGCTCCCAAAAAAGGAGATATGATGAAGTGCGAAAACTGGAGAGGTATTGAGTTCATTGATTTTGAAAAGTCTTTTCAAAGCGTCACCGGGGAATTTGTATGGTTTACTTTGCGGAGAAGTAAGGGGTTTTCCCGATTAACTCATTTCTATCATAAAGGCGACTTATGATGGGCCTAAATGTTACTTCTTATATGGAGATAGGTTGGCAGAAGAGTTTGAAGTCCAGAATGGAGTCAGAGGGCTGCATGCTATCACCAATTCAATTCTTATTGGTGTTCAATCATGTGCTGCGGACAGCTTTGATAAAAAACGGAATGGACCTTGACAGCTTACCTGAAAGACTACGCGAATGCTGCTATATCATAGGATAATGGATTTTTATCAAATGAAAACAAGGGAGAAGAGAGAAACAGAAATTGTGGGGCTGAAAATTGACACAAGAAAAACTAAAATGTTCAGCTTCAAAACCTCCCAGTCATCCTATCTGATAAACATTTCCCCAAAATCAGTAGAGATATATGTATGAGGAACAGCTCTCTCAGCTTGTTTTTTTCTCTTCCTCGAAAATACGGCTCCTGCAAAAGTCATTTGAGAATACGCCTAGCCTAGCCAATTATAGAGCTTGTAAGATATTTTTCGTGGCCTGACAGGATGTTATTCCGCCTGACGTTGGTTTTCTTTATAGCGTCTTGTCTTAGCAAAAGCTTAGACGTAGCGATTGGTATCCCAATATTACCCAAACGTGATAGAGTGGTTGTATTTTCTGGAATGTCTCTATGGCCCGGTACACACCAAAGGGGAATGTTAAACTCTAATAGCATTTCCATTAGAGATGATCGACAGTTATGGACTGTTATAGAGTTTGTAGAGACAGAGTCCAAAGATTTTAAGGCCGGCTGACTGTCTGAGAAAAATCGGATATAATATGTTGATATCACGTTTTCTTTAAGCCAGGAAAAGACTTATTTAATCGCTAAAAGTTCTGCCTGGAACGCGCTGCAGTGATTGGGAAGGCAGAATGAGAGACTTAATTTTAGTCCGAGTACACGCCTCTACCAACCCTATCATTAGTATTTGATCATCTGTAAAAAAGTGGATTGAATCGTCTTCCTGAAATGCCCTATCCTCCCAGAAAGATCTGAAGCTCTGAGGCGAATAGCAGAGCTTGCTTGAGTTATTTTAGAACATAGCAACATCATCCGCATTAGAAATCACTCTAAAATCTTCACATCCAAACTAGTCAGAATTTCATTGGTTCCAGAGAAGAGAAGAAAATACACCGATTCAGGCAAAAGAACTGTTTAGTTTTGACTTTTTCTGTTTATTCTGCGGACAGCATTTTATAAATTAACTCTCTAAGCGTACTCTCTACGTGTAGATATGATAGTGCAGATGTGTCTACGATGTTAAAGGCACCTGCAATGTCAAGGAAGGCAACCATCACGTACTCTTTTTTAAATGCAGTGAGTATTCGATGATTCGTACTGGAGTGTGTAACGTCGTTTCCATCGATTTACCCTTACCCATGTTGTGAGTTAGATAGAAGTCTTGTATCTTTTGGATCATTTAAATATGTACATGGTAAAGAAAAGTGGACACAATAATGAATCCTGCGGAACGCTTCAGGTAAGTGGAAAAACTCTGACACACCATTATTTCCTATTGCTAAGGCACGAAGAAATAAGATTGATAGAAGAAATTAAAAAGTGAAATTGAAATCTGAGTCAAACACCTTGAAGAAATCTAGTGAAACAAGAAGAATTCGATACGAGCGAGCACGATAGACGTGTTTTTAAATTTGTCCGGCAAAATAATTTTTTATTAAATTTAAAATTCAAAAAAAGTAAAAAAAAATGGAAGAAAATTGTAAGAAGTGTGGTGATCGATTTGCAGGAAAAAGCAAAATGAAAGTTAAATGCAGTGGATTTTGTGAAGCTTTATTTCATGACAAGTGTACGGGCTTGCCGGAATATGATTTAAATGCCATAAGATCAAAGAAAAATGTTGCATTCATTTGTGATGATTGTCTGGACAATAAAAGTGCAATTCAAAAATCGTTAGAAGATATTTTACAATCCGTAAATGTAAATAAAGAAAGTGCCGCGAAACAAGAAAAATTAGTTTATGATATAATTGAAAAATTAAATACACTAAACAATGGCGAATGTCAACAACAAAGTGAAGAGAAAACGGGAACATATGCAAGTCAATTGCAAAACTGTCCACCCGTTATACTTAAGCCCAAAGTAAAACAAAGTGGAAAAAAAAACAAAGGAAGACTTGAAAAGTTATGTTGATCCCTCTAACTTAATTATCATTTATCAGTGATATAGCCGAAAGAAACAACGGAGTAGTTGAAATCATCTGTGATAGTGAGGGAGAAAAAGATAAAGTGAAATGTGCATTTGAAAAAGAGCTTGGTTTGGTAGTACATACGATGTCAAAGTTCCAGAAATAAGAAAACCAAAACTGTTTATTACAGGCTTAAGCGATGAAATGAGTGAAGAACAAGTTGAGAAAAGTCTAAAATCACAGAACAAATCATTGAGTGAGTGAAATTAAATGTGTTAAAGTTATCAAAGTCAGCAAAAAGAGAAATGGGAAAAACATTGAATATTGCAACGCAGTGGTGGAATTGGACGTTTAAAGCTTTCAAGTTACCTTGGGCGTAGGAAAAGTTAATATTGGTTGGGATAGGTGCAACATATTTGAGGATTTGAAAGTTAAAAGATGTTTTAATTGTTTAGGATTCAATCATGAATCAAAAGTTTGTACAAATAAGTCGGTCTGTAGGAACTGCTGTGGTGAACATGACTCTCGAAATTGTGAAGAACTAGAAAAAATTGAATGTGTCAACTGCAAATTGGCTAATAATAGATTGAATCTAAATTTGGATATCAATCATAAAACCTTAGACTATAATTGCCCGGTTTATTTAAAAAAACTCGATTCCAAGAGGAGTCGTACCTTTTATTAGCAATTAAATGATAAGTGTTTTGAAGATTCAATTTCATTTTTAAATGGGATACTTTTAAATGTACCGGGGAAAACTGGAAATTTTACATTAATTGAAGATATTTTTACCCAAAATAATCTTGACTTTATCTTACTAACTGAAACACATCTCACAGATGGTATAGCTAGTTGTGAAGTGTGCTTACCTGGTTATAGGAGATATGATTGCATGTCGGGTTCTCGACACACTGGTGGTGTATCAATTTATGTAAAAGAAGGACTCAAATAATCTTATAAGAACACTTGTGATTGAAAAAAAATATGGATTTTATCGGTGACAATAACATATAAAAGTGAAGTATGGAATTTTATAACAGTTTATAGATCTGAAACTCTTAGTGTAATTGAATTTTTTGATATACTGAATGATTGGATCCCTAGAAATATTACTGAAAATGAATATGTTTTAATTGCAGGTGATTTCAATATAAATTATATTAGCGTCAACAATTTAAATCATGTTAAACGATTTGAATACCTTAACGGGCTTCAATAAATAGTTAAAAACCAACAAGAATAACACCACTATCAAAAACCCTCATTGATTATGTGATGACTGACTTTACATTAAACGCCGATGTAAGAGTATGCAATGATTGGAAAATTTCTGATCATGAATCTTTGTTTATTAAAATTTATACAAAGCAGTTAGTTTCGTGTAAAGCAAAAACAATTAAATGTGTAAAATATGATCAACAGAGATTTATTAACGAGTTTAATAGCTGTTTCATTGAAAATACTGATGATAGTTTAAATGATTACGCGGTAAATTTCGAGGGTGCAATAAATAATAAACTCTTTGCTTAAATTAACAAAAAATATAACAATTAATAAGAAGTGCGCGTAGTGGTACAACAATGATTTGATTCATTATAAATCAGAAAAAAATCGTTTGCATGATAGGGCTATTTATACAAATCTTTCGGAAGATTGGAAAAGATATAGAACCGCGAGAAACGTTTACAAAAATCAGTGCGTTCAGGCGAAAAGAAACTATATTGAATCCAAAATAATTGAAAAAGCGGGCGATCAAAAGGGTATGTGGAGAACATTGAAGAATCAGATATTTAAAGAACAAAAAAAGTGCTTTCAATAACTTGGAAATTAACGGGAAAACTTTAAAAAATGATCTTGAAATAGCAAATAGTTTGAATACCTTCTTTATTGAAATAAACAGTAATATCCCAATTGTTCCGTATACTGATAATTTTCCATTTTATGAGGATGAGTTTAAGTTTCAGCAAATTGATTCTCAAATACTTGAAACGACAGTAAAATCGATGAGCACAAAAAATGACAGCTTCGGTTTAAATTGTAAGATAATCCTTGATTGTAAAGATATAAATTTTCCTTTACTACTTAAAATAATTAATTTATCGCTACATGAAGGATCATTTCTCGAGAGTTGGAAGGTTGCAGATATTGTGCCAGTAGAAAAGGTAAAAAACGCTAAAAATCCAGAGGATTGGAGACCAATAAATATGTTACCTACATATGAGAAGATACTGGAAGTCATAGTCTGTAAACAGCTAACCACTTTTATTGAAAAAAAGGGAATACTATGTGCGGAATAGTCTGGTTTTCGAAGGATGAATGGAAAAAGGAAATGGAAAAGGTAAATACTATCTTGGCAGTTTTCTTAGACCTCAAAAGAGCGTTTGAAACCATAGACAGAGAAATATTAATAAAAAAGCTTTACAAATATGGAATCCGTGAAAGGGTTTAAGAGTTACCTATTAGACAGGATGCAAAGAGTAAGAGTGAATGATGTCTATTCCAGCACCAAACAAATTCCTATTGGTGTTCCTCAAGGATCAGTGCTGGGTGTTTTGTTATTTCTCCTTTATATCAATGATATTGGGAATGCCTTAACAAGTTTTAAAGTATGTTTATTTGCTGATGATACTTTAATTTATATTAGTGGTAGTTGTATTAGTGCTTGTGAAATTATACTTCAGCAAAAGCTTGATGCAATGTATAACTGGCTATGTATGAACAAACTTATGGTTAACACTCGAAAGACTAAATATATGTGCATAAACGGGGACAGTTTGAGTTTGAACATCCAAATAAAAAATGAAGTACTAGAATGTGTAAACGAAATAAAGTATCTGGGTGTATACATCGATAACAAACTAAAATTTGATTTCCATGTATCAAAATTATGTTCAAAAATCTCAAAAGATAGGCTTCCTTTCGAAGATAAGACAATACATATATTACAAAAAACTGTGCTTTAACAATATATAACACTACAATATTTCCACATTTCAATTATTGTTCATCTATAATGTATATGTGCACAATTCAAAATCAAAATAAACTTCAAATCCTTCAAAATCGAGCGATGAGGGTTATTTTAAAGTGTTGCAGATTAACTGAAATTGGAAATATACTACAGTCTTTGAGATGGTTGAATGTTACTCAACGTCTTAAATTTAATGTTTTAATAATGATTTTTAAAATAAAATTAAACCTTTATCCTGCTTATTTACAGAATAATGTTCAATATATTACCAGTGACAGATACGCACTTCGGAATCTTGGTGACTTTCGATGTTCTTGTATCTTGGAATTCAAAATGTTGCCATATACCTTAGAAAAAAATGGGAATACTACAATCTGTTTCAATTCAGTCTGATTCTAGGGAATAGGGATATGTTTTGAACCGATTGACCTAGAAATCATATTACAAGATTTAAGGAACACCCACGGACTTTGTAAAACGGAGGACCTAAGTAAAGCAAGTAAACCTTACCTAGGAGAACTTGGAGATTATGTCTTGAAAATAATGTCTTGGAAAAAACTTTCTCCGACAAACATACCTGAAAGAATGTACAATCATCGGTTGGATACATTTTGGAGCTGTGAACCATGAGTGTTCCGTTTTGATTACAATTCACCATATCCTTATAGATGTCTCCCTCTTTTGGTCCTGTATAAATATGATCTACCTTCCTCTTGGCATTGTCCAAAGGTGACTTAATATGTTCCACACACATATCAACGAATCCACTAAAGTCACTCATGAATCGATTGCAAACTAAACGCAGCAATGGTCTTATATTTGTTTTCATCTCTTCCTTGGTCACACGAACATTCAACTCAGCCAAAGTGTCCAAAAGGGTTGTATCAACATCTCCGACAACCTGGGCAATAAGTTTGTACATTGGTTCGAGTATGAATTCAACAAAACTACGCTGCGCCGAACTGTGAGGTGGTTTTTTAGTAAATTTACGTCTGAAAATAATCAATCAATTAATTTTCAATCAAGCTGAGATTTTTGTATCTTATTACGATTTATTGTGGAAATACATATCTCCCCAGAGACGTTTGGCAAATTCCACATAGTTGACTCCTTCGTAGGTGTCTGCGTATAGTTTAGCAAATGATTTCAGCGTAAAACAGAAACCATAAAGTGAACTAGCAAAGCAGACGTTTCCAAGAGTTGGAGAAACCACAATTGCATCATCTCCATCGCAATAAACACTGAAATGATAATGGAATCATCTCCTAGTCTTTAACATCATAGTGGAAAAGTTACCTTAACAAACTATTGACTTCTTCGACAATATGCTTGAGTTTAAAATAAGCATCCTGAGGTGGGAGTTTCAACTCTAGAATAAGACGATCAATCTGGAAAAAGTAGAATAGTTATGTACAAGGGACTTCAAAGAACAAGATTGCCACCCACTTTGTTTATACAAATTGTTATGCCCATCTTCTCTTGGACTGCATGCTTTAGCAGACGTTCAGTGTTGAGCATCACTCCTTCAGCTGCGTCCACAAATACTACAACTCCATCACACATCCGCATAGCAGCTGTGGCTTCATCGGAAAAATTAACATGACCTACAAAAAAATAAAAACACCCATTTTCCAATTAGACTTTCAAAGCAGTGTTATATTCTCCCTTTATCCCGAACGCACCTGGCGTATCAAATATATTCATTAAGAAGCTCTTATGCTTGACATCTGGCAGCACAAGAGTGATTGGAGTGGCCTTGATGCTTACTCCACGTTCTTGTTCCGTGAACAGAGTGTCCGTATACCTGAGAGTCCTCTCCTCGGTTGTGTCGAACTGCGGATGTGTCTCACGAATAAGAGAATCCACAAAAGTTGTCTTGCCATGGTGCAAATGACCAATTAGAGCGACGTTTCTTATCAACGGTGGTGTGTCCATTAAATCGGCCATAAACCTAAAAAAAAACTCCCATAGAACCATCTTCATATAGATTCAATTAGTTATTACTTACTCCATTTCGTATGTGGTCTCGGGTAGTTCTTGTTCTTTTAGTTGAAATCTCAACTTCTTCACAGGTTCTATGAGGGGTTTATCCAGAGGTTGGGCATCTTCTTCTTGGACAATTGTTTCCACATCGGGTCCATATACTTCAACGGCTGTGGGATAGTAGCGTTTGTCTTCATGGAGGACTACAGCGGTTATTTCCTTATCTTCGTCATTTTCCGGTTCATCTTCTTCCATAGCGTCGTCCTAAGAACATGAAAGCAGACATTGTACCTATTGTTTTGATATTGTCGATTTTCGGAAATCTTACATCAACATCATCCTGAATATCTGCTTGACCATAAATACTTTGGTCATCATCATCATCACTGTCCAAATCGGGTCCAATGTAATTACCGAATTCGTCGTATAGATCTGAATCCATTTTAGAGATTCACGCCGGCAAATAGGGAGAGCAAAACGTTTGTAAATGTTTCTTCGAGTTGGTTTTGGTTCGTTTCTGGCGGGTGTTTAACCAAACTTTTGGTAGACAATCAATTAAAAAGAGGCTTCTTTAAGTTCTTTGGTTTAAAAGGGGTTTAACTTTAATTCAGGAAGATACTTAATATTTAGCTTGGCGTTAATTATTATTCTTTTTAGTTAATATTTATAAAAACAAAATTTACTTTGCGGCTTTCTTTTCACATGAAAACGTTTTGCGAAAAGCAAAGCTGTCAGAGAAATGTCATTTTGATGTTTGTCTCAATTTTTTTACAAAAAAGTAATAGATCAAATTTAATGGTATGTACACACTATTAGAAACTTAGGCAGTGTACAAATTGCATTTAAAGGTTTGTTAAATTTTCACGTTTGGTTATATTTTGACATTAGCATGATGAAGAAACAGACTTAATTAAATGAAAAATACTGGTCGGCAGAGTTTTGTGTCTTGGAATCAAATTTAACTTTTCCGAAAGGTTTCGAAGGCCTCCAACTCCAAAAAAAAAAATACCACGCAGGTTTTTGAGATATGACTTTGAAAACACCACAAATACACAAATATATAAGGCAGTTTGAGGTTATCGCACTTTATGATGTAGATAAATTCGATTCATAAAATTCATGACAGTTTTCCAAATTTATGATCCCTATATTCATTAATCACTTTAAATAATTGTAGTACTTATTTCATAAAATTTTTGAGTAATTTTATTAATTTTCATAGGTTGCTTCTTTCTATTCTCTTATATAAATCTAAAATAAATGCTCAACCATTAATGCTAAAATGGTTTTAAACAGAAAAAGGCAATGTCTGCTTTTTCAACGAATAGCATCACAAAAAGGTTTTGAAATATGTTGAACAAAAAATTATGAGAATAGATGTTTTTAAAATTTAAGCCATGTTTTGTGAAAATAAATTACTGAACCTTTATATGGAGACATCAGTTTGTTTTTACACGTTTTCCACAACATCCACAACAATTAGAGTTCTCCACACTAATCTACCGTCAACCAGATTGATCATATTGTGATTGACTCTAGACACGCTTTGAGCATCATGGCTGTCCGAACTTTCCGAGGAGCTAACATCGAATCACACCTTTTTGTAACCAAGGTAGCACTTCGGGTTTCCAGACCACGTCAAACGGCTACAATCACAATAGGTCGCCAAAACCTTCTCCGACCAAGTCACATGTAACCTCTTTCGAAGTTTTCTGCCACCAACACAATGTATCGAGAACCAGTAACAACATTGTCAAGATGCAATCGGAGAAGTCACCTCTGGCGTGCTTTGTGTCAAACAGCAACCATCAAGAAACACCTGGTTTGATGTGGAAAGTTAGCAGGCAAATGCATTCAAACAACAGGCACGCAAAACTCCGAAGAAGGAAGACGAGAGATGCTCACGAGCAGAAGAGGAGGGAGGAACACCTCCTGAGAAGAAAAAAGAAAAAGCATGAGAAGCGTGCGTTCAAAGATGTTGAGAGGTATAAAATCAGAAATGGGGTTCCAAAGTTTTTTGAGAAGGTGAAACAAAATTCACAAGTTCATAAACCTCGAATTGAAGGCTGCAAAGATGAAAGTGAAAACATCACCAACAATTCCGTCTTGCTGACTTAGACGAAGTATAGATTGCCGTATAGCCAAGCTGAATTTAAACAAAGCTGCTAGAGCAAATGGCTTAAATCCCAAGCTTTTAAAAGCAGCTGGAGTTTTTTAGTAGCATACATGAACTTATCTGTAAAACATGACCAAGGAAAACATACCCCATGAATGGAATCTCAATATTGTTTGCCCGGAACTGAAAAAAGGAAACCCTCTAAACTGCATTAACTATAGAGGAATCAGTCTACTTAACATCGCTTACAAAATCTTTTCTGCCATAATATGTGAACGTCTAAAGCCCATCGTCAAGAACCTGATAGGTCCTTCTCAGTGTGGCTTAAGACCAGTAAAGCCTGCAGTCCATCAAAAATTCACATTACGGTGGATCCTGGGAAAAACCCAAAAACATGAAATCGACACTTGCGATCTTTTCATCGTGTGACAGCATCTACAAGGACGAGCTGTATAGAACCATGTCAAGTTTTGGCATTCCTGCCAAGCTCGTCCACTTGTACAGGATGACCATGGAAAATTCGCACTGCTCCATAAAGGTTGGAAACAACTTAACCGAAACTTTCGATTTAAAAAACTGAAAAAATAGTGCAGAGTTTCCACGTCAACCCTATAGGCACCACTTTATTTCAAGAGTCTAACCAATTCCTCGCATATGCTATGACATTGCCATAATGATGCCAATGGGGCTTTTGTGAGTATTGAGACAGAGTCGGCAAAAATGTGGTAATCAAGCTTATGGGCTTATTAAAGAACATAAAGCACTGACGTCTCGGTCAAAACGTCTCAATCTACAGACATTACTTTGAGGTAGAGGGGTCTTGCTGAGCACCGCTATGAATGCAGAAAGCAATAACAGCACTGGGATCAAACGAAGAACTACTCTTGCTAACCGCTGTTTCTTTTAGGCTTAGAAAGCAATTGAGTATAGTAAAACCCTCGAGCAACTAAAGTGTTGCTATATAAGAACCTCATCATCTTGGACTATGAAAAAAGGGAATGAAAGCACCTTGGGTCGTTTTAAGTGAAAAGTTCAGTAGATGGGACGACTACCTGTATGGACTACACAGCAACGTAGACTTAGCCAAAATGATAAAAGTCTAACGACTGAGATGGCTGAGTCACGTAAAACGTATGGAAACCAATGTCGCTGACCAGAGATTTTCGAATCCACGTCTACAAGACAGCGCAGTAGACGAATACCGCATATCAGTTGGCGTGCACAAGTGGAAAGTGAAATCACCTTACTTTTAGCATCTTCGTCTGCATTGTGTACATTTTTGACGTTTTTACATTTTCCTATAATTTTTTTTAAGTGGTTAATAATGTTGTTTGAAAAAACCTCTACTACGCCCGCCTTACCTTTTCAGGACAATAAAAGTATAAGCTAACAACTAGCCATCGTTTTCAACACATTTTTGAAAAACAAGATTGTTAATTGTTCAGAAGTCTCTGCCACTTACAAGTCCGGGGTATTCCCATTAATTTGGAAGAAGAAGAACCTAAACGTTTTAATTATCAAGAATGCTCAGTATAAAGATTATAATTGGAAGCCATTTTGTTTTTCCTACAAGCTACAAGTGTCAACTCAGGAGATGATCATCGTTCCAAAAAAACATTGTTTGGTACTGCTGCTGTTAGTGATGGTGAATTTACACTGCAATCTGTTCCCCGGCTTCTTTCTCGGTTGGAGATCAAAGTTACTGAGGAAAATGTTAAAGATTATGCTGCATTTAAGCTAAATATTCCAAAGAGCTCTTTGCGTTGTACGAAGCTTATTAAAAAAGATACTGATTCTAGTTCACTTCGTTATGTCAATTTTAAGTTGGGTATTCCTGCTAATATCTTCGATTCGGCCTTAAACCCAAAAATTTGGCCCGTGCATGTACAAATCAAAAAATTTGTAAATTTTCTCAAGAAAGAGGACAATTCCAAGGTGAAATAAGTTGTAGCTCTGCAATCCCAGCAAATATCGACATACCTCAAGTAAACTACAGTACATCACCATCTGCGTCTAAACTGAGAGTTTATTTCCAAAATGCTGGAGGTATAAGAACTAAATCTCATCAATTATTTACTTCATCATCACTTCATGAGTTTGACGTCATCGTTATTGTGGAGACTTGGCTGAATCCACATTTTTTCTCAAATGAATTCTTTGATAATTATTATCAAGTATACCGGAAAGACCGACCTACCTCAACAGGAATGGACCGAGGTGGAGGTGTGTTGATAGCTGTAAATTCGAAGTTCAACAGTGAGCAATGTAAATTGTTAAATGATTCTGATGATATCGAGCAAATCTGTGTGTGTGTCAGCTCTAAAGGTCTTAGTTCTAAGGATTTTTATTTTATCGCAAGCTATATAAGACCACGTAGTACAATAGATTTATATTCTGTTCATATTATTAATATAAATTCTTTAATTAGTGAATTGACAACTGATCAGTATCCTTGCGTACTAGGCGATTTCAATCTTGGTGAAATCGACTGGTGCTTCATAGAAAATGAATTCACATTAGTTCCGTTCAATACATACAAAGAAATTGAAAGTTTAGTTGTCGATTCATTATCTTCACTTAATTTATTTCAAATTAATCATATAACAAACTATCTAGGCAGAATACTTGATCTCGTTTTTATTAATAACTAGCGGACCCGACAGACTTCGTCTTGTCATAAAGATTTGTAATGTGGCAGTTTTTTGTTCCTACGTATTTTATAGTCGTGGCTGAAAATTCTCCTGAACAGATTGTGAGGTGGCAATCCTGGCAAATCCAGCGAGTTTAAAAACTCCGGTGGATAGTTGACTGCATCATCTTGGTTTGTAGCCGAATCAACTGATTTATATATCCTCGATTCGCCTGTAATTTGTTCTTGAATTTTGAAATTTAATTCATTTACATCTATGCTTTTTTGAAGCCAATATATGTAGCTCGTTCGCTCAACCAATCATGGTGTCTGTAATTTTGAGAAACATCTGGAAACATCTTCTGAATAAGTTCATCTTTTGATTGCGTAAACTGACAAAAACTTTGAGGAAACTTAATGCAGCCAACATGTCTATAGGAAAATTGCCATTACCAATGTCAATGAGTTGTTTAGAGAATATGTTTCCAGATTGGCCATTTTGCAACTCGACACGCATATTCTTGCTCAAATTAAGTTTTTTGACATGTTTCCACAAATTGCAGGACTTTAGACACGTATTGATTTAATCAGCTGGCGTTGATCGTTTTGCACCACCAAATCTGTTATTATTGCTTCGTAGATCTTTTAAGGTTCTGTCTAAAGCCTCCAAAGATTTTTTATGTGCCACCGTACATTCATCCCAAAAATCAATTTACATTGCTGCAAAACCTTTGCCATTGCAGAGTTCTTCAAAATGGCAATTTAAGAGTTAAATGGGACGAAGCGAGTGCAAGTGCAATTTTATTTTGTGAGCGAATTATTGCTAATATTAATGAAATCAAAAAAGTTTTTCCTGTACCACCCACCAGGTGCGTCTAAGAAGTAAATCCCTCCAGTTTCATCATTTGTTACTTTCATAAGAGTATAAAATACATACTTCTGTTGTTCATTCAACAGTGGAAGATTTGTTTGAATTAATTCTTTCAAAGTGTTGAGATCATACAGTTTTTCTCGATGCAACTCTTGGTTAAAAGCATCATGCATTGGACGATTAGGCGCGGTCAGGCCTGATTGAGTTAGTAGTTTGTTTGACATCATCAAGCACATGTCCTCAATTGAAACCAATGCTTCATTGTAAATTTTTTCACTGATTTGTATATTTGGATTTCCCATTCTATTTCGTATTTGATACAAAATATCATCACGCATAAGGAAAAAGAAAAGGGCGTTTTTTATGGTTTTTCCGGCCATTATTTGAATTTTTCTCGCCGTAAAAACCATCCTTGAACTTCAACGAACATTTTAAAAAAAGAATTGGCCAAATTGTTCCAGGCGTTGTTGAGTTATGCGCTTACCAACACATTTTGCGATTCATTTTTATATATAAGATGATTTAAAATATTGTATAGAGACTGTTCAATGTCCATTATTAAATAACTCGGTTCACCATATTGCTTTTGAGTTAAATCTTGAATTTTATGAATTTGCACTTCTTTCACCTACTGAAGACAGAAATTTCAACTTTGTGAATGCCGATTTCATTGCATTGAATAGTTTTTATAGTGCATTTGATTGGGAAAATATTTTTCAAAATGGTTCCCTCAAGGACATGTACACAATTTTCAAAAGTATTTTTTTTGAAGGTATAGAACTTTTTGTCCCCATTTCAAAGAACAAAACATCATTAAAACTGCCATGGCATAACAAAAGACTAATGGTGCGAATACAATCACCTAGAGTTAAATTCTTTAAAATGCAAGATTTTTAGTGCAACTAGGTCAATTAATGCTATAAATTATTCATATAACTTCAATCATGAACCACTTTCAAGGGTCGAATTGGTGAAGGATCTTGGTGTGTTTGTAGATTCAAAATTGGATTTCAGAGCGCACATAGATTTTGTTGTATCCAAAGGTAATTCAATGCTTGGTTTTATAAGACGAAACTGGAAAGAATTTAGAGACGTATATACACTTAAAACCTTATTTAATTCATTAGTTCTTCCCTATCTTGAATATTGTTCTATAATTTGGAGTCCATTTTATGCGAATGGTGTACAAAGAATAGAACGAATTCAGAAAAGATTTACCAGATTCGCACTTCGAAATCTAAATTGGACTGATGATATGCCGAACTATATTTCAAGATGTGCACTTATCAATTTAAAAACGCTTGAAGTTAGAAGAAATACTCAAATCATAATATTTATTAAAGATATTTTATGTAATCGTATCGATTCAATTGAATTATTGTCTCTTATAAAGTTCTATGTCCCGGAAAGATTACTTCGGAACAGACGTGTCCTTTTTTATGTGTCTAATCATAGAACCAACTATGGCTTAAATGAGCCTATCTCGCGTTCCTTGACATTGTTTGATTCCGTCTGCAATGAAGTCGACATTGTAGTGAGTAGGGATCAATTTAAACGACAAGTATTAGACTTTTTAACTTATCATATGTAAATCTGTATAATCATACCGTTAATTAATCAATTAATTGTTTTGTATCAAAGCTATGTTTTAATATCTATTATTATCTTGTAAGCTTACTTATCGTATTAAATGTAATCAGCAGACTATAGTCCATTGATGAAATAAATAAATAAATAAACAAAATAAGTAATTCGTGAAAACACAACACAAATCGGTGTTGGAATGCACATATTTTCATGGACACTGCAAATACAACAATTTAAATAAATATGAGTATATAATGTTTTTGCTGATAAAAACGTTTTCACTGTAACAGTCCGTAAAGAACCAGAACCTATAATTTTTAACTCTCCATTATTCCTATGTGGAAGTCATTTCAGGAATGTAGGGAACCTATAGTTTTATGCCGAATCCAAAAGGATAACTTGAGAAAGCACCTTTCATGACAAGAGTATTACTATTGGAAAATTTGTCAATATCTCGCAAACAAGATTTTAGTTCATACAGGCAGGGGTTGAACCCAAGACCTCTGGCATGACAGTCCTACTCACAAAACATTTTATTTGAAACTTCAAGTGCTAATTTGAAAATGGTACCATTCTTTTGGGGGAAATCTTTTTTAAAATGTCTTAAATCATTCCAAATCCATTGACAAATCATTCATGACATTCTTTTTTCACTATCATCCTTTTTATTTTTGATTCTTTTTATGTTTATTGTGTAAGTAAAAAATCGATAATCTAGTGGTTTTTAATATACAAAAATAGTTAAATGTACCATACCAGCGTAGAATTCATGAAGTTGTATTTAGAACCACCATTCGCTGTTAATGAAATTTAAACTGCGTACTTTTGATACATTTACACTTAGCTACAAAACTGTACCTTCTCCTTGCCTAAATTGACGAAGATTAAATAGAATTACCTATTAATTCAAATCCATTCGTCACCCACGCGCCATCCTGTATATGACTGAGTCTCAGTTTTGTATGTTCTGCGCATGTACGTCACAAGTGATTGTTCTACGAGCATATGATGATGTTGTTTACGCATTGTGCCATTGAAATTATTTATTAAAATGTGTTTATCTGAAATTTATTAATAACAAAAGATTTTGGTGCATGTATTTTCGTGAAAATACATAAGTAAATATGAATAAGTGTTATTTTGAACTTATCATCATATTATGATCATTAAGTAATCTATTTTTTAATAAGTGCGAACAAATGAAGTGCTGAAAATGTAAACAGATATTATGTTCCCATTAAATTAAAATATGATATTAAGAAGTTTATGTGATTATTTTATTACATTTTCTCTTTTTTGACTTTGCATTTTCGACAATTGCCCGGTTCAAAGTTCTTATACGGAAGAACATTCGTGCGCGGAAAAAATAATGTTTTTATTTTCTGGTCGATCTTAATATCTTCTGCTAAATCCAATAGATTTTGGAGATAGTTGCTGCATGTCACCAATTCCTCACCATTGAATGATGTGAAAATAGATTCTAGAGCAGTCATGTGTACCATCATCTCAGGAGTGGGCTTTAGCAAACCGCCTTCACTTACGTGGCTCACCCAAAAATTCGTATCAAGACTTTGATCATTCGTGGGCAGAGCCAGAGTCTGAACTGACAATTTGTGGCAAATGTACCCACCCAGATTTTCTAGGCCATCATAAGCTAAGCTGTTCAACTCCTCCTGCTCCGGAAAACTTTGTTCTTCCTCTGGTTCCCAGGCAATGCTTTTTAGAATCGTTCCTTTAAAAGTGAAATGAAATGTAGTATTGCATTATGTGATTCAATTAATGAAAATATCACTCACCTGTAAGCGGTGCTACCAAGTCTGGAGTGTCGTCCAAGCTTACATTAGCATTATCGGAAATAACGCCTTCATTGTGGCCTAAGATGTGTGATCTTAGCCTGTATTTAAATTCTTGACGATCCGGATGGTCATGAAGGCCTCCTTTAGCCAGCAGTAAACCAAAGGTATTTTCCAACACATCTTGGTTTAGTCAGTATGTCAGAATATATTTAAATCCAAAGCGGTTCTTGAGCTCTTCGAATAAAAGCTTCACTGCTGTGTTTGACTGACCTTTTTGGAATGGTAATAGAGTACTTTTGCCGATGACTCTCATTTTTGATATCGTTTCGGACATCTCGATAAGTATTCCATTTTGGAGTTCGAGCCCATAAGCATTGGGTACACGCACATTCATCACGTCAAACCAATCATCGACCTTTGTAAAAGGAAATGAAAGGAAATGTTATCAAAGTTATGTAAGTAGTTGTTATAAAAGTTTCTTACCAGTTTGAACAGATGATAACATTCTTCCCAGTTATCTCCAAGAAGGTTTAATGATCCTGCTTTTTCTATTGCCTTGGCAATTGTGTGCGAGAATAGCTTCGTTGCCGATTTTACTTTTTGCCTTTCCGCACCCCGAACGTTAATATGGCATTCACTTATTTTATGCGTTATTGTTAGCTCGGTCGCAGTACAAAATAAGAGCTTAGCTAAAGTGTCCTTCTTGACTTCTTTGTCATTTATCAGAAAACAACTATCTAGGTAATTATTTCGAAGGAGTTTTGCCTTGCAAAAACCTTAAAATAATATAAGAATTCAAGCAATGGTCAGAAGGTTTTATTAGTATTAAAGTATAACCATGGTTTTTCCTGTGTAATGTTAAGGTCACCGTACAATCCCCTGTTCCCTCCTCCCAAGTCACTGACCATGGCAACAAATGTATAGCCACAGGCTTCAGTGGTTCTTAAAATTTCTTTTAAGATCTCAGTCGTCATCTTGTAGTCAAAGTAAAAAATCGGCTGTTTCCAATTGCTCATTAGTCCTTAAAAAAGTTAAAGAATGAAAATCAAATTAAGGTATGTATATATTTTGAAAAAAAAAAACAAGAAATCTTACCTCGCAGCATTGCTACCTGCACATAATTCGCTGGACCCAAAGTAGTGTCTGTCGTTTTGTCATAGCAGAATGCTTTTTTATTTTCATTTTATATTATATAATATATATATATAATATTTTCACAACCGGTTTCAAAATACCCGGCGAAATATCAATTGTAGTGTTCTTACGGAAGGAAGTGGGAACCTGTTTTTTGCAAAAGTTTATAAGCTCTTGCACTCGCTGAGTACAATGTTATAGACCTCGCAACATCAACTTCCGACCAATGCGTAAGTTTAGAGCAGGGTTGTTGCGGATGTAAAAATTTTGACATCCGTGGATGCGGATGCGGATTTTTTGAGACTCATATCCGGGGATGCAGTTGCAAGATTGCAGCCTCCTTAGACTGCAATCTCTTTCTTAGTGGATCGTATATTAATCCAGCTCCACTAAATAGTTGTTCGCTGGGAACACTGGCTGGTGGAGGTGATAAATACCTCAGTGCAACTTTGGAGAGTCTTTTAAAGTCTGTTTGATGGATTTTCCACCAATCAAGTGGATTATTATCCAATTCTAGTCTTTTTTTTATTTCGGTAACATGCTAACTCCCTTCGGAGAAGTGCTTCGGGACTAGCGTTATCAGATTCTCCTTCACCTTCGTCTTCAGTTGATGAATCTAGCATCATTGCCATATTGCTTCTGAAGCAAGCCTTGTAACTTAAACCGGACGTTCCTGGTTCCAAATGTAGACTCATCCATTTTCTTCTTTTTTGTGTTGTTTTAATTTGGTGACAACGTAGGAGAACTGGTGCTTAATGGATCATTTATCATCTTTAGAATTACATCTTTTATTCTTTCCTCGGTGATGGGTTTGAAAAATGTATGCTTATAGCGAGGGTCTAAGTATGTTGAAATCGCATACAAATCGTTGTCTTGCAAAGATGAAAATTTTGAAAATTTTTACAAATTTGAAAAAAAGCGTTTAAAAACATCAGTTTATGCGGATGCGGATGTTGGAATTATTGCGAATAATCCGCAATTGCGGATGCGGATGCGAATATTCGCAACATCCCTAGTTTAGAGCCATTTTTTAATTTTCTTATCTGACCGAAGGTGAAAATGGAAGCCAGTCTTTTCTCCATGTTCTTACTCTCAAATCGACTTTTTGTCAAAGACACTTCTTTTAATTTTAATTTGGCTTGAAGATTTTCTTGATTTTTCTTCAGCGAATCAATCTCATTTTGCATTTTTTGTCTGAAATTAAATCAATTAATACGGATCTCAATAGACACGACTTGTCAAGGCTAACATTTGTTTTACATGTTCATGGATTTGTGTTCCTATCAAAATGCAGTTCTTACAAGAACTTATTGGTATATCGGCTGCAACACTCTCATTTGCAATGCAAGGAGCAACATCCTCAACTTCCTGTAGCAAGGAATCTATCACCCTCTTATCCTCCCTCACCTTGATTCTGCTCTTTCTATTTAACTGAGATACATCTACTATATCAGTCATATAATTAGATGGAACAGAATCAGGTTTAAGTATTAGCCGTCTATGGCTCACAAATCCTAAAATAAAAGATTAGCACCACTCAAAACTAATGTCCAATATAAAACTTACCCATTTCATATTGGAGGTTCCTTTCGAAGTCACCAGACTCAAAGTGTTCGTTACAAATTCTTGCCATTTTTGTATTGAGTGGATCCGTCCTTTTAAAAAAATGGATCCACCTTTTGAGCAAGCTAGTATCTTTTGGAAATGAAAAATACGACACATTTTCTTTCATAGAATAAATATATTATAATAATATATTTCCTCTATGTTTTCTTTCATGAATTTGTCATCTTTCATATTATTGTTATTGCACCCATACACAGCACAACGCATTTTAATTTTTTAAAGAAAACCCACTTTATAATAATAAATCCGAATTCAATTTCAAATTCCCGCTCTTTTTGTATGGTCGACAAATATTTTTCAATCACTTCATACGTCACACCAAATATCAGAAAAATAGAACATGCGCATGTCGTAATCTTATATTCTTTGATTCATGTTCCAATACCAAGACGTGTGAACTTAGTGTTAATCAATCTTCTAGTACAATTTAAAACTAAACTGTCACAACACAAATTTTCAAGACTCGAACTAAACATGTGTGTCAACTCTGAACTGTCAAACCATTTGTTGATTTTTTGATATTTTATGAAGAACCGAAAATTTGTTTAATTTTTGTATTAAATTTTATATAAACAAACACAGAATGGGCCCAAAGAAAATTAATCTTAAGACCAGTGTTAGCGATGTGATTGCAAAAACGGCTGTTGCCAAGAAAAAGGCTCTACCAAAACTCAAAGTTATTCTTGCAAATCCTTACAAACCGATACAGTAAGATGTTATTTTAATTCTTTAAACCGAAAATCCTTAAATATTTGTTTTAAATTTTAGTGAAACACTAAATGATAATGAACTATCTGAACTCAATGATGTTATATGCTCCGACATCAAATCATCACGAATACCAGGAATTCAATTCGCCCGGCAAAATAAAATAAAATTAGGACTTGGTGCTTCGTTGCGAGCGATAAAAAATAAACAAGCTTCTTGTGTTCTTGTTTCTCGATCAATTAAACCCAAATTTATCATCGATCAAATTGGGTACTTTGCAAAACAAACAAAAAGTTCGGTGCCAGTCTTCGTGGTCCATGATTATGATAAGATATCGACACATCTTTTCGGTATCAGAGCGCTGGTTGTGGTGTTTCCTTTAAATATTTCCGGAGAGCTTGGAAAATGGATAGCAAAGCGCACCGTACCTTCAGAAGAAACCCAAATTCCAATCAAAGATAAAGAACTCACCAAGCAAGCTTTGGTGACAGTAAAAGAGGTTGAGGACAAAGTTAATTTAAACGCCATATATCTCACAAAACAATCGGATGAAAGACGCACTTTTGTGCCGGATGTAGTCGTAAAACCTAAAAAAATTGAAAACAATCAATCGAAAAATTGGACCGGAGATTTTATTTCATTCTCGAATAACAACGGAAACGACAGTACTGGGGAAGAGGCAATGGACACGGATGAAAATGATGAAGAATTTATTAGAAAACAAGAAAAGGCTCTAATGGTCTTAGAAAAAATTGCTAAAAGCAAACAAAAAGTTAATGATGAGAGTATTCCCAAAGCTGAAAGTACATCCAAGCCCAAGGAAGATAGACCGGAAGGACATACGGTGGAGAAAAAGGTACCAGATAATGTGATTTTACATGAAGAATGGGAGAACGATCCTTCATATATTTCACTTGAGGTACATAAAATTCAACCTAATCCGAATAGGAAACCCAAAAATAAAAGGAACAAAAATAAAAATAAAAACAAAAACAAAACAAAAATTCCATAGTGGAAATTTGAAAATAAAAATAACTGATGCATTTTTACTTATGTGGATTCACAGCTTTTGTTTACATTTCCTGGGTTTATTAGGCTCCCAGATTTCTATTGAGTGTTTCAGAAGAATCAGTGTATAAAGCGGACTTTAAAATAAAGGAAAAATAAAACACGGCACTTTAGAGTCGGAAAAAGTGTTTAAAAAACCCGACTATTGATCATTTTTATTAATAAGGTTTCTTTGTACAATCAGTTTCTCTGTACAATATTAGTTTCTTTACAATGATCAGGGCCGGACAAAGCATATTTGCAAGATGTGCAAATGCACAGGGTGCAGAATTCTGGGGGCGCATTACCAGGAGCAAGAAAATGTAATCTGATCTTGCGCAAACAAATATGTAGGTACTACTATTTGCCATTTTTTTAACCACAAACATTCTTAATCTAATCTTAAAAAAACATCCATCACAACTGTCCTAAGTCATCTCTTGCGCACTAACTAACATCACTTTCATTGTTGCATTCAATAAAAATTTAACTCAATATATCGCAGTACTAAAAATCCTACCTACCTAATTTCCAAATATTTCACCCTGTTCGTACAAGAGAAAAAAAGAAAAAATCTCAACACAAAAAAGTTCCATGCCATCTCATATGTGCAAGATTTATTTCATGCACACCAAGTCCCAAAATTAACATAGAGAGTATGACAAAGCAAAATACTTATTCATATTGAATCGTATGGGCTAGAACGAGCAGGTTTTGTATCACGCACAGTACCGCTGCATGTGAGTTCTCATCTACAAAGAATAGATTCCATGAGGAATAATAAAGACAATTTCATACAAAGAACTACGGTACGGTGCGTTTTTCAGTTTGTCTGTGTTTTTTTAGTTAAGTAGGTTTTTACCTTTTTTTATATAGTGCCTTTTTTCCTGTAACATCCTACTTTAAAAATACTCTGTGCCTGAAATAGGATAGCGCCAGGGCAAGAAAAAAAAGTGTAACCTTAGTGGGATGAGTTTAAAAGTTTATATGTTTTACTCTGAAATAAAAAAAGTGGCTAAAACTACAATTTTTAACTTAGGCTACGTTCTATAAATGAATTTTGGCGGTCCCAAGTTGATCAAAGAACTCTGGGCCGCCACTCAAATTTTATTTTGTTCCGGTGATTCTATAGTGGTATCAATACCACGGCGCCTCTCTGCCCCGGTGATCACCTTCTTTTTTTGGTTGGAAGGGGTAAATTGCCCAAGGAACTCCGAATCCGGCACCGAGCTGGAAGACGTCCAGTTGCCTAATTACGGTGAGGTACCTATATATAAGAAAGAGACATTAGTGACAGCTACAACCAACAAAAATGTGATACGTACCAGATCCTGACTCCCTTTAGATTTGAGGTTCTTCTCGTGATAGCAGCCGGGATGGGAACAGTGACCCTATAAAAAGATAAAAAGAAAGAAAACAAGGTGGTGTTAAATCGAGCTAGGTGTTTATACCCTAAGAGCAAAGGGCTTGTTAGAGAAGAATCAAGATAAGATAAGTGTCTTTGTATGACCTAAGTCATTAATATATGTAAAAGTTGCTTTGAAGTTTTTTTTTTGTGTTTATTTATTATATTTATTTTTTTTATATAATTGTCTTTTCTTAATAATCTTTAAAATTTTTGAAATTGTAAGTGCGAGGTAATGTTTCCGTCAATATTTGTTTAAGGCCGCGATACATAGTTGTTTTTTTTGTAACTGATATACCGCCTTCAAAGAGCACGTTGTAGGTAGGGAATTAGGTGTTCGTGTTGTTGGAATTTTGTCATCTAGTTGTACCAAAAAGGGTACCGACAATTTTTACTACGGAAACATCGCTGGGTCACGTTAAGTTTTTTTTTCGCGTGGTATAATACCTTGAAAGTGGGCATGAAATTGTGATGTATAATATGTGTAGCGCCAAATGATGTCATCTGGAAACAGTTGTTATATTTCTGAATGTTGGCCAAGAAGTGCTTAGAATCATTTCCAATCCCAGAAACTAAAGAGCGTAAAGGATCTGGTGGTGGGACCAATTGTGGCAATTTTACTTTGCCTCCAGCACAACATAATCCATTATATTGAACAGTGTATTTTAACGCCTTACAATATTTACACACTAGCTGACCCGGCGAACTTCGTACCGCCTAACAGTCAATGAATGTCATGTTACTTTTTAGCTGAACTAATTTAGGCTTTGATGAACGTAAAACAATGATACAAAATAATTTATTTATATATGTAATGTAGATAGAAACAAAAAAGTATTTTATTATGATGAATGATGGTGAAAACATACATACAGAATGAGAATAAAAATAAAAAGAAATAAAAAATCATAATTAAGTATTTTAAACTCATGTCAGAAAAAAATGATTGAAAACTATGTGGTGCAGATAGGAAAAAAAAAATAAAACTCGGATTAATTCATTAATAGGATTTTCATTCAAGCACTTTGTGGTAAACGACATTCTTTGTTTTTTGGTGGCGCAAGAACAAATAAAGCGGATGGTTTGCCGACACGTGAGCATGCCACGTACAATTGACCATGAGAAAAACATGCAATTTCCAGATTGTGGTCACAAATAGTCAAGGATTGGCCCTGTGATTTGTTGATCGTCATGGCGAAGGCAAGACGAATCGGGAATTGAATTCGTTTAAACTCTAAGGGCATATCCGTTGGGATCATCGGAATCCTTGGAATAATAACTTCCTCATCTTTAAATTTTCCTTTAAGTATCGACGCGTGAATCACATTGCTCATCAGTTTTCTTATCACCAAACGCGTTCCATTACACAGTTTTGGTTGGTTTAAATTTCTAAGCATGATGACTACCGAGCCAACTTTAAGTTTTAAATTGTGAGGTGGTAAACCAGGCACATCCAAGGAGTTTAAAAATTCAGTTGGATAATTAGTGGCTTCTTCTTCGTTTGTTACACAGTCGATAGATTTGAATGAATACAGAGTACCTACGATTTGATTTTGAATATATAAAATTGAGGTCATCTACATCTTTATTTTTAGCGGCCAAAATTGCTCGCTCACTTAATCATTTAGTATTTTTGTGGTTAGCAATGATATCCGGGAATACTTTGTTGATAAGCTCGTCGTTTGATGATACGAAATTGCAAAAATTTGGAGGAAATGAAATCAAACCGCTCGATTTGTCAACAGGAACACGGCCATTACCGATAGTCAGCAATTGCTTCGAAAAATCATCAGCAGATAGATCGTTCAACAATGCAACTCTCATATTTACAGACAGTTGAAGTTTCTTTACATATCGCCACAGATTTGATGCTTTGAGGCAAGCATTTAATTCGTCGGCAGCAGTAGATCTTGGAATGACTGGTAGTGTTTGTCGGAAATCGCCAGATAATAAAATCATTGCATCACCACTGTCAACTACGAAATCATTTCCTATCATATATAATAAAATCAAAAAGATTTGTTTTTAAAGTTATTTTATTTTAATATAAATAACAAAATTAAATCACAACTAAATTATAAATAATTTTATTTTTAGCGACGCGTTTCGGAATTATTATTCCATCTTCGGGCGTTATTGTTGTTCACTCAACAATAACGCCCGAAGATGGAATAATAATTCCGAAACGCGTCGCTAAAAATAAAATTATTTATAATTTAGTTGTGATTTAATTTTGTTATTTATATTAAAATAAAATAACTTTAAAAACAAATCTTTTTGATTTTATTATATATTATATCAAAACACAACGGGAGACCAAAAACCATCAAATATGAATTTCCTATCACTTTAGTTGTGATAGTTCTACCATTATCATCGGGCGATCGACGCCGATACAATGGATAACCATCCTTGCCTGTAATGGTCTCTGCCGTCAATTTTCGTGGATACCGTTTGGAACACTTGCCGTCTACCATGCACGCTGATTGTCGGTTGATAGTGCCACACGGTCCATGAATCATATTCGTGATTACAACATCATGTAGGTCTGGATCGGTTTCAGGAGCAGGAATCTCCGCACATATGATGTCATCTATTTGATCTGGCCGAATTCTTTCGACTAACCAAATCAGAATGTGAGCATGCGGTAGGCCTCGTTCTTGCCATTCGATTGAATACATCCAGCATCGAGTATTCCCAAAGACGTGTTGCTTAACAATGTAATTCATTAGTGACCGAATTTTTTGCCTGAAAACACGTGCGGTGATGTCGTGTCGACCACTTGATGTTTGTCCGGGAAGCAGTAATTGAATAATTTCTATCCATTTCGGATTACATCTAAATATAATGAATAGATCTGGCCGACCATAATGACGAACTTATGTCATTGCATCTTGCGCATATTCATGCCAATGACGCGGGCTACCTATATATGTCGCCGTTAAAATAGTCAATCGACCAACATTTTCTGAATCTCCTTCTGTGCTAATTGCATCGCGTAAATGGATATACTCTTCCGAACGCAATTTAGCTTGATTCAACCGAATGAAAGTCAGGCGCTCCGTTTCGATTTTAACGTACATACATGTCAACGCAATATTGTTGAAGCAGTTGACGAAATTGCAACAAATAATTGTCAGAATTTTCACGAATCATCAAACGATATGCGTAATAATTCATTGAACTAACCTTCTTGGTAGTTTCCTCACCTGAAACAAATGCAGTAAAAATTGTATTTTAGAACCCGTAATAGGTTAACGACTCTTACAGCTACTCTCTACTAAATTAGAAATTACAACTTTTTTTGAGTACTAAAAGCAAACAGAATAAAATGTATATCAAGTTAAAATGAAAACAACAATATTGATCTTACCATTCAATGGATTAATCATTTTGATATTAAAGTGATATCCATCGTCTCCTTGCCAAAACATCAGCGGGTATTGTAACGCGTCATATATGAACGGTGTGTTTCATATATTCTTTGTAGTTGCCCAGTATTGCGCCGTGTAAGTACAATATCACGTGTTTCCAAGTTTTCACCAACAATCAGGAATGCCACTTCATCGATTGTTGTAGCATTAAATGTGCGTTCATGTGTTCCAGCTGGTCTTTTATCTGCTCTGATCACAACTTTATAGTCATCACTTGGCATGCGCTCTAAAGCAGTCTTGACAGCCTGACCAATGCATGATGCTCATGAAGCATTTGCTGCAGATCTTGGAGAATTGCTCTTTGTTGTTGTTCTGTGTTGTTCTTCCATATTGCCCATGAAGTATATTTGCAAGAATTTATGCTGTACATCTTCTATAGGTTGCAATGATCCAATGCGATGGCAATTTCATTGTTTTTAAGATGTATTCTGCTATTCGGGACGGAAACAAATCCAACAAATCAAAAACCATGGAAATCGGTCCAGCCGTTCTCGAGTTATAAGTGTTGTAACAAACACGACTTTCTTTTATATATATAGATATTGAAACAATTTATAAAAATTGTTAAATAAAATTTTATCAAGCCTTCACCCAATTCGGGGTAACAACATCTTTGAAATTGGTGAAGTTAAGCTAACAAAATTTGTGTTTCTTCAAAGTAAGCGGTCTTGAAGACATTCTTAAAATTACTAAGGGACAATTGCACGATCGTGGGTTAGTATGTCGTGGTCCTGGCTCAGTAACTTTGGTACCATTCGATAAAACGCCCACTTTTATGGAACAAAAAACGTTGAACGTTATTCAAGAAATTCAATCCTGAATGCATTCATTTCACTTCTCTGAACTTTTTCAACTGTCATTTGCAACAGCTGATAATTTTGGTGGTTAGGCTTACCTCTTACCTTACGCCAAACAAAATAATCAAAATACTCGCTCTAGCATTAACGAAAATAGAAAAATGTTAACAAATCGAATTTTAGCCAATTTTAAAAACCTACATAAGTGTAATTTAATACCAAAAGCATCTAGCAATGTTCTTGAATTGATTAAATATGAAAATACAAAATGTCAAGTTCCAATAATTTGTATTAATCCAGCAGCACTTCGACAAATTAACACCAGTTCAGTGTTTTGTAAAAAAATTAACAAATCATCATCTAAATATGAGGTAATTAATGATGTCTCCTGGTTTATGTTTATTTCATTACATAAAATTTCATGTCATAGGAATCAGATAGCGACTCTGACGATGATGATCCTCATCTTAAAGATGAACGAGATTCGAAGGTTGTAAAAGTCAAGGTTAATTCATTGAGAGCTGATTTACTATTGAAAGCCGGCCTTTCAATAGCTAGAAAGTAAGTGAGAAATAATTTCTTTAATTCCACGTTCAAAAATTCAAATAAGGTTTAATATGTCGCTTGTATTTTCAGTAAGATCGAAGCTATTTTCTATGAAAGTAAAATACGTGTAAATGGACAAAAAATTCCCAAGAAAAGTGTTCAGGTAAGTCAAATATTGGACTATTGCAATATTCGTTTACCTAAGTTTTTGATAAAAATGGCTGAGTTCGTAATTTCAGGCTCTCCTGCCTAAAATATGCTCAGATAATGAACACAATTATATCTGAATGCGTGCAGTTTTCATATTTTGTTTAAAATGAGTTCTTATAGGAAAACGTTGAAAAAAGAAGAAACAGAAAAACATGGGACAAAAATTGGAAGATATAAGAATGTTAATGATGACATTTTCCAAAAACATATTCGCATGACTATTGTCTGTTCTTTTTCTAGCTATTGTCAACTATTGTTAACTATTGTCATTCCTAAACGTTAAGATCGTTACAATTTGTAACAATATGACATCATTACATCGTTCCTAAATTCATTGTTGAAGTTAATTACGACTTGTACCAATTCACAACTCAGCTCGGGAGCTGATTTAAAAGTGTGGAACTGTTAAAGTGAATGATTGGTTTACAAACAAGTAATTGGGCAGGTTCAAACAACAGAAGGGACTTCATTTGCAGTTAACTGCATTCTTTGAACCAAGGGCGGATCCAGACTTTTAAACAGGGGGGGCACCCACTTAACATATAGACGTGTTTTTACTCACCGCTTAAAAATGTTCTGTAAAGGAAGCTAACAAAATTTAAATAACATAATGTGTAACATTTCAAGGCCTAAAGTGACAACTTTAGTTATAAAATTATCTTCGAACACTGTTGTCCAGCAAGTTATTGTATATTTGTTAATTTGGACAACTCCCTACATATGAAAGCATTCCAAGATTCCAACAGTTTTCTAAATATGCCACATTTAAGAGCTAAAACACAATAGTTTAGAGGGTTTTTGGTGCATTTCACACAGAAATATAAGAAATTGTTTTGAATCGTAGCTTTTTTTTCAAAAATAATATATATACTTTTCTTGTTTTCATTTCCATTAATGCTTAGAACGCTAAAAAATTTAAATTTAACAAAGAAAATGAAAAAGAATCTGATATTAAGAATTTTCCGGCTTTTGTTGACGTGGTTTTTTCTTATTCTTATTATTTTTGCTTATTCGTAGATTGGAGCTGATGCTAGAAAACATTTTGATCTTAAAGGAGTCAACAAAACTTGAAACCTGTAGAGAAGAAAATGTTTGGTTCTTAAATTTAAAGAAATAGATTCATTTAAGTTCATAATTTCTATAAATATTAAATAAAAACATATTAAGGTAAACAAGTAAGTTGGGAATAAACTTTTGTGTAATTTGTGAAATTACACATTTCAGAAGCTCTTTTCACTTCAATTCTCAAGAGATTCAAAGCTTTTATATTAAAAGAAGTGAAACGTTCATAGTGTTTTTCAATAAGCCATTAGTTTAACAAAAGTGTTACTGTTTTTGGGACATTTATATTCTTGAAATTCGTGTTGAGATCTCAGTTCTAGAGCATCTAAAGCAAATTCACTTTAAAAACTAGATTTCTTTAATTTTTAAGATTTTAAAAAATTTGTAGGTATTCAACGACTGGGTCGCTAGAACTTGCGAATTTCTTCCAAAAAGTCTATTTCAAAATATTACAAATATTTTAAGATTTGAAAATGTACCTGCAAAATAAGTTTTTCTCAAAAACTAATAACCCATTTTATATCTCAAGGAACCTAGATTAACTTATTTTTTTTTGATCAATTTGTCATTTGATCATCGACAAGGGCTTGCAGAGAAGATTATTGAAATCGATTCATTAGTTCTTGAGAAAACTTAAAAACAAAATAACGGTTTTATAAAGATAAGGAGTACCCTTTTGGAGCAATACCAAAATACGTTTTTCTTTTAGAAAGAAGCCAAATTAAGAACACAAAATTTAGAGAAAGTTATAAAAACCTCTATCGGTTCATGAAAAAGTTCGAATTTTCGATTTTTAACAAAAAAAATTAGTATGGGGACTGCAGTTATTTTTCGTATTGAAAAAAATGAAAAAAAAACGCCTTACGCTAATCGGCTGAAAACCTTGTTTTTCAATCAACACAATGGTTTGGGCTGTAGGGTCCAGGACAGACAGATAGATGGAATCGGGGGACCAACTTTTTTCGACTTTTCTGCCATCGTAATGTCATGTTTGATTAAAAGCTCGAGTTCGCATTTTTTTTATGAATGCAATACTTGCCATATATGTAGTTCCTATATATCGCAAACAAAAATCACTTCAAAGTTCACTTATTATGTGCGTCAAAAAAAAAAAATAAGATGTAATATAAAATTGACGATCTCGTATTCAAGGTTTCTTCTTAAAATGTCCAAACGGACTTGTAGCTGAGAAGTTTTTTGTTGACAATTATGTTTTTAGTAGTTTTTGCACGATCAACTGAATGTAGAGGTGAGTGAAATATGACACTTTATGACACTTTACCAACTAACTAGTTGCTTTGGTCAAAATTTACGTTCAAAGAAAGCAGTTGACTGCAAATAAAGTCCCTTATGTTTTCTGAACCTGCTCATTATTTGTAAACAATTATTAAATGAAAAAAACAACAAAAACAATATTTCAAAAAAGTTCAAAAAATATTTAAAAAACAAAAACGTAAACATTTTGTTCAACAAAAATAGGAAGAAATTCAGATAGATTGTAGCATTAATTAAATTTTTAGCATTCTACTTAGTTTTGGACAGCAGGTCCTGTAGATCTTTTGGATTTAATAAAGGCAACAATATGATCCATCTGTACTGAGTCCAAAAGCACGGCAAACTTGATATATTTGATAAGTACTTCGATGGTATCGAAAGTTTCTTTACCTTGCATCTGCAATGACTAAAGCTATTCGCTGAGTAAAGCAATCGGATTGGGTGAAGCTTTCAAAACATCCGTAGAAGAAACGATTTCGGTTTGTTTTGTGTTCTCACAACAATTTATTAATATATTTTTATTATTTCGTTCTTATTTGATTCTTTTAGAGATTTGTAAAGCCAAAATCCATCAATAGGCGTTTTTCTTTTTAAGCTCAGAGCACCGAGCAGAGGCTGATTACATCGAGTACGCTCTGAACAGAGTTTGATCAAAGCTCTCCGATTTATTTATGAAGCACACTGAAGAACTGAACTGTCAATGGTTTTAAAATTTGTCATCTGTCTCTTTCATACCATACGAAATAAGCTTGAAGTCAGCCACGCTCAGCTTTTTACTTCATTAGCTCGGTCATTTTAATTATTTAGCGCTTATATAGAGCGCGCTCCAAGCTAGCTCTGATTGAACATAGAAACACAAAAAACCGAGCGCTCTCCTTACAAGACATTGCTTAATGGATAGGCATGTTTTTTGACTTGGAGCTCCTGCAAACGAAGACTCCACCTAGGTGACATGATCCTACCGATCTAAGAAATTTCGACATCTACAGTCACAAACGCTTAATAATTAGTTTTGAATGGGTCAACGAGTAATGGAGATATGTATTAAGATCCATGTAGTATAACAACGGATCAACTATTGATCGGCGTTAGTTGATAGCTATCATTGGTTTTCATCATTGAAAACAAACATTGGAATTTTTTTTAAAGGGTGTCCCAAAATTAACGCAAGATTTGAATTTGCCGCCATTTGTGCAGTGAAGTGTTGGCAACCCTGAAAAAAAAGCAATTTGACAGCTAACAGTATAGGGTTATTAAAAATGGAGCGTTACAAGAGAGAACAACGTGTCTTCATTATTAAAGAATATTTCAAAAATAGTGAAAGCTTGGCGGCTGCAGTTCGAAAATTTCATACAAAATATGGTCGGAATAGTGTTTTAACTTCGTTAACTGTGAAGAGATTAATTGAAAAATTCATGGAGACTGGATCCGTTGGAGACGCCAAACACACTGGTCGTCCAAAAACCAAAGATCTTTGTCTTCATGCTTACAAAATTCAATTAACACCATAATTGAAGCCTAATGACCATGGACAGAGAAGAGAGTTCGTTGAATGGATTATTGAACATCAACAAATGGACCCTGATTTTTCGAGCAAAATCATTCTAAGCGATGAAGCACATTTTCATCTTGATGGCTTTGTCAATCGCCAAAATTGCCGCATTTGGGGTTCGGAGAACCCACATGTGATTGTCGAAAAACAAATGCATCCACAACGCGTGACTGTATGGTGTGGATTTTGGGCTGGAGGCATAATTGGGCCATATTTTTTTGAAAATGATGCTGGTCAAGCAGTGACTGTTACTGGTGCTCGATATCGCGACATGATTACACAGTTCTTTCTGCCAAAATTGGATGATATTGATGTGTCCAATATGTGGTTTCAACAAGACGGTGCCACATGTCATACAGCCCGTGAAACAATTCAATTACTGCATGAGACATTTCCAGGTCGTGTACTCTCTCGTTTCGGTGATCAAAATTGGCCTCCTAGATCGTGTGATTTAACACCATTAGACTTCTTTTTATGGGGTTATTTGAAATCACAAGTCTATGTCAACAAGCCCACAACCACCCGTGCATTAAAGGAGGGGATTCAACGCTGCATCAACGAAATTCAACCACATTTATGCAGAATGGTCATGGAAAATTTCAACAAAAGAGTGCGCATGTGCATGCAAAGCCGTGGAGGCCATTTGTCCGATGTGTTATTCCATACATAACCCTATCCTATGTACTTTACGAGTCAATAAAAATATAACTATCAAAAGACTAAAAAGCGTTTTCTATTTAATTCAAATCTTGCGTTAATTTTCGGACACCCTTTAGCTACTTTAGCTGTCATTGAAAAAAATTTTCTGATTGAAAGCCCCCGAAAAATGTTTACTGACAGAAATCTGTCATTGGAATTGTGTGAAATTGGAACACAAATTAGTGGAACGATTCGTTTCACTTTTGAGCATAAAATTATCAGCTGTTCAGGAAAATGAATTTCCGTCCGGAAAATTGAAAAATACATTTTTAGAGAAAAATACATGCGTAATTACACTTTTTTTTCTCAAAAAAATTCTTTGTGTGATTTCCGATCGATCAGTACATAATTTTTATTTCTAATCAAATGAGAACACCGTCAAATATCGATTCAAAAATTTTTCCGGATCGATTTCAATGATAGCTATAACTGGCGCCTAAGTTCGTTGGTTTTCCCGTCAACAGCCACCTTAACCTAACCTATGTTATGTTTTCTTCGGAATTCGAAAGCTATAATATCTCAAAAACCTTACGTTAGAGTTTCTGTGCGAAAAGTATCCAACTTTTGTACGTGTTAAGAATGTGCAAATTATATTACGCTTATAGGGCCTATACACTACACAAACTGTTTGAGCAAACGAACGTATTTTGTCGTTGTAAAAATGTTTGTGCAAACTGTTTGAGTAGTGTGTAGCGATGATGCGTGTTTGTGCAAGCGGTTTGAACAAAATCAAAAAATTTTGAATTTTCTGTGCCTGCACAAACATGTTTGTGTGGTGTGTATTGAATTTTGCTCAAACCGATTCCAATTTTCATAGAGTTAACATGGATAAACATGAGGAACAAATTTTTTGGACTGAATTCATTGAACTTTATAAAAGTTTTAATAGCCAAGGCAATAATCAAAACTGCACATGCTAAATCACTCATTGCTCCGTGTCCGTAGGTAGGTCTGATTAAGATGAAAAACGTCACGCAACTAATATCTCTCAAACATGTTTGTGTAGTGTGTGGCGAAACTATGTTTGCTCAAACACACGTTTGAATCAACGTGTTTGCGTAGTGTATGGGCCCTATTAGCAAACAAAAAGCTTAAACAAAATTTCATACTAAATTTTGAAACCTACTGAAATGTATGAATTAAAATACATATGTATAAAAGCAATCTTTTGAATATCAAAACTTTATACAAGATACAGCGTATCAAAATAAAACTCGTACATAAAATTCGTTCTTAGAAAAACGAAGAAATAAGTAATATGGAACCATTATATTTCAAAATTTATATAACTGTCTTACAGTTGAGAGGGTCACTCTTTGATTTTTTAAAAAAGTTTTAAAAAATCCACCTTTACCTTTACCAAGGCAAAGATTTCCTAAATTAATCGAAAAAACACCTCAAAGTTAAACTCGTACAGTGTTTTCTTTTTAAAGTTAGCCATGTTTAGTAATGATGTAGCAACAAATTAAGTTTTATTATTCATGCTGTCATTACTGTGAATAATTTCAAACATAAAATTTTTGAATCTGAAAAAATGGGTAGACAAAACGGCAAAACCTCTGTGTCTGTAGATGCGCGAAATCTTGCAATAATGCATTTCAAGAATGGGAAGACCATGCGAGAAATTGGTCATTAATTGAATCGCAGTCACTCAACGAACGGTCCAATACATCCTAAAGCGGTTCAAAGAAGAAGGAGCAGTCCACAATAAAAGAAAAATTAGCGGTAGGAAAATTTTTAATGATGCGGATGAGCGATGGATACTTCGAAAAGTTAAGGACAATCCCAAAATTAGTGCTCCTAAACTAGCAGAAGAGGCTGAAAAGTATCTTGGTAAGAAAGCATGTCCAGAAAATATACGATTAATACTTAGAAAAAATAACTACAATGGACGTGTAGCCAGGAAGAAGCCGTTCATTAGTAAAGTAAACAAATTAAAAAGAATTGCTTTCGAAAAAGAGAACCTCTGCAAGATTTTGCATATTGGAAGATGTGCATGTTTACTGATGAGAGCAAATTTAACCTTTTTGGCTCAGATGGCAAGGTCAATGTTTGGCGTAGGCCCAATAAAGAGCTCAAAGAAAAAATTTAAGGGCAACCGTTAAGCATGGTGGTGGGTCGGTCATGGTTTGGGGTTGTATGGCAGCATCAGGAGTTGGAAACCTGCATTTTGTTGATAGCATAATGGACCGACATATGTATCTCAACATTCTTAAACTGAATTTACATGCTAGTGCCGATAGACTTGGTATAAGAGATGGTTTCCAATTTTACCAAGATAACGATCCCAAGCACAAAGCTTACAAAGTGCGTTCGTGGCTGCTGTACAACTGTCCAAAAGTGATTGAGACACCTCCGCAATCACCAGACATTAACGTGATTGAAAATTTATAGAGTTATTTGGAAGACCGGGTAAAATTGCATCATATTTCTAATAAAAATGATCTCAAGAAGGTGCTGCTGGAGGAATGGAACAAAATACCACCCTCTTACTGTGAAAAATTGGTTCGATCTTTGCCAAACAGGTTAAAAGCTGTTAAGGACAGTAAGGGTCTTCCAACAAAATATTAACTCATTTTTGTTTGCCTTTTTTGTTTACTTAAATGCATTTGTACGAGTTTAACTTTGACGTGAATTTTCAATTTTTTTAACAAATGTTAACCTAAAACTTTGTTGCATTAGTTTTCTTTATTTAAATTGAATATTAACAGATAACATAGATGTGTTGAAAAAATAAAAATGATTGCTACAAATTTGGTTACCAATAGAAAAAGTTATTAGCAAAATACAAAACATAAACATGCTGTACGAGTTTTACTTTGATACACTGTATATATTTTTTTGTATTTCAAATATTTATAATCGATGTTATTTGTACACTCCACAGCTTAACGTTGGCGATGAAATCGATGTCATTAAAGGCTTTAGCAATGTCAACCCATCCCATTTAATTATATCACGAGTTATAATCGCATCCGCAAAAGAAAAAGAAGAAGCTATAAGTGTTCATTTGCGAAGATACAAAACAATGCTTATTGAAAATTATACAGGAACAAATGCTTATAAATCATCTGAATCCTCGGGAAGTACGTGATTTCACAAGACAAAAATTAACACACAATGGTGTTTCAATCAACAGAATAGCAAATAAAGTTTTTAAAACTCAGAATTTTGTAAATTAATTATTTAACCATATTTATGTTTGTAGACATCTTATTGACGGAAACTAAAGAATTTCATTTATCAGAAATTTTTAATTATTTTGATTCTTAATATTATTCAGGCATCTTTATACATGCATCCTTGCCTTGTCTCTATAAAATGCAAACAAAATTGCAATAACCACCACGCAGAGGAAGTGAAGGAATCCTTTTTATCTGCGTTGATGTAGACGTTTTCTTTTTTGATTTCCTTGTATTTTTTTTTCTACCTTTACACTTCATAAATGGCAGGATATTCCCGACAACACATGACTGGAATAATAATAATAAGAATAATAATAATGTACATTATATAAATATAGTACATATGTATGTATGTACATTCGTATGAATAAAAATGCAATCGATTTTGAAAGTTCAGACAACGATAGACAATCCGGTAACGATGACAATAACGGCGACGACGATGGGCTATGAGACTTTGACGACAAGGATGATGTGCTCGTCCTCGTCAATATGATTTTTGGCAAACATTTCTTTTGCACCTACATATATATAGGTATAAGAAAAGAGAACGATTTGCATAGCAATGTTGATAATGTTATATCGGCGAAACTTTGATGATGGCTTCATGAAGGATATTGCAAATGTGAAGCATTTTGTATAATGATGGGTCTTTTTCTGGTCGTACGATT
Source organism: Eupeodes latifasciatus (assembly GCA_920104205.1). Taxonomy (NCBI): domain Eukaryota; kingdom Metazoa; phylum Arthropoda; class Insecta; order Diptera; family Syrphidae; genus Eupeodes; species Eupeodes latifasciatus. The sequence goes on from OV049924.1 coordinate 369,538,412, forward strand.
TTAAAGTACCACGTAGGAAACTTTTTGAAAAATGTTTTTGAGGGGAGTGGGGTCGTTGCACAGCCATTGTGAAACTAGAAACTTGAAAAATATGTCTTTTTTTTTGTTTGAAAGAAACAGAATAAAAACTTTCCATAAGTCTTAGGGTAAAAAAGAAAGCTAATCGAATATCTTGGAGTATTGGACAGCAATCCAGGAAGTGATACTCGTTTTCGATTTGATAAAGATTACAAACTAAAGTACGACGCGTCACCATCAACTTGAATGCCAATGTTGAAATTAGCGTGCCATGGCAAAGCGTGATGTTGGCAACCGAAATGACAACATTGAAGGATTGGTCGATTTCTGCAACGCTTACGGCATTTTTATTGGAGGGACCTTGTTTTCCGGTTGACATACCGCAAAGTCAGCTGAGTTTTGACCGAGTCGTGATTAGTCGGCGATTAAGAAACTGTCTTCAAGACGTTTGTAAAATAAGAGATGTCCGGAACCACTACCATATGCTTGCTGCCATAAGATTACAAACATTTACCGTTCGAAGATCCCAAGAAAATACTCGAACTTACTTACTTACTTAAGGTGGCGCTACATTCCGGGGCGGACCTGGGCCTCAACCAACATGCGTCTCCAGCCAGCTCGGTCCCTAGCTAGCTGTCTCTAGGTTCGCACGCCAAGTTGGTTGAGGTCCTCACCCACCTGAGTGCGCCACCTGAGTCGCGGTCTTCCTCTACTGCGCCGTCCCTCGGGATTGGATTCGAAGACCTTCCGGGCTGGAGCGTTGATGTCCATTCGCTCTACATGACCCAGCCATCTAAGCCGTTGGACTTTTATTCTGCTAACAAGGTCAGTGTCGCTGTACAGCCTGTACAGTTCGTCGTTATATCTTCTCCTCCATTCTCCATCTATACGTACGGGACCAAAAATCACCCGAAGAATTTTTCTCTCGAAGCATCCTAAGACGTTCTCATCTTTCTTTGACAGGGTCCAGGCCTCAGCGCCATAAATGAGAACCGGGATGATGAGTGTCTTATAGATGGTGATTTTAGATGCTCGAGAGAGGACTTTACTTCTCAATTGCCTTCTAAGTCCAAAGAAGCAGCGATTTGTAAGAGTTATTCTTCGTTTGATTTCAGCGCTGGTGTCGTTGCCTGTGTATAGCGGTGCCTAGGTAGACAAAGTCCTTAACTACCTCGAAGTTATAGCTGTCCATGGTGACGTTTTGTCCAAGACGTCGTTGTTCAATGTCCTTTTTTGATGACAGCATATACTTGGTCTTGCCCTCATTGACCACTAAACCCATCTTCTTCGCTTCTGTCGCAATTCTCAAAAACGCTCCACTGACATCACGCTTTGATCTTCCAATTATGTCAATATCATCTGCGTATCCGAGTAATTGGATGGACCTTTGGAAGATTGTGCCTCTAGTGTTGACGGTTGAGTTTTGCACAATTCTTTCCAGAACGATGTTGAAGAAGTCGCATGACAGTGCATCGCCTTGTCTAAAACCTTTTTTGACATCAAATGCATCGGTGAGATCTTTTCCGACCTTGATGGAGCAGCGTGCATTCTCCATCGTCATTCTGCACAAACGGATAAGTTTGACAGGGATGCCAAAACTAGACATTGCTCTGTAGAGCTCTTCCCTATGGATGCTGTCATACGCGGCTTTAAAATCGATAAAGAGATGGTGGGTATCGATTTGAAGCTCCTGGGTTTTTTCCAAGATCTGCCGTAATGTGAATATTTGGTCGATAGTGGACTTTCCTGGTCTGAAGCCACACTGATAAGGACCTATCAGGTTGTTGACGAACGGCTTCAGACGTTCACATAGTACGGCAGAAAGGATCTTATATGCAATGTTAAGGAGACTGATCCCTCTGTAGTTGGCGCAATTTAAAGGGTCTCCTTTTTTATGTATCGGACAAACTATGCTGAGATTCCACTCATCGGGCATGCTTTCTTCCGACCATATTTTGCAGATGAGTTGGTGCATGCTCCCTACCAAGTCATCGCCTGCTGCTTTAAATAGTTCGGCAGCTATGCCGTCAGCTCCAGCAGCTTTGTTTGACTTCAGTTTAGATATAGCTATCTTCACTTCGTCTAGGTCGGGTAGGCGGAATTGTTGATCTGCGTCGCCTAAGTTGAGTGGTTCTACCTCCCTTACAGCGGGATTCGGTTCGTCATCGTCGTTATATAATTTGGAGAAGTGGTCTTTCCATATTCTCAACATAGACTGCGGTTCTACTACGATGTTCCCCTGATCGTCTTTACAGGCTTCGGTTCGTGGCTGGTACCCTTGGGAGTTCTTTTTTACCTTTTGGTAAAATTTACGAACCTCATTCCTGTTGTAACATCCCTCTATCTCCTCGATCGCGCGCTTCTCGTGCTCTCTTTTTTTCCATCTAAGAAGCCGGTGTTCCTCTCTCCTCCTCTGCTCGTAGAGCTCGCGAGCAGCTCTGGTCCTTCTGTGCAGGGCCGTTTTGTATGCCTCTTGCTTCGCTGCATGCGCTTGCCGGCATTCGTCGTCAAACCAGGGGTTTCGCTGTTGTGGACGTGTGAAACCTAGCACTTCAGAGGCGGCATCTCTGATGGCTGCAAGGCAATGTTGCCACTGGTTTTCAATGCTTAATGCATGCAGCATAGGACTCCTTAAGAGGTTACTAGAGACTCGATCGGAAAAGGACATGGCAGTCTCTTGCGATTGTAGCCGTCTAACGTCGAAACTTCTTACAGTACTTCCTTGTTTTGGCTTGGACCGGGATATCCGTAGCCGTACCTTGGCTACAACGAGGTAGTGGTCCGAGTCAATGTTGGCCCCTCGGAATGTTCGGATATCCTGTATACTGGAGAAGTGTCGTGCGTCGATCGCAATGTGGTCAATCTGGTTGACGGTTGATTGATCAGGAGATTTCCATGTCCCCTTGTGGATATTGAGATGTGTGAACTGCGTACTAGCTACCAGAACGTCTCGCCCCGCAGCGAAATCGATCAGCCTGAATCCGTTGTCGGAGGTGGTGTCGTGCAGGCTGTATCTTCCGATTGTGCCACCAAAGATGTCTTCTCTTCCTAGCTTGGCATTAAAATCTCCTAAGACAATTTTAATGTCATAGCCAGGGCACTGCTCATATGCCTTGTCCAAGAGCTCGAAGAATATGTCTTTGGTGTCTTCATCTTTCTCCTCTGTTGGGGCATGCGCGCATATTAGGCTTATGTTGGCGAATTTAGCCTTGATGCGGATTGTCGTGATGCGCTCGCTCACACTGTTGAAACTCAAGACTTTTTGCCTGAGTCTAGTTCCAACAACAAATCCACACCCAAATAGGCGCTGCCTTTGTTCTCGGTAGCAGTCGCCGTAGTATATATCGCAGTCTTTTAGTTTGCGTTTGCCCGGTCCATCCCATCGCACTTCTTGGATGGCGGTAATATCTGCCTTGCAGCAGTTTAGGGCTTCCGCTAATTGTTCGGCTGCACGTGGTCTGTTAAGGGACCTAACATTCCACGTACAGATCCGAAAACACTCGAACGCTCACGTTTAATACAGATGGATCTAAGATGGATCTCGTCGCGGTCGGTGGGTCGCAAGGAAGAAGTGGGGCTTGGCTTTCCCAAAAAGCCTTAAAAAGGATCGGCGAATGAAAACAACAACGCATCCCAACTAAATCAGCAGCAAAGAGAAACGAGGTAGTTATGTAACGCTTACAAATGAGGGAAGTTTACGTAGCATGCGGTGTAACTACATTAACTCATTACCTACCGAAGTAGAAGAAGCCGTGACAGTATGTGTGATAGCAGAACCGCAAACAGAATTACTAAAGACCTGCCAGGTGTCCAGAGCACTAAGCAACACCTGACAAAAGACACAAATTAATTCCTGCTAGTTTTGGATGAGGACTAGCTCAAAATAAATACCTTTCTGTAGTTTTAAATTGTGTTTTCGCCAGTGAAGTATACACTTTTCCCGGAACAGAGAGCTTTCCTTAAGAGTCGAAAAAAGGAATGATTGGTGATCTGCCAAAAAAGGAGATTTCATACATTACGAAAACTAAGGATTCTTCATGCAGTTGTGAAAATAAAAGCAAGAATAATGCTAACGTGAGTAAAAGGACACTCTCGATGATTTTTTTTGTATTATTTATTATTTTCTAATTAAAATATCAAAGGTAGTAGACTTCAGTTCTCCAGTATGATAACTGTTATGATTCAATTAGGAAGGAAAACTTTAACAGCGAATAAAGTTAAAATTATAACACCCAAAACTATGTCATGGTAAGTTGCAAAGAGGTTATCTAGAAAAAAGAGATAAGCTTCATGTGTTTTAGCCCTTACCCAATTAATGAAAACGTTTAACCAAAGTTCATAAATGCTCATATTCGAAGACCAAATTTATGCATGACCAAAAACTACAGGAAAATATTGCAATGTCGGCAGTAAGAATTTTTGATCATTCGTAACAAATTTAAGGCATTCTTCCTTTTCCTTGGTCTCAACGCTAGTTGTAAATCACATTTCTTTGGTAAGCACTAGGCTAGATTTCAAGCTAATTTCACCTTGCCTGATAGTGTCATTATACTCCTCCAGCTCTTTAGGTTTTATGATTCTATGGAACCATTTTTTGTTCCTACTCGTAAAGTGGCGTGAGCCTTAAAAATTCTTGACATTAATGGATTCACTGGTACGGAAGGTACATATTTCGACCTCCTAAGCTTTCCCATCCATCCATTCTTCTATGCTCTTTCCGAGTTCTTGCAAAAATGCATTTGTTCAGCCAATTCCCAATTCCGAATCCCCTTCTCCTTAAACGCTGATTAATTATTAACAGTTTTAGAAATGTCTTAAGGAAAAAGCTTCTTAATGACCGGCAGTAAGGCTATCTTAACAAAAGGTGGTGACATCATGGTTCACATCACCGAGCAGTTGAACAAATCATTACATTGCTTTAGAGGAATTAAGATTGTTGCACGTGATATTTCATATCTGGCGTCTTGCTTTCTTTACAAAAATGCATGCTATTGGAGTCGAAGAATGCCTTCTTCGATTTTATAGAAGTTTTTTTTTGTTTTGGACTAGCTTATGTCTGAAAATGATTATGTAAATGCTGGTGTATGGTATAGGGCTCAATTTTGTCCGCCAAACTCTTCCTCATTTTTATAAATAATTCTTTCGCTGACGTTTGTACTTCTAGCCTCCACTATTCATTCTTCAGATATGAAACTGCAACGACAAAATTGGTAAGCTCATTGAATTCCGACCTTAAACGACATTCTAATTTCGTCACTCGAACATATTGTTGTAAAGTTCCTTGTGTCACTATTTTTTAAAGTCATTTTTAAGGACTATGATCTATTGAAAAAGCCAGTTACATTTATCCCTTTAAACAGTTCAACCGTAATACTCGCTCTTCTTCTCTTGAACCCAACTCCAGCTGTAAAATGAAGTACAGAGATTCGTTGCTTAGCCGTACTACGCGAATGTCAAATGTATTGGATTGCCATTCAAACCTTATTGTTTTTTATATCTTCCAATGCAAAAAGTAGTTCTGGCCTTGAGAACGAAGCAATTAAAAAATAAGCATAAAATACTCGTAAATTGCTTCTTAAAGTCGGATTTCGATTTCAGTATTCCTATCGGGTGATTTTTTAAGAGCTTGAGAACTTTTTAAAAAAAAAAAAACGCATAAAATTTGCAAAATCTCTTCGATTCTTTTTTTGAAACGTTAGATTGGTCCATGACATTTACTTTTTGAAGATAATTTCATTTAAATGTTGACCGCGGCTGCGTCTTAGGTGGTCCATTCGGAAAGTCCAATTTTGGCTAACTTTTTCGAGCATTTCGGCCGGAATAGCCCGAATTTCTTCGGAAATGTTGTCTTCCAAAGCTGGAATAGTTGCTGGCTTATTTGTGTAGACTTTAGACTTGACGTAGCCCCACAAAAAATAGTCTAAAGGCGTCAAATCGCATGATCTTGGTGGCCAACTTACCGGTCCATTCCTTGAGATGAATTGTTCTCCGAAGTTTTCCCTCAAAATGGCCATAGAATCGCGAGCTGTGTGGCATGTAGCGCCATCTTGTTGAAACCACATGTCAACCAAGTTCAGTTCTTCCATTTTTGGCAACAAAAAGTTTGTTAGCATTGAACGATAGCGATCGCCATTCACCGTAACGTTGCGTCCAACAGCATCTTTGAAAAAATACGGTCCAATGATTCCACCAGCGTACAAACCACACCAAACAGTGCATTTTTCGGGATGCATGGGCAGTTCTTGAACGGCTTCTGGTTGCTCTTCACTCCAAATGCGGCAATTTTGCTTATTTACGTAGCCATTCAACCAGAAATGAGCCTCATCGCTGAACAAAATTTGTCATTTTCGAACATTTCGAACCGAACACTGATTTTGGTAATAAAATTCAATGATTTGCAAGCGTTGCTCGTTAGTAAGTCTATTCATGATGAAATGTCAAAGCATACTGAGCATCTTTCTCTTTGACACCATGTCTGAAATCCCGCGTGATCTGTCAAATACTAATGCATGAAAATCCTAACCTCAAAAAAATCACCCATTATAAGATTCCAGTATGACAAGTTTCTGGCAGTAAGCAATATATGGTGTATACGTATCTTGACCTATAATAGAACTAGACATGCATTATGCTGTTCATTTATATGACTTAATTGACATAGTTTCTTCTTTCGTTCCACATCGACATTAATATTGCTTTAAAACTTTTTTCATTGTCAGAAAAATGCCACTCAAGTGACTTAAAATTGAAAAACCCATGAACAGATGTCCAGCCAAAGCTTATAAATGACAAAAAGTTCCCTATTGACAGCAGACAAAAACTAACCCAAGAGAAAAACCATTTCTAAGAGTCAATTTCAAAAATAGTAGAAAGAAAATAAAAGTTTAACGAAGAATAAAAAAAGAAGAAAATAACAATTTCCTGGTCACAAATCGAAGATGGAAAATAACAGAAGATGAAACAAGAAGATAAAACAAAGTTGAAACTGCAACAGAAAAAAATAATACTTAAACTCTTTTTTTTTTTTTCTTATAGTTTGTATAAAAAGCTTTATTCGGTTGGAACCTAAAGCCCCAAGTTTTGAATTCGCGGAAAATGTTAATAATATCTGGCATGATTTTTAGGTGATTATCGGGTGTTTTTTAAGAGATGGAGAACTTTGAATAATAATAAAAGACAGCAATATTGATGGAATTAATTTTGTATCATAAAGTTTGGAAACAATGGGCAGGTTCAAGCCACATAAGGGTCTTCATTTGCAGTCAACTTCATTCTTTGAACGTACATTTTGACCAAGGCACTTAGTTAGTTTTTCAACTGTCATGAATTTTAAATTGAGAACTTTACTTCGCAAACCTCTACTTTAAGTTCATAGTACAAAAAGTACCAAACAAATGTTGTCTACAAAACACTCCTCAAGCAGGCTACAAGTCCATCACGATTTGTATTTTGTATTGTAAAGAAATATTTATTAGTTATTTATTTTCAAATTGACAAGAAACCCAATTTCAAAAAGCATTAAATGAAGTTGTGCAGAAAATAAATAAATCATAGAGTAATAAAGTTAAGCTTTCAGTTGAATGATAAAACAAGATCAAATGTCATTTTGATAGAAGTAGACTTGACTTGATATTGATAGTAAGGGAGATTTTTCTTGACTAACTTTCCAGTAGTACCCGTGGCATGATGGTTAGTGCGTTGGACTGTCGTATTCCCTCACTTCCCTGGGAAATTATAGCTGTAGATTTGTTCAATTTTAATGATAAAGAATATCTTCTTATTACAGACAGCTACTCGGGATTTTTCGATTTTGTCTCCAAAATATGCCCAATCTAATGGTCTCGCTGAACGCTATGTTCAAATAGCAAAAGGGATGCTCAAAAAATGTGCCATAGACGAGTCAGATATCTACATCGCACTACTTAACTATAGGAACACATCACGGAACAGACTAGAACACTTTTACCTGCTCATAAAAATCTTCTTAAACCGAAAGTCGTAAGCAAAGTCCACGAAAATTTACACAGAGCCAGAAGTACAGATAAAAAGTTTGCTGATAGGGGAGCAAAACCATCACCTGAAGTGGGAATGCAGATAAAAAATAGAGAGTGGATTTCAGGCGAGATAGACAAAGTTGCAGAATCGCCACGCTCATTTATCGTACGAACAGACGACGCACGGTAGAACCTTTCATCGAAACTCCATCCACATTCATCCAACAACTGCGAAAATTCCAGTACAGAAAGAAGTTGTCACTATACCATTAGAACTTTACAACGGGTACTGCCTCTTGCGAGGAATTGCCAAATTCTCCAAGAGTAATTCTTGTCATGAAAAAGTGCTTCCTCAAATTAGCCGTTCGGATTCGGCGTATAAACTGTAGGTCCTCTCCATCCCTGCAATTACTCGCACACAGGAATGGTTGAGAGTTGTAAATCACTAGGCCCTGGTTCTCTACGGACTGTTGCGCCACCTAACTTATTTATTTTTAACTTTTTAGTCAACTTTCCATTAATGTTGACTTAATTGGAAGGTAATTTTTTGGCAGCTGGCCAATCAGATACTATCGGGTGATTTTTTAAGAGCTTGAGAACTTTTTAAAAAAAAAAAACGCATAAAATTTGCAAAATCTCATCGATTCTTTATTTGAAACGTTAGATTGGTCCATGACATTTACTTTTTGAAGATAATTTCATTTAAATGTTGACCGCGGCTGCGTCTTAGGTGGTCCATTCGGAAAGTCCAATTTTGGGTAACTTTTTCGAGCATTTCGGCCGGAATAGCCCGAATTTCTTCGGAAATGTTGTCTTCCAAAGCTGGAATAGTTGCTGGCTTATTTGTGTAGACTTTAGACTTGACGTAGCCCCACAAAAAATAGTCTAAAGGCGTCAAATCGCATGATCTTGGTGGCCAACTTACCGGTCCATTCCTTGAGATGAATTGTTCTCCGAAGTTTTCCCTCAAAATGGCCATAGAATCGCGAGCTGTGTGGCATGTAGCGCCATCTTGTTGAAACCACATGTCAACCAAGTTCAGTTCTTCCATTTTTGGCAACAAAAAGTTTGTTAGCATTGAACGATAGCGATCGCCATTCACCGTAACGTTGCGTCCAACAGCATCTTTGAAAAAATACGGTCCAATGATTCCACCAGCGTACAAACCACACCAAACAGTGCATTTTTCGGGATGCATGGGCAGTTCTTGAACGGCTTCTGGTTGCTCTTCACTCCAAATGCGGCAATTTTGCTTATTTACGTAGCCATTCAACCAGAAATGAGCCTCATCGCTGAACAAAATTTGTCGATAAAAAAGCGCGAAACACATTTCGAACCGAACACTGATTTTGGTAATAAAATTCAATGATTTGCAAGCGTTGCTCGTTAGTAAGTCTATTCATGATGAAATGTCAAAGCATACTGAGCATCTTTCTCTTTGACACCATGTCTGAAATCCCGCGTGATCTGTCAAATACTAATGCATGAAAATCCTAACCTCAAAAAAATCACCCTTAGAAACTTTTCTTACTTTCAAGTCCCTTATGTAGTCTGAACCTAACCAATTTAACCGAACCCTTCGATGTCAAAAAAGGCTTTAGACAAGGTGATGTGCTGTCTTGCGATTTCTTCAATATCATCCTTGAAAGAATAGTGCAGTTCTTCAACGTCAACACTAGAGGCGCTATCTTTTAAAAATTTGTCCCATTACTGGCATATGCTGATGAAATTGACATAATCAGAACAACTCAGCATGATGTCGATGGGGGTTTTGTGAGTGTTGAGGCAGAGGCGACAAAAATCGAACTAATTCTTCATTACATTTTCTAATAAATTTGGCCGATATATGGCGTCAATAGTGGCTTGAATATTGGTTTCCAATGATTCAAAAGTTATCCAATAACTTAACATATGCCCATAAAAAGTAAACGATAGAGCCGTAAGTTTCATGATCGAGAAGGCCAGTCAATAATATTACTTCTGATGGAAATAAAGTTGTCATCAAATTTAAGTGATTCATTTTTGGAAAAAAAAAATCAGTCAGCGTAGCTCGATACCGCTTTCTATTTACCATATCGTCAGCTCATTTTCATTTTGAAAGACATACGAAGCGATTATGCCCCAAGCATAAACAATCTATTTTAATGGATCTGTTGGTGATGAAGAAATAAACGCGCTAGAACATATCGAATGGAGATAAAGGAGGTTCAACGTAGCTTAGGACGTTAAAGCTTTGCATCAAGAAGCAAAGGAAGCCTCAAACAGTTGCGACAGTGAAACCCTCTTTAAGATGGTGTTCAAAATAACACTTGGTAAAAAATATCGACGGTGCCCTGCTTATTTCCGACGAGGACCATCTTAAAAGGTGGAAAAAGCATTTTGCTTTTAAACAACAACGTGCCACAGATATCTTCCTGATTACACACCGCATCCGCATTAAGGAAGAGATATGTATTGCACTGAAGAATAAGAGAGTGGTATGGCTAGAAACGACATTTCCGCAAAATTGTTTCAAGCAGCTCCAAAATTATCGAGCGAATTGCTGCTCGGTCATTAAGCCATGCGTCTCTGAATGCTTCCCAAAGAGTGGAAAAAGAAAATAATTGTTAAGCTCCCACAAAAAAATGAGACTTAATAAACTGGGGATTTCCTTTGGTCGCCAAAATAGCAGAGAAAATAGTTCTAGAACTCATTAGGCTCTAAACATCCAAGATTCCGCTCTGGCTTTACCTGCATTAATCACAGCTTACTTGGAGATATATGCTTGTTGCTATCTCATATGATAATGGATCTCCATCAAATGACCACAAGTATGGATAGAGAAACAGAAATCGTGATGCTGAACATCAACACGGAAAAAACTAAAACGTTCGGTCTTGGAACTTCTCAGTCGTTCTCTTTGATAAACATATTGTTCAACAACCAGTAGAGAAATTAGACAATTTCCAGTAACTGGGAAGTATTGTCTCTACGTAGTCGAATACGAACAAGATTTGGCTAGACGTATCGGGAAATCAAAGGCTGTTTCCGGGATGTTGTTGCAGGGCAGCCAATACAGTGGAACTCACTCACTCAAGAAGACAGAGAGTCGGGAAAGCGAGAGAATAATAGTTGAGGAGGAATCGTCGAAATAAGAGAGCTAGAGGGAGATCATTCCCAAAAATCATACACGGAGTAGTTGAAGATCCATTTCCCGCTAGGGTATGTTTACACACTTTTTGAGGAAGTAATGTAGAAATGAGCTCCATCACGAAGTGCTCTATGAACGTCGCGAACACATTTATTGTTCGTAGTAAATTTCTGCAATTTGAAAGCGTTGTTCTGGAGTTAAGGGATTTATAATGAATTACCAAACCATGCTGAACAAAAATTTCAACACAGCTTGACATTCTCAGCTGTCAAGAAACACTTTTTTTAAAAGAAATTTTAATTAAATTCTACATATGTATATTGTCTTTCCTTGGTGCATTTTAAGAAATCCGGACGATGTTGATCTATTTTTAGGAGCGATAAGATGCAACCTTGTCGTGTGATTAATTGAAGTACAGAGACAGAAAGATATTATTTCCTTTGTTAGGAAAAAATATTGAACTGTCCAACGGAGGAGGAAGTACATGATAGGACTTAACGAGGTTCTTCGGCATCAGCATTCCCCCACAAAAATCCACAACTTGCTATACAACATTCATCCAATCATACATCTAGATCAGAGCTACTTTCTATATATTATTCTGGGCTGAAACTGTTGCACCAACAACACTCATCGGGTATCACCTTCGAATTGCAGTCAGGACAGGATACGGTTTCCCATGTACATATATAACATCGACGACATGGATATCCTGATGGTTAAAATCTATTGGTCTGGTTTATCTTCCTGCAATATGGATTGTCAATGTGACGATGATAGTATAGGTATTGGACGTAGCTACCTTCGGTTGTGGAATTCAATGGAACGGAGTATCCAGTCAAGTGGAAATATTCTTCGATGTGTCTAAATGTAGAGTATGAAGTTATGTATCATTTTAATCAGATTTTTATCTGATTTTTGTTTGTGTCCCGTCAACGCTACTAAGGACTCTTATGTCTCTATCTACTAATAAGGCGTATTGGCGTGGAATCCTTGGGAACAAATTTTGTACAAATTATTCTCCTTTAGGATCCTCAAATCAAGAAAAATTCCTCTAACTATCAAGTCAAATCCATTTATGTAAAAACGACATCTAATCATGCTTTCTTCATTGAACTGAAAGCTGAACTTTTTTACTGTGTAATTTGTTTATTTTCTGCACCATTTCGTTTAATGTTAAGTAAATAAGGTATAAGTAATACAGAGTTTTTCAACAGGGATGCTACAAAAGTAGAGCGACAGGAACAGCAAAAGACGCCATATGTCTTGAAGATCTTTTGACATTTATCTTCAATGAGGTTTGCCATTTCATGATGGAAAGATATATGTACGAGCCAACAACGAGTCAAAATCATTAAAATTTACTACCGAAATTCGGAGTCAGTGGCCTCAACGTTAAGAGCGCTACGTCCAATTTATGGTTGTCATAATCATCCTAGCAGATCAACAATTGAGCGTCTAGTGGACAAATTTGAATCCACAGACAAGCACAGTACAAAATGTTCCCGTTCCAGTGAGACAAAGAAGTGCCAGTATAGTGTCGAGAATATTGACACATTTGTTTGGTGTGGTTTATGGGCCGGCGGCGTCATTGGGCCGTACTTCTTCCGTGATGATCAAGACCGGCACGTTACTGTGAATGGGGATCGCTACCGTTCAATGATAACCGAATATTTTTGGCCGTAATTGGATGATATGGACTTGGAGGACAAGTGGTTCCAACAGGACGGCGGCGGCGGCGCCACAAGCCACACAGCGAATGTCACAATCAATTTGTTGGACACCAAGTTTGGAGAACGTGTTATCTCACGAAATGGTTAAGTCGCTTGGCCGCATCGTGCGATTTGACGCCCGCCGTTAGACTATTTCATAGTAAGTTCGATAGATGAATTTCGTACGAATATCGATCGTGAAATTGCAGCAGTATTGGCCAATTTATGCTTGATGACAACCGTCGAAAATCGGGTTCAGCATCTGGACTTCTGCAAGCGTGCCAGAGGTGGCCATGCAAAAGAAATCGAGTTCCATCCATAATAGCATCGAACCAACTTTCACAAGAATAAAGAATTTTATTGATATCAAAAATCGTTTTTGTTTTATTTAAAAAAAAAAATTTTTTTAGCGCTGTTATTGACAAAGCCGATATTTCTCTACAATGCTTTAAAACGAGGCTTGTGGCAATTAAATACCTCAAATTTAATGACATTCATTTACTTATTGCTACAAACGCTCATTAGTAGAATATTTCAGATTCATCTTATTTTATATTTGGAAAATTGATCCGTGCAGAAATTATTCAATTTTAAATTGAAATAAGCATGGGTTCCGGAAAGATTTTGACAGCTATTAAAAGAGCAAAAAAATGCTTTCAAGGATTTAAGACTCTAAAGGAAGTTAAATTGAAAGGAGACTTAACAGAAGCAAGATATATAGTTGTAAGCAATTATCATTGTTCCACAAAACTGTGGAAAAGTCGAAAAGGCCGAAGCAACAACATTATGAGAAAAGCGGATAATTGCCCAAAATAAGACTCTAACAGCGACTAAATTGAGGGTCAAAATCGGAGTGTCAGCCAGCAAAGGTACAACGGTACGAAAGGTCCATACAAAAAAGGGATACTGTCCAGAGAAAAAAACTAAAAAAGAAACCTGTTTAAAGCAGTAAATGGAAACGTGTTGTCTTTTCGGATCAAATAGTTGCGATCTCAAGGCAACCTAGACTGAGATCCAATTAGCGCTGTAGTGCGCCGTTTTGATGCCAAAACTCGTTTGACCTGTGATAGAAAGGAAAAGATTTATAGAGAAGCTTCATAGCGATTATGTTAGAGCCATTTTGTCGCATTGAGAAAAAAGATTAGGTCTCTAATCTTTGTCTCAGATAGCTCATCTAGAAAGAATGCTTTCCCAAAGCATTTCATTCTAGTGCTTGCCAAAGCAGGACATTTGCAGAGGAAATGGATTATCGTTTCACTTTCTCTTTGGTCGCTACAACTACGGCAAAAGGTGTTGTAAGAGATACCCAACTTCTCTGCATGAACTCCTATAGGCCAATGTCCGGTACAAACCGCAACAATCCTGGCTATGTCTTGCCTTGGCCTGCATAGAAGATCGTTTGTACGGGTTTTATTATAGGTGGGCCATATCTTCCTAGATATAATGCAGTTGGGTAAATTGCTCCACCTTCGGTTTGATTCAGTTTGGTAGATGGAAAAGATTTTACCCTTCATAGCACCAAGAGGAATGTTAACCACTTCCGCAAGTGAGCTATGAAGGGCCGATCCTTGCCTGGCTAGCTCGTCAGCCCGTTCATTTCCCACGATACCACTATGGCCCGGAACCCAGATCAGGGTGACACCGAGGTTAATGTTTAGGCTCGCAAGCTCATCGCGACATTGCTGGACCAATTTAGATGAGGATGTAGCCGAGTTAATGGCTTTGATAGCTGCCTGACTGTCTGTGAAGATAGCCGCATTTCGGTTTTGGCTTTGTTTAAGTATCTTACATGCCTCCCTAATTGCCAGCAGTTCATCCTGAAAAACGCTAGCAAATTCAGGAAGCCTAAAGGATTTAGCTACATTTAGGGACTCAGAAAAGATCCCAGAACCAACTCCATCTTTGAGCCGTCAGTAAAGATGGTTGTATTGAAACCTATCGACACGATGTCATTCTCCCAATCTTCTCTGGATGGGAAAATAACCTTAAAACCCTTACTAAGGCTCAAAGTAGGAGTGCAGTAGTCAGTGTCTACCGAGATAATATCTGAGGGAATCAATTTCGTTGTGTTGCTGTGACCATAAGGTTTTGACAACCAACTGTTTGATTCCTTCAGCCTAATAGCGCTGCAGGAAACTATGTAGATATTTAATAAAAAGGTCGATTGGTAGAAGATCCAAAATAACGTTTAAGGCGTCCGTTGGGCAAGTACGCATGGCCCCTGTGGTGCCCACGCAAGCTGTTCTCTGAACCTTCTTTAGCTTATCGATATTATAGGCTTTGTTAAGAGCAGGCCACCACACAATCGAACCATAAGTTAGTACTACGGCTGTGTACGTCCATAAAATCATCTTCGACTGAAGTCCCCACTTTTTGCCGAAAGTTTTGCTGCAGGCGTAGAAGGCAACACAGGCCTTCTTAACCCGCACTTCAATATTTCGTTTCCAGTTTAATTTAGGGTCGAGTATAACTCCCAAATATTTTGCACTGGAAGACAATGATAGGATTTGACCGTTAAGTCGAGGTAGCGTGAAGGGCGGTACTTTAGTTTTGGTGGTAAAGAGCATCAGTTCAGTTTTACTTTGGTTAACTCCTAGACCACAACTAGTGGCCCAGCTGCTAACTTTCTTCAAAGCTGACTCCGTGATTTCACTAATCACAGAGGTGTACTTTCCTGACACCAATAGCACCAAATCATTTGCATAGGCTACCGCCTTTACTCCACATCTCTCTAATTTAACGAGAATTGTATCCATGACCAGAAGCCACAGAAGAGGAGAAAGGACACCACCCTGGGGTGTTCCCTTACTCACGTGTTTTGTTGCGATTGTATTGCCTAGAGTGGCTTGAATCTTCCTACCACTGAGCATGGAAATAATCCATTCTCGAATGAAGTATTCTACACCGAACTTAACGAGCGATTCTTCTATGGATTCGGTAAGGACGTTGTTAAAAGCACCTTCTATGTCTAAGAAGGTGGCAAGAGTAAATTCTTCATAAAGGATTGTTTTTTCTACAGTACGCACTACCTCATGGAGGGCAGTCTCCGTAGATTTGCCCTTAAGATAAGCATGCTGAGAGCTTTCGAGAGGTCGTCCATCTAGGATTTCTCTAATATTGTAATCAAAAATGCGCTCCAAGGTTTTAAGCACAAAAGATGTTAAGCTTATTGGTCTGAAATCCTTCGCGGATTCGTGACCACGCCTACCCACTTTCGGGATAAAAACTACCTTGGCCTGTCTCCACGACATGGGCACATGTTGGAGAAGGAGGCATCCTTTGAAAGTTTGTTCCAGCCATGAAGCTGCCACATCATGCAACTTTTGAAGCATAACTGGCAGTATGCCATCCATGCCTGGGGATTTATATGGAGAGAAAGTATTGATGGCTCACAAAATATTTTCTCTGGTTATAACAGAATTGACTTGCTCCACATGATCTACGTTTAGCTCAGCGGTTTCAAGCGGTTCGGGGTTATCACTCTCGCAACCCGGAAAGTGCGTCTTCATCAGTAGCTCAAGAGATTCGGCTGGAGAGGCTGTCCAGGTTCCATCAGGCTTTTTTAGAAATGAAGGATTACAATGTTCCTTCGATAAAACTTTGCTGAGCCTTGCAGAGTCCTTTATGTCTTCGATTGATTGACAGTATTCTCTCCAGCCTTGTCTTTTGGCTGATGACAGGGCTTGCTTGTAAATTTTAAGAGAGTCTTTATACGGTTGGTAAGACTTATGTTTGTGGCAGATATTGAAAATTGTCCTCTTCATTTTCCTAAGGCTGGACAATTCTTCATTCCACCAAGAAGGAAGGGTTTTACGGCTGTATTTAACTGGGCAAGAGACTCTAAAAGCTTTACTTATAGAAGTTTCAAAGGTTTTCACCTTTGATTCAAGGTCTACTATCGATTCTGTGAGATTCGGTAAGTTGCTCAGTTTGGAATTAGCAATTTGACTGAATTTCTTCCAGTCAGTTCTTTTGGGATTTCTATAAGGCGGATGATTTTTCGACTCGAAATTAATTTGAAAAAGAATCCACTTGTGATCCGAAAACGAATTCAAAGGGGAAACTCTCCAATTCTCCACTAATAAATTACGGTTGTTTACTAAAGTAACATCAAGCACATCCTCCCATCCATCATAATTTTCCGAGCTCGGAAAGACGAAAGTGGGAGTATTGCCTCTGTTACAAATGGTCATATTATGTGCAACAAAAAAATAAAAAAAAAGTGACTCACCTCGTTCGTTGATTTCAGAGCTTCCCCAAAGGGTATGCCGAGCATTCGCGTCGCGTCGCCTCCGATCAGAAGGTTTGCCTTTTCGATCTTAGCTTTGGTTATGATTTTGCACACCTCCTCCGGAGGTGATGGTGCATTGTGGGCAGAGTAGAAAGAGGCCAGCAGCAAACACTGTGTATTATTGTCTTCGAATCTGACTAAATACCTTAATCAAAAGCTAATTGTGATGCATTGAGCAACATTTCCTCTGATAACTGTTTAAGAAAAACTATCCCAAACCGTCTTATATAAAGAAATGTAAAGCCATAAAATGTAAACCAAAGACACTCTATATAGTAGAGTGTCTTTTATGTAAAGATTTATTTTTTTCTAAAATTTTGCATGTGGTAAGATAACTTTATAAGTAGGTACCTAGTTAAATTTTTGATTTTGGGGATTTCCAAATTACCCTCCAATTTAATTAAATTGCAATGGAAAATGGAAAATACGTTCCTATCCACAAATATGTACAAAACTTCTGAAGTTTGTATTTCCAATCTAAAAGCAACTCTTTTTTTATCAAAGTTAATTCAAAAAAATTCCTCTCAGCAGCAGCTGAGCTGTGAGGAAGTAACATCAAGTTATAAACGAACTTTCTTAAATTTTGAAAACAATATTCATTTAAACCGTTTTTATGATAACTGACCTTTTCCCAAAATTCTGACATGTCCATTTATCCGTAAGATTATAGTTGTGTTCACTGAGGTTTTGTCTAGATCAGAACAGCACAGGACAGCACAGTCTCGTGAGAAACGTCAAATCAAGTTAGAACAGTCAGTTAAACGGCAGTTGTCAAAAAAAAACAAAACAAATTGCAAAAAGTGTGAATTTTTTGTTTCTCGCTTATTTTTTTTTTCATTTTTTGTGTTTTTACTGTGAAAAATATTATTAAAAATTATTAAAATGGAAAATCAAGTGATTGGTAAGATAATACTAAATGAAAATGTTAGTGGTTCAGACACCGATAGTGATTTTTCGTCGGATTCCTCTTCAGATGATTGGAATGAAAGTGTGACGAATTCTATTACCTTTTCTTTGATAAAATGTAAAAGAAATTGCATTGAAAGTTATTATATTATATTTTATAATTATTTAATTAAACAAATTGGCAAAATAACTTTATTTTAATTTTTTTTAAATCACGAGAAAAAAAAATACAAAGCACAGCCAAATCAAAACGTAAACAAAAAAAATGACAACTTCGATTTTGACATTTCTCACGAGTCTGTTCTAACCTGATCTGACTCAAAAGCAAGAACAGAAAATCCTGTTCTAAACTGTTCTAGGTTTGTCAATGAACAGGAAAGTAGAACAGTTCAGCACAGAAAAAACCTCAATGAACAGCAAAAAGCTGTACTTTTCTGTCTAGAACAAAAACACTCTATTACCAAGACCGGAATCTCAGACTGACATTTCGGTTTGCCTACAAGCTAAAAAGCACTAAATGTGAGAAAGTGTGCGTGAAATGATGCAAAAAACCAAACACATTCTCACAATTAGTGCTTTGGCCCATCAAAATGCTTCATTATAGTAATCAGCCCCATCTAAATGCTTCATTTTGAATGTTTCATGGCCTCGTTCAAAAACTAAACAATCCTTACCATCAGAATCTTAAGTGCTGACATGGTCTTAAATTGGAAGATTTGTAAAGCTTTTTAATTTCCATCCAAATAAATGTTGTAAATGTATATTAAATAAAATAAAATTGACCAAATACATATTATTTAATGATTTATTAGTTTATTTTTATTTATTTTGTTTACTTAAATAATTTGCGAACGCAACATGCGCTGCAACCGGTTAAGTATAGTTATTGCAAATGGGCAAAAGTGTAACTTTGTAAAACAACAAAACAGACAATTTTTTCAGCTGTAGTTTGCTTAGAGCATTTTTTTTTTGCGGAATAAAAATTTGAGAGAACCACGTTTTAAAAATAAGTTGCATAAATAAGTGTAAAGCATCTTTAAGGAATAGAAATGGGCAATATGTTTACACACAATACCAACTAAATGAGTGCAATAAATAGATTTAAGTAACTTTTTTTTTATTCCAGTATGGGGAAACCGAACACCCAATAGAAAAAAACGCTATACGCGCCAAAATCCATACTTCTTGGCTAAATAATGTTATCTTCTATGACGCATAAAATTACGAATTTTGTAGCGTATGAAAATTTCTAGACATTTTACAATCTGAAGAATTAATTATGCTATAAAATAATTGGCTGCTATTAATACTAATTTTTTTTTTTTAAAGTTGATGAAGGTTAGCCGAAGCGGAAATTTCTTTAATGAACATACCTTAAATATTATTGGCTTTCTCAAAAATATTTTTCTACACTAATCTCTGCTTTATACCTGAAACTATTGTTTATGTATATTTTCTTCCATGTTCTGCATTTATGAAATGTATTCTATGGAAGTATTTACTATATTAAGAAAAACATGTACGTAAAACTCATTCATTTGTTTCACCTTTAGCAGCACTTTTACTAAACATACCCTTCAAACAATAATAAGTAAACTTGAACTTTGGTAACGAAACATTTTTAAGAAATGAATGAAAATTGTATTTTGCGTTAAACTGTGGAAACTCACTAAAAAAAACTTCTGTACGTTAACAATAAACATTCATGACGATTACATGTTCTATTGAATTAGTTGTGCATGAATTCAGAACGAAGACGTTTTTATTTTGTGATATATGTCAAAATCTGTATTTTATTTGCTCTGAATTTATTCAACAGATTCGCTATAATCGTTCTGATTACTTTTTTAAAACATTGGTGTTCCTTTGATGCATAGTTTTTTTTGATAGCAAATACATGTATGCTTCCATCAATCAAGAATGTTATGGATAAGATATTTTTCGATTATAACTATTTTTTTAAATATAATATTTATTAATCAAAATGGAATTTAAAAATAGTTGCAAGCTAAAATCATTAAAAACAAACTATAAATACATTTGGATTAATTAAATTGATACAGATTTTAATTACTTGCAAAACAAATATTTGGGCCGTTCATTAACGAAAATTTATTAGAATTCGATACAAAAATTGCGCTCGCACCCTTAATTTGATGGTTCTTCGAACGCATCTTTGATACAAAAATCCGAGGTTAATTTTGAAATTTGAAGAATTTCGTAGTGATTTTTGTAAATTAGTGAATTAATTATAATAAACTGATGGTGAACATGCTTTTTTGAAGACAAAAATGTACATTGGTTCGCTATCAACAAAATGACTGCAAAATTAAAGCTTAAAACTGACTTCTTCATCGAAAAAAAGTAAAAAGAAAAACCTGAAAAAAACTTATTAACCCCTCCATTTTGTTTTTGCTGTGCAAAATGCCGCTAGCCCACGGCATCTTTTTTTTTTGTTTGGGCTCACATCTATTCATGGATTAATTGTCAAAATTACAAATACAACAATGTAAACAAACGGGTTTTGAAGAGTGAAACGTACGAAAGATTCCGGTCTTGGTAATAGAGTGTTTTTGGTCTAGAACAGTCCAGCACAGCGTCACTGAACACACTTTATATCGGGGTATAGACTGTTGTGTTGTTGAAACTGTGTGATGTAGTTTCAACAATATGACTGATATCAAATGCTAAAATTCAGAAAACTTATTATGATGCAATAAAAGTTTGGATATGTTATTGTTATAGTTATGTAGCTCGGTCTGATGGATGAACCACCTGAAACAAGTAACCATTAAAAATGCATCTCTTGGTTAAACAAATTTGGATTGTTGACAAGTTTTCTAAATGACGACACGGGGCCAAAAATATGGGCCTCTTTTGAGAAGATGATTTTTGTATCCAAATCAGAATCTGGGGCTTATACTTTCAGTAATCAACAGACTATCAAATGTGTTTATTTTTTGTTAATGAACGCACACTTAAGGGGTTCTTTGTACCCTTTTTATGACAAGTACACAGTGCGAGCATGATTGTGACTTTGTGGGTCTTTTAAACTTGCTGAGGGTACTGTCGTTAAGTTTAGTTGTCGATAAGTTTATGGTTTTAAGGCTTGAATTCTTGAACCAGTACAAATTTTTAGGCAATTTGGAATAAAATTATAACCCGGATTCATTCTCTGACCATGCCAAATTTAGGCTGTCAATACTGATTTGATATTTGTGGGTCTTTTCGATGTGTGACAGTTGTGGTAACATAATTTTTGGAAAAAAAACTATTAATACAGATACCATAATACAAGGATTTTGGTTCTCTAAGTTCCTCAAAACTCAATTTTAAGGATTATACAAAGATATATATAATTGACTTTTAAGGGAAAATGTTTAGAATTTTTATTTATGAACCCTTTTGACAAAATTTCACTATATTTTCCAAATCCACTGCCCTATACCATTAGTCATTTTGTATGAGCAAGACTTTCAAGGAAAAACAAATAAGTAACATTCTTATTGAGAAAACTGTCTTCATAAGTTTAAAAAACACCTTGGTGTAGCCTTCTACCAATATTATTACAACAATTACTACGAGTATTGTTGTTTAATTTCAAGATCAAAGCCGCAATTTATAATTGATTGATTGATATCATCATTATCTTTGACTCAACACACATTTTTTTATTCCACTTGAAAGCTTCATGTTAAAACATTAATTGCAGTTGCATTTTCTTCAAATATTTACAAAAGAGAATTTTTGTATTATTAAGTGTCATAAATTTAAGTATAAATATCTTCATTAGTCGAAATTAAAAAGTTAAGTCTCACAATGAAGGCAATAAGTAAGTTTGATTTTATAGAGCATTCGACTAGATATAATTTTTAAATTCCTTTTTCTTTTTCTTCTTTAAGTTTCTTTAGTTTTCTTGGTCGCCATTTTTGGCATTGTCCTTGGATACTCAGATCTTCGCGATGGCCGTCCTGGATGTGAAACAGATAGGGAATTACAACAAGTGTATTACAGAAATTTCTGGGATGCCAATGCCTATTGGGTATGCAAGAAGAAAGGAGTTCCAGCTACAGCAATGCGTTGTGACGAAGGTGGTTATCAGGCAAGATTAAGAAAATGTGTTAGCTGGGATGATTGGGAATGGGAAGATCCTGTTGCTCCACCATCAATTGCTCATTAAGTGAATAAGCAAATTGTCATAATAATTGAACATTTTTAAACTGATGGACCTCTAATATAATATTTTTGCTCTATAAAATTATTAATAAATATATATGTATATATAATATATATTTACGTTGCCCAAGAAATAAATAAATTAAATGTTTTGCTTATCTACGAAAAACCCAAGATTTGTGTAAGTATACTTTAAAGCTGATTCCGAAGAAGATATTGAACGACTTGTCGCAAATTATTAAAAGACATTCGGAAATAAAAAACACTCTCAAGTCGATTGTATTTTTACAGAATATTATTAAGCATTTGACAAATAAGGTCATTAAATTCTCCTTAGTAAGTTAAGGAAAATTGGACTTAACGACCGTTTTGTTATGCGGATTTCGTAATATCTTAAAAATAGATATCATCTTCAGGAGTTGCACTTCATGTCAACTTAAATTCAATTCTGGTATAGGTACATCATGGAAGTCACCTTGGTTCATTACTGTTTTTTTTATTTATTAATGACTTGCTTTCTGTTTCAAATAAATTCTTTATCATTCATTTATGCAGATGATGTTAAAATTTTTGAATTATTTATTCCATGAATGATTGCAAAGATCTACAAGAAGATCTAAATAAATTTTGGGAATAGTGAAATAAAAATTGTTTGATTTTAAATATTGACAAATGTGGGACAATGTGCTTAACACGCAAAACTAGCTAGCAAAACTATTGGTTTTGTCAAAAGATTATTAAAATTTTGTATGGTTCAACGACGCTTCGACCGACTATCGTATTAACGCTCTTTGGGTAAAAGCAAAAATATTGATAATCCTCAGAAATAACATAGCGAAGAGAAGTTTGTCAAGCCGTAACGACTCCAATACACGGCACCAATCGCTTGTTGACGTGCGACAGTTGGTTTCCCACCATCCCTCTGCTAACCAGAATGTTAGGTGAACCTTTCAAATTGTTTCTGACTGCAATTAGTAGAAGAAATAAACAAGAGATTCCTCTAGAGATGACGATATCGTCGAAGAATCATCCTGAAACATATAGTTCTGCCACACCAGGAATATAACTTTGCTATTAAGTAGACCGAAGAAGAATAAAGTCGTCCTGGTATTTTCGACTTATCTCCATACCCGAGAAATAACGCACGGTAAGCCAAATATCATTCTTCACTTTATTGATACAAAAGAAGGGACGTATACTTTTGATCAATTATGCCATGCATATACAGTCCCTCGGAGAACAAACAGGTGGCCGATGCGGATGTTTTTCGGTATGCGTGATCAAGAAGCAGTGAATGCTCGAATTCTGTGGAAACTCAAAGTAAGCGACGAACGGCTGGTAGTTCACTTCTGCGATCATAGTGCTAAAAAAAATAATCGATCATCTCACCTTCCTCATGCTACGAAAGAGATTAGAGGAACCATGTCTGAGGAAAGAGCTGCGTAATATAAACCATATACAAAACGTTACTTTTGACCAGACACAGAGGGGCGTACAATGCAATCAAACGTCTCGAGACTCTAGCCTTCAATATTGCAAGATAGTGAAGTTCTGATTTTTTTTTTTTGGAAAAAAGCAATTTTTCCAGACTATTGGCTTGTACAGCAAGTTTTTAAAACCTCATCTTTGAATTAAGTAACCAAAATCATGAGCAATTTTGACGAACATTCCAAAAACCATAATTAAATTAGCTAAGTCTTGAAATATCCACACATCTTGTTCAATTGGGTTTTTCATAGTGGGGTAATGAGTTACCCTGTGAAGCCTGGAGGAGGTATGACCGCTAAAGGTAAAGTCAGTTCAGATGTCCAGTATCAGCTTAAAATCTAATGATGATGGTATCGACGAACCAATTGTTAAATAAAGACAAAATCATTTTAAGATCACAAATTTCTCGATCACTTTTTGCTTTAAGAATTCTTTTATTATGTCTTCATTGTTTTTCAGTTAATTTCAAATATTGTGAAATAATTTCTCTGTTTCACTTAAACAAGCTTTAAATCAAAAGAAAATTCTGTTGATAATTATTGCAAACAAAATATCATCATTTAATAATTATCAGTGCATCCCGTTATTGTTCTCCACGATTCCCATGGAATACATCCCAAATAACCATCATGTGCAACAAATCCTCTATTTTCAGCACAACGTAATACCAATGGCTCAGAACTGCTACTGCTGCACAAATAATACGATGTAGGATCATTTGGTACAGGATGTGGACTAACAGAGTTAGCTCCTTCACACGACTTAATTGTTGGTACATTTTTTCTCAAAATACACCCATCATTCCATTCTTCCCAGCGGACACATCCAGAAACGGTGTCATTGCTTTTGAAACCATATCCAGTGTTGCAACTTGTCACTGCAGCTTTATTTGTCTTCGAATCGCAATAGCTAATGTGGGTGGGATTTATTGTGCCCCATGTTTGATCGGTAAACAGACATTCTTCACTCAAGACCGCACTGATCCCCAAGACAGTAAACAAACAAAGAATTTTAAAAACTGAAATTTGGTAAAACAAATATTTTAAAAAACTGTTTTTCTAATCCTAAATTTTACATTTGTATACCTTTAAACATTTTAGATATTTGTTTGCTACTGAATATTGATTGATACTAACTTACAAAAATCAAATATTTGCTTGCTTAAGTTTTTTTTAATAAAAAATTAATTAATACCTATCTAGGGTATCAGCTTGATAATTCGGTTGATAACAAACGTATTTATGTATATACAAGTTAATCAATTCACCATACTCTGATTTAATTAATTTTTGTATTGATAATTGTTATGTGTTGAAATATAAATATTTTTAAAAAAGATACTAAAAATATGAACAAAATATATTATTTAAGTGATAACTTCTTCGGGGATCTACACATTTCTTTTGAATTGTTCATCAATTTCTACATAATAATGATATCAATATGATTTTAACAATCAAACTATAATCATAAGTGGGAGAAGTACACATTGAACTAAGTACCACCAGGTAATGGAAAGTGGATGATTCAGTTTGCAATATGATTCAGTCTAGACATTTTGAATTAAAAAATAAGAAATGTACTAAAAGTTTAATGTCTTAAATTAGAAAAATAAATGATATAAAATGAAGGAATACTTAACGAATTGGTTCTGATTTTCGTTTTTAGTACAATTTGGGTATTGGATTCTTCCATTAGCTTTACTCCACGTTCGGCTGTCACGTTGACAATTTTTAAAGATTCTACTATTTTCTTTGCCGTCTTATAATTTGGTTGATCATTCCAACTGTTGGATCACTGCAAAAATTCTTAGAAAATATAAATATTTCAAAAAGTTTTATGGTTTTACCTGACGTTAGATCTAATAGAAGATTTTAGGTTGGCTTCAAATGTAATTTCTTCTTTTCTTGCTCGTTTTCTTCAAAAAATTTAGAAACCATTTTTCGGTTCTCTTTAACATTAACCTATTATCAAAAAATGAAAATGTTACACATTCCTTATTCAGGAACGAGGATTAAGGAACGTTTTTATTGCAATATCAGCTTCTCTATATGAATTAAGTCTTGTTAGAAAATGTAAGTCATTTAATGCTGATTCTTAGTCCAATTTTCTGGCGAATCAATATAATTTTAAGGCAATACATTTTTTTTGCTATCCACCAGCTTCAGAAATTCATCTCAAGGGAAATTTTTTCTAAGATTTTTTAAAGCAATTACCAAAATTTTCTTCCCGTACACCTGCAAGGACGTTTTCCTTTTCGCCCAAGCACCAAATGCAAAATATATATTGATCAATGCTTTTCCATAGAGTTTTAAATCTTTTTAAAAGACAAACAACGGGGCCAGAAGATGGATCAAATTTTGAGACGCATTGAAAACTTGTTAAAGAACAGTTTTTAAAATGTGATATCTGCAAGCTAGGTAAAGAATCTCTCAATTAATTTTATTTTCTAACAGGACACAAGCCATATTCAAGCTTCTTAGACGCAGTTGTATCAAAGATAAAAGCATGCACTTTAACTATTAATGACCAATTTTGCAACAGTTCATGTTAAGCAGATGATACTTCAATACTATTCCCAGCTGTAAGTTCTGGAAGGAGTTGTTCAAAATTTAGAGCTGCAGCAATTATTGAAAGCCTGTCAACTTTACCTTGGCCAGTTATATCAGGAAGGAGTTTTGAGTTTTAAGTTCCAAGCTGGCAAATTAGGCTTTACTTGGTATTGCTGTTTTTTTTTCGTAGAATTAATGTTGACGGGAAAGCCTTATAATAAAATGTATGGAATTCATGAAAGTGGTTTCGATACAGGCTGCCGCGGCATCTCTGTCACTGACTTTACATTTATCAAGTACTGCCAATAGGCTGTGAGTAAGAATATCAACTCTTGCTCTTTTTATGCCCGATGGCCCTAGCTCTAGCGACTCAGAGGTATGATTTTCTTCTTCAAGCTCTACTTCGTCAGATGAAGAAAGTTTCCTATTTTTGCTGTTTTCCTGTAGTACCCGCAAAGCTAAGTTCGATTGCAACCGGGAAAGGAAGTTTAGTTCTTCAGATAAAACATCCTTTCCAAACATACTTCTACAACCCTCTATAGAATAGCAGGTGTTCAGTGCTCAAAACAACAGCCGGTTAGAAATATAGATGGTTTCCTGCTGATTTCGGATAAGGACGTGGAAGTAACATTTGGTATTTGACAGCAACTGATATCTTCTGAGTTGTCCGATACAATAAATTCCGGAATACGCACCACACCCCCCAGTAAAAGATATGTACCGCGATAAAAGCACTGAAAAACAACAAAGCGGTAGGGCTAGAAGGCATTCCTACAGATTTATTGTAAGCAGCGCCAAGTTGATCGAGCTAGTTGCTGACACCGGTTATAGAAACAGCAAGGGTCTCTGAACGTCAAAAAGGGGTTTATCTGGCTTGCTTTACGGAAGAGAGGTGTTCCTGATAAGCTCATCTCTATTATCAAGGCGACTTATGATGGGTCTAAATGTCACACCTTATACACGGAGTTAGCATTTTAGAAGAGTTTCAAGTTTAAAGTGGAGTCAGACATAAGTAGAAAAATTAGAGAGTTTTGAGTATCTTCGAAGTATGGTATTTGCGGATGGTGGACCCGAACAAGATATCGCTAGCCGTATCGGGAAAACTAAGACTGCTTTCGGGATGTGGGCCAATGTGTGAAGGAACAACTCTCTCAGCTTGAATACAAAGCTACGACTGTTCCGATCAAACGTCAAATTAGTACTGTTATACGATTGCAACACCTGAAAACAATTACCACGAAACTGCAGAGCTTCATTAATAGGTGTCTACGAAACATCTTACGGGTTGTCTGGTCCAATTGTATATCCAATGAAGAACTATATAGGATAACGGGTCAGGATCTCATTGTTCCTATTATACGAAGGTGCAATTGGCAGTGGGATGGACACACGCTTCAAAAAGGTAATTAATGTTATGCAGAACAAGAAATGCAATACTCAAGAAGGCAGAGGAGTCCGAAGACCGAGAAGCACGTGGAGAAGAAGAGTCGAGGGGGAATCGTCGAGATTAAAGAGCTGAAGAGACACATCGCCGGAAACTGCACACGATAGCGCTTAGGAGTAGTTAATTCCCTATGTACCGCTAGGGATAACCCACAAAAACATACTTCTTCTTGTTTCATGCATCACAGGACATTTATGGAAAAAATACATCTTTTCTTTCCTTCAAACTAAATAACTCGCATAGCAATGGTATTACTTTTCGATAGGAGAGTTCAACTTGTTATTTAAATATCGTTGATACTGTATATCATGCTGTAAATTCATTCTTGTGCTTCAGTTGCATAACCTAATCTTACTTTCTAATCCGTAGCAGACGTCAATTTTTATTGTGAAAGCATCCATTTTAAGCATTAATTCTGCAAGATTTCCATATTAACTTATTCCGCAAGCTCTATCCACTCTTTGTATCAGCTTGACTTTGAGTGCCTCACAAGTCCTCTCCTTTCGTTCACCACTCTAGCATTTATTTCTCCTACGAAAAATAGTTTAGAAGCTTTGAACTCATAATAAAATCCTAGATTTGATCGAAATTCGTTTCTCAATGGTTGACATAACAGAAAAAAGGTTTAAATAAAACGTTAACGTCTATAGCCCATAAACCAAATTTTGACAAGACCAAGAATTAATACAAAAAATATTGCAATGTCCAAAAAGCAGTGTGAATTTGTGGTCATTTATTAAGAATATGAGAGATTTTTCCTCTTCTATTCGATTCCTATACCAGTTTGACGAATTTTTTGCACAAACTTTCGTACATCAGGCCAATGGGGTATGATACTAACTTTCTGTCAATATGTACAGCTGGAATCAACTGCCAATTTCAAAATGTTCTATGATTTAAAAAGTAACCGCTAGATGGCTCACCCTGCACGTAAAAAGTTATCATTTAAATACCTCACTGAAAGGCACTGTCAAAACAATTCTTAAATGATGATGGAAGTAAAGTTGTTAACTTATTAATTGTTACACCTGATCTGATTAATCGTTTTTATTAGATCCTTGACACCCATTTTGAATTTCCCAAGCTTTTAATAAATTTGAAAAGAAAAACACAAACTATTTAAACAGTTTTTTATTTACTTAGATGTCAGAAGTTTAAAAGCCTTTAAATATTGATATATCCTTAAAGTTCAACACTAAAAAACTAGGATATAAAAATTCAAACATTCTTGCAAAACCTCAAATAACATATAACCATACACATAAGGACGAATGAAAACCCTACTCCACTGGCTTCCTTCACAAAATCAATAAAAATAATAATAACGACTAAGATAAACGAAGAAGAAGAAAAAGAAGAAGAATAAGAAGAAGAAAGCAAATATATAAAGTTTTCTTCAAATATTTTCATGGGAAAATATACAAGATTCCAACAAAAAAGAAGAAAAGAAAAGCAGAGATCCAAGTCAAAAGAGTTTTTTTTTTGGTCCTCGTTGGTTTTCTTTTTGAAGCGGTCTCATCCTTTTATCATGGAATTTTCTTCATTCGGCATATGCGAAGTCCTTTTTTCATTCTCTTATTTTTATATATTACCAAGTTGAACCTAACGTTTCCGTATTTTTTTTTTCTTTATATTTTGCGAAGGTTTTTCCTTCTTCTTCTATTTTTTGTAGTCATAAACTTCTACCACACATGTTATTTTTTACTTTTTTTTTGTGTTTAAAAAATTTTCAGGAGTTTTGCAATTTTTTCTTTTAAATAAGAACCTCTAACAAGGACAATATTTGGGTATGATTTAACAGTCAGTGAAATTTATGTGGCAAAAAAATTTTTGTAAAATCAAAAAAGCACTTATTGGAAAGAAGTATTTTATAGAAGAGTTGGAAAATAATGATTGCAACCAAAAATTCAATATCTATAACTTGTAATCATCCATACTTGTTTCAATAACTTTAAAATGCAATTTAACAATTTCAACTACTAATTACATGTTCTTAAAAAGCATCAATTGCCTGCAATTGTATTACGTCAATGTAATTGAAAACAAAAATATTTAACAAATAAGCAGTAATGATTACTTGATAATTATTTTCGTCAATTACATTTACGCGAGCTTACAAAATGATTTGCCCAAATGATAAGTTCTTTTATGCTTTTATTTTAATGAACTATTAAAAAAAAGGAAACAATTACCTTACTTGAACTTGGACACATTACAAAAAATGTTATTTTTTTTTAATTACGTCACATTTAATTGTTATGGAAAGAAGATCAATTACTAATTATCAAGGGCGGATCCAGACTCAAGCACACACTTAACATATATACGAGTTTTTACTCACCGCTTAAAAATGTTCTATAATGTTCCGTAAAGGAGGCTAACAAAATTTAAATAACATAATGTGTATCTTAACCTTAAATTTACATATTTCAAGGGCTAAAGTGACAACTTTAGTTATACAATTATTTTAGAAGACTTTTGTCCAGAAAGGTGTGGTCTAACTATTTAATTTGGACGACTCCCTACATATGAAAGCATTTCAAGATTGCAGCAGTTTTCTAATTATACCATGTTTAAGAGCTAAAACACAATAGTTGAGAGGGTTTTTGTTGCTTTCATGCAGAAATGTAAGAAATTGTTTTGAAACGTAGCTTTTTTCCAAAAATAGTATATTCTTTTTTTGTTGCCATTTCTATTAATGCGAAAAACGCTACAAAAATTCAAAACCCAAAAATGAGAAAGAATCTGATGTTAAGAATTTTCTGGCTTTTTTCTATGAACATCCTCATTAGTTCTTGAGAAAACTTAAAAACAAAATAATGATTCTGCAAGGGGTATCCTTTTGGAGCAATGCCAAAATATGTTTTTCTTGTAGAAAGAAGCCAATTAAGAACAAACAATTTAGAGAAAGTTTTAAAAAAATCTATCGGTTCATTTTTGAAAGAAAACGAATTTTCGATTTATAACTGCTGTTATTTTTCGTATTAAAAAAAATGAAAAAAAACGCCTTACGCTGATAGACTTAAATCTTAATTTTAATCGACACAATGGTTTGGACTGTAGGGGTCAGCACAGACAGACAGACGGATGGAATCAAGGGACCCACTTTTTTCTACTTTCTACCATCGTAATGTCATGTTTGATTAAAAGCTCGAGTTCGAAATTTTTACGAATGCAATACTTGCCATATAGTTCCTATATGTCGCAAGTAAAAATCACTTCAATGTTCACTATTTACATACGTATGTGCGTCATAAAAATAAGATGGAATTGAAGGCTAGTTTCAGGAATTTAAAGACAACTGAATATAAAATTGACGATCTCGAAAGCTGAATATTTGCTCTTTTTTTTAAAAATAAATTTTATGAAAATAATTTAAAGTATTACTAAAGTTT
Source organism: Eupeodes latifasciatus (assembly GCA_920104205.1). Taxonomy (NCBI): domain Eukaryota; kingdom Metazoa; phylum Arthropoda; class Insecta; order Diptera; family Syrphidae; genus Eupeodes; species Eupeodes latifasciatus. Next base: position 369,569,518 of record OV049924.1, read on the forward strand.
TTCCAAATTCTATATTGATTTAAAATAAACATTTAAGTTGTTTTTGACAGCAAACCGCTTTTTGGTGAATACCGTTAAATTACTAACAAATTTTTAGATGAAATACTTACTTATACAACTTATCTGTATAAGCTAAACGGATCATATGACCCCTCTGGATTGTCCATTGGTCAAAAGTTGATGAATTTGTGCTGCGTTTTTAGAATTGGGCTGAATTTCATATTATGTTCTTGGTTCAGTCCTCAGTTACGTAGTAGTACTTTTAGCAACAAAGTTTAAAGAAGTAAAATACAAATTTTGATTTCATATACAAAAATAAATACTCTTATGTATAAAAATGAATCGCAAAATGTGTTGGTTACCGCATAACTCAACAACGCCTGGACCAATTTGGCCAATTCTTTTTTTTAAATGTTCGTTGAAGTTCAAGGATGGTTTTTACGGTGAGAAAAATTCGAATAATTGCCGGAAAAACCATGAAAACAGCCCTTTTCTTTTTCCTATACAAATGTTTTCTAACTAAAATGTACTCAATTTCAGCTTTATTTCTATTGTATAAAGTTCATATTAAATAACAAGCACTCACTGTTGTCTAAGCAATGTATGTGTACATTAGGCCTGACCGCGCAGAATCGTTCAATGCATGATGCTTTTAACCAAGAGTTGCATCGAGAAAATCTGTATGATCTCAACACTTTGAAAGAATTAATTCAAATAAATCTTCCACTGTTGAATGAACTACAGAAGTATGTATTTGATACTCTTATGAAAGTAACAAATGATGAAACTGGAGGGATTTACTTCTTAGATACACCTGGTGATACAGGAACAACTTTTTTGATTTCATTAATATTAGCAACAATTCCCTCACAAAATAAAATTGCACTTGCACTCGCTTCGTCGGGATTCGCAGCAACTTTGCTTTAAGGTGGTCAAACAGCCCATTCAGCACTAAAATTGCCATTAAATATGCAAAGCAATGAAACTCCAACCTGCAACATTTCGAAGAACTCTGCAATGGCAAATGTTTCGCAGCAATGTAAATTGATTGTTTGGGATGAATGTGAGATGGCACATAAAAAATCTTTGGAGGTTTTAGACAGAACCTTAAAAGATCTACGAAGCAATAATAACAGAATTGGTGGTGCAATGATTTTGTTAGCAGGAGATTTTCGTCAAACATTGCCAGTGATTCAACGATCAATGCTAGCTGATGAAATCAATGCATGTCTAAAGTCCTCCAATTTGTGGAAACATGTCAAAGTGCTTCATTTAAGCAAGAACATGCGTGTCGAGTTGCAAAATGACCAATCTGGCAACATATTCTCTAAACAACTCATTGACATTGGTAATGGCAAATTTCTTATAGACATGTTGACTGGCTGCATTAACTTTCCTTAAAGTTTTTGTCATTAAACGCAATCAAAAGATGAACTTATTCAAACGGTGTTTCCAGATGTTTCTAAAAATTACAGAAACCATGATTGGTTGAGCGAACAAGCTATATTGGCTGCAAAAAACATAGATGTAAATGAATTAAATTTCAAAATTCAAGAACAAATTACAGGCGAATCGAGGATATATAAATCAACTATCCACCGGAATTTTTAAACTCGCTGGATTTTCCAGGATTGCCACCTCACAATCTTCAATTAAAGGTTGGATCAATAGTTATATATAATGTTGCGAAATATCAACCAACCGCGCCTTTGCAACGGTACACGGTTAGCGATAAAAAAATTACTAAACAACGTGATAGAAGCAACTATACTCAAAAGAAAGTATAAAGGAGAAGATGTTCTTATACCGCGCATCCCAATGATTCCGAGTGATGTGCCATTTGAGTTTTAACGACTACAGTTACCAGTGCGGCTTGCTTTTGCTATGACCATAAACAAGTTCCAGGGACAATCATTAAGTGTTTGTGGTATTAATCTAGAAAACCAATGTTTCTCACATGGTCAATTGTATGTTGCCTGTTCCCGTGTTTCCCATCAGATTTGTTTGTCTATGCGCCAAGTAATCAAACAAAAAACATCGTATATCACAAAGCACTACAATGATAATAAAACTGATTTCTGTTAATAATTATGATTCACATGATTAACAAAAAAGCGATTACTTCCTTTTAAACCCTTATATATGTTTCATTTAATTATTTTCCATTCACAACGCCCAGGTTGACGGTTCTGTTCAGGAGAATTTTTAGCCACGACTATAAAATACATACGTAGGAACAAAAAACTGCTACATTACAAATCTTTATGACAGGACGGTCTGTCGGGTCCGCTAGTTCAAAATAAAATAGGTGTCATATCCATTAACGCAATACAATAATTTTTAATTGAAGAGAATTCCTACGAAAATGCAAAAAAATTATCTTCCAGGGGGGGGGGGGGTTGTCATGAATACCATACATATCTTATGATCCCCCCTGTATCCGCCATTGCTAATTACATGTAATTGAAATAAAAGTTGAAATTATTTACAAAAATTTATCATTATTTTCCAATTCCGTTTTATAGCTATAAAAGTCCGTCAAGCTATACGGAAATTATGTATTTTTTGTAAAAAGTCAGTTTTTTGTTTAAAGATTTTGAAACGTCGAGATGTCGAGATTATATTCGAGAAATGAAAGCAATAAAATATGTAGTATTTTTTTCTTGTTAGGTTTTTGAATAATGTAAGAATCACTGGCTTAACAATTTACTAATTAGCAATTTTTTAAATATCTAGCAATTTACTAGTGACTCAAAAATATTAAACTTTTCTTTTCGTTTTGATAACTAAAATTCCCATTTATCAAATGAAAGGCATCCGAACATGTCTAAACAGTGACAGCTCGTGAAAATAAACAAAGAGAAGACATTATCTGATTTTAACTTTAGCAAAATTTTAAGAGAAATCAAGATGTTAAAGTCGTTTAAAATAAGGTAGATCATCTTTGAAGCTAAGAAAAATGCTAGAAACGGCTTTTACATTTTACTAAATTGTTTAAAATTTTACCCCACTGTCTTCAAATGTTATAAAATATTAACAAAAATATTTCTATGGAATAAACAAATTTTGAAGCTAGTCAGCCCTATCAAGAATTCCATCGTAATCGGAAGCTTTTACGAATCCCGAAAAAACTATTAACCATTCGTAGAATCGTAAAACTTTCCGATTACGATGAAATTCGTGATAGGCCTGAGAATTTTTCCCTGTGCGAAAGATACTTGGGTACAAAATGTTTTCGTAGGTTTTTTTTTTAAATCTTTTTTAAAAAGTCTAACTTTCAACTCTCGACCAATCCTGTGTGCGAGTCATGTTAGGGATGGAGGGGACCTACAATTTTTAGACGAATCCGAACTGCTTATTTGAGAAAGCACTTTTTGTGACAAGTATTACTCTCGGGGTATTTGTCTATTCCTCGCAGGATGCAGTATCCGTGTTTAGTTGGCATAGACAGGGATTGAACCCAAGACCTCTAGCATGACAGTCCTACGCATTACCTATTGCGCGTTGGATACTACAATATTTTTTATAAGATGAAATTCGGACAACGACACTAAAGTTACCCTCTGTAAGACACTGACCACCCCGGTTCTTATTATGGAGCTTATAGGCATTAACCTTGTTAAAGAAAGACAAAACATCGTATGATACTTCGAGAGAAAAGTCCTTCGGGTGATCTTTGGTCTACGGAGTGGATCTCAACCAACTTTGCATGCGAAATTGGAGACAACTAGCTAGGGAACGAGCTAGCTGAAGAAGCGCGTTAGTTGAACCTTAGGTGCGTCTCGGACTGTAGAGCTATTTTTAGTTAGTAAGTAGCTATTTATTTTTTGCAAGGTATATGAGTCGAAAATTAATAATTAGAGTCCAGTCAAAATAAAAATAAAATTCATTAAACGTAGGAATAATTCGCATAGGTATCGATGGAAATTGTTAGAGATATTAAGTACATCGTTATTAAAAAGAGACAAAAACTAACCAAAAATTCCACGTGAGCATAAAATGTATTTAAGGATTTTTGTCGAAAATGTATGTTTTAGGCTGCAACTTTTGAACAGAAATTGCTACAGAAAAGTTTTTCAGCTCGACTTAAAAATAACTTAAGTAACTTTTTTTTTCTACGCGCAAACGTGTAGTACCAGTGAAGTATTGGGTTCAATCCCTGCCTGTGCCACCTTAAAGTATTTTCCGACGTGTACTGTGAAGTGCTTTCTCAAACTACCATTTCATATTTGATATGTAAACTGTAGGTTCCCTATATTCCTGACATTTCTGGCACACAGGGATGGTTGAGAGTTGTTAGTCACTAGGCCCTGGTTCTTTATGAGCTCTTCCCAAAAATACCAAGTGATCACATAAAGTATTCGAGTTTTTGAAATTTATATTATTATCTTAGCCTTCATAGCTAACACGTTCAAATTTAAATTTTGAGGCTAACGCTTGTTATTAGCCACTAACAAAGTTGTCAAACAAGCTATATGATACTTTTCAACAACATTGCCGTTTAAGAGTTAAGATGAAAAAATGGATTTTTAACTTTTCGCAATATTTGAACAAAATATATAATTTAAAAAAAGAATAATAAGTAGGTACACGTAAATAAAACTAAATTTATTACATCAAGGGCTTTTAGATACAAAGAACCGTTTAGGCATAATATGCAAAAAAGTGATATTTTTTACATTTGACACTTTTTGAAACCGCTGTAACTTCTAAACGCTAGCTCGAAGAACAAAAAGTAAGGTTATTTTGTAGTACATCGCATGATCTAAAGTCTTAGTGACAAACTTTTTTGTAGCATTTACCATTCACATTTTCGACAAACCTTGATAAGTTTTGATACTAACGTGGGATTTTTAGGGACTTTTTGTCACTTGTTACTGACGATGCTCCCAGTGTCTGTACTTATTTGAATCGATATTCAATTAATTCCGAAGTTACATTTCTATTTTGACATTTATTTTGCAAAAATTGTCAATTCGAATTCTTCAAAAATAATACTAGATATTTTGAACATTAGGCGTGATTTTTTAGAAAAGCTATTCGCTGTAAAGGACGATTTGAAATACATTACAAATACAACATCGATTATTGCCGATAAAAGGTAAAGTAGAGTCTTACTGTGGATGAATTTTTGACGTGTCGAATTCTATTTTGTTACATTTATTCTTTTATTCTAAATGTTGGTTCGATTGATAACTGAAATGCATCACGATGTACATACATATGTATGTTTTCATGGAGTAGTTTTAATTTTATTAATAAGAAAGCGGTTTCTCGTTTTAAGTACCGTTTTTTTGTGTCTCTTCGGTTTCAAAATTGTTTTTAAACACTGTGATTTTTAATAGAAGTGAAATTCGTTGCTTACTCCGTTCCTGCTTAGCGTTGTTTGATGAGCGAATTACGAATTCAAAATACAATATAAGTGAAAAATAAGTAAACCCGCAGTAATTTAATACCGTTACTTCTCAAATTCCACCCTATTTTCTTTATAAATGATCAATTTCAACAAATCTCTGTCGAAAAAATTGATTGATTCCTGTTTTCAACAACATTACTTAGCATAAAATCGATCTTTGGGTTTCTTTGCGCACTCGTCAAAATCTCTTTTATAATTAACTAGCGGATTCGACAGACTTCGTCCTGACATAAAGATTTGTTATGTGGCAGTTTTTTGTTCCTACGTATTTTATAGTCTAGGCTAAAAATTCTCCTGAACAGAACCGTCACCCTGGTAGGGCGTTGTGAATAAAAAATAATTAAATGGAACATATAAAGGGTGTCCCAAAATTAACGCAAGATTTAAATTAAATAGAAAACGCCGTTTTTAGTCTTTTGATAGTTATATTTTTATTGACTCGTAAAGTACATACGATAGGGTTATGTATGGAATAACACATCGGACATGCGCACTCTTTTGTTGAAATTTTCCAATTTTGATCACCGAAACGAGAGAGTACACGACCTGGAAATGTCTCATGCAGTAATTGAATTGTTTCACGGGCTGTATGACATGTGGCACCGTCTTGTTGAAACCACATATTGGACACATCAATATCATCCAATTTTGGCAGAAAGAACTGTGTAATCATGTCGCGATATCGAGCACCAGTAACAGTCACTGCTTGACCAGCATCATTTTCAAAAAAAATATGGCCCAATTATGCCTCCAGCCCAAAATCCACACCATACAGTCACGCGTTGTGGATGCATTTGTTTTTCGACAATCACATGTGGGTTCTCCGAACCCCAAATGCGGCAATTTTGGCGATTGACAAAGCCATCAAGATGAAAATGTGCTTCATCGCTTAGGATGATTTTGCTCGAAAAATCAGCCGCCAAGTTTTCACTATTTTTGAAATATTCTTTAATAATGAAGACACGTTGTTCTATCGTGTAACGCTCCATTTTTAACAACCCTATACTGTTAGCTGTCAAATTGCATTTTGTTCAGGGTTGCCAACACTTCACTGCACAAATGGCGGCAAATTCAAATCTTGCGTTAATTTTGGGACACCCTTTATAAGGATTTAAAAGTAAGTAATCGCTTTTTTGTTAATCATGTGAATCATAATTATTAACAGAAATCAGTTTTATTATCATTGTAATGCTTTATGATATACGATGTTTTTTGTTTGATTACTTGGCGCATAGACAAACAAATCTGATGGTTTTCCAACACGGGAACAGGCAACATACAATTGACCATGTGAGAAACATGGGTTTTCTAGATTAATACCACAAACACTTAATGATTGCCCCTGGGACTTGTTTATGGTTATAGGAAAAGCAAGCCGCACTGGAAACTTTAGTCGTTTAAATTCAAATGGCACGTCAGTCGGAATCATTCTGATGTGCGGTATGAGAACATCTTCTCCTTTATACTTTCCTTTGAGTATAGTTGCTTCTATCACGTTGTTTAGTAATTTTCTTATCGCTAACCGTGTACCGTTGCAAAGACGCGGTTGGTTGATATTTCGCAACGTTATAACTATTGATCCAACCTTTAATTGAAGATTTTTAGGTGGCAATCCTGGCAAATCCAGCGAGTTCAAAAATTCCGGTGGATAGTTGACTATATCATCTTGGTTAGTATCCGAATCAACTGATTTATATATCCTCGATTCGCCTGTAATTTGTTCTTAAATTTTGAAATTTAATTCATTTACATCTATGTTTTTTGCATTACCAATGTCAATGAGTTGTTTAGAGAATATGTTTCCAGATTGGTCATTTTGCAACTCGACACGCATGTTCTTGCTTAAATGAAGCACTTTGACATGTTTCCACAAATTGGAGGACTTTAGACATGCATTGATTTCATCAGCTAGCATTGATCGTGGAATCACTGGCAATGTTTGACGAAAATCTCCTTATTATTGCTTCGTAGATCTTTTAAGGTTCTGTCTAAAGCCTCCAAAGATTTTTTATGTGCCATCGTACATTCATCCCAAACAATCAATTTATATTGCTGCGAAACATTTGCCATTGCAGAGTTCTTCGAAATGTTGCAGGTTGGAGTTTCATTGCTTTGCATATTTAATGGCAATTTTAGTGCTGAATGGGCTGTTTGACCACCTTAAAGCAAAGTTGCTGCGAATCCCGACGAAGCGAGTGCAAGTGCAATTTTATTTTGTGAGCAAATTGTTGGTAATATTAATGAAATCAAAAAAGTTTTTCCTGTACCACCAGGTGTATCTAAGAAGTAAATCCCTCCAGTTTTATCATGTGCTACTTTCATAAGAGTATCAAATACATACTTCTGTAGTTCATTCAACAGTGGAAGATTTATTTGAATTAATTCTTTCAAAGTGTTGAGATCATACAGATTTTCTCGATGCAACTCTTGGTTAAAAGCATCATGCATTGAACGATTGGGCGCGGTCAGGCCTAATGTACACATACATTGCTTAGACAACAGTGAGTGCTTGTAATTTAATATGAACTTTATACAATAGAAATAAAGCTCAAATTGACTACGTTTTAGTTAGAAAACATTTACATATATGGGAAAAAGAAAAGGGCAGTTTTTATGGTTTTCCGGCAATTATTCGAATTTTTCTCGCCGTAAAAACCATCCTTGAACTTCAACGAACATTTTAAAAAAAGAATTAGCCAAATTGGTCCAGGCGTTGTTGAGTTATGCGGTAACCAACACATTTTGCGATTAATTTTAATATATAAGAATTAATTGTAGATAAAACTAAATAAAACTATGCTTTTGTTTTTTAGGCTGACTCGAATAGACAATAGACATAAACTGTAGTATTTGTTTGTTATTTTGCAAAATGTTAGTGTCCATAAATGTAGCGCCTTCTGTTGAATGTGAAGATCTTCACATATTAAGAACATAATCTACGAACGAACCCCTTTCATTCAGTTCTTATTTCATTCAGCTGTAATTTACAAAATGAAAAACATAAAAACAAATTAAATACACAGTATTCATAATATTTTTTAAAATTGTCCATTTCTTTAAGTTAAAAGAAGTTCTGGTCTGAATTTCGCAAATTTTTGGGATAAATGATTCTGACAAATATTCAGTTCTATCAATTTAACATTTTTTTTTGTATCAACTGACAAAAGTTCAAAAGTCCTTATGCTGGAAGGTCCTTATAAAATTTTGTCATAATAGTACGGGCAAAGTTAAAACGTCAATTTCTATTTCGATAATAATATTCCCGCGCTTAAGGAATTTTAAGTAGCCTTTTTATGTCAAAGACACGTTGTCTTTGAAAGTAGGTTTCGGGGTAATTTGGTTTTTAATTTCAAAATATTGCAATGACTGGGGAAGACAGATTGTGCTAAGGCATTTTACATTTGAGAAGTACGGCTTAGGAAAGAATCTTTGTACTGCACAAGCCCAGAGGTGACAATTATATTCAAGTCTTGTAAAGGGTTTTTCAATTGGAGCGGGTAGATTTTGGCGCCCCGTGGTGGCCATTTTGTTTTGGTGACATCTGTCAAATCTTTTATTTATTATTCAGTTGTGTATGGCAAGTTACACGATTGAACAGCACGTTCAAATGATAAAACTTTTTTATCAAAATGAGTGTTCGTTAACGCAAATGTTGTTGTTGAACTCGGCCTTTCGCAGACTTCAACTTGGAGAATTTTGACTGACCCGTGAGCTCAAAGTTCATGACCATAGACAACGCTGTTTGTTCGCTGGGCTTCGAATCGTTTGGAAGAGGATTCCAATTTTGGCCGAAAAATCATCTTTAGTGACGAGGCGCATTTTTGGATGAATGGCTGTGATAGCAAGCAAAATTGCCGTATATGGGACGACACCAACCCACACGAGGTTCACCAGGTGATAATGCATCCTCAAAAAGTTACTGTTTGGTGTGGATTGTGGGCCGGCGGCGAAGTAATTGGTCCATATACTTTTTTAAAAACGACGTTAGTGAGGCGGTCACCATCAACAGCGAGCACTACATAATGATGATAACTAATTATGTACGGCCCAAATTGAACCATATGAACCTAGACGATATGTGGTTCCAGCAGGACGGCGCGACGTGCCACACAGCAAACGCCAAACGCCACGATTGACATTTTACCCATCTACCCGCCATTATTGAAAAACCCTTTCGGTAACAGTATTATATCTACTCAATTTTTTACTACCCATTTAGAAATTTTGTCAAGGCTATAAGATAGAAGATCATTAATGCAAATGAGAAATAGTGTCGAAATAAATCAAAACAGAATCCGGGCGGATCTTAACTTCCGGGACATCTTGGGTTTTCAATAGACAATATTTTCTCAAATATAATCCTTAAATTAAAAACTTCCACCTACAAAAACAATTTTTTTTAAATTTGGTAGCTGTCTTTTGGACCGTTTTTTTTCAGTTGTAAGAAAGTATCAATATATTCTTGGTATAGAATTGCGTGAGGTAAAAATCTATAACTTCAAATAAAATTACACTGCACTTTACCCCTTTCTTCCTTAGAAAATATTTTAAAATGTTTAACACTAAGTAAAGAGGACACTAAAGGAAGTTTAGAATACTAATAAAAACGAAGATTGGAATTTTTCAAAGTTATTTTTGATTCTGATAAAAAAAATGTAAAAAGCTGTACCGGAAAACTTTATACATTTTAATATAAATACAATTTTTAGGTTTTAGTCAAATAGACAGAATAATACTAAAGCAAATATAATAATTAGACAAAGTTAAGAGCACTTTCAGTTTTAATTTCTACAGAATACAATGCGACTTTTCCAAGCTATTTAATAATTCAGAATGAAAGTAAGCAACAAAATTTCTTTTATACAAGTTTTTCGCCCTTGAATAATAACAAAGAATCAATTAATTTTTCATGTTTAAATTAAATTGTAAATATTGTCATACAACAGAATTGTAAACAATTTATTCGTAAATACATAAATCTCAAGTATTTTTAATGACGTAAGTGCAAGGTCTCGGAATTGTTTTTTTCTTAAACGTATATTATTTGATTCCCATGTGGTAAACCTCTTGAGAAGCTACATATGTTTTTATATCTCTGTTATCTATATGCACATTTCTGATGATATTGGTATCTTTTTAAAGAACGACAAAAATCACCTATAAATACAATAATTTTCAATACTCAGAGATCCAGTTTTATTCGAACGACAAAATGAAACTCTGTGGTGAGAAAAACTTTGTTTTGAAAAAAATTCAAATTTTATAATATCGGTTTTTATCTTCATTATAGTTGCAGTTGCTTTCTTGATGACTCTTGGAGTTTCAATGGCTGTCATTTTGGGTAATGGCCAGCCAGGATGCAAGACCGACAACGAAATGACGGTGAAAAATTTCAGAAATCTGTGGGATCCAACACTGTACTGGGTATGTGAACAAAAGGGTTATCCTGCTTCTTCAAGTAAATGTCCTGATATGACAGCTTGGGATGATGCCTCAAAGAAATGTGTCGATTGGGATGATTGGGGCTGGTTGGATCCAGTTGAACCACCAAGCAATCCTTAAACATAAAAAAAAACAAAATATTCCTATACTTAATTCTCTAACATATTATAAAACTTCTAAAAGATTGTGTTTGAAATAAAATAATAATGCATTTAAAATAGAATTATTGGAAACTTTATTTGAATAAACTTAAGTAATAAATTTGAAATGTAAAGCGGGACTTCTGATTGGCTTCGAAACTAGAAGTAATATTTGTTTCTCTACAAATAAAGACAAATTTTAAATTTACGGCTTCATTGTTGCTTCCCGTTGATAGTGTTTCGACCGTGCCGTGATGGTTAGTGCGCAGGACTGTGACCCTGTCTTTGGCACCTAATTCACGAGTAATGCCTCTTGCGATGTATGCAGCGCCGGCCCCTGCCAAACTTGCGCCCTGTGCAAGATTTGTAGAAAGCGCCCCTTTTTTTATATTTTTTTTACACATAAACTGATACACAAGCATAAGCCTTTCCCAGATTACCCAGGAGGTAGACTTTCAATGCGTTTTTTTTATTGAGGTATCCCCAGGAGGCCTAAACCATTAAACTAAAACGCAGCGAAGAAATGAGCAGAGGGGAAACTTTTAAACTTGGAAACTTACTTTTCTGGCCTTACATTTTACAAATTCAGAAATGAGATCATCAAAGTCTAAAGAATTTAATAATTTCTTTTCAATGGACATATTATAGATAAACCTTCCAATCTCTCTTGAGTCATGGTTGTCCTAAGATAATTTTTAATAAACCTTTAAGGTTTCAACTAAAAATAAAGTTTAACACATCTAAACTTGAGCTTTGTGGTGTAACAAGCTGGGATATTACGGTTAACTCTTGAAACAATTCTTCTCCATCTAAATCTTTAAAACTACTTTATGTTAAAACATTCTGCAAATTAAGGCATGAAGCACGTAGGTACATTTTTATTTTTTAAACATTCGCTTATGTTACTAAAAAATGAAAAACTGATACTATACGTATCAAACCTTTCAAGTATTTAAAAAAAATTCAACTTTAAATCTTTGTTTCGGGTCTAATATAGATTCAGGACATTCATCAGTATAAAGTATTTTTCTCCGTTGAGATCACAATGATGAAGCTACAGGAAACATATTTGGTATTTCTAGGGAACTAGCAATACGCTCGGTTAATTGAAAATACCTACTCATTAAATTTTTCATGGGATATGGGAACGCATGAAAATCAAACTGTTTTTTGTATTTTCTAAAAACGTTATGCCAGTTGACAGATTAACGGACGGACTTTGCAAATATTTACTAGTTTAATTTATATTTTCTAAAATATCAAACCAAATTAGCAGGCAGCAAATAAATGTAAAATCAAAAGTTTTATTTCCTAACGATTCTGCAATGTTTTTTGCCTCTAGATTTTTTAATTCTATAAGGGCTTCATATATTTCTTCTTAATTTGTTTTTAAAGGCCTTAATGCGTCTAACCTGCTCTCTCATCTAGTCTCAGAAGGGGGTTTCAAAGTATGATTTGGAATTTTTTTCTTATAAATATCCCACCTCGTTGTGGAACTTTAAAAAAAGTTATACAAACATTGAATTGTATCGAAAAATTTAACTGCATAAAATAAGCACCGAGCAGCATCATTAACCACTAAATTTAAGGAATGCGGGCAACATGAAACTAAAAATGCTCTTGGTTCCAGGGTTCGAATTCGATTCTGAACACTCGCTTCTTTTCCTTTTATATTCGAACCATTATGTATGTATGTATGGATGTACTTTATTGAGATTTTTTTTTTACACTTAGGTATGATTCTTAATTCTATGTACCTATACTATACATAGTTATTTCAATAGCTTGTTATTAATTTGCCGACTTAGAATTGGTCAGGCTACACAGTTTTTATTTTATATTAATTTAGTTTATTTTTGTAAAGCACATTAGTTGTTTCTAAGACACAGTCTCTTAGTTTTATAAAATTACGTCCACTCAACAAGACGAAGCCTATTCGAACCATTATCATAACTTTGGCTTTGACAGTTAGATACTTATTAAAATTTCATGTAATTCAAGCTTGTCTAAAATCAACTGAGTCAGTCACATTACGGTCTTGTCACAAAATACGTCACTTCTATTAAAAACTGATAGCTATGTATTTAATATTAATTAACAACAAAGCGAAAAAACAATTGCAACAATCTGCATTCTGCACCAGACTAGATATACATTAAAAGTAGCCGTTACAACAGTCATTAACTTTCACAAAAAAAAAAAACAAACTGCCTGCGCAAGAACACATCCACATAGAATCATCCCTCTTTAATTTTTAAGCTCTATGCTCCTTTTCCATTCTATTAAAAATTTCATCTGTAATCAGGCACTTAACTCTTACACAGTGTGCAATAAGAAAACCTGCACGCTCAGACCCATATGATTCCGTATAAATAAGTTTTTTTTTTAAATATCTCCCATGTTAGTTTCGATAATCAGTGTGCAAAAAAGAAAACTTGCACATCAATTGACCATTTTTAGCAAAGACACCTACCTACCTCACTTCCAAATATTTCACCCTGTTCGTACAAGAGAAAAAAGAAAAAATCTCAACACAAAAAAGTTCCATGCAAGAGAAAAAATGAAAAAATCTCAACACAAAAAAGTTCCATGCTACCTCATACATATGTGCAAGATATATTTCATGCACACCGAGTCCCAAAATTAACATAGAGAGTATGACAAAGCAAAATACTTATTCATATTGAATCGTATGGGCTAGTACGTGCAGGTTTTGTATCACGCACGTTCCTGAATGTGAGTTCTCATCTGCAAAGAAAACAACAAAAAAATGTCTCCGAAAGAAGAGAGCAGGTAGGTTGCTGTGCTACTTTCTACTACAAATACTAATCAAAGACACTCCATATATTTTTGTTGTTGTTTTTTTTTGTAGATGAGAACTCACATTCAGGTACGTGCGTGATACAAAACCTGCACGTACTAGCCCATACGATTCAATATGAATAAGTATTTTGCTTTGTCATACTCTTTATGTTAATTATGGCACTCGGTGTGCATAAAATATATCTTGCACATATGAGGTGGCATGGAAATTTTTTGTGTTGAGATTTTTCCTTTTTTTCTCTTGCATGGAACTTTTTTGTGTTGAGATTTTTTTCTTTTTTTCTCTTGTACGAACAGGGTGAAATATTTGGAAGTGAGGTAGGTAGGATTTTTAGTTCTGCGATATTTTGAGTTAAATTTTCATTGAATGCAACAATGAAAGTGATGTTAGTTAGTGCGCAAGAGATAACTTAGGACAGTTGTGATGGATGTTTTTTTGAGATTATTTTAAGAATGTTTGTGGTTAAAGAATGGCAAATAGTAGTACATATTTGTTTGCAAGATCAGATTACATTTTCTTGCTCCTGGTAATGCGCCCCCAGAATTCTGCGCCCTGTGCATTTGCACATCTTGCACATATGCTTTGTCCGGCCCTGGATGTATGTGTTAACAAATCCTCACAGAGTAATTCTTGTCATAAAAAGTGCTTTTTAAAATTATACGATCGGAATCGGCATAAAAATTGTAGGTCCCCTCCATCCCTCAAATTACTCGCACAAGGGAATAGTTGGAATTGTAAGTCTTTAGGCCCTGCTTCCTTACGAGCTGTTGCGCCACCTTATTTAATTTATTTTAGAATTTATAACATTTATAGACGACATTATTCCAAGCTAATTTTCAACTTGGTAGGAATTACCATGGGAAAGAACTTCACATTCACTTAAATTATTACGGCAGATATTTCCCATCTATAATTAGAAGATCTCAACAGAAATGTAAAAGATTCCTTCGAAAAGTCTAGAGCTATAAAGCAGCAAATTGATGACGAATATCGTATAACGATAACATTAAGACTTGTGCACCTTAGTCTAGCAGAATGAAGGCTCTTGTGTCAACAAGGTAGAAATGACCGTTTAGGATTTAGAGCTGCATTTCATTTTGAGATTTATTGCTCGAAATTATTTCACTTACATGTTTTAACCCCGTCTCAGGCTCGGAACTGGCACCTTTTTTCTTATTGTGGCTCAACACGACTTTATAGTTCATATATGAATTCCTTCCTTTCCTTTCGCTTTTGTTGGGCAAGTTCGTGTAGCACAATTGAATTTATGCCATTGGGATCCAACATTCCACAGGCAACACGTGTAGGCTACGCTACACGGCGCTTTGCTCTCGATGTTGTGTGAGTATCCCGCTTGGCCGCTAGAGAACCAAATTCAAGTTGGTCTGCGCGAGTAGCCCCTTTATAGGGTCTCATTTTTTTCTGCAGTTTCGGGGCCTTCCAGTTGTGAGTAGGAAGAGATGGTTTCGATAGCCAGATTATCTGGAGTATTACATCCCAGTTGGAGAGTTCGGGCGTAGCTATAGGGCTGCCCGGGATTTCCTCTTAAGCAACAACTTCGGGCTTAGCACCAGGTGAAACTTCCCCTAACCGGCTAACAGCCTTCGATAAAAGGTCACGCGATCTCTGATCGTCACAAACGATGAGGCGGCCTTGCTGCCAGCTACCATCGTTTTTGATTGGAGGTGATCCTCCGATTTCCATTATTACGTCCATGAACCAGAGTTGTAATTTTCCCTTGATCACAATACCGTTCCTGTAAATAGTTGCCGAAAATCTTGAGGATCCCCTTAGCATTTCGCATATCCTTGTAGAAGGTTTAGAGGAGGCATTCACACACTCCCTCTAGGACTTTATATAGGATTTCAAGTGCGTTTAGAGGGAGAAGGATCATTCGTGTCGATGTTTGTAGAGGTTAACTCTCCGTGAAAGTATAGTATTAAGTCTTTGTTGGGGTTAAACTTCTAGTTATCTGAAAAGCGCAAATACTATCATAAACTTTTCCAATAACACTGCTAAGGTGGTCAATCCATGTAAGTGTGCCGTTGTAAATAAGTCCTATAGGTTCGTATCTGGGCTAACATAATCAATTATTTCGTCTCCCAACTTTAAGCCACTTAGAATCGAAGGATCGAAGTTTTTGCAATGGCTCGGAAGTGCTGTGTGTTTGGGTTGATTTAAGTAAAGACGGTTCCCTTTTGGTCTTTGTATATTAGGTATAAATCCTCATTCATTAAAGTTACAGCATCAGCTTTCGCAGCAGAGGGTCGATTTGTAATGAGCGGCACATCATCGGCATAAAGGAATCAAACAGTTCTTAACAATATGTGGGAGCTCATTCACAATAAGTAAAAAAAAGGATGGGTCCGAGGATGAACCCCTGATTTACTACAGCAGAGACATTCAGAAAGGTGGAAGACCATAAATTTGCCACTATACAGTGTTGTCTACGAGTAAGCTACGAATGAACTATACTATCTAACAAGACTCTACGGAGTAGTAAAAATTATTTCTCAGCTTATTACAGAGTATTGGATGACGTGAAGTGTTAAAGGCCTTAGAAAACTCCATTAATGTTTACGGTGCCATTTGAAAATTGTCTTTTGTGATTCTTGTTCAGTCAAAAGAAGTAAGACTTGAAAACTAGATTGGTAGGGGCTTAAAAGGTTGTTGATCGATAAGTAATTCTATAACTGCATTAAAAGACAGAAATTTGAGAACGGAAATGGGCCGGAGCTCTGTAGCATTTTGAGGAATAGTTACTACATTGTCAAATATGTGTGTAAGAAAGGTAAGTATATATGGTAGTAATAGTCTTAAGAACTAAAGTTTAATAAAATTTAAGCCTGTGGCATTCCACTTGATTGATATTATGGCTTCCACAATATCCTTCTCTTGTATGTGTATCCTTAAAAAGTTGAAAGAACTGTTTATACCAATTGGTCCCCCTTCAATTCCAGAATCAGAAGTTATGATTAGGGACGTAGGTGTAATATCGATGTTGTCAGTTGATCTCTCACATGGTTTTCCTATACCGATATTCCGCAAGTTGTGCGATATTTTTTGCCAGGTGTTAAGTTACTAAGCTTGTGATCGTAGTAGATTCTTTTTGCAATTCTACTCATTACTTCGACTTAATTCTATAATGTGCTAAAAGCTTTGTGGAAAGAAGAACCTTACCAACTTCACTATCAAAATAATGATCTAGTAACTTACTAGAATGTTTAGTAAAGTGGGTGGCAAAAATTGTGTCTGCTTTGGGCGGCCCTTGACCTTAACTACTCAATCCACAGATCATTTTATATTCGTGCAAGACTTTAACAAGATACAATCAACTTAGTTTCAAATTCGTATTTTATAATTTGATTTGTCGAAAGGATTTTCTGACAAACAAAATATTAACATTTAACTTTAACTTGTATATATTAATCAAAACCTTATAAAGATTAAACAAGAACACAATTTTCAAAACACTTTAAACTAATTAAAATCTAGCTTTTACGAATCCACACTCAACTTAAAAGTCCGCACATCCAAAAACTTATAACTTCTTGTTATATAACCCTTCAAAAAAGTAATTTCCTCTTTCGCATCCGCCCGCAAGGACCTTTCACAGTTCAAGTACTCAAAATGAAAATATTATCCCAAACTGCCTTCTTCCGTCCGTTCCGTTCCGTCTCCGTTGTTTTCGTCGTTGTCGTCGCGCATCGCGCCGCTCTCTATGCCGCAAAACACAAACGGAAACTATACTACAGTTGAGTATAGTGTATACCTACCGTTATGTTGTAGTCTTGGTTTCTCTTTCTGAAGATGTGTCCATTGCACGGTTTGAAATTTAATTACATTCTGAAGCTAAAGCAAAACAGCCAGCGCGTTGTCGTCGTTTACGTCGTCGTCATAGTCATCGTCATCCTCATCCTTTTCGTCGTAGCCGTTGACAACGTAGAATAGAGTAGTAGAGTAGTTGTCCTACAACTCCGGGTGTCATTAAGTTTTCTTTCAACTTTAATTAAGTTCCTGTTCATACTACTGCTACTGACACGTTGCTATACTTCCTGTTTCCTTAATTCCTTCACCTATATGTAGTAGTTACATATTTTCATCATTTCTCCCACAGTTCATAATTTACTTTGAGAAAACTGTCACATCCGTGTTTTTCCTATTTTTTGTCTCTTCTAAATTTCATCTTTAAAGGGTTTTAAAAGTTCAAATTTGTCTTTACGAATTTTGTTTTGTTTTTAATTTTGTCCTTAAAAATTTTGAATTTAAAAACCTTCCCTGGAACCACTGACTTTCTTTAAAAAACGAATTAAAATGAAATGCAAAGTAATAAGAAAAAATATGGTTTAAAAAAAAGAAAACATTTTCACCTCTTCCTAATTGGCAGCCATTAAAAGCTTCTTGCACTTGAAGTCACCTCGTTAAAAGTAATTGGCTTTGAGGGTTTTAAAATACAGTTATCGCTTCAGGTGAATTTGATGGTTGACACTGTGCAACCCTCTTAAGAGCAAAGTGCAAAAATAGCAAAGCTGTAGCATTCACTGTACACAAGTCTATACGAAGATATTGAATTTTATAGACTTGAAGATTGAGTAGCAAAAGTTAAGGTGACACACTTTAGGATAGTTTATTTAGGTATACTTAATTTTAAGATAGAAAAAGTTTTTCAAGTTGTGAAACCTTTGCCTTTGCCTTTGTTTCTATAAAAATAAGTTGTATAAAACTTTATTTTCAAGTAAAATAAAGGTTATATTTTTATAATATATTGAGTTAGGTATAAGGGGATCAGAAGAAATAAGCAATCTATTAAAAACATCCGTCATAGTATCCTTTCGTGATGTTTTCCTGCTAAATTGTTCCCGATATACTTTGAAATCTTTGTTCCTAGCCTCCTGAGCTTCTTCACTTAACTGTCCGATTGGAAGTAGAGCATGGGTTATTATTTCACTTCCATGGATTAGGATTTTATGAACACTTGTGCTCATGTAATACCAGGGATATAATTCAACATACAATCGAGCTGTTTCTAAGCAAAAACTTCGAAATTGATCTGCATTAATCCTAAAACCGCTCGATAAAGTTTGCAGAATTATATAGAACCTGCGAATAAGATTTTTGTCTATTCCGGTAATAGTGGAAGATAATTCATATTGCTGAAAAAACTTTCTTGCAACATTACCATCATTAGTATTTCCATAACCAGGTTTCGGTTTATCGACTATAAGTGACATTTGCTTTTTAAATTCTTTTTGGATGTTGATTTTGGTGTTTTTAACTGTTTGTTCATTTTCTTTAGTCAAACGCCATGATTGCACGGCAATTTGTATGCAAGATGTAAAACACACTCAAACATCCTTATCCACGGATGTAAAACAGATATACCGAAAGATAAGAAGTTTCTTTTTATAAGCCTTTCTATCATATCGTCTATTTTGTTGAAATTTTTAGATGTCGCGTCGGATAAATAACATCGCAGAGTTGAATTAGTTTCAGATAAAGCGTTGCAGATTTTGCCATCGACCATTGTCAAGACAAGATTATGTTTGATTTTAAACTTTTTATCATTAATTATTAATTCCGTTGGTGCTAAATTTTGTATTTGGTATTCAATGTTCTCTTTTTCGGCTTTAATGAGTTCATTTGTTTCTTTCTTATATTGTAATTTAATGGGCCTGCAAAACCGTGGAGATGAAGGCCGTGGATTTTGCCACACTATAGATTTCATATTATTTTGTTCACCTATTATTCTCAAAGGCACCATTGATGATAAGAACATGTATTTATCGTCACTCTCTTCCGATGTAAACCTTTGCATATATTGGGTATGACTAGAGCTCTCATCGAATCCCCACTTGCTAACTAGTGTCAAGTTGATTGAAGAGTTTAAGGTCGCAATCATTTCTTGTTGTGAGTCCATCAGACGAGTAACAGTATGGTCTAATAACGACTGTACTGGTACCTCGGCCTCAATTACTGTTACAGATATCATATCTTTTTGACTTTTCTTTTTTTATTTCCTTATAAGATGGAACAATTTCCTTGGCATAGTTTCGAATGATGTTGTATTGGTTCTTAGATAACTGAGCTCCCATAATCATAGACAGAGCTTGTACAGAAGACACTTTGGGAGATCTTTTTTCATCTACTCGTATATTTTGCTGGCTGGGATTATTTTCACTTACTTGCTTCACTAAATTTGATTCTTCAGGTCTCCCGCTAGCTCTGAAATTCATCTGTGCAGCATATGCTAACTCATCTGCAGTATAAGAAGCGCGTAATTCTGCTGTTTTCCTCCGTTTCGTTTGCTCACTACTCTGCCCAAAATCGGTTCTCGGGCGGCCACGTTTAAGTGAACAATATGATTTGAATTTTAACTCTCCTAGTAACCAAACGCTTTCGTTTTGCAAGAACCTTTCCTTGTGCCTATTACAGTTGTTTCATTTTAAAAGAAATTGTTTTTTTAAAATTTCGTAATTTGTAGTTGATTTCTTTTACGAATAAATCGGGGCAATTTGTTTTTGCAATAACAAATTTTTTGAGATCTAAAAATTTGTCTTCAAATTTTTCAAATTCACTGTCCAATAATACTTCAGATAAGGTTTTTCTCTGTAATATTTTAATATTATCCGTTGTGGATTCACCTGAAGAAGAACAAGAAGAAGAAATACTTAATGCTTATCCTGCTACTTATGGATATCGCAATTTGGACATGTTTTATCTAAAACGGAGTAAGAAATTGATGCATTTTGATCGCGACAAGTAAAATTTTCAGTAAAAAAAACCTACAAAAATTGATCTGTTATTTATCCTAAGTCACAAAGCTTAACTTTGACCATCTGATTAATAGAACTGAAAAAATAAGATTTTTAACCGAACCTCTTCGTTCGAAGATTTTTTTTTTGATTTTTCGCCGATGGGGTTCGCTTAATAAGCTTTTATTTTGAGTTGTATTAATTGGAACATCGAGATAAAGGTATTGGAACTTTGGAAAAATTACGGAGCACCATTTTTCTTATTAAATATCTATATGAATTCAAGCGGTTACACACCTGAGAAAAAAAAATCAGAAAAATCGCTAATTTTAAACAAAACCTACCCCTCCCCCACCTTGAGCTATAAAAAAAGTACCAAACTTTTGTATTCGATACCAGCCCACGTACTTAGCTTTTCGGCTATACCTTCATTACCCACAATTTATGTCGATTCTTTTACTATAAGTTTACTGAGTCTCTAACTCAAACCACTTTATTTTAAAAACGCGCACCATGCTCTCACTTCTCTCATCGGATTTATAATAAAGAGAGTTTGGTCTTTCAGTCTGTATCATTAGATTTAAAAGTTCTCTGCGCAATTAAAAAAAAAAAACCGTTCTAAGAATTGTATTGCTTCCGAGTAAAAGCCTTTTTCGTTGATGTACTTTATATATGTACATACAAACACTTTTAATAATAAAAAAATATAATTTGTAATCTACATACCTTCATCAACAATCGACATATTTTTTTTTTTTAAACTTAAGAATTTAACTTTTAAAAATAAAAACTTCAACCACTAGATCAAGACACTGCATAATGTGAATCAAAAACAATTAAAAAGTGTCGACTTTGAAGTACCGTAACTTGGCCGCCAGACCAAGAGAGAAGGTAATACTTACGTATGACGTGTGTTACACCGTTAATATTGATTTGGAACTTTTATTTTTATTTCCAAAAATTAAAAACGGTATTTTGAGCACTGTTTTATATGGAGAGGGCCCACTGTACAACGGTTTGAATTTTATTTTGATTATTGGAATTATAGTTTGAATTTTATTAATGTGTTCTTTAAAAACATTTTATGATTTTGACAAGTTTTGAAATTATGGTTTTACACTGACACGTTTGACCATATATACTTTTCAATTTTTGTAAAGGGGTTTTCAATAAGAAATTTAATTTTGAATAACCCGTTATTGGGGCAGCAGTTTACTTTTGACGTTTGATAGGTAGGATCTAGGTATAGATAGAAATTGCAGTTAAAAACAGCCCTTTCTGCGCGACTCAAAGTGCTGTTTTGATATTGTAAACTCGTTGGACCTGTGGATTTAGAAAGAGTATATATATATTGACAAAATTAGCGACGATAGGGCCAATTCGTCGCGTTTAGAAAGAAATAAGGTCTTGATTTGAATTTTAGAAAGTTCATCAAGAATGTTAAGGAATGTCCTTCTGTAAGTTTATTTTCTTGAACTGGCCAGAACAGAACATTTACAAAGAAAGTGAATCAGTTTCCCTTTCATGTTGATCGGTAGCTACGGCAGTATACCCAACTTAGCTGAATACTCTCCTCTCGGCGAGAGTCCAGTAGCTGTTGCAGTGATCTTGGCTATATCATGCCTGTGTCTTCAGAAAAGTTCGATAGAACGGTTTTTGTTTAAGCAAGGCAATATCTTTATTGCATATAAAACAGCCCCTGCGGTCGGATTCTGTCAAAGAAATTAAGAAAATGTTTGTCCTTCATAGATCCAAGAGGAATATTTACTCTTGCCGCAAGTGAGCTATGATTATGAAGAGCTGATAGTTGCCGGGTCAACTCATCAGCCCGTTCATTTCCATCAATGCTACTATGATCCGAATAGGCTAGTTAGTTCATCCCGACATTGTTAGACCAGTAAAGAGGATGTTGTGGCCGAATTGATAGCCATAACAGCCTCATGGTTTGACTTTGGTTTCAGTATTTTGCATGCTTCTCTGATTGCTAGTATTTCAGCTATAAATAAACTGGAAAAATCAAGTAGCCTTAAAAACTTAGAGACATTTAAGGACTCGAAAAATATTCCCGATCTAACTCCACGATCCATCTTCGACCCGTCAGTAAAAAAAGTTGTATTAAAGGTTTTGGTAACCATGCCATCCTCCCAATCCTTTCTGGCAGGAAAGATAGCTTAAAAATTTTTACGGAGGCTCAAGGCAGTGGCGCAATAGTCGATGTCTATCGCAAAAATATCCGGTGAAATCAGTTCATTAGTGTTGATATGCCTATATATAATAAATAAATTAGGTGGCGCAACAATTCGTTGAGAATTAGGGCCTAGTGACTTACAACTCTCAACCATGCTCAGGGATGGAGGGGACCTACAGTTTTAAGCCGAATCCGAACGGTTTATTTGAGAAAGCACTTTTCATGACAAGAATTACTTTAGGAGAATTTGTAAATTCCTCGCAAGAGGCAGTACACTTAAAAAGAAACTTTAGATGGCACAGGCAGAGATTGAACTCAAGATATCTGTCATGACAGTCCTACGCACTTTTTTTTTTGTAAATTCATTTTTATTAATTCAATCTTAAAACTATCTTAAAGCTGGACAAAAATTCATAAAACTAGCCTAATTAACCATAACTTACAACTAACTTACTGGTCCCATATACGGACACTCTAAGTTAAACAATAATACTTAATGCTAATGCCTTTTGGCCCTAAGATCTATTTAACTTCAATTCCATTTTATTTATTTTTTTATTCATTAGAAAATTGCAAAAAAAACTAATATCAATATCCTTTTTTATTTTTACTTAAAAACTACTTAAAATAAGGTCCTTACCTAATATAAAACTTAAAGCTAACTAAAACTACCTATAGTCCTACGCACTAACCATCACGCCACGCATACTACGTTGCGATACCCATACAGCAGTGTTACCGCTGGGATTTTTGAAAAGGTCGCAAAAAAAGGGTCAAATGAAAAAAAAGTCGCATTTAGATTTTTTTTTTAATACATATGTATAAATTGGAAAAAAAGTTGTTTTTTAGTTTTATATTAGGTATACCTTCTAAAGAAAAATAAATTCTTATACTAGTTGAACAGAATTGATATTTTGCTTATCAATTTATACGAATAATCAAACCACGATTAATTATTATTCTTAGGTAAACGATAGATCGACGAAAGAACATGAACGATAACGAACTGTTTTAGAGCAAAAGCAACAAAATAAAGACACTTCGATTATGCTTAATGTGTATGTTTAATTAGGTGTTTACTCGTTGGTGGTTGATTATAGAAAAAAAAGTTAAGTTAAACATAGGCCGTTAGAATATGAAATTACATTTTGTTAAACATGTAGGCAAAAAAATTATAGGGTAATGTACTTATGTTTGGCAAATTGCCGCAAATTATACAAAAAATATTTTAAGGATTAGCAAAGTTAAAAAATGTATAAATTAATGAATTTAAAAACAAATAAGTTGAATTTAGTTGATTTGAGTGATATTAAATACAAAACACTAGTATTCAATACATTCGATTTATATCACACACGTGCCTTTTTTTAATAAATACGTTAAAGTGTATATGTATATAACATTCAATTACAATAACAGTCAATTCAGTCGATTTAAGTTATATTAACTCAAGTTTTAAAGTTAAACTAAAAAATACATAAATTCATATTTTATTCAGTTCTTTTGAAATACAAAAATTAAGGTACATTTTAGGAATTTATATTATTTATAAATATTTGACTTTTATATTTACATTATTTTTAAAATAGGAGTCATTATTTTTTTGTGATTAATTTATGGTAGCTTTTTATAAGCTCCGTAGTACCCGTGGTATGATGGTTAGTGCGTTGGACTGTCATGCGAGAGGTCTTGGGTTCAATCTCTGCCTGCGCCACCTTAATTTAATAAAAAAAGAGTTTTCACGGGTACTGCCTCTTGCGAGGAATTGACGAATTCTCCAAGAGTAATTCTTGTCATGAAAAAGTGCTTTCTCAAATTAGCCGTTCGGATTCGGCATATAAACTGTAGATCCCCTCCATCCCTGCAATTACTCGCACACAGGAATGGTTGAGAGTTGTAAGTCACTAGGCCCTGGTTCTCTACGGACTGTTGCGCCACCTAATTTTTTATTTTTATAAGCTTCTCTGAAGGTTTCCATTCATCAAGAGTTTGCTTTTCTAAAATATTTGCTGCAGAGAGCATTGCATTACATGTTTCCACACACAAACGGTTCGTTAATCTATTTTTTAGAATTGTTAACTTAGAAAAAATCCTTTCGGCACACGCACTGCTGTGTGGAAGTGTGAAAATATTTTTTACAAAGGAGTATAAGTTGGAATAAACATATTCTCCGAGAGGGTTTTTAATTGCCCCGATCTTATGCCAAAACTTCTCCAAATTTGACAGTTCCAAAAAACTTTCATAATTCTTTTCATGAATTTTGAATTCTAAAAGCTTGTATTTTTCAATTACTTTTTCAGGTTGAATTATAAAGTGTTGATAATCTGATACTAGATCATTATAATTAAACTCTTTACCTAGTTTGATTACTTGAGGATCCAAGTGCCTCAAAACCGAAAACTTCCTATCATTAATATCAAAACTTGAAATAATTTGCCTGCAAATTATTTGGTAATAAATAAGAATTTTACTTTTTATATTTTTAATATCCGAACTGGAAATACTTTCTTGTTTTATATATGTTTCCGCTTCATTCCCTATGTAAATATCACTTCCAATTTTTATATTTGTTGGGTCTATAAAATTAATCTCTTCAATTTTAGTGCGTTGTTAAAAAATGTTTGTACATCATAATCAAAATGTCTTTAAATGAAATGGTTAAGTGAATTATTTGAGAGGATTCACTCTGAAACTGTTTATTTAAATTATTCATTATTGATAAAACATACTTTAAAAACTTCAAATAAATTAAGTTTGTGCTATTAAGATTTTCTTAGATGTCCGAAATTTTTAAAACAAGGTTTGGTGACTTTTCTTCAAACTTTGCCCTCACAAAGTAATGCTGCAGAACTACCCACTGCTCAACCATTCGGGAAGCAACACCCTCAAATGGAAGCCACCTTGTAGAGCTGAGTTTTCCATTTTATAGATTGAAATTATGTGTGACAGTGTTAGTTATGTTCTTATTTTAATGGAAGTTTGGAAATTTTGTATGAATTAAGAAAATAACTTATCTTTTCAATGTATTTTTCTAGAGATGGGGTCAAAAAAGTCGCATGTTTTTTGAAAAAAGGTCAATATAGACAATTTTTTAAAAAGTCGTATCATGGTCGCATGAGGAACAAAAAAGGGTCAAAATGCGACTAAAGTCTCATAGCGGTAACACTGCCATACAGGGTCTGGAAAACCTACAGTTTAAGCCTTAGCGCACTGCATGATATTAAACAATTTAATGTTTAGGTCTACTGTTAGGAGGTGCAGAATACCATTTAAGGCATCTTTTGGGCAGAATCGAAGGGCCCCTGTAGTGCCGATACTAGCTATTCTTTGAACCTTCTTTAGTTTCTAGATATTAAATTTCTTGTTAAGAGCAGGCCACCACACAATCGATGCATATGACAAAATAGGTCGTACAACGGCTGTGTATGTACGTCCTCAAAATCATTATCGATTGAAGGCCCCACTATTTACTCAAAGTTTTTCAACAGGCTTAAAAGTCAATGCAAACTTTCTTAATATCTAGTTTAGTCTGAGATCTAGAATGACTTCTAGTTATTTTCCGCTGGAAGATAAAGACAGGATTTGACCGTCGGTGTAGAGTGAAGGCAAGTATTTTAATCTTTGTCGTAAAGAGCATCAATTTGCTCTAATTAACACCTAGTCCACTGCTCGTGGCCCAGTTGCTAACTTTCTGCAAAGCCATCTCCGAGATTTCGCTTATCATGGTGACCAATTTTTCCTTTTTTAACTTAACCAGAATCTTATTCATTACTACAATCCATATTATAGCAGGGAGAGAACACCGCGCTGGGGTTTTCCTCTACTCACATGTTTGGAAGGGATATCTATCACTTAACATAGAAATTATCAATTCTTGAATAAAAACTACCACCCCGAAGTAGTGATTCGTGAATCGACCCTTAAACCTCTTTCACACGAGACGGTTTCGTCCGTACGGTTAAAATCCGTACGATTTTTTTCCGTACGGACTTTGTTTTCACACATAACGTATTTTCCCCGTGAATCGTCTACGTTTGGTTATATTTTAGATATTTTTCTTTAGTACAAGTGACCACAAAAACGGACGGCAGACGAATAAAAATCGTCTTTTGTGAATGCGTTCGCGTAGTCACGTACGCCACTGATAAGACGGCGACGGCACGGTCGCCGTATATTTCAATCGTTGAGACGGCTGTTTTAAATCGTCCGTACGGAAAAAACCCATCTCCGTCCAGTGTGAAAGCTTTAGTTAATTTTATTAGTTTACTATCAATGGTAAATTATATTGGTTTTTTTATTTATTTTTAATATTTATAGTTTTTATTTATTAATTTTTTTTCTAAGCAATAAAATAAAAAGTTTTTGTTTAGAAAAGCCTCATGTGTTCGCCTTCTTGTTAATTTTTAGTTTCATGTTTTTTAGATTGTTTTTGAAAGACTAAGGCCTCTTTCACACATGACGATTTTCTCCGTACGGAAAAAAACCGTACACGGCCGAAGTATATCTCAGTCATTGAGACGGATGTTTTAAATCGTCCGTACGGAAAAAACCCGTCTCCGTCCAGTGTGAAAGCTTTAGTTAATTTTATTAGTTTACTATCCATGGCTCACGGATAAAAACCGTACGGATTTTAATCGTACGGACGAAACCGTCTCGTGTGAAAGAGGCCTAATTGTTTTACGTAAGTATGGATTAAATAAGAGTGATTTATGATTGGGTAAGCTTATTAAAGATAATGTTGCATCCGTTAAAGCCGTTGAGGGCGAAGTTGACTTTTTTGGATTTTAGTTTTGATTGACTTATGGTTTTCTTCTGAAGGTAACGTTCGCTTTGCTTTCCAAACACAACAACCACTACAGGCATTATCACCGATCCCATTAGAGGAAAGCGTTCAAAAAAAGAGGCTGGGATGCGACCCACACTGATAACTTCCCATCCCGTCTATCGATTTGTCTTGCTTAAAAGTTTGTCTAAATGTATCAATTCTTACCAAATTTGCGTTCTATTTTTTGTAAATTTTATTTTTTTTATGAAAAAACGGACTGTTGGATTTTTATAAAAAAATTATTGAATATAAAAAACAATATTTTCTGTGAAATAAAATAAGTTTGAAGCCAATATTTTTAATTTTTGAAAAGCTTTTTGAGCCGAAAATCAATTTTTACCAACTTTTATTAATTTTTTTGTTTAGGTTTTTATTTTTTGTAAAAAAACTGTCAATTCGATTTTTCTCAAAATTTTTCCTAATGTTGAAAACAATATTTCTTATAAGTTAAAATTAGTTAGAAGCCATAATCTCAAATTTTTGAAAAGATATTTAAGTCGAAAATCAATTTTTACCAACTTTTGTTAAATTTTTTTTTCGGTTTTTAATTTTTTGTAAAAAAACTGTCAATTCTATTTTTTTCAAAATATTACTGAATGTTGAAAACAATATTTTTTGAAAGATAAAAGTAGTTTAAAGCCAATATCTCAAAGTCTTGAAAAGATATTTGAGTCAAAACTCAATTTTTACCAACTTTTTTTTTTTATTTTTTTTTAGGTTATTATTTTTTGTAAAAAAAACTGTCAATTAGATTTTTCTCAAAATTTTTCCTACTGTTGAAAACAATATTTCTTATAAGTTAAAATTAGTTAGAAGCCATCATCTCAAATTTTTTAAAAGATATTTAAGTCGAAAATCAATTTTTGCCAACTTTTGTTAAATTTTTTTTTCGGTTTTTAATTTTTTGTAAAAAACTGTCAATTCTATTTTTTTCAAAATTTTACTGAATGTTGAAAACAACATTTTTTGAAAGATAAAAGTAGTTTAAAGCCAATATCTCAAAGTCTTGAAAAGATATTTGAGTCAAAACTCAATTTTTACCAATTTTTTTTTATTTTTTTTTAGGTTATTATTTTTTGTAAAAAAACTGTCAATTCGATTTTTCTCAAAATTTTATCATATTTTAGTCGTAAAATTTTCGAAGTGACAAATTTTTTTTTTCAGTTTTTTTGATTTATAAAAAAAACCGTTAATTGAATTTTTTTCCAAAAATATAATTGTTTTGTATCACGTTACAATATATAATACAAAATTTAATTCAAGTCTCTAGCGTCATTGGTTCATGAGATATTTAGGGTTAACCAAAATTTTCACTTTTTTTTTAAACTGCTATGGTAAAAAAACCACCCACGCAATTTTCTTGAGAGCCCTTTCTGCATCTTTCTGCCTTATTATCTGTATAACAAAATTTATTTGAAGTCGATATCTCTTCTGGTTCTTGAGCTATGGACGACGAAAAAAACGTCGCGAACGTACGGACGTACGTACACACGCACGCACAGACATCTTTCTAAAAATCTTTTATTTCGACTCTAGGGACCTTGAAACGTCGAGAAATGTCAAAATTTTCAATTTGTCAAATCGGACCCATTACAATAACTTCCTATGGGAAGTTAAAAAGTATTAAAATAGTTAGGTGGTCAAGGAAAGTGACATGTCAAGTTTCTAATTCAGTTATTATAATTTTCAGTTGGGACTAATTTTATGATAGGTAGTTCTTTTTTCCATTCGTACAGTTCGATGTGATAAGGGCGATATCTGATCTAATGAAGGACTTATAGTATAGTAAGTATATATGTATGTATGTACCAAGTCTACAAGAGTGAGGGGGTAAATGATTTGCTTTTCTCTTGGGATTTTGATTTTCTTGCATCTGTCAAAATTGAAAAAGCTTTTGATTCTGGGAGTCGTTCTCCATTAGCTGTGAGATACCATGGCATTTTTGCTTGTTTATAGAGAGTTAAATATGTATTCCACATTCTTGATGTGCGGTTAAAAAACGACCGAAATTGACCTCAAGGGTAAGTGAGGAACGTAAGAATATTGGTAAGGCAACGAAACGAATGACAAACAACAAAAAGCCGATGTTTGAGCCATCTAAATGTTTCTGTTACAGTTCCATCATTTTGGATAAAGCGGCACTTGCCCTTCCTATACATTTTGTACGAATAGAGGCTTCTTAAATTACGGCCAAATCTTGCATTGGAGAGTGCTGTTAAGATCGGAATTGGAATGTCGTTGAAGGCCCACATCTGAAGGACAACAGTGGAAATATTGAAACGAAACACTAAAAGCATTTTTGATATGAGCGTTAGTTGTCAAACTCTTGCAAATGCTTTTGTAATATCAAGGTCAATTATCTTGTTCGGCTAGATAAACCATAGCTGTACCCATGGCGTGATGGTAAGTGCGTCATGCTATAGGTCTTGGGTTTAATATCTGCCTCTGTCACCTAAAAGTTTTTCACGGGTACTGTTCCTTGCGAGGAATTAAAAAATCTTCCAAGAGTAATTTTTGTCATGAAAAGTGCTTCCTCAAATTAGGCGTTTGGATTCGGCATAAAAGCTGTGGGTCCCCGACTCGTACTGTGGAGTGGTTGATCGTTGTAGGTCACTAGGCTCTAGTTCTCAACGGACTGTTGCGCCACCTAATTTATTAATTAAGTAAGATAAACCATCAAATCACCACTAAGAAGCTTTCGTTCTTCAAGATACTTCTTAAGCTGATGGTTATCGTTTTCATGAACTTGGAAAGAAGAAACGTTAGTGCAATTACATGATAGTGATGATACGCTTATTTGGGACCAATTTTCAGCAGTCGTTAACTTACTACACTTAACCAAGGTGAAATAAAGCCAAATTGGTTTCATTTCACTTTCCACAGTATGGTTTGCAATAATTGCAGAATACACTCAACATTGCACTTACCTCAAATGCTTTAGTGTGCCTCACCGTAAAAGAATAATTTGGTCATATTTCACTTTTTTCAAATTGCAAAATGATCAACTGCTGAAATTGGGAATTATTGCACTTTAACAGACGTGACAAATTTTTCAAAGTTGATCTTATTTCACTAATGGCTTTATTACAAAATGGCACCAAAAACACCATAGGAGGGGGATATTATCCGGGCTAACGGAATTTGCGTATATTAAGTTCTTTGTATTTCATTTTTAACTCCGTAAATGTCGGATTGCATTGTTTTTAAATGAGATTGAAAACAAATAAATGCATGTACATAGATACCACACCTTATTAGAAGTCACTAACCTTAAAATTCAATGCAAGAATGTCATGATTTCAATGAATAAAAATCCCTTTTAAATCAGATATTTTGTTGCAGAACAAAGTTTTGAGATAACTTGCAATATTGTAAAATGTAAATTTTCAATAACCAAACCATGTTTCTCTATAAAAAGAGTATATCTACTACGCATGGAATTAATACTCGAATATAAATCATTTAACATTAGATCGCATATCAGAAATATCTCCAAATACTTAAATTACCACATTCCTATAAATCATTGAATGTTATGCCCATGTCGAATTCTAAGAACATGAATTTTGCCTGATAAGCGCCAGGTTTCTGATAAAGCTACAAAGAAATAAATGATAGTTACATATATAAAACCAAACACTTTACTACAAACTCTTTCAAATTAACGCAATACACAAAAATGTTTAGAGGTTAGTTAAACTAAAAAACTTCCAATATTTTATTCCTTTTTCCATAACAATTTCGTTAATTTCTTCATTCTTCTTGACGGGTTTTGTTAAGTTCTGCAAAAAAAGACAAATCAAAAGCTTTTCCTATTTTGAACTTGGATGATCATTTTAAAACTGCTTACAATTTTTGTTTTCATTATTCCAGTGCAAGTTCTGATATCTTCGATCGTCGTTTTATGGACCACTTTCGCCATCTGTGAGAAATGTTTGTACCAAGATGAGTTGTGGCATTCGAAGGATTCAAATCCAAAAGCTTTTCTTTATTGTGATGCCAAGACAAATCGTGCAGCTGTTGGAGCATGTCCCACAGGAACCGGATTCGTAAGGAATCAAACAGTTTCAGGATGTATTCCTTGGAAGGATTGGAGTGATTCATGCATCACTAAGACCAATGCAGCTAAGTTCACTTGCAAAAATAACAATTCGCAAATACTTCATTCTGCATTGGATCCAGAGTTCTATTTCCTGTGTACTAAGCCAAAGGGTCAAGCAGTTCTTCTCAAATGTCCAGACGGTAAAGCATTTTATTCGAAAAATAATTATCTTGGGTGTTTCAAATGGGATATGTGGAGAGATATCACAGGATGTTCAAAATAAATGAAAATACTGACAAAATAAATACAAAAATTAAGAAATAACTCGAGTCGTTTGTTTCAAGGAATATGTAACTAAAAAATATCTTATAATAGAAGAAGTTTCGGAATATATCAAGTGTTTTTTTTAGAGCTTAAGAACTTTAGAAGTTATTATTTTTGTATTATATAATCTGGTAGATAATCTCAATATCAAGGCATTTATTATTTAAATGTTTCCATTATATGTCTGCCGTGGCGGTAACAGAGCTTACTAAATCAGTTCAATTATTCACTATTTTATCCAATAATTCTGTCTGTATGGCGTGAATGGCGGGTTAAATATTGACTTTGTTGGCTAGAACTAATGACTTAACACCGCCGAAATAAAAATCAAGAAATATTAAGTCAGATGAACGAGCCAGTTAAGAGGATCACTTCTAGAAGTAAAGCTGTCAGCAAAATAATTTTGCAACAAAGTTATGGCTAAGCGCGCTAGTTGACAAGTACTCCCATCTATGGGCTAGTGCTCCAAAAACTAACTTAAGCCTCTTGAACAGTATTTTAAGAAGAGCTATATGACTAGTGACAATAACTTCATTAACTCAATTACACTGTCGAACATCAATGTTATATAAATGGATTTTACCCTAGTGAAATAGCCAGTTACATGCATCCTCGTAAACAGTTTAACTAAAATGCTCTTGCTTCTAGAAATGATCATCAGTGTACCGTCAAACCCAATATCAATTCAAATCCAACGTACCCCGACATTACCATTTTTTCGTAATGCTCACACTGTGTCTTTGGCATTTTAAAAGTTTATAAATTGTATGTCGAAATGTAGTTAAATAATTTTTTGAAATCAAAATATTAATCAGCGTGGCTCGGGAAAAATAGGAACTGATGATGCCACCAGCGTGTAAATCACACCTAACAGTCAATTGAAAAGGATGAAAATGGTTATTCATAAATGGGTTGAGTATTGTCTGAGCTCCATTTACTTAAATTATTCATGTTGCTCCAGTACTTGATAGCGTAAACGGTTTTTGGGATGATTTTGATCTTGTTGACATAGACAAAACCAATAACCTGGAAAGTATTCCTCTTATTGATCTGAAGACGTGTTGTTTTAACCCACTGAATATTGAATATTATATACAAGTATATCTTTCAAAGTGGATACAACAGCGTTTGCCCAGTATCATTTTCTCTTCTTATTATCGTCCTTTATTTCCAAGGTTATGGAAATGCTTATCAATTTTCAGCTTAAGAAATATTTTCAAAATCAAAAGCTTCTTAACCACATGCAGTTTGGGTTTCGTTGAGATATAAGAAGTAGAAAAAGACAGTTGCATTCAACCGTAATATCTGCACTTCCTGGGATGATCTACCAATTTATCCTCGTGTTCAATTTCTGACGTACTAGTAAGTTCAGAGATTCTTATTTTAGCAGTACTAGTCATTCAAAACCAATGTGCATCGGTATCTCCCATCTAATTATATCCCCATTTCTCAATTCCTCATTTCATAATCCGTTGAGGGTGTATGAACATGCACCTAAAAAAACCCCATTACATGCGAATATATGTACATAAAAAAAATAAGTTAAAATTTTCAATTACTTTATTTTCTGACACACACAACTTTTATCAACCTAATCATTTTGTTTGAATAAAAAAAGGAACACCTCTAGGCTCTCTGCCATAGTCTTCTAGAACATGCTTGCAAAAACAAGCTTTTATCCTGTAAGTTTCTTTAACATCCTTTGGGATAATAGACCTGGTGAATTATTTATTAACCCCATTCTATCAACATAAAACAACCAACCTACTATAAACTTAAAATCCAAAAATGAATAGGAATACATTTTGGAAAATGCCTTCAAGTGTTACACATCCACATCCAGGATAGACATACAGCTATTGCCAAAATAATACAGACATTTCATATACTATTTAGTAAAAGCTTTATTATACTTATGGTCAAACTATTCAATACAAAATTTTATGAGTTCAAAAACACTATGTGTCATACAGTGCACTTGGTCTGTAGAGATTTACAATTTAGCTGGGGCTTCATAAAAAATTATAATTGTTTCATGTAGCAGATGTTTTATTTAATAATTTAATATAAAAGTAAAGTTGTTTAAGCCAAATGAGTATGTTGGTTAAAAGAAATAACTTCATTTATTTAACTTAAATACATAAATGGGTTAAAATTTTAATTTATTAACCGAATTCTGATAGTAAAAATAGCACTGTCATTGTTAATTTTTACAGAGCAATAATCGTTCCATTTGTTGAGGTTATTTAATCAAATTTATTTATTCTCTTAAAACAGGAGCGTCACAGACAAAATATTTAATTTTTACTTTAAGGATCTTTCCGTGAAGTGTTCATCCGTTTTCTTGAAGAAGTTTAAACTCTTCAGCAAAATCATGAAAAAAACTATCGACGCAACGGGGTTTTGAAGACCCTAAATATACTCCTATCATGAAAATCTTGATGGAAGGTATGTTTGAAATATGACCAAATATAAGCCAAAGCTCAAGTGAGCTACTTTTAAATAAAGGCACACCATCTGTTCCTACAACTAAACTTATTTTCTTTACCGATGAAACTACGTACTATACCTGCAATTTTTTTTCAAATTATTTTCTATACCTAAAGGGCAATAATTTCCAGGAGCTGCTGTTCTTATTATTAGGCGGTTTTCAGAAGATCCTAACAACTTTTTTACACAGAGCGGTAATCAGTACGTCCGTGAAGAATTATGTTTCGTAAACCAATGTTTCAGCTTTTCACACAATTTATTTATTACTATGTACCTACCCGTATTTCCGCATTAATTTGAAGAGATGTTAGAGCTTGTCTGTGGTGCATTGAAACTACTGTTTTCAATCGCACTCTCAATGTCACTTTCTATTTGCCAATTTCTGTTTACAGTTTCTAAAACTGGAGCACTATTACTAGCAATGGCCTCGGGTGTATTCATAAACGTCAGCCTAACTAAGAACTGCGTTATCTGCATACATAAAGTCAGATCTTCGATCGAACTAACCTAATCGAACTGCAGTACCTACCGTTCATAAACGTCAGACTGTCGTCAGCGTCGGGCAGATTGTGCAGCTGAATTTGTTTGGCTGCAGAAAGAGCAAGAATTATTAAAATAATTTTTACAACAACAAGAAGGACGAAGCGGCACCAGAGAGAAAAAATTAAATACATTACATTCTGTAACTCTCGTTTTCAATGTCGATAAACTCTGAAAATAGAAATAAATCTGAGTTTTTTTGCATCTTTCAACGGTCTGAGCGAAAATTAAACGCATAAACGCAGCTAATAATACAAATAATAGTTGTAGTGCTTTCAGAGTTTTATGTTTCTAGGTCCTAATTCTCATTGGACTGTTGCACCACATAATTTATTTTACTTACTTAATGAATAAAACTGGGGTGGAATCGGCTAAGGTGATAATTGACTATCATTTTTTTGATAAACAAATTGACTATCATTTTCATTCCGTCTGTGTAAGATGATTCAACTCAATTCAATTCGTTTGAACAATTTCAGATTCAAATTGTCAAAATTCGTTGTTGCCTTGGTGAAATTTTAAATTGATTCTTATAAAATATCTAAATAAAAGTATCAAATTGGCTGATTTTGAATAAAATTCTTGCATTTTTCGAATGTCGTAAGCTTTGTCGGTCACAGGAATGTGTTTTTTTAAAGAAACAAAGTGAACTAAGAAAATTTTCCAGTCGTTTGTGTAAGCGTCTGGTAGCTCTATTTGGAATAAACATATTTGTTTGAAATTGACTATCACATTTTTTTGTGACAGCTTTTTAGGTATCAATTTGACTATCACCTTACGTAGATCAAATTCGATCATTTTGATTGTCATTTATCAACAATCACCTTAGCCGATTCCACCCCTGGCTTCAAATAACTAACTAATATTTATCTAAATGCGTAATTTAGAATTGTTTCTAAATCTTCATTGTTCTGGCACCTAACAAGATTAATTAATTTCACTTCATATTCGAATGATATTACTCTCAAACGAACACAATAAGAGTACCAAAAAGTTGTTCATACACAATTTTGAATTTTCTTTGAACACCTCTGAACAGCTGACTACATCCGCCATTTTTTAAAGGTGCTCGCCATTTGTCAAAGGTGGTGGCCATTTTTAAAAGGTGGTGAGCAGAGAGAAAAGTTTTTTCTCTCTCGTGGTGAGTATGTACATAAACTTGCATAAGTATTTGTTCCCCACATTTTTTTTATATGGAGTTAATACATATGCAAGTTGGTGGCCAAATCACAGCTTGTAGGCAAAAAGAGAGCAACCGTCGAAGTTGGTTCTCTCTATTAGTTCTTTCTCGATGACCGTGAACAGACGTGTGTAAATACCGCGCGTAGTGATATCTCTTTCCTATTTTCTTAATCAATTTTACAATTTCTTTCACGTAAAGCGGGAATAAGTCGAAACCATCAAGCATAGAAGAACCTTATTCACGGATGGATCCTATGTACACTCCTTGTACAACCCTTAACTATATTCGGAGTGTTTTATACAACAGCGTCAACATTGTTCCAGCCTGGATTCCAAGTCATGTCAGTATAAAAGGTAACGAGCAGCGTTGCCACTTCAAGAAGAGAAGAGCGCAGTAGATCATTACAAAAAAAGTAGTAGATTGGATCTTTCCGCAGTAGATTTTTATCGAACAAAAATATACAAAAAATTAATTTTTTATATATGTATTTTTAAACGGATAGGTTTTAAACCTTATATTGGAATACTTACTATATATTTAAACGTATTTTTTCACATACTTTCTATCAGTAAAAGTTAAGTTTTGGAAATACTTTAAAAGCTCAGTACATTTTGACATTTATTGACATTATTCATTTCTTTCCAAGAAATTACATTTGCAAGAATGTTCACCTACATATCTTCATTATTATTCCTTCAATCCTACTTTAATCGAGTGCACGACATACAAAACGTTGTATATTTATTTCCTTCAGAGATTAAAAATGTGTCGTTCAATAAGATATACGTATTTGATTGTACTCTGATTGGAATAGATATTTTATTTTTTTTATAATGATAATTCTTGTAAAATGAGGAATTGTCGGTGTCTCACAATAAATATACAAATTTAAATAAGTTCTCAGAATCCTGTAGTTTCGCAGAAAACGGGAACACTTTAGAAACAGAGACAGAGATCATGTTTCAGCGTTCAACCAATTTCATATATCATATCAAGTTCACAGTGAATTGGCTTCGTTCGGACGGTTTTTACAGCGGTTATTTGTATACATGTTTCTAGAAAGCTGTCCAAGAGAAGATTTATTAAACATAAAAAAGTGCAGTAGATTGAATTTAGTGGCAGTAGATTTAGATTTTGCGAAATGTGCAGTAGATTTACTGCTTTTGCAGCAAAGTGGCATCGCTGGTAACGAGGTGGCACCTTAGGAAGCGAATCATTTTCCATTCATTAATGTTAAAGAACGCAGATCGAAGCGCAACAAATATGAAGAAATTTTAAAATGTATTTATCTCTATATTTTTTTTATTACCGGCATCCAATGGTCTTGCCTTCTTTTTAAATAATTTATAAATTTATTTTTGATAAATAATTAAATTAAAAAAAAATCAAATGAAGAGTTTCCTGATATAAAAAGTACCATTCATCAAAGTTATTTGCAGTTTGCTCGTTTTCGATGGCTGCTTCTGCAAAGTCATCACTTGGATGATCTTGAACTTCATCGATTGGTGGTTCAATCCTAAAAGTAGAAAATTATGTAGAATTTGTAATGAAAACTGAATTATATTACATTTGTAATATTTGTAACAAGCTTCGTCAAAGTTATCTACCTGATCGTCTTGAACTTCGTCTTTTCTGTAATTAGACAATTTTAGGTTGAATTTGTTTTGAATAAATGATTAATCTTACATTTGCTCCAGCATGTTATGCATGTTAGGGAAAAGAGTTGGAACTGCATCCTCTGTGAGACGTTTGTTAGTCCCAAGCGTCTTAATAAATTTTTTATCGAAGTGAAGATCACAGATGAAAAATTTCTGGAGCGGTCGACTTGAATATATCACCTGGCCATTGAGAGATTCAATAGCTCGTCTCCAGTCTTCTTTGACTACGCCTTTACGAACCAGGCTAAATAATGATAAAAAACATGATTTTAGCTAGGAATCATAGGTTCCTTGAAAGTATACTAACAAGAACAAAGACACATATCTGTTCAATTGATGCGAAATGCATCCCACAATTGAACATTTTTTCATTTTTATTTAATATTTACCTAAATCACTATTTCTTGTTTTTATATCACTATTTCTTTTCTTTTTATTTTATTCGTATTAAATCACTCTACTCAACTTGTTTTTTACAAATCACAACACAAAATACATAAATAAACATGAGAGAAAAAAAGAAAGAAGCTCCAATGTCAAGTGTCATAAATGTTACACAATTTTTCCGCATAGCGCTCTTTGCGCTAGTGTTTTGTCCGTTAAAAGTGGAACCATCGTGAAGTTGGCTACTAGCAGTCCATGTATAGTATGTCAATGGTTCGTCGTGTATGGCGTTGTGGGACAACAATTCGTCATTTGTGTTGTTATTTTCATTGAATTAACATGTCGTCGCAATGCAAACTATTTATTGAAAATTTCATTGAAGCAATAAGATGTGAACCTTCAATATGGAATTCGAAAAGTGATTTGTACAAGAACAAATTAGAAAAAAACAAATCATGGGATAACATTCTAACAAAATCCAAAGAATTTGAGCCAAACGCCACACTTGATTTTATTAAAAAAAATATAACGGATTGCGGGCATGCTATAAGAGAGAACTCCAAAAAGTGCGTAGCAGCAAACGATCTGGAGCAGGAGTTGACGACATATACATATGTTTCACAATTATGGTATTACGACCAATTTGATTTTGTAAGAGACCAGGAAACACACCAGGAGAGTATTGTAACATTTGATGAATCATTTGAAATAGAAAATGTAAGTAAATTTGTGCTTTATTTTTATTTTATTTTTTAAATGTTAATACATATTATGATGCGAAATAAAAATATGTATTTAAACAAAATTGTTCTACTACGGTACAGCGCCGACAGTGTTAAAATAGTTGCTAAATTTGTTCCTGATGTTTTTTGCATCCCTTGTAGCACTCGCATAACTCGATGTCTGCAAATCTATCAATTTCTCATCTGCATGCTCGTCAGTACTGCTTCTCAAATAAATATCCCCATTTTTTTGGCATAAGAAATTATGCAAATAGCAACAAGTTAATGTTATTAATGCTGCTTTTTGGGAACATACATTTTTAGTAGTATGCAAAATTCTAAATCTATTGGCTAATATGCCAAAAGCATTCTCAACTATTCGACGTGCCCTCGATAGCCTGTAGTTAAAAATGTTTTCTTCTTTTGTGAGATGATGGCGGCTATAAGGCTTCATAAGATTTATAAGAAGAGGGAATGCGTCGTCGCCTACAAATACATACGGCAATACATCGTCAGAGAGGGGCAATTTTTCTTCTTCTGGTAAATTGAACCCTCCGTCATCATATTTTTGCTTAAAATTTTGAATTTCCGAATACGCCAGCATCAGAAACTTTGCCATTTGTTCCCACATCTACTGCAATGAACTCATATTTTGCGTTAACCAAAGCCATTAAAACAATGCTGAATTGCTTTTTACAATTAAAGAAATATGAACCCGATTTTGCTGGCTTCACAATGTTGACATGTTTGCCATCTATGGCGCCAATGCAGTGATTGAAGTTCCACTTTTTTTCAAATTCTTCTGCAACTGATTTCCATTCCTGCGCATTTTTTGGCATCTGTACAAATTGTTTTATTATTATTTAATAAATTTTATTATGAATTATTCTTAATTTTCTATATTTATTATTTTTTACTAAGACAACAGTTGCGAAGAAAGCCAAAATAGATACAAATGTTTTCCTAAAAAAAGCAGTTGAGCACCTCGAGCGGTCCAATCAACCAACAAAAGAAAAAGACGAAGCAGAAGTTTATGCAGAAAGTTGGATGGTAACATTTAGGAAACTAAGCCGAACGCAAAAATTTTTGGCCAAGCGTATAATAGATGACACACTTATGCATGGAGAATTTGGACATTTAACAATGTCAAGCTGCATAAACCTTGGAAGACAGCAACAAATAATAAGTCGCCCATCACCTACTCTTTCATCATATGCAAGTTCAAATTATTGCAAATGAAAGTATAATCCCTAACAACTCTTTTCAAGAATTTTTTGATAACCATAATTTTCAATAATTTTGTATAAGTAATGGGTGATTTTTTTGAGGTTAGGATTTTCATGCATTAGTATTTGACAGATCACGCGGGATTTCAGACATGGTGTCAAAGAGAAAGATGCTCAGTATGCTTTGACATTTCATCATGAATAGACTTACTAACGAGCAACGCTTGCAAATCATTGAATTTTATTACCAAAATCAGTGTTCGGTTCGAAATGTGTTTCGCGCTTTTTTATCGACAAATTTTGTTCAGCGATGAGGCTCATTTCTGGTTGAATGGCTAGGTAAATAAGCAAAATTGCCGCATTTGGAGTGAAGAGCAACCAGAAGCCGTTCAAGAACTGCCCATGCATCCCGAAAAATGCACTGTTTGGTGTGGTTTGTACGCTGGTGGAATCATTGGACCGTATTTTTTCAAAGATGCTGTTGGACGCAACGTTACGGTGAATGGCGATCGCTATCGTTCAATGCTAACAAACTTTTTGTTGCCAAAAATGGAAGAACTGAACTTGGTTGACATGTGGTTTCAATAAGATGGCGCTACATGCCACACAGCTCGCGATTCTATGGCCATTTTGAGGGAAAACTTCGGAGAACAATTCATCTCAAGGAATGGACCGGTAAGTTGGCCACCAAGATCATGCGATTTGACGCCTTTAGACTATTTTTTGTGGGGCTACGTCAAGTCTAAAGTCTACACAAATAAGCCAGCAACTATTCCAGCTTTGGAAGACAACATTTCCGAAGAAATTCGGGCTATTCCGGCCGAAATGCTCGAAAAAGTTACCCAAAATTGGACTTTCCGAATGGACCACCTAAGACGCAGCCGCGGTCAACATTTAAATGAAATTATCTTCAAAAAGTAAATGTCATGGACCAATCTAACGTTTCAAATAAAGAATCGATGAGATTTTGCAAATTTTATGCGTTTTTTTTAAAAAAGTTCTCAAGCTCTTAAAAACTCACCCGATATATAGATTTAACTAAACACAAATTTTACCAAATTAACAACATATTCACTTTTTAACACTTTTTTACACTTTTACTTTTTTCAATAACTCTGTGAACAATGGACTTGAACTGAAAAAATAAACAATAGAAGAAAAGTATTTTATGTAATTAAAACAACGGCGCGTGGCGCGTTGCGTCTAGCTTAATTACTGGAAAACCCAAACGCATTTTGTATCATTTCTATTTCTCGATAAAACAACAATGCTCGCAAAAAAAATCACTTACCCCGGACACTGTGCTTTGTTGTTGAAAATAACTTTGTTTCTAGTTTCTAGAAGCAAACCAGGCATTAGGCAGACGAACGCGAACGGCGTTCCCGAAAAATAAAATTCACCAATCCCGGAAATTAAATTCGCCAATCCATACTTAATATTATAAATGCGATAGTAACTCTGTCTGTCTGTCTGTTACTCAATCACGCCTAAACTACTGAACCAATTTGCATGAAATCTGGTTTTGGAGATATTTTGATACCCGGGAAAGGACATAGGCTACTTTTTACCCCGGGAAAATGACGCATTTCCATGGGAAAATTCAGGTGGGCCGATCGCTTTCACGCCTAAACTACTGAACAGATTTAAATGAAATTTGGTAAGGAGATAGTTTGAGACTTAAGAAAGGACATGAGTTACTTTTGACCCCGGGAAAACAACGCATTCCCATGGGAAAAATTGTTTTACGGGGAATCTGATCGCTTTCACTACTAAATTACCAAAGATTTGAATAATATTTGGATAAAATTGGTATTACGGGAAAACAACGCTTTCCCAACCCTTATGAAATAAGTTGTCGCATCAAGCCCTCATCTTAGAAGCAAACTGTGGCTCCCACCAAGTTTCACAAATAATAATTTTAAACCTAAACTTTGCAGACGGAGGTCAAACGGCATCTGTTAAACTCCGAAACGGCAGTTACGTTACTGTAGATGTAAACAATGGTTGGGTAGTACCTTATTCACTTATTTTATCAAAAATGTTCAACGCCCACATAAACGTTGAGGCTTTGTATATGAAGTGGAATAGTAACATTATGAAGAGGAACGAACGAAGCGACGTCTGGGCTAACGTCAATGAACTAAATCTGCAAAGTTTGTGCAGAATTTTAATTGGGGAAATTAAGAGACAATTTGACAATACAAAACAGAGAAGAATGTAAACAAAAGTAGCTATGGTTGGAGGGGACAATAAAGAGACATTTTTTTGTTTATTTATTTATGTATAAAGCAATAATAAAGACAAATACCAATAAGCCAAATACCAATTCAAATTTAAATTTTGTAACTGTTGCCGGATAGCCGATTGCCAATGAATACAACAAAAATACGTTGAAATACCCATTTTCAAAACAAAATGAAAATAGGTAGGTACAATGTTTTGTTTTTCTTAGGTATATATGCATCTGCATATGTATATTAGGTCAAATGAAAGTAGGAATTATTATTATTGAAATGAAAAGAATACGTTTTCAATACAGGTATGTAAGTATATTTGAAAAGAAGACAAATAAAAGTCAATGGCGGATCCAGGGGTTTAGGGGTGATGACACCCCCCTGGAAGCTATTTTTTCACTTTCTTAGAAATCCCCTTGAGTTCAAAACTTATAGTATTGCCGTAATGGATTTAACACCTCTTAAGTTAAGTTGCATAATTAAAGACTTTATCTAAAGATTTTTTAGTAATTTAACGATATTTACCAAAAAGCGATTTGAAGCTAACAAATATTGTAAGACATTCTTAAAGTGTTTTTTCTTTCAAAATGGATTTCCTATTAAATACAAAATCTTTTAATACCTTAAAAATGAAAGAAATCTACTTTTTGAAGTGAATTTGCTTTGGAAGCTCTAGAACTAAGAATTTCAAGAATAAAAAAGTCCCAAAAACATCAAAAGTGACACTTTCGTCAAACTAATGGCAAATTGAAACACATAATAAACTTTTCATATCTATTAATTTAATATAAAAACGTTTTCGACATCTGTTATAATTTTGATAAAAATCGAATTGACAGTTTTTTTAATATAACAACCTAAAAAAACATCTAAAAGTTGGTAAAAATTGATTTTCGACTCAAATATCTTTTAAAGAATTTAATAGGGTCGTGGCACCGGTTACCGAACAGTTTACGGACTTTGAAGAGAAAAGAAGTTGTAAAAAATACTTTGATCGGGTTTAGAACTGTAATATAAATTTATGCTGAAAGAAAATCTCAAATATTTTTATGGATGATAGTAGTTTTTCTCATAAAAATTATCATTAAAAAAAGAAATGAGATTAAATTTAAACCAACCATTTTTGCCTATTATCGAACACTTGTTGCCTGAAGCCGAACAAGAGTTTCCTGTTTCCGAACACTGAAATCAAAACGTCGTCGTTAGCCGTACAAAAATCATTTTTAACGCAAAATTTGAATACTTTTTACGTTTTTTTTTATTAGAATTTAAAAACAGTTCATTGGCAAAAAAAATAAAAATAAGAATCACATTTTCAAAGAGTTAATAGGTGGTATGTAATGTAGGTAACTAGAAACTTTGTAAT
Source organism: Eupeodes latifasciatus (assembly GCA_920104205.1). Classification (NCBI taxonomy): domain Eukaryota; kingdom Metazoa; phylum Arthropoda; class Insecta; order Diptera; family Syrphidae; genus Eupeodes; species Eupeodes latifasciatus. The sequence continues at coordinate 369,613,274 of OV049924.1, forward strand.
TAAAATGATATTGAACATAAAATTAGAAATTCATTTGCAGTATTTTTAAAGTTAAAATTAATTTGATTATATAGGTACTTATAGTTTAATTTTATAATTATTACTAGCTTTTACCCACGACTTCGTCCGCATTAGATAGTTTTTTTTGGATAGTAGTATGGAAAATCCTGAGCTGTACTTTTTTGTACGTACATACATATGTTTGAATTGTGCCGAGTTGGGATGAGGCCATACTAAGTGTGATTGTCATAGGTTAGGTTAATACATTTTAAGAAGAAGATAGGTTACTGCAATACATTTTTATATATATATTGTTTTTGACATTCAGTAACATTTTTATAAAACAACAACATTCAATTTTTTTGTAAAAATTAAAACGCAAAATTGGTATGAAAATTGGCTTTCGACTAAAAATCTCGTTAACCTAAAAAGATTTTGAAATCAAACTATTTCATTGAAGAACAAAGAAAAATATTGTTTTCAAATTATTTATCTTACACAAAATATTGTTATGAATATTTTGTAAAAGGTTTAAGAAAGACAAATCGACAGACGGGATTTAAAGTTATCAGTTTGGGTCGCATTATTATTCTTATTATTATTTTAGTTAAAATTATTAACTTCCAATAATAAGTTATTTTTATCGGTCCAGAATGTCTTAATGCAAATAAGAATAACGTTTTCGACAGATGGATCAAATTTTGTAAAATTAAATTGACTTCGACTCGAATATCTTGGCCAAAATGAGGATACTGGCTTCAAACTAATTGTTTCTTACATTAGGTAAAGTCTAAAAAAGATCTAATTGACACCTTTTTTCAACAAAACAAAAATTAACTAACGATTGGTAAGTTTTTTTTTTTGCTTCGAATATTTCGAGGACAGTTGAAACTATTGTCTTCAAATTTAATTTATTTAATTAATTAATTTTTAGAAAAAGTCAACCTACAGTTTTTCTATATACCTACATATGTACCTATAATATACTTTATAACTATGCTTACAATAGAATACCAAATACGAATAACCTATGATAAAAATGAAGCTATACCTATACCTACATGTGCATAGGTACAAATTTGTAAACACTATCTAATTAGTGTTTTCAAATTTGTACCTAAATACATATCCAACTTACAAGTAACAAAAATTGTACCTACCTCCCTACATACCTACATAACTGACTCAAAATTGAATTTCCCTACCTAACGTATTGTTTATTTCCAAAAAATGAAGAAAAAAACAACAAAAATCTGTTGCCAATTTTTAAATATGCACATCCATACAACTATGTATGTACAATATTCAAAATATGACAACAGTGTATTTATTGTGAAACGAAATTTGAATTATTTTAGATTTTATAAATTTGAAATCAAATGCAACAAAAACAAAACCTACATAGTTCAATACATAGGAATATCTCCATGACAACACACAAAAAAAACATAAGCAAATGTATTATTTGTTTGCCTCCCTTACTCTCTTAATTTCTTACAAGAGAGAAAATGATAAAACCCTCTTTCCTCAACTCGTTTTTGTTTTAATTTCTGAAATCTGCACAACAAATTTTCAGTACTTCGAGCGCCGCCTGTCAGCCGTCAATGAACTAAAAATTCGTGTTCCATAAGAGTACTATAGATTATACCTATATATACAAAGGTAAAATTTCCCACAAAAAAGCAGTTGAAGCACTAGATCGTACACTGAAAGACATCAAGAATAACCGGGCTATCATGGGAGGGATGGTGGTTTTCTTAGCTGGCGACTTTAGACAGACCCTACCGGTAATTACTAGAGGTACACCGGCAGATGAAATAAACGCATGTTTGAAAGCATCTGTGTTATGGGTACAGAGCGTTTCAAAAAAAAATAATTATTTTTTCTCGGAACCAGGCTCAAAAGTTTCGTTTACATGCCAAAATAGGCCTCTGAAAATATGAGCCCTTAATATTAATATTTAGGTAATCCGCATCGCACTTTTCGATTTCCCATAAGAATAACACAGGAAAAAAATTTTTTTTTCTTCTGATTTTTATAACTAACGAACGATAAATTGCATTGTAATACTTCTAATGTATTTTGTAGAGAATTGAACACTCTACAAAAAAGGTCTAATGTCACTTTTTGATAAATCAACTCAGTCGAAAGTTATTCAAGATCAAAGTTTAATTTACCCTTAATTAAGGTGTTTTCTTTACAATGCTCTTAAATTTATAAGATTACTAGTTTCAAAACAAACTAAAAGTTTATTTCTAACCTCTCAGAGTTAAAAAAAAAAACAAAACTCTTATATTTTGCCCTCAAAGATTGCTGAAATTTTATTAATCAAACAGTTTTAAATAAATTGCGCTCGAACAGCTGAAATTTTTCTGTTTGATTAATAAAATTTTAGCAATCTTTGAGGGCAAAATATAAGAGTTTTGTTTTTTTTTTTTAACTCTGAGAGCTTAGAAATAAACTTTTAGTTTGTTTTGAAACTAGTAATCTTATAAATTAGTGATTGTGTGAGAGGGCAATTTAAGCTCCAACTAATGAGATAGTTAGCCAGATAAACGAACAAATTATGTCTGGACTGTTGCTCCACCTTCTATATTTGTTTTTTTTGTTTTTTCTAAGTTTTGTTCCTATTATTTTGGCCATAGGTGTAATTATCCTTTTTACCTATTTTGAAGTCCTATGGATCTATGTTTGTGTGTTGTAAATATCTTTTTGTTTGTTTTGGAATAAATACATGTTGTATTAAATTAATTAGTTGTTTAAAGCCGAAATGACCAGGACCAAACAAATTGTTGCCTTTATAGACACAAACACTCAAGGACTCAAGTACAATGTATAATGTTAGGGGCTTTGCAAATTATTGTGTGTACAGCTTCATTCTTCAACAACAAACACCCCAAAACTCTTCCGGTCGGTCGTTGAGTCTGTTGGACGGTACGGCCGGCCGGCGCGGCGGCGGCGTCGGTGTACTGTGGTGGCCAAAGGATTTTCAGGACATCAAGTATAAGGCAGGGTGTTGTATGTTAAAATACTCCTGTGTTGATACCCAGTTTGTACAGAGCTGTTATAAGAGCCCAACTCGTCGACCATCCTCCATACTCGTACATATATAGAAATCATTGGTTGGGTGGGAATATCTTGGCCAAAAGGTTGCTACTTTGCCTACATAATTGATGAGTCGTGTAGTGAATTATGTATTTTATATCCGGGACTAATAAATATCCTTAAATTTAGTGACCATCTTCGTTGAACAGATAAGAACACCATTTACAGCTTCCTAGAACACACATTAAATGTTGAATTAGGCTTGTGGTCACGTTGATGCGATGCGAAGCGATACGATGTGGTGGGATACCTTACCTAGGTATACGAATGGTGGCGTGTTTACTGTGCGGTTATTCGAATGATAATAGGACAGCATGTTTCCATCCGCAGACATTATATCCCTAAAGCTACATGTGTAGGGAGATAAGTAGGTTCATATACCATACATGCAAGAGGGCTATAGTTTCTACATATATAATTTTGTTTAGTTACATGTGTTCTTGTCAAAGTTGGACTAAATTTCTTAGACTTCATGAATATTTACTTTAATCTTTGGGATAGGAAATTGACATTTGATTAAAATGTGTTAGGATCAACAATTTATTAGGGACTGCTGCTGATGTTTGTGATTGATGAATGATTTGATTTTATGCTTGGGGTTTGAAAATCATGGAATTTGTGGTCAATGTTTGTTTATATTAATAATAATTTGATTAGAGTAATGATTTTTAGGATAATGTTCGCCATGACACCCGGAAGCTCATCGACAAACATATGTAAGTGTATATGGAATGGAAAAAGAGGGTGGTATGCGACAAAGAGTGATAACTTCCTATTGGTGTCCCTTAACATGTATGCAGGGTTTTAAAAAAAAAGAAGATTAATAATCAAATTCTGTGCAGCGAAGAATGAATGGATTGAGGTGATCAAGAAGTGTAGTACCAAATCTTTTTGGATTATATGCCTATTACAGTGGAAATTGCTAGTAAGTCATCATCGAGAGACACAAATCTCAAACTACTACCCCGACTTAAATGGAAATATGAGGAATCTATCTTCTGCTGGATAAACGTACACTGCACAACATTATTGAAACAAATTTTCTATCAACTGAATCTACTAATATTATGACCAATCAATAATTAACGAGGTTTATACGAAGTTCAAAGTCAAACAAAATATCAAACACTAGCTTACCATTTAAACAAAACTAGTTCGATAACTGACTGCTTGAAGCCACGTTAAAAATCCTTTGCACTTTTGAGAGCCTTGCTTACTTCGTAGAATACCGATTTAAGAAATCGATACAAACAAATTAAACAAACTCCAATCATATTGTAACCTATGGAATCTGACTGTTAATACCAATAAATCGAAGGTAATGATATTTCGCAACGGAACAGGACGATATGCAAGAGAAGAAAAATGGGAAAATGTAGATCTTGAGGTAGTGAGGGAGTATAAATATTTAGGGGTAATCATAACGCCATCACTATCTCTACAAAAACATTTAAAGGCAAGGCTAATCGAAGCAAAAAAAGCTATCAACTGCAACTGGAAAGGAATCTTAAGTAAGAAGCATATTGCCCCAAGCACAAAGTTTAAACTATTTGAGGCCGTAATGCGATCGATATTATGCTATGCTGGCCAGGTATGGGGATTCAGCAGTATGAGGAGGTAGAAAAACTTTTAAGATATTTTATTAAAAAAATGTTCTGGCTCCCAGAAAATACACCTACCTATATGTTGCACCTAGAAACAGGAGTGGCACCACTCTATATCTTCACATTGAAGATGCATCTGCAATATATATTTAAAGTTATAGAGTTACCAAACCATCGGCTACCTAACATAATCGTTAGACATCTGCTTTCTAGGAAATCCCAGTTCTTTGAAGAGTGGACTCGACTTGGTCTTGAACATGACATCCCGTTGCTAGAATCAGGTATAGAGGATTGGAAAACTTTATGCCCACTATTGCTTGGAAAAATTGAAGCATCATTTTTTGCAAAATTTGGAGAGTCGGCTCAACAAAGTGAGTCCCGAATCCTATATCGACAATTAAATTACGACATGGGTGTGAACAATTATTTCGACGATCGATATCCTATCAGTACAATAGCCTTAATTTTCAAAACCAGAGGGGAATTGTTGCGTTTAAATTACCAACCACACGGCTCAAACGGCAACACTCGGTGCACATTATGTAATCTCCAAGAAACCGAAAATGTAACGCATTTCCTAGGAAGATGCCCTATCCTTCAGACAATCCGACGCGCTTTCTGAGGAAAAAACGTCCTCAGCAATGATAATATCATTTTAATTCTCAATGGTGAAAACTGGACAGCATTGTCCAGTTTCGTCCGCACGGCGCTGAACTATAGAAAACAAATTATCAACCAAGCTTTTTAAAAATAATCGAATACCTCATTCAATTTTCTTCTTGACATTAAAACTATAATTATAATAATATAATTAGAATACATTTATGTGTTTGTATATAAATTTAAACTCCTTTTTTCTGGCTGACGGCAAAAGCCAATGCTATACTTTGTGAATTTTTAAAACAAATATGTAAATCAATTTTCTGCTTAATAAAATCACACATTTTACTACTACTACTACTACTACAAAATTAGGTAGCTGAATAGGCCTTTAAGAAATAGAGCCTAGTGACTCAACAATTCTCAACAACAGGGATGGAGGGGGCCCATAGTTTTAAGCCAAATCAGAATGGATTAATTTGAGAAAGCACTTTTCATGATAATTACTCTTGGAGAATTTGTCAATTCCTCGCAAGAGGAATCTAAAAACTTTAGATGGTACAGGAGGGAGTTAACCCAACACCTCTGGCATGACAGTCACGCAAGACTTATAACGCCTTGGGTACTACATCACGAGCTTACAATGATACTAACAGAAAGTTGCTTACTTATATTTAGTTACTTAAGGTGGCTCTACAGTATGGGACGGACCTGAGCCTCATCCAACATACGCCTCAAGCCAGCTCGGTCCGTAGATAGTCGTCACCAGTTTCACATATTTAGTTAGTTGAGGTCCTTTCCCACCTGAATGCCATATAGATGATGACTTTAGATGCTCGAGAGAAGGCTTTACTATTCAATTACTTTCTAAGCCCAAAAAAGCAGCGATTTGCAAGTTATTCTTCGTTTGATCGCCTTGTCTAAAACCTTTTTTCATCAAAAGCATCGGTGAGGTCTTTTCCGACTATGATAGAGAAGCGTGCATATTCCATCGTCATTCTGCAAAAACGGACATGTTTGACAGGGAATCCAAAACTAGGCATTGCTCTGTAAAGTTCGCTGTCATATGCGGCCTTGAAATCGATAAAGAGGTGTTAGACATCTATTTGAAGTTCCTGGGTTTTTACAAGATCTGCCGTAATGTGAATATTTGGTTGATGGTGGACTTTCTTGTTCTGAAGCCACACTGATATGGACCTATCAGGTTGTTGATAAACGGTTTCAGGTGTTCACATCATAATACGACAGAGAGGATCTTATATAAGATGTTCAGGAGACTGATGCCTCTGTATTTGACGCATTTCAGAGGGTCACCCTTCTTATGTATTGGGCAAACTGTGCTGAGATTTCACTCATCGGGCATGCTTTCTTTCGAACATATTTTGTGGATGAATTGGTGCATACAAGCCATCACCTGCTTCTTTGAACAATTCGACAGCGATGTCATCAGCTCTATAAGCTATGTTCGGCTTTAAATGATATACAGCTATCTTCACTTTGTAGAGGTCGGGTAGGCGGAATTATTGTTCAGTGTCGACCTAGTGGAAAGTGACCTCACCCAACTTGGACCGCGAAACTGGAGACATCTAGCTAGGGACCGAGCTAGATGCAGAAGTTTGTTGGGTGAGGCCCTAGTTCACACAGGACTGTAGCGCCACCTTAAGTAAGTAAGTAAGTCGGCCTAGATTGAATGTGGCCATCACCCTTGCAGTGGAATTGAATTTGTCAACACCGAAATATAGGGTTTGGAGAAGCGATTTCTCCATATTCTCAACATGAACTGCGGTTCTACTACGATTACTACAATGTTCCACTGATCGTCTTTGTAGACTTTGACTCGTAACTGGTACCCTTGGGAGTTTTTTTACCTTCTGGTAAAATTTACTAACCTCATTCCTGTTGTGAAATCTCTCTATCTCCTTGATCGCAAGGTTTTGATGCTCCCCATTTTTCCTTCTGAGAAGCCGGTGTTCCTCTCCCCTTTTCTGCTCGTAATCAATGGATTATTGCTTCCTTTAAACAATTCAACCGTTATACCTTTGATTCCAATTTCGGTCAAGCAAAGATATTCATTCTTTACCCGTACTACACGATGAATTCTACTTAAGCATTCATTCAGCGCGACCAACGAACGACGAATGAATTACAAAATGTGAGTTTATATACGTTTGACGACATATTTCCACACAAATTCTTAACAAAACGATAGCAATATAGTTTCTATTTGATTTATGATGCATACTTTTACTTTTCAATATCACATATTAATAAATTTAAGAAAACAAATTTATTCGTCGCGAAAAGAATTATAGTTGATACGAACTGTCAAACTTTATTCGCGTTCCACATTATCCACACTCGCAACGAATAAAAAAATCGCGCGTACTTAACCTAAAAAAATCGTTCTTGTTTTGGTTTCAGTGGTGAATGTCAAACTTCATTCGCGACGAATTAAAAACTCTCATGTGAAAGAAATGTCAAAATCGACGAATATTCGTTCATTCGTTGGTCGTGCTCATGTGAATATTGCTTTAAGGCTCAAGGATTGTGATTCTTAAAAGTATAACATCCTTGCACAAAAAAAGTCGTTATGATGTTAATCTGTTGATTGTGTTTGGGGCGTGAAGCCCTTAAAGAAATCAAATGCCATTGTTTATTCATCTGAACCATAAATCCATTTCCTTATTCTTATTTGTTCGTTTTAGAATAACCTTTTTTAGTATTTCAATTTATCAAGGACGTTCAACAACATGTGTAAGTATCACAAAAGTAATCTTCCTTTAAACAAAACTAAGGGAATCAGTGAATTTCATCGTCAGCCTTATTCAAATCAATATTTTCTTAGAACATTTTTGTTGCTTGTCTTATAAGTTCAATATGGTGGTGTTGATTTACACTTTTAGGTCGCCTTCCTGCCATAGCACTCGTCGCGTCGTCGTAGCTTCGGTTGTTTTCTTACTTCGTTGCCAGGTGGTTTCTAAGGAGGATTACAATCTGTTTTTATGTATTATGTAAAATGTACGTCTTTGAAAATCTCAAGAAAGTTTAACTTTCATGGCATTGTTTTTTGTATAAACGTATGTTTCCTTAGTCATATTACCATAACCATTTCAATTTATAATAATTCGTCTTCAAAAGATTGTGTTACTTGCAGAAAAATGACTACAAGCATTTTCGTAACACGCGTTTCAACCAACAATTCAATAAAATTTTATTCAGAAATCAAATTTCATGGAACAAATACACAAATACACTTTATATCTACTTTATTCAAAAGTTAAAAAAAAAAACAAAAATATTTTTGTTTGCTTGTTGTTCTTATAAGCAAAAGGTACAAAGCTGGCATAAGGATATCTAAGCCAACGGGCAACTCGAGAAGTCTTTATATTTGCGTTAAACCTTATATTATATATACAAAGGTTAAAACCCCTGATATAAGAGCTTAAAAGGAACTTTGTTCGCCAAGATGTTTGAACAATTTCATATTATATTGGAGAGGAGGAGGATGAAATTGGTAATTTGAATCGTGTTTGTTCAGAGGGAAATATTGGTGAATGTTCAGAGAAGGGGCCATGGGGTTTAGGTGAAGACAGCAGCTGATGATATGCCTCTTAGTTAAAATATTTTAGGTTAGGTGTATTTTTGCAACTTTTGAGTTTTTTAAGAAATTTATTTTTAATCTTTTTAGTATAAAAGCTTCAACCCTGAATATTGGGTTTCATTTTAACTTCTAAAAAGGATTCTGGAATCTGGATACTAATTAATAATTATTTTTATTTTCTTAACTTGAGGCGCTATTTTTAATAATTAGATTCTTTTCCAAAAGGAAATATGAATATTTCCTAATTAATAAGGCAGAACCTCAATAACATCTTCACCCAATAGAATCTTTGAGAAAATGTACACACAAATTACGTCTTCATATGTGCGTATTACGCCTCTACGCACTGGGAAAGACGGAGTGTATGGTAAATAATTCCACATTCGTCTAGTACGGTTAAAGAACGAAGAGCAGGGTTTTGCAATAACGACCTTAGATGGGCTTTAAGGATGCAACTGGCTATTTCACTAGAGAATGACCCGTTAAAATAACGGTAAAATAGTATAGTCATAGACTTTTTACACCAAACCGAAAACTAGGTTTTCGCGAAATTATTGGTTTTGGGCGAAGACCTACATCGAAATCTCAAGTTTCTCCATACATTATTTGTTAGCCACAAGTTGTCGTAAACCACAAATTTTAAGGGTTTTTCAATAAGGGCAGGTAGATGTTGAAATGGAATAAAAAAAGTTGTGTGTGAGGTATTACCAAAATTATTTATATATTTGAAAAGCGCATGATGTATGCCATCAAGTGTGGAATATGACATCATTCAAATGCCCGCCTCGGCTTCTTACGGTGGCACGGATCCGAGTGGTCCAATTTTCAATGATTCTTCCGCATATCCGCATTCCGGCTGAATTTGAGCGATGGCCTGTGTTATGTTTACCTTCAGGGCATCGGTCGATTGTGGTTTATTTGTATAGACCTGCGACTTCAAGAAACCCCACAGGAAAAAGTCTAGCGGGGTAAAATCGCATGACCTTAGTGGCCAATTCACATCACCCCTGCGAGAGATAACCTTACTCTTAAATTGTTCATGCAAAATGTTAATCGTGGCGTTTGCTGTTTGGCACGTATCACCGTCCTACTGGAACCACATGTCGTCTAGGTCCGTATGATTCAATTGGGCCATAAGAAGTTAGTTATCATCGTTATGTAGCGCTCGCTGTTCATGGTGACCGCCAATGGGCGCAATGCGAACACTCATTTCGATAATAAAGTTTTATTATTTGAACGTGCTGTTCAATCGTGCAACTTGACATATGATAATTTGTTATAAACAACTGAACAAAAGATTTACAGATGTCACCAAAACAAAATGGCCGCCACGGGGCGCCAAAATCTACCCGCGCCAATTGAAAACCCCTTTGTATAAAACCTGTCAAAAACTAGTAGCAATTTAAAGTTGAACTTAACAACAGACCTTTCAAAGGTGTGTATGATTCTGATGACATTTCGGACAATAGAAGGTGTACTTCTTGCGTCATCTAACTGTGTTGATTGTTCCGGTTGCTCTCTATGCGATATATTGTTTGCATTTTAGTTATTCATTAAAAGTTTATTTAGTTATTATTAACTATCAGAAATGTATGTAAAATACAGCATGTTTTAATAATTAAGATGTATGTTATTATCAATTCAGTTATTAAGACCCTTTTCGAGTCTCCTTAAACTTGCTTTAACAACTCTTTGACATTTCGAAAAAGCGTAATTGAAATCCTTTTCTTCTTCGAAAGCTGTGGAGATGTCGATCAAATGGAACGTTTTAAATCTATGATAGACTAAAACTGTTTTGTTGCCTGACAGATGGTTATGTTATTTTACCTGGTAGGTATTGGTTACCTTTTTAGCAATTTGTCTTAGCAAAAGTTGACATGTAGCTATTAGTATACCACCATTAGCCATAAGTGTTAGAATCGGTAATGTTGTACCACTTTTGGCAAGTTAATTTGTTTTACAATTTCGTTTGAAAATTTACTCCAAAAGACTTTCCTGTTTTGTTCCTCTTCGATCATACGAACTCAATGTCCAGCCCACGAAAGTCTTTCGAGTTTAATTTTGTTGACGATATCTGCTTCGAGGTAGATTGCTTTTCCTTTACCACATAAGGCGCAAACATCGTGTGGAATTTAATGCTTCAAAAACTCAATGCTGTCTCCTGTCGTTAAAGCGTAACTCACACTCGATGCCGCTTTCTATGAGTGGCACTTGCATCCAGGAAACTAATCAACTGTCAGTACTCGGTATGTGTATCACAGATCACCTTTTATGGAATGATCACATATTTGACATTGCCAAAAATGCTGTCAGGTGTTTAGGATTTCTCCGACGGTGCAAGAAATTGTTCACCCCTTCTGATCTGGCTGTAATTTACAAAGCCTTCATCCGTCCAAAGCTTGAATATAATTCGCATATCTGGGCAGGTGCCCCTAAAACAAGTTTAAATCTCTTGGATAGAATTCAAAAAAGGGCTTTAAAAATGATAGGCGATAGAACTATAATGGAATCATTTACATCGCTAGAACACCGCCGCAATGTTTCATGCCTTTCGTTGTTTTATCGATATTTTTACAAACAATGTCCTGTCGAATTAGCCAGTTGCATTCCACCCCTTAAACGATTCAGCAGTAATACTCGCACTTCCAGGAATGCTCATCAGTTTACCCTTGAACTCAATTTCGGGCGTACTGTCAAGTATAGAGAGTCTTTCTTAAATCGCACATCGAGAATGTGGAATGCTTTGGCCAACTCTGTTTTTCCCTCCCATTTTGATGTTCAGAACTTTAAGACCAATGTGCACCGGTAGCTCCTCTTAAATCCTACCCTATTTTCCTAACGCTCGCATTGTGTTTACATATAAACATATAAAGGGTACTAATAACCCTTGAGTGCCTGTAAATTATAAAAAAAAAAAAAAAATTTGAGTGGTTTGGATAGCAAGCCGGCTTTTTTAGCTTGACTTGTTATATTACCCATGGCCAACCTATATAGCCGTGTCAATTTATTTGGGATGCCGAATTCTCTCATGGCTTTGTGACATATAATACTTTCTCGCTAGTCTCCAGGCATTTCTTCGTGCACTATAACTTCATGAATTGCTCGGAGTTTTGATTTGCTTATACCATCTTAGCTCTTCTTTTTAATACCTGGAGGATCGGTAATCAGATATCCCTCTCTGTCTTTGCACTATGTACTGTATAGTGCGACATGTTTTAGAAAGCGACATTGCAGAAAGTTCCTTAAATAAGTTTTAGAACCATCTTAGTTGGCATTCTCCAAACGGTTCTTTTATAGAAGCTCTGTCTTTAAATAAAGAGTTTTAGAACAAAAAATTAACTTGAGGTGAGAAAAAATTAAGTCTCAAAAAATTCTTCACTCGATTTAAATTTAAAGTCAATCTGCAAAATAACCTTGTCTTCATACACACTTATTACGGTACCATACAGCTTGGGGTTTTTACTCATTATATCCCGTAAGTTCCGTCAGTAGAAGACCTTTTTACAAGACAAATCCCTGTTCTGATAGCTTTAATATCTTGGATTTTGTTTAGAAATCCTTGTTTTCAATTTAATTATTAATACATAAGTTGTTAATTTATATAAAACTGTTGATAAAGTTTCTCTAGCTATCACCACAAAGTCCAAAAACCATCTTCTCGTCATATAGGAAGAAAAAAACATACCATATGTAACGCAACAATTCCTTGTCGTATATGCTTTTAAATTAAATTGAAACCATGTTATGTTGGAACATTTATTTATTCCCTACTTATTTCTACTGTTGGCTTCTTAAGCTCAACCACCCCCACCCCCTCAATCCAGAAAAGGAATCGGCATTCTTTCGAAGGTAGAAAATACGTACAATTCAAAGATTTTCTCAATGTATTTATATAGTTATAAACGTAAGCCACACTACTGGAGACCGTTGAAGCTGGAACCAGAGGAGCTAGAGCTACATAACTGGGGTGCATTTGAAATGTTCTATAAATGCATGTACTCATATACAGGATGCAAATGAGTGTTTAACTTCCTTTCAACACTCAATACTGGAAGTCGTCTCGCTCGGCACAGTATTCAAAAGTACAAAAGCAAAATGAAACTATTTTAAGAAGCTTGCCAAACACAAGGAGAGGCATTTGGCTTGGCAAAAATGTTAGCTCCTCGAATCTGTGAACAACCATTCAGCTGCATATTTATACAAGTCCTTCCCTATACCTACCTTCCTTTACCTACCTTCCTAGACCTACCTTCCAAACTAAATCGGCTTTTCTCTTGTTGGTGCATAGGATTTATGTTTGTAAAGTCGAATAGGACTCGGAGTTGGAGTCGGAATCGGAAACGGAACCAACCTGAAACATTTTGCATTGAATGTTTTCTCTTTTCTTTTTTTTTCTTCGATTTATTTAGTTTTGTGGAAGCAATCGATTCTGTCATAGAAATGTATCCCATCCATGTCTACTAAGGTCTGTGGTTCTGAGCCTGGATCCTGGATGCTGGGTCTGGTTCTGGTTCTGTCAAGGATTTACGAGTACTCCAAAGGGAAATGAATTATTATTTAAGTTAAAAGGAATTCAACATCAGTTCAGTGGTTCAGGATTATTTGTATCACTTTTGTATTGAATTATTTATTTTGAACTTTTCTAAAGGGTATGTTTTTATGTGCTGTAAAGGTAGGTAGGTGATAGTCGATAGGTTAGGTAATAGCATCTAAATTGATGTAACTAATGCTCGGTGCATTAAATATTGATGCACTCGTTATTAAATGGTTTCTATTTCTAAGAATGAAATTGATAATAGTAATTAATAATACAAAAATCTCGACCTACACAGGACTTAAAAGTAATTCAAATAACTTAATAGGTAGGTACATAATGTTCATGCATTTTTTAAACTTATAGACATGTTCTTAAGCAGAATTGCAGCTGTCAATGTAATGGTATTTTTCTTAACGAATCTCCATCAAAACTTATTCAAAAATTTGTATTCATAGTTTTTCTATTACGGAATTTATAAATATGATAAATAAATGTCATCAATATCAGTATCCAATTTATTATTTGTATTCTGATGAACGATTTAATCAGTAAGATAAATATATTTCCTCAGTTTTATGAATACCTTCTTCATATTACGAGTTTTTTCATTCTATGGTTAAAAAATAAGGGTTAGAAAGGAGTTTTAGGTGTTCATTGGCTTTCACATTCCTGTAGTACGGCTAAAGAACAAATCTCCGTACTTCACAGTACTGCCGAAGTTAAGATCAAGGGTAAACTGATGGGCACTTCTGAAAAATCAATTAAGTCATTCGTTGATTCGCTGGAGTACAAGCCCAACAATGGGAGTTATACTCAAGCCTTGTATTTTTTTTTTGTAAATTAAGGTTTCTTAGAAGGAGAGAATACTTTGCAACGTCTTGAAAATTTCATAATATTAATGAACGCTTTAACTTATATATTCCCACTGTACCTGTTTGGGTACAGAAAATTGAACAAGTTTACGGTTGAACCACAGTCTTAATTAAATTTTATTTTCAAATAATTTGGATTTTTCTTGTTTCTTCACATGTTTTGAGTAAGTAAGGCGTGTAAATTATTTAAAAAACACACAATTTGTAGATTTTTTTGGTACTCCACATCATGTGCAATTAGGGTTTTCCCTGAATTTCATTGGTTGGTGTATATTGAGCCAAAAAACAGATATATGTTTTATTACTTTCGATTTGAATTAATCAAGTAAAGAACATATAGGAAAAGCTATTAAAAGTTAAATATCAGGTTTTCATTCATTATTACGATAGGTAAGTAATCGCAAAGTTAGCTGTACTCGCTTGGGTACATATATTTTTTTGTTTAGAATGATTTCAGCAGCATTTTATGGAAGATGGTTCGAAAATCTTCCAAATGCCTTAAATGCATTCGAAGAAGATGAACGCAATGCAGTATTTGACACTGCATTTATGCCCCCAGATGCAGATTTCAACACTGACTAAGAAGACATAGATACGGAAAGTTTGGACAGTAATCATATTCCCAATGATGTTCCAGGTAATGTGGAAGTGTTCATTAGAGATGACGATTTTGAGAGTGAGGACGAAGTTCCATTGTCTGAGATAAGGGCCTCTATACGTAGGGAATCCCAAACTCACCCACTATGGTCCGAAAGTTGTGTCGACATGAAAATGTACTATTCCAACTTTTTTGAGCTAAAGACGAAAAATATAAAAGCTGTTTTGGAAAACAAATCTCCAGTGGAAATTTTTGAAACTCTTTTATGAATGATGTCATGGAACTAATTTTGGATCAGAGTCGTCTTTACGCTTCACAACATAATGACCACAACTTCAATTTCAACAAAGAAGACCTCGAAATCTTTTTTGGTATTCTGTTTTACAGTGGTTACCACTCAATGCCAAGAGAATCTATGTATTGGTAATTGGATGAAGATACGAGAACGGCAGTAGTAGCCAATATCATGTCGCGAAATCGTTTTTTTTTTTAAATAAAAAAATGTATTAATTTTGCGCATAACTCTCATTTGGATTCGAAAGATAAAATGGCAAAACTTAGGCCGCTGATGAATCTTTTGAGCAAAAAAAACCAGCAGTGGGGTTTTATGCAAGAAAAGCTATCCATTGATGAAGCCATGATAAGGTATTTTGGTCACCACTCGTCGAAGCAGTTTAGCCTTGTCGTTTTGGATTCAAAAATTGGATGCTTACAAGTAGTTGTGGCTACCTGTATAGCTTTGACACGTATTGTGGTGCAAAAAATGTGAAAGCATAAATAAGTCACATACCACTGGGATCAAGAGTTGTACTTGAGCTATTAGAAGCAATCCCATACCCTTCTGATCATCTAATTTATTTTGATAACTTCTTTACGTCTCATCAGCTTTTGCGGTTATTGAGAACTAAGGGATTCAGAGCTACTGGCACAGCAAGGGAAACCAGAATAAAAAAATGTTCATTGAAGCTAAAAAACAGTTCAAAAAAGAAAAACGTGGTCACTTTGAACATATTTACGATGCCAACAATAAATTGATTTTCGTCAAGTGGAATGATAACAATGTTGTCACCATGGATGGGTACAAATTTTGACACATTTCAGCCAATACATTTTGTCAAACGGTGGTCATCGGTTGAGAAAAAAAAATATATATTCAACAACCAAATCTTATTGCTAGTTACAATAACGGAATGGGTAACGTTGACTTGCATGACCAATCGGTCAATGCATATAAAATAAAAATGAGAGGCAAAAAATGGTGGTGGCCGCTTTTTACTTCAATGCTTCTTAGGTCATAACCAAAAACACTCCATTACCAAGACCGGAATCTTTCGTACGTTTCACTATCCAAAACCCGTTTGTTTACATTGTTGTATTTGTAATTTTGACAATTAGTCCATGAATAGATGTGAGCACAAACAAAAAAAAAACGATGCCGTGGGCTAGCGGCACTTTGCATAGCAAAAACAAAATGGAGGGGTTAATAAGTTTTTTCCAGGTTTTTCCTTTTACTTTTTTTGATGAAAAAGTCAGTTTTAAGATTTAATTTTGCAGGCATTTTGTGGATAGTGAACCAATGTACCTTTTTGTCTTGAAAAAGCATGTTCAACATCAGTTTATTATAATTAATTCACTAATTTAAAAAAATCACTACGAAATTCTTTAAATTTCATAATAAACCTCGGATTTTTGTATCAAAGATGCGTTCGAAGAACCATCAAGTTAAGGGTGCGAGCGCAATTTTTGTATTGAATTCTAATAAATTTTCGTTAACGAACGGCCCAAATATTTTGTTTGCAACTAATTAAAATCTGTATCAATTTAATTAATCCAAGTATATTTATAGTTTGTTTTTAATGATTTAAGCTTGCAACTATTTTTCAATTCCATTATGATTAATAAATATTAAATTAAAAAAAAGAGTTAGCTATAATCGAAAAATATCTTATCCATAACATTCTTGATTGATGGAAGCATACATGTATTTGCTTTAAAAAAAAACTATGCATCAAAGGAACACCAATGTTTTGAATCGTGAATCGAGAATTTATGCACAACTAATTCGATAGAACATGTAATCGTCATGAATGTTTTTTGTTGATGTACAGAAGTTTTTTAGTGAATTTCCACAGTTTAACGCAAAATATAATTTTAATTCATTCCTTAAAAATGTTTAGTTACCAAAGTTCAAGTTTACTTATTATTGTTTGAAGGGTATGTTTAGTAAAAGTGCTGCTAAAAATGAAACAAATTAATGAGTTTTACGTACATGTTTTTCTTAATATAGTAAATACTTCCATAGATTACATTTTATAAATGCAGAACATAGAAGAAAATATACATAAACAATAGTTTTCAGATATAAAGCAGAGGTTAGTGTAGAAAAATATTTTTGAGAAAGCCAATAATATTTGAGGTATGTTCATTAAAGAAATTTCCGCTTCCTTCATCAACTTTTTAGAAAAAATTTAGCATTAATTGCAGCCAATTATTGGGTGTCCGGTTTCCCCATATTGGAATAAAAAAAGTTACTTAAATCTATTTATTGCACTCATTTAGTTGGTATTGTGTGTAAACATATTGCCTATTTCTATTCCTTAAAGATGCTTTACACAAAGCAACTTATTTTTAAAACATGGTTCCCTCAAATTTGTATTGCAAAACCTAACTACAAACAAAATTCTAACTCTAACATAGTCCCTTAAAAAGAAATTTTCAGGAATATCTCGCAACAAACAAAACTAAAATTTGGTCTTGCATTTATCGAACTGCTTAAATGATGAAAATACTAATCTAATTGAGGAATCTGAACTAGCTAAAGTTGGCAATGGAACTTCACGTTCACAAGTATGTTTCTCGTACCATTGTCTGTACAAAAAAAAAATACGGAGACACCCGCCTATTGTTTCCACCTGAACTTCTAACGTCGCCAAAAAAATGCCCTTTTTTTATAAAGTATTAAGTTACACTAATGCGTTCGCAACTAATTTAAGTAAACAAAATACAGCACTAATAAATCATTAAATATGTATTTGGTCAATTTTATTTTATTTAATATACATTAACAACATTTATTTGGATTGAAATTAAAAAGCTATACAAATCTTCCAATTTAAGACCATGTCAGCACTTCAGATTCTGTTGGTAAGGATTGTTTAGTTTCTGAACGAGGCCATGAAACATTCAAAATGAAGCATTTAGATGGGGCTGATTACTATAATCATAGAGGAAATATATTATCTAGAGTCCCGACTTAATGGGTTTGCTCTCTTTCGGCCTACAAGCTAAATTGAGAGGATTTTGTCCATAAGGATAAGCATGTGTTAGTTGTCCTGTGCATTTCTTATGGGAAAAAGCCATTATGAATGTAGTTGTTATGGAATTTGTGCCCATATTGCTCAACAGCGGGGAAAAAAACTATGAGGTGAACTCAGCCGTTCAAAAAAGAGATCCGTTGAATTCAAAAATTGAAAAATTAATGCAATATTTAAAGAAAAATTAATTTTGCAACTTCCTTTCAGTGAAAACTGTACTAAAAATAATATTTGACTGCTTTTGGCATACAAACTGACGAGATTTTCATTATTCAAAAGACTTACCAATGATTTTCCATTCCCGTCATTTTGGAGGTGTTTTCCCAGCAGGTTGCTTCAAAGTCGACCTTCAGTTCATCATCTGAGTAGTCTGTGTCGGCCCAAGCGGCCGCGGTAGCCGCTGTCTTGGTGAACTCAGTGTCCAATAACGAATGGATATCACTTTCAATTAATTAATGAAATAAAGATTTGAGAAACAATCCAATATCTCGAACTAGATGCTTGTTTCCTATCAGACATCTTTTTCACTTTTAAACAGCACTCAGCAGTGTCACTGCTGTTATTCAGTGAGACAGTTGCACTCTGTGAAACCAGAAAATTTTGCTTTAGTTGCAGCTGCAAGAGTCGTTTTTTGGTCGGCTTGCATCATATTTCTGGGCGGAGGACGTTGGAAATCCTAAAGAACCATAGAATTTAAAATATCCATGTTAAGATTGCTCGTAAGTAAATGAATTAATTTACCTGGTTTGCCTGCATACTCTGCAGTTGCTGTTGCTGCTGTTGAGTCGTTCCAAAACTGGGCGGTCGACTATTAATATTGAATTACTAGTTTGGCGCTAGTCAAGTATATTATTTGAATAATCCATAGCTAAAAAAAATAACTAAAATATTCTTTTGTTTACGAGATTCTTTTTTAAACGTACATACCTACTTGAACTCCGAGTAGAATAAGTCTCACTGTGTTCTTCTAGTTTCTGGTCTATTGTTTTTCCAAATAAATACACTTGTAGCTCTTGATTATACAGGTTTTTGATCTGAAAAGAAATAGATTCTATTAAATATTTAGACGAAACAAAATAATTTACAAAAACTTACTTGTAGAATCTCAAATTGAATGTTTTGTTTTTGAAATCGAAATTGTCATTTTTGACAGGTCACAAAAATTCCATAAGTTTCTATTTTAGCCCAGTCCCCCATTTTGTTTTTATTTCCCCACTCACATGTATTCACCGATAGCGAATTTGAGAGAGTTCACCTCGAATTTGAGAGAGTTCACCTCGAATAAAATTTGAGGGTGTTTCAGGTAGGACGGGTACCGGTCGGGACTCTAGATAATATATTTCCTCTATGACTATAATGAAGCATTTTGATGGGCCGAAACACTAAATGTGAGAATGTGTTTGGTTTTTTCCATCATTTCACGCACACTTTCTCACATTTAGTGCTTAGTTAGCTTGTAGGCAAACCGAAATGTCAGTCTGAGATTCCGGTCTTGGTAATGGAGTGTTTTTGGTCATAACTCTGTGCATCGAAAGAGAATATTTCAAAAAATTTCATGATAAATAAATATTTAAATCCATATCTTCCGTGGTTTTCTAGCTCGAAGATCGTCCGATTTAACACCGCAGGACTATTTTTCGTGAGATTGTGTATGGTCGCTGGACTACACAGATGAACCTGAGACGATTGATGAGTTGGAAGAGATATTTGACGCGTTATAGCCGACACACGGCACCTATTGCCGCAAAAAGTGGTCGAATATGAGTACCAATTCATTTAATTTTTGGAATCAATTAATACATCATACTGAAAATAGTTCATTCGGTATATTTATTAAATACATCGCTTCCACTTTGACAGGCTGCTATTAGCTGTTCGAACATCAAAGGTCACTATTTAAATACCCTTTAAAGTTGATGAAAGTCGTTTATTAGTGTTATGAAACTTGTAACAAACCATTTTTTAATACCTCTTCTTAAATTAAAGCATACATAATATTTTTATTAACCCTTAACTAAAGTCGTGGTCCAGTGGACCCACACACAATCTTCAAATGTTTGCAGAAAACGACACAGTCACCGCAGATCTCTCAATTTCTCAGTCCTTCCTGTAATAATCCAATGTTTGTGTAGTGAGAAGGACGCATTTCGCTCGCTTCTCCTTAGGTGTCTATTGGCATGTGCATGGGTCTGCTGGACCCACAACTTTAATTACGTTACTTATTTTCTGATACTTTTACATACATAAGGGAAATATATTATACCCATAGACTTCCCGTGCAAGTGAAAACGGGCATTCCTACGAAAACCTTTTGATGTTGGTGACCTTTTTTGTTGCTATATTGTTGTTATTAAATGGGCTTCAGGTCAAATGAAACATTTCATTTGACCTGAAGCCCATTTAATAACAACAATATTCCTACGGAAACTTCAACCCATAAAAGTAGTTCCAAATAACGAAGAATATCTAAAATTTGATAGACACAAAAGAAAAAGATGCTCTTTGTGTCCGGCAAATAAAAAATCGAAAACGGTATATTTGGGTGCTAAGTCCAAGCTGTCCATTTGTATGAGTTGTTCAAAACAAGTATGTTTTTCATGTTTGTAGATTGGTTGACTTTGACCATTGTCAGATTTTTTTCAGAAAAAGATTTTAAGTTTTTGTTTTTACAGTTTTGAAGAGCTGTTTTTAAAATTCCAAAAAAATGTATTTATGGATTTTTAACTTTTGATTTAGTATTTATTTATATATTTATTAAAAATGTTATATTTCAACTTTACAAATTGAGACTGCCTGACGAAAGTGCAAATTTTAAGTGCAAATGAAACTTGCTGTGTTTGATTTTTTTAAAACTTGTTTTCTATTGTTTAAGTATTACGTTTAGTAAAAAAAAATACATAAAATATATTATACCTTTATTTTTATTGACCTTTTAAAAGGCCTGGGTCCAGTGGACCCACGACTTTAGAACCGTAGGAAATATTCACGACTTTAGTTAAGGGTTAAGTAAGTAATTACTCTCTTTAGAGAGTTCAAAATTTTTGTTATCATCTATAAAAGACATAATACAAATTTCTTTAACAAAAATGCAGACCCAGCCCTAGCCCCTAGTATAGAAATGGTTATGAAAGCCATCTGCAAAGCTTAAAAACTTCAAATCCACTGGCAAAGATGGCCAACATTCCAAACTCTTCAAATATGAAGGTGATATCATGGCAGGGTTCATGCATCGGCTTACCAACCAAAACTGTGGGAAGAGGAAAGCATGCCCGAAGACTGGTCAAATTGCGCAACATGCCTAATCTACAAAAAAGGCAATCCTTTGTTCTGCAAAAATTATAGAGGGATATCCTTGCTTAATGTTGCCTACAAGAGCGTCTTAAACCTAACGACTCATCCGAGCTATTCCAGCATGTGTAGGGTGTAGGTTTGTTATTTCTTCAATATAGTCCTGGGGCAGATAGTGCGCAAGAGTGATGTTACTACCTTTAACAGATTTTCACAATTGCTTGGCTATGCGGACTACATCCACATTATCAGCCGCTCCAAGCGAGCGGTTATATAGAAGCTTTTAAAGCTACAGATGAACAAAGCCTGAACTGCCCACCAACTAGGACAAAACGTCACTGTTGGTATCAGTAATTTCAAGGTTGTTAGGGAGTTCACCTACCTCGGAATAAATATCAATTCCACGAATAACATCTAAATGGAAATCCGACGAAGAATTACCCTAGCGAACCGTTGATACTTCGGTTTGGCCAAACAAATGGGTTCCAAACTCTTTTCTCGGTAGACAAAGTGCAAGTTATACAAAACTCTAGTATTACCAGTTCTGCTCTACGGCGGCGGCGCGGCGTCGAGTGCTGGACGATAAGTCAAAAAGTTGTATTGATATTGGGACCTTTCGAGAGAAAAATTCTTGGCGTATATTTAGTTCTATATGCGAAAATGGCGAATGGAGAAGTGAAGAAGAAGATTCAATAGTGGACTGTACGAGCTGTATCAAGATCTTGTCCAAAGAGCCAAAACAGACTACAATTGCTTGGTTATATCAATGGACAACAACGCTCCACGCTCCATCAAAGAAAATCTTTGAATCCCCGCCAATAGGTTTGAGACGACGGGGAAGATCAAAGCTTCGCTACAAACACCAGGTAGTTGCTGATGCAAAAGCTGAGACTATCAATAGATCAGAAGCGGGTTAATAGTTTCGGGCTAAGGATCACCAAATGCTTGGATGATTTTGGCCTTAAAAGTTATTGGCTGTGAGGCTTGGGGCACCATATCCTGCAATAACTAGAGGTAGTTTAAATTGCTTACATTTCTCTACCATTCGCAAACATTCAAGCATAAAGCGATTGATTTTGTTCCGCGAAGTATGCTACTGTCTTTCTGTCAAGATTTTGAGAAGAAAACAACTGTCAGTGGCAAAATAACTAATGAAAATTAAAATAGAAACACTAGATTGCCACTCTGTAATATTTCCAATATATTTTACACTGAATCTCCAAAAGCATTTTTTAATTCCTTTTTTTCAAGAATTTTTCAAATTACATTTATTCAAAAGCTTATCAATTACTCTTAAAAATAAAGAAATAACAATTACAATAGAATTCCAGAACAAAGAAACAAAAAAAGACCACATAAAATTGAATTAATTTTAAATTACCTACCGCAATATATTTTATTGTATACGTTTGAACTTAAGTTCTAGTTCTTGGAATCTTATACCAGCCGAAGAAAATCTTTTCACAATCGAGCGAGTTATCGAAAACAAACTTTTTGATGATTTTATCTTTCCTGTTGTCTTTTAATTAAACTCTCAGTTGAGTGGAATAACAAAATGGAGGTCACTCACTCACTATACACGAGTATTGATTTGATTTATAAAGTTTATTTTGTTCATCCAGATAAAAAAATAATAAAAAGATTTATAATTAAACTTCCTTAAGTTTGAAAAATACTTCAATCGATACCAATTAAACGATGAGTTGTGAAACAATTTACAAAAAGTTTACTTAAATGTTTCCCGAAATAAAAGAAGAAAAAAACTAAATGATGAACAAAAAAACAAGTATACGCCAGAGTATGAAAGAAAAAATGCAATTTAGGTTATTTTTTTAGTTATCTTGTTTGATTTAAAGGTTATTAATGTTTTTAAAAGCCAGTCTTTTTCCAGAAATTGCATTTCAATAAAATGAAGCTATAAAATTATTTTTTATAATATTCCTTTCATAAAATAAGTAACCATCCTAATGAAAGAAAAATATTATTTGCGTTCATGCAAATAACTTGTGATCGATTTATAAGTGATTTCCCTATCACTTCATGGCACCTATATAGAGGGACTATCTCAGTACTTTTTATATTCAAAGCTTTGCATTATGCACCCATAAACGTTAGATTGAAATCACCTTTATGTAAGATTGAGACAGGCTGGGAGAGAGACAGGGTCTGCGGGAAGGAGAGAGAAAAAAAAAGTTGAACCGTTTTGAATTGAAAGAGCTATGTTTTCTTTTCAAGGGCCTTTATTCATCTCCTGCGGTGAATAAAATTATATCAGGTCGATGTAATCACTTGCAATTCAAAAAAAAAAAGAAAGAAGAAGAATTCTAAAATAAATATATATATTCACAAAAGGATACAATTTAAATGCAAATTTAAAACCCTTTTTAACCCCAAAAGAACTCTGCCTTTGCCTCTGCCTTGGGATGGATCCTAAGGATTCGAGAGAGTTCGAGAGCACCAGAATATTCACACTTCCTGATGATGATAAGGGAAGGTGAAAGATACAGATAGATAGTTCAGATATAAGAACTCATTCAGAAAAATTGCCCCCAATGGCGTTGGAGGTTTTTGAATTTATTAAAAAAAAAACGGTACAAAAAAAATCAATCTAAACGACCCAGTTGTTGAGAGAACGACGGGTTTTTGAGATAGCAGATAGATAGGTAAATTCATCCCTTTATTTTTTATTAGATGGTATTTTTTCTGTCTCGCATTCCAACACACCTGGTGTACAGACAATGAACTTTGTTGTTGTTGTTCATTTCTTTTTTTCGTTGCGTATTCTTTCAACAATAAGCCATTTAATTTTATTATCTTTGAAGGTCTCCGGAGACGGAGACAAAGGGAGTTCGGGTCCCATCTTTAGGTTTATCTTTTCCAATTAATTTCAAGACCGATAGAGACAAATTGAAATGATTCGTTCAATCATAGAGAGGTTATCGGTAGTACCATGTTTTTGTTTATGTTATCAAAAAAAAAAAAAAATGAAACAGCCTTGTTTATGATATTGGCTAAATTACAGACATACATTTTTTTAACCGGCTTCGGCTTCAGTTTCAAAAAGATAAAGGCTTTGTTCTTTATCACTTTTGTATAGCAAATATTATTTGAGGAAGTGATGTGTGCTTATGTCTGTTGGTCGGTCGATTTGACATTGATTTTGAAAATTAAATGAGAACAAGGTATTGTTTTTTCTTTGTTGTTGTTGAAAAAGGCTTGAAAATTTCATATATTGAAGATTCTATGCCGGAAAATATGTCAAGTTGAAAATAGAAATCTATTTCCTTCCATTGTCACTTTCAATTGACTTTTATATTTGCTATATGGTATTTAATTAGAACTTTAAAATAGATTATTTATTTTGATAAAGAAGAATTGAAAATACAGTTTATGTCTATTTATGTTTTATGAGTTTATTTTTGTTTTCTTGAAGTGGTACTTTCATTATAAAGTACTTTTTCGCTAAGGCTTTTGCCTTGAATTTTAATCTAACCTCAAAATGCTGCATGGCAGACAGACTGACGATGAATCTTTCTTTCTTTCCACTTAAATTACCTCAGCTCAATGATTTTTCATTGCCGTTTCATAGCAGTTCATTAAAATGATCTAAATTGAAAATTCTGAGTAGAACATTCATTAGAAAATTTCCTTTTACAGTCCACAAAATAATTGTCATTAAGTCACTTATTGTTATTGTAATCGGCCAATGAGTGGGAAATATTGCTCCTGGCAAAACGTTCCACATTCATCTAGTGCGACTAAAAAAAGAATCTCTGTGCTCTACAGAATGTCCGAAACTGATTTCAATGTTAAACTGATGAGCATTCCTAGAGGCATGGGTAATACGGTTGAATTACTTAAGGAAAGTAACACTACTAGCTTTGTATTTCAATAGAACATTTTTGCAAAAATATCGATAAAACAATGATGGGTATGATACCTTGCAGCGGCGCGGCGGCGGTGTTCAAGAGCTCTTTTAACTTCCCATAGGAAGTTATTGTAATGGGTCCGATTTGTCAAATTGAAAATTTTGACATTTCTCGACGTTTCAAGGTCCCTAGAGTCGAAATAAAAGATTTTTAGAAAGATGTCTGTGCGTGCGTGTGTACGTACGTCCGTACGTCCGTATGTCCGTACGTCCGTACGTCCGTACGTTCGCGACGTTTTTTTCGTCGTCCATAGCTCAAGAACCAGAAGAGATATCGACTTCAAATAAATTTTGTTATACAGATAATAAGGCAGAAAGATGCAGAAAGGGCTCTCAAGAAAATTGCGTGGGTGGTTTTTTTACCATAGCAGTTTAAAAAAAAGGTGAACATTTTGGTTAACCCTAAATATCTCATGAACCAATGACGCTAGAGACTTGAATTAAATTTTATGTTATATATTGTAACGTGATACAAAACAATTATATTTTTGGAAAAAAAACTCAATTAACGGTTTTTTTATAAATCAAAAAAACTGAAAAAAAAAATTTGTCACTTCGAAAATTTTACGACAAAAATATGATTTCATCTCCAAAACAATTTTGTGCAACGAAGAATAATGTTTTTGACATCTGATGAAATTTTGAGAAAAATCGAATTGACAGTTTTTTTACAAAAAATAATAACCTAAAAAAAATAAAAAAAACGTTGGTAAAAATTAAGTTTTGACTCAAATATCTTTTCAAGACTTTGAGATATTGGCTTTAAACTACTTTTATCTTTCAAAAAATATTGTTGTCAACATTCAGTAAAATTTTGAAAAAAATAGAATTGACAGTTTTTTTACAAAAAATTAAAAACCGAAAAGAAAAATTTAACAAAAGTTGGTAAAAATTGATTTTCGACTTAAATATCTTTTCAAAAATTTGAGATTATGGCTTCTAACTAATTTTAGCTTATAAGAAATATTGTTTTCAACATTAGGACAAATTTTGAGAAAAATCGAATTGACAGTTTTTTTACAAAAAATAAAAACCTAAACAAAAAAATTAATAAAAGTTGGTAAAAATTGATTATCGGCTCAAATAGCTTTTTAAAAATTAAAAATATTGGCTTCAAACTTATTTTATTTCACAGAAAATATTGTTTTTTATATTCAGTAATTTTTTTATAAAAATCCAACAGTCCGTTTTTTCATAAAAAAAATAAAATCTACAAAAAATAGAACGCAAATTTGGTAAGAATTGATACATTTAGGCCTCGGCCACGCAGTAAGCGGCTGAGCGGCTAAGAGGCTGAGCGGCAAGCGGCTGAGAGGCAACTCTAAGCGACGTATGGCCAGGCACTGAGCGACTGCTTTTGAGCGATTAGTAGTTAAAGTCGAGATTGCACACACGAAATTAACAACTCAATGTTTACTTTGGCCATCTTTACTTCTTGCCGCTCAGAAAATTAAAACAGGTTTGGTTGCTTAGCCGCTCAGAATTATGTTTCGCCGCTCGCTCATTGCGTGGCCGCTTCTATGTGATTTCATATGTTTATTATTTTTTTTTCCGCTCAGCCGCTTACTGCGTGGCCGCGGCCTTAGACAAACTTTTAAGCAAGACAAATCGATAGACGGGATGGGAAGTTATCAGTGTGGGTCGCATCCCAGCCTCTTTTTTATTTTTGGAAAAAAGCTACTTTTTCAAACAGTTTCTTACATTAATTCTGCGTGAAATGCACCACTGTGATTTAGCTCATAAATATGGCATATTTAGAAAACTGTTGGAATCTTGGATTGCTTTCATATGTAGCGAGTCATCATAAGTTGCTGTAGATTGTACAACAGTGTTCTAAAATAATTTGATAATTAAAGTTGTCACTGTGGTACCCGTGGCATGATGGTTAGTGCGTTGGACTGTCATGCCAGTGGTCTTGGGTTCGATCCCTGCCTATTCCATCTAAAGTTTTTTTTTCACGCGGGTACTGCCTCTTGCAAGGAATTGACAAATTCTCCAAGAGTAATTCTTGTCATGAAAAGTGCTTTCTCAAATTAGCCGTTTGGATTCGGCTTAAAACTGTAGGTCACCTCCATCCCTGATAACAGTACTCGCACACAGGAATGGTTGAGAGTTGTAAGTCACTTAGGCCCTAGTTTTCAAAGGACTGTTGCGCCACCTAATTTAATTTTTTATCAACACCTACATCCATATAAAGTCCAGCTCACACAACAACTGAAGCCAGATGACCATTCACAACCTCGTAGATACGCCGACTGGGTGCTTGAGAAACAGGCAGTGGACGGCGGTATTTCGAACAAAACATTTTTTTTGGCAACGAAGCACATTTCTCACTCGGAGAGTATGTTAATAAAAAAAATTGCCGTATTTGGAGTTCTGAGAATCCTCAAGTACGAGTATTTTAATCGAGGCCATTACATCCACAAAAAGTCACTGTTTGGCGGGCTCTTTTTGGTCCGGAGGTGTGATTGGCCCTTACTTCTTCGAAAACGACCAACGATGGTGCTACACGGAAGACCGTGTTTATGCAGTAAACCTTTAACTCTTGAGCACTTAAAAACCAAGTTATGGCTGAAATACCATCTAATATGTGTCAAAAAGTGGTCAAAAATTACTCCAAAAGAACCGATAAAAAAAATAAATTTCATGAAAAGAAATATTTTATATGTATGTGTTTTTTTTACATTTACTTTTCAAAACTCAAAATGGATAACCCTGTATAGTAAAAACTCGATCTAGTAATTCTCGGTTTATCTATGAATTAGAATTTTAAAAATATTCAAAACTTTAGTATTTCTTCAAATCTAATCATGTCTGTAGAACTTGGTTTAAAACCATTTTTGAGTTCTAGGAACACTGACAGCCCTTTGCCACTCAAAATCTTGACAAAAAGTCAACCATTACTCTACGGAACGAAAATAGTCGCTTTAGGGAAATATTTGAAGACCTATGCCTGGTTAATATATCAGTAGTTCTAGTTAAGAGTTTTTAAACTTTCTATCCGGATAGTATCGGATAAACAAAGTGTCTGTATTCCTTTGACCATTAATTTAGAACAATTTTATTATTTTTTAGAGCTCCTAAAGTTGTTAGATCTAAAATAATTAATTACGTTTCTACAAGATTCCAGAAGCAGAGTCTATAATGAACTGAAATCAAATAATTAAAAGCATCATCAATATTTCAAAATGTATTTTTCTTATAGATTATTAATTTATTGAGGACAATTTTTTTTCGATCTCCAAACCGTATAATTAACACAACCAATAGCCCCCGGAACATTTAAGAAACCTTTTCCTCCTGTACATTCTAGCAATAACGGATCTGCACCTTCTCCAGGACAAATATAATATTCATTTGGATTAGTTGCCGAAGATGGTCGATTTAAATTAACTCCTGTGCATTTTGGGACTTTGGGAACTTTGAAAATACATTGGTCTGGCCATTGGTCGAATGGAACACACCCAGAAACTGTTGCATTGCGAATAAATCCATAACCATATTTACATTTAACGAGTTCTAAAATATTCTTAATTGGATGACAGAAAGTGTAGTAATTTACATTTGCAATAGGAAGTAATTGTTTCGATGGGCATTGGGGGTCCTTTGCTGTAATTATTGTGAGTCCAACAGTTAGAACAACACACACTAGTGTTAATTTATACATCTCGGGAACTGAAAAGATAAGAAACGAAATTTTGTAAAAAAATTTTAAATATTTAATTTTTGTTTGTATACCAAACTGAAATAAAGAAGTTCCTCAACTAACTGAAAAACAATTAACCAATCTAAAGGAATATATAGGAAAACCTGGAAGTATATTTAGAAGTTTGTTATTCTTAATAACAGTTTTGACTTATAAAAGCGATAAACTGTACATGTTTCTTTTAAAGATAAAATGAGCTAAAATTGTGTATCAATTTTAAAGTACTTAATTGCTATGTACTCTTATCGGATCATCTGGAACTCATATCTTTGGATAAAGAATTCTAAAAACAAAACTTAATTTGATAATGTTCACAAAATATGAAAATATATAAATCAGACTAGCTGACCCGACAAACGTTGTGTTGTCATACATATAAATAATTTCTAGAGAATATTTTGCTAGAAATAAATAACTTATTGTAAGTGTGTAAGGATTTGGTATATAAGTGGGAGAGGTATAGAGCACTGTAAAAGGTGATAAAATATTAAAATAAAAAATCACTAAACAATTTTTTTTAATTTATTAAAATTAATTCTTTAAAATTATATTCATATCGCTAGCTAATTATGACTGTACTACAAAAGAACTATATCAATCCCATAATGGAACAGAGTGAACAATATTTTGTGTGATCCCATCCCATACAAACAAACTGGATGGTTTGCCTTCTTGAGAGCACGCCACCTATAATTGTCTGTGTGAAAAACATGAAGTGCTCAAATGTAAGCAGCAGACAATCATCGTTTGGCCTAGAGACTTATTGATAGTTATTGCAAATGCCAATAATTGGAAATTGAAGGCGTTTGAATTGAATTGGCACATCTGTGGGCATAGTAGGGATTCGCGATAATAATATATTTTCACCTCGGAATTTGCCATTTAGAATTATGGCTTGGATAACATTTTTAATAGATAGATAATTTACAGCTTCGGTAGCATCACAAACTGTATCAATAGATTTGTATGATCCCAAGTCTCCTGGTAACAAATGTTGTATCTTGAGATTTATTTCGTAGATATCAACATTTTTTGCTGCTAAAATTGTTCTTTCTGACGGCCACTCATGATTTGTATCAATGAGAGCATCTTGTGAATCAATAATCGTGCAGAAATCGACCGGTAATTTTATGCATCCAGTTTCATCTGTAGTAACTTTTCCGTCGCCTATATCTATCAAAAGTTGTTTTTAGAATTT
Organism: Eupeodes latifasciatus; assembly: GCA_920104205.1. NCBI lineage: Eukaryota > Metazoa > Arthropoda > Insecta > Diptera > Syrphidae > Eupeodes > Eupeodes latifasciatus. The sequence continues at coordinate 369,643,625 of OV049924.1, forward strand.
TTCAGCGGATGGATCTTAAAGCATTTGAACACGTATATTTACTTTCAGTTTGCGAAGATTTTAAGCACGCGTTGATCTCATCAGCGTACGTTGAACGCGGAATAACGGGAAGTGTTTTTCTCAAATTACCTGAAAGCAGTAACAGAGTGCCGCCAAATATGTAGGCTGTCGTTGTTTTTTATATCTTTCAATTTCCTGTTGAACGCCTCAAGCGAATGTTTGTGTGCCATGGTGCATTCATCCCAGATGATAATTTTACACTGTGTTAGCAAAAATTTGCTAAAAAAGGAATGTTTTGCCAGTTCCACCTGGTACATACATAAATAAAGAATCCACCTTGTCTTGCCAAAACTGCGAGCATGGTGTGGTCATAAATGCTTCTTTGTTCTTCATTCATTAGTGGGATCGCTGCCATTTCTACAGTATTGTATTGTATTTCACGATTCAATTCAGTGTCTATTAAACCAGATGCATTTCGATTTGGTGAATGCATACCGAAATGACTGAGTTGGCAATGATAATGCAAAGATCCTCAATAGCAATCAATGCTTTATTGTACATAGTGTTACTGAATACTATCGTAAGATCGTTGCACCGTGTACGATGTTCATGCAATTAAACCATAATACTTAGGAATATAAAAATAGATAAAAACCTATTCTCAGACCTACCGAATATATATGCAAAATTTCATTAAAATTGGTTAAGCCGTTTTGGAGGAGTATGGCAACTAACACTGTGACAGGAATTTTTTATATATTAGATATTAGAGTCAATATTGAAATTTTGAGTGCCACTTTTTCAGTCGGTATTTACATTGGAGAATATCAGTAGCGTAAAGGTTAGTGCAAATGGCCTTGTCATGCCAGAGGTCTTGAGTTCAATGTTTAGTTTTTTATCCATTTTTAGCTAAGGAGAATGTGGAAACATGTCTAGAAAACTTCTTTTGTTATCTCCGTTCACAAAAAAGGCCCCAAAGATAGTATTTTAAACTATCGCCACATTGGCAAGCAATCTTGTACGCTTTTTAAATTATAATTGCAAATCCTTCATTTCCTCAACATGATTCCTAGAAATTTAAGTCTACAACTACCAACCTAATGGAATTCGTGTTATTTATGCTCCCCGGCGATTGAAATAGGAAAAGAAGTTGACTTTATCTCCACTGACTTTAGTAAAGCCTTTGACAAAATATCCCACAGACTTATACTCTTTAAGCTTTCTACTCTTGGCTTTGACCCGATTTTGTTGCAATGGATTTTGTCTTAGCTAGAAAGCAGCGTAGATAATGTTCACTTCAGATACGCTCTCTCTTAACTTTTTTTTGCTACTTCTGGTCTACCACAAGGTACAAGGTACCTTAGGCCCTCTCCTTTTTTTCACCATCACCATATGGAGTTGATTTCTTAATATTTCCATGTCTCAGATGTGGGACCATCTCGAAACCTATCACGTACTGTTGTCATATTCCATTTGTATGTTGTTCTTTCTCCTATGTCCTTTTGTTTTGTGTTGTTATCCCTCGATTTGCCCTTCGAGAACTACCTTTTGGCATGATCCCCTGATCCTTTCTTTATATCAAAACCTCATTAAATTAGTTGATCTCAAGACTCTGGAAGAACATAAACAGATATCTGACATCTTGTTTATCCATCGTCTGCTTTCTGGGTATAATAACTGTCCTAATTCTTATAACTCCATCTTCCCTAACGCATGTAATTTGTGAAATACTCATTTCTTTTATCTTTCCACTCACCGCACCTCCCTCTTATGGTTCAAATGAACCCATTACCCCCATGCTACGTAATGCCAATTTACGTGAAAACTTGTGTTGGCACTTCCTGCCTAAGACATTCGCCTTGCAACAGCTCATCCTTAGCTATAAGTTACTTAACTCTTAAGTTATATTAAGTTTTAAGCTTGAATTAACCCGAATAAATAGGGATTTTGCATCCACCAATATTAAATTAAATTAAATCTCTACAATCCTCCAAAAAGCCCGTCTTCAACTTTTGTTGAACGCTCTTTTGATCTTGACTTTAACCTCCCACAGTTTAACTGGGTTATATCAGAAAAAGCGAAATAGCTTCATATGCTCCGAAACACGAGAAACAGGGCTTGGAAAAATCTCATAAAAAGCATGTCTCCTGAAGATCCTAAAGTATAATATGTTACCCTCTTCGAAGAGTTTAAATCTCTCTCCAATACTATTTATATGCCGAATATCTTATAAGTATGGAAAGTTCTTTTAAGCTTGACCATAAAGCTTTTTGGAAATTTATCAATTCAAAAAGAAAATCTGATGGCTGTCCAGTAAATTGTACTTATAATAAAGATAACTTAAGCTGAGATCACACGATTGGTCAAATGTACCGATTTTTGTCCATTTGTATGTACAGATCGTGCGAATGGCAGAAAATATTAGGCATAAGGCAGATAGGACAATTTATTTGGCAGATAGGCAGATAAAAATGAGCTGTCTTGTACCAATCATGTGAACTGTCCATACACCGATAAAGACAGAAAAAATTCTTAAATGTGCAGATAATTTGTTCTGCCACTTAATGACTGATCATAGTGACCAATCAAAGCAGATAAGTGTATTTAATTTTGTGTTGTTGTTGAAAATTACGAGTTTTTAATAATTGGCTTTGCACACTTCTGGCACAAACAATGATATGGTATTTGATGCTATTTGAAAGTGAACCGATAAGTTTTTGAAGCTGTCTCCAGAAGGTAAAAAACGTAGCGTGACTGCCAATTTTTCATTTGCTGAGATAGCTTGGCGCATGTTGGTGTTATTTCTTTTGATTTGTGGAGAAACTAATTTAAGCAGATCATTAAAAGTGGCTTCGCAAGAAATTTTTAAATTAAAATTTCCGATTTTCGATTTCTCGGGACTCCGCCAAAGTGTTTACACAAGCTCCATCAGTACTCCTTCTCAGGAGCCAATCCCGCACCCAAACACTTCGCTTCCGTGCCTTTCTTCTTTTTTTTTTGTTTTTCAAATAAATACACACAAATGCACATTATGGTAGCTATTTTCTTTTTTTCCGTATGGACATCATTTTAGTCTTATTTTATTTTGTATTTTTTTAATTAAATTCAATTATTATATGTACATATATTATCAAACATATAAACAATTAATCAGCTGTTTGTTTTTGCTGTTGAAAATAATACCAGGTTGAAAATAATGACAGGGTTGTACAGATATCGGTCATATTCTTGCAGTGCACAAATAAGCGCAGAAAATATTTGGGTAAAATACACCAATCGTGTGAACACCTACAAATATTTTCGGTACACAAAATTTCTGTCACCAAATGTCTACAGAAAAATTTCGGCCGAAATCGGTACATTTGACCAATCGTGTGATCTCAGCATAAGTTAGTACCTACTTCAGAAATTTGTACAGTTTTCAGCAATCTTTTATTGAAACTCCTGTAAATATAGGTGAGAATTTCTTTCTATATTTGCTAGACTGTCCCCAGACTACCTTTAATGATGTTAAAATGAAATTACTTGGTTCTACTTAAAGATGATAATTCCTCTGGGCCAGATGAAATTCCTCCAATTGTCATAAAAAAATGAAGTATCATCTACCCTTCTTCGCATATTTGCACTATCCCTAAGCTCAGGTAAATTTCCAACCATATGCACATATATAGGCAATTATGACACCAGTCTTTAACAAAAATGTTAACGAGTCTGACATTAGAAACTACAAAACCTAATCTGCGCTCTATTCTTAAGCTTTTTGAACAAGGTGTGTCTGATAATTAAAATTTGAACTGAAAGCATATTTTATGTAATCAAGAACATAGTTTTATGAGAAAACGTTCGACAATTCTCAATAAACTTGCATTTTTCATAAGTGCTCAAATAGAATCTAGAATTCAGTCAAGAGCTCGATTGTATTTACACTGATTATTCTAAGACTTGTGAGTTGTGACCAAGTTTCTTATGATATCATCATAAAGCTGATTTTCCTCCTTAATTCATCACATGGATTGCTTCTTTTTTTTTCAAAATAGATACTAACAAATTTAGAAGTTCTTTCTCCAACCATTTTATTGCTAGGTCAGAAGTTTCCCAGAGTAGCCAATTAGGACCTCTACTCTTAATCTCAGATTTAAATAATGTACCTCTTTGTGTACGATACACACTGTTTGGGACTTTGGGTTACCTAGCAATTAATTTCTGTTAAGATTTGGAGCGGGACGCAGCTATGTCAAAATAAAGAAGAAAGTTGGACTGAAAATGGAGACATTTCTATAGGTTATTTTATCTTCTGGGTGTTCGTCAATTATTTCAGTTATTTCAGTTTCAATTCTTTATAGAACTAACTTCTCCCAGCAGTTCAAAAGTCTTAAACACAATTTACTATTGTCGGCCTAGAAGGTACTTTACGACGTTCCACAAGTTCTTAAGTTAAGCAAACTGTGACTGCAAAGTTTTCACCGCTATTGTTCCATTTTAGTATTGGTGGTCAGCCACCAGCCGAATAGGGGGAGTAACATGTAGCACACGAAAATATGCACGTAACGTAACGTAACTTTTGGGGACTGGTGAAAGTTTGACCATAAACTGTACTTAGCGGCCACTAGAAACAAACTCAACAAGGGTTTGGCTTATACGGTCAGGCTGCTTCCTTAGGTTGGCGACAGGCTAGGCTGATAACCTATCACGTAAAACCAATATCATTAAGAGACATACATCAGCATGGAAATAGACGGAATACACGACTACAACCATTTCAACACATCAGGAACAACAATTTAAGAATTTTCTCGAGGAACGTAAGATAGCTCCATGGAGTTCGAGCTGCAGAGCAGCTATATAGCCGAAACCCTATCAACGTATATTGCCGACATAACAGCTCTACAAGAAATAAGATGGGCAGGGTGTTGTGTTTTACAAAAGCTGTCATACAAAACGCCTTGTGCTTTTGAAGTAGGCATGTAAGAGTACGGGAAGGCTGCGAAAAGACTCAAACAAAACAAAGTCCCGGGAGCCAGACCATCTGCTTATAGACTTTATGGCCGCCAAGAATACCGTAGCCAGGGAAGAACTTTACAATGCCATGAGAGAATTTGACATTCCAAATAAATTGTCACGACTATGTAGGTTGACCATGATCAATATAACAAGCCAAGTTAAAATAGCCAGTTTTATATCCAGACCAATCAACATCTACAATGGACTCCAACAAGGGGATGGTTTGGCCTGCCTCCTTTTCCTCCAGATACTGGCTTACGCAGACGACATCGACATCATCGGGAGAATCGAACAAGCATGTATTCTTCATCGAAATCGGGCAGGCGGCACAAAATCTGGGACTGCACATTAGTGAATGAAAAACAAAAAACATGGTGGAGTCGATTGCAAGAAAAACGATTGGTCAAACAATCAATGTAGCGGAGTATAAATTTGAAGAAGTGCAATCCTTCAAATACCTTGGGTCAATAATAGTAGCCGATAACAATATAGAAGAAGCAATCGTCTGATCAAAGCCAACAGAGCCTACTTCAGTCTAACAATGCTTTTTAAATCAAGAAATCTTACCATAACTTTTTAGCCGCTGCTGCACAGAACGATGGTTTTGCCAATACTCTTATATGGATCCGAGACGGAGAATTGTGTACCTCTTACGTGAAAAAGGACGATTTCGAAGATGCTACAATCATGAACTGCATACCTCGAAGCACATATCGGCAAAAAAAAAGTAAGCTCAGTAGACTCCGATGCACAGTGGTTTCCCCAGTAGTCCAAAAGGTGAAATCTCAAGGTTAAAATTATTTATTTTTTTGAATGGAAATGTTATCTCTAATAACGGGACAAATAAATCTCAGCCATTTTTTTCGTCTACATTGTTTTCATTATGGTAAGATCGATCATGCAAGTTGTGTGTTTTTCAATGTTAGCAAAGCTAACATTTTTCATTTTTTGATTTACAATCACGTTAAATACATTAGTTTTTAATAACTTCTTTTAAAATTTGAGTTATGGAATTCAGAGTAATTTTATTTATATTTTTTCAGAGTAATTTTATTTATATTTTTTAGTATAGAATAAGCCAAGTTTTTATGTGAAAACCGTTACTCAATTGAGGTGTAATTATGATTTTTGAGTTTTTTGATGACTTTCAAAAGTGCATAACTTCTGTGTCCCCTACTTGCCCCTAACAAAAGTTACATATTTATTTAGGCTATATTATCACCTTTCAAGACATATCAGTCATTTTTTGCGAAAATATGCTAAAGTATAAAAAATCGAACTTTAATTGGACTAAGAAATGTGTTTTTATTCACTTTTAGAATCCACAAAAGTCTTTACACGGCTTGATGTATTTAACATTTGGCGTAAGGTGAGGAAGGGTGGAGAAGGAGATGCTTCTAAGCATAAAGAAAATGTAAAAATGTTTTTAGAAGTATATAACTTAGAAATTTGTGATGATCTAGTTAGAAAGATTAATGCTCTATGCAAGTCCTTTTTAAAAAGATGGAACAAAGCTTCCAGGAATGAGATTTTTTTCTTAACAAAAAACGATGACTGGCTTAAGGCCACAGAAGACTTCAGGTATGAAATTAATGATCCATGTTCAAGTATGTCACAAGGCAGGCCAAAAAAGCATTTTTAAAATGCTCTTCCAGAACAAAAAGGAGACGTAATTGCAAGCATTGCTTCAATAGACCCCGATATAGGCTCCGCTTTGAAAAATTGCCAAGACACAAGCATTTCGCACAGAAAAATGCTTAACGTTAATGATGCTCTTAAAATTTTGGTAGAGGCTAAGTTGTCTAAAAATCAATACCAAGTAATTAGGAGTGTGGTGAATGAATCTACGGGTGTAGATTTATTCCCATGCTATGTAAAAGTTTTAAAAGCAAAACAAGACTGCTATCCAGATCCGGAAACAATAACGGTAATTGATTCACTGGCTGAGGTTACTCTTCAAGGGCTCTTGAATCATACAGCAAAACGGATTATCGAATCGCAAGGAGAGGCATTAAAAGATTTTCAAGGAGTTTCCTGTAATTTAACGCTGATTGGAAAGTGGGGTTTTGATGGTAGCAGCGGACAATCAGAATACAAACAACGAATCACGGCTGAATTTAATGATAGTGATATGTTCATAACATCGTATGTCCCCCTTCAACTTTTTACACAATTAAATCCTGACGTACCCAAACAAATTGTATGGCAGAATCCTCGCCCTGGATCCACCAGGTACTGTTGACCTGTGCGTTTTCAACTTAAAAAGGAAACTGAAGAATTGAGCAGAGAAGAACAAAAATACATTCAAGATCAAATCGGGAAATTGTCGAGTACTATAGTTACTGCTTTTGATCGTAACATATTGGTAAAACATGACCTTAAACTAACAATGGTGGATGGAAAGGTGTGTAATGCCTTGACACATACCTCATCACAACAGATCTTGCTACATTTGTGGAGCCAAACCGTCTGCCATGAACGATATTGAAAATTCCTTGAAAAGAAACATAAATATTAAAAGTTTGGACTTTGGTATATCACCACTACATGCGTGGATACGTTTTTTTGAATTTTTTATCCATTTAGCATACATATACATATGTAGGCTCGAATTCAAAAAATGGCGAACGGGCAAAGTTGAAAAACCTCTTTATGAAAGCCAGAAACAACGCATTCAGAAAGAGTTCAGGGAAAAAACTGGTCTCATTTTTGACAAGCCTAAGCAAGGTGGGGGGAACTCGAACGATGGAAATACGGCCCGGAGATTATTGCAAACCCTTCCCTTTCTTCGGAGATAACTGTAGTGAAACAATCGTTAATAGAGAGATGTGCAGTTATTCTAAAAACTTTGGCCTGTTGCTTTGCCATAAATGCCAGCACTTTTGAAAAGTATACTATAGAAACCGCCAAGGAAATTGTTTTTGAATATCCATGGTATCATATGCCAGCTTCTGTACATAAGGTACTTATTCACAGGGGACAAATTGTCCAACACGCAATTTTGCCCAAAGGGCAGCTAACTGAAGAAGCTGCTGAGGCTTAAAATAAAGAGGTGAAAACGTTTAGGGAAAAAAATACGCGGAAAATTTCAAGAGTTGCCACGAACACTGATTTGATAAATAGATTGTTCCTTTCTTCCGATCCACTTCTTTCAAACGCACGTGTTCTTGAAAAAACAGAAAAATCAAGTTTATCCAAAGAGGTTTTTGACTTATTGTACTAATTACTTTAATAAAAATATTAAAAAAACAAAAATAACGACTTTATTTATATATATTCAGTGTTATTTGTCATTAAATATGTGATTATTAATTTTGACCGCTCTTCCCATATAACCGAAACCACTGTGCGATGTGCTGGACACCTAGCTCTCATACGCTCATAGACGATATCATAGCAAACTATGCTTACGATGGAGAGATGGCGTAAATCAGGACGCCCGAATCCATAAGGTAAATAGAAAGAAGTGTTAAATAAGGCCTGGACCGGTTGCCGGTTATAAAACCAATGATGACGATGAAGTCAATACTTGTCAAATGTCAAAAGATGACAGTTTCATAAGTGACAGGTGGCGAAGCAACGAACTATTCAAAGTGAATCCTTTATATTACCACATTTTTAAAGAAGGTATTGAACAACGAACAAGTAGTGCCCGTGGCATGGTGGTTAGTGCGATGGACTGTCATGCGAGAGGTCTTGGGTTCAATCCCTGCCTGTGCCACCTTAATTAAAAAAAAAAAGAGTTTTTCACGGGTACTGCCTCTTGCGAGGAATTGACAAATTCTCCAAGAGTAATCCTTGTCATGAAAAAGTGCATTCTCAAATTAGCCGTTCGGATTCGGCATATAAATTGTAGGTCCCATCCCTGACAACATTACTCGCACACAGGAATGGTTGAGAGTTGTAAGTCACTAGGCCCTGGTTCTCTATGGACTGTTGCGCCACCTAATTTTTACTGAACAACGAACCTTTGTTCTCTTTGCTTTAATAAAATTCATACTAATAACTCAAAATTTTGAAGAACCCATTATTTCCAGTATTGTAGCCATTTGTGTACACAATACACCACCAATTTGCACTATTAATCCACTTTTCCGTTTTCAAGCTCTTACAATTCCTGTAAGTGTTTTGAACAATAATTGGAGTATGTTAATGTTCAACGGACCGTGAGTGTTGAAAAATAATGACTGTTTTCAACTTCGTAGAAAACACAAAATACAAAAAAGAAGAAAATAACAAAATCATATTATTCCAACTTCCAGTTGCACACCACCTACATAAAGTTCAGTATGACAAATTGCCACTCAATGGCATTATGCAAATTTGAAAGTGCACTAGCACACAATGAATTTTAAGAAGAATTTTCATACAGAACCTGTAACTGTACCTGTACCTGTGCACGATTCCGTTTGAAATAAGTTCATCCTGAATGAGGAGACAAAACGCTATTGCTTCTGTTCTATGTGTAACAAACGTAACATAAGATGCAACTTTACAGGTCGAAAAGAAACCAGAAGCGGAAGCACACCAAAGTCGAGAACTCTTCTTAAAGTACCTACCTTCTGTACTCGTATAGAGAGGAGAAGTCTCTGATGGTAAGTGGATAAGTTCTTTCCTTTTCCCGGAAAAGCACTATATACGGGCGGCGCGGCGGCGGGCGGCCGGGCGCTGCGTGATGGCGGCATGGCGTCAGGGCGTCAGGGCGTCAGGATAGCTGAGCGCACCAAGTGATGTTGATAAGGACGCATTTGTAACGACGACGATGATGATGCATCAACGAGAGAGATAAATGCAAACATTTGAGTCATAACGAATTTGCATGCTCCATGTTAGGAATTTTGATCCTAATGATTGTATATTCAGTTGCAATCCTGAATAGGGTACAATTTCAAAATCTTCTTCTTTTTACATTTATTGTTTTCCCTCATGTTGTTGTTATGTACTTTGATGTTGAGTTTTAGAGAAAATTGCCATTTGTATAACTTCTTCGTATTTTGAAGCACTTGCTTTTCAGAATATTTAAGACTTATACTTAAAATCATCTTCGCTACATAGGGAAAGCTTGTGCATTATGTGTTTATAGAAGCTACACATACTAAAGTCTAATTATAATTAAAATATTTATAATACTTATAATGAGGAGTGTCATAGTTTCATTTTCCGGTGGTATGACGAGTGTTCTGAGAAAGTTAATTTTGCTAAGAGTAACTAAATCTAATGGATAAAACGGTAGACAAACAGTTGACTTGATGTGTAATTTTGTAAGCTGTGACTTTTTAGTACATTTTTTTAAATGAAATTGCCGGTTCTAAGAACATAACACAGTGTGTATAAGAACGAGTTGAAGAGTTCTGCAAAATTATTATGTTCTTAGCGTTGTAAGCTGAGGATCAAACTTGTTTCCTTTCTTACCTCCTGTTCTAAAAATTCACCTTTTGCAAAATTGATACTACAACTATAGATAGATAATGTGGTTGTTTATTTTATTTAATCTACAAGCAATATTACAGCTAACAGATATAAGCACTCCAAGAGCAAATTAAAAAGTGAATAAATATAATACTTCAGTTTTAAATTTATTACGATTAAGATTAAAAAAGTCAATATTTGAAGACACTTCATTGAAATATACATATCATGTGAATTCTTTGGAATAAGAAGGATCTAGCTCTCATAGACCTAGCGGGAACATAGATTGGTACCAAGGCAAGAAGAGATGGACATTTAATATGGTAGCATAGTAAGTCTGTAATAAGCATTACACTATGAATTTTTCTTCTTGATTGTAACGACTTTATTCCAAGTAATTGGCATCTAGCCTCATACCTAGGACTAAAGTTCCAACCCATTTTATTAAATATATATTTTGTAAATCGTCTTTGAATCTTTTCAATCCGATCAGAATGAACTGTATAAATAGGACTCCAAATAACATCTGCGTATTCCAAAATTGATCTGACGAGAGATATATGCAAGGATAATAACACGAAAGGATCTTTAAAGTCTTTTCCATTTCGTTTTATGAAACCTACCAGCGAGTTGGCCTTAGGAACCAAATAATCGAAATGACCTTTAAAAGAAAGTTGGGAGTCAAGAATAACTCCTAAGTCTTTAATGCTTGAAACCCTATCTAAATCCACAGATTCAATTACATAGTTGAATAACAAAATATGAGATTTTCTGGAAAAATAAATCGTGTTACACTTTTTGATATTCAATTTAAGGCTATTGATGTGACACCAATTTGATAAAGAATCAATGTCAGATTGCAAAAGTTGACAATCGCCCAAACTCGAAACTTTTGAAAATATTTTCAGATCGTCAGCATATAATAAACATTCACAATAATTAAAGACCGAGACAATATCGTTAACGAACATTATGAAAAGGAGCGGACCTAGGTGGCTACCTTGCGGGACACCTGATGTACACTGAATTTCCTTTGAGTATGTATCTCCAATCTTAACTTGTTGTGTTCTACAAGATAAATATGACGATAACCAACAAAAAAAGTGAGAATGAAAACCAAAAATCTCAAGTTTTTTCAGAAGTGTTTGATGGTTCACAGAATCAAAGGCTTTACTAAAGTCAGTGTATACTGCGTCCACTTAAGATTTTTGTTCCGTAGCATTAGAGACATACGAAATGAAATAAGTTAAATTGGTAACAGATGATCGACCGGATACAAAACCATGCTGTACTTCTGATAAATATTCACTTGTAAGAAAATCAAGCTTTATTTTCACCATGCTTTCAAACACTTTGGGAATTGCGGAGAGTTTACAAATACCCCTATAATTTTCTACATCATTTTTAGAACCTGATTTGTGTATAGGGACCAAGTAAGAAAGTTTCCATTCATCAATAAAAATACCTTCTTGGAGGGACTTGTTAAATATGCTTAGTAAAGGAGCGAAGATGGAATCACAACAATTTTTTAACACTGCCGAAGGAATGCCTGCTGGACCAGAACTATAATTAGACTGAAGTGATTTCAGTCCGGAATTAACTTCTTCAATACTTAACTGGATCGAGCCAATATCAAACCTACTTATTATGTTGTTTAGTGAACTATTATTAAATCCTGAATGAGAATAAACGGATTTGAAATAATTAGCAAACAATTCAACTATGGAGTCTAAATCCGACGATTCAACACCTCTGAAAAACATGGTATTTGGAATCCCTATCGATTTTCTTTTAGAATTGACAAATGACCAGAACGATTTACTGTTGTTTTTGATATTACTTTCAATATTCAAGATATAAGCTCTATATAGAAACTTACTAAGAACTACAAAATCTTTACGTAATTTACTAAAATTATCATAATCCGATTGATTTTGTGATTTATTGTATTTCACGTATGCATTACGTTTCTTTCTTTTTAAGTCACGAAGCTGCTTATTAATCAAAGGTGAATCCGATGATTTTTTTTTGAAAGAATAAGGAACAATTTTTTCAAAACCCATTAATACAATTTCAATGAAGCGGTTGTACATATTTTTCAAATCAAGAAACATAAATTCATTTAACCAATCAATGTCAGAGAAATAATTATTTAGTTGAACAAAATTAGTTTTAGAAAAATTATGCGATCTAACAGTTTTTTTAACATCATTTAACGAATAAGTGTAAAACTCTATTTCAAAGAATAATTCCTTATGATGAATAGATTCGTTTAAAAGAGAAAAAGGTGATTTCATCACAACATATAAAAATTAAGTCTAATATTTTTCCTAAAGAATTATCGATATGATTAACTTGCACTAAGTTTAAAGAATATAAAAAATCAATAAATGTAACTTCGAGATCTTGTTTAATATTAAATGGAAATAACATTTTATCCGTTTCGGATCAATTCCAATGTATATCAGATAGATTAAAATCACCTAAGACGCACAAATTATCAGATATAGAACAAAGATTATTAATAAAATCAATATTGCTAATATGTTTTTCATACAAATCAAGTGAGCTACTTGGAGGCACATAACTTACAATAAAAAATACATTTGCACTGGAAAAAGCATTCAAGTTGACGGAGATGCAAACTTGTTCAATGTCCGAGGTTGGTAAAATGACTTCTTTAGAGCAAAGATGGGATCGAACAGCGATAATTATCCCTCCTCCACGTTCTCTACAAGATTTACATCGATCGCGACGATAAACGTTGTAGATACTGCAATCAAATAGTTCTGAAGAGACAATTCCGTTATAAAGCCATGACTCAACAATGATGATAATATCATAGTATGTAACACATGCATTTTTAAAAAGATCGGATACTTTGGTTCGGAGGCCACTTGCATTGTGGAAATAAATCTTTAATGACGAAAGACGAACATATGTAGGCTTTAAAGCATTCGTTGTTAGGTTGTTATCCCTACAATAATAGCGGAAAGTTAGGTTAGGTTAATGGGCTGGCGATTGATGACGTTATCACCACACTAAGATCAATGCATATCCGTTGGATATCCTGAAGTATTGAATATCAATGAAAGAGTGATTAAACCTATGCTTTTAAGGGTTGTCTTGTTCTATCCATTTAGAGGTTTTCGTGAAGCCCAACAGACTGCTTCTTCAAGATTATAGAAGAAAAATCTGGCTAAGAATTTGTTTCTAGTGTGGCATAGGACTGGGTAGCGGCGTATCGTAACCAAGCAGGTCGTGACCTTTTATTATGCTAAAGCAGTCGTAAGGATTTGTTTTCTAGGTGCATAATCGAACGGGATTTTGTTTTGTCGAATTCGGGCCATCGTTTCCTGGTCGTGACACACATATGTAGGTTTGAAGACATTTTTATATTTCATTTATTTCTTAGGCGCCAGTTATAGCTATCATTAAAATCGATTCGGAAAAATGTTTTGAATTGATATTTGACGGTGTTTCCCTTTGATTAGAAATGAAAATTTTATACTCATCGATCGGAAACCAAACATGGATTTGGACGAACTCTGGTTAATTCAGCATAGCGCGATATGTCAGAAAGCTCAAGCCACAATATATGTTGTATGCCTTAAATTTCCAAATCATTTTAAAGCCATCTTAGCGTTGTCAATTGGTTGGTTCTGCCTCGGAGCTGCAATTTTACCCCTTAGGACTATTTTTTTTTTTGGAGGAAGCATTGAAGAAGCACTTAAGGCCAATAATCAATCCACAAGTCACAGCTCACAGCCCGAAAACATCAATAACCTCATCACTGTGGAACCAGCGCCAGTCGAGGCAGTCAACTTTACGAAATTGAGTTAAATAAATGAAAAAATTCTTTCCAAAAGTATTATGACCTTAAAAAGCCCTTAATAACTCAGTTTTTGGATGTAAGTATTAAAAATATAGCAATATTACTCTTGATTCGTACTACTCAAAGCTTTAAACACTACAATAGCAATACTGCATTTTTCAATGGGCCGGACTCATAACTCAGATAGTTTTCAACCGATTAACTTAGAATTTACAAAATATCTTGGAAAAAACATTCTCCTTATACTTGGGAAAAAAATTAATATTCTGTAAGAATCCTACTTATTTCCACATATAGCGTTAAAAAAAACGTCGCCGCAAGAAAGCTGAACAGCCGCCATTTTATTGAAAATTAAATCCTGTTTCTGTAAGCTCGACTATAAAATAATTGTAGTATTTCTGAACGGACAAAAATCCCCACTAAGCGTAGGGTAGCTCTAAGGCGGCGTGAAAAACTCTACCAACATATCTGTGAAGTTAATTAATTCTCAGTTGTGCTTCATTGAACCCTCCCTGAATTACATATTAAATGAAAATATCATCAATTTTAAGTTGTATGTTCCAGATAAAGCTCAGAAAATGAATAAACGAAAAAGTTTATCCAAAAAATAATAATGGCCTAGTGAGGCAATCTTGAGGTACTCATGCCTGACTTTAAACTTGTGAACATCGTTTTTCTTTTACAAAATGCTTCATTTTATTATGAATTTATCGTTTCTCCTCATTTTTGATTTAATAGGTAAGTTAAAGATATGATACCTTAAAAACCTAAGGATACGGCGGCTTCATTACAAGCTGCATTAAGAATGGTTCTATGAGTATAAGGGCGGAATGCAGAGAACATGGAGTTCCAGTCACTACGCTTCTCGATAAAATCAAGGGAAGATCTGTCGATGAACTCAAAAACCAGGTTTTGGAACTGTGCTTGCTGTGAAAGAAGAAAATAAGAACATTGAATGGCTAATAAATAGCTAAATGTGGATTTGCACAGGAATCAATCAAGTCAGCTGTTGGATGTTGTTCAAAAATAACTCCTTTCAAAATTAATAGACCTGGACAGATGGTATAATGATTTTTTTTTTTAAATGCATAGCAAGTTACTGTCCAAAATTGTAAGTAAGGCCAGGGCCGTTATAAAGGAAAAACAATATTAGAAAATGGTTTAGAGACTTGGAATAGCATTAGAAAAGGAGAAGAACTGTAGAGACATTTTGAATGACCCTACACGAATATTTAATGGGAACGAAACCACGCACTTTATGCAGTACTGATGTCTTAGCTTTCAAAGGACTTACTAAAAGTGATTACATGAAAATTGTGGCAAAGCGGTAATAAAAGCAAACTTTCTCGATCATTTGTCAATAATACAGAAGGCATTTAGAAAATTCGATCCCAATAACATTGACTACGCACGAAATAAATACGAGTGTATTTAGAACAATTTGGAAAACATAAATAAAGCCAATGAAAATAAAACGGAAATAACTTTTGAGAAAATTGAAGTTACGAAGAAATTCTTGTGTTCTATTGAAAATAAGCTGAAACAAAACGGATTTGAATTTGGAAAACTATTAAAAAATAGTTTCACATACTCAAAAAAATCTTCCATCTTGTCAAAATTCTGAACCACAGCCAGTTTGAAGCTGACCAGACACCAGACATTAGAGGACAACCAGATATTAGAAGGCGACCAGATATCAGAAGCCAACACATTTTTAGAAGAAGTTGACATTTTAATTGCCAAAGCAGACAACATTTTGAAAAATCCCGACATAGAAATAGTTGACAACGTCAACGCTACTTCTCCAGATGATAAAATGTTCGAAGCGGCTTTTTTGAATTGTAATGTACAAAATTTTAAGTACCTACCTATGTATGTACCTACTTCTGAAGTGTGTAAAATCTTAATTGATCTATTTTAGTTTTAAAAGTTAAAAATAAGTGCGTTTTTTTCGTATTCCATATATGTATAGTAAAGTGAGAAATTGCCAACAAAACGATCCGCAGTAGTCCGGTTTTTATATTTGAAAGTTGATACAACTGAATATTTGCCAGAATAATTTATCAAAAAATTCCAAAAAAAAATAGCGAAATTCAGACCAGGGGTGAAATCGTGTAAGCTGATTTTTGATAGTTGACTATCAAAATCAAGAAAATACGTCTGTGTAATGTGAAAGTCGATTACAAAGGTTTAACCAAACAATTTGACATAAAATAAAAACTTCAAGAAGGGGTTTGTTCGTAGACTACTACATTAACATGTGGTGTTGAAGCGAGCTTGAAGCTCGCCTAAATTTATCTCCGCTTTAACCCTGTCAAATCAACATCCCTCCCCATCTATCGCAAAAACTTTGATCTATCGGGTTTAAACCTGTTGAAACTTGACGACGAAACCATTGAATATGTTAGCACTACTACAAACCTAGGAGTAGTATTCAATCGCACTCGCACTTGGGATGACCATGACCACCTTAATAGTACCATTGGTAAAGTCTATGGAAGTCTCCGCCTTCTTCAAGTCACTCGAAATTTCATCCCGATCAAAACTAAACTGCTACTTGCTAAGGCCCTTATACTACCAATTGTGCTGTATGGGTGTGAAATCTTTTGTAAACTAGACTGTGTGACTTGCCGCAAATTGAATGTTACTTATAACAATATTGCCCGCTTTATTTATAATCTACGTCGTTATGATCACATATCCATTTTTGCGGTGCGGATTTCTGGTTGTAGCCTAGACAGTAGGGTGGAGTGAAATTTTTTTTTCCGGAAATCTTTAAGGCCTATATGCGGAGAAGTTGAATTTGGGGACCCAAAGGTTGGGTGCAAAATTTGGTCAATGTGTGACGTCATCCTAGGGTTCCTTCATGACGTCATTGTTTTGGATTTTTTGACATACATACTTTTAAAAAAAAAAATTAATTAATGTAGTTGTATATAGAGTTTATACTTATAGCACCTAGTCATATGCACCGGCAGAAATTTTTCAAGGGGGGCGGTGGTAAGTTCACATAGGGGGAGGGGGCAAATCATGGATCCGACAACAAAAATTAGTAGGTATTGGTGAAAAGTCCATAGAAAACATTTTTAAATACATAATATTTATGTTGGTAGGGTAGTATTTTCCAGTGCCAAGGTGGGGGGGTGGGGTGGCAATGTTCCACTTTGTCATCTCTCCGGACGCCCACGACAGAACTTAAAATATTGCATCTAAACTGAGGCAATAGCTATTTGAATGAAGGTGGAACTAAAAGTGGTCGTTATTATTTTAATTTTAATCTAGTTCTCCTTGGGCCGTTTCTCATTTTTTTTATACTTTTATATTCTCGTTTTGACTTTTTTTCCATTTAAATCGGCATTCTATTTATATTCTTATTTGTGAGTGCCGGTTGTTTTATTTTAAATTGTGAAAATGCCAAAAACGCGAAGTGAAACCGAGTGTGAAGTTTTTGGAGCACCCTCCGAGCTTAAAAACAATGTTCTTCCAACTTATCGTCATGTCATGAAAGCGTATTTGTTCATCAGAAATGCATTGAAGGAAAAACAGAAAGGATATTATGATCCAAGTGCTTTTGAAGTGTGTTCGAAATTATTGATCGATTTAAATAGTGTTTGGCTAAAAGCATCTCTGCCTATTGTGTCAGATCAGCAGATTTTACATAAAATTAAAACATACAATGAAAAATACAAAGCAATAAAAAAAAATATAAAATCAAAGAAAAGCTCATTTATTGAAAAATTTAATTTATTTAAATCGACCAGCAATATACTTTTTGATTTATCAGCTTGTAAATGTATTGACTTTTCAATGTGTCCTTGCCTAATAAAAGTTCCTCAAGCAGAACGCTGTTTTTTACTTGACCAAAGACAGTCAAGGAGTATGGTGATTGGTACTGTTGACTCTGAGTTGACGAAAAACATTAAAAAAAGAATGATCGCAAAATTCAAGAGGATCTAAAACGAAAAAGGTATGAAGATATGAAAGAATCTAAGAGACTCAAAAATTATCTTCAAATTTTTTATGAAAGTGGGGATGATCGCAGTGTTTTAAGTTATGACGAGGACGAGGCCGATGTCGACAGCGACGTTCCTATATTACCTAGCAGAAGTCCGTCAATTCCAAAATTACAAGCTAGTATACATTTAACTTATTTAGCATCAGCCTGCGACAGAACAGGAGTATCCGACAGGTCAGCATCAATTCTGATAAGTTCTCTTTTACAAGACATTGGTGTCGTTTCCAAGCTAGATTCTTCAAAAGTAATTGACAGAAGCAAAATAAGGCGAGAAAGACAAAAATTACGTCAAAATCTTCAATGTCAAATTGAAAATATAACAGGCTTATAATTTGACGGACGAAAAGACAAAACAATGATTTTGGAAACAATTGGGGCCAGAACACATCGGAAGATTTCAGTGGAAGAACATATTGTACTTGTACTTGTTTCTGAGCCAGAAGGACAGTATCTGGGACATGTTACTCCATCTTGTGGGAATGCAAAAACAATATCTTCAAGCATAATTGACTTTGTAAAAAACATCCTGTGTGTTAATATGGAAGAAATTACAGCGGTTGGATGCGATGGAACTATTGTGAACACTGGATCCAAAAATGGTATTGTATGTCAGCTCGAAGCAGCGATTGGTAAACCAGTACATTGGTTTATTTGTTTACTCCATCTAAATGAACTCCCACTTCGTCATTTAATGGCACATGTTGATGGAAAAACCAAAGACCCAAAAGGCTTTTCTGGAGTACTGGGAAATGTTCTTGAGACCTGTGATATTTTACCAAATTAAGCTTTTTAAAAGATAATGGTAGAACTGCCTCCGATAACTATAGAACATTGAAGCACGGATCAGAAATATCTATATGAAATGTGTGAAGCAGTTTCTAATGGGAATGTAGATTTAGAGCTTGCTAACCGACAGCCAGGAAGAATGTCTCATTCAAGGTGGCTTACAACAGCTAACAGGATTCTACGACTCTATGTAGCAACTGAAAAACCTTCAAAGGAGTTATTGATTCTGGCTACGTACATCATATAATTGTATGCGTTTGTTTAGTTTCAAATCAAAACAAAACCATCTTGTTTAGATGGACCAAAACACATTTTAGTACTCAAAAAATATAGTTTTGTTTTAATCAAATTAAAAAAAAAATTGTACATGGAGTAGGTAGCATATTCCTATATGGTCCTGAACTATTCAGTTTTTCATTGTTTAACACGAATCAAACTATCTCACTTGCACTTCAAAAGAAACATCGAAACACCATTTGCATTTTAGAAAGTGCTGTCAAACTTAATCATTTTTAAATTTTCTTGTGCGGTGGAAACACCAAAAAAGATTTATTTAATCTAAACTGAAATAAACCTTTGGTAGAAACATAGCAAAACATAAATATCTTTTCTATTGTTTTCTCTTGCAAAATAAGCCCAGTTAGTCCATTTTCACTAACAAAACTAAATAATATCAACAGTAATAGATTGATTTTTTCCCCAATGGAAAACACACATGACTCCAAATGCACAACTACTCAACGAACACAGCGATCGAGATACAAATGCAATATCAATCGTACCAACATTTGAGAACGAAATCACATAAGATCCATTCGACGCTCGTATAAATGTCAAAAACCTATCCATAGTGAGATTCTACTCTAACTTTTATCGGTGTTATTCATACTATGGATATTGTTTTTGTTATTCGTGTAAAATCCTACTATACTATGGATAGATTTGCCAACAAAACACGGGTAATATTATTCGTTGCAATTTAATTTCTTATTTTTTAATAAGTACCTAAGGGTTTTGCAATCAAACAAAAAGATTGTAGCTTATATTTATGTAAAATAACTTTACAAAAGTTATCTACCCTAAGTCATTTTGAAACATACCTAATCCAAAATCATACCATTTGACTCTTCATTTTTATCCTTTCATAGATTAACTTTTCTTGTTTCTCATTTTCACCTTTTCACAATACCATTCAATTTATCGAGTCAACAAAAGACAGTCGTCGTTTTTACTATAAAAGAAAAATGAAAAAAGGAGTAATTTTTATTTAAGTCACTTCAGCAGCATCCGACATCAAAGCGATTTTCTGCACTGTAAAACGATATGAGAACTACGACGACGACCAAGGACGATCCAGGACGAGCAGAAAGACAACCAACAGAACAGACTATTCCAAGCGAGAAGATTTAATATCGCAATTTACCACAAAAATTACGTGTTTAGCATTACAAATGTTTTGCCTTCCTTCCTCCTCCGTTGCCGATATAACGGTACCTATATAGTTTAGAGCTAAGAGGCGTCTGTGCAAAATGTTGCACCCACTGCACGAAAAAAGATATATCTACGAGTAGTGCTCTTGCTTTAAAAGGTATACCTGCTACCTTCATCTTTGCCAACTCTGTAGTTGTACCTGGTGCACCTTATAAATAAAAGACGAGCCAACATCCGGTGGATAGATCTGTGTGGTCGGCTTCGGATCCCATCGACAGGAACAAAGTATCTGCAACCAGGTATAGAAAATGGAGATTCCCATTCTCATCGTCGTTGCTCTTCGTATACCTATACATACATACATAGGTATACATTATAGAGTCTTCTAACTTCAACAGAGGATACTCCACTCTGTCGGGATGGAGCTCTTGATATTAAAGCTTTTCAGTGCCACAAGACAAATTTGTGTGCAACCAGACTGTCTGAAATGCAGCTTACTCGGATGTCTTTAAAGCAAGATGATTAATGATGTCATCAGATCGGAGCGGTTTTACATTATTTAGGGTATTTAAGATGTTAAATCATAGAATTATTATAGCTCATAGAAATTAATCCTAAAAATATGCACTATTATACCTAGTCGTACAATAAATTTGTTTATGCATATAAGTATGCAATGACTTTCAAATACGTATCGTATCGTATTCATACATACATAAGTTAGGTAGAAGATTTAATCACGTAAGAAGACAGACACAACGAATGCCGAATTGTATGGCTGCCACAATAGCTTATGATTTATATTTTCATATCGTAGATTGTTCTAAGATTTACTTCTTCTGTTGCTTTCAAAGCTGCTAGTGCTTCTTCTTTGCTGCCATCGTGGACAGGACTGGGAGCAGGGAGTTGGTACTTGGTTATACGAGTAGGAAGGTGAAAAAGTTCCATGTCTTTTCTATGTCGGTCAATGCATCACTTTCTGCGTACATAGCATACCTTACCTACGATATACGGTATACCCCAGGTGAGTTGAATTATCTAATCTTTTAGTGTAGCCCCGTTCCGTAAAGCAAAGGAAAGTACAAACGAGTATGATGTGTAATAAATCTTGTTGCGCTTTGAAAACATAAAAATATGAACGTATGGTGAGCGCACGATACGTTTTGTTTTGTTGTTTTTTTGAAATATTTCCTGATGGCTTAGTGTACAAAAAATTGAAATATAGCTTTTGATATTCAATCTGGGATATACATACCTACCAACGTTATTTCTTAAAAAGATTATTGCTTAGAACTTCATGATTTTCTGGAACATATAGAACATTGAAATGTACAATTGTTCATATTCAAATACCTACATAGGTTTAGTAAAAAAATTGGAAGAAACTCATAAATCACTAGCGTACTCAAAAAACTCAATATTCAAATTTCAAAACCATGTCTAGAATTGGCTAGTATGTATGTGAATTTCTTAACGAAAACCTCTCACTTTTTAAGCTCACAGCCTCATTATGGTTATTAAATATCAACACGGTACTTGATAATTTTTTAAAGGTTTCAACAAAATTTATGAATCCTTACTATGGCGTTTATTTCTCAAGGTTTTTGCTGAGCTGTGAATAATATGTAGATTTATGGTCTATTGTAAATAGTTTTAATTGGTAAAATAGTTTTCAAAAATATTGATACCCATAAGCGACAAATTCTTCGTTGACAAAGGTGTCAAATATACAGGCGTTGTTTTCTGTGTTTTATTTTAAAACAAGAGTTTAAAAGACATTTCTTCTATATAAATGTTTTTCGAAAGAAATTATGATGAAGAAGGAGGTATACGTATAATTCAGCAGGCCCACATATTTAGGGCATTTGAAATGCTTTAAACCCAATACATTTGGACGAAAATGGGAAGGCAATGAAATTTCCAATTTTTTTAAATGCTTAATGTGGTTGGGTTCCAGATTCATACAACATTTCTGACTCTCTAAACAAGCCTTATTAGAAGTATTGCAGCGGAAAGAAACTACCAACTGAGTTTTGACAATGACTTTTATATTGGAAGGTGTAGCACAACCAACGATATCGGTCTTTCTGAATTAATTGCTTGTTGTTTTAGAAAGCACTTTTGCCCGAAGCAGATTAAATTTAACTACACCCAGGAAGAAGAATAATTTCGTCAAGTACAAAACAAAAACCCGGACACATAATCAGAAATGTCAAATCAAAACTCATTCATAATTGCATTTTGATCATTATTCACAAAATTAATTTCGATCATTATTCACGATTATTATCAATTGATATTCATAATACCAAATTATCAATAAATTGATAAAAGATACTCGTATCAGTTAACAAATAATTGATATTTGATAATAATTATAAAAGGATTGTCAGCTGTCAATTGATGTTCCATAATATCGGGTGATTTTTTAAGAGCTTGAGAACTTTTTTAAAAAAAAAAAACGCATAAAATTTGCAAAATCTCATCGATTCTTTATTTGAAACGTTAGATTGGTCCATGACATTTACTTTTTGAAGATAATTTCATTTAAATGTTGACCGCGGCTGCGTCTTAGGTGGTCCATACGGAAAGTCCAATTTTGGGTAACTTTTTCGAGCATTTCGGCCGGAATAGCCCGAATTTCTTCGGAAATGTTGTCTTCCAAAGCTGGAATAGTTGCTGGCTTATTTGTGTAGACTTTAGACTTGACGTAGCCCCACAAAAAATAGTCTAAAGGCGTCAAATCGCATGATCTTGGTGGCCAACTTACCGGTCCATTCCTTGAGATGAATTGTTCTCCGAAGTTTTCCCTCAAAATGGCCATAGAATCGCGAGCTGTGTGGCATGTAGCGCCATCTTGTTGAAACCACATGTCAACCAAGTTCAGTTCTTCCATTTTTGGCAACAAAAAGTTTGTCAGCATTGAACGATAGCGATCGCCATTCACCGTAACGTTGCGTCCAACAGCATCTTTGAAAAAATACGGTCCAATGATTCCACCAGCGTACAAACCACACCAAACAGTGCATTTTTCGGGATGCATGGGCAGTTCTTGAACGGCTTCTGGTTGCTTTTCACTCCAAATGCGGCAATTTTGCTTATTTACGTAGCCATTCAACCAGAAATGAGCCTCATCGCTGAACAAAATTTGTCGATAAAAAAGCGCGAAACACATTTCGAACCGAACACTGATTTTGGTAATAAAATTCAATGATTTGCAAGCGTTGCTCGTTAGTAAGTCTATTCATGATGAAATGTCAAAGCATACTGAGCATCTTTCTCTTTGACACCATGTCTGAAATCCCGCGTGATCTGTCAAATACTAATGCATGAAAATCCTAACCTCAAAAAAATCACCCATTATTAGATGAATTTTTGCCATTTACTAATAAATCGTTAAAATCAAACAACGCGTTCAAATTTTTAACGCTTACTACATGATGTGCTTAATAAATTTTTAAATAATAATTCTATCTTAAATGCTGAATCACAAATCAAAGTTGCAATTTTTTTTTTATTCTGTACTTTCTCAGTTTTCACCTCCTTATGTTGTTAATGTTGGAAGAATTAATTAAAATACAATGAAGCTTGATGTGTAAATGAAAATAAATGTGTTGGATCGGATGGCATTTCTCCTAAAATCATTAAAAAAGTGCAATATCTCTTATCATACCACTTTGTTTGATTTTTAATATGTCTCTACGAAAAGATCAATTCATAGATGAATGGAAAAGATCTTTCATCTCTCCAATGTTTAAATCAATTTGTAAATTAATTGTTGTCAAAATAGATACATTCAAAATCTAAAGTTATCAAAGTAATCTAAGGTGTTCGTGATTCACAGGAAGTCATATATGGCCTTTGTTAACTTCCCATAGGACGTTATTGTAATCAGTCCGATTTTTCTAATTAAAATTTTTAGCATTTCTCGAGGTTTCAAGATCCCTAATCTAAATCAAAGGTTTTTAGAGAGATGTTCATATTTAAGAACCAGTAGAGATATCAAATTCAAATACATTTTGATTGATAATTTCAAACCAAATTAAAAATAAATTACTAGAGACTTAAAAATATGGCCGCCAGTTGGGAAATTCTATATATCAAAAAAAAAAAAAAAAAAAAAAAAAAAAAACAAGCGGTATATATGTGTATACAACCTCGAAAAATAATTCTAAACTTCTTAAGGTTGAGCTTCTCTTCAATTTAAAATGTCTTTAACAATAACAAATGACCAACCTTTTTGCGAAAATCAATTATCAATTAGTATAAATAACACATTTTTCGATCAATTCAATTGAATGTGACTGTCAATTACCAATCCTATTAACAACAATTTTCATCAATTTTCTGCCTAGCTGTCGATTTTTCTTTGCATGAGTTCATTACAGCTTAGAAATAAACTAAAAAAATTAGTTTAAAAAAAAAACTGTTATTTATCTTAGGAACTCACTTTTGACCCACCCTGTATTTACAAATTGATGATATAAAAGTGGTAGCTCAAAAATTTTAAAAGCTTCCGTTTCTTGTATCGAGTCTTAAATGAAAAATGTGTAGAGTTCCAGTTTAGCAAAAGGTAATCTATAACCAAGGGCGGATCCAGAATTTTCATCAGGGGGGGGGGGGTCACACACTTAGATGAGATTTTACTCACCGCTTAAAAATGTTCTATAATGTTTTGTAAAGGAGGCTAACAAAATTTAAATAACATAATGTGTATGATTATATTAACCTAACCATTACACATTTCAATTGCTAAAATGACAACTTTAGTTATCAAATTATTTTAGAACACTGTTGTCCAGCAAGGTATGGTCTAACTATTTAGTTTGGATGACTCCCTACAATGAAAGCATTCCTAGATTCCAAAAGTTTTCTAAATATGCCATATTTAAGAGCTAAAATACAATAGTTTAGAGGGTCTTTGCTGCATTTCAAGCAGAAATGTAAGAAATTGTTTTGAAACGTACTCGTAGCTTTTTTTCCAAAAATAAAATATACTTTTCTTGTATCCATTTCTATTTATGCTAAGAACGCTAAAAAAAATTCCAAAACCCAGAAAATGAGAGGGCTTTTTTTGACGATTTTTTTTCGAACTCAATTTTCGGGAGTCTATTATTACTATCGCTATCAGTCCGCTTACTCGTATTTTGATCTTAAAAGAGTCAACAAAACTTAAAAATTGTATAGAGAAAAATGTTTGGTTCTTGAATTTAAGGAAATAGGTGTATTTAAGTACATAATTTCTCTAAATAATTAAATTAAAACAAATTAAGGTAAACAAATAAGTTGGGAAGAAACGTTTGTGTGGCCTTCACAAATTACACGTTAAAGAATCTCTTTTCACTTCAAATCTCAAGAGATTAAAGGCTTGTATATCAATAGATATGACCAGTTTATTATGTTTTTCAAGTAGCCAATAATTTAACAAAAGTTTCACTTTTGCTGTTTTTGGGACATTTATATTATTGAAATTCGTGTTTAAATCTCAGTTCTAGAGCATCCAAAGCACTTCAAAAGTAGATTTATTTAATTTTTTAAGATCTTTTGTATTCAACAGAAAACCAATTTTGAAATAAATGAAATGCACGACTAGAACTTGCTAATTTCTTCCAAAAAGTCTGTTTAAAAATATTTCCTATGTTTTACCTGCAAAATAAGTTTTTCTTAAAAATTTAAATGCCATTTTATTTGTCAAAAAATCTAGAATAACTTATTTTTTTTTCGAAAATAATTTTAAATTTTAAATTTTGTCTTAAAAATATTTTTGGTAAGCACATAATAAAGGGCTTATAAATATATGTACATTTTACATTTTAATTTGGTCAAAAAATGTTGACCTCTTTCTGAGATATCGAGTTTGTAAACAAAATTAATATTTAAAAAAAAAAAAAAAATACATTTTTCATCACAATAAATCATCATCAATTTGATCATTTGATCATCAAAAAGAGCTTGCACAGATAGAGAAGATTATTGAAATTAGTTTTCCATTAGTTCCGGAGAAAACTTAAAAACAAAAATTAAGGTTTTTGAGGGGTACCTACCCTTCTGGAGCAATACCAAAATATATTTTTCTTGTATAAAGAAGCTAAATTAAAAACACAAAATTTAGAGAAAGTTTTAGGAAAATCACATGTTTTACCAACAAAATTTGTATGAGGATTGCTGTTATTTTTCGTATTAAAAATATGAAAAAAACGCCTTACGCTAATCGGCTGAAAACCTTAATTTCAATCAACACAATTGTTTGGACTGTAGGAGCCAGGAAAGACAGGCAGACGGACGGAATCGGGGTACCCACTTTTTTTGACTTCTCTACCGTCGTAATGTCCTATTTGATTAAAAGCTCTAGTTCGAAATTGTTTACTAATACAAAACTTACCATAAAGTTCCTATATTTCGCAAGTAAAAATCACTTTAATGTTCACTATTTATGTGTGTCAAAAGAAATTAATAATAAAATTGGAGGCTATAGTTTAACGAATTTAAAGGCAACTTAATATAAAATTGATGATCTCTTATTCTAGGTTTCTTCTTAAGAACCTAATTCAGGGATGAGAATGCTAAGCCCAAAAAGTGAAACATTTTGCCCAAAAAAACGAAGTAGATTTGTAAAATATGTAGCAGATAATGAAAAAAACAAAAAATACAAACAAAACATACATTGACTAGAACAAGTCTCACAAATTCATAAATTAGGTACATACATTATACATATATAGTACATACTATGTAGGTACATTATTATATTGAAATAAATAGAAACATTCTGTTTTAAATTAAATTAGATTCTCCTCTAAGGGAAACATAACACAAATTCATAAAATATTATAAAGTATATGCATATAATAATGATTTTAATCGGTTCTTAATACGTAGCCCTCCTGAACATTATTTAAACTTTGAAAAATATCGTGATAACTTCTTGGGAGGTTCAAAATCTTCCAGCCCAGCCACAAACTCTCCTATTAATAAAAGGGAAGAAGCGGTACTTATGTCTAGTCTATTTCTTTTTTTTGTTTTGATGTTATTGAAATCTGAAAATCGTCTTTCGGCTGCTGCACTGCTATGCGGTAAACTAGCTAGTGTAAGCATATAGTCGGGCAACACCCTAAACATATCTTCTTCAATATATTTTTCTGAGAGTGTAAACGCGTCCAAAACTCAACAACATCTTCGTCGTCGTTCATTTTTATACTTTTAGTAACCATAAGCGTTCTAAATTCGAAGTTTAGAGATTCTATGTTTGTTACATTATTATCAAAATACGGAAATTCATTCAAAAGTGGAAGGATTATAGGATATGTTTCAGTTTGTATTACTTTTGGATCCAAAAGTTCTAACAATTCTAACTTTTTGAAGTAGTATTCAGATCTTGATATTTACTTTTTCGGTAAACAAAAAATGAATCAATACAACACGTCTTAAATGAGATTTTGTGCGTTAGAAAAAAATTTAAAACGAAGTAGAAATAAGTTGCTACGTAGCAGATACATAAAAATAAATTAATGAATTAAATCTGCTACATATGAAGTAAATACTCATCTCTGACCTGAATATTTGCTCTTTTTATTAGAAACAATTTTCATGAAATTAATTTAAAGCATTAGGTACTAAAGTTTTTTCAAATTCTAAATTGAGTAAAAACAAAAGTTTTAGTTGTTTTTGACAGCAAACCACTTTTTGGTGAATTTCGTTAAATTACTAATAAATCTATAGATGAAATCTTTACTTATACAACTTAACTGTATAAGCTTTATGGCTCATATGACACCCCCTAGATCGTCAGTTGGTCAAAAGTTGATGAATTTGTGCTGCGTTTTTGGAATAGGCTGAATTTCCGATTCATATTATGTTCTTGGTCCAGTCCTCAGTTAAAAGTAGTACTTTTAGTAACAAATTTTAAGGAATTAAAATACAAGTGTTATTTTCATATACAAAAAATAAATAATTCAAAATATAATGAAGGTCTTATCCATTAACGCAATAAGATTAGTTTTGAATTGAAGGAAATTCCTACGAAAAAGCAAACAAATTATCTCCCAGGGGGGGATCCCCCCCCCCTGGATCCGCCATTGTCTATAACCGTCCAATGCAAAAAAAACAATCTGTATTAAATCCAAATAAATGAGTTCTGAATGTTGAGCTGTTTTAATAAAAGTAGCTAAAATTTCTTACGAAAAAGATACAAATTTAATTTTAACATTTGTGAAAACATTTTAATGAGAAACTTGCATTTTTATTATTAATAGTATTCGGAAATAACAATAAAATGCAATATACTTCAAGTTTAATAAATTTGTGAAATAAAGGAAGTAAAATTAGTAATGATTGGTTCACAATAAAACAAAGGGGTAAGTGAATACGCCATCTATATAATTGACAATAGCGCCAGTGTTGCCGTGGTTCTCAACAACCTGATTGTTAAAATTGAAAAAAATGTGACAAAGTTTCTTATTCGGGAAAATTTTAAACTTTACAACGACCAACAACTCCTCAAATTTTAGAAAAAATATAATGAGCCAGACAGTTTGAAGTATAATTTCTCACTAAAGAAGCAGCTGTATGCTGCTGAACCTCACAGTTTCCTAGGTCATGCGTGCCATTAGCTTAATCAAGACTTTTCTAGGAAATCGGTTGTTTTAGGATTTGATTCAAGAAATCTACTCTCAACATGTTTAAAACTGTGTAAATGTATAGTTGCTATACAGTGACAAATTCAAGTTTTTTGAATTCCTTAAGCATTCGAGATCAAAAACAAACTTAAGTTTGTAAGTGAAGAAGAAGAACAAAAGAGTTAAGATAAAGACGAATTTCAATCCCTTGAATTAAACAATTATTATTGTTACACGGCTTAAAGAAGCTTGCAATTTATAAATATCGAGTCCAAGAAAATAATTCCAACAAGCTTCTTGGAAATTGTACGGTTTTATTGCCTAACATTAAAAATACAACAGTAAACTAACAAATTGGTATAACACAAAAGATGAACAATCAAAACCATTTTAAACATCTTGTAAGTATTACATCACTTTATTAGAAAATTTGAAATCAGAATGAAAATTATTTCAGAAATTTCGTAAAAATATTAGTACCTAAAATAAATCAATGAAAAAGTATGTAAATAAATTTATGATTTTTAAACTTAAAAGCGGCTGGAATGCGCGCACATTGCTAACTTCTCATTTTTACCCCCTAATAAATTTTAAATGGTATTTTTTGTATAGCAAGTCAAGTTTAAGATGTTTCCTGTGGAGATGGACCGAGGAGTTAAATCAATATATTTTTATAGGAAAACACCATACAGGATTATCCATTTTGCGGTTTCAAAAGAAAACGTAAATAAAACACATATAGAATATTTTTTTCATGATATTGATATGACATTTTTTTTTAAGGTTTGAAGGTTAACACTATATGTGAACTACTACATCATTAAAATGACCAGTACGCGAATTGTTGCAAGCATCGATTCTTTTGAAGTGATTTTCGACAACTTTTTAAACATATTGGGTGGTATCTCAGCCATAACTTGACGAATGTTGGTATTTGAGTGCTCAAGAGTTTAAGGTTTATCTGCATAAACACGGTCTGTCGCGTAGCCTCACAAAAAAGTCCAGCGGTGTCAAATCGCATGATCTTGGTGGCCAGTCCATATCGCCGCGAAGAGAAATTACGCTGCCAGGAAATGTTTCTTGCAATAAAGCCATATTCGCTCGAGTTGTGCGGCATGTGGCATGTGGCACCATCTGGTTGAAACCACATGTTATATTCTCCAAGTCGTATTCTTTAATAGCAAGGCAAAAAATGTCGGTTATCATATGATCATAACGCTCCGACTTGACGGTGACAGTCGTTCTATCGTCGTTTTCGAAGAAGTAAGCTCCAATCACATCACTCCTCCGGACCAAAGAGCGCACCAAACAGTGACTTTTTGTGGATGTTATAACCTCTGTTCAGTTGCTTGAGGATTCTCAGAACCCCAAGTACGACAATTTTATTTATTAACATACCCACCGAGTGAGAAATGTACATCGTCACTGAAGAAAATTTTGTTCGAAAAATCGCCGTCCACCGCCTGTTGTTGAAGCACCCATTCGACGTATCTATGACGCGACGTTGTGAATGGTCAACTGGCATCAATTGTTGTGTTAGCTAGACTTTATATGGATGTTCAACTGAAAAAAAAAAAATGGTTTAATAACTTAGACAGATGTCGAATTCCAGTCCCATACTTTTGAAACCCCAAAATGGATAACCAGTTATAAATGGATATTTTTTATAGAAGAAATGGTGAGGCTAAAGTCCTCGGTGTAGAATAAGAATACCATCAACCTCGCGGCGAGTGACTCTGTTTTAAGGGTGATTTGTATTATTTTTTATCATTTTTTACGATTGACGATAGTAATGAAAATTCATCATATTCAAATTCATCATATTAAGACAAAAAAAAAATATTTAAATCAGTTCACTTGTTCCCGAGATTTGTCAAAACTGACGAACATTGTAACACAGCGTATTTATTAATGTGTTTATATGTAAATCAATCCATTCATATTGAAAAACATCTTAAAAGTTCAAATTTCCAATGTTTATATTAACTCTAAAAGCCCCCAGTGCAAATAAAACATCTCGTTTCATTGAACAAAACATAGGCAATCAAATATATCTGACAGCATCCGCCTGCTTTAGATCAATTTTCAAACCAAAGAAAACTTAAATGCCACGTAATTTCTATTTTCTTCCTTGAACTCTAGAACACCTAAAAAACCCTATAACTACATTTGAAGCATCTTATATATGTATCTAGTTCCTAAGGACAACAGGAAAACATCGTTCTCTACTTCCGTTTCTAAATTGGATTCAATGATATTGAACTTTATCCCGAAGGACGACGAATAACAACGACAACGACGACGGTGAGGACTACGATGATGATAACAAGGCTGACAAGGACGAACGGGATGATATCGATGTCGAAGTCGATGTCGATGTGCCTGAACTGCCAGTGAATAGTTTGAATGGAATAAAAGTACAATTCACTTAGACATCCAGGGGCTGAGTCTCAACTCTTTGGGGAAGAACTTAAGTCAAGAGATGAGATGAGAAAATGGATGAGGTGGACGGGCTGGGCCCGGCTCGGTCGGCAAGACGTGATTGGATGATTGATTACCTGATTTTCTTTTCAAAGTCGTCGTCTCGTCGAAAGTTTCTTTCGTTTCATATAAAATTATTCGCATATACATATATAGATCGACAGTCTTTGCACTGAATCCGTCGTCGTCGTCGTGGCCCGTGGGTCGGTCGTCCTTTTGGCCCTGGTTGTTGGCATCGTGCCGGAGCAACAAATCGAATTGAATAAATTCACTGAAACGAAAGAAACATTTTGCTTTTTTTCTGTCCTCCTTCCCTACGTTGATGGATATCCTTGGGATGTCTGATGATAACAAACAAATTGATGAGTTAAATCCTTACCGACAGACACCAGCCAGGCACTATGTATAGGTATGGAAGGAACAGAAGGAAAGAAGAAGAGTTTTTGGCCAAAATACTCGCATTTGACGGATTGTTCTTTGTGAGTGATTGGCAATGATCTTAATTGATTTCATCTAAATTTAATTTTCTAAATGCGGATACTCCAATATTAGAGAGATAATGCGGATGAGATGAGGTATAATGAAATTCTAATTCTAACAAATTCCCCATAGTTAAAGGGAGCTGCAGATGAATGGTCTTTTGATGGAAACATTGAACAATCCTTCATCGCACGAATTCATTACAATTACAATGCCTTTTTACTTTAAAGCACATACCCTAAAGATTCCTTTCCCTATATTATAATCTTCTATTTTCAATTGAACGATAACCTCACATATGGATCCTTAAGCGTCTTCTTCCTTCGTCATCGTCGTCGCGTCGTTCGTCAGTTTGGTTGGTTGGTATAAAATAAATAGAAATGATGATGATGCATATATAATCTCAAGCCCCGGAAGAATTTATGCCACGTGGGAGAATTTATTAGATTAGTTTTGTATAAATTGGTTATGTCTCGTGGGATGTACCTACTTTGTGTCTTGTTGTGCTACCACACAACACACTTAAGAAAGTACTCCACCTCTTTACCTACGTCATAGAATTAGATGATTTGAGATTTTAAATAGCTTAGGGGGAATATAATTTGTCTTGATGATGTTGTTTTGCCTTTGGATGCATTTTGGATTGATTTTAAATAGCCTTTAAGAATTTTCATCTGCATATCGTTGTATGGAAATATCTATACAGCAGATTAATAATAAGTGCATTTGCTTAATTGCTTTAGATTTGTCTTGGGGATTTTACTTTTCATTTGGGGTATGAATAAATTATGTATACCCTTTATACGGTGCTTATCTACATATATCTAAATAGACCGAAATAATTTTGAAAACTTAAATTACTTTGAATGAGTTTTGGTGATGCATGTCCGTACGTCCGTATGTCCGTATGTCCGTACGTCCGTACGTTAGCTCAAGAACCAGAAGAGATATCGACTTATACTTGTTATACAGATAATAAGGCAGAAAGATGCAGAAAGGGCTCTCAAGAAAATTGCGTGGTCGGTTTTTTACCATAGCAGTTTAAAAAAAAAGGTGAAAATTTTGGTTAAACCTAAATATCTCATGAACCAATGACGCTAGAGACTTGAATTAAATTTTATATTATATACTGTAACGTGATACAAAACAATTATATTTTTGGAAAAAAATCCAAATAACGGTTTTTTTTATAAATCAAAAAAACTGAAAAAAAATTGTCACCTCGAAAATTTTACGACTAAAATATGATTTCATCTCCAAAACAGGGGAGAGTACGATAACTTTGGCAACAAAGTTTAATGAAGGATTTGTGTAGAACAGTTAAAAACAACCATTTTTTACTATGGGATGGGGGGTCTATCTCTCCCCGTTTAGGCGGTAGGGCAATTTAAAAAAATATGTACATTAAATGGAAAAAAATAATTAAAAAATACAATTAAGTATTATACCTTTTTTTAAAGCCAACATTTTTGTCTATTAGCTTGTTTTTAAATCAAGTCAAAAATATGCATAGTTTTTAAAAAAAATTGTTTTAAACTAAAAATTTATGCAAACAAAATTAAAAAAAAGGTTTAAAGTGTAGTTTTTCAAAACTTATTAAATTATCTACTGCTTTTTTTTAGAATTCATTGCTCTTATTTGTTTTTGATCAAAAACTGAAAACTAGATGACTTTATGTCTTCTAGTTCTTGAGAAAATTGAAAATTGCCAAAAAAAATATTTGAACTAAATTACTTTTTAATTGCTTAAGTATTAACGTAGTCTTATTTTGGTAGTAATAATCGAATATGGATTAAGATGTACCTAAGGTAAATTAATTTTTCTTAAATCCAGCTTATTTAAATGCAAAAGAAACTTTGCATGCACCCCATCTTGCACCCAACGAACCTTGCCCCCTCCCCACCTTGCACGCACTCCAACTTGCACCCACCCCAAATCCTATAGTGTTCCCAAGCAGGGGGGTTGCAGGGGTTCAGCATGCCCCCCCTTACAGATCCCACTGTTGCATACACCCAAACTCGCACCTACCATTGTTACTATCAAAATAAGACCACTCAAGCAAAAAAAAAGAATTAAATTAAAATAGTAGATAGTTGTGGTTATTTTCAATTTTCTCAAAAACTAAAAGACATAAAATCATCTAGTTTTCAATTTTTGATCAAAAACAAATAAGAGCAATAAATTCTAACATAAAAACAATGATAGATAATCTTGAAGTATTGAAAAATTACACTTTAAACCTTTTCTTTTAACTTTTATTACTCAAATTTTGAGTTTAAAATTAAATTTTTCAAAAACTACGCATAGTTTTGACTTAATTTAAAAACTGGCTAATAAAACAGGGGTGGAATCGCGTAAGGTGATTGTTAATTGTTGACCATCAAAATGGATGATTTTAGTCCACGTAAGGTGATTATCAAATTGACTATCACGTTTTTGCTATGGTTTGTTAGTGACAGCTATTTAGGTGTCACTTTCATATATTTTGATTAATTTTTTGTGAGAAAGATAATTTGTGTGAACTTCAGCTCCACTATAAATTTTAAATTTAGTGAAAAAGTGAAAAGATACATATCAAAGTGAAAATAAAAATAAGTGAACAGTAATGTATGTATACTTCAATGCAAATTTTCTATCAGTGCATCAGAACGAGGAATGACTACAAAAAAGTTAAATTTCTGAGAACCAACTTAAGGAATAAAGCAAATATTTTGGAACTTCCTAACCCAATGTAACTTTGAAACTTTCCATGAATATTTATAAATAAGTTATTTACAACATAATGTATGTATGTACGTATAAATTATTTATTTGAGATTTTTGAAAAATTTTTGATGGAACAAAGAAATGTTTGTGTATGTTTTGTGGTTGATTTACCATCAGGAAAAAGATGAACACATATTCCACCTATCCTTCAACAGGCTGCAACTTTAAATCTTCATGGAGGTGGTGGTTATCAACGACAAGTTGGGGCTGATTGAGCTGCACCAATGGGACAAAGTACTGTAGCTGAAATAAACGCTGCAGTTATTAAGAAAATACAGTCCGTTCTATGTCCACTTTTCATTAAATTTGAGCCCTTGGATTCAACAAAAGAATATATTTTTGCAAAATATAACAAACATTCTTACTAATTTATAACTATTATTAAGTATATCTATAGGTATACTTATACATTTTCAAAGAAATGATCGAAATGACATTTATGCCTGTTGCAATTTGTACCAAGTTTCCCAAACTTGGGTAAGTGCTGCCAGCAAATAGTAAAGTGTGACAATCAACTATCGCCTTACGCGATTCCACCCCAGAATGTTGGCTTTAAAAAAATGTATAAAACTTAATTGTAAGTATCACCGTTATTTTTTAATTATTTTTTTTTATTTTAAATAATATTTTTTTTAAATTGCCCCTACCGCCTAAACGGGGGGTAAAAAATGCTTGTATTAAGCCCCTCTACCAAAAACCGTTATTATATCTTGGCGCCAAAGTTATCGTACTCGTGCCTCAAAACAATTTTGTGCAACGAAGAATAATGTTTTTGACATTTGATAAAATTTTGAAAAAAATCTAATTGACAGTTTTTTTTATAAAAAATAAAAACCTAAAAAAAACATTACTCAAAGTTGGTAAAAATGGGATTTCGACTCAAATACCTTTTCAAAAACTTGAGATTAAGGCTTCAAACTTATTTTATCTTATAAGAAATATTGTTCTCAACATTCTGAAAAATGTTGAGAAAAATCGAATTGACAGCTTTTTTACAAAAAATAAAAGCCTAACAAAAAATTAATAAAAGTTGGTAAAAATTGATTTTCGACTCAAATATCTTTTCAAAACTTTGAGATATTGGCTTTAAACTACTTTTATCTTTCAAAAAATATTGTTGTCGACATTCAGTAAAATTTTGAAAAATATAGAATTGACAGTTTTTTTACAAAAAATTAAAAACCGAAAAAAAAATTTAACAAAAGTTGGTAAAAATTGATTTTCGACTTAAATATCTTTTCAAAAATTTGAGATTATGACTTCTAACTAATTTTAACTTATAAGAAATATTGTTTTCAACAATAGGAAAAATTTTGAGAAAAATCGAATTGACAGTTTTTTTACAAAAAATAAAAACCTAAACAAAAAAATTAATAAAAGTTGGTAAAAATTGATTTTCGACTCAAATATCTTTTCAAAACTTTGAGATATTGGCTTTAAACTACTTTTATCTTTAAAAAAATATTGTTGTCAACATTCAGTAAAGTTTTGAAAAAAATCGAATTGACAGTTTTTTTTTACAAAAAATTAAAAACCGAAAAAAAAAAATTACAAAAGTTGGTAAAAATTGATTTTCGACTCAAATATCTTTTCAAAGATTTGAGATAATGGCTTCTAACTAATCTTAACTTATAAGAAATATTGTTTTCAACATTCTATAAAATTTTGAGAAAAATCGAATTCACACTTTTTTTTACAAAAAATAAATACCCAAAAAAAAACAATACTAAAACTTAGTAAAAATTTACTTTCGGCTCAAATAGCTTTTCAAAAATTACAAATATTGGCTTCAAACTTATTTTATTTCACAGAAAATATTGTTTTCGATATTCAGTAATTTAAAAAAAAAACTTTTAAGTAAGACAAATCGACAGACGGGATGGGAAGTTATCAGTGTGGTTCGCATCCCAGCCTCTTTTTGCTTAATTGATTTCTAAATAAGTTTTTTTTGTGGAGTAGTAGAGTTCTGGGTTTAACGTTTGTTGATCAAAGACGTCTTCTAGAATTAAGTTTGTATAGTCCTTTAAAAACTGCGGCGTTTTTTTTCAAATATTTTTTGCGTAAGTAAAGTAATTCATTTATTTCTAAGTTTTGGCTGTGCCGTCAGCTCTAAGTTTCTAAATCTGCAAATTTCCTTGAGATAATTGGTAAGTTTTCGCCAGTTTGGTTAAATTTCTCCTGGATTGAGAGATTCAAAATTTCCCAGAGAAGGTGAATCTCTTGTGTCTAAAAATTGGACGTGTGAAAGCAATTCTCTTTGGCTTTCGTATTGCACAGTAAGCAGAACTGATTAAAACTCCCATTGGAAGGTCGAACGTTGAGACATAATAATTCACATCTTTTTCTCAATATTAGTGCAATGTCTTTTTGGCTTAAAGAACTTAAAGAAAGCATGCCCGATGAATGGAACCTCAGTATTGTTTGCCCGATCCTAGAAAAAGGAGACCCTCTAAACTGCACTAATTATAGAGGAATCAGTCTACTTAACATCGCTTACAAAATCTTCTCTGCCGTAATATGTGAACGTCTAAAGCACATCGTCAACAACCGCAGTCGATCAAATATTCACATTACGGCAGATCCTGGAAAAAACCCAAGAACACCAAATCGACACCCACCATCTTTTCATCGATTTCAAGGCCGCATATGACAGCATCTACAGGGATAAGCTGTATAGAGCCATGTCTAGTTTTGGCACCCTTCCAAACTCGAGAATTCGCGCTGCTACATAAAGGTTGGAAACAACTTAACAGAACCTTTCGATGTCAAAAAAGGTTTTAGACAAGGTGATGCGCTGTCATGTGATTTTTTATTTTAACTTGAAAGAATAGTGCAAAGCTCACACGTCAACACAAGAGGCACTATCTTTCAAAAGTCTGTCCAATTACTAGCATATGCTGATGACATTGACATAATCGGAAGAACTGAGCGTGATGTCAAGTGGGCTTTTGTGAGTATTGAGGCAGAGGCGGCAAAAATGGGTTTAACGGTTAATGAGGGCAAACCAAAGTACATGCTGTAGTCAAGAAAGGACCTACAACACCGATGACGTTTTGGTGAAAACGTCACCATCGACAGACGTAACTTTGAGGTAGTCAAGGACTTCGTCTACCTAGGCTCCGCTGTAAACGCAGAAAACAACACCAGCGCTGAGATCAAACGAAGAATAACTCTTGCTAATCGCTGTTTCTTTGGGCTAAGAAAGCAATTGAGTGGTAAAGTCCTCTCTCGAAAGACCAAAGTGTCACTATATAAGACCCTTATCATCCCCGTCCTGCTATATGGTGCAGAAGCATGGACTATGACAAAAGCATTGGCTATGACATTGGGTCGTTTCAAGAGAAAAATTCTTCGTGTGATCTACGGTCCCGTATGCATCGAAGGGAAGTGGAGGAGAAGATGAAATGACGAGCTGTACAGCGACGTAGACTTAGCCAGAAGGGTAAAAGTCCAACGACTAAGATGGTTGGGTGACGTAGAGCGCATGGAAACCAATGTTCTGGCCCAGAAAGTCTTCGAATCCACACCTACATGGACAGCGCAGTAGAGGAAGACCGCGAATCAGGTGGCGTGCACAAGTGGAAAGTGACCCCACCCAACTTGGAGCGCGAAACTGGAGAAATCTAGCTAGGGACCGAGCTAGATGGAGAAGTTTGTTGGGTGAGGCCCTAGTTCACAAAGGACTGTAGCGCCACCTTAAGTAAGTAAGAAAGGTCCCAAGCTCTTTTGATCCAATGGTGCGATGGGGCAATTATGAACCCCTTACCAATATCAACTAAATCTTAAACTTTCGAACATAGGTACGTCGAAAAATGTCAGTTTTCAAATAAAGGAGCGTGGAATTCATTCACATTCTGATACAAGGTTCGATTTAAAATTATCATTTCAACGAATTGTAGCGTATTAAAATTTAATAAGGTTGTAGGTGTGTTTATATAAAGCGTGGGATATACAAGTCTCTTTAAAAAAATGTTGAAACAAAAATGTAATGAAATGTATTATGCCTTTATTATTTACTATAAAAGCAAACTTTCGCATTACTTTGCGATACAACATCAATTCAATTTTCTTCGTCTATGTATATCTGAAGAATGCAAAACATCGTTGTTTGTTAAGTTTTTATAAATATTCAATTAACAATTTTTCTTTACAAAACACGAAAACCTACCAAAGAAACAAAAAACTCAATTATTTTGAGAACAAATAAAGATATTGACTCCAAATTTTGTTTATCTTACGAAATATTGTTATTAATGT
This sequence comes from Eupeodes latifasciatus, assembly GCA_920104205.1. NCBI lineage: Eukaryota > Metazoa > Arthropoda > Insecta > Diptera > Syrphidae > Eupeodes > Eupeodes latifasciatus. The sequence goes on from OV049924.1 coordinate 369,682,701, forward strand.
TTTGTTAAAGCTTCAAAAAAAATCGACAGACGGTCACGAATAGGAAGTTATCAGTGGTCGGTTGCATCCCAGTCCCTTTTTTAATTAAAACACATTTATTGTGTCAATTTTCAGAAGTCTTCTAACAAGTTATGAAGTGTGAAATTAATCCTTCTCTTATGATTTCATAGCAAATGCAAAAATTGAAAAAACCAAAAGATCCATGAAATTTCTCAAAAAAAAAGAAAGCAATCGAAAAATGTCTGTGACAAATTTGTCCCTTTAAAAATCCATCTACCTTTCAACAAAAATATAAAAAAAAAATATTAAATAAGGGATAATCCATCTCAATAAATTTTAACCCTATTTTTTTTTATATTTTTACAATTGAATTTTTATCTCCTCTTTATCTAGGGGCAAAAATTATTTGAAGAAGAACGACAACGAACGCTTACCTGTCTCTTTGAATAAATATATGTTTATATTATATTATATGCCAGAGAAAGCCTTCAAGAAAAGGTAGTAGGCAAAAGGCAGGTAATGAATGTTATATCCGTTTACCTATGTTATAAAAATTATATCCCCCTTATATGATCCCATTTATCCTTTGAATGGTCCTTTTGAAAATAAACAGAATATCAAATTGGGTTAGTTATACAAAACATGCCTCTTCCGCATCACAACATTATATACACCCACCTTTTCAGAACACGCACTCATATCATCATTTTCAATAGATGGATACAAAATCCCTCCAAAAAAGGTCAACAGAATTTTTCAAGGATATATGAACTGATATGGTTTCAATGTACAAACTTTGATCCTCCATACGCACCTTTTCGACCGTGCATTTCAATCTCGTAATATGGCCCGAAAATGAAGTCCTTTTTTTACTCATTTTTATTTTTTTAGCAAACGTTCATGAATTTATGAGAATATTATGTACCTTTCAACTTTCTTTCAGCTTTTAGAAATTCAAGATATACAATTTATTATTTATCTAAGAACTAGAAGACTGTGCGACTGTCGTGACTGTGAATGGGACCGTATTTTGTATGGAATGGCTTAATCAAATGTTGGGTACTATTTTCTGCTTCTATTTCTGTGCTGAGGGTACCTACTATAAAAGTCCCAATGAGAATGCAAGAAAAATCAACTTTCGGCATTAAATAAGTTCGTTATTCTATTTGTTTTTAACCTTATCCACCCTCTGTTCCTCTTCTGTTTTACATCATCATCAGTATTAGAACGGTAAAGGGAACCGCCCATCAGCTATCGTCCTTTTCTCCGTATCCTTACCTTGTAGCCTCATAGTAGGTATTTCATATTTACCTGCACCTCACTACCCTTCCCTAGTGGCATATGCATTGACTTACGTATGACAACTTCTAGCAACGACGCACGGAGGAAAGAGACGTCACGAAAAGAGTTTGGAATTTTCATATGAAATTCTTGACAACGAAGTCCTCATCATCATCCTTGTTGATATCAAGTCCAGCAATAAGATTAATATTTTTCTTCAAATTCTTTATCTTCTTCTTCTTCCTGCTGAAGGAAACGAAAAGAAAAGATACAGTTTGTATACCTACGTAGAAAAAAGTCCTTAGACGACTTGCTGTGTCTTTCTTTACTTTCAGCTCCAGAGTTGGAAATCGCATGCTCCCTCTCTGATTTGCTTCATTTTTGAAAATTGAATCATACACCTTAATAAGATTCCGATGTCCTTGCACAGGAAATATTTCTTTTATGTAAACTCGAGATCTTTATTAGCTTTGGGATATTTGATGTACCTATACAAAAAAAAAAAGAGTCTTGACTTTTATCGAATTCTCTATTTTACTTGAAATGTTGTCAGTAAAGGCGGTAATTTTGTTCTTTTTTCTTTTATATCTATTTGGGGCTTATTTTTGAACTGTAATCTTGTTTTATGTTGCCAAATTTGGAAAAATTGAAATTATTCTGTTTCAAAAAATGCATGACTGGATTGCTCTTTCAATTATGTTTCAAAATTAACGAATAATTTAAATTTCGGTTGCATAAGCAACCAGCCGTATAGTTTTTTAAACGTGGCAATATTAGGTCCGTTCGCGTACCCTCCTAAAACAGTCAAATTTTACTAAAAAATACGAAATTTAACCAAATCCTGTTCGCGTACTCAAAAATTTCGTAGTTTTTCGTAAAAGAGAGCGCTCAAAAGAGTAAAATATTTCCCCAACCTACGAATTTTAGCCCAAGAAAATTCTTTGGGCTGATTTGTGAAAATTTAAAATTTGATAGAAATTCAAATAAATTAAATAAATTGCTTGCTTTTGCTGTCAGTTAAAAAAATTTAAAAACAAATTTTCAAAGAACAGCAACAAGACAGTAATATTGTGTGAAAAATTTGTTGTTTTCCCGTTCGCTTACTTTTTTGTAGTTTTTTTTTGGTGAGAGAATTTTACCCCCACTCTTTAAAATATTTCTTTTTACGAATTTTAGTGCAGAAAGTACGCGAACGGACCTATTGTTTTCGGAGATGGTCTTTTTGACAGCTGTCACTTGATTTATGTTCAGTTTGATTTGCCATTTTTAAGATTTAGACTTACTCCTGAACAACGTTAGCGCATTTCGCAAATTTATTTCCAAAATAATGGTTTGCTTCACGCGATGAAAACTTGATGACATTACATATGTATATAGTGTAGGATCTGTGACGTGGGCTCCAGGATCGTGCAATTGAACACCGTTTTCCTTTTTTTTGTGGGGTTATGTGAAGCTGCTTAATCAACGTAGCTCGCAAATAAATATGGACCGATGACACCACCAGACTAAAATCCACTCCCCACAGTGACTTGCATTTCATGTGGATATATCGTCCCAATTACGAGACTCTTTTTTTTTACGTATTCATTCAACGCGGACCCTTATTATTTAAGAAAATGATTTCTAATACTTAGGGCCTGGCCAGACCTCTGAAGCAGTTGGTAACTCCAGGGGCTATTCAACTACGAATGTTTTTGTCTATCGCCAATAACCTTCAGTTGTTGAGTCAGTTGAGTTTTGTTCGGATATTGGCATAAATGAAGACGCAATTTGTAGGGTCTGTGGCAGAAGCACACTCTCGGGAGTTTTTTGAGCGTTTACTGAACAAATGGACTCAAACTTCTTATTCCATGTTGACTTGATAAGACAGTTTGAATAAAGGAAAGCTAATTTGATAGATTTTACTTCAGCTGTCAAAAGTTTTAAGTCCCTATTCAAAGAAACATTGGGCAAGTTCAGACAACAAAAGGGACTTCATTTGCAGTTAAATGAATTTTTTGAACGTACATTTTGACCAAGGCAATTAGTAAGTTTTAGTTAACTAACCTCTACCTTCAGTTCATCTTGCAAAAACTACCAAAAACATTATTGTTAACAAAACACTACTCAGCCAAGCAGGGGCGAACGCAGAAACAAATTTCGGGGGGGGGGGTTTAATTTTAAATGTCAAGTGTTTTTTTTTTCTTTTTTTGCACTATTTTATATACATATGTAAGTACTTACTAAGAAACATGTATGAATAAAAAGTACATACATGTATACACATATGACTTGCTTTCACGATTGACAAAACAGTTTGACTTTGACTTCAAAGCTAAAACTTAATTTTTATATGCATTATGCATGTATAAGTTTGTATGCCTTATTTCCTAGTTGCCGTTGTCGAACCCATCATTCTTAGGCTGGACGCACACATGAAAAAATGTGAGTTACAGAAACAAAGAGATGAGGTGAGATTTTTCTATTTTCACAGCTCTCTTTTGTTTGTTCTCGCATATTCAAATTTTCCGTAGATTGCTAGATTGAATTTTGAAATTGTCAAACACGTTTTTCTTAAACTCACCATGAAAATACTAGAAGTAATGATTTTGGACGCGTTCCGAACCTTTAGACCGAAGACATAGGGTCACATTCATAGTTCCTTGATAAGTTCTGATTTTGTCTTTGCTAAATTAAACTTCAGTTTATGTTATTCATAGACAATTTAAATGTTTAAGCTGTTTTTTTAATCTATTACACGTCAAAAATAAGCAAACTGATTGCGAAAATTGAGTTACGAGACATTTTATTTGAAAATTTAAAAACAAAAATTAAAATCTCAAAAGACTTTAGCATATATATGTATCAATAATTTGATATTTTGCTGGATGTTGGAATGCTACCAACTAACAGAAAATGAAAGCTCTGCTTAACCCGATTGGAACCCTTTGAAATAGATGAAGACGATTTGCATGAAAGGTATCGATTCGAGAAAAAAAACTGTCAAGTTTATGATTGACCTTCTAAATATTATAGATCGAAATTCAATGAAATGTTTGCTAATATCTGCGTGCTTCCAAGTCTTAAAACCACTTCATAAAATTTCTCAACTAACAGCAAACAAAATAAAATAGTTTAAAGGGTTTCAAAGATTTTGGCTCTCCAGCTAACGCAATTTATTTTGTTACCCTCTACATGCCATTTTGTATAGGTTTAAGTGAAATTTTTCAGAATTGTAGTAGAATATGCCTTAAACCTGTTTCTAACTAAACAGAGCTGGCAAATTCTTTATGAATAGCAGCTGTGTCTAATTTATAAGTTAAATTTAGACTCCAGTTCAAATAATAATAAATAAATTGGGTGGCGCAACAGTCCGTTGAGAACTAGGGCCTAGTGACTTACAACTCTCAACCATTCCTGTGTGCGAGTAATGTTGTCAGGAATGGAGGGGACCTACAGTTTTAAGCCGAATCCGAACGGCTAATTTAAGGAAGCACTTTTATGACAAGAATATTATTCTTAGAGAATTTGTCAATTCCTCGCAAGAGGCAGTACCCTTGAAAAAACTTTACATGGCATAGGCGGGGAGGGATCGAACTCAAGACCTCTGGCATGACAGTCCAACGAACTTTTTTTTTTTCCAAATTCATTTTTATTAATTCAATCTAAAATCTATCTTAAAGCTAGACAAAAATTCATAAAACTAGCCTAATTAACCATAACTTAGAACTAACTTACTGGTCCCATACGGACACTCTACGTTAAACAATAATACTTAATGCTAATGCCTTTCGGCCCTAAGATCTATTTAACTTTAATTCATTTTATTTATTTTTGTATTCATTAGAAAATTTCAAAAAAACTAATATCAATATCTTTTTTTATTTTTACTTAAAAACTACTTAAAATAAGGTCCTTAATATAAAACTTAAAGCTAACTAAAACTACCTATTCTACCTATAAACTACTTAAAACTAGAACAACCACAGCAGCAAATCTAACTATCTAACGTTTTTTGTTTTTCATATTTTATTGTCTTTTTTTTTTTATATTATTCCCTGTTTTTTTTTAAATTTTTTTTTGTATTTTTTGTATTTTTTTGTATTTTTTTGTGCCACCATGCCTATTCTACTTAAAACTAAACCCTTAAACTATAAAATAAGTACGTAAGCCGGCCAAGGCTTTAAACCCCATCCCGACTACCTACTATCAAGTGCCGATTGAAGCCACCAAAACTGGTTCTCCTGCTTCACCCTATCAGTTCGGTCCCGTTCGGACACAGCCCTACTGAACCGAAGGAGCTCTGCTCCGCCTTGTGCCATGTAGTCCCGATTGTACAGGAGTCGCCTATCCACGGTTCGTCGTCTGACGTAGATTAGCGGAACTGCCAATCTATCCTGTATCAGACCGCATCTGTCTAAAAAGAGGAATGCCTCTGGTGGAATGAATCCACTCAAGCGTGTACTTTCAAAATACTCGTCGTTCGAATAGAACGCCCCGAAAATTAAATTGTTGGTCGAAGACATAGCTCTTGCAATGTGACCTCGGACGAGTTTTATCACGAAATTGTCAATTCTGTTGATTCGAGCCCCGTTGTATAGGACCTCGTTGGAATATTATTGCACATAAGAAGATTCGGCTGTTCTGTATAAGCCGGTACAGCGTCGTAAACACTGCCGCTCGAACACCCGAAACTTCTCCATCTGGGAAGGGGCAATGTTGAACCACACAGGACAACCATAAACGATCATCGGCCGTATGAGGGCCATGTAGCAAATTACCTTCACTCTGGGGTCAAGTCGACTGCTAAAAGACAGCCGTTTCGTCAGAGCGAAGGCTAGTCCAACGCACTAACCATCATGCCACGGGTACTACCTAGTTCAAATAGACTCGGGTTTAAAATATGACTATGAATATGCCCCATATTGTTTTGTGTCTTACATTAAAGTACATAAATGTTTAAATGCAGAAACGCATTCAAATGTTTAAAGATATTGGATTTAGGAGACATCAACGTAATTTTATTCTTGTTCTTGAAAAATAGGGAAAAAACGCGAAAAAGGCAAACAGGGTTGCTGTTTTAGTTTTAAAATGTTCTTGTGTTAAGTTAAAAGATTTTTTTTTAATTAACAGTTAATACTAACATAAATTAACCGAACAAATTTTCGGTGTTTTGATAGGTATTTAATTTTTTTTAAATGTGTCATAAGTGGCCGTGAGATCGTTTCAAAATTTGTTTTCAATTTTTCATTTTTAGCCATAAGAAACATGGCGAAAGAGAGCATATGTATCTGTGTTAATAATAATACTTAGCTTCATACAAAATGTTAAAAACCCTTCATCTTCTACCTCAGTGTTGGAAAATAAAAATACTAAACATTTTAATTGTTAGTATGAATGAAAACAATAAAAATATTTGTCTTTCTTTACCAAAAAATACAGAAATGTATTGTTCTGATTTAGCGTTTTTGAGTTTTGTGCACAATTTCTATCCCCGTAGCAAATTTATTAAAATTTCTTTTTTCTTTTGAACAATAATGGATATTTGATTACTGCACATATTCTGATATTTGGGGGGGGGAGGGTGTTCAACCCCTACCTGCGTTGCGTTCGCCCCTGCAGCCAAGCTACAAACTCCATTACGATTTATATTTTGTAATTAAATAGGTACCAAAGAATTAGATATTACTTATTTATTTTCCAACCTTGACAAATAACCCTTTTACACAAAACATCAAATGGAATTGTGCAGATAATAAATAAATCACAGAGTAATAAAGTTAAGCTTTCAGTTAAATGAAAAAAACATGATCAGCTGTCATTTTGACATAAAGTAGACTTGACTTGATAATTAGAGAGATTTTACTTGACTAACTTTCCAGTCAACTTTGCAATAAAAGTTGCCTGATTGAAAGGCAATTTTTTGAAAGCTGGCTAATCAGACACTAGAAACATTATTATTCAATGTATATGATATGCAGGGGTTTTTCTAATAATATTCTTAGCACACTATTTAGGCAGCTGTCATCTTTTGACGTTTGACAAGTTATAAATGTCATGGCTTAAAATGAAACAATACACCCCTCAACAATATAGTTAAATTATTCGCAAAACTAAAACACTTCGTAAAGCAAAGTTCTTGGTCAACAATAGTGTAAGTTTTGGAAGAATTTAAAGACAAGTTAGTGGTGTAAAGAATCAAAACCGTGTGCATCGCTCAACAACTGCTGATAATATTGCTGCTGTATAGAGAGTTGGCGAACACTCGACACTCAACATGTTACTGATTGGAGCGGTTTTAACTTTTAAGGCTAGTCTGCCCAATTCTTAAGAAAGAAGAACTGCGCCAATTAGAGAGGCATCAGTCTGCGGAACATCGCCTGTAAGATAACTTCTTCCGTATTATGTGAGCATCTGAGGCTTTTCGTCAACAAGCTGATAGGTCCATATCAGTGTGGCTTCGTTTATCAAATGTTTACAGTACTGCTGATCTCGGAAAAAATGCAAATCGATACCCAACCTATTTTCATAGATCTCAAGGCCGCTAATGACAGTATCTATAGAGAAGAACTTTACAGAGCAATTTCTAGTTTTGGCTCCTCTATCAAAGTCGGAAAAGATCTCACCGATGCTTTTGATGTCAAAAAAATTTTAGACAAGGCGATCCACTGGCATGTGATTTCTTCAACATCGTTTTGAAAAAAAAATGTGCAAAACACAATCGTTAATACTAGAAGCACACTCTTCCAACGGTCTGTCCAATTATTCAGGCACGCCGATAATTATTATTATTAGGCACGCCGATAATATTTACATAATTGGAAGACCGGAAGATGAGTTTAGTGGTCAATGAGGGCAAAACCAAGTAAATGCTCTCATGATGAGAGGACATTAAACGACAACGTCTTGGACAAAATGGCACAATGGACAGCTATAACTTTAAGGTAGTTGAGAAGCTTGTCTACCTAGGCACTGCTATAAATTCAGACTTTCTTTTTGCAGGCATAACTTTTGTAAATCGCTGCTTCTTTGGACTTAGAAGGCAATTAAGTATTATTATTATTAAGTAATCTCTTGAGCATCTCAAGTTACTTTCTATAAAATATTCATCATTCCGATTCTCATTTATAGCACTGAGGCTTAAACCTTGTCAAGGCAAGATAAAAACGTCTTAAAATGCATCGAGAGAAAAATTTTTTGGCTGATTTTTGGTCCCGTCTGCATAGATGGAAAGTGGAGGGAGAAACACAACGACAAACTGTAGGGGCTTTTCAGTACAGTGACGCTGATCTGTTCAAATGAATAAAAGTAGTCTAACGACTACACATCTACACTCCAGCTCGAAAAGTCTTGAATACAATCCCCAAGGGGCAGCGCAGCAGAGAAGACCGCTACTCAGGTGGCCTACGCAGGTTGGAGAGGATCTCAATCAAGTTGGCTTGTGGAACTGAAGACAGTTAGCTAGGGACCGAGATGGCTGGGACGAATGTTGGTTAAGGTTCAGATCCATCTTGGACTGTAGCACTACGACCACCTCAAGTATGTAATAACTATTTTTAGTGGAGGGAACTTTCTTTTATCCAAAAGTTCTAAAAACCTTTCTTCTAAAGTAATTGCAGTCGCCTGTCAGATAATGTTTCTATTTTTAATCATATTTTATTCAAGGGGAAGGATTTCAAGAACAAAATACACTAACCCCCTCCTTTAACAGAAAACAGCCTCTTTGTCTACCTTAAGTTAGATATTGTATCAATTTATTTTTAATTCCATTTCCTACTTCAATTATCCATCAAATTCCACTTAAAATCATTCGTTATTTGGGAAGGTACTGATTGTGTAATGCACCTAAATAATCACTCGCCTAAAAGGAGGGTAAAGTGATCTAAAAATATATTTATTGTATCTGTTTTAAGTGTTTTCATATCTTTAAGACGGGTGCCGGTGCATACTGTTCCATGTGCACATAAGTACCGTGAATTATTATTATAGAAATGTTATAGAAATGAGGGATCGTAATATTCAAATAAAAAACAAAAAAAAAGGAATAAAACTTTGAGAAAAAAGACTCAAAATCCACTTAAATCATATTTTGTATATAGGTACGTATCTTGTTGCTTCGCCCGCTCACCGCCCGCCATCTTCATAGATCCTCATGATTTATTTTCAATGTCGATTCCAGATGGTATGAATTTATTTTTCCTATGACTTAAAAGACAGAAAACATACATATACATTTATACCTATTTTATAACTTATCTAAGCTCAAGGAAGAACATTATACTATCTATACATATATATTTGCTAGTAGAAATGTTATGTTTAAAATCTCAACATCTTCTTAAAGTTGATTCTAATTTTAATGACATACGAGCCTTAGGTGCATTGAAATAAAACATGCCTCATGCTTAACGGCCTTCATTACCTTTAATTAAAGTAAAGAAATCCCTGCCTTCTCATGCTCTCCTCTGCGTCTCTATCCTTGTATCCATACACGCTACCCTTGGCAAGGCGTTTGATGTCATAATGAAAAAAGTTTCAGACAAAATTGTGATCCCCCTTTAGCCTCTAGGCTATCTGAGGGTGTAGAACTGTAGAGTAGATGTATAGCCGAGGAATTTTATCCTTCAAATAGAGTGTACGGAGTGTATAGACATAGAATATGTCACGAAGGAATTTTGCGGATAGATTTACGTTGGGGGAATTTTCTAAGGTAAATAGTTTTATAAGAAAGTGGCTATAATAGGTATGCTTCAATTATTTAATATTCTTTTGACAAAGTTTAACAGTCGTCGTCGCACGAATCATGTCCTTTTAGCAGAGCTAAAAACCCTTAGTAAAACTGTCATCCGAACTATGGGCTGTTAGTCCAGAAACTCATTGTAGTCTCTTGGACATTATTCTAGATATTACTCTAGATTCCAAATTCAGTCGTATTTTTAAGTACAGGGATTCGTTCTTTTACTATACAACGCGAATGTGGTATGACGCTTTATCACACTCCGTTTTTCACTTTCACTGAATTATTCAGGAATTCAAAACCAATGGTATAGAAAGGGTACCAAAAAAAATGGTTTTCACTAAATTATTGACTATTATAAAGTTGGAAGAGATTTGTTCACTATTTGAACTGAATTTTCAGAAAACTATAGAAATATTTCCAGGTTTCACCATTTCTTTACTAGTTGAGTGTTGGCTTCCCTAAAAGGAGAATTCGGCAGCTGATAGCTGAAATATGAGGCATGAAAAAAAGAGTGTGAAACTCCATTTTAAAACATTTTCTGAACTAATAACCCTAAAAATGTCATTCAAATCTTAACACCTGTAAGAAAGGTTTTTAAAGAAAACTCTCAGACTATAATTACATGAAAATTGTTATCTATTACAAAACAAGGTGTATCGAAGCTAATTTCTAGAATTCCTTCTCCTTCAAAAAAAATTCTTAAAATTGCATGCATCTTTTAGGCCGACGATTTTATCGAGTTCCTTCAAAACCAGTAGTATCCGCCAGAGAGAAAAAACTAAATGAGAGAACCAAATTTCCTCGTCTCCGTCTCTTCGAAATCTCTTACTCTCATTTTTTATAGCGTGTTGAATTCGTATCGGTGTATACATGTTTTCACCTCGGAGAAGAGTACACAAAAAAACATCATTTACGGGAAATGCGACATTTCTCATATTTGTTTATTGATAGCCAAGAATGTTATGTTTTTCAAAGTCTCATTATTATATTTGTAATTCTCATGAATTTCTTTTTTTTAATTTTGCTAACATCTTGTCGTTTTTATATCTACAAAAATACTCCTATAATTCAAATTAATTCTAGCAAAACATTTTTGTTTGTCAATAAATACCGGAAGAAGTTATACCGGTAGTTCGTGGTGAATTTGTTTTTCTCTTCTTTTTCTCTAAGTTACAGATAGATGGCAGGAACAACCAAAACAAGAAAGGATGTGTGCAGAAAGTGTTTAACAAGGTTAAGGCTTTTTAGATTAGACTTTATTTGTATATATGAACGAGTACATGTTTTTTATAAATGAATGTTATGTTTATTTCAATAGTAATACCTTAACTATTAACTTAACTACTGTATTATCTAAAATATACTGCATTGAATTATTTTACATTGAATTATAAAAGGTGGAAATAATAAAGTTCTAAAGTTTACCGGGAATATTTATATAAAATATCCATATCTTCTGCAATTGCGGCATCAATCGATATTTTCTGGAACTTATTGTTAACGTAACATTTATCTGTCATGAATTATTTTTTTCAGCTTTTTTATACACAAAAAAAATCAATTATGAAATTTGGCTGTGATAATAATTACTTGAACACAACATTTTTTATGTTTATAGTCATTCAGGTTTAGCCCTTAACTTTGATTTGCATTTATTTATGAATAGTCTAAAAAGTTTAGCAAACATCTATGAATAAGCCACAATGCACTTTCAGAAAAACTGTAGTTAGAACTTTCCCTGACAGATTTTTCCTTGTCGCTATATAACTGAAAGATAAGATATAAATAGTTAGAACTGGAAAACTTATAAAAATGATGCATGAGACTTAAATTTTGGTTGAAGAACAAATTTGTATATTCTTTTCACAAAACCACTGAACTAGCGAGAATACAAATATTTTTACTTTTGTACAAAAGTACTTTTCGGCTTATGTAGTTAAGCCTTTAAAAGCAACACACTAGCTTAGTGGAAAGCAGTAAGAATAGCTTATCACCTATTCACAAATCTTATGCAATGAAAATTGGTAACAGAAGTAACAAGTTGACGGTCTTTTTATTTAGTGTCTACTTAAATCACTTATTTTCAGCATTTTGGAAATGTCGTGAGTAATGTAAAGGAAATAAACAACGAGTACATACAAATAAAATAGGAATGGAAAAGGGAGATGAGTATATAAAAATGTTTTCAATGTTCCATGTTTACATTCTGTAACTCTCGTTTTCGTTCCTGCAACTCTCGCATCGACAAAATTAAGTCGATAAACTCTGAAAATTGAAACAAATCTGAGTTTTGTTTGCATCTTTCAACGGTCTGAGCGAAAATTAAACGCATAAACGCAGCTAATAATAATACAAATAATAGTTGTAGTGCTTTCAGAGTTTTATGTTTCTAGGTCCTAATTCTCATTGGACTGTTGCACCACCTAATTTATTTTACTTACTTAATGATTAAAACTGGCTTCAAATAACTAACTAATATTTATCTAAATGCGTAATTTAGAATTTTTTCTAAATCTTCATTGTTCTAACAAAGTAATTAACAAGAGTAATTAATTTCACTTCATATTCGAATGATATTACCAGTGTTGGGACCTTGCAGAAGCAAAAGAGTGGTAGAAATGATGTCAAAACGGTGGTAGAAATTAAAACCCATTTTTATGTAGTAAATCTTATATTCAATAACTTATTAAAATATACAAACAATTAAATAAACAATAATTCAGTTCTTTCAGTTTCAAATATTACAATTCACAATAATTAAATTAGTTAGAAAAACTTAAAATTATTTTTTCTATATAGACCGCGCCGGAAAATTTATATTTTGAAGCATATTTCAGTAATGCTTCCGGAGGATTAAAATTCTGAAAATTTACTGAAATTTCCCTTGCAGCCAAAATGTTGTGAACGGTTGTAGTTTTTAATTTATTTCTTTGTTCATTTTTTATATTTTTTAAATCTGAAAATAGCGCTGCTATGCGGTAAGCAACAAAGCTCCAACATATAAAAAGATATGTTTTCAAAATTTAAATTGTCCATTCCGACTTTTAAGTTTTTTATCAAAAGCCATTGTGAAACAATGTCATCAGTTTTAAAAATTTGGAGTAATTGATTTTCTCCACTCATAATTAAATAACTCTAGTTCTGAGTTATTTATAGTTGGTGAAAAATGTTTCGTGAGACCTAGAACTGATGACATTGTTCCATCAATGACGTTTTTCGGGTTTAAATATTTGAAAAATTTTAGTTCATCGTTTGAAAGGTTAAACCTTTATCCAATTTGAACACATAATTCAATATAATAGCTGCACATAACTTTTCGTAGTTGCATTACATCTTGTTCACCTTTCAAAGTAAAGCCCAAAATACATTTGAGAATATGGTAAATAGTTTTCACTGTTTTTTATATTTGTGTTTACATTCATATTTTCTGGTTTTACAAAATTTTTCATAAAATTTAATTTTAATAAAGCCAATATCAAGTGTATTTTTGTGTTCTCAGATTGAAATGTTTTATTTAACTCGTTTATAATTTTAAGATTTATTGACAAAAAATTTAAATATACCTACTATAAATATTAAAAGGTAGAGTTTAATGATAGGTGAACGGTGAGTTGCAATAAGTGGTAGAATTTGCTTTTTAGGTGGTAGATTTTCATGAACACCAAAAAGTGGTAGAAATACCACTTAAGTGGTAGAAGTCCCAACACTGGATATTACTCTCAAACGAACACAATGAGAGTACAAAAAAGTTGTTCATACCCAATTTTGAATTTTCTTTGAACACCTCTGAACAGCTGACTACATCCGTCATTTTTCAAAGGTGGTCGCCATTTTTAAAAGGTGGTGAGCAGAGAGAAAAGAGAGAAAAGTTTTTTCTCTCTCGTGGTGAGTAGGTGCACAAACTTGCATAAGTATTTGTTCCCCACATAGTTTTTATATGGAGTTAATACATATGCAAGTTGGTGGCCAAATCACAGCTTGTAGGCAAAAAGAGAGCAACCGTCGAAGTTGGTTCTCTCTATTAGTTCTTTCTCGATGGTATCCGTGGCATGATGGTTAGTGCATTGGACTGTCATACCAGAGGTCTTGTTCTCAACGGACTGTTGCACCACCCAATTTTTTTTTTTTCAAAACCAGTTTTATGTCAAATTTTGTTTTAAAATGGTTTCGATTATTAAGTTTTTCAGAAATTTTATTAAAATGTAATTAAGGGACAATCCACTTATTTTGTTTGGCTTGTTGAAAAGAAGTGCTCACAAAATTAATTTGTGGCTACTCAAAAGCTCTATTAGGTGATGAATCTTGAGAGAGTATTTCGCAGTTATTAACCAACAGTGGCCAATCTTTTCAATCTGTTAGAAATCCATCTATAATTGAGATTTTTTTAATAAATTCAGTAGAAGATATATTGGGACAGATGAGTTGATATTCGATGTCAATATGTCTTTGCTAGTAACAGAGTAACATCACTCAAATGTAATATTAAGCGGGAATATCTTATGAAACGATTTCTTTTGAACTTGTAGTCTTCCTTTGTGATGATTGTACGAGTATTGAATTTAGGTGTGAGAGCGATCTGGATGTTGGGATGGCACGGTAACGCAGTGAGACCTGATGGTTTGTCGACAAAATTTGTAAAATTAATTTTACCACTTCATCTTCCATACTTTGTTGACGTAAAATGCTTCAACTGTTGTCAATTTTCTGTATCTGTTGTATCGTTATTGTCGAAGACATTAGAACAAATATTTGCTGAACAAATACAATCATTTAAATATGGCAATCGGGGTTGCGGAAAAAAACAAGGTTGTGATTCAGCCGTGTTAAAAGTAACTTCTGATTTAAGAAGTTCAATGAAATTGCTTGATTTTTCAAAAGCCTTTGATTGTAATGACCACTCAATTTTCATGTGGAAGCTTGAAATAACTTTCGATTCTCGTGCTACACCCTTCAACTAATGTCTTTTTATTTACGAAATCGCTCATTACAAGTTGAAACAGAACTTGTTATGTCTAATCCAATTCTTGTCGACACAAGTGCCCAACAAGGATCTGTTTTAGGACCTTTTCTTTACTGCATTTTCATAAATTACTGCATCTATATAAATGACCTCCATGATTATTATAAATTGTAATGTGCATATTTATGCAGATGATGTAACATCTAGAAGACCTGGCCTATTAAGAGATTTCGTAGTTCGAGTAATTGAAGATTTGCTACATATGTATTAAGGAGGAGGCTGAGATTTTTAGACAGATGTCCGTGCGTGCGTGTGTACTTACGTTCGCGAAGTTTTTTTCGTCGTCCATAGCTCAAGACCCAGTAGAGTTATTGACTTCAAATAAATTTTGTTATACAGATAATAATGCAGAAAGATGCAGAAAGGACTCTAAACGTGGGTGTTTTTTACCATAGCAGTTTAAAAAAAAGGTGAAAATTTTGGTTAACCCAAAATACCTCACGAACCAATAACGCTAGAGACTTGAATTAAATTTTATATTATACCTATGTATATTGTAACGTGATACCAAACAAGAATATTTTTGGGAAAAAATCTAATCAATAGTTTTTTTTTTAAATCAAAAAATCTGAAAAAAAAATATTTGTCACCTTGAATATTTTACGAACAGAAAATGATTTTATCTACAAAATTATTTTGTGCAACGAGAAATAACGTTTTTTTATAAAAAAAAAATAAAAACCTAAACAGAAAACATTACTAAAAGTTGTTAAAAATGGGTTTTTGACTCAAATATCTTTTCAAAAATTTGAGATTATGGCTTCAAACTAATTAGACATTAAACTAATTTTATCTTATAAGAAATATTAAATAAAATTTTGAGAAAAATCGAACTAACAGTTTTTTTTACAAAAAAATAAAAACCTTAAAAAACAATACTGAAACTTAGTAAATAAAAAATATTATTAACTTCCCATAGGAAGTTTTTGTAATGGGTTCGATTTGTCAAATTGAAAATTTTGACATTTCTCGACGTTTCAAGGTCCCCAGAGTCGAAATAAAAGATTTTTAGAAAGATGTCTGTGCGTGCGTGTGTACGTACGTTCGTACTTCCGTACGTCCGTATGTCTGTACGTTCGCGACGTTTTTTTCGTCCTTCATAGCTCAAGAACCAGAAGAGATTTCGACTTCAAATAAATTTTGTTATAAAGATAATAAGGCAGAAAGATGTAGAAAGGGCTCTCAAGAAAATTGCGTGGTGGTTTTTTTACCATAGCAGTTTAAAAAAAGGTGACAATTTTGGTTAATCCTAAATATCTCATGAACCAATGAAGCTAGAGACTTGAATTAAAATTTATATCATACTAGCTGACCCGGCAGACTTCGTACTGCCTCAATCGATAAATAAAAGACCTAAACTTTTGTATAAATTAATTTCAAAACAAACAAAACGTATTGAATAAAAAGCAATTTTTTAATGAAGCATGAAATTTTATGAAATACTGGCTATTTATAAGGTTTAAATTTTTATTAACAGACACACACTGTTATGATACAGTTTGCTAATCAATTTAAAGCTTTCTCATAAACTATATTTTTTGTTTTGTTTTGTTTTGTGGTGCGTAAATAAACAAAGAAGACGGTTTTCCGACGCGCGAACACGTGACATATAATTGTCCATGCGCAAAACAGGGAAACTACAAGTTTATTCCGCAAACTTTTAAAGACTATCCTTACGATTTATTTACTGTCATCGCAAAGGCCAGACGTACTGGAAATTGTAAGCGTTTAAAATCGAATGGTAAATCCGTTGGAATCATCGGTATTCGCAGGATCAAGACATCCTCTCCTTTGTATTATTCTTTTATGATTGTTGCCTCAATGACGTTATTTATCAGCTTTTTCACAGCCAGTCTTGTTCCAATGCATAGTCGAGGTTGATTAATGTTACGCAGCATGGTGACAACTGATCCTACTTTTAACTGCAAATTGTGAAGTGGTAATCCAGGCAATTCCAGTGAATTTAAAAACTCCGTGGGATAGTTGACTACGTCATCCTGGTTCGTAACGGTGTCGACCGATTTGAAGGAAACCAACTGTCCTCGAAAAAAATTCTGAATGGTCGCATTGAGATCGTCGACATCTTTATTTTTCGCTGCCAATATTACTCGTTCACCCAGCCAATTATGGTTATTGAACTTTTGCGCTATATTTGGGAAAACACGCTGAATAAGCTCCTCTTTTGAATCTGTGATGTGACAGAAATCTGTGGGTAATTGTGATGAATCCGGTCGAGGTGTCCATTGCAACTTTATTATTTCCAATATCTAACAACCGCTTCGCAAACACTTTTGCAGTTTCATCATGTTGCAAAAATACCCGCATGTTAATTTTCGACGATTTTAGGCATGCATTTAGTTCATCAGCAACAGTTGATCGGGGAATAACTGGAAGAGTCTGACGAAAATCATCTGACAACAAAATCATGGCCCCACGAAGATCTTTCAATGTTGTGTCTAGCGCATCCAGTGATCTCTTATGGGCCATTGTGCATTCATCCCAAACAATTAATTTGCATACCTGTAGGATCTGGCCATTGCGCTATTTTTGGCGATGTTGCAAATTGGTGTTTCGGTGATTTGCATGTTTAATGGTAGTTTCAAGGCAAAATGCGCAGTTCATCCACCTTCTAGCAGAGTCGCAGCTGTTCTAGATGAAGCCGACGCTAGAGCAACATCATTTCGCGATCTGATCCTCGCCAAAAGCAATGAAATTAAGAACGTTTTTCCGGTTCCTCCGGGAGCATCAAGGAAATAAATTCCACCAGATCCACTGTTCACAGCTTCTATCAAAGTGTCGTACGGAATTCTTTGTTGTTGATTTAATTGTAGAACATTTGTACGAACTGTTTCGGCCAATGCTTCAATGTCGTACTATTGTTCCCTTTGCAACTCGTGGTTAAATGCATCGTGCATATGATGATTGGGTGCTGTCATTCCCAAACACGACAATACTTTATTTGCTATCAATAAACACATATCTTCTATCATGACCAATGTCTCATTGTAAATTTCTTCAGTTATTTGTAGTGTAGGATTCAAAGTTTCACGGCGCACACGATGCAAAACATCCTCAGACATGTCATCTCTATACTTAACCCACAAATCTTTTGGATTCGAGGGGAAACATGTCGATATGATAATTGCAAACAATGTACGAATTTGATGCCGCGATGAAGATATTACGGAATCCTTGAGCGTATCATCCCAGTGCGAATTGTTCTCAAGTAAATGTAATAGTTGGCATGCCTCACGGTAAGTCGCACACAGCTGTCCATTAACTGTTCTCAGTTGTTTGAACGATGTCAGACCACGAACATTCACCAACAACAAGCGCAAATAATAAATAGCGTTGCATGTCAGCATACAGCAAAGTGCGAGCAAAATCATCAGTTTGACAGACTGTGAAGAAACTTGTTAATGTTGTCGATGGTGGTTCTGCCACGTTCGATTCATTAAAATAAACTCGTTGATTGTAGTTGAAAAGTCCGCAAGGTTCATGTATCATGTGTTTGGTAACTACTACATGCAATTATGGGTCAACTGTTTCTGGAATTTCAGCTGAAATTATAGAATCAATCTCATCTGGCCTTATTTTGTCAGGTCGTCTTCTCCTCGGCATCGTAACGTAATTAATCAAAGTGAGAAAATTTCTCGCTCACTTAACAGTAACTTAACAGTAAAGTGTCACTATCACAAAATATCAACAAAAAAAGAGCACACTACTTGGAATGTCACTATCATAAAGGATCACAAAAGTAAAGAAAGTTCTCGCGCACATAGCGCTAATCGTCACTCATAAAGATAGAAGGATGCACTCATAGAATATCGTAACCATGATCGTAACACAATATCGTCAATCGTAATACTTTTTTCCCTGTTCTGATTTTTTATTTATTTTTTTGGAGTTTACCTTTAAGCCATAAATCTCCGTGTTCTGAAGTGCGACAGAATGATTGACATATTAGTTGGTTGTCAAATATTATGGTTGGTGTTCAGAAACTTAATTTGTGACAAAACTTAAGATTTATCAAACTTAAAAAAATAATCTGATACAGTTACAACTGAATTTAGCTAAAATTAAGTTTCGCGAAGCCGACCAAATTAATTGGAAATCAGTACTACTAATAGTTTATTACATTTTTTGTCGCGTTCACGATTCACTTTTGTTTATTTTCGGAACGCGACATTAGATCCTCCAAAGCGCACGCGAAGACTATTTTCATAGATATGATTGAATTTGAATTTTATGCAGCGGTAATAATTTGCAAATTGACTCTTTGACGTTAGGAACACACCTAAATTGCTTAGACAACAGTGAGTGATTATAATTTAATATGAACTTTATTGAATAGCAATGAAGTTCAAATTGACTCTAGAAAACGTTTGTATGGGAAATAGAAAAGGGCTGTTTTTAGGGTTGTCCCGGAAATTATTCGATTTTTTCTCGCCTTTTAAACCTTCCCTAGACCTCCACGAACATTTCAAGACTAAGATAAGATAAATCCGTGCAGCCGTTCTCGAGTTTTAGTAAGACTAACGAACAGCAATTCATTTTTATATATACAGATATTGTAACGTGATACAAAGCAAGTATATTTTTTGAAAAAAATCCAATTAATTAAAAAAACTGGAAAAAAAATTTGTCACCTCGAAAATTTTACGACTAAAATATGATTTTATCTCCAAAGGTGCAGGGAATTAACTTCACGGGAACTACCTTCACATGGGAACTAACTTCACCACTAGTGGGAATTAATTTCACTTTTTTTTGTGAAGTTATCTCCCACTGAAGGCGGGAGATAATTTCATCAGAAAATTATGTGAAGTAACTTCCCACCTTCGATTGAAATATCTGAAAAAATATCAAGCGTTGAATTGTAAATCAAAACAAAAATATGTAAGTTTTAAGCAATAAAAGCTCCTGTGGGTGGCCCGCTTCGCGGGTTCTCAGGATTTTAACTCCCTTTTTCGGGGTCACACCCGCTCACGCAACTCCGTTGCTCCGCTTAGGGTATGTAAAATCGCCAGGCAGGCGCCTATATCAACAACTTCTTTCAATAAAAGCACCTGTGGGTGGCCCGCTTCGCGGATTCTCAGGACTTTAACTCCCTTTTTCGGGGTCACACCCGCTCACGTAACTCCGTTGCTCCGCTTAGGGTATGCAATGTCGCCAGGCAGGCGCCAATATCAACAGCTTTTTTGAATAAAAGCACCTGTGGGTGGCCCGCTTCACGGGATCATAACATAACATGTTAATTTACTTTAACTGTACTGAAGAGTGAAGTTAGTTCCCACCTTCCGTGGGAAACAGTAACACATGAAAGTGAAATTCATTCCCACAAAAAAGTGAACTTATCTCCCACCTTCAGTGGGAAATAACTTCACCAAAAAAAGGTTAAATTAATTCTCACTAGTGGTGAAGTTAGTTCCCATGTGAAGGTAGTTCCCGTGAAGTTAATTCCCTGCACCATCTCCAAAACAATTTTGTGCAACGAAGAATAATATTTTTGACATCTGATAAAATTTTGAGAAAAATCTTACTGACATTTTTTTTATAAAAAATAAAAACCTAAAAAAACATTACTCAAAGTTGGTAAAAATTGAATTTCGACTCAAATATCTTTTCAAAAACTTGAGATTAAGGCTACAAACTTATTTAATCTTATAAGAAATATTGTTTTCAACATTCTGAAAAATGTTGAGAAAAATCGAATTGACAGTTTTTTTTACAAAAAATAAGAACCCAAAAAAAAATTAATAAAAGTTGGTAAAAAATGATTTTCGACTCAAATATCTTTTCAAAAATTTGAGATAATGGCTTCTAACTAATTTTAACTTATAAGAAATATTGTTCTCAATATTAGGAAACATTTTAAGAAAAATCGAATTGACAGTTTTTCTTACAAAAAATAAAAACCTAAAAAAAAAAATTATAAAAGTTGGTAAAAATTGTTTTTCGACGTAAATATCTTTTCAAAAATTTGAGACATTGGCCTCTTTTCTTCAAATTAATTTTATCTCACAGAAAATATTGTTTTTGATATTCAGTACATTTTTTATAAAAATCGAAATCGCCCACTTGTATGTTATCATTTATAAAAAACACTTCTGATGCTTGTATATTGATGAAATTTTTAACTGAATGGTAGGAATCGATGTGTATAAAAAAAAACATAAATTAAAATTTAGAGGATATAAATTTAGGGGGCGTGGTATACGATGATAATGACAGATAATTGCTTTCGAATGATTATTGTCTAAAATTGGATGGGCTATCTTGGAGAGTTTTCAGTAACTTTATTATTATGCGCATTTAAGTATTCTTTTTTAAGATCTCATAACTTTTCGCGGCAGACTTATTACTCATGTTAATTGTATACAGTTGAATTTGTCTCCTTTTTAAACATTTATGTTTATGTTGTGATCACAATAACTTCTTATAAGAATTTAAAAACAAACAAACTTCTTTATCATTCTTTACCATTAAAACTCCTCAAATCATTTGAAACAATCAATTATTGAGAAGTCAAAACTACACAACTTTTTCTTGTTTCCAAAAACCAAAAATGAATTGCGGGAACAAACATTTTCTACGGCAGTAGAAATTAATATGTTTTAAGAATTGGTGGAAATGCAGGCGATGTAGAATATTAAAAAAAAAAGATTTAAACAATTTAAAATGACATACTATTGTGTTATTATATAAAACAAAATGTGGAAATATAGTTGTGGTAGTGGTTCTATTTGTTGCTGCAGAACGAGCAGTTCTGAAAAGTTTATCAACTACTTTTAACAAATTTTCATTAAATCATAATTGTTTAATGTTTTGTTTTTTTTTATATCTTTAATTTTCTCACAAATAAAAATGATAATTGGTTGTAAAAACGATAGTTAAAATCTCAGCAAACTTTCAATTAGAACAGTTTCTAAAAAAAACTTAAAACATAAACTGCTGAAAATATTTTTTACTAAAAAAATGGATAATTTTGTATTCTTAGGCAGAAGAAAATATTACCTTTTTTTTAAGGGCTTCAAAATTTCAAAATGGTATACCCTTTTTATTAAACTTGGGTTCGATAATGTAATCGGAAAAAATTTGTAAAATTCTTACCAAAAACTCGACAATAAACAATAAACAATATTTGTATACAACTCGATTGGTGAAATGATCCTTACAGGTGCCAGAAGATATATAAGATGCAAATCTATTCATACATTTACCTCATTATCTAGAGTACATGAATCAAGACGTTGGATAACTGTACTTAAGGACTCTAGGTATAGCACCCATACCCCTCTCCCTCCGCTCTCAATATTTTTCCAAAAATTCTTTGCATGACTTGGCAAAAGAATAACTACTAATAAGTACTTCAGGACGTAATTCCCTGACGTGATTCAATTAGGGCACAAAAGAAAGTTTTACTCATCAGCTGTGTTGCCAAGTGAAGCAATCTTCGAAGGATTTCCATTTTTTCCAACATCCACCCAGCTATATCGTAGGATCCAGTTCCAGCTCCAACTCCAGCATTCTATTATAATACAAGAAATAGTTTTCTCTATTAAAATCCTGTGATGTGCTTGCTCCTTTGTGCTTCTCAGCATGTTTTATATTGAGGATAATGTTTAATGTCTTTCTGATTGTCAGGAATTAAGCCAGGCTATGCTGTTGGGGTGCTGCCCGTGCCATCAAGCTGGCACTGGCGGTGGTGTATAATATAGGATAGGTCATCTTGTGCATTGTAGCCCAGCCGAAGGTAAAGGCGAAGGCAAAGGCAAAGGCGAAAGCAAAGGACTCATCCGCCTGTCTGAAAGTGTGTTTGAATGTGTTGGAAAATAGGGATAACATGGACTATAATAAAAGACAGCAGAGTTCAACCTTATATTTTTTTTGTGCCTTCCCTGCAGTGTAGAATGTAGCTTTATATATTTAAACGTTGAAGGTAGGTGGTATCAGGGGAAAGTATGTAGGTTACAATTTATCGTATACTACAGGATGAGAGGTGGTACATTGTACATCAGCTTATACTCTCCCTATGGATAGGAAGAACAGAAACCACAATTATTTCTTTTCTCGAGTTAACATTCTTCGTGTAAGTGATGTTGCGGGCTTAGCTGCTGGTTTTTGGTCCTAATTCTTGTCTTCCCTGATGCAAGCTGTAAGGGTTTCTGGTTTCTGTTTTATCGCATATAACCATTACCAGCGGCACGCGAGCCAAATAGTGCTTATAAAGTCGTAAATATCCCCTTGTTGGAAAATCCATGGATCCTGCTACTACGAGTATATACCGCTGCTGTTGCTGTTACTGATACTTCCTTATACTCCTTTGTTCTCTGCCCTGGCTCTGGCGCTGGCTCTGGCTCTGGTGTGATGCAGTGGTTTGCTTTATTCACTTGAAAATTTTCCAGATAATACCTACAGGATGGCGTGTATTAGGGTTTAGTATATTCGCCTCCGTGGTGCATATTGCTTGGTCAGTTAATTTTTAGTTTCTTTTATTTTTATTGGTCGTCATTTTTATATATTCTTATAAATTGCTCCATCTACATTTTTTAAAAACTATTATAAATGTACAATGTGTGGATGATATTATGCATGTTGTGCTGGAATGATGGAACCATAAGAATTTCAATTTAGAGTAACTTTTCTATATTTTTCAAAGTGAACGTTAAAAATGGGGGTGTTGGAAGTTTTTCAAGATAGTTAATAAAAAGGATTAATTTGAGTAATCTGAATAAAAATATACCAAATTTCTTATTTAAATTCCTATCAATAGTGACAAAATATTTGAATGTATATTTACACATATCATTCCACTATAATAGATGTTAAAACTTCCACCAGCTTACATAATATCCTAGAAAAAATTCTTAAATATTTGTGTAATCGTACGTTTGAATTTTTTTTTTTAATAATTTACAGGCACTCAAGGGGTTATTAGTACCCTTTATATGTTTATATTTAAACACAGTGCGAGCGTTAGGAAAATAGGGAAGGATTTAAGAGGTGATACCGGTGCACATTGCTCTTAAAGTTCTGAACATCAAAATGGGAGGGAAAAACAGAGTTGGCCAAAGCATTCCACATTCTCGATGTGCGATTTAAGAAAGACTCTCTATACTTGACAGTACGCCAGAAATTGAGCTCAAGGGTAAACTGATGAGCATTCCTGGAAGTGCGAGTATTACGGCTGAATCGTTTAAGGGGTGGAATGCAACTGGATAGTTCGACAGAACATTGTTTTGTAAAAATATCGATAAAACAACGAAAGGCATGAGACATTGCGGCGGTGTTCTAGCGATATATAAATGTTTCGATTATAGTTCTATCGCCTATCATTTTTAAAGCCCTTTTTTGAATTCTATCCAAGAGATTTAAACTTGTTTTAGGGGCACCTGCCCAGATATGCTAATTATATTCAAGCTTTGGACGGATTTGTAAATTACAGTCAGATCAGAAGGGATGACAAATTTCTTGCTTGCTTTGGACGGATGAAGGCTTTGTAAATTACAGCCAGATCAGAAGGGATGACAAATTTCTTGCACCGTGCGTCGGAGGAATCCTAAGCAGCATTTTAGGCAATATCAAATATATGATATAAATTTATAAATCACATTCCATAAAATGTGATCTGTGATACACATACCGAGTACTGACAGTTGATTAGTTTCCTGATTGCAAGTGCCACTCATAGATAGTGGCATTGGGGGGGTGGTGTTACGCTTTAACGACAGGAGACAGCATTGAGTTTTCGAAGCATCAAATTCTACACGGTTTCTGACTCCCCATTGGACAATGCTGATGTCAATATCAGAATTTAATGAGCTTATCATACTCTGCCGTTTAAGTTCCACATCCGAAGGACAAGGATGTGAATCTAGAAACGAGTATGAAAAGCTGAGGGTACTGTCGTCGGCGAAACAGTGTAATGGATTAGAAGTGGCAGACATAAGATCATTTATGAATATAGGGACGAAAGTCGGAGACAAAACGGAGCCCTGGGGGACATCAGCATTTGTTTTATGAATTTCAGACTTGAAACCATCCAATACAACTTGTATTGAACGGTTAGAAAGGTATTTCTAATCCAACGAGGAAGAGATTCATCAATACCACAAGCACGCATTTTCGATAAGAGAGCTTGATGCCAAACTCTATCAAACGCTTTTGAAATAGTGCAATAATCTTACATTCTCTAAAACGATGGAAAGATTTGTTCCACTGTTCGGTGAGATAAACCATGAGATCACCAGTGGACCTATTGCAACGAAAGCCATACTGTCGGTTATTAAGAAGCTTCCGTTCTTCAAGATATTGAGTGCGATAATTGGAGGGAGAGGAGGATTCGGCTTTATTAGGGACAGGCTGGACAAATGCTATTTTCCATCCGCTCGGAGTAGGAAAGATGGAAAAGTTTACGCAGTGGTTTTGCCAGCGTTGAAGAACACCTCTTCAGAATAATAGGGGGAATACTATCAGGGCCAGCGGGTATGTCAAGGTCTTTCAGTACTCTTGCAACTGCACGAGTGCGAAAGAAGATTCGTCCCATAGAATCGTTTACGCTCTCAAGAACAGGAGGACTCGTGACACTTTTTGGTCAAATTAACAGCAAACTGTGCTGCAAGCAAATTGGCTTTATCAATCGAGCTTACATAGGGAGTGTCATTGTGGACGAGCGTTGGAACCGAGGATGACGTGTTGTTTCGTACTTTTTTTTTAAATTACCAAAAATTGTAGTATTTTTTGCCTAAATTTTTGATCTTGCAAAAATTTGGTTTGTCGAATATGGCCATTACAGGTCTTTCTAGCTTGTTTGAACTTATTCCGGTTTTCCTCAGTCGGGTTGGCTTTATAAAAGCGGAAACTTACATCTCTGAACCTAATAACCTCTTTACAGCTCGAATCAAACCATGAGTTCTCTTTGGGTTTGAACTAGCAAGAATTAACTTTTACTTACAGATATTAATAATATATAGAAAAATATGGAGAAAATCACAACTACACAAATATTTTACTAATTTCCAATAAAAAATACTTGATGAAAGCTTCCAAGGACACCAGTAAAGAACCACCAGCGTATAAAAAGTTATCAGTGAAGAATGCTCCTAGAATAGTGTCATAAATTCTATTTTTAATATCGAAAATAAAACTCAAACATTTTTTGTAAGTCAATTCTAATAGTGTAGTAAGACAGTTTACATTCCTCGACTTTCGGAGTTGTTATTTTTTTTGACGATGTCATCAAGGCTCATTGTCTTAATCTTTAACTTTTAACCTTAAATTGATTATTGGCGTAAACATAGTCTTTTGCATAGCCCAACAGTAAAAAATCTTACATTGGTTTTAGTCGAAAACCAATGTTTAACAATTTTATTAGCATTATTTTGAAAGCTTTTATTCTTTATACAAAAAATACAGATTGGATAAGGACAAAACTAAGCACAGAATGCAAGCATTTTGAACTCAATAAAAATAAATAAATAAGGGGGCCCAACAGTCCGTTGAGAACTAGGGTCTAGTGTATTTCAACTCTTAACCATTCCTGTGTACGAGTAATGTTGTCAGGGATAGAGGGGACCTACAGTGTTAAGCCGAATCCGAACGGCTAATTTAGAAAGCATTTTCCTCACAATAATTACTCTTGGAGGATTTGTGAACTCCTCGCAGGAAGCAGTACCCGTGGAAAAAACTTTAGATAGCACAGGCAGGGATTGAACCCAAGACCTATGGCATGACAGTCCAACGCACTAACCATCACGCCACGGGTACTAAATTTTGGTAATATTATCTGTAACAGAAATTCTTTTTTTAAATCGATACATCTGCGGTTCTTGAGATACATCTGACGAAAAAAGTACGTTCTCACATAAACATCAATCCTAGAGTCTATGTTGTAGATTCAATAGTGACCTTGAAATGCCGAGAAATGTCGAAATTTTTAATTGGACAAATCGGACCGATTACGATAACGTCCTATTTGAAGTTGTTGCATGTAAGTTGCAAGTCCTTAAAGGGGAAGTTATCCGATTTCTTTTGTTCTTCATGAGTTGCAATTATGGCTAGTTTAATTTGCATACTTATAACATTTGTTATTGCTCTTTTGTTGTCATTACACAGATCTGTTTTCCGAAAAAATTTAATTCTAATCTCAAAATGACAAGTTTAATCATTATCGTTTTTTCCGAAATAAAGCAACAATATTTTCTCGAATTTCGGTTTTCGCTATGTTATTTTACATTAAACTAGCTGACCCGGTGAACTTCGTATCACCTACATCTTTTTCTTACAACCTTTGATTTGTGACAACTATAGTTGCACTATATGAATGTTTGAAATATTAAGTTATTTAGTAAACATTTGAAATAAAGGGTGTCCCAAAATTAACGTAAGATTTGAATTTGCGGCCATTTGTGCAGTGAAGTGTGAAGTGGTAACCCTGAAAAAAAAGCAATTTGACAGCTAACAGTATAGGGTTATTAAAAATGGAGCGTTACACGAGAGAACAACGTGTCTTCATTATTAAAGAATATTTCAAAAATAGTGAAAGCTTGGCGGCTGCAGTTCGAAAATTTCGTACAAAATATGGTCGGAATAGTGTTTTAACTTCGTCAACTGTGAAGAGATTAATTGAAAAATTAAATTATTAAAAAAAAAAAATTAAAATTAAAAATGGAGACTGGATCCGTTGGAGACGCCAAACACACTGGTCGTCCAAAAACAAGCCGTTCAAATGTGAATGTCGAAGCAGTGCGTGAGAGTGTTGCTGACAATCCAGGAACCTCAATTCGACGTCGTGGACAAGAATTGCAAATTTCAAGAACCTCTCTACAGCGTATACTCACCAAAGATCTGTGACTTCATGCTAACAAAATTCAATTAACACAACAATTGAAGCCTAATGACCATGGACAGAGAAGAGAGTTCGTTGAATGGATTATTGAACATCAACAAATGGACCCTGATTTTTCGAGCAAAATCATCCTAGGCGATGAAGCACATTTTCATCTTGATGGCTTTGTCAATCGCCAAAATTGCCGCATTTGGGGTTCGGAGAACCCACATGTGATTGTCGAAAAACAAATGCATCCACAACGCGTGACTGTATGGTGTGGATTTTGGGCTGGAGGCATAATTGGGCCATATTTTTTTGAAAATGATGCTGGTCAAGGAGTGACTGTTACTGGTGCTCGATATCGCGACATGATTACACAGTTCTTTCTGCCAAAATTGGATGATATTGATGTGTCCAATATGTGGTTTCAACAAGACGGTGCCACATGTCATACAGCCCGTGAAACAATTCAATTACTGCATGAGACATTTCCAGGTCGTGTACTCTCTCGTTTCGGTGATCAAAATTGGCCTCCTAGATCGTGTGATTTAACACCATTATACTTCTTTTTATGGGGTTATTTGAAATCACAAGTCTATGTCAACAAGTCCACAACCACCCGTGCATTAAAGGAGGAGATTCAACGCTGCATCAACGAAATTCAGAATGGTCATGGAAAATTTCAACAAAAGAGTGCGCATGTGCATGCAAAGCCATTTGTCCGATGTGTTATTCCATACATAACCCTATCCTATGTACTTTACGAGTCAATAAAAATATAACTATCAAAAGACTAAAAACGGCGTTTTCTATTTAATTCAAATCTTGCGTTAGTTTTGGGACACCCTTTATGTTCTGTTGACAAAAAAAAAAACTATTTTTTAAAGTAAAGGTATCTATTAATACAAAATTATTTGACCAATAACGTCAGCAACACAAACAAATACAAATTATTGAAGCAAAATCCTATGGGCTTAAAGCTTTATAGTGAAATCAAATCCACCTTTATATTTTGATCAATAACAACTCTACCCTTTGGCCTTCAATGTCAATTAAATAAAACAAAGTTTATTTTTACAAAGCATAATGCTATACTGATGAAGGTTTTTCAAGGGGTAAATAAGCTTTTAAAATAACTATGACAGAGGCAAAATATAACAAAACAAAAAAACTGAAAAAAAAACATTTTAAGGACTAAACATGAAACATGTTTATGTGTAGTATTTCGGTTTTGCTATCGCATAGTTGTTATAAAAACCATTCGCTGTCGGCTATACTCGTATATCTAATATCTTTTAAAAATGTCAGACGTGTCAAGATTCTAAAGGAAAATCGCCCTAAGTTTATACTACTCCTACGCTAAACAATGGACAGAAAATATCCTTATCCCTATCCCTTAAAACAAAACAAAAATATTTCATCATCATTTCCACTTGACGGGCGCCATGGTATAAGTATTTATTTTGCTCCAAATAAAATATAAATCCTGCAACTCTGACCACAAGAGCATATAAACAAAAAAAAAAACAAAATAAATAAAATGAAACAAAAACTCAAATAGAATCTAAAATTTTGTAGAAATATTTCTTATTTTCTTGCAATTATATTCAAACCATTTTCATTGTTTTTGTTTGTTCATCTTTTCACAGAAAAAGAAGGGAATGGCGGCAGCGCAGCGGTTCGGCGCGCGGCGGAACCCATTTTCACAGTGAAATTTTTAGTTGCATATTGAATTGGAAAAGGAACGCGATTACGAGCGAAAATTTAATTTACTCAATAACATTTCCATTGTTTTCAAGCATGCACCAAAAACACTGTATACAGTACATAGCTCCTTTGCACTTTGTATACTGAAGCGTCCTGTTTTCTTATTTATAGGATAGTCCAGGTCAGGATCAAAAAAAGTCATGCAGAACTACACAAACACTAAAGGAGTACAACTGGGTTCTTTCTTTACTCGTACTCGTACTTATATTATATGGACATCATAAAGATTGTTTTTTGTATACCTAGGTATGAAATTCCTTGAGGGGATTTCCCTGGAACATGCTGAGCGCTGATATCCGGGGAGTTAAAAATCACTTAAGGATCTATATACCTACTACTAAAACAAATAATAACATGTGAAAATAACGATACATAGAGAAAAGTATCCTGCTGGCAAGCACCGCCACCGAACCGCACCGCTCTGACTCTGTGCCAGGACCTAGCAGCCAAGACCAGGATCACCACATTTTCCTGCACATACTTGATACAAGAAAATGAGTCAGGAAAGTGGAAAGGCCAGCATAGAAAATGAGAAAATATAATAAGAAAATATCCACATTGGTAAAAAAAAAACACATCATACAATTCACATTTTCATTTTCACATATGTTGTGTTTTCTTTGCGATGATGTCCTTGTTGGCTTCATACCTACGTACATACGTATGGACAAGTAGGTATAAGGAAATTGGTTTTGGTTAATGCTTACCGAATGAGTGTTTTCTAGAACGACGGCGGCGGTGGTGGCAGCGGACGGGCGGCGCGGCGCGGTGACTCACTAAACGAACGAAAGGTTTTCCTTTTTTTTTTTTTTCTATATTTGGATTTCAAGTGTTATAAGAGGGTTTGTTTCGGGAGTAATAAATACCACACTGTAGAGTTCCAAAACCAACAGTTTTTTTTTGTGTAACTTATATTTATACATACATATAGCTCCTTACTGACAGGACATTTTATTTCATATTTTTGAAATCCTACATACTGCCGATGTAATAAATAACTCCGAATGCGGTGTGATTATTGAAGGATTAAGAAAATAATTCTTGCCTCTCTCTGAGTCTTCTTGTGGGGGGCCCTATGAGTTCGAACTCATCATGGTCTTTAGTATTCATTACTTATGAATTGGGTCTTATTTTGTTCAATTAGAAAACTTTGTTTTATTTTAAATTATACATATACGTATGTACTGTACATATTTTTACTTATTTTTTTCAGCCTTTTCATTGTGTCTGAAAATCCGTAATTTTAGCAGAAATCAATCATTAAAAAAATAAATATTATTTATTTTAAAGTATATATTTTGTACACTAGCTTCAAAAATAAAGTATTTAGTTTTTAACAGTGGATTCAAAATTAACTATTAATTTTTAACGCATGTTTTAAATGGTAGAAGCTAGTTCAAATAAACATTAAAATCACGTTTAATTAAAAACTTTGCCATGATTTGTCTCGATTCTACTCGTATTGTGGTTTCAATTGAACCATCTCTCGCGGTTTCATCACATGCAGACATTGCAGCTTCAGTGACAATTTTAACAGACCATTTTACTGCTTGAGTGTGACATGGCAGCCTCAGAAACGTGAAGTTGATTTCACCTCGTGAATCGATAATCTTCATAATTTTATATTTGGAAACATCTTTCGGAACTTAGGGCTCATGAATGGTTTGTTGCCAATCAATCATGTCAGTTTCTGAGGAACCACTTAATATTATTAAAACAAAAAGAGGCTGGGATGCGACCCACACTGATAACTTCCCATCCCGTCCGTCGATTTTTCTTGCTTAAAAGTTTGTCTATATGTATCAATTTTTACCAAATTTGCGTACTATTTTTTGTAGATTTTATTTTTTTATGGAAAAACGGACTGTTGGATTTTTATAAAAAAATTACTGAATATCGAAAACAATATTTTCTGTGAAATAAAATAAGTTTGAAGCCAATATTTGTAATTTTTGAAAAGTTATTTGAGTCGAAAGTATTTTTTTTACCAAGTTTTAGTATTGTTTTTTTAAGGTTTTTATTTTTTGTAAAAAAAATAAACTATCAATTCGATTTTTCTCAAAATTTTATCGAATGTTGAAAACAATATTTCTTATAAGTTAAAATTAGTTAGAAGCCATTATCTCTAATTTTTGAAAAGATATTTGAGTCGAAAATCAATTTTTACAAATCTTTTGTTAATTTTTTTTAGGTTTTTAATTTTATGTAGAAAAGCTGTCAATTCGATTTTTTTCAAAATTTTACTGAATATTGACAACAATACTTTTTTTAAGATAAAAGTAGTTTAAAGCCAATATCTCAAAGTTTTGAAAAGATATTTGAGTCGAAAATCAAATTTTACCACCTTTTATTAATTTTTTTTTTAAGTTTTTATTTTTTGTAAAAAAACTGTCAATTCGATTTTTCTCAACATTTTTCAAAATGTTGAAAACAATATTTCTTACAAGATAAAATAAATTTGAAGCCTTAATCTGAAGGTTTTGAAAAGATATTTGAGTCGAAATTCAATTTTTACCAACTTTGAGTAATGTTTTTTTTAGGTTTTTATTTTTTATAAAAAACACTGTCAATTAGATTTTTATCAGATCTCAAAAATATTATTCTTCGTTGCACAAAATTGTTTTGGAAATGAAATTATATTTTAGTCGTAAAATATATGAGGTGACAAATTTAGTTTTTTCAGTTTTTTGATTTATAAAAAACCGTTAATTGGATTTTTTTCCAAAAATAAACTTGTTTTGTATCACGTTACAATATATGTGTGCTCGCATCGGTGTGGAGTTCCGTCTCTAGATTTGGGTTGAAAAGTTTAAGGACTGGATCTTCACATAAGAGAGTTTTTAACGTTTCAAAAGCGTTACGTTGTTCAACACCAAAAATAAAAGTAGTTTCTTTGCGGGTTAGATCGGAGAGAGGTTTTGCAATCTTTGCGTACTGTGGTATAAATTTCCTAAAAAATCCGGATAATCCTAGGAAGCTTTGGAGCTCCTTGAAGTTCTTGGGCTCTGAAAAGTTTTTTACGGCGAGTGTTTTCTCAACAGAAGGCTTCACTGTTCCAGACTCCACAATATGACCCAAAAAAATCGATGGATTTCCTATCAAATTTACATTTTTCCCACTTAATTACTAACCCATGTGCGGCTGCTACTTTCAAAACCTCTTTTAACGTTAAAATATTTTCTGATGTTGTCTTTGACATTATAATAATATCGTCTAGGTATATTAAAATAGGCCCATTCTTGATGAAATCCTTGAATACGGCGTTAACATATCGCTGGAAAACGTTGGGCGAAATGCAAAGTCCAAAAGGAGCTTTACAGAACTCGTATTGACCGTCGGACGTAACAAAAGATGTATATTTTCGACCGTCTGGATGAACGTCAACATGAAAAAATCCGTTTTTAAGTCAAGTGTCGTAAAAATTTTAGAATCGTAGAGCTGTTCTAGTATTTCTTCGATAATTGGCAAGGGCTGTCTGTTTTTAATTATTTTTTTGTTTAATTTTCTGTAATCAACACAAAGTCTATGACTACCATCTTTTTTCTTTGCTAATACCACTGGACTACAGAAATCTGAATCACTCTCTACAATAATACCATCTTTTAACCATTCTTGAATTTGCGCGGATACAATTTCTTTTTCTGTTGGGGTTAATCTACGAGGTCGATGGAAAACAGGTTTTTCATCTTCCAAAACTATTTTCATTTCGATGCAAGATTTAATGGGTTTTTTGGGTGAATAACACTGGATAATATCCAAAATTGATTCCCGGACATTTCTATCTAAAATTTCTTGAACACATAACACTTCGTTGCGATTCGTTTCAAAAATATTTGTATCAATTTCGTTTAAAAAGTTTTCGTCTTTGTCTAAACATTTCGGTTTGAATCTAAGAACACCATCAAGGATTTCTACATCAGCATACTTCAAAATCTCAGTACCAATTATCACTTCATCAACTAACCACTCATCGCATACAACATTGAAAGTCAAAAAATAAGGGTTTAAGTCATTAAGAATTTTAATTTAAAAAGATCCTTTTGACACACGTATTTCTTGACTTCCACTTAAACAAATACCCGGATGCTCTAATTCTCGTTTCAATTTTTTAAATAAAGATGCTTTCATTAAAGAAACTTGGCTTCCCGTATCGAAAAGAGCATTTATATTCAAATTATTAATTATTATGTCGACATTGACCGACGGAACGGATATACGACGAACGTGCGAGGTATTGGGAGTCGAATTCACATTTTTCTTGGAACAGCTCCTAGACAAGTGTCCGAACTCATTACAGTTAAAACAACGAGAGCCTTTGCTCTTGTGCGGACAATTTTCAACATTATGCCCCTTGGCACCGCATATAACACAACGTTGCTGGTTTGAAACTGAGGGCACCGGTTGCTGGTTGGAAACCGCCGGAACCAACACATTTTTTTGAAAACCAGGATTCATTTTTGGATTTCTAACTTGCGCGTAAGCTACGTTTTTGTTCATTTGATTTTTCATTTCCTGATACACTTTAATTTTAACTTTTAGTTCGTCAAAAGTCTTGGCTTCATAGAGAACAGTTTTATTTAATAAACTATCGTTTATTCCAGAGATAATATAAGCTAAAAGTGACTCCTCATCAATATTTCCCCTATTAGCAATCTGTTTCATCTGGAAAATATATTCTAAAAACGACTCATCGTACTTTTTTTCCCGCGATTCAAGAGCGCGATGAACTATGATACTAGAGGTTGAATGTCCAAATTCTTTATTCAGAAAAGTTTTTAGTTCATTCCACGTATGGACTTTATTTTCAGCTTCAACTGCTAATTTTGCCGCACCTCGTAAAAGTCTTCTAGTATAAAGATATTTCTGGATGTCATTCCATCCACAAACGGCTGAAATATCTTCAAATTCCTTGAGCCAGTCTGTGACGCAACCAGACTCACCATTAAATGATTCTAACGAATCCTCCACATCCCGAAACACAAAATTATTATTCTGACTCATTTTAGAGGCACTGTCTTTACGTTCCTCACTTTTATTGTCTGACAGATCACCTTCTGGCATTTGACCAGCGGAGTATTCAGTGACTTCAATATTAGAGGGGTTTTCCTCAAAATAATATTTTAATAGATTAACCAAATCTTTTTTAAGCCTGTAACTTTGCGAAAGCCCCTTATCTTTCAATAACGCCTGCAACTTTCTAGTTGACAATTCGTCTAAATTCATTAATTAATTTAATTGCATGCATAATAAAAAATATAAAAAAATAATTTCGTTTTAAGCATAATATGTATGAAGAATGAATTAATATGTTTTCATGCGGTGATACTTATCGCTTTCAGGTTCCGTTTATCCGTTATATTGGCATTATAATTTGATAACGTTTTATACACTGTTCATTCAGGGGCTTATTACTTTTTGATCACTGTTTTATACACAATTCATTTATTTGCTTTGTAGGATAAATATTTTTCTTCTTTTTACTTTATGGCTTATAATAAAAGTAACACCGTAGGTACGCGAACCGTAACTTCTGACACCATGTGGGGAGGGGAAAAAGATGCTAAATGAAAACACGCACTTTTTATTAAGCTTTAATTAAGATTTTAATCCATTGTTCAATTTAAGATTTTAACAAAATATAGGGATTTAAGTATTCAAGGTATGTTTAGTTGTAACTAGTTTTTAGTAATTTAAGATAATATTAAGTTTAATAAAAAAAAAAAGAACTCGTGACTTTCGTTGCGTAACTCGTTGCAAAAAAATAAACGTCTTGATCGTTGCGGGAACTCGAGGTATCTGATGATGAACTGATGACGTTGCTGTTCCTCTTTGCATAACAACCGTTGCGTTTTAATGTTAGGTTTAGGCCGTTGTTCTCTCGATGGCAAGTTGAATGTAAGTAAAGTAAGTAATTAGTAAGCAAGTTGAATGTTATTAAGTTTAAAAGACGGACTTAGGGGACTAGGTTTAACATTCTAATCCCACATATATAATATAAAATTTAATTCAAGTCCCTAGCGTCATTGGTTCATGAGATATTTAAAAATGTTCACCTTTCTTTTAAACTGCTATGGTAAAAAAACCACCAACGCAATTTTCTTCAGAGCCCTTTCTGCATCTTTTTGCCTTATTATCTGTATAACAAAATTTATTTGAAGTCGATATCTCTTCTGGTTCTTGAGCTATGGACGACGAAAAAAACGTCGCGAACATACGGACGTCCGAACGTACTTACACACGCACGCACAGACATCTTTCTAAAAATCTTTTATTTCGCCTCTAGGGACCTTAAAACGTCCAGAAATGTCGAAATTTTCAATTCGACAAATCGGACCCATTACAATAACTTCCTATGAGAAGTTAATAAATAAATTATGAGTAATATTGTCAGGGATTGATAGGACTTAAATTTTTAAGCCAAATTCGAAAGATTAACTTTAGAAAGGAGGATTTGTCAATTTCTTGCAAGAAGCAATATCCGTGAAAAAAACTTTAGCTTGCACAGTCAGGGATTGAACCCAAGACCTCTGGCATGACAGTCTTACCCACTTATCATCACGCCACGGGTACTAATTCATTTGTAGTACTTTAAAAACTAGTGGCATGTTTCTTTTCAGGATTATAACTCTAGCTTTAAGGATTCTTCGAGCAGGAAGCTGCCTTTACTTTAAATTGTTAGTAAAAGGTTTTCTGGGTGCGCAAAGTATGCGTCATGCTTAATTACTGGATCTATGACTTCTTTGAGTTCAAAAGATCGATATCGAGGCTCCTCAATAAGTTTTCAAAAGTGAACCATCTTTGCAGGTTAAATGTATTTTGATTGAAAACCAACAAATTCAGCTAAATGAATCAAATTTTGAGATGGGTTTATTATAGAGACGTAGAGGCGCTGTATTGGGTTTGCTTTTCTAAGCCATCGGGGGTTTATTTGCTTAGTCCGATGAAAAATTTCCTGAATGTTGTTATTTTATACAGTAAAACTTCTCTAATTGCACCACTCTTGGGAAATTTGTTAGTAATTTTTGTGAACAATTTTCCAGGCATGTCCAGATATCGTTCAAACCATTTTGGCTTGAAAAGTCTTGAAAAAATTTGGAGTTGCGAAAAGGCCTCTTTGTATAAAACAGCTTTTAAAGGTCCGGGTTTCAATTTCTCCCTCTGAAGAGTCAGCAGAGATATACCCCTCTGCATTATCAGAAATTGGTAACTGAATGGAATTTAAAAATTAATTTTTCCAATTTTTCGACCATTCATCAGATGGCTCCACATTAGAATCATACTCAACAAATCTTATGGAATCAGATGGTCGATCTACTTTTTGTAATGGGTCTTGAAGTTTTGATGCCTTGATTAAGTAGCTGGAAGGAAAAAACTTCAGCTCGACATTTTTTAACCCACTAAATACATGGGAAGGCGCATTTCTGCTTAAACAAGAAACCGTCGATGTTGCTTTTGCATTTTCCTGTCAAAACTCATGTCGTTAGATATACTCATGTAATAAAATGGATATCATTTAAGGCTTTTTATTGCTTCTCCAGGTTATTCCCAATGGTTTTTCAACATTTTTATTTTTAAAAGCTCTGGGCTTAGCAGCTCGACCTGTTAGTCAAATAAAGTTAAAATTTTTAAAATTGATACTGATGCTTTTTCTCCGACTCATTTTTTAATTTGGAGTGAGGATGATCTCAATGCGACCAATCAGAATTTTCTTTCAGGGCAGTTGGTTTCCTTCGGAGTTGACGTAGTCAACTATCCCAATCCCTCGGAGTTTTTAAATTCACTGGAATTGCCTGGATTACCACCTCACAATTTGCAGTTAAAAATAGGATTAGTTGTCATCATGCTGCGTAACAATAATCAACCTCGACTATGCAATGGAACAAGACTGGCTGTGAAAAAGCTGATAAATAACGTCATTGAGGCAACAATCATAAAAGAATAATACAAAGGAGAGGATGTCTTGATCCTGCGAATACTGATGATTCCAACGGATTTACCATTCAATTTTAAACGCTTACAATTTCCAGTACGTCTGGCCTTTGCAATGACAATAAATAAATCGTAAGGATAGTCTTTAAAAGTTTGCGGAATAAACTTGTAGTTTCCCTGTTTCGCGCATGGACAATTACCGTCTTCTTTGTTTATTTACGCAACACAAAACAAAACAAAAAATATAGTTTATGAGAAAGCTTTAAATTGATTAACAAACTGTATCATAACAGTGTGTGTCTGTTAATAAAAATTTAAACCTTAAAAAATAGCCAGTATTTCAGGAAAACTCTGTTTTTTTTAAGTAAGCAACATGATGTGTCGAAAATAATAATAAAAGTTCATGCTTCATTAAAAAAATGCTTTTTATTCAATACGTTTTGTTTGTTTTGAAATTAATTTATACAAAAGTGTAGGTATTTTATTTATCGATTGAGGCAGTACGAAGTCTGCCTGGTCAGCTAGTTTAATAGATAAAAACAAAATAATTATGCTTTTATTTGAAAAAAAAAAAACTTAAAGTTTATCAAAATTTGTATGTCAAAAATAAATAAGATATTTTAACTTGATTGGTTTAATAAAAACTTTTAAAAAAGTCCGCTTAATCTTTGTATGCCCAATTCCACCCCTGGTATTTACATACATATTATGTACATACATATTAAAAATAAAGTCCAAATAAGTACGTTTTGATTTTGTTGTTCTTTTTATTACTTAATAACGAATAATTGCTT
Organism: Eupeodes latifasciatus; assembly: GCA_920104205.1. NCBI lineage: Eukaryota > Metazoa > Arthropoda > Insecta > Diptera > Syrphidae > Eupeodes > Eupeodes latifasciatus. The sequence goes on from OV049924.1 coordinate 369,721,043, forward strand.
TAAATAGCATTAGTACTGTATTTTCGAGTTTCCCTTTAAATACCTTTTATGGTATGGAGGCATTATGGACTCTGCTCCTTTTCATTTTTTTTTTAAAGAAAAGTTGACGTTAAGTAGACAGTTTTTTAATTTACTGCTTCTGTTTAGAAATAGGATTTAGAATTTATTTTTATAAATCATCAAATAAAAGGAGCTCAAGTTGGGGTAAAAATATTATATTTGATATTTTAGGATTTTTTTATGTTTTTCGTTTTCGTGAATGAATAAGCACGTCATCATATTTTCTTCACAGAAAATGAAGGGTGTTGTTATTATTTTTTAATAAGGGATTAAAAGTACAAAAAAGGTGATATATTTTATTTTTCTTATATAGCATTTTGTGATTTAGTTCTGAAATGAGACATGATATTTTGTCAAACTAATTTGGAGTGGTAGAGATTATTGTGTTATTAAAGATGTTTTAATAAAAAGATGACAGCATTGAAATGAAATATTGATGCTTACAATTTTATTATTTTAAATTTTATTTAATCATCATATTTTGACGTAGACGTGTTGTTTGATGATTTAACATGCGTTGGAGCGCTTATGTGTTTGAAGTCTTTACAAAAGTAAAACCAAATGAATATAATTTTAACCGGTTGATGTTAAAAATCTATAATATAAAGAGCTTTGCACAGCCTAAAAAGAATAAATACAAGGTCAGAAAAAAGATTAGAAAAATATTGACAAATCTAACGTTTGGCTAAGGACTTCCTGAGCTTTGGGAAAAGAGAGGAGGTTTCGGTGTACATTGGTTTTAAATTCTTCAACATTGCAATGATAAATAAAGATAGAGAGCTTGAGTAAAAGACGAATCTCTGTATTACAGTTGGTATCGGAAGTATCTTTTGGAAAATGCTTTCAAATTATTTTTAAGCGATTATCTTAACCGAATATTAAAGTATAAGTATTGCTACGAGGGCGGGTCAATAACTCCGTGACTTTTTGAATTTCTGACCTCTTTACTGAAACAGCAACATTTCTCCTCTCAACAGGCATCTGTCAGTTGACTCCTGTCAAAATTTAAACTTGCTGCGTCAGTTAGTTTGTGTTTGACAGCTATTTTTATCAGACTACTCACTAATTTGAGGAGAAAATAAAAAAAAAGTGAATTTCGTGTGCTTATTAAGCATTATTTCTTGCGAAAAAAAACCATTACCGAGACCAAGGCTAAGCTTGATAAATGCTATGGGGACTCTGCACCATCGATTTCAATGGTAAAAAAGTGTTTTACTGAATTTCGTTGTGGCCGTACAAGCACTGAAGATGAATATAGATGAAAAGGTCTCTACACCCGAAACAATCGAAAAAATTCACGATATGGTGTTGACCGACCGAAGATTGAAAGTGCGAGAGATTGTGGAAGCCGTAGGGATCTCGCATGGCTCAGTGGTTTCAATTTTGAATGATCACTTGGGCATGAGAAAGCTTTCCGCAAGATGGGTGCCGCGTTTGCTCACAATGCAAGGGTGCACACATGTGCAGTTGCCATGGCAAAAATCCATGAATTGGGCTATGAATTGCTCCCTCATTCACCCTATTCTCCAGATTTGGCTCCGAGCGACTACTTCTTGTTCCCAAACCTGAAGAAATGGCTTGGTGGAAAAAGATTTGACTCCAATGATGAAGTCATCTCGCAAACAAAGGCGTAATTTCATAGAAATACCTGGAACTTGAAAAGATTTGGTGAGGTCTGATGGAAAAATGCAAAATTTTGATATTTGTAATTAAGGGCTTATTTCGATACTACTTATAAACTTAATTTTTTAAAAGAAAATATTTTTACATATACAAATAGTATTTTGGCGACATACATCCAAACCTTTTACGAACGTTTTCCTTGAAATTTATCAATTATCTATTTAAGTGCTTTTTTCAACCTATATATATTTTGCTGGTGTTGATGGTTGGATGTATACCTCAATTTGATTTTGGTTTTTGGTATACATAGACCCTGATAACGTGAGATGCGTTCTGAACTTGCTGTGTGCAGTGGCGGACTAAGAGGCAGTGACACCCGGGTCGGTAAACCAATCTTACACCCCTTGAACAATTTAAGAAAAAAACACGAACAAAGATTTTATTTAAAGGTGCTTACGAGCTTTTATTGTACTGAATGTTTCGATTATATCATTAAAATCTATATTTTTTGTGTGCTCCGTTTCGATTGAAAGTATAGCCAAATTAGTCAACCTATTTTGGCTCATCGTTGATCTTAGATAAGTCTTTATTAATTTTAATTTGGAAAAGCTTCGTTCACACGATGCCACTGAGACGCAAATTGTTAAATAAATTCTCATCGCCAATGACAGACTCGGTAAAGAGCCTGAAAAATCCCACTTAACAATGAAGCTTAAAAATTCAAAGGCTGTCCAAATTTCTGCATTTTTTAAATTTATCTTTGAAGCTACCATGTGACGCCGAATTCGCTGGATTTCCAATATGATACCTACTGTTGTCTGTAAGTTCTGTAAATGTCGAGGTAAGCATTGGAACCACAGCCCGCAGTTCTTCTTCCGTTCCATACAGCAATATTTTCGGTTGAAGAGCTGAGAAAACTGACGCAATATCTTCCATAGCCTTAGATCGATGCACAAGTTAGTATAAAATGTATCCTGACATTCTAACATGGCTCTTCGTGTTTCCTCTTCCAACCAGCATCTTGAGCCTTTTCGCCTGGTATAATTTTCTTCTTTTTTCTTCTTCCCCGCCTTTAAATTGAAATTTCTAGCTCGGTGCATTGTTCTCTTGCGTTTATTACGGCCTTTTTCACGGATTCATCACGGTGTTCACGAAGAAAACTCGCTAGTGCCTTAAGTTTTATTACACTTTTTTCTAGAGTGAGCCCGGATTTTTGCAAGTATTTCTGTGCTGAATCAACTTCTTCCAAAATATCGAACCAGAATGAAAGATAACATAAAAACGTAAAGTCGCATACAGCAGATAAGAGTATGGTTGCAGCACCTCTTGTATCTAAATTTTCCTTTTCAGGATCACAAAGGAGTTCAAGAGTTGAAACTATCTTCACAAAATTTTCCTTCAATGGCTTACCAGCCTCGCGATGAGCGCTCCATCTAGTGTCTACAAGTCGCTTGACTGACACACCTACATTTTTTATGAGAATATCCCAACGATGCGTAGATGCTGAGAAAAATGTGTATAGCCTTTCCACTGTCCCAAAAAAAGTTGTATTTGAAGGAGTGCTTCCCAAAGAGTGAACTCCACAAAGGTTTAAAGAATGGTTTGCACATGGCGTAAACAAAGCTTTTGGTTTAATTTGCCGAATTAATTTTTGAACTCCTCCATGAATACCCGCCATAGTCGCAGCATTGTCATATCCCTGAGCCCGATAAAGATTAATGTCAAGACTATCTTCATTGAGTTGCTTTAAGATATCGTCGGTAAGTTCTTTGGCAGTCTTTCCAGATGTAGGAAAAAACCCTAGAAAAGATTCCCTAACCTCAACTTTGCCGTCCTGAATGTGAACGTATCTAATGACCTCGCTCATTTGGTCGATATGTGATTCATCGGATGTGCTGTCGAATATAATGCCAAAGTACTTCGCCTGGTGGATGTCTTTCACAATTTTTGTCCTCACTTCTTTACCCAAAAGGCTTATAAATTCATTTTGAATATTCTTGGACAAATACGAGCCGACTCGTGTCTTATCACCTATTGAATGCTCGATTCTCAACAAATGCTCCTTTAAAACTGGGTCATATTTGGATATAAGTTTCACCAATTCCAAGAAATTGCCTCTATTTTCTGATGACAAGTCCTCTCTGTGGCCTCGAAAAGAAAGGTTTTCACGAGCAAGAAACAAAACAACGTCCAAAAGCCGTGTTAGAATATCGCGCCATTTCTTTTTTTCTGCACCCATTGACATTTGCAAATTATTGTCGATTGTGTTTTGCATCTTTAAGCCCATTTCCAAAGTTTTCCAATTTTCTAATGCAGTTAGGTGGCGATCAGATGGCTCGTGCTCGAATACCGTAGGATTAAGCTTCCACCACAAATTGAACCCATTGACGAAATATTGTGATTCATTGCAAGCAAATAACCGACAGCAAAAACAAAACAAACTATTTGTTAGCTTGGAGTATACCATCCATTTCCGCAATAAACTTTCACCATTTGGGAGGGTACTGTAAAACCAGCCCGTATTAAGATACCTACTCGTCCCCTTGGTTTTATCGCCTGACCTTTGAACTTCTGTTGTATTAAAAGGACCATCTTTATTTTGAAAATGAGTACTACCCTTTTTCACTAAATCAACTCTCAAATCGTCAGACAGCGGAATCGGCCAATTTGCAATATGAGTATAAAAAGAACACTCTTTGCTTGTCGTTTGCTTTTCCAACTCACCAAAATCTTTTTTTTTCTGAACGCTAATATCTTGCTCCTTATCCCGATCAAAACCTTCTTCATTTGCATCAGTGGCATGTAATTCGTATTCTTTTAATGAACTTGACGGGGTAGGCTTTTCTAATGAACTTGAGGGTTCAATTTCTGCACTAGATGTAGAAGCTGCTGGTGTCATATACTTATAGATGTCTCCTGAACACGCTTTAGTTGACAAATCTTTTGCCTTCTTGATTTTCCGCTGCTGAAACTCACTTATTTTGGTTCGCTTCATGTTTTAGTCTATTTATTATCTACGTTAATAAAGCTAGTAAGAAAAACATCACAACGCTTACCTCCACCAAACTTGAAATTTTACCAGCAAATGTCCTTTTTTTTTATTTTATTTTTAGGTAGGTATTTGGGAAACAAATTTATTGTTTTATTTGTGTTTTTATTTTTTGTAGTGTGCAAAGTTATTTTTCTGTTACTGATGGCACCCCCTATTAGTCTGCCACCCGGGGCGGACCGCCCCACCGCCCCCCCCTTAGTCCGCCACTGGCTGTGTGGTGCCTTTGATGGCCTTTGTGTGTTTGTTTAAATGCCGAGAGTATTCAAGCTAAATGTACTCTTTTGTACCAAATGATCAGGATACATCTAACATGGATGATGTAATGGTATCTAAATCGTGGTCAAATTCCAATATTTGTGATGCATTAAAGGCATCAGGGATGGAGGCAGTGCTTGCATATACATATGTTCGTACAAACATTTCAGCTTTTACAGTTTTTAAATCATTATCAATCAATATCATTCAATATTGATTTAATTTTTGTTGAAGTTAGAAACGATTTTGGAAAAAAGTTTGTTTGTAAATATCTATAGTCCACCCAATATGTTTAATGAGATTACTTGTACAACTATGACTTTAATGTAAATGTAAACTATCCCGATAATTTCAAGGGAACTAAAAACAAATTCTAAATGCTAATACCTTCTACAGAAACTTGATCCGTCTCTCAATTCTAAAGAACTATGGAAGAACTATGTGTAAAAGAAGACAAAAATAAAAGTAAATACACCTTTTCCCACTTTTTCAAGAACATGCATGACCCAGGAGTCTTTTATTATACCTGAGTACGAAAACTCATTCAAATTCTGTTGCATTAGGGCTCATATGCTATGTTATTGTGCCAGATCTGTAAAATCTGCGATTGGTCCCGATGGAAATATTATCTAAGCCTAAGATTTTTGTTCTATTTGTAACTAACAAATAAATAAATTACATAGGTGGCGCAATAGTTCATGAAGAACCAGAGCCTAGTGACTTACAACTCTCAACCATTCCTGTGTGCGTGTAATGTTGTCAGAGATGGAAGGGACCTACAGTTCTTATGCCGAATCCGAACGGCTAATTTGAGAAAGCACTTTTCATGACAAGAATTACTCTTGGAGGATTTGTCAATTCCTCGCAAGAGGCAGTACCCGTGAAAAAAGTTAGATGGCACAGGCAGGGATTGAACCCAAGACCCCTTGCATGACAGTCCAACGCACTAACCATCACGCTACGGGTACTACTATTGTTGTAACTACTTAATTTATATTTTCAACTCTTGCATATAAAGTGGTGAATTTCTAAACGCATGGAAGAGGGCTTGTATCAATCAAGTTCCCAAATAATCAAACCCTTTTTGTCCTTCTGAGTACCGGCCCATTAAATTTTTTTCTAAGTAGTAGCCTGGGAAGTATACACAGTTATGAATATGCAGCTTTGCTCTTCATTCTGGTAATTTTGGTCAACTTGTGCTCTTAGATTTTTCTAAAACATTTTTGCCTACTTTCTCAACCTAAACGAATCTCTAACTTGGCTATTACTTTCCTTAAGCTTTTATATAACTTTCTAGTTGATAAAGGGTCCATCGTAAAAAAAACAGGGGTTGGTTTTCTAACCCTATTAGTACAAAATGGAGATACCACAGGGCTCCGTTTTGGATCCTTTGTTATTCTCGATGTTAATAAATGGCCTTTGTGAAGACATCTCTAACTGTCAAGTTCAATTGTATGCTGGCGATTTAGTCATTTACATTTTTGCATCAATTGGTTTGTTGCAGGACTGTTTTGCTAGGTAGAATGGGTACTTAAGATATATTCTAAGTCTAAGTCTGTTGCCATGTTATGTTCCAGAGATACTCTTAATTTTAGAGACTTAAAGACTTAGACATAACGAGGTAATAATTTACGTGAAAGATTAAAAATACTTTTTTTACTTCATGTAGTGCAATCTCAGATACAAGCAGAAAACATTAACTTTGGATTGCGAGCCACGTGATCTTCTTCTAACTTATTAAATCACTTGTTATGCAATATTGTACTTATAATTGTTCTGTTTAACCAATTTTAGACTGTGAGTGTAAGTGTAGATTGAATGTTGCTCTTAATGATTGTATTCATTTGAATGGTTTTTGCAGTGAACCTTGATGAATACTTAAAGTTCATGCTATTCTAGAAACTCTACAATATCATCCAATTTTTTTATTTTTCTTCATTCTCAAAGAGGCTTGAAACATAATTCACCGCGATTTGTATACAGCATAGCAGAAAGTGTGGAATTCTTTTTTTAATGAATTGCAAATAACAACCACACCTACAGCTTTTAAAAGGACTACATAAATTAAAATTAATCTGTATTATTATTTAAAGAATCTTTCTTCGAAATAAATGAAAAATGATATGAGGTATACAGCCTCAATTGCGAATTGGTCCTGGAAAGGGATATGTTGCTGCAACTGTAGCCGTGATGGCTGTTTAGCTAAAAACGATTTACATTATTAATGGTGCACTGTTTCGCTAAGAATAAAAAAACTTCTTACAAAATACTCGTGTTTTAATATCAAATGAAACCTCTTATTGGAAACTCCACATAATGACACCTAAAGGCTTTTTGTTTTATTTAAATTTAAACAAAGAAAGTTCTTGAAGAAAGGCCATGTACAAAATGACATAGGTCTTTAATTCAATCCCTGCCTGTATTCTACCTAAAGTTTTATTTTCAGGAGTGTTGCCTCTTGTGAGGAATTTTCAAATCCTTCAAGAGTAATTCTTGTCATACGAAGTGTTTCTTAAACTAGCCGTTCGGAATAGGGATGTAGGTCACCTCAGGAAAGGTTGAGAGTTGTAAAATTTTCGAGTATATTTTTGTTTAAAATACTCCCAGCGTTTGAATCAGTCAAGTTCAGGAGTTCACATCTTATAGTCATAAAATATATAAATTGTCATTTCACTATATTCCAAAAATGTTCGCTTTATAACAAAACGAAAACTTCCTCTGCCAATCGAAACATTTCCAAAAGTGTAGTTTTTCTTTAAAGGTTTATCAACATGTATAATATTGTTTAAGAGGATTGAAATGGATTTTTCCTGTTATTGCGATAAAACGTTTATAAGCTATTTATTAGCGTGTCGTCATTCTATGATGACAGAAAATTGGCTACAACTATACTATGAGCCTGTCTCCCTGAACTTATGTCTTCTTTATCTTTTTTCTCTTTTTTAAATAGAGTATGCCAAAAACCACTCGGTAAATGAAATTCTATCCCACGAGCTGTCAATCCAATCTAGCAAGGATTTAGGTAAAACGTTGTTTGCTAGTGCGGTATTGTGTGAGTATAGTTCGTTCATATGTTCTCTATTCGTATGAGTAAAATAGGTATCGTAAATGGGGACCATGTCAAGTTAGTCCAGATCCAGATCCAGATCCAGACTTCAATCTTCATACCCTGTGCACAAATGTGGAATATACAATAAAGCGTGGGAAATGGGAATCGATTGTAATCCACTTTGGGTGTTTCACACAAAACACCCAAACTCAATCTCACTCTATCTTAAAATTGTATGTAGGTACGAGAATTCAGAGGAAATGCGACAAATAATGTAAGTGGTTTGAATTTGCCCATCGTATCAGCCTTCCTTTCCTTTTCAGTTCCAATCCATAGCCACATCAACCATATCCTAGGAACTTACATATAGAACTAGAGACATATAAAACCATCACTTCACTTACTTTACTCATCATCATCATCATCACCATCCATGTGCATTTGCCATTTGGCAATTGGATGAGTGAAGTGAAAATATCCTGATGGCACTTTGGGTTTTCAAATCCAAACATTGGCATTTACAATATCCTTGTGGTGTGATGTCTATAAGGATATTTGTTAAATCTGTTTTGGAGTTTGGTGTGATACTCGTAATAGTTGTGTACATACATATACATATGTTTGTATGTAGGCGGAAAAGAGTGATTTGGGTGGGAATATGTATATCAAATAATTCAAATGATTGGTTTAAAACATTTCTTAGAATCTTATGGGTGACAATGCAGTCTTCTTGCCACAAAGGCAATACAGGAATGGAAATTTGTTTGAAATGCGGTTTGTTAGAATATTTTAATTTTAAATTTGTCAAAGAGTCAATATTAAATTAAAAACGAATAATTTCCTGCTGATACAATAAACAAATATGAAAAACTACTAATACTTCCTGCAATACTTTTATTTATTTATTTACTAGCGGCCCGGTACGTGCTTCGCTACGTATAAGGCATAGTAATAGAAAAAAATGATTATTAAGTTCATTTATTCAAACAAAAAATTTTTAATTGCTAGCTATTTAAAAGTCTAAATGACCCAAATGATATATTGCTTATATTATATTTATCAGCAAAGAGTAAAAACTAAAAAATAAAAAAGAATTGGATACTTTTACTATGGTGGGTCTATATGGGTTAGTCTAAAACAGTTGGATAAACAATATTTTTTGTTTTTCACACAAACGTGAAGTGTTTGCCCTTGGGCCTTATTTATAGACATCGCAAATGGTAAAAGCACAGGATATTGTAATCTTTTGAATTCAAATGGCATATCAGTTGGAATCATAGGGATACGCGGTATCAAACACACTTCTCCTTTTGATTTACCAGTTAAGATTGTAGCTTCAATCAAATTTGGCAATCATTTTTTCACTGCCAATCTGGTGCCATTACACAGTTTTGGTGGATTAATATTTCGCAATAATATAATCAAAGAACCAATTTTCAGATTCAAGCAATGCGGTGGTGTACCAGCCGATTCCAATGAATTTAAAAATTCAATTGGATAATTCATTGCCCCATCTTAATTCATAACACTGTCAATTGATTTGATTTATGTGTCGTGACTACACCTGGCAGTTTCGCTAGAATTTGAAAATTAATGGCATTGATATGAATGTTCTTCGATGCTAAAATGGCGCGTTCTCTCAACCAATCATGATTTCTGTAATTCTGAAGAATATTCGGAAAAACACATTCAATCAACTCATCTATAGATTGCGTAATTGTACAAGAATTGTTCGGTAAAGTGATCAATCCGTTGGTACTGCCGTTTGGTATTTTGCCAATTTTTAACAATTGTTTTGAAAACTCATGGGCAGTTGCATCATTATGTAGGTGAATACGCATATTAATGTTCAGTGTCAATTTTCGTACATATTTCCAAAGAACTGATGACTTCAAACAGGCGTTTATTTCATCAGCAGGAGTTGATCGAGAAATGACAGGCAATGTTTGGCGAAAGTCCCCTGACAGCAATATAAGAGTACCACCAAAAAGCTGTTGATTACCGGGTTAATCTTGCATTGTTCGATTAAATGCTTCTATTGATTTTTTATTCGCCATTGTGCACTCATCTCATAAAATAATTGACATTAATCGCAGAACTTTTGCCATAGCAGAATTTCTCAAAATATTGCAAGTTGGAGTTTCAATCACCTGTACATTCAATGGCAGTTTTAATGCAAAGTGTGCGGTCCGACCACCTTCTAATAATGTAGCAGCAATTCCCGAAGATGCAAGTGCCAATGGAATTATCTGTTCCGATCGAATAGTCCCTAAACTCAATGATACAACGAAAGTTTTGCCTGTACCACCAGGTGCATCCAAGAAATATAATCCACCTGCATTATTGGAAACGGCTTGCATGATTGTGTCATATATGTACATGTTTTTGTTGAATATTCAATTTGGTGCTATTACAATTTTGTGATTATCAGATGGCATACGATCAAGAGCAATTTTGAACAATTGAACTAATGCGTTATGCTGATGGAAAAACCTTTGTAGCTCACGAATAATTTCTCATCTTGTATTTGAAACAATTGCACAAAGTTGATCCAATTCACGATTTTCATCACCAATAAAATAAATTTGCAAAAATTGATGATCAGCGTCGGGGTATGGCAATAACGAACCAGCTTGATGATAAATCTGGCCCCGAATCTGTAACATGTATGCAATTTTAGGTAGATGTTGAATCAGATTTTTTAAGACTTTATGATTTAGATTGATATAAACGTGGGACAATCCTGTTGAGGTATTTACCTCAAAAGTCGGCATAAAATTATCTCTTATAATTTTAGTAGCACCAAAAGAAGTCATTTGAAATGCCGAATTGTATTGTTGAATATTACTCAAAAATTTCATCCAAAACAGCACGACGTACTCGTGATTTCCGTGCAAGATTAAGTACAGGTACAGGGTCAACAGATCTATTCTGTGCAGTACATTCACGCTGCGATGCTTTAGCTTGTGCGCGTTCATCTGTAGTCTGAGATCGTCTTAATAATGCCACTTGATTTGCATTACGCGTTCGCCGGCCTATGTTTGGTCGTCTTGCTCGTGGCATTTTACCTTCACTCAACAACTCAACAATATTTTGGAAAATATAAACACAAATCAATAACTCAACAATATTTTGGAAAATATAAACACAACAAAGCAATAATTATCGCTGATAAAATGAAATGACATATGATGACATAAAATTTGTTTGACAGAACTAACGTCACTTTTTTGCCTTCGATTGTTTTGCCAAAAGTTCAAATTGGCTTTTAAGTATTAGTACAAATTGTTTGTATATGGGAGCATAGAAAGATGTTGATTTTACACTTTTTCAAGATTTTTTTTTTAAATTTTCTCTACATACAAACCTTCTCTGCACTTCCACCAATAATTCAAGACCAAAATTAGCCAAATCGGTAAAGACATTGTTGAGTTATAACATTACAACGAAAAGTGGCATTGATTTTTATATATATAGATTCCTCAAGCAGAGACACAGTTCTAAGAGACTAAAAAATAATAAAAATGGTAAATCAATATTCCATTGTAAAATCGAGAATGCAGTTCTAATGAAACTTTTCTTTTCAATTCTCATTGAATGGATATGTATGTTACATAGGATTCCAAATCAAGGAATAGTATATTGACCTCACATAACAAGAATATAAAGATATAAAGGTAAAAGGATCAGAGAAGTCTTTTGTGTTCTTAAAATAAATCTAAGTATTAGGCTGACCTTAGAAATTGCATTAGACAAAGACTATTGATAAAAACACATGAAAAATCATTGATAATCAAGAGAAATGGAAGGGGTCCTAAATGACTCCCTTGTGGAACCCCTGAAATTACAAGAACCAGGTCCGAAATAAAGTTGTCAATTCGAACATGTTGAATTCTAGGTTAAAATTAGCACCTTATTTATGAAAATTGGCAATTGATAATCAGTGGTCAACACCGACGTAATATTTGTTTACAAAATTAAATTGTTAAACCATTGCAACTAATACATACGATCAAAAATTCATAAAATAGCTCGATGTAGATTATTTCTTTTAATGAGAAAACAAGCCTAATAAAACATTATCGGATGCGAACCAGTCTGCCAATTTTTCTATAACTACGAGTATAACTAATTTTTATCAGTTTTAACAGAATTTTTTGAATTTTAAGTCAACTTCTTTACCGATACCCAATATCCAAATCGAACATCAGTTTTTACCAATTGCCTGGTATTTTTTGTAGATTCATCTAATACCTATATAAAATATTCCTGTCACCAGTGTTAGTTGCCATACTCCACCGAAACGGCTTAACCAATTTCAATTAAATTTTGCATATATATTCCGAAGGTCTGAGAATAGGTTTTTATCTATTTTTATATTCCTAAGTGTCACGGTTTAATTGCATCAGCATACGATACACGGTGCAACGATCTTACGATAATATTCAGTGACGCTATGTAGATAGAATGAAGCATTGATTGCTATTGAGGATCTTTGCATTATCATTGCCAACTTACCACTCAGTCATTTCGGTATGCATTCGCCAAATCGAAATGCATCTGATTTAATAGACGCTGAATTGAATCGTGAACTAGAATACATACTGTAGAAATGGCAGCGATTGTTGCTCGCAATGTCCCACTAATGAATGAAGAACAAAGAAAGAAGAAGAAGAAAGACAGGGAAAGGTGGATTCATTTTTTTGGAGGCACCAGGTGGAACTGGCAATACGTTCCTTATGTCGCTAGTTCTTGCTAAAATGCGATCAAATGATGGTATTGCATTCGCTGTTGCATCTTCTGGCATTGCGGCAACTTTATTGGATGGAGGCAGAACAGCTCATTCAGTATTTAAACTGCCACTAAATATTCAAAATAACCCAGACGCGGTGTGCAATATAAAAAAAAAAATCCATGGCCACAGTGCTGAAACAATGTAAAATTATCATCTGGGATGAATGCACTATGGCACACAAACATTCGCTTGAGGCGTTGAACAGGACTTTGAAAGTAATAAAAAACAACGAAAGACTGTTTGGCGGCACTCTGTTACTGCTTTCAGGTGATTTCAACGTACGCTGATAAGATCAACGCGTGCTTAAAATCATCGCAACTGAAAGTAAATATGCGTGTTCAAATGCTTTAGGATCCATCCGCTGAAACATTCTCAAAACAACTGTTAGGTATAGGCGACGGAAGAGTTACTACAGATGAAACTGGATGCATAAAATTACCGGTCGATTTCTGCACGATTACTGATTCACAAGATGGTCGCATTGATCAGATATTTCCCGATGTACACAAACAATATACAAATCATGAGTGGCTGGCAGCAAGAGCAATTTTAGCTGAAAAAATGTGGACGTCAACGAATTAAATTTCAAGATACAACATTTGTTACCAGGAGACTTGTTGTCATACAAATCTATTGATACAGTTTGTAATGCTACCAAAGCTGTAAATTATACAACTGAGTTTTTGAACTCATAAGATTTACCAGGTATGCCTCCGCATAATTTACAATTGGACCTCCGGTAATTTTGTTTCGTAATTTGAACCCACCACGGTTGTACAACGGCACGCGATTAGTAATTAAAAATTGATGAAAAATGTTATCGAAATCATATTTCTAAATGGAAAATTCTGAGGTGAATATATATTATTACGGCGAATCCCTATTATACCCACAGATGTGGCAATTCAATTCAAACGCCTTCAATTTCCAATTAGGTTGGCATTTTACAATGACTATCAATAAGTCTCAAGGCCAAACGATATATGTATGTCTGCGGTTTGGATTTTACTACTTCATGTTTTTCACACGGACAATTATACGTAGCGGGCTCTCGAGTGGGCAACCCATGCACTTTGTTTGTATTGGCGAAAGATGGGATCACAAAAAATATTGTACACTATGTTGCATTAAGGGATTGATATTGTTTTTTTGTAGTATTTTAATAAAATTAGCGATATGTTTATAATTTTAAAGAATTAGTTTTAATAAATTTGTTATTTTATATAATTTTTCCATCGAATCCTCCATCCTCGACAAGATTCATCATCTTAACCACAGATTTCTGTCAAATCACAGATTTAAAAGAGGTGCTTATTCAGCATGTTTTCTAGATATAGCGCAATAATCATATTTTGCTGGGTGAACGAGCAATATTGGTGGCGAAAAATAAAGATGTGATCTCAATGGAACATTTAGAATTTTCTTCCGGGATAGTTAGTTTTCTTTAAATCAGTCGACACCGTTATGAACCAGTGTGATGTAATCAACTATCCCAAGTAGTTTTTTACTTCACTTAAATTAACCATTTCACAATTTAAAATAAAAAGGTCAGGATGTCTTGATCCCGCGTATACCAATGATTTCAACGGATTCAGCAACTGATTTTAAACATTTACAATTTCCAGTACGTCTGGCCTTTGCGATGGCCATAAACAGATCGCCAGTCGTTGAAGGGTTTCATAGGGGTCCTGACCCCACCCCCTGGGAGATAAAACTAATCGTATTGAGTTAATGGATATGACCCCCATTATATTTTGAATTATTAACTTCCCATAGGAAGTTATTGTAATGGGTCCGATTTGTCAAATTCAAAATTTTGAAATTTCTCGACGTTTCAAGGCCCCTAGAGTCGAAATAAAAGATTTTTAGAAAGATGTCTGTGCGTGTGTACGTACGTCCGTACGTTTGCGACGTTTTTTTTCGTCGTCCATAGCTCAAGAACCAGAAGAGATATCGACTTCAAATAAATTTTGTCATACAGATAATAAGACAGAAAGATGCAGAAAGGGCTCTCAAGAAAATTGCGTGAGTAGTTTTTTTTTATCATAAAAATAAATAAATTAGGTGGCGCAACAGTCCGTAGAGAACCAGGGCCTAGTGACTTACAACTCTCAACCATTCCTGTGTGCGAGTAATGTTATCAGGGATGGAGGGGACCTACAATTTATATGCCGAATCCGAACGGCTAATTTTGAGAAAGCTCTTTTTCATGACAAGAATTACTCTTGGAGAATTTGTCAATTCCTCCCAAGAGGCAGTACCCGTGAAAACTCTTTTTTTAATTAAGGTGGCACAGGCAGGGATTGAACCCAAGACCTCTCGCATGACAGTCCAACGCACTAACCATCATGCCACGGGTATTCTGCTTTTTTTTTATCAAAGCATTTAAAAAAAAGGTGACAATTTGGTTAACCCTAAATACCTCATGAACCAATGACGCTAGAGACTTGAATTAAATTTTATATTATATATTGTGTATTGTATATATACAAATAAAGTACATTTTTGAACAAAAAATCCAATTAACGGTTTTTTCATAAATCAAAATAACTGAAAAAAAAAATTTGTCACCTCGAAAATTTTACGGCTAAAATATGATTTCATCTCCAAAACAATTTTTTGCAACGAAGAATGACGGTTTTGTCATGTAATAAAATTTTGAGAAAAATTTAATTGACAGTTTTTTTTATAAAAAATAAAAACCTAATAAAAAACATTACTCAAAGTTGGTAAAATTGAATTTCAACCCAAATATCTTTTCAAAAACTTGAGATTATGGCTTCAAACTTATTTTATCTTATAAGAAATATTATTTTCAACATTCTGAAAAATTTTGAGAAAAATCAAATTGACAGTTTTTTTTACAAAAAAATAAAAGCGTAAAAAATAAATAATAAAATTTAGTAAAAATTGACTTTCGACACAAATATCTTTTTAAAACTTTGAGATTATGGTTTCCAACTAATTTTCACTTATAAGAAATATTGTTTTTAACATTTAAACCAATTTTGAGAAAAATAGATTTGACAGTTTTTTTTTTACAAAAAATAAAAACCTAAAAAAAAAATTTATAAAAGTTAGTAACAATTGATTTTCGACTCAAATATCTTTTCAAAACTTTGAGATATTGGCTTTCAACTGCTTTTATCTTTCAAAATATATTGTTTTCAACATTCAGTAAAATTTTGAAAAAAGTCGAATTGACAGTTTTTTTTACAAAAAATTAAAAACCTAAGAGAAACAACAATACTAAAACTTGGTAAAAATTTACTGTCGACTCAAATAGCTTTTCAAAAATTAAAAATATTGGCTTCAAACTTATTTTATTTCACAGAAAATATTATTTTCGATATTCAATAAAATAAAATCTACACAAAATAGTACGTAAATTTGGTAAAAATTGATACATATAGACAAACTTTTAAGCAAGACAAATCGACAGACGGGATGGGAAGATATCAGTGTGGGTCGCATCCCAGCCTCTTTTTTATTTTTGATATGAAAACAAAATATTTATTTTACATCCTAAACTTTGCTGTCAAAAGTATCACTTTTAATTAAGGACTGGACCAAGAACATAATATGAATCGGAAATTCAGCCCAATTCCAAAAACTTAGCACAAATTCATCAAATTTTGACCAATGGACGATCCAATTGGAAGTTTTACTTTGATTTTATTAGCGCCAAGTACAGCTGCTATGTGCGCAGGCATAAAGCTTATACAGTTAAGCTTTATAATTAAAGATTTTATCTAAAGATTTGTTAGTAATTTAACGACATTCACCAAAATAATTTGCTGTTAAAAACTTCTAAAATGTTTGTAACTTTAGTAATGCTTTAAATTCTTTTCATAAAATTTGTTTTTGCAACATATAGAAACTAAACATTTCGAATCAAACATGGAAATACTAAAAAAGTTGGTCCCACGATTCCGTCCGTCTGTCTGTCCTGGCCCCTACAGCCTAAACCATTGGCCGATGGAAATTAAGGTTTTCAGCCGATTAGCTTAAGGCGTTTTTATTTTTTATTTTTTTAATGAAAAATAACATCAGTCCCCCATACAAATTGTTTGGTTTAAAATCGAAAATTCGATTTTTTTCAAAAATTAACAGATAGATTTTTTTAAAACTTCCTCTATTTTTTTTCTTAATTCGGCTTTTTTCTACAAGAAAAACATGTTTTGGTATTGCTCCAGAAGGGTACCCCTCATAAAACCGTTATTTTGTTTTTAAGTTTTCTCAAGAACTAATCGACCGATTTCAATAATCTTGTCTTTCTTGTCAAATGTCTTGTTCTTGTCGATGGTCAAATTTTAAAATTGATGATGATTTTTGATGACCAAAAATGTCATTATTTTTTTTAAATAAATAAATAAAGAAATAAAATGGCATTTACATTTTTGAGAAAAACTTGTTTTGCAGACACATTTTCGAATCTTAAAATATAGGAAATATTTTTTGAAGAAATTAGCAAGTTCTAGCGACCCATTCATTTATTATATTTGCTTCAAAATTGAATTTCTGTTGAATAAAACTTTAAAGATATTACAAAATTAAAGACATTTACTTTTTGAGGTGAATTGGCTTAAGATGTTCTAGAACTGAGATTTCAACACGAATTTCAACAATATAAATATCCCAAAAACAGAAAAAGTGATACTTTTGTTAAACTAATGGCTAATTGAAAAACATAATGAACGTTTCATATCTATAAATATAAAAGCTTTGAATCTCTTAAGATTTGAAGTGAAAAGAGATTCTGAAATGTGTAATTTGTGAGTGCCACACAAAAGTTTCTTCCCAACTTATTTATTTACCTAAATTTGTTTTTATTTAATTTTTAGAGAAATTATATTAAATGTACCTATTTGCTTAAATCCTTGAACCAAACATTTTTCTCTCTACAATTTTCAAGTTTTATTGACTCCTTGAAGTTCAGAATATTTTCAATTATCAGCTCTAATCTACGAGTAAGCAGACCGATGGTTAGGTTAGGTTAGGTTGTAAGGGGTGTGCACAGCAAGAAGCTGTTGCGTACACGGGGGCCTATTGGTCCATTGTGATCCCCTCTAAAAGTAAAAATTTAGCATCGATGCTCCTCAGTTCAATTCAACTCTGTCGATTAGCGTAGACTGGCTCGTTAACGAACCAGCCTGTGATATCTATAAATTTCCTCATGCTCGCCATTGAGACCTGTGCTAGATCATCCACTTCTCCAACAAACCTGTTTCCGAAATGACGGAGTCGGCTGGTTTGGAGGTTCGGACAGTCGCAGAGCAGGTGTTTAATGGTTTCCATTTCCTCCTCATCCTGACAGCTCCTACAAAAATCGGGTGCAAATGCCCCTATTCTATTAGCCATTGTGCCAATGGCGCAATGACCTGTTAGTACACCTATCAAGATTTTAATGTTCTTTTTACTCAGCGATAGAGTATACCGAGTTTCTTTTTCATTTGTGTTAGGCCATAAACTTCTAGAGATTGCACAATCGTTCCTGGATTTCCAGGAGATATTGGTTTTCTCTTTTAGTTTAAGGTCTATCTTCCTCTTGAGTACCCCAATCGGGACGAGTGGTCCCCTGACTGAATGGTCGCTACTACTGGTGTCTGCTTCTGACCCTTTCCTGGCTAGTTCATCTACTATATCATTCTCTTCTATATTGCTATGTCCGGGAACCCAGCAGAGCTTTACCTGGTTAGTGTGGCAGATTTTGTTTAATTCCTTCCTACAGTTTAAAACTGCTTTCGATCTTATGGTCTCACTGGCTAAGGCTTTGATAGCAGTCTGGCTGTCCACGAAAAAAGTAATCTCCGAAGAGCTTAGCTTTTCGTGATGTGCCAATTCAGCTGCTTTTCCAATGGCAAAGACCTCGGCCTGAAAGACACTACAGTCAGCCGGGAGTGTATATGACGCTCTGATGTTGAGAGATTGGCAAAACACTCCAGCACCTGTTCCTGATTCCATTTTTGAACCGTCAGTGTAGAAAGGGATACCCTGTTTACTTATAAGTGAATTGGGATCCCAACCCTGTCTTTCTGGTATGAAAATAGAATATTTTCTGTCGAAATCTAGTAAAGGGGGGATGTAATCGGTGGTCTCACTCAGTCCTGGAATCGTGTCATATCTTTGTAAGATTGACCCGTGGCCATAAGTGCTGTGCCTCCAAAAACTCAGTTCTCTTAAACGAATTGCAGTTTTGGCTGCCGTGCACTTTATGAACTCATCCAGAGCCGGGAGGTCCAAGATCATTTCCAATCCAGATTGTGGTTTGGATCTTTGAGCCCCTGTTATTCCTATACAGGCTAGTCTCTGTACCTTATTCAGGTTCTTGAGATAGCTTGATTTTTCCACCGCCTTCCACCATACAATAGAGCCATAGGTAAGAATGGGTCTGACAATCGCTGTGTACATCCATTGGATGACTTGCGGTCGCATACCCCAACGTACACCGAAGGTCTTTTTGCATGTCCTCAGTATTACGCTTCCATGTAAGCTTGGAGTCAAGGATTACTCCTAGAAATTTAGCTTCCTTAGAAAGTTTTAGAGGAATACCATTTAGTTTGGGAGGGTTGAAGCCCTCCAGTTTCCGTTTCTTCGTGAACAAAACTAGCTCTGTCTTGGTGGGGTTGACCCCGAGACCGTTCTTAGTTGCCCAAGAAGATAAATCCTTTAATGCATTTTCCATAATGTTTTCGATGATGGTAAGAAACTTGCCTGATACCAAAACCACTATGTCATCTGCATATGCTACTATTTTAATGCCCTGATCTTTGAACTTTGTGAGAATTTTGTTGACTACGAGGATCCAGAGCAGGGGTGAGATGACTCCTCCCTGTGGTGTGCCTCTAGTAACTGTTTTCTCGATAAAGCTAACTCCTATTTGAGAGTTGATAATTCTGCCATTTAACATGGTGAAGATCCAATCGACAATGACAGATTCAACCCCAACTTCAACCAAGGCAGTCTTGATCGATTCCGTTTTAACGTTATTAAACGCACCCTCGATATCAAGAAATGCTGCCAGACCGATAGCAATAGTAATAATAGACTCCCGAAAATTCAGTCCCAAAAAACTGGGAGCGGTAAAATCTCTTATAGCGAAATCTCGCATTTTTAAAAATTTCACGCAAAACAAAATTTCGCATTTTAAAAAAAAATCTCGCTTCTGCATAAAATTCTCGCTATAACAAAATTTCGCACCACAAAAATCTCACATTGTAACATTTTTAACAATTTCATGAATTGTTACATACATATTTATGAATTATTACTATATGAATATCTACTGTGAATTGTAGTATACATTTCCTTTTATGTATTGTGATATAAGAATTCTCATATTTAAATGAGAAATTAAATTCATTCTAGAAAATATCAACATACAGTGCGGTTCTTCTTTTTCCTTTACATACTTTTTGACGACGAGGATTATAAAGGTTAAGGAAAATCTTTGCGATGCCTGAAACCGCGCAGCAAATTATTCAAGCATTGACAAATGCTTTACAAAATTTGCAAACTGCTCCCACCTCACCAAATTTACATTTCGAGCAATATAACGAAAATGAAGAACCATTCAACAACTACATTAAAAGACTTGAGAATTATCTTGCACTACGAAGCCTTACAGATGCTACAAAGAAACGGCAAGTACTTGTAAATTGCATTGGCGCCAAATACTACCAACTTCTTTCAAATTTAACAGCCCAGATGAGCCTGACGCAAAAACTTACGATGAGTTAGTGGTACTCCTGAAAAATCACCTTAGCCCAAAACCAAATGAGATTACGGAGCAGCATAAGTTTTTGCTCAAACTCCAACACGAGGGGGAGTCAATATCCAATTACATGGCCGAGTTAAAAAAACTGAGCGCTTACTGCAATTTTACATGTGAGGCATGTAAAAAGTCAACTCTTTCAACTCATCTTCGATCACAATTCATTCGAGGGCTTAGAGATTCCGACATTTAAGAAAGACTTCTAAAGGAAACATTGACTACAATGACCATGGATAAGGCTTTTGAATACGCACTCTCCATGGAGACTTCAAGGGCAGAGACCCGAAATATGCTAAACATTCACCAAGTGCATGCGAAAAACTCGTCTGTACAGAGTACGAGATCTAATGCAAAAATGAATATTAGTAAAAAGTTTACTCCAAAAGATAAAAAAACGATTTGCTATAGGTGTGGAAAGCATGATCACATTGCAAACAAGTGTCGTGCAGAAAACCTATTTTGTAAAAAGTGTCGCTGCAGTGGTCATGTGATCTCAGTGTGTATGAAATCGAAGTCTAGAGAGACTAAGACACTTGGAGTGTATGAAGGCTCTGAGAACGAAGATGATAAAGAGCTGAGTGATGATCCTTACGAGTTAAACGTGCTTAATTTAACCTCAAATAGCAATAAAAACCTTACATCGAAAGTTGAAACTCGTGGGGGTAAGTACTACATAACCTTACAAGTCAACGACAAAACCCTGGCCATGGAGTTCGATACAGGTGCAGCAATATCAAACAAATAACAAATATTCGAAAACCACACTGAAATTTTTCAATCGAAAATTGGAACGATAGCCAATGTGAAAGGTACGCTCAAACTACGAGAAGGATCATCGCCTATATTTATAAAGCCAAGACAGGTTCCATATGCTATACGACCTCTCATTGAAGATGAAATCACTCGACTGAAAAATGATGGTATCATTGAAAAAGTTGAACATTCAGATTGGGGAACACCGGTCGTGCCTGTTATAAAAGCAGACAAGTCAATACGTTTATGTGCAGACTTTAAGGTAACTTTGAATAAACTCATTGTAAACGATAAATACCCTATTCCCAAAATCGAGGAACTCTATCAAAAACTCGAGAATGGTGAGTACTACTGCACTTTCGACATTTACAAAGCTTACTTGCATCTTAGCATGACGGAAGAGAGCGCTCTATCACAGACAATAAGTACAACAAAAGGTCTATATAAAGTGAAGAGGCTGATGTTTGGAGTTAAAACCGCACCCAACATTTGGCAACGCTTTATGGATCAACATATTATCAATGATCTCGAGGGAACAGCTTGTTTTTTCGACGATATTATTGTTATGGGACGAAATTTAGAAGAGGCTCTTAAAAGATGCAACTGCCTACTTGAAAAACTACATAAGTTCAATCTTCATTTGAATAAGTCTAAATGCAGACTGTTTGAAAAAAGTGTCATTTATTTGGGACATAAAATAGACAAGAATGGACTACACAAAACACCCGATAAGGTACATGCTATCTCTGGAATGAAGCCTCCGAAAGATGTTTCTCAGCTGCGTCAGTTTCTTGGCATGGTTAATTACTACCACAAATTCATTCCGGACTTGTCTACCAAATTGCATCCATTATACAAGCTTCTAAGAAAAGACCAAAGATTTGAATGGTTTCCGAATTGCCAGCATGCGTTCGAAGTTTTAAAAAAAAGAGATCATGAGTGAGAATGTTCTCACTCCATTTGACGGACGAAAATTTGCCACTCATACTTGCCACTGATGCTTCACCAGTTGGACTTTCGGCAATACTATCGCACTCAACGGACCAAGGTGAAAAACCTATCGCTTTCGTTTCGAGGAGTCTGTCAAAAGCTGAATCGAATTACAGTCAACTAGATAAAGAAGCAACTGCCATATTTTGGGGATTACACAAATTTTTCAATTATTGCTATGGGAGAGAGTTCACCCTCATTACAGACAACAAACCTTTGACTTCAATATTCAGCCCCGAGAAAAATTTACCACTACTTACAGCTCAGCGTTTACTACATTACGCACTATTTTTAAGGTGATTCAAATACAATATTCGATACAAAAATACTAAAGAGCACACTAACGCTGATTATCTTTCTAGGTTTCCGATAGAAAATCAAATTTCAGAACACCAAACAAAAGAAGTTTATCAGCTTTGGGAAAATGTTTTACCTACGAGATTTTAAAATGCGGTCAATCGTACCCAACCCCAAAAAACTATGTCAAAAAAAGCCAGAAAATTCTTGATATCTCATTCTCATTTTCTGGGTTTTTCAGATTTCACACCCATACAGCACAATTGGTAGTATAAGGGCCTTAGCAAGTAGCAGTTTAGTTTTGATCGGGATTAAATTTCGAGTGACTTGAAGAAGGCGGAGACTTCCATAGACTTTACCAATGGTACTATTAAGGTGGTCATGGTCATCCCAAGTGCGAGTGCGATTGAACACTACTCCTAGGTTTCTAGTAGTGCTAACATATTCAATGGTTTCGTCGTCTAGTTTCAACAGGTTTAAACCCGATAGGTCAAAGTTTTTGCGATAGATGGGATGGGGAAGAATGTTGATTTGACAGGGTTTAAGCGGAGATCGTTCTTTTTTGACCACTGTGAAATGCGGAGCAGATCCTCGTTCATTAAAGCTACGGCATCATTTTTAGCCCCAAAAGGTCACTTATGTAAATTGAGAAGAGGATTGGTCCAAGGATAGATCCCTGTGGCACTCCACTCAAAACATTGAGAAATGTGGACGAGTATCCATTGGCCACCACGCATTGTTGCCTTCGCTGAGATATGAAAGAACAAGCTTACAGGACTCTAAAGAAAACCCAAAGTTAATTCGCAGCTTTCTACAAAGAATTGAGTGGTTAGCAGTATCAAAAGCCTTTGAATAATCTAACAGTGTTAGCAATGTAACATGATCACTATCCATTGCCATTCTTATTTCATCAGTTACAAAAAGTAAGGCGGATTTGCAGCTGCGCTTAGGTCGAAAATCAGACTGAAAGGTACTTAACAGGTTGTTGATTGTAAGAATAGTTTTTTTCAAACACCTTCGAAAGAAGGGGAAGAATGACAATCGGCCGAAATTCTGTAGCAGTACATGTTTGCTTTTTGGGTATGGGAATAATCTTAGCCTTCTTCCATTCTAAAGGAAACTCGGAGGTAGGCTGTTAAATATGTAGGTTATATAGCGCAGTATATATGGAAGGCAGTAGTCTCAAGAACTTAGGGTCCATTTGGTCCAGGCCAGTAGCATTAGATTTAATTGATATTATTACCTCTACAATGTCTTCCTCTTGTATGCTTATAAAACTCAGAGAGCTGTTGATAGCAGTTGGTTCCTCCTCAGTAAGGGAATGAACGGGTGAAGCAACGTTTAAGGGCATGGACGTAAACTTTTTGTTGAGTGCATCACAATCGATTGTTTGCCAATACCGATTTCACGCAGGTTTTTCCATAATTTTTTGCCAGAGGTTAAAGAACCAAGTTTATTTTCATAATAAAATCTTTTTGCCGTTCTGACCATTACGACAACTGGATTACGTAGTCTGCAATACAATTTGTGGAAGTGCTTCAGTTTGTAACGTCTCCATTGACTGTAGGCGCCGCGCGTGGTGACATCAGAGCAGAAATGTCGCTATTCAGCCAAGGTGGAGCCGTATGCCTAACGAGAAGGGTTTTAATAGGAACATGCCTCTCAAAAAGCTGATTGACGTTTTACCGTAAAAACCTGGAAGAGAGCTAAGTTTCAAAACAATTTCTTACATTTCTACGTGAAAGCAAACTATTGTGTTTTACTCTTAAAGTTTTTACAAGTGACGCAAAATCGATTATGTTGAGTTCTGCTGAACGAATCTTTTAACTTCCTCTCGTTAGGACTACAATAATGGCCGTAAAGAGGTCGACGACTGCCGAACGTTTTTCAAAAAAAAAACTTCAATTTTGATTAAGAAATTGATCATTTTGTTTCAGTAAAACTAAATAAATGATAAATGACAGCCAATTTGACAAATGTAACTTCAAAAAATATGAACGCTATCATTTGTCAAAGTTCAGAATCTTTAATTACAATATCTCTTATGGATAACATGATTTCCATGAGAAAAGAAACGACCTGAGACAAGCTACAATTATAAGGTACACGAAAGCAGAAACCTAAATATTATCTAGCGGTATATACATACGCTTTATCAACTTCATCTTCGGCTATTGATTTAAGTAGTTTATTTTCCAAAAACGACGCATTCCTTTATTTACAACTTTGAAGGACTGGCTTTTTTTAATGTTAAAGTTATCGCATTTCGAAGTAGTTCTACATGATTTTAAGCAAAATACGAATATTTTCTCGGAATTTACAACAATTTGCTACCGAATTTGAAGTTCATCGGTCTTCCCGTTTATACAAACCATAGGTCGGTGGCCGTGGGTCGATACTTCTTTCCTAGAATTCTCCATTCGAGTATAGTTTTGATTTTAATTACATCCACAAATATTCTAAGAAACTCAATATGTTTATAATATTCGTGATTTTGGGTAAATGAGAAGATGGACTCTGTAAAGTTCGAAGAACAATACCTTATAATTAACGCAAATAAAAACGCATACATGTGTTTTTAGGTTACTCATACGCCAGAGTATCCATATTAATTTTAGACGCGTTGAAGATTAACAAGATTGCGAAAATTTATCTTAAAACTTAAAAAGTTCCACACATCCTCCCTTCCTACCCCTATAATGAAATTCTGGCACATGATGCACCGATTATACACGATGTGCAACGCGTGTGTCCTGTCTCTTCTTTGCGTCGTTATATTTAGTTCATTCTACTCGTATATGGAAGCCCTTAAATTGAAATTTCAAAATGTGTTCAACACATATTTGCCCACTTGCACATCCTAAAACCCAAGTCCAATGAGCCAAAACAGTCCATCATTTTCATTCTGGATTGTGCTTTGTGGCGGCAGCAAACAATGTGCGTCCTTATACTTACCATCGCATCATCGGTATCGCGCATCGCATCATCACCATCACGACCTTTATATCACTCTACTAGTATTCGTATAGTCTATGTGTGTATAAGGATAATGCAAAAGTGCCAGTCTTATTGTTGTTGTTGTTGTTTTTAGTTATTATTTTGGTTCTGATCCAAGTCCTGCGAGTCTGTTTGTTTTTGGTGTGGCAATTGTCCTTAATCACTGATGGGAAGTGGTTTGTAGATGAAAACTTCTAAATTGAAAAATGGGTTGGCTCTAGTTATATGAATGTGTACTTATGTACCTACTCCTAGATGATTTGGTTGCACGAAAATATTCCAAATGTTCAGTAGCGGTGAATGAACGACACGGTGGCGGGCGGCCGGGGCCGGCGCGGCGACGACGCACGGTTTGAAAAGGAATATAAGGGGGATTGGGGTGGTGGTGTATATTTTAGGAAATCTGGGCGCTTTTAAATTTTAATGATTAATTTGAACAATATTGCCATTAGGAGTAATATTTTGAACATGCCGCTGACAAACAGTGGGAAGTGTAATATTTTTAATTTTAAAAATATGCGCAACTAATCATTTTATTGCTAATTGAAAAATGTGATTTAATTTTTCAAAATTCAATACAAAATTGTGCTTACGAACAATTTTGAATACCTTTTAAAAGTTACAAAAGTATAGAAACTAAAGATACTTGTAGTTCGAAAATATGTCAAAAACGGGGGAGTGGACAACAAAACAAGAAAAGAGACTGGAATGCGACCCACACTAATAACTTCCCATTCCGTCTGTCGACTTGTTTTGCTTAAGAGTTTGAAAATAGATTTCGAAATCAATTTTTGTTAACGAAATTTTTTCTCGAAAACCAATTTTTACTAATTTTAGTAGATTTTCTTAAAAGTTTTTATTTCTTATATAAACAAATATACAAATTGGATGAATGAGAAATTGTTTGAAGTCTTTTTAACAAATTTACTTACTTTTTTTTCTAGATTTTATTTTTTTATGAAAAAACGGAATGTTGGATTTTTATAAAAAAACATTTGCTGGATGTCAAAATCAAAATTTTATGCGAGAAAAAATTAGTTTGAAGCCAATATTTTTAATTTTTCAAAAAATATTTAAGTCGAAAGTAAACTTTTACCAAGTTTTAATATTGTTTTTTTTTTAGGTTTTTATTTTTTTTTTTTTTAAAGTCAATTCGATTTTTCTCAAAAATGTATCGAACGTTGAAAACAATATTTTTTTATAAAATAAAATTAATTTAAAGCCTATATCTTAAATTTTTGAAAAATTATTTGAATCGAAAACCAATTTTTACGAATTTTTAGTAATGCTTTTTTAGGTTTTTATGTTGTGTTAAA
Source organism: Eupeodes latifasciatus (assembly GCA_920104205.1). Lineage (NCBI taxonomy): Eukaryota > Metazoa > Arthropoda > Insecta > Diptera > Syrphidae > Eupeodes > Eupeodes latifasciatus. Next base: position 369,748,004 of record OV049924.1, read on the forward strand.
AAACTTTTTATTCGATTTTTCTCAAAATTGTATAAAATGTTGAAAACAATATTTTATATAAGACAGAATTAGTTTGAAGACAATGTTTTCAATTTTTGAAAAGACATTTGAGTCGAAAATCAGTTTTTACCAACTTTTATTAATTTTTTTAGGTTTTCATTTTTTGTAAAAAACTGTCAGTTCGGTTTTTCTCAGTACCCGTTAAACAAAAAAAACTTTAGATAGCACTGGACCTCTATCATGACAGTCATAAGCACTAACCATCTCGCCACGGTTACTACACTAACGATATGATAAATTCAACAAATTTCGATCTCGATAGCATTGTCCAATGAGGAATTATTAACCATGAAGAATTGAATGCTTCAAAAACTCAGTGCTGTCACATATTTGAAATTGTCAAAAATGCTTCTAGTTGCTTAGGATTCGTCCAAAGCTTGAACATAACTCGGAAAATTAGGCTACTAAAACCGAAAAATATATATGTATAACTCGAACACAGCCACAATGTTTCATACCTTTTGTTGTTTTACCGATATTTTTACAAACAGAGTTCTGTCGAATTAGATAGTTGCATTTCCCCCCCCTCATAAAAATTCAACCGCAATATTTGCACTTCCAAGAATACTGTCAAATGTAAAGACTGTTTTTTAACCACACATTGAGAATGTGAATGCTGTTTTTCTCTTGCATTTTGATATTCAAAACTTTAAGACCAATGTGCACCGGTATATCCTTTTTGATCCTTCCCTTTTTTATTAAACCTCGATTTTTATTTAAACATAAAACATGTGAAGGGTAGAAATAAACCCTTTAGTTTGTGTTAATTATAAAAAAAAAGAGGATCGGATGCGACTCACACTCATAACTTCCCATCCGTGCCCATCTGTCGGTTTTTCTAAATTTTGTACAAAATATTAATAACCACTTCACATCAGTTTTTGTTATTTTTCAATTTTCTCAAAACTTTACCAAACGTTTTTTTTTGCATGATTTTTTTTTGAAAATAAAATAATTTTTGATTCGTAAAATATTCGATGTATAAAAAAACTCGTCAATTGAATATTTTTCAAAAATTATATTTATTTGGTATCACGTCCTATTATAATAGCATAATATATTTTTAACTTCCCATAGCAAGTTATTGTAATGGGTCCGATTTGTCAAATTGAAAATTTTCACATTTCTCGACGTTTTAAGGTCCCTAGAGTCGAAATAAAAGATTTTTAGAAAGATGTCTGTGCGTGCGTGTGTACGTACGTTCGTACGTTCGCGACGTTTTTTTCGTCGTCCATAGCTCAAGAAGCAGAAGAAATATCGACTTCAAATGAATTGTGTTATACAGATAATAATGCAGAAAGATGCAGAAAGGGCTCTCAAGAAAATTGCGTGGGTGTTTTTTTTTACCATAGCAGTTTAAAAAAAAGGTGATAATTTTGGTTAACCCTAAATATCTCATGAACCAATGACGCTAGAGACTTGAATTAAATTTTATGTTATATATTGTAACGTGATACAAAACAATTATATTTTTGGAAAAAAAATCAATTAACGTTTTTTTTTATAAATCAAAAAAACTGAAAAAAAAAATTTGTCACTTCGAAAATTTTACGACTAAAATATGATTTCATCTCCAAAACAATTTTGTGCAACGAAGAATAATGTTTTTGACATCTGATAAAATTTTGAGAAAAATCGAATTGACAGTTTTTTTACAAAAAATAATAACCTAAAAAAAAATAAAAAAAAAGTTGGTAAAAATTGAGTTTTGACTCAAATATCTTTTCAAGACTTTGAGGTATTGGCTTTAAACTACTTTTATCTTTCAAAAAATATTGTTTTCAACATTCAGTAAAATTTTGAAAAAAATAGAATTGACAGTTTTTTTACAAAAAATTAAAAACCGAAAAAAAAATAACAAAAATTGTTAAAAATTAATTTTTGACTCAAATATCTTTTCAATAATTTAAGACAATGGCTTCTAACTAATTTTGTCTTATAAGAAATATTGTTTTCAACAATAGGAAAAATTTTGAGAAAAATCGAATTGACAGTTTTTTTACAAAAAATAAAAACCCACAAAATTTTGTTTTAAAGTTGGTAAAAATTGATTTTCGACTCAAATATCTTTTCAAAACTTTGAGATATTGGTTTAAAACTACTTAAATCTTTCAAAGAATATTGTTGTCAACATTCAGTAAAATTTTGAAAAAATTGAATTGACAGTTTTTTTACAAAAAATTAAAAACCGAAAAAAAAAATAACAAAAATTGTTAAAAATTGATTTTTGACTCAAATATCTTTTCAATAATTTAAGACAATGGCTTCTAACTAATTTTGTCTTATAAGAAATATTGTTTTCAACTATAGGAAACATTTTGAGAAAAATCGAATTGACAGTTTTTCTACAAAAAATAAAAACATAAAACAAATTTATAAAAGTTTGTAAAAATTGTTTTTCGACGTCAATATCTTTTCAAAAATTTGAGATAATGGCTTAAAATTAATTTTATCTTTTAAGAAATATTATTTTCAACATTCTATACAATTTTGAGAAAAATCTAATTGACAGTTTTTTCACAAAAAATAAAAACCTAAAAAAGCAATACTAAAACTTGTAAAAATTTTCTTTCGACTCAAATAGCTTTTCAAAAATTAAAAATATTGGCTTCAAACTTATTTTATTTCACAGACAATATTGTTTTCGATATTCAGTAATTTTTTGATAAAAATCCAACAGTCCGTTTTTTCATAAAAAAGTAAAATCTACCAAAAATAGTACGCAAATTTGGTAAAAATTGATACATAATAGACAAACTTTTAAGACAGACGGGATGGGAAGTTATCAGTTTGGGTCGCATCCCAGCCTCTTTTTAATTTAAGTGATCAGTTTTAATTTAAATGAAGTGATCAGTTGAAGTTATCAGTTTTAAATTAGTGATTAGTTCCTGAGACACACAGACATCTCTCTAAAAATCAAAAATCAAATGTCAAAATTTTCAATTCAGTAATTTCGTATGGGATGTTAAAAATATGATTTTCCTTATCTTTATACACAATTTTTTAAAATCCATTTTCAAAGTATTGACATAGTTGAAAAAATATAGAAAGATAAGGCAAGATTTTGAAACAAATTAAAATCAAAGTTAGTTTAAAAATGTATTCATACACTGCCGGTCATAAGGTTAGAAGCAGTCATTTTCGAGAAGTAAAATCGTCATTTCTCCCGTTACATGATGGTTTAGAAAAAAACAACTATGGTAAATGAGGGACTATTTTGTTGAAAAGAAAACGATAACTTAGGGCCCTTTCACACCAAACGAATCCGAATCAATCAGAATCACTCCGAATCAAGTTGAATCTGATTGACCAAGATTCGGCTTCGAGCGCTCCGTTTAAATATGAAGGGATTCTTTTCCCGCCTTCACACCGGACGAATCTGGTTCAATCAGGTTTGATTCGAGGTCGCACTTGATTCAACCTGTCGGATTCCTTGATTCTTGATTCTTGAATCAACAACCATACGAGATGGACGTGGAGTTATTAATTTTACAAGTTAAAGAAAATAGGGCGATTTTTGATTCAGCTTGATTCAGCTGGTTTGAAAGAGTGGAGATGACGAATCAGATTCAACTTGATTCAGAGTGATTCTGATTGATTCGGATTCGTTTGGTGTGAAAGGGCCCTTAGGCGACAAAGTTTAATGACAGATTTGTATAGAACAGTTAAAAACAAGCATTTTTTACTATGGGATGGGGGGTCTATCTCTCCCCGTTTAGGCGGCAGGGCAATTTAAAAAAATATGTACATTAAATGGAAAAAATAATTAAAAAATACAATTAAGTATTATACCTTTTTTAAAGCCAACATTTTTGTCTATTAGCTTGTTTTTAAATCAAGTCAAAACTATGCATAGTTTTTAAAAAAAATTGTTTTAAACTAAAAATTTATGCAAACAAAATTAAAAAAAAAGGTTTAAAGTGTAGTTTTTCAAAACTTATTAAATTATCTACTCCTTTTTTTTAGAATTCATTGCTCTTATTTGTTTTTGATCAAAAACTGAAAACTAGATGACTTTATGTCTTCTAGTTCTTGAGAAAATTGAAAATTGCCAAAAAAAATATTTGAACTAAATTACTTTTTAATTGCTTAAGTATTAACGTAGTCTTATTTTGATAGTAATAATCGAATATGGATTAAGATATACCTAGGGTAAATTAATTTTTCTTAAATCCAGCTTATTTAAATGCAAAAGAAACTTTGCATGCACCCCATCTTGCACCCACCGAACCGTGCCTCCTCCCCCCCTTGCACGCACTCCAACTTGCACCCACCCCAAATCCTATAGTGTTCCCAAGCAGGGGGGTTGCAGGGGGCAGCATGCCCCCCTTACAGATCCCACTGTTGCATACACCCAAACTCGCACCTACCATTGTTACTATCAAAATAAGACCACTCAAGCAAAAAAAAAAAAATTTCAATTTTCTCAAAAACTAAAAGACATAAAATCATCTAGTTTTCAGTTTTTGATCAAAAACAAATAAGAGCAATTCATTCTGAAATAAAAACAATGTTAGATAATCTTGAAGTATTGTAAAATTACAGTTTAAACCTTTGTTTTAACTTTTTTTACTCAAATTTTGAGTTTAAAATTAATTTTTTCAAAAACTACGCATAGTTTTGACTTGAATTAAAAACTGGCTAATAAAACAGAATGTTGGCTTTAAAACAATGTATAAAACTTAATTGTAAGTATCACCGTAATTTTTTAATTATTTTTTTCCATTTTAAATAATAATTTTTTTAAATTGCCCCTACCGCCTGAACGGGGTGAAATAGACCGCCCTCCCATAGTAAAAAATGCTTATTTTTAACTGTTCTAACAAATTCCGTTATAATATCTTGTCGCCTAAGTTATCGTACTCTTGCCAAACAAAATATAAAATTTGGTTAAAGGAGAGATTTAGCTAAAGGAACTTTCATGGCAAATTCTTAATTGAGTCAAGAATATGAGAAAATAAATCGGGTCATTAGATTAGAAGCACATGAAATAAATGGAAATAAAATGCAAGTATGTATTTGTATTTTGTTATGTTTTTTAGTTTTCATTAGGTTCTTAATAATGTGTGCTACCACAAGCCTTCAAAATTTCTGCCTTTTAAGAATTTATAAAGAGATTCCAAGTAGACCAAAGAATTTTTTCTCCATGCCAATTTGATACCATGAATTAGCGCTTCCTTGTCACCGTATTGCTTTCCTCCCTTATGTACCTTACGTGTAAACTAGCTTCACGCTGTTTTAATTATGTTAAGGTCCAAAGAATATGTTGGCCAATGCACCAAGTGGAACTTTTGGTTTTGCAATAAGGGATTTCACCTCTCGGGCTGTGTGTATGGGAGCGTTTTCCTGCTGAAAAATCCATGGCATTGTTCTAAAAAGCTCGCTAATATGGGGGAATACTGATTCCACGAAGGCTTTGTAAGTTTTCCTAGTCATTTAGTATCTTGGACTGCCAAGTTTATAGCGCCATACAATAAAATTGAGCCCCAGACCATAACGCCTCCTTTTTTTTTTGCTATGGTTACGGTTTAAAAACCATCACTACTCTTTCCTCAGGTGATGGAAATAATAATTATAACCATCTGGCCCATCTATGTTAAATTTTTCGTCGGAAAAAAATAACCTTCCGCCAATCATTTGCTGTCATTCCATTTTGCACATCCCAGCTCATGTGATCTTTCTCGAAACACAAGCGTTGCTTCTTCCTTGCGTCATTAAGTGGTGGTTTTTTCTTAAGCTTCAGGTGCTTTGAGTGTTTAGCATGGCGAATCGTGTATTTAACAGTGGATAAGCTGGACTTAACATTAGCTTTCTCCCTAGTTTTAGCTGCCGATAAAGCTGAATTTGTATTTATTTATTTACATCTACAAGCAATTTACAGCTAACAGATTACGACTAAAGAATTCTTACAATAATGACAATAATTGATGTTTTTTAAACGATATCTATATACAGTATTAAAAAATAAATAAAAGCAAAACACTTTCCTTAAAACAATCTCTCGAACTACTTAAGTCAACATAATGGCAAACTTTATTAAAATTAATGATAGCTCTAGAGACCGGTTCATTAAAACCATAGTTTGTTCTGTGAAACTCTTCATAAAGCAAATCTACTGATCTAAAGGATCTTAGCGGCGCGTAGATAGGTATTATCGAAAGAAGGTGAGGGCATCTTACGTGGTAGCATAACACATCCCTCACAAGCATTACATCATGAATTGTTCGTCTTGATTCAAGAGACTTAATACCCAACAAAAGACATCTTGCTTTGTAATCTGGTGAAAAATTCCAATTCATTTTATAAAATATAAATTTTGTGAAACGCCTTTGGACTTTTTCAATTCGATCAGAATAAGTGCTAAAAGTTGGGTTCCATATAACATCTGCATATTCTAATACAGACCTAATAAGAGATGTATAAAGCGCGACAATAAAGCAAAAGGGTCACTAAAATCAACGCAATTTCGCTTAATAAAGCCAACAAGTGAATTAGCTCTGCTGACAATATAGTCAATATGACTTTTAAAAGAAAAATTTGAACTTAGAATTATGCCAAGGTCTTTGGTTTTAACCACTCGAGAAAGTGTATTAGCCTCTATTAAATAATTAAAATGAATAGATGTTTTAGATTTGAAGAATGTGATCACATTACATTTTTTTATGTTTAGATTTAAACTGTTAGCAGTACACCAATTCGCAATTAGGTTAATATCAGATTGTAAGAGGTGGCAATCTTCAACACATTTGATCTTCAAAAATAATTTCATATCGTCAGCATATAAAAGGCACTTAGAGAATTTTACAGTTGACGCAATGTCATTAATAAAAATATTAAAGATCAGAGGACCTAAATGACTACCCTGAGGGACGCCAGAAGTACATGAAATAGATTTTGAACGAGAGCTATCAATGATAACTTTTTGCGACCTGCCCGTTAGGTAAGATGAAATCCAACTTAGAATGGAAACCAAAGATTTCCAGTTTTTGCACCAGAATGTTATGATTCACAGAATCAAAAGCTTTGCTAAAATTTGTATAAATCGCATCTACCTGATACTTATCTTCTATGGAATTTATAATATATCTTGAAAATAGTGCCATATTGGTTGTAGTGGATCGCCCAGATATAAAACCGTGTTGGAATTCAGATATAGATTCCTTGGTTAAGAATTCAATTTTGTTTTTTACAATACTTTCAAACAATTTAAGTATTGCTGAGAGCTTAGAGATACCTCTATAATTTTCTATCATATTCTTAGATCCAGATTTATGAATTTGAACTAGGTATGAAGTTTTCCATGTATTGAGAAACTCCTTCGGATAGGGACTTATTAAAAATACAAACAAGAGGAATACAAAGTGCTGAAGCACAAAGTTTGAGAAATATAGCAGAATTGCCAGCAGTTCCAGAATTAAATTTTGGTTTTAATGCTTTAAGTCCTGAAGCACTTCAGAACTACTTAGCTTTAAATCACCAATATCAACCTTACTTGGTATATTGGGAAAACAAGAAAGGTTGATAATATCAGGAGTTGAATATACCGATTGGAAGAAGTTTGCAAATAATTCAAGAATAGAATCAATATTTGACCCTTCGGTATCCTTATAGGACATATTTTTGGGAAATCCATTTGATTTTTTTTTCGTATTGACAAACGACCAGAATGAGTTACAATCGTTCTTAATATTACTCTCTATATTCATGATGTAACCCTTGTGAAGTAACTTATTAAGTGTGAACAAATCTTTACGTAGTTTACTAAAATAAGCATAATTTAACTCACTTTTTGATTGCTTGTATTTGTTAAAAGCTTTAGCTCGGCAAAAATCCTTGATCGAACCCTCCTAGTGGGTGCCGGGCGGACAATGTCACCACAGTTTTGGTCTGTAGGTGTCAGACGGTGATAGCTAAGGTTAGATTGGATCGCTGTGTGGTTCTGACTTCTTGTATAGCACAACTCACAGAAATCCTCTCTCACCATAGATCCAAGGTTCCCAGTTTCAGTGGTGGTGTGAGCTAGAATTAAAGGTTGAGGGATAAATCAACCATGAACGAGCTCAGCCGGAGGCCTGTCGTGGGTAACGGTTTTTGTTGTTTATACCTTCCCTCGGTATGCGGCTCTGCCGAGGGTGACCTTCTTTTCCGTCTTACTCGTGGGAATCAAATCGAACTCCTCAACCATGTCTTCGTTTATATGTTAAAATCCCATCCATCGAGTCCGAGGATGAACTCCTGGCTTCCAGTCAGGATACTATTGTAGGTAGCTCAGGGGAAGCTAGAGACGCTAGCAGCTCAGAGCAGGCTACACTTAGAGGTAACACGGGAGGTACTAGTACCCCTGTGCTTCAGCATCCCTCTCAAAAAACGCCCGTAATTTCAAGTAGCAAGGCTCGCCAGAGCAACGCTACCAAGCCCAACAAGCACTCTCCTGCGGATCAGCTCAAGATCAAGTACAGGAAGGCTCTTTCATTCTTGGCAAGATTGCCGAAAATGAAAAAGCCGGAAAGGTACATGAGCGTGATGCTGCCGACAAAATAAAATACCAAAAAGTTGTTGAAGAATTCAACAGTCGGGAGAAGAGTGCGCTACCCAGCAAAAAAGAAAAATCCACCAAGAGGAACAGGTCTCTGGAGGAGGAGAAGCCACCTCAAAAGAGAACCAAACTTGGTGGCAGTGCTGGAAAAGAGACTCCGAGGGCGACAGCGCAACCGCGCGCCTTGAGTGAGGTCGTCAGAGACAACCTCCAGGTGGCGATTGTAGATGAGCTCTCCACAGACAACAGAGCTCTGATGTCAGCGTGGAACTCAATCGAGGCCAAGCTCTCGGAATTGGTCTTCCAGTACACAATCTCGGCAAAAGAAGGTCCCTATCCCAGCTTTGACTCCGGCGAAATGCTCAGGGGTTACAAAGTGATAAGGTGCGCAGACGACTTTTCAAGGGATTTCCTTGGCAAAGGAGTTGCTAAGATTAGCAACGACTGGAAGGGCTTGAAGCTCAAGCTCATTCCCGCCAGGGAGGTTCCTAGAAAACCATTGGCTCGCATCTTGTTGCCACTGATGAGCATTAAGCCAACTGGAGCGGAGCTGATCAGGAGCCTTCAATGGCTGAATCCGCGGATTCCTATGAATGACTGGGTAGTCATCAAGACAGAGGAACCGCGCAAGAATAGCGCGATCTATCTTCTGCGGATCAGCGAGGCTAGTCGCAAAGCCCTAGAAGAGGCACAATTCAAGCTGAGGTTCGGCATCAAAAGTGTCTCTATAAAGATTCTGCAGAGTCAGGAAGTTGGCCCCACCCTGGGTGATGATATTGTCGAGGTAGACGATGTCACCATGCAGGTTGGAGCCCCCGGCGAGGCGCTGGATCCTGGCCCTGCAGTTCCACCTGCCAATTAAAAACGACAAGCTACGCGTCATCCAGGCTAATCTGAAGCACTCAAAATGTGCCTCGGATAACCTGAGGATCTTCCTGAGTGAGGAAAATATAGATGTCGCCCTTGTACAAGAGCCATGGGTTAATGGCCTTGCGATTAGAGGCCTTAATGACAGCCAATACGATTTATTCTACAAGCCCGACAATCAGAATCAAGGTAAGCCTAGAACTTGTATTTTAGCTAAAAAACACTTAAAAGCTTTTCTGTGTCCAAACTTTAGCACTTCTGACTTAACAGTTGTAAGGTTAGAGGGAAAACAAGCGGAGGGCTTGATTCTTGCATCCTCATACATGGCGCATGACAAAGAGTCACCGCCTGAGGAGGTGCGTACTCTTGTGGCGGAGGCAAAAGCCAGACAAACAAGTCTGCTTGTAGGGAGTGATGCGAACGCGAGGCACTCAATCTGGAGCAGCACTGAAATTAATGAGCGAGGTGAGTCTCTTTTTAATTATATAATTGAAAATAACTTGACTATATGTAACAGGGGCAATACTCCCACTTTTGTTTTTCCGAGTACGGACAACTCAGAAGGGTGGGAAGATGTGTTAGACGTTACATTTGTCAATATTTATGGCAACCTCTCCATCGAAAATTGGAGAGTATCTCTTCTTAACTCCTTTTCTGATCATAGACGGATTCTATTTGATCTTAAATTCGATATAAAATCTCCTTCCCCCTATAGAAATCCAAGAAGAATTGACTGGAAGAAATTTAGTCAGATCTTTGGCTCAAAGTTGCGCAGTATACCGAACGCGAGTTACGACTCGGTAACAGATCTTGAGTTAGAGATTTCAAACTTCGAGGACTCTATAAACACTGCATTCAAGGTCTCTTGTCCGATAAGATACAGTAAGAAAACCTTTCCACCTTGGTGGAATGACGACTTATCTAATCTGAGGAAAATAACAAGAACCATTTTTAATATCTGCTATAAACATAAATTTTATCAGCCTTATAAGGACTGCTTGAGAATATACAAGCGTTCTATAGCTCAAGCCAAAAAACAAGGATGGCAAGAGTACTGTCAGTCCATCGAAAACATCAAAGATTCGGCCAGGCTTAGTAAGGTTCTATCGAAAGAACATTCGAACCCTTCATTTCTTAAAAAACCAGATGGAAGCTGGACAGCATCTCCAATGGAGACATTAGAGCTACTAATGAACGCACACTTCCCAGGTTGTGCAGAAGAACCAACCGAATCCAATCTGACCTTCAACATGCCAACCTCCATAGAGCAGGTAAACGCCCTTATAACTAGAGAAAATATAGTCTGGGCTATTAAAACCTTCTCGCCGTACAAATCTCCAGGCCCTGATGGAATACTACCTATAATGCTGCAAAATTAGCTTGAATTAGTAGTACCACGGCTCGAGAGTATCTTTAAAGGTTGCCTCTTACTAAACCATGTCCCCATGTCTTGGAGGCAGGTAAGAGTGGTTAATTGGTAAAAGAGGGCATGAATCTGCCAAAGATTACCGACCTATAAGCCTTACTTCCTTTCTTCTTAAAACCCTGGAGAGAATTGTAGAATCTCACATAAGGAGCATTCTGAGTAGTTGTCCCCTATCTAACTCGCAACATGCCTACATGAGGGGCAGATCTACAGAGACTGCCCTTCACGAGGTAGTGAGAACGATAGAAAACACAATTCATTTCAAGGAATATACCCTAGCCACCTTCTTAGACGTAGAAGGAGCTTTCAACAATGTCCTAACTGAATCCATCGCTGAATCATTGCAGACTTCGGTGTTGAGAACTACATTAGAAGGTGGATAATATCCATGCTAAGTAATAGGAGGATTCAATCAAAGTTAGGATATTCAACGTGTACCAAATATGCCAGCAGAGGAACACCTCAAGGAGGTGTATTGTCTCCTCTCCTATGGCTTTTGGTCATGAACAGCATTCTGGTGAAATTCGAGAGCAGTGGAGTGAAAGCGGTTGCGTACGCCGATGATTTGGTCATTCTAGTTTCAGGAAAATTTCCAAGCGTGATCAGTGAAATCACTAATATGGCTTTGAAGAAAGTAAGCACCTGGGCTGCGAGCTGCGGACTAGGTGTTAACAGCAACAAAACCGAGTTGATGCTTTTCACCACCAAAACCAAGGTACCACCCTTCACTCTACCTCGGTTGAACGGACAAGCACTATCATTGTCTTCCAGTGCTAAATATTTGGGTGTAATACTAGATACCAAATTAAACTGGAAGATTAACATCGAAGAGCGGGTAAGAAAGTCGTGTGTCGCCTTCTACGCCTTCTGCAATAAAACATTCGGCAAAAAGTGGGGCCTCCAGTCAAAAATGATAAAATGGACATACACGGCGGTTGTAAGACCGATACTGGTCTACGGTTCCATTGTGTGGTGGCCCGCTCTCACCAAAGCCTACATAGTAAACAAGCTTATAAAGGTGCAGAGAAATGCTTGCGTAGGGATATCAGGGGCAATCAGGTCCTGTCCAACGGATGCACTCAACGTCATCCTGGACCTTCTTCCGATTGACCTCTTTATCAAATATCAGGTGTCCTGCAGTATCTTGAGACTCAAAGAAATAGGCTGCTGGAAACCTAGATCTTACGGGCACTGCAACCAAACAAGCCTGATACCATCAGACATCCTATCCACAACCACCGATTACTGCATCCCTACCCTAGACACCTCAAAGAAGTTTAGAGTCTTGCTCCCGTCAAGAACCGACTGGGAGGAAGGCGTTGTGACGGAAGACTTCGACACAATTATCTTCACGGATGGTTCGAAGATGGAATGCGGTGTTGGGGCAGGTGTCTTCTGTGAATCTCTTGAAATTTCAAAAACCTATAGACTTCCCGATTTTGCTAGCGTGTTCCAGGCAGAATTGTTGGCGATAAGGGAAGCTTGCACAGCCCTTACAAATATCCGCCAGAACCAAAATGTAGCTATACTAACAGACAGTCAGGCAGCTATTAAAGCCATTGATTCAGCTTTATCATCCTCTAAACTGGTCCAGCAATGTAAAGAGGCCCTAAAGGAACTGGATATGAGCGTCACTCTTATCTGGATACCGGGCCATAGGGGCTATGAGGGTAATGAGAAGGCAGATGAGCTAGCTAGGCAAGGATCAGCCCTTCACAACTCTCTGGCAGTGAGAGTATATGCTCCTCTTGGAGTTGTGAAGGGCAATATCCTGACCAAATACACATCAGAAGCAAATCATAGGTGGAGTAGTTTAACGAGTTGCGTTATATCCAGGAACATATGGCCCACCTATAACAAACCAAAATCAATCAATTTAATTTCCAAACCAAGGCATGACATAGCCAGGATTGTCGCTACCTGCACAGGGCATTGGCCTGTAGGGGAGCATGCGGCAAAATTGGGTATACCACATAACTCTTTCTGCCGTAGCTGTGAGAACCGGGATGAAAAAGAAACAGTCCCACATTTTCTATGCCATTGTCCGGCCCTGGCCAGGAAAAGAGCACTCCACTTGGGTAAGGAATTCTTCAACAGTATTGAGGAACTCTCAGAATTCAAGATCAAAGATTTGATCTCATACCTAAATAGCACAAAGTGGCTTTAACCCCCTCCCCCCTTATTTCTCCATCACTAAATGGTACTATGAGATAATAGGCCGTAGGGTAGGAGAATAAAATTACATTTTATATTTTACATAGGACTGCACGTGCGGAACGTGCACCATCCATAGCCCATTTTCAAATCCATTCAGAATCTCACGAGGTATGGTATCAAAACGGCGCACTCAGCGCTAATTGTGTCCTGCGCGAAGCAGGACAGCCATTTCTACCTACCTACCTACCTAAAAGCTTTACGTTTAGCGTTTTTTAGGTTAGATAAATGCTTATTGTACCACGGAAGCTTTGGATGTGTATTTGATTTTGATTTACGAGCACAAGGTATAAATTTAGAAAAACCTTCAAATATTATAGAAGAAAAGCGGAGATACATTTTTTTAAAGATTTAAATTTAGAAATTCATTGAACCAATTAAACTTAATTAGAAAATTATTCAATTCAATAAAATTTGCCTTCTTGAATTAAAACTTGTTGAATGATAATTAGAAACTGGACTAGAAAAAATATACATTTCAATTTCAATAAATAATTCTTCATTATGTATAGATTCATTTAAGAGAGAAAAACGAACATTTGAAACTCTAGAACTTAAGAGATCATTACAAATAAAGACCAAGTCTAATATTTTATTTAAAAAATTATGAATTCCATTAATTTGAATACGATTTAATGCATAAAGAGAATCAATAAAAATAAATTCATAATCTTTTATGAAATTACTAGCTATTAACATTTCATCACAATCAGACCAATTCCATTCTATATTTGATAGATTAAAATCGCCGAGAACACATACATACATTATCAAATTCTGAGCAGTTATTATTAATATATTCTATATTCATAACATGTTTTTCATAAATATCTAAATTACTTCTTGGAGCAATATAACTAACTATAAAGTAAAAAGAAATATTTTGAGTTGTATATAAATTAATTGAAATACAAATTTGTTCCAAATTAGATTGAAGCAAAGTAACTTCTTTACAAGTAAATGAATTTGACGCTATTCTAAGGATACTTCGCGTTTCGCGAAGTCTTTAGGCAGAGGAAGTGTTTTTTTTTTATAATTTTTCGAATAAGACGATGGTTTTTTAAATAATTGCTGACACATTGATCACTTCGATTTTTTCTTCGGGCTATAGCAAAGCATTAAAGACCTTTAGAGCAATAAACATCTATTCTTGCCCAAACATTTTTTTTTGCCCATTTCTGTTAACACTCAAATAAGAACAATTCACTTATAAATTTTACCGTTTTTCCGAAAAAAATGTACGCACTTCACAAAACAACGTCGACTTATTCACTGCTTCTAATCTAATGACCCGATTTATTTTCGCATATTCTTGACTCAATTAACAATTTGTCATAAAAGTGTCGTAAGCTACGAGTAAATCTCTCCTATACCCAAATTTTATATTTTGTTGTCAACAAAATAGTCCCTCATTTCCCATAGTTGTTTTTTTTTCTAATCCATCATGTAACGGGAGAAATATCAATTTTACTTTTCGAAAATGCCTGCTTCTAACCTTATGACCGGCAGTGTATGTTCTTCAGTTTTAAAAACGATTACTGATTTGTTTTCGAATCAAAAACCTCTAAATTATTTATTGTTCTTTTTTGTTAAATTTTGTCCAGTTTCCATGTCATTCGACACCACTGTCCGTCGACCACTATACCGCTGAAAAGACAATTATTTGAAATGTGCCAATGTTGGGACAGAACTGCAGAACAAAATTGCAAATGAGGTGGAACAAACATTTTCATTTCAAATTTCACCGTCAACGCTCGTCGCTCTTGACGTCCGCGTCGTCGTCGGTCGTCACTCGTCGACAATACTACCGCCACCGCCATCGCCACCGCCTCCAGCCGCTGCTACCGCCCTCTGCTGCCACCAACAGTCACTCATTAAAATATGCCAACGTTGTAAATTTGTAATATTTATTTATAGATCTAACTGCAAATGAGTTGGGGATTGAAATTCAGTGTGAATTTGGAAAATATACTGAAAATACCGTTGTGTGAATTTATTATTTGTTTTTTCTTCTATTTTAATTTGTTGGGTTTGGAGATGGAAATGATGAGGAAAGGGACAGACAGGCAGAGAGAGAGAGCAGTAGGTGCAATAAATAATGAATTTCAAAATGATTGCGGACAGGAATTTTGATATGAAAATATTATAATACAGAAAACATCACCATTATCATCATCACGATAAGAATTCAACTTCATTTGCATGTTTTACAACACAAATGATTATGAGTATGATTTTATGATTATAATGCACATCCTCGTACTCATACGAATATTTAAAAGAGTACATATCGATTTATGGAATCTGATTTATTTGGTGTACGTAGGTCTACACATATAAATTAATATTGTATTGTCTGGTAATACAAAATAAAAACAATACAATATTTGCAAACATGTTTATAAATTTATGACAATCAATAAATTTTATAATTATCTCAACATTAAATAATGAACGGTTCGTTAAACAATAAAAAAAGGGTTTATTGAGTTTTGAAGAGACAAACAACGAAATGTAATCAAATGATATTTTAAAGTTTTCAATTATAAATTTAATAATGAAATGCGGTTTTATGTAGATAGTACTTTAAAATTGTTTGTAGGTATAGGACTTTAGAAACGTTAATTTCTGAATTTAATGGTGAACAGGAATGCGTTTCTAGGTAAAGGATTTAATAATTAGAGATTTAAAATTCGAATAGCTCGCTATTTGGACAATTGACACTTCAGAATCTGTCATTATTTGACATTTAATAAATACAAACACATCATTTCTAAATGAAACCATACAAAGTTCAACAACGCTTTGAGATTATTGAAATAGAAAAACAAAATTGGTCCACAGGCTTTTCTCAAAACCCACGCCTGTCTGCCAACTCCTACTCTCACCATTCTGTGGTGAACAATTCGTACGAGTACTTCAACTGGAGACTGGATTTTAACACGACTAGAAGGTTGTTCAGGGAAGCAAACGAGAAACTGGCACCTCTCCTTTTATTTAGACAGCAGCGGGGGATTTCTGAAGATGGAATCAATGGTGGTGTCTACAGTTGCAGTAAGGTTGAACTACTTAGGGAATACCTCATGGGACTTCTACAACATATTCTCAGTTCAGGCCTGTAAGGAGCGATTGTGTCGGATGCTGACCTTGTAGTTCAAATCAAGGACATGGTTCTTTAGGTACAAGGTAGTGCATCAGGGTTACTTCCTGACCAAGTAAGGATAAGTAAAGTTGCAAAGCACCAATAAACCTCTGGTACGGACGGATAACCCACTCAAACGATTTAAGGACAAAGAACTTCGAATTTTCACGTGGAATGGTAAAAGCAATAGGATGGGCCGGGCTAAAAAGAGAATGAATGAATCTGCGATGCATACCAAGGGGACTGTTACCAAGAACACAAGAACGCCTATTTGGATGCGGCTTATTCATTGGAGCCCGACTTAGGTAACAAATCTTGAGCTATAGGTGCATCAACAAGTGTCTTAACTGCAACATTACAAACAATTGGCAACACGCCTCCACATAAGAGAAGGATGACAACACCAAAGATATTTTCTTCGAGCTCTTAGACATAGCATATGAGCAGTGTCCTAGCTACGATATTAAAATTGTATTGGAAGGTTTTAATGCCAAGCTAGGTAGAGAAGACTTCTTTGGTGGAATAATGGGGAAGAACAGCCTGCACGATAACACTTCCCATAACAGAATCAGGCTCATCAATTTTGCTGCGGGACGAAACGACACGGTAGCCAGTATCAGTTTTCCACACCTCAACATCCACAAAAGGACTTGGAGCTCTCCAAATTAATCTACCGTCAACCAGATTGGCCGTATTCCGATCGACGCTAGACACGCTTCTACCAACATTGATGTCCAAAATTTCAAAGGAGCTAACATCGACTCGTGAAACTACCACAATGTATCGGGTGATTTTTTTGAGGTTAGGATTTTCATGCATTAGTATTTGACAGATCACGCGGGATTTCAGACATGGTGTCAAAGAGAAAGATGCTCAGTATGCTTTGACATTTCATCATGAATAGACTTACTAACGAGCAACGCTTGCAACTCATTGAATTTTATTACCAAAATTAGTGTTCGGTTCGAAATGTGTTTCGCGCTTTACGTCCGATTTATGGTCTACATAATCGACCAAGTGAGCAAACAATTAATGCGATTGTGACCAAGTTTCGCACTCAGTTTACTTTATTGGACATTAAACCAACCACACGTATGCGTACAGTGCGTACAAAAGAGAATATTGCGTCTGTTTCTGAGAGTGTTGCTGAAGACCGCGAAATGTCGATTCGTCGTGTTATTCGACCACATGGAAGATTTTACGCAAAGATCTTGGTGTAAAACCGTATAAAATACAGCTCGTGCAAGAACTGAAGCCGAACGATCTGCCACAACGTCGAATTTTCAGTGAATGGGCCCTAGAAAAGTTGGCAGAAAATCCGCTTTTTTATCGACAAATTTTGTTCAGCGATGAGGCTCATTTCTGGTTGAATGGCTACGTAAATAAGCAAAATTGCCGCATTTGGAGTGAAGAGCAACCAGAAGCCGTTCAAGAACTGCCCATGCATCCCGAAAAATGCACTGTTTGGTGTGGTTTGTACGCTGGTGGAATCATTGGACCGTATTTTTTCAAAGATGCTGTTGGACGCAACGTTACGGTGAATGGCGATCGCTATCGTTCAATGCTAACAAACTTTTTGTTGCCAAAAATGGAAGAACTGAACTTGGTTGACATGTGGTTTCAACAAGATGGCGCTACATGCCACATAGCTCGCGATTCTATGGCCATTTTGAGGGAAAACTTCGGAGAACAATTCATCTCAAGGAATGGACCGGTAAGTTGGCCACCAAGATCATACGATTTGACGCCTTTAGACTATTTTTTGTGGGGCTACGTCAAGTCTAAAGTCTACACAAATAAGCCAGCAACTATTCCAGCTTTGGAAGACAACTTTTCCGAAGAAATTCGGGCTATTCCGGCCGAAATGCTCGAAAAAGTTACCCAAAATTGGACTTTCCGAATGGACCACCTAAGACGCAGCCGCGGTCAACATTTAAATGAAATTATCTTCAAAAAGTAAATGTCATGGACCAATCTAACGTTTCAAATAAAGAATCGATGAGATTTTGCAAATTTTATGCGTTTTTTTTTTTAAAAAAGTTCTCAAGCTCTTAAAAAATCACCCATTTGCTCTTCCGGTTTTTAGAACTAAGGTAAGGGAGATGCTTGGAAAAAATAACAACGTCGGTCGGTTACATTCACAAAAGATCGCCAAATGCTTCTTCGAGGGATTTATAACTAACCTCTTTCGAAGTTATCTGCCACCAACGCAATGCCTCAAGAACCAGTGGTAACATTGCCAAGATGCAATCAGAGAATCCGCCTCTGCGTGCTGCGTTTCCAACAGCCACCAACAAGAAACCCCTGGTTTGATGAGAAATGTTGGTAGGCAAATGCAGCCAAAGAACAGACACACAAAGTGGCTTAGCACAGAAGGACAAGAGCTTGTGACGAGCTCTATGCACAAGGGTACCAGACACGAACCGAAGCCGAAGAAAGACGATCAGGGGAACATCGTAGTAGTACTGCAGTCTATGCTGAGAATGTAGAAAGACCATTTCTGCAAACTATATACCAGTTAGTACCATTTAACTATCTGGCGATGCAGATAGCTATGTGTCGTTTGAAGTCCAACAAAGCTGTTGAAGCTGATGGCATCGCTCTCAAATTATTCAAAGCAGAAGGCTAAAGGTCTGAAAAAATCTCACCGATGCGTTTGATTTAAAAAAAGAGAAGAGGCGTTGCACTGAGGTAGGACTTCTTCAACAACGTTCTGAAAAGAATTGTGCAAAACTTAATCGTCAACACTAGAGGCACAATCCAAAGGTATGTCCCATTACTCAGATACACCAATGATGTTGACATAGTTGAAAGATCAAAGCGTGAAGTCAGTGGTGCGTTTTTGAGTATTGCGGCAGAAGCAGAGGAGATGGGTTAAGTGATCAATCATAGCAATACCAAGTATACGCTTTGTCCACCTAGACACCGCTTTAAATTCAGACAACTACAACAGCGCTGAAATGAAAGTTAAGTTCTTCTCGGGTATCTTAAGTAACCCTCTATTAGACACTTATCATCGCGGTGGTCACGGACACGAATAAGTAGTTATCCAGCCCCATTTTTATTAAAGTTTGCACGCGTTTTAAATTAAAGCTGTTAAATTCTTCCCTTTAACAGAACTTGAATGTCTTCAACATCCTAAATATTAAAGTTTTATCCTTGAATTCTGGTGTACATTTGCATAGCATGTTCTTGTTCTGTTTAATCAAAACTATGTACATCAACTTTTGGAAACATAATTTACTGCAAAACTTTTATGTCAATTAAAAAGAATAGAATCTGATTTAAGTTTGTGAAAATAAAGTACAACAACATGAAATATAGACTACATTATGAATTAAGTAGATACAAGGGATCACTTTATATACATAGGTTCCCTCCATAGACCTAGACTTGAAAGTTCCAGACTTGCCTGGTAATGGCATAGCACTATATTTATGGCATGATATCTACAGCCATAAAATAGAACATAATAGTCGCATAACTACTGTCTGTGTTTTGCTTATTAAAATAAATCCAATTAATTTATTAAGTTTATATTTTGTTGCTGCTGATGCTGCTCCTGCGACGACAGTGCGACACAAGGACATCTCCACGAAAAGAAGCTTTTGGTTTCTTGGTGCGAAGAACGTGGTGCGCCATCTGTTATTTTCCTCTTGGGTTTTTTAGCGCACTTAAATTTAACTACTTCAAATATAATTTTGCAAATGAGCCTGTCTTGTGACTGGTGAGTTGGTAGCTGGGGTGCAATAAATGAGTCGCGTCATTAGGACAACATTTAAATAAAGTGAGGGAAACAAAAAACAAAAACAATAAAATTATATCAAAATTTTCTTCTGTTGAAAATGGATTTTTATTTTCTTCATTTTTATTTTTGCTATAAAGAGAAAGTGCTTTGATTTCTAATTAATATAAATAATTTCTAAAAAGATATTGTACTAGAAGCAGAATGGTGTTGACGCTTTGCTTAACATTAACATATTTTGGATTTATAATCTCCACTGACTTTAGCAAAGTCTTTGACAAAATATCCCACTGACTTATACTCTTTAAGCTTTCAACTCTTGGTTTTTAACCGATTTTGTTGCAATGGATTTCTTCTTACTTAGAAGGTCTTGTTTATAATGTCAGATGCGCTCTCTCCTATCCCTTTCTTGCTACCTTTGGGGTACCACAAGGTAGCCGCTTAGACTCTTTCCTCTTTATAATCATGATTAATGAGATGGAGTTGATTTCTAAATATTCCCATATCTCACTTTACGCTCTGATAACACAAAATTTGTCAAGTCCATTACGTCGATGTATGGTTCTAACCTTATTCACCTAGATCTAGATAGTTTCTCAGTCTGGTATAGAAAAAACTACTTAGACCTAAATATACCCAAATTTTAGTCAATTACTTTTTTTACGAAAGCGAATAAGAACTTTACACCATCAATACTTTTCCCATAACCAACCTCTTCTTTCTGTTAAGGTTATTCACGACCTTTGGGTTATATGTGACAAGCACTTATGTAATGTCATTGCTCATATAGATGATAAAATACTAAAGCCAACTCAGTGCTCGATTTTCTAAAACGTTATTCAATGAAATGTTTTACCTCTACGTTACCCTCTCTGCATCACCTAGCTTTATCAGTATGCTCCTTGTATGGACCCCCTACCAAGACGTCAATTTTTACAAGACTTAAAAGCGTTCAAAGACGTTTCCTTTGATTCACTCTTCGAGGGCTACTTTCGCATGATACCCTGATCCTTCCTCCATATCAAAATCGCCTCAAATTAATTAATCTCAAAACTCAGGAAGACCGTAGGCAGATATCTGACATCTTGTTCATCCATCGGCTGCTTTCTGAATCTTTGGAATGATGGTTAGTGTGTAGGGCTGTCATGCCAGAGGTTTTGGGTCCAATCCCTTCCTATGTCATATAAAGTTTTTTTTCACGGGTGCTGCCTCTTGCGAGGAATTGACAAATTCTCCAAGAATAATTCTTGTCATGAAAAGTGCTTTCTCAAATTAGCCGTTCGTGGTCGACTTAAAACTATAGATCCCCTCCATCTCTGAGAACATTACTCGCAACCAGGAATGGTTGAGAGTTATAAGTGACTAGGACCTAGTTCTGAACCGACTGTTACACCAACTAATTTATTTATTTAACCTTTATAACTGCATCTTTCTTAACATAAACCCCCGTTATTTGACAAAAACTCACCTCTTTTACCTTATGGCTCAAATGAACCCAATAATAATAAATTCAATCTTTTTTGATTTCAATGTAAACACTTCTTGCCTAAGGCATCGTCTTCAAAACCTTTAACCAGCATCAACTTCAGCTTTAAGTTACTTAATTCTTAAGTGAAATTCAATAAAATAAAATTTACATCTGTCATATTAACAGCTGTCATATTCACATCTTTTATATGGATAGCTGTCATCTTGACATTTGTTATGATGTCAGTTGATACCTTGTAATTTGGGTTATAGCCAGTCATGTTGACAACTGTCATATAAACGTCTACCATATTTGGTCAGTTTATAAATATTTCTAAGATTTTTGATAGTTTCGTGAGCATAGATTTGACAGATTATAGGAGGATTTATTTATTCTCACCCAGGAGTCAAATTAGCTTTGTATTTCATTTCAGTAATTAAATCCAAAACGAGACATTTGTATGTTTATAAATATTTCTGAGAATACAGAAATTCCTTTTTCGATGTCACTCTTGTCGACAGCTGTCACTTATCATTTTGTTGAATCTGACAATTTTACAGCTGTCATGTTGACACCTTTTTTGTTAGGTAATAGCTGTCATGTTTAAATTTGACACATTGATAACTGTCATGGTCTAGCATATTGCCATCCTTAATTTCGACATCTGTTATCTAAAGCTGTCATATTTTCAAGCCAGCATATTTTGAACTCTCCTGTTTTGACAGCTTTCCCGAAAAAATGCAAATATTTTGGAAGTTTAGGGATTTATTGACAAAAAAAATAAATTGAAAAACGTTTCCAGTAAACCAATAAGTCAAGGACCACGTATGTTAAAGTCCACACATATTGACATTACGCACTCAAATATACAAACATATCAAAAAAGCAATTTCTTAAACCCTTCGAACACAAAAAAAAGGATTTTTCATGCAACCAAATATACACAAATCGAATGGCCTGGTCTGTCGAAAACAAGGACTTTTTGGTCATTTTCCTGTTCCAGTTCATCTATTGTGCTGTATTGTTTGAATTGTTTGTACTATCTCCGCACTGTCCTGTCCTGCTTAGTTCCCTGACCAACTATACTGACATTATGCATGAACGACTTGAAAAACTGATCTGCTGCCAAATATCAATGAACGGGCTTGATTCTTTGTTGAAGGGATAGTTAATGGTTTTTTTTGTCTTCCTTTTTTTTAAACTTCGAATTGCACGTTTTTGTGGCTTGTTGCTTTCGAAATCAGTGTCCACGTTCTTGTTCTGCCGTGTATGCCAGGTGACACGTTGTTCTATGCATCTTTCTCTTTGTTTGGTTTTCAACCATTTCAGTTTTTTGTTTGGTTTTTTGAATCCACCCTTTCTCTGGCGACCACGACTGATTTGAAAACTCTCGTGTTATTGGTGTATTCAAACGTAAATTACCTGGAAAGTACGTGACGTTGAATTGGGGATTTTGGAACGAATACTGAATGGTTTTTTTTCTGTTCCAATGTCCACACCGCCGCCGCTGCCATAGCCGACCAGGTCCAGGTACCATGAGGACCAAATTACTGAATCTTCTTTGTTTTGATGTTAGTTTTTCGTTTCGTTTCGTTTCTTTTTTTTTCTGTTGTATTGAAGATAAAAAGGTTCAAAAGGTAGAAAGTTATGTCTATAGGTATGGTTTTTGGTGTATTTTTCGAGTTGCGTCTTTGGGGTTAGAAAATGTTTTGAAATCACGTAAGAGACAATATACGTGTGTGATTTGAATCGTTAACTATTTTAAGGGTTTTATACTTTTACGAATATTGCTAATCCTCTATTCGAAACGGGGCACGTTCAATTTTTGGGTGCCAACATTATTTTTCAATTAAATGAATGAAATAATGGTAATTTGTAACGAATAAAATAATTCAATATACATAACCCTACATTGGTGGAACTTGTTACTGTTTTGGTTCGTGGAGAAAGTATAGAAATTTTCAGAAAAGGGATTCTTTCCTTGAAGGCTTAAAAGGTTAATGTGTCTAATGGATTTTTGATTTTTACTTTTTGGAAGTACACTATATTGACACAAAAAATAAGTTTTTGAATTTATTTTAAGGAAAGATAATGGTAATTCAGACACAATTTTAAATTGCTACTGACACTATCCTGATATTGAATCATTTTGACAGTAACAATTTTTTCTAGACCAATTGCATCTCCTTCAGAAGAGTTTAACATTATTGGTATAAGGCTACAACTATGGGATAACTGACGCTATTTTATACTATAGATCTATTACGGTTTTGTCAATTTTCAATATGATAAATTGGTTTTATCGTTGTCTCAATCAAAAAGGTTGATAAACTGTAAACGTGCTTCAGATTTGATATCTATTATGAGTTGTTCAAATTAACAATATTTGTACTATGGCTGTCAAAATTATTGTTCGGTAATGAATTTTCAGTCAAATGCATATTCCTTGTTGATATAATATAAGCATAGCTTCTATAAAACTATTCTGAAGAAGATAATATTTTGGAGCAAGCACTATAACATTTCGAAAATTAAAGTAAACTCTTTTAAATGCATCTAGGTATTCCTTTAGAAATAGCTATTTATTAATAATTTATTTTTAGATATGAATAATAATTTGAACTGTCAATTTCTTGACACAGTTCAAAAATCAATTTAAAACTCGATCGAATAACTCTTGGTTTATCTTTGAAACTTTGTTTTTGACACATTTAGAACTCGAGCATTTTTCCACTTTCTATAATTTCCTTAGAATCTCGTTGTAAATTTACTATTGAGTTTTAAGGAGTCAAATCTCGGTTTTATAAAACGAAGTTTTAGCTATTAATTTTATTTTTATTTTTAATATCATCTGGATGTTTTTTATTTTCATTATGATTAACTTTCCATAGGAAGTTATTGTAATCGGTCTGATTTGTCGAATTGAAAATGTTGACATTTCTCAACGTTTCAAGGTTCTTAGAGTCGAAATAAAAAATTTTTAGAGAGATGTATGTGCGTGCGTGTGTACATAAGTACTTTCGTACGACCGTACTTCCGTACGTTCGGGAAGTTTTTGTCGTCGTCTATAGCTCGAGAAATATTATGGCTGAATCACAAACACACTTCAGCTTCGGCTTCGTCTGCGTTACGGTGGGCCTGCTTTTAGGTTGCTTTGAATGACATTTCTATTATTTCATCCCTCCAAAGAGCAAATATTTTGTATGTTGACATTTTTTTACAGCTCTTGAGCTGTCAGACAAAGCAAATGTTCGGAAAATTGAAATAGAGCTTCCGTTTGGAGTAACATTACGTTACATTACGTTACATTACGTTACATTACGTTCTTTTCCTTACGAAGCTCCATTGTGATAGCATGCATTAAATTCCTATGGCTGAACTCGTAAACGTCAGGCGAATCCAAAGCTGAAGCGTGTTTGTGATTCAGAAATCAATTATCTGAACATTTGCTTTTGAAATAATGTTTTTAACATCTGGTAAAGTTTTGAGAAAAATCGAATTGACAGTTTTTTGTATCTATATATATAAAAATGAATTGCTGTTCGTTAGTCTCACTAAAACTCGAGAACGGCTAAACGGATTTATCTTATTTTAGTCTTGAAATGTTCGTGGAGGTCTAGGGAAGGTTTAAAAGGCGAGAAAAAATCGAATAATTTCCGGGAAAACCCTAAAAACAGCCCTTTTCTATTTCCCATACAAACGTTTTCTAGAGTCAGTTTGAACTTTATTGCTATTCAATAAAGTTCATATAAAATTATAATCTCACTGTTGTCTAAGCAATTTAGGCGTGTTCCTAACGTCAAAGAGTCAATTTCAAAGTCAAAGTTCAAATTCAATCATATCTATGAAAATAGTCCTCGCGCTTTGGAGAATCTAATGTCGCGTTCCGAAAATAATTAAAAGTGAATCGCGAACGCGACAAAAAATGTAATAAACTATTAATAGTACTGATTTCCAATTAATTTGGTCGGCTTCGCGAAACTTAACTTTAGCTAACTTCAGTTGTAACTGTATCAGATTATTTTTTTAAGTTTGATAAATCTTAAGTTTTGTCACAAACAAAAACAAATAAATAAAAAACACGGAAAAAAGTATTACGATTAAAGATATTGAGTTACGATCATGGTTACGATATTCTATGAGTGCATCCCTCTATCTTTGTGAGTGGCGATTACCGCTACGTGCGCGAGAACTTTCCTTACTTTTGTGATCCTTTGTGATAGTGACATTCCAAGTAGTGTGTTCTTTTTTTGTTGATATTTTGTGATAGTGACACTTTACTGTTAAGTTACTGTTAAGTGAGGGAGAAATTTTCCCACTTTGATTAATTACGTTACGATGCCGAGGAGAAGACGACCTGACTTAGGTCGTCGCAGTCAATCAAATGTGCGAAGAGCTACCTCACGTGCTAACCGCACTGATGACCAGAGAGAGACAGATCAAGAAAATAGTCGTAAGCTGTGAACAGTGGATCTGGTGGAATTTATTTCCTTGATGATCCCGGAGGAACCGGAAAAACGTTCTTAATTTCATTGCTTTTGGTGATGATCAGATCGCGAATTGATGTTGATCTAGCGTTGGCTTCATCTGGAATAGCTGCGACTCTGCTAGAAGGCGGACGAACTGCGCATTCTGCCTTGAAATTACCATTAAACATGCAAATATCCAAAACACCAATTTGCAACATCGCCAAAAATGGCGCAATGGCCAAGATCCTACATTTATGCAAATTAATTGTTTGGGATGAATGCACAATGGCCATAAGAAGTCACTGGAGGCGCTGAACAGAACATTGAAAGATCTTCGTGACAACCAAAATATTTTTGGTGGGGCCATGATTCTGTTGTCAGGTGATTTTCGTCAGACTCTTCCAATTAGT
Organism: Eupeodes latifasciatus; assembly: GCA_920104205.1. NCBI lineage: Eukaryota > Metazoa > Arthropoda > Insecta > Diptera > Syrphidae > Eupeodes > Eupeodes latifasciatus. The sequence goes on from OV049924.1 coordinate 369,774,341, forward strand.
CCCCGATCAACTGTTGCTGATGAACTAAATGCATGCCTAAAATCATCGAATTTGTGGCAGTACGTAAAGACACTCCAATTAATAACTAACATGCGAGTATGTTTGCAACATGATGAAACTGCAAATGTGTTTGCGAAGCAGTTGTTAGATATTGGAAATAATAAAGTTGCAATGGACACCTCGACCGGATTCATCACATTACCCACAGATTTCTGTCACATCACAGATTCAAAAGAGGAACTTATTCAGCGTGTTTTCCCAGATATACATAGCGCAAAAGTTCAATAACCATAACTGGCTGGGTGAACGAGCAATATTGGCAGCGAAAAATAAAGATGTCGACGATCTCAATGCGACCAATCAGAATTTTCTTCCAGGACAGTTGGTTTCCTTCAAATCAGTCGACACCGTTATGCACCAGGATGACGTAGTCAACTATCCCACGGAGTTTTTAAATTCACTGGAATTGTCTGGATTACCACCTCACAATTTGCAGTTAAAAGTAGGATCAGTTGTCATCATGCTGCGTAACAATAATCAACCTCGACTATGCAATGGAACAAGACTGGCTGTGAAAAAGCTGATGAATAACGTCATTGAGGCAACAATCATAATAGAAAAATACAAAGGAGAGGATGTCTTGATCCCGCGAATACCGATAATTCCAACGGATTTACCATTCGATTTTAAACGCTTACAATTTTCAGTACGTCTGGCCTTTGCGATGACAATAAATAAATCGCAAGGACAGTCTTTAGAAGTTTGCGGAATCAACTTGGAGTTTCCCTGTTTCGCGCATGGACAATTATACGTCACGTGTTCGCCCGTCGGTAAACCGTCTTCTTTGTTTATTTACGCACCACAAAACAAAACAAAAAATTAAGTTTATGAGAAAGCTTTAAATTGATTAACAAATTGTATCATCATAACAGTGTGTGTCTGTTAATAAAAATTTAAACCTTATAAATAGCCAGTATTTCAGGAAAACTCTGTTTTTTAAGTAAGCAACATGATGTGTCGAAAATAATAATAAAACTTCATGCTTAATTAAAAAATCAATACGTTTTTTTTTTGTTTTGAAATTAATTTATACAAAAGTTTAGGTCTTTTATTTATCGATTGAGGCAGTACTAAGTCTGCCGGGTCAGCTAGTAAAAAATAAAAACCTAAACAAAATAAATTTAAGTATAGAAAAATAGATTTTCGACTCAAATATCTTTTCAAAACTTTGAGATATCTTTTAAAAAATATTGTTGTCAACATTAAGTAACATTTTGAGAAAAATCGAATTGACAGTTTTTTTTACAAAAAATAAAAAGCTTAAAAAAATTAATAAAAGTTAGTAAAAATAGATTTTCGACTCAAATATCTTTTCAAAAATTTGAGATTATGGCTTCAAACTACTTTTATTTTATAAGAAATATTGTTTTCAACATTCGTTAAAATTTTGAGAAAAATCGAAATGACATAAAATCGAAAAAAAAACATAAAAAGCAAACTTAGTAAAAATTTACTTTCGACTGAAATATCTTTTCAAAAATTAAAAACATTGGCTTCAAACTTATTTTATCTCACAGAAAATATTGTTTTTGACATTCAGTAAATTTTTTATAATTGTCCAACAGTCCGTTTTTTTCATAAAAAAAAAAAAAATAGTACACAAAATTGTTAAAACTGATGTGCAGTTCTCGATATCTCGAGAACAATAGAAGATATTGACTTTTAAGAAATGCTACTAAAATTGGTAAAAATTGGTTTTCGACTAAAAATTTTGTTTACAAAACTAGATTTTGAAATCAAACTATTTCATCATATTCAATATATTGTTGGTAATTTTTAAACTCTTTTTCAGTATTGTTTGCTTTTGACATGTTTATTTGGTTTTAATAAATTTTCAATGAAATGCTTACTGTGGAGCTTTAGCATTGTTAAGTTACATAATATCCGCTGTAAGAATGCCCATAGACCTTCTGTCTTCAGACATTCTGTCCATAGACTTGATGTCTGTATGATTATCGTGTCAAGGTGCAGGGGTCGCGGTGTTGAGGTAGTCTTTGGGTGATGACGATGAGTAAGCAACGCAGATTGTACGCGCCCATAATCAATTCACTATTAAATCGTATTGAACATTAAATATTAAATGAAATGTGTATACTTTTATTTCAATGGGTACTGCGACTTGTAGTCCAATGCGTTTCACCAAATACGACAATGGGACTGTGATCAGTTAGAATCTGTCGTAACTTTTTAAGAATATTAACCATGGCTCAATACAAATTTTCCTGCGCTGTAGTATTAAGAGTTTTTGGAGGTAGGTTTTTTTAAGATATTTAAGATCACTGCAATTGTCGACCACTTGTTATTCATTATTGGTTTGTTATTGAACAGGCTCCCTTAGGGAAGTCTAAACTGCCTTCTATTAGATCCACCAATCTTTCAAGATGAATTGTACTGCTAAATTATGTAAGTTTAAATTTAGTCTTTAAATAATAAGACAGAAAAATTCACAACTTTTTCGATATTGACGTCGTAAGTTCATTGAGTCTGTGTGACCAGTTTCTGACTTAAGTCCTTTTTTGCCTAACATTAAAGACTCTTACCCCTAAGCGCAGAAAACACACTTTAAAGCTAAAAGAACGATTTATTTTGTACACACTTCAAACGTCAATAGGTAGGTACTACTCACAATAGATTTTTGTCGTTATTCACAATTGATAAAAAGTAAATCAAGTCATTATTTATTTATTTAATTTATTAATTATATATATAACTATTAAAAGTTTAAATCTTTAACAAAATTTTAAATTAAAAAAAAATTTTTGATTTGACTTTACAATTTAAATTTTGAATAATAACAAGATTTGAAATCTAACAAAAATTTATTTTAATGTGATTTATGAGAAGTTTCTTAAAACGTTGGAAGTTGGACTCATCTTTTAATTCTCTTGGCAGTGAATTAAATAGTTTCACTCCTTGATACATTACAGATTTTTGGGTGCTGCTCCGGTTATATCTCTCCAGTCGGAAATCATTTGCAGATCTAAGATTGAATGGTTGCAATTCGCCAACATAAACCAATTTCTCTTGTAGATACTGTGGATAATTGCAAGATTTTATATTAAAAATAAAAATAAGGACTTTCAATATTAGACGCTGATTAACATTTAACCACTATAAAGATTGTAACATAAAGTTTGAAGGGGTATATCTATTACACTTTAAGACAACACGCATAGCTTTATTTTGAAGAACCTGTAGTCTTTGCCTAAGATCTATATTGCACATGTACAGAATTGTAGCACAATAGTCAAAATGTGGCAGAACAATTGTGTTGTAAATCATTACTGCATTTTTAAAGCTTAATTTCTTTCTGATTCTATTTAAAAAACCCACTTTTTTGCTTATCTTCGCGCAAATATAATCCGAATGTTCTTTGAAATTTAAGTCTTTATCAATAATAACCCCTAAATATTTTATGCTTTTGACTTGTTGGATATTTTCTGATCCAATTTGCAAATTAACAATTTCATTTGAATTTAGAATCATGAATTTGGTTTTTGACACATTCAGTTTTAATTTGTTCATACAAGGCCACTGGTAAATTAAAGTGTCATCTGCAAAAAGAACACATTTACACCATTTTAACACTTTGTTAATTTCGTTTATGTAGAGAAGAAATAATTCACCACCTAAATTCGAACCTTGTGGCACTCCAATATTGACACTTCTTTCGCTTGATTCATTTTCTAAAATTTTAGTTATTTGCGATCTTTGGTTTAGGTAAGATTCAAACCATTTCTTCTCAATTCCTTTTACGCCGTAATTCTCCATCTTATCAATTAAAATTACTCTATCAATGGTTTCAAACGCTCTTTTAAAATCCATGAAAATGGCAATTATTTTTCTCCCTTCATCCATCTTTGTTTTCCAGTCGTGGATTGTACTTACTAGAGCTGTTTCACATGAATGCCCTCCTCGAAATCCAGATTGTTGATCTATCAATATATTTTGTGTTTTGACGTGTTGGGAAAGTTGCTTGCTTACTATTTTTTCAATAACTTTTTCCATTGTCGGTAACATATTAACTGGCCTATATTCAAGTGCTTCTCTGGGATTTGGGACTTTTGCAACAGGGACAACAACAGATTTTTTAGGGTTTTGGGAAACACTCCGGATTGTAATGACTCATTTATTATTTCGAAGATTTCATGGCCAACTAAGTCGAAATTTTCTAAAAAAATGGTTGAGTTTATTCCGAAAACATCTTTTTTGTTGTTCATTTCTTTTAAAACACTTTCAAGATCACTAAGGGTAAGGGGTTTGAAAATGAAAACAGATTGTACTAGGCATATAGCAAAATAGAATTATTTATTTCAACGACACTATCAACAAAAAAATCATTTAAATGATTTACTATTGCACATATATTTGTCTCTATTGCACCGTTTATTTCTATTTTCGTTATTTCTTTACGATCATTACCTAAAACTAAATCTTTTATTGCACGCCATAGTCCCTTCTGGTTACCACTATTTAAAGCTATTTTATATTGCACATAATTGTTTTTTGCTTTATTAATACTTTGTTTGTACTTATTTCTAATCAGTCTATATGAGTTCCAGTCTTGATTGCACTTAGTTATCACAGCTTTGTTATACGCATTAATTTTTATGTTTCTTAGAGAGTCTAGATCATTATTATACCATGGTGTTATTCCTTTGTTTCTTACAGATTTAAAAGAAAACATTTCATTCATTACCCGAACTAATTTCGAACATAATTTTTCAGATTTATCAATCGTAATGACTTCTTCAATGATGCAATTTTCTGTCCAAAGTTCTCTGAATTTTTCTTTCTTGTAATTGTTTATTTTGATAAGTTTTTTAGTAGGTACTTTATTAGACTTACTATTATTTATAAAAAAATGTATGGTTTCATGGTCAGATATTTTTAGATTTTTATTTACTTTTACATCAATGTTATCACAGTTGGTTATCACATAATCGATTAGTGTTTCAGAATTTGCTGTTATTCTTGTTGACTCTGTAACTAATTGCTTTAAAGCATTGTCGTTTATAATTTTACAAATTTTACATACATTACATTACACACTACTAAGCACATAAATGTACAGAGTAGAGAACACAGCACCTTGAGCGACTAGACTATATAAGGTGATAACAACACAAGACATTAATACAAGACAGAAGGACAGAAGAGAAAGAACAACAGAAAGAAAGAACACATGACAACAGCACGCGGTAGGTTTCGAGACGGTCCCCCATCTGAGTACTAACCACGCTCACTGATGCTTGATTTCGGTGATCGATGGGAACCGATGCTTTATCAGTGACTAGGCCGTTGCCTTTTACAAATTTTATTTTTATCATTTGAGTTTTGAAGAAAATCTATATTTATATCACCAGCAATAACTATATTATCTGCAAAGCTTACTGTTTCATCTAACCATGAATCAAGACTGTTAACAAAAGTATTCACGGTCGAGCTAGGTGATCTATATGCTGCTATTATTATAAATGGAGTTTTGTCGAACCATACCTTAACATCTGCTATCCACATACAGTAATCTATACTAAATGTGCTGACTGACTCAAATTGTAATTCACAATTAATATAAACTAACACTCCACCAGTGTGTCTTGAGTTTGAATCACAAACAATCATATTATAATTTTGCAATGAATATTCCGATTTATCTATATCACAGGTTATACAAGTTTCTGACAGTACAATTATATCGGGTTTATTTATTGACACTAGCACTTCAATTTCGACAAGATTTTTTAAAACACTTTGTGAATTTAGATATATGCAATTTATTGCTTTTTTTGGTTGCTAAAAGAATTTTCTTTTTTCGTTTTCGATTTTTCGCTGGTACAATACACAGCTATGGCTAAAAGCGTTATGGTTTATGTCCAAATTTAAACTATGAGTTTTGTTCGCAAATGAACAATTAACACAGGTAGGATTTTCAGACTTCATCGTACATTCACTAAGCTTGTGTTCACCAGCACAGTGAGAACAAGTTTGATTTCGAGTGCATTCAGTAGAACGATGGTTAAAACCCAAACACTTGTAGCATCTTCTTACATATAACGATTCAAGCACTCTAAATTTACCCCACCCTATACGTAATCTGCCTTCTTGCATAATTTTTTTGAAAGCTTCGAATTTCACTTCAATAATGGCACAGTAATAATTGTTAATGTTTCTGCCCTTGCTTTGATAAATTACTTTAAAAATAACATCTTCGAATTGTAAATAATCATTTTTTTCTTTAATTTGCTTAACTAATTCTTCTGCTGTAAACATTTTAGGTAAACCAAATATTTTTACTCTAAAATCACGCACTTTTGGAATTTCAACTTGGTAATTATCACCCATTTCTTTTTCTACATCACTTTTAAGCTTTTGAACCGATTGATTATCATCACATACCAACACCACTGCCCCATTATTTCGATTTTTGACTTGGGACACTTGAATGCCTTTTGGATCAATTTTATCCATCAATGCAATTCTTGTGGTGTTTGCATCCTGATTACCAGCTTTTGGTTTAACAACTATAAAAGGATCATGATTTTTTATTTCTTTTAATTTTTCGGCATACGATGGTCTCACTATTTTATCTACTTGGGATGGTCGCCCTAATTTTTTATTTTTACTAGCAACATGTTGCTCACATTTGTTTACATTTTTAATAGATTGTTTCATTTCTTCTATTTTGACACTTTGATTTTTCAGCTCATCATTTATCTCTCTTACACTTTCTTTTACTACTTTCAAACTTTAATTTAATGATATTAGTGCATTTTTACAATCAATACATAATACACATATTAAACTCTTTGTTTCAACTATATTCAATACGTGTTTGTCACCAACACAGCTTGCATGAAAAAAACGACCACATGACCCGCTGCATTGAATTGTTGCTAAATTTCGAGTAGTTTTTTTGCAAAATTTGCAATCGAGATCCATGTTTATTTCAAATTTGATCACCGATTCACACTAACAAACACTTCTTGATTAAACCTCGTTATATTTCAAAATTGTCACTTTACTTTTTGCAATTAATAATAATCAATTTTTAGGAGCCCGACGAGAATGCTGTGCATATCGTTCGGCTCACACACACGTCTTTTTGAAATTATTTATTGATTGATACATTTTACCATTCGTCAATTCTTATTTTTCATCAAAAAATATCAATTTAAAAACCGCACCTAAAAAGCACCTAAAAAGTCAAACAATGAAGAAATGAGTTTTAATAGTGCATTTACAGATCTTACTCGGAGAGGTTTTGTAAGGAGATTTTGTATAAAGTGTTGGTGTAGTATTAAAGCAATATAGGTCTTCTTGCTATTTCCAGCCTTTAATCAACATCAAGAACGTAACTGTTGCAAGGTCTTAAAATTTTCTATAGATGAAATTACAAGATGAGGAACTATAACTAATGTTAGAGATATAAGAGGCCATACAGTTTTTACGACAAATCCGAATGGCTAATTTCAAAAAAACTTTTGCCTGAATAGAAGTGGATATGTAAATTAATTGCATGACGCAGTACTAGAGGAAAAAAGGTTGCCCGAGCAGGGATTAAACCCTGAATTCTGGCTTGGAAGTCGTAGACACACTACCTTTCACGGTACGGGTGTTTGCCATCTCGCATATTTCTGTGGCCACGAGGCAGAACCGCTAAAGTCTGTTTTTAACATTTTTCAGGAGAGCAGTTTGAAGTTTTAAGAAAAAGTTCGCATTTACAAATTGATGTAGAAAAATATTGGATCGTCTGACAGTATTGAAACGAGTATGGATTTAAAGGTATTAAACCATTCTCTTGATCCAAAATTTAAAAACAAATCAAACAGTTTAGTTGTTTTGCCTCGGGAGAAATGTTCATTCAAAATATCTTAAGTCGAGTTAAGCTGTTTTTCCTTGAAGTAAATTGAATTTTTAGTTTGCCAAAGTCCACTTAAGTTGTTTTTCCCTAATTTAATGAGACATTTTGCTCCGCTTAACTCGACTTTAGTTGTTATTTCATAACTATATTGAGTGAGATATGACAACAAAATTTTGAGATAAGATTTTTACACGCTTGAAATCAAAGATACAATCTTGTTTTTGTATTAAAAAAAACACCAATTTATTAAAAATGTCTTACACAATATTGAATAATAAAAATAAACATTACATCAAGATAAAACTATTGAAAAATATAAAATTAACAAAACAAAAAACAACAAAAAAGGTAGAATTCACACTTCGCGATTTTTTTTAATTATTAGAAAAAAGTATCAATATGTATTTAACGTTTTATTAACGTACTAAAATTGAAATTACAAATATTGAGATCATAAATAGTTTCTTAAAGGTATTAGATTTTTTAAGTTTTGCAAATAATCGCAATAGTAATAGTATGGAATAAGGTGAATATAGAAAAATAGCTTTAATTTTCATCATCTTCACTTTCTAAATCAGGATGTGTGTTTAGTGCACTTGAAGTTGTGCGAAGGCTTCGGTAAAACTCATGAAATTCGGGATTAATATATTGCATCAATTCCATAAGATCCTTCTTTTTTTCGGCAGATATATTTGGTGCATCTTCAATAATTTTAGGCTCGCTTAATGAAAAAGTAGAAGATCCTCTTTTTGCCAATGATAATATTTTGAATGGTTCTTCTGGATTCAAAGTCGCTTTATAAAATATTTTTTTACTGTCACTGGTGTATCGAATCCACCTCACGGTGTTCCAAACAAATTTTTCTCCTTCTAAATTAGATCGTTTCCAATTCAAATTGGTTTTTGAGATTTCACAAAAATTGAAAAATTCAGCTTGTTGCATTTCATATACCTTTATTTTGGAATTAATACCACCAATAAACTGGTACCAATCTCTAGGGACACTAATTTCAACATTTGACTTTTTCTTTTTCCTTTCAATTAGGGCATGACAAGAATCGCATTCCATATGAGTATGGCCAGGCTCTAAGAACTTCGATCAATATATTTAATTGATGAATTTTCTTTTAGAAAAAGGAGAAACATAGCAGCCACGAACGAGTTTTTATTTTGGCCAGAGCATGAATCGGTGTAAAATGTTATTTTACGATCACTTGGTGGTAACGACCTAAGGAGTTTAAAAATGCAGGAAGAAATCTCATTCCCACCCCTACGCGCAATACCTTTGTGCCACATATAGCAGCCAGAAAAATTAGTCTCTAAATCATGTACCGTAAGATTGAAAGTCCATAGTTGCCTTTTGTAAAAACTTACGGAGTTGCTTAGAAAAGGCGTTGGCAGACATTGCTGTAAGTCAAACGCAAAGGCTCTCATGCTTTGATTTTGCTTCGCGTTTTCCTTATCAATCTTTTTTTGGTCGTAGCCGAACTCTGCTTTTACAAGATGTAATTTTTTTTGCTCAAATAATATCTTTTTCTCTTCATCGTCTTGAGCAACTTTAATTTTAGATATAAATGTATCACAATTTGAACAGGTGTCTAATTTAGGGGCTTTAAACTTAAGATTCATAGTTTGGAATATTTCAGCATATTTGGTCATGCCCACAGGGCTAGCTACTTCTTCTTTATACATGCGGTGCATTGTTGCCAGATTTAAGCTCCTATGAATATATTTTTGGGATGTATCTCTACGGATATAATGCCTTTCATATGCGGGAAATTTTTGTATGTGCCGCTTTATTTCTTCTTCTTTCTCTTGACTAATTTTGTTGGGAGGAGTTCTTTTTCTACGACAATTTTTAAATGGCAAAGTCGGACATGACAGTTTTTTACAAATTACACTCCTAATAAAACTTTCAGTTTCATCAAAGCACTGTGTAAAATGTTTTCGACAAATTTTAGAACGTTTACCAGCATGCTCTAAAAAAATATAAAACGGTATTTTGACGATTACGTTTTCGTTCAGTTGAATTTTTCCGTGTATCATTTTTTTTTTGTCAATGACTAACAGGTTTCCAATATATAGAATACGTTGATCATAAGATCCCAGGGACCAATAGTGATTGAAAATGGATTGAACGTTCTCAAATGAAAATTTTACCTGGCAATTAAATCGACACCTACCAAACGGTTGACAAATTCTGGCCTGCTTAATTACTCCAGAAGTAGATTCATAAGCTTTTCCAATATTTCTGTCGGCAAAGTCTTTTATTTTCACGTTTTGATTCTTTTAGGACAGTTGGTGGTTGGGTTGGGATATTTTCAATCTCTTCATCATCGGTGCATGAATCATGGGAAGTAATTTGAAAATCGGGATCTTTAAAGTAATCATCAGAATCGTCCCATTCGGGAAGATCATCGCAGTTAATAGAGACATTTTCCTTGTCTTTGTTGCTAACTGTTGTCAAATATTGGTCTACAAATGTAATAGTGAAATACTAAGAAATAGTAACTTTTGAATAAAAAATAGGATTCTTACAATTAAAAAAACATCTTATATCGATGTCAAATCCATTCATTGAAGATTTTGTTTTGAATTCGTTGTATGGAATTGATTGAAAATAATAATCTGATTCAATTGTTTCATTTGAATAATCAAACGATGAATATTTTAGTGGCCATTGGCTTAGTGATATTTCATTATTATGTTCATTAAGAGATTCAACAGGATGTGTAGATGTGCAAGCTTCAAGTATTATATGCCCTGGGCAATCATAAAGAAAATATTCGTTTCATTTTTTGCCTTTTGATATAATATGTAACTTTTTTCCTTACCACTAACTACATATATTATTTTCTGGTGTAGAACTTCTCTGCATTACAAAATTTATGATCGCTTCGATGTTTCTGTAAATCATAAAAAACTATTTTTCAAACCAACATCGGCATAGGCAGATTCAAAACAAATAAGGCATAAGGATTAAACATATCACCACCTACATAAATACAGATCGACACAGCCAACATTGCAAGAAAGGAAGACAGACAAGCAAAAAATATCCCTCACGTCAATTATATAAGTAGAGAAGATGCAGGTGCGCACGGGTCTCATGGAAAGTCAGACAGACAGATAACCACTTTAGTAGAGATCGACACAGACATGCAATACAAATATAGACAGGCAGAGTAACACTGGCACAGCACACACACAATAGAAAAAACAGCAAGTCGCCAACAGACACTCAGTCTATATATATTACATAGCCAGATTTGCAGTTATCGTGATCCAAACACTATAACAGATTGACACAACCAGGCACACAAAAACGCCAGGCAGACATAAGGACAATCACACACACACACAAAACTAAGTTATAAAATTATCAAACCTTCATTAATAGCTTTTTCCTTTAACATTCCGGCCAGTCAGTGTCAAAAGCCTTTGTGATAGAGAGGACATTTTAATTACACTTATTTTAAATTCAAAACACTTGAAAAATCTAAAAAAGGAAATATTGACCGTGCCTAAAATCTAAAGTCGATTTATCACAAAACTATTTATTATTTTTAATTTCTTATCTTCGTGCAAAAATAACTAAAGTTGACTTAAGTACACACTTGTTTTTGATTTGGTCGCGTAATAACAACTAAACTCTACATTAGATTTTTATAAACTGACTCTTTGCCGCGAAAAAAGGACTAAAGTCCAATTTAGATTTTTTATGATCAATATTTTCTTGTGGAATAATGACTAAACTCAACTTAAGACACGACAAATTTATTTATCTTTCGGAGAATAACAACTAAAGTTGAGTTAAGTTGTTTTTCTCGAAATAGAAATTTAAAAAATACAACAATTTCATTGATAAAAACAACTAAACTCGACTTAAGCGGTTTTTCTCCAACACAAAAGTAGACCAGAATCCATAATTTTCTCGCGGAAGAACAACTTAACTTAAGTTAAGTCGTTATTCCTTGAGAAAAATTGAAAACAATTTAATCTTAAGTCAACTTTAGATAATATGTAAGGACTTTTTCCAATTTTGTTTGAGTTAAGTTGTTTTGCCTTGAGGAGGATGTACAAAACTGACTTTAGTGGTTTTGTTTTTGTAAAATTGTGGCTACATTTATTATGATAAAAATGTAAAAAAAATTTACAAAATAGATTCGAACGCGCTGAATCTAATGGTATCAAAAACTCCATTTTGTCTTAAGTCGACTTTAGCGGTTCTGCCTCCTGGGCACAGATTTTTCGAACAGAGAATGATATAAACTCCACAATAATTTTATTTTACTAAGAATGGTAATTTTCGGTTTTTGGCAAATTTGAAGACAATTTCGACATCCTTAAAAAACTACTAGACCGATCGCCACCAGGTAGCGCTGCAGAGTAGCAACTTCTGCCCGTTCAACCGATTGTCATGCAAATCAGTATGATGATGTAGGGTAGGATAAATATGATATTCGTATTAATGGAAGTTCCCACCAGATGGCGCTTCCATGTATCAAATTCATCAATTCTATGGCATCATTTACAGAAATTGACTTTGAAAACTAACATGCGTGAACAACTACAACGGGATGCATCGGCTTGAAATTTTGCAAAACAAATAATAATAAAACTTCTGTAAGATCACAGAAAGCATCGACGAATTGGTGCAAAAATTGCACAAAACTACAAAAACCATCAGCGGCTTATGCTATATTAACAGCCAAAAACATCGATTTCAATACCATCAACTTCACCATTCAGCATAAAATACCCAGTGAAACGACAACATATAAGTCCATCGATACTGTGGAGAATCAAGACGAGGTTGTCAACTATCGAACTGAATTCTTGAATTCGCTTGATTCGACAGACATGCCACCGCACGTTCTTACATTGAAAATTGGTGTAACCATCGTTCTACTTCGAAACATAAATCCACCACGACTTTGCAACGGAACCAGACTCTCAGTCAAGAAAATGATGAATAATGCTAACGAGGCAACAATTTTGACTGGAAAATTCAAAGGTGGAGACGTACTGTTGCCACGTCTCCCAATGATCCCGACAGATATGCCATTCGAATTCAAACGTTTACAGTTCCCGGTGCGACTCACTTTCACAATGACTATTTACAAAGCACAAGGACAATCGTTACAAGTTTGTTGATTAAATTTGGAGAGTCGATGCTTCTCACATGGACAGCTCTATATGGCTTGCCCACGTGTCGGAAAACCTTCTGGGTTTATTCGTCTATAAGCACCAGATGGAAAAACAAGAAATATTGTGAATCCCACATCACTTCAATAAATATTGAATTGAAACTAAACTTTGTAATGTCACAATTTAAAGGCAGTTATACAAAACGACATTTTACTCTTTATGAAGTTTTGAAAAACCTAAAATTATATGTCGTCACGTTTTTGAAAAATGCTTTTTAGAGTTAATATTCAGCGATGGTTTTAAATCCGAACTTTGTTTTTAACTATCTACCCAAATTTTACAAAAACCCGTTTTTATAATATTATTATTCAAATAACAAATGTTATAGACTTTTTAAGACAACGGATTTGTCAAAAAAAAAAAAAAAAAATTGATAAAACCGTTTAAGCATAAATTGGTCAGTGTTTCTTCAAGGTTTATGTCACACAGGTGTAATCTAATAACCTATTTTTCGGATATTTTATCAAACATTTTTAATATTAAAAAAAATAATATTGAAGATGTTGAACACAACAAACCTTAAAAGCCTGTAGTTATAGAGCGATTTTGGTGTCGGATTTAAACAACTGTCATCAATACACATCGGAAAATTGCAAATTGATTGCCAGCAACAAAACCTTTTTGACCAGTCGTATGAATGAGTTAATTTTTAAATTGACACAAAAGCCAATTAGTCTTTTTATATATTAAAATACATAAATTAAAAAAAAACACACACAAAAAACTTAAAAATTCACAAATAAATTGAAACATTTAGTTTTAAATAAAAAAAATTAAGCAATATGACAAATACACATAAGTCCATATTATATTTTCTACTTCATTATCACAAGAATATTGTTCTTGACATTTATAAGTCTCTAAAGTCACAGCACATAAATCCATTGCATTTTCAAATTATTTCAAATCACACTAAAAAGCAACAACAATTTGAATTCAAAATAAAATGATAGATAAAATAATACAACACAAAACAACAACAACAACAACAAGGAGCGACGAAGCATCATCAAACTACATCTGTCTTACCATTTAAGCTATAAATCCATCAAAATCGCAATAGCCTACAGGGCAAGACAGATAGAGTATGACGACATAAGCCCCATTATAATCCCTGTCCAGGAATTATTCCAGAGTCATCAGTCGTTTGTCCCCTAGAATTTTCTCTCTGACACACCAAACAACAACAACAACGATGACGACGACGACAAAGAGTGTCCGTGGAAAATGACAATGAAAATTCCGTACTTTTATTCCCTTTAGGCGAAAAATAACAAAATCAAATCACGAGAAACAAATCCCTTTTTCTATGCTATGCGATGTAGATTGGAAAATACTGTCAACTTGACAACCCTCTGAGAAGTCTAAAGCCCGTACTATATAAGAATCGAGCTTGGATCTCTCTATGGTAACGCTCACATCACTCTGGATGAGGATGACACTTTAGCAACGCGTTGTGATAAACTGTTGTCGGTCCGGTCGTCAAAATGCTTCAAGGCATTTGGTCAAATTAAATTTCATACAAATATTTTTTCTTTAATTTTTCAAATTCAATTACTCAGTCAGTAGTCAGAAGAAGAGTGTGCAGAGGTGTCAACATATAGCCTGATGGTGCCATAGCCACTAAGTGGCCAAGACCCCACACAATTAGTTAACAACTAACTCACGTACTTTGCTTTGAAGATGATTTGCATACAAGTTAAGAATTTCAGTCATACTCATCACCTTCGGTAAATATAAATAATTCTTGGTCAAAACCAATAAAAGACCATGGCTTTACCAAAACGAGAAGTTTTAACATAATACTGAAACAGACACACACCGACCGCCGCAATTGACGGGTAACCCAATTGTGATTTAACTTTTATTTAATATCGAATCCGAAAACTGTTAAAGTTCAATGATCCATAAGTCTAGAGAGTTTGTGTTTTCAGCAGAACTTTTGAAATATTCTGAAACTCAGAATGCGATGGAATGATGTAGAAAACTTCGGAAAACCTTTTTCTCTGAAATGCAAACTGATGAATAAATGAAAATAGAACTGGGCTTTATAGCCTTAAGTGATTTTCTTTAAAAAGGATTGAAAAATGTTTCGATATGGTTGTTGCCAGAAGAAGGGCTGATTTTTCTGGAAAAAATGCAGTCCTTTTTTCGTAGAAGATCAAAAATCTTTCCAATGTTCGTGTAATTATATAGAAAAATATATACACACAGACCCATGATGTTGACAAGCCTTAAATACATAACATGAATTTAGAATAAATAAAATAAATAAATTGGGTGGCGCAACAGTCCGTTTGAGAACTAGGGCCTAGTGACTTACAACTCTCAACCATTCCTGTGTGCGAGTAATGTTGTCAGGGATGAAAGGGACCTACAGTTTTAAGCCGAATCCGAACGGCAAATTTGAGAAAGCACTTTTCATGACAAGAGTTATTACTCTTGGAGAATTTGTCAATTCCTCGCAAGAGGCAGTACCCGTGAAAAAAACTTTAGATGGCATAGGCAGGGATCGAACCCAAGACCTCTTGCATGACAGTCCAACGCACTAACCATCATGCCACGGGTACTGCATGAATTAAGAATACAAAATCAAAAAAAGAGGCTGGGATGCGACCCACACTGATGACTTCGCATCCCGTCTGTCAATTTGTCTTTCTTGGAACTTTAACAAAATATTCATAACATTATTTTGTGTGAGATAAATATTGTGCACGCACTAAAGGGGTTATGAATACCATTATAATGATAACGGTTGAATTGTTTAAGGCAAGGAATGCAACTGGGTATTTCACTAGAGGATAAAAGTACGGATAACACAATGATAGGCATGAGACCTTACAGCGGTTGTTCAAGGGAAGGAAATGTATCGGTAAAAGAACGATCTCCTATCATTTTTAGAGCTCTCTTTTAAATTCTATCCAAAAGACTCAAGCACGTTATTGGGGCACCAGCGCAAATATGAGAACTATACTCAAATTTTGGACGAATAATTGGCTACAACGAGTTAGTGGTCCGAGTCAATGTTGGTCCCTCGTAACGTTCGGACATCCTGTATACTGGAGAAGTGTCGTGCGTCGATCGCAATGTGGCCAATCTGGTTGACAGTTGATTGATCAGGAGATTTCCATGTCCCCTTGTGGATATTGAGATGTGTGAACTGCGTACTAGCTACCAGAACGTCTCGCCCCGCAGCGAAATCGATTAGCCTGAATCCGTTGTCGGAGGTGGTGTCGTGCAGGCTGTATCTCCCGATTGTCCCACCATAGATATCTTCTCTTCCTAGCTTGGCGTTAAAATCTCCTAAGACAATTTAAATGTCATAGCCAGGGCACTGCTCATATGTCTTGTCCAAGAGCTCGAAGAATTTGTCTTTGGTGTCTTATTCTTTCTCCTCTGTTGGGGCATGCGCGCATATTAGGCTTAAGTTTGACGAATTTAGCCTTGATGCGGATTGTCGTGATGCGCTCGCTTACACTGTTGAAACTCAAGACTTTTTGCCTGAGTCTAGTTCCAACAACAAATCCACACCCAAATAGACGCTGTCTTTGTTCTCGGTAGCAGTCGCCGCCGTAGTATACATCGCAGTCTTTTAGTTTACGTTTACCCGGTCCATCCCATCGCACTTCTTGGATGGCGGTAATATCTGCCTTACAGCAGTTTAGGGCTTTCGCTAATTGTTCGGCTTGGTCTGTTAAGGGACCTAATATTCCACGTACAGATCCGAAGTTCGTTGTCCTTATTTCGTTTGCTTGGGTTAACAACAGTGAATCCATCCGTATCTGAGGCTTGTTGGTGCTTCGCAACTAAGGTGTTTTATGTTGGCTCTATTAAATACGGTGAGGCTATTGTAATGTGACAAAAATTAAAATTAAGCGACTCCTTACCAAATAAACTCACCAACTTCCGTTAGCTATTATACATTATTAAATTGTAACTTCTGATAGTCCCAGAAATTTAGTTCTAGCTAGATTACAACTCAATACCCATTTTTATACGTTCACGTGAAAAGGTAAAAATATAGTTTTAAGATAAAGTATGTGTGAGGCTATTCTAATGTTACGGACTGTAGTGTATATGTCACATTAAGGATAAACTTCAATAGAACAAGTTGAATAATCAACTTATCGATCGAATTTACTGATGATGGTGAAACTTTTTGGTTATTAAATTTTATTTAATCCCAAACAAAAAATACAAACATAAATAATATCTACGACGAAAATTAAGAGAAAGATTAAAGAACTTGAACCTACATCGAACTTTTATTAGACTTTTAGTTTTATTTGCAACCAACAAAAATCCGACTTCTGATCACGGTTGCCAGTTTGGTCATTTAAGACCAAATTTGGTCATTATTTTCTCACTTGGTCGCATGGTCATTTTTTATTCCATTTGGTCTCTTTTTTAAGAAATTGAAAAAAATAACTCGACTCTATTCCTTTTATAATCTCAAACATAAAATACATACCTAAAGATCTTTGGGAAAAGTTCATTTATCATAAAAACGCTTCAAATGAATATTGTTTTCAAAATTTAAGTTAGTTCGTTTATAACTTGATGTTACTTCCTCACAGCTCAGCTGCTGCTGGGAGGAATTTTTTTAATTAGCTTTGATAAAAAAGAAAGGCGGACTTAATTTGGGTACTATTAATAATATAATGCTGGCCAAAGAGCGTCAAGATGACAAAAATAACCATAGCGTTTGGTCTGCAAAAACATTTTTTTGAATTAATTTTATATGAATTTTATTTAGCGATAGTATTCGATCTCCTGACTTATTCGATCTCCTGACATAATGTTAACATATTGTGATCTTAAAAAAAAGAGGCTGGGGTGCGTCCCACACTAATAACTTCCCATCCCGTCTGCCGATTTTTCTTGCTTAAAAGGTTTGTAGGCTTTCGTGATTTGCTAGTTGTTGGTTGAATTATTCTAAAAAAAATTAAAAATTACCAACAATATTTTGAGTATGATAAAATAGATTGATTTCAATATCTGTTTTTGTTAAAGAGATTTTTAGTCGAAAACCAATTTTTACCAAATTTTCGTAGCATTTGCGTACTATTTTTTGTAGATTTTAATTTTTATGAAAAAAATTGACTGTTGAATTTGTATGCACAATTTACGGAATGTCGGAAACAATATTTTGTGTTAAATAAAATTAGGTTAAAGCCAATATTTTTTTAATTTTTGAAGAGATACTTGAGTCGAGAGTAAATTTTTACCAAGTTTTACTATTGTTTTTTTAAGGTTTTTATTTTTTGTAAAAAAATGTCAATGCGATTTTCTCAAAATTTTACCAGATGTCAAAAACGCTATTCTTCCCGAACGTATACGTACACACGCACGCTCAGACATCTCTCTAAAAATCTTTTATTTAGACTCTAGGAACCTTGAAACGCCGAGAAATGTCAAAATTGTCAATTCAAGAAATCGGAACGATTACAATAACTTTCAATGGAAAGTTAAAAGCCATTGCGGACACAAATTATTTTGTTCCTTTTTTCGTACGATTGGTCATTTTTATTTGCAGCTTTGGTCATGCAATTTTTTTCAAGTGGCAACCGTGCTTCTGATAACTTTACTTGGATATTATATGTATTTTGATTACTCGTACTTAACTCAATTGAGCTCATATAAACTTTTAAATGTTTTCTATATCATAATCTAAGAGGAATTAAGAAGAACATTAAAAGGATAGAGTAAAGTTATCTATAGAGCGCCATATACTTGGTCAATATTTTTCTTAATTTCTTGGTTCTCTTTTAACCTTTTAGGAATAAAAATTCGGTTTAATGATGTAGATACAAGTAAAATATAAGATAAAGAAGATTGCAAACGCTTATTTCACTCCCTATAAAACTTATTAATATGGTTCTGTTAATCCAGAAATTGTACACCATAACTTTTTGTTGAGACGATAACTTCTTGAAATGTATGTTAAGTAAAAGCGATAAAATGACTTTACAACGAATTTTTTTATTCCTCATGTTTAACTATTTTTGTCTTCGAAACTTCAATATTATGTCCTTCTTTAATGAATAGTTTTTAAGTGTGAAGGGAACAAAAGTTAACTTATTACAATGCTTTCAAACTTGACTTTCTTACATTGCTTCTTACAAATGGCTCTTAATTAACTTGGTTAGGTTTTTTATACATACAAAAATTAAGGCTTTAAATCACATTTAAGGAACGTAGCACTCTTACGACATATTCGGAGCTCAGGCCTGTAAGGATTGGTTATGCCGGTTTTAACCCTTGGAGTTCAAATGAAGGACCTAGTCCTTCAGGTTGAATGTCGTTGGACAGATTGGCTTCCCGACTACGTATAGAAAAGCTTAGTGCGAAGCACCAAAAAGTATCGAATACGGACTGGTTCACTGTTGAAAAGCCACGCAAACGATTTCAGGACAACGACCTTCGGATAGGGCCCTTAATAGACAAACTGCAGCAAACATTTGCGGAGACCCTACACCATCAAGATAATGTGATGGGATGGGCTAGGAACTAAGAAATTTAAAGACTGCTACCGAGAAAACCATAAGTACTAGTATTTGGAAGCGATTTTGTCATTGGAGCCAGGCTTAGGCGAAAAGCTAATTCTACGATCGCCTTATGACCATCCGCATCAAGACTAAATTCGGCAACATAATCATAAGAATGATAACACCAAGGATAAGTTTTTGGGCTAACGTGCAGTGCTCTAGCTACGATATTAAAATTGTCTTGGATTTTAATGCCAAGCTAGGAAGGGAAGAAATCTTCTAGAAGAAATAGCCCGCACTATAACATTTCCGATAACGAATTCAGGCTCATCGATTTTGCTGCGGGGCGAAAAGTTATGATAGCCAGTACGCATTTTCCAAACCTCAACATTCACAAAAGACCTTGGGGGTTCTCCAGATCAATCTACCTTCAACCAGATCGTCCATGTTGCGATCGACGCTGGTCACGGTTCCATCATCATGGAATTCCAATCTTTCCAAGGAGCTAAAGCCGATTTGGACAACAACCTTGTTGTATCCAAGAAAGCACTTCGGCTTTCCAGAATGAAGGTAAACAGGGAGAAGATACAACGTCGAAGATCGCAAAAGATCAATCAAATTCTTCTCCGACCGAGTCACAAGCAACCCTTTTCCAATGTATTGAGAAACAGTGGCAACATTGCCAAGATGTAATCACAGAAGCTCCCTCTAACGTGCTGGGTTTCAAACAAGAAACCACTGGTTTGATGAGGACTGTTGGCAGGCAAATGCAGCCAAACAACAGGCACGCAAAGCGGCGCTGCATAGAAGGACGAGAGCTGCTCACGAGCTCTTAGAGCAGAAGAGGCGGGAGGAAAACCGATTTCTCAGATGGAAAAAGACAGAGCATGAATAGCGACCGCGAGCGGTAGAAGATGGTGAGAGATTCAAAAGCAGAATTAAGGTTTGAAAGAAAGCAAAGACACAAGTGGAAATAAAATGGTGAAACCGTCGTTAATGCTGAGGATATAGAAGGACCACTTTTGCAGTCTGTATAACCGCGATGATGAGCCGGATTCCGCTGTCAGGCAGAACGATCCAATTAATATAGACGACTTAAGGCAATAATTCCGTCTTCCCGACTTAGACGAAGTAAAGATTGCCATATCTAAGCTGAAGTCTAACAAAGCCGCTGGAGTGGATGGCTTGAATGCCGAGCACTTTAAAGCAGCTGGAAATAATATCTAACTTATCTGTAAGATATGGTCGAAAGAAAGCATGCCCGATGAATGGAACCTCAGTATTGTTTGCCCGATTCTGAAAAAAGGAGACCCTCTTAACTGTATCTACTATAGAGGTATCAGTCTACTTAACATCGCTTACGAAATCTTCTTTGCCGTAATATGTGAACGTCTAAAGCCAATCGTGAACAACCTGATAGGTCCTTATCAGTGTGGTTTTAGACCAGGAAAGTCCACGGACGATCAAATATTAACATTATGGCAGATCCTGGAAAAACCCAAGAACACCAAATCGACACCCACCATCTTTTCATCGATTTCAAGGCTGCATATGACCAGGATCTACAGGGACGAGCTGTATAGAGCCATGTCTTGTTTTGGCATCCCTGCCAAACTCGTCCGTTTGTGCAGGATGACCATGGAGAATTCACGCTGCTCCATAAAGGTTGGAAACAACTTAACAGAACCTTTCGATGTCAAAAAGGGTTTAAGACAAGGTGATGCGCTGTTATGTGGTTTTTTTAACATCGTACTTGAAAGAATAGTGCAGAGCTCACACGTCAACACTAGAGGCACTATCTTTCAAAAGTCTGTCCAATTACTAGCATATGCTGATGACATTGACATAATCGGAAGAACTCAGCGTGATGTCAATGGGGCTTTTGTGAGTATTGAGGCAGAGGCGGTAAAAATGGATTGAACGGTTAATGAGGGCAAAACAAAGTACATGCTGTCGTCAAGGAAGGACCTACAACACCGACGCACGTCTCGGTCAAAACGTCCCCATCGACAGACGTAACTTTGAGGTAGTCAAGGACTTCGTCTACCTAGGCTCCGCTATAAACGCAGAAAACAACACCAGCGCTGAGATCAAACGAAGAATTACTCTTGCCAACCGCTGTTTCCTTGGATTAAGAAAGCATTTTATTAGCAAGCCCTCTCTCAAACGACCAAAGTGTCGCTATGTAAGACCCTTATCATCCCCGTCCTGTTATACGGTGCAGAATCATGGACCATAACAAAAGTGGATGAAAGCACCTTGGGTCGTTTCGAGAGAAAAGTTCTCCGCATGATCTACGTTCCCATATGCATAGAAGGTGAGTGGGGAAGATGATGGAAAGACGCGTCGTGTTGTATGGGCTGTACAGGACGTAGACTTAGCCAGAAGCATAAAAGTACAAAGCCTTAAAAGGCTAGATCCCGTAGAGCGCATAGAAACCAATGCTTCGACCCAAAAAGTCTTTAAATTCACTCTCAAAATACAATAGATTACCACAGATCACTGAACTTAGAGTGCGCAACTGAAGACAACTTATAGCTAGAAAAGTTTGTTGGGTCCCTATTTCACACAGGTCTGTAACGTCACCTTAAGTTACTAAAAAAAATCAATAAGGAAAATCAATTCTAGTTTATTTCAAGCAACTGAATGAAATACTTCAACTTCCCATAGTTTTTAAAGTTACAAAAAAAAAAAAAATTGACAGTCCGTTCGACAACCTTTGATTATTAAATTTTGTTTAATATTAACCATAGACAGAAAACCATTTAATATTAGATTGTTCCACAAATTGAGCTTATTCAATATGAATAAGGTTTTTTTTTTTTCAATTTTCTTTCCCCCGAGTAATCGAACCGGAAGACATAGACGAAATCGAAAAGTGGTCCAATGGTACCTATAGTGACATCCAGAAGAGAACTTTTCGTCTCATTCAGTAATGATGTCCTTCCTGCTCGATAACACTTTGTCACTCAACAGAGCACGAAATAAAAAAGAAAGTTTGCACATCTCACTGGATGGATATGCAGTTGGGAATACAACAACTAAAAGTCCCGAGAAAATTCTTCCTTCGTCATTGTTTTCTCTTCTGTCTTTATTTCATATACCTTTATCCTCAAGCTGCAAGCTATAGCGACTAAATAATAAAAGCTGCAAACTGCACTCCCAATAAAAATACCCCCTACCTACAACACCATCACCCCCCCCTCCTATCTGATAAAAGACAAAACGATGACGGTTGCATTGAAACTAAATTTATTGATTTCGTGGGGCGAAATTAAATCCTGTCAGGAGCTAAATATCCGGAAAGTTGGAAGAAACTTTTCCGTTGCTTTTCCTATTTCGTGTTTTTTTTTTATATATTTTGGAAACTTTTGGATGAAACAAAAGGATTCCAGTAAAACAACAACCAGACAGTATTTTGGTGAGGACTAAGGACACACAAAAATAACAACAACAACAAAATACAACTTTTGACAAAGAATTTTTCTTCCTTTTTTCAACTGACTGTCATAGTTTTTGTTTTTATTCTTTGAATTAGCCGGGGAAAACGAAAACGACAGCGAACGGAGCGGTTGGTGGCAGTGGCAGTGGCAGATTCAGTCCGTGTACACAACTCAACGAAAACGAACAATAACAGTGCGGCAAGTTCAAAGTAAAAACTCTAAGGATTACAAATTTTTCAAAAAAAAAAAAGAAGGAAAAGTTTGTAATTTTTTTCGGTTCGTTCTTATTTTTCAACATATTTGTTGTGATCTACAAAGCAAAGTCGCTTCTCTGTCAACTCTAAAAACCTTCAAACCCCGCCACCCCCTCTTCACCATCACCATTCTTTCCAACACACATGTTTTAAGTTAGATTTTTTCTAAGGACATGGTATACACAGCGTTCTGCTCTGTGCCGGGACCAAACTTTCCAATGGGAGTTAAATTTTCTAATGAGAACGACAAAATAAAATTAAACTCTTTAGCAACTTTACTGAGGGCGATATAAGAAAAGGTTATATACAAAATGATGATACAAATTCGCATTCGTATACTCGTCCTTTTGTAGTATATCCTTTTTTGTGTTAAGTAAAAAACTTTGAGGTTGGTTACTTAGTGCGTGTTTCTTTTGGCTTCGGAGTTCGAAGCCAGCGAACATAGGACGCTTTCAAATACAATTAAAAAAGATATCCTTTATCCAGTGTGTTGATGATAAAGTTGTATTGTACTGTTGAAATATAAAAAAAGAACACTTTTATTTTGAATTAATTACCAGATAAGAAGTTAATAAATATAATATTTCATCTGATTTTTCCTTTCGAGAACGAATCGGCTTTATTGATATGATGGCTTTTTAAATAAAGTAGAACGGGCAAATATTATATTGGAAACACTTTTATTCATTGCAAAACCTATTGCAAGGTTAAAAGAAGGTATTATGTTGTTCCTGTTCCTGTTCCTTTGGAGCTTATATTTTACAACTTAGTGGAGAGATTTTCGAGGAATTTCAAACTTTTGTTAACATCAACAAGTGATGGATGTTATTAAATTAAAAGGAAACCCATATTCACGAATATACCCAAATAAAATGTTCAGAGTTCAGCCTTACTCTCTCAGAATTGCATGGTACTAGTTAAAAAAAGAGAAGGAGTAATGTCAGGTTTTGTGATGCTAAGGCTAAGTTCAGACGACCATATTTTTCTCGTATACCGTATACGGGATTTTATCGGATAGAGCAATGGCAGCGAGTGTTATATTTGTACGTCCACACGAAGCCCATGCGGGAAAATCCCGTATTCGTGAAATAATTTTTTCCGTATACCGTACGAACTTGTCACTACTATTCGATAAATCTCGAATGTATTTTTATCGTTTACATGATAAGTAGCGCTTATCTTTATATTGTGTCGTTCACACGAACAAAATTTCCTTGAATTCGTTCATTACGTCGTGTTTTCGATTTTCGAATTATTATTATTTTTAAGCTATTCAAGATGAAAGACGATAATATTTCAACAGAGTTATTTATTTCACTAATTGAAGAACGTCCTAATTTGTCGGATAAGTCACTGGACATGTATAAAAATAAAGTTGCCACATAAAAATTCGTGGAGAGAAATTTTAATAAATATTTATCCAGGCTTCGAAACTTGGGATAACGATGGTTGACTGCCGACAGTGCTGTGTCCCCTGCCACGCCTCAAAACCCGTACGTGAAAAAATCGAATCGAATATTTCTCGTGTGAAACGCCGCGCCCGTCTCGTATTCGATAAAACCGCATACGTGAAAAAATCGAATCGAATAGTCGCCGTCTGAACGTAGCCTAAGGGTTTCAAACTCCATTTAAATTATTCAGTTTTAAGGCCATGTTAAATTTAAGAAAACTTAATTTTTGATGAATTTATAAACATATGCATTCAATTTTAAGATACAATCTTTCCGAACAAAAAAACAATAACAAAATAAGAAATAATTTTTTCATTCATTTTCATTTTGTCTTGCACTGCTTCTCTTTTGTAATCTTGTTTAGTGTATATTGACGCTCGCTGATGATGGTTCCCCAGTTGTTCTTTGTTTGCTTAATGTAAATTGAGTATTTTTATTTATGAATTTTGCGGTCTATAAGGAATCGAATTTTCAAGCGTTTATACTTTCCGAACAAATTTAAAGCCTAGAACCCTTTCCATATATGGAGTGGACTTTTCCTACCGTCTAAACGTCTACTAATAGAAAAAAACAGCGGATCTTTGTTGCCAATCGTTAAAAAAAAATGTTCAATCAAATAAAGAACGGGGTGATACAGCACCCGAGGTATAGTTATATGGTTCAGGAACAATTTATCTCATGTCTTATACCTTTTCTATTTGAGCTCAAAGATGTGGCAAATATATTTACGGGTTTTCGCAATCACCTTAATACAAACTGGGAACGATATAGGGAGGTACTAGCACAACTGCTTGATAACAACCTTCTTAAAAGCTCCTCCAGTAAAGATGAACTAGACCTTTCTGTGAATCATCTCACCGAAGCCTTCAATGAATCAATGAGAACTTCATGCCCTGTAACCATTCTAAAGGGTAAAAAGAAACCTCATTGGTGGCGTAAGGAACTAGAACCATTCAGAAAGAGCTGTCGCAAACTCTTCAATAGATCTAAGTACACTAGATCTCCTTCTGACTGGGACTTATACAAACAAGCTCTAAAGCATTATAAAAAAGAATTAAGGAAGAGTAAGAGGTCTTCTTGGAGAAACTTCTGTGGCAAAATAGAAAATACTTTAGAAGCCTCAAGACTCAGGAAAATTCTCTCAAAAAGTCCAACAATACCCAGTGCTTTAAAGACAGAAGCAGGCACGTGGACTATCACAGATGAAGAATCTCTTAATCTGTTATTAGACACCCACTTTCCAGGTAGCTAACATACTTAACGACTTAACATCAGAGTCTCAAGCTTCTACAAGCGACTTAGTTGATCTAATAACGTGGGAAAAACTGCAATGGGCCATAGATAGCTTTGATCCATATAAATCTCCAGGACCAGACAGAATTATTCCGGCCGAACTACAAAAATGCTCAGACATGATCATTCCACCATTGGAAATCATTCTGACAAGCTGTTCAAGGTTGAGATATATTCCCAAAGCCTGGAGAATGGCAAAAGTAGTCTTCATTCCTAAGGCAGGGAAACCCTCCCACGTTAACCCTTAAGATCTACGACGAATCAGCCTATCATCCTTCCTTCTTAAAACCTTGGAAAGATTGATTGAAATTTACATCAGACATAACTTAAAACCATGTCTCATTTCCACAGCTCAACATGCTTACTCTAAGGGAAAATCAGTAGAAACAGCACTTCATTCGCTGGTACGAAGTATTGAATATTCCCTCGAATACAAAGAATATAACCTAGTAGCTTTCCTAGATATTGAAGGAGCTCATTAGTCTCATGCTCAAAAGCAGGACAATAACTTCTAGCATGAGAAGTTTTACTACCACCAGATCGGTGAATCGAGGTACTCCCCAAGGTGGGGTCCTTTCGTTTCTCTTATGGAACATGGTGGTAAACGACCTTCTAACATTATTGTAAGCAGTGGGTTTCAGGGTGATTGCCTATGCTGACGACGTTGCAATATCTGTATCTGGGAAACACCCCCAAGTTCTCTCGGAACTCCTACAAAATGCCTTAAATAGGCTAACAAAATGGGCTAAGCAATGTGGCTTGGACGTCAAGCCACATAAAACAGAACTAGTACTCTTTTCGAGAAGGTACAAAATTCCTCAGATTAGCCCACCCAAGATTAAAGGATTAGGTACCATTAAGCTTTTCCGACCAAGCTAAATATTTAGGCCTCATTTTAGACAAAAAACTAAACTGGAAGGCAAATATTGATGAAAGAGTAAAAAAGGCTACTGTAGCGCTTTTTACTTGTAAAAAGGCCATAGGATCAAAATGGGGCTTCTCCCCAAAAATAACCCACTGGCTATACACTTCGGTAATCAGACCGATACTCATTTATGGAGTTGTCGTACGGTGGACCGCACTGGACAAGATGGTAAATCTAAATAAGCTCATCAAAGTCCAGCGGTCAGCAGGTATGTGCATCACAGGAGCACTTCGCTCAACACCAACCGCAGCCTTGGAAGTGCTTTTAAACCTAACACCTCTTGACATCTTCTTCAAAATGGTGGTAACCAACTCATGTGGGAGGCTTAGAGCCACCTCTCAATGGAACAGTAACAATACTGGACATACTACTATTCTAGACAATTTTAGATCTATCGCAGATCGCTTAGACTATACCACCCCAAAAATGGTATTCGGTAAAAGCTTCCATGTGTCCATCCCTTCAAGATCCTTCTGTTAAGAAGAGAGACCCCTGGAAGACAATGCGGAGCACTTCTATACAGACGGTTCAAGGACCGATTGGTATCTATTCGGAACAACTGAATCTCAGTCTATCATACAGACTTCCCAATCAATGTAGTGTATTCCAGGCAGAAGTAATGGCGATTAAAGAGGCATTATCCTGGCTCAAAGAAAACGTTATATCTTGCAAGGATATACGAATCTTCTCGGACAGCCAAGCCGCTCTTAAATCTCTCGCGTCTGTCTCCACAAACTCTCAATTAGTCCACGATTGCCGATCATCTCTGAATGAGATGACGGAACAATTTAATATTCACCTCATTTGGGTGCCGGGCCACAGAGACATTCCGGGAAATTGCAAAGCCGATGAGCTCACCAAAAACGGAACACTTCTGCCCAATGTTAGATAAAAACAAAACATAGGAACACCACTTGCTACATGCAAATATCTTCTCAAACAATATGCTCTAGAAGCAACAAATGCTAGATGGTCACAGAGCACCACCTGCCTAACAACCAAGCAAATATGGCCAAGCATAGACTTAAATCGGTCAAAAGGCTTGATATCCTTGAGCAGACAAAATATAAGCTCTACAATTGGAGTAATAACAGGACACTGCCTCATAGGAAGACATGCTCTGAGGCTAGGGGTCTACACAAATGACTTTTGTAGAAGCTGCATGGACGAGGAGGAAGAGGAAACAGTCCAACACCTTCTATGTACATGTCCAGCACTCTCCATTAGAAGGAATAACTTTCTCGGTAATCCCTTCTTCGATAATACCAGTGAACTGGCAACGATTGACATAAAATGTCTCTCTAACTTTATTAATAGTACAAAATGGTTTGTTTAAGTTCATTACTCTCCCATGAGTAACCTCGTTAGTTGTATCACAATAGACCCTTGAGGTCTAAGTGAGTCAATGACATCTGGACAGCCACTCCAACCTAATCTAACCTAACCTATACCTTTTCTAAAGGATCCCGGAATTTGAAGTCGGATATTAATTATAAACCATTCAAAACAACTTGAAATAAAATGCACGTCTGTTTATTGTTCTGGGAAGGTTTCAACACTGGAAAAAAACGCTGCTTAAGCCTTTTCATATATTCGAGATGGAAACAGCATTTACCCAACCTAAACCAAAAAAGGGGAATAGTTCTCCTTCTCTATTTTTCGGCCTAATGCATTTAACTTCCTTTTTTCCAAGTTCATGGAATTAAAATTAGTATCATGTAAAGAAATATCTTGAAGACCGAGAGGTTGTTAACGAGGGAGCCAGAGTTAAACTGATAATCTTATAAGGTTATATTAGCGAACAGTTATCACTTTGGAAAAAGTAAGAAACCTTATTGAAAAAAAGTGCCCTCGTGTTCTTGAAGGATCCTTTGTTTTTTGGTTAGAAACTACCTCCGTTATAGAGTTGAATGCAAGTTTTTTTTGAATGATGATGAGTGGACGTCTGAAACCCACAAAATATAGGCTAGTGTGCCCCAGGGCGCTGTCCTGTCTTCGACAATATTCTTCATTCTTGCTTTCGACATATAGGAACAGTATTTCAAGCATCGCATTCTAAAATCAAAATTGAGATTTTAGTCAGACATAATATTACGATAGGCAGGTAGAGATGGTAGTCTCAAACAGCTTGCTGCGCTACTCAATCAGCGCTCGAAAACGCTCGCCGCCGTTTTGATATAATACATTCGTTACACCTATGTATTGAAAAAAAATATTTTTAACTTCCCATAGGAAGTTATTGTAATGGGTCCGATTTGTCAAATTGAAAATTTTGACATTTCTCGACGTTTCAAGGTCCTTAGAGTCGAAATAAAAGATTTTTAGAAAGATGTCTGTGCGTGCGTGTGTACTGTGTACGTACGTCCGCATTACCGTACGTCCGTATGTCCATACGCGACGTTTTTTTCGTCGTCCATAGCTCAAGAACCAGAAGAGATATCGACTTCAAATAAATTTTGTTATACAGATAATAAGGCAGAAAGATGCAGAAAGGGCTCTCAAGAAAATTGCGTGGGTGTTTTTTTTACCATAGCGGTTTAAAAAACGGTGAAAATTTTGGTTAACCCTAAATATCTCATGAACCAATGAAGCTAGAGATTTGAATTAAATTGTATATAATATATTGTAACGTGATACAAAACAAGTATATTTTTAGAAAGAAATCCAATTAACGGTTTTTTTATAAATCAAAAAACTGAACAAAAAAAATGTGTCGCCTCGAAAATTTTACGACTAAAATATGATTTCATCTCAAAAACAATTTTGTGCAACGAAGAATAATGTTTTTGACATCTGATAACATTTTGAAAAAAAGCCAATTGACAGTTTTTTATAAAAAATAAAAACCTAAAAAAACATTACTCAAAGTTGGTAAAAATTGAATTTCGACTCAAATATCTTTTCAAAAGCTTGAGATTATGGCTACAAACTTATTTTGTCTTATAAGAAATATTGTTTTCACATGCAGTAAAATTTTGAGACAAATCGAATTGACAGTTTTTTTACAAAAAATAAAAATCTAAAAAAAATTTATAAAAGTTGGTAAAAATTGTTCTGCGACGACGTAAATATCTTTTCAAAACTTTGAGACATTGGCTTCAAACTAATTTTATTTTATAAGAAATATTGTTTTCAATATTCGATAAAATTTTGAGAAAAATCGAATTGACAGTTTTTTTACAAAAAATTAAAAACCGAAAAAAAAATAACAAAAGTTGTTAAAAATTGATTTTCGACTCAAATATCTTTTCAAAAATTTAATATAATGGCTTCAAGCTAATTTTAGATTATAAGAAATATTGTTTTGAACATTAGTGAAAATTTTGAGAAAAATCGAATTGACAGTTTTTTTACAAAAAATAAAAACCTAAAAAAAAATTTATAAAAGTTGGTAAAAATTGTTCTGCGACGACGTAAATATCTTTTCAAAACTTTGAGACATTGGCTTCAAACTAATTTTATCTTATAAGAAATATTGTTTTCAATTAGATTGGTGTTTGGAGTTCTAACTGCTTCGGGGTTGCAGGAACTCAGCTAAAGAGGGTGTCCACAATCAATCAGGTTTCTACATTAAAGGTACATTGAAATGTTCCTTCGACAAGACTTCAATAAATCTGATGGAATGTTCTTTTTCTAGAGCAGAAAGATCTTCGTTCCATGAGGAAGGGAATTTTTCACGGCTGGATTTAACTAGACATGAAATCTTAAAAGTAGTTTTAACTTATGCTTCAAAGATTTTAACCCTAGATTTCAGATCTTCTACACATTCTATGCTTAGATTCGGAATTTTGTCTAGTTTGGACTTATCTTTTTGACCCAATTTTTTCTAGTCAGTTCTTTTAGGATTCCTATAAGGAGCAAAAACACTCCATTACCAAGACCGGAATCTTTCGTACGTTTCACTCTCCAAAACCCGTTTGTTTACATTGTTGTATTTGTAATTTTGACAATTAGTCCATGAATAGAGCACAAACAAAAAAAAACGATGCCGTGGGCTAGCGGCACTTTGCATAGCAAAAACAAAATGGAGGCCCGAGTCGAAATTTTGGCCCTATTCTGATCCTTAAAAGGATCTTTTCTCCTTATTTGCTCCTACATACAGCAAAATGAACCTCATATCATCCTAAACGATTTTTCATCGTCCTCATTTCGTCCTACATGAATCTTTAGAATTCTTCCGTTTTTCTACGCATATTTTGTGAACCTCATCTTGTCCTAAATGAAGGTTTATCAACATAGAAAATAGATATCGTCCTCTTTTTATACTTAGTAAGTGTACCTGCTTTTTTTTGTTGTCACTATTGTTGTCACAACAGATAATGACAATGACAACAATGATGGTGGAAATGACAAGGATGGAGATGGTGATAGTGATAGTGAAAATGGTAACGATGGAGCTAGTATAGTAAGGTCGAAGACACCAACGAACGAGGACAGCAAATACGACGACTCCGACGACGCACGTAGACGACGACAACGACGAAGAATTCTTCCTTTTAAATTAATCAATAATGTTAATAAAAACTGTTTTGTTTAATGTATAAAAAAAGGATAAAATTAAAATATAAATTATTTTATTTTAAAAAGATTCCTAATAAATAAAATGAAAGAGAGAAAGGGAAAAGCAGGTATAGGAAAGAGAGAGAGAGGGAGAGAAAAAATAAAATAAGAAAGACAGCGAGAGAGAGTCTAATAAACTAGTCTTAGAGAAAGAGAAAGAAAGAGAGAGGGTAAATGAACAAAGAAAGAAAAGCTATGGTGAAGATGAAATAGGTTAATTTGAGGCTTTGTGCTGTCGTCCTCATTTGGTCCTAAACATCGTATTTTGTCCGATAACTGTCACTATTAGGGTCAAATGAGGAGCAACATTTTAGCAGTAAGTGATCCTCTTTTGAATCTCTTTGAACCTCAGAAAACCTGAATTTTGAAGACGAAAATAGGGCCAAAATTTCGACTCGGGGGGGTTAATAAATTTTTTTCAGGTTTTTTCTTTTACTTTTTTCGATGAAAAAGTCAGTTTTAATATTTAATTTTGCAGGCATTTTGTGGATAGTGAAAGTGAACCAATGTACCTTTTTGTCTTGAAAAAAGCATGTTCAACATCAGTTTATTATAATTAATTCCCTCATTTACAGTAATCACTACGAAATTCTTTAAATTTCATAATAAATTTTTTTTATTGAATTCTAATAAATTTTCGTTAATGAACGGCCCAAATATTTTTTTGCAACTAATTAAAATCTGTATCAATTTAATTAATCCAAGTATATTTATAGTTTGTTTTTAATGATTTAAGCTTGCAACTATTTTTCAATTCCATTATGATTAATAAATATTAAATTAAAAAAGAGTTATAATCGAAAAATATCTTATCCATAACATTCTTGATTGATGGAAGCATACATGTATTTGCTATCAAAAAAACTATGCATCAAACACCAATGTTTTCAAAAAGTAATCAGAACGATTATAGCGAACCTGTTGAATAAATGCAGAGCAAATAAAATGTAAATTTTGACATATATCACAACATGAAAACGTCTTAAAATCGTTCTGAATTCATGCACAACTAATTCAATAGAACATGTAATCGTCATGAATGTTTATTGTTGACGTACAGAAGTTTTTTTTGGTGAATTTCCACAGTTTAACGCAAAATATAATTTTCATTCATTCCTTAAAAATGTTTAGTTACCAAAGTTCAAGTTTACTTATTATTTTTTGAAGGGTATGTTTAGTAAACGTGCTGCTAAAAATGAAACAAATTAATGAGTTTTACGTACATGTTTTTCTTAATATAGTAAATACTTCCATAGATTACATTTTATAAATGCAGAACATAGAAGAAAATATACAAAAACAATAGTTTTCAGATATAAAGCAGAGGTTAGTGTAGAAAAATATTTTTGAGAAAGCCAATAATATTTTAGGTATGTTCATTAAAGAAATTTCCGCTTCTAATGGAACTTCACAAGTATGTTTCTCGAAGCATTGTCTGTACAAAAAAAAAAATACGGAGACACCCGCCTATTGTTTCCACCTGAACTTCTAACGTCGCACAGTGGCCCGTTTATGCAAAACTGCTTGCAATATTCATTTTTCGAGTGGGTCTATAATGCAAAACTTTTTAGTTCACTGGACTCACAAATATTTGGAGCTTGAGTAATCGAAAAAAATATTCAATTTGGGTTATTGGTGTGCCTTATAGAGCAGGCCAAAGTTGAACATTTTTTATGATGATCATTTTTTTTTATTTTTTTATTTTTTTTCTTAACTTTGAATGAAAAAACTAGAAAAAGGGCTTCCAAACGCTTTTCGTTTTTGTTTTTATGATATGCTTTGCCATTATTTAGATCGGTAGTTAAAACAAAAAAAAAAACAAAAAAATTTTTGTAATTGTTTAATTTAATTTTTTTGGAAACACTACTTTTTGCACACTTTTTCGACTTCAAATTGGATAGAAAAAAAAGGTTCAACGAGTGGTGCTAAGATCTCAACTGATTCAGAATCCTTATATATTCCTTTACATAAATCCAAAAGATCAACTGCGTCATTTTGCATCGAACTAAGCTAGGGAGATTTGAAGTGATAAAGTCAGTCATTTTTTCCCCTCTTTTTTTATGGAAATTTTTTTTTTATGGTTTTCTTTGTTTTGTGTGTGGTGGATTTACAAAAGATGATTTTATTTTAAAAAGGTAAATCATTTTTATTTTTTGTTTATTACATAAGATTTTCAAGAGTTTTAGAACTAATTTTTTTAATCCTGTTATAAAATTTTAAATAACGCATTTGTTTTCGGGTACGATTGAATTTTGATCAGGTACTTTTATTGATAAGGATTAAGATTAAGAATTTATTGATAAGATTTAAGGATAAAACGATTTTGGAATATGTTAGTATACAGGTAGACAGACAGGTAGTTTTATTGGGGTGTCTTTAAATATAATTAATATAAGG
Source organism: Eupeodes latifasciatus (assembly GCA_920104205.1). Lineage (NCBI taxonomy): Eukaryota > Metazoa > Arthropoda > Insecta > Diptera > Syrphidae > Eupeodes > Eupeodes latifasciatus. The sequence goes on from OV049924.1 coordinate 369,808,286, forward strand.
ATTAAAGCGACTTGAGTGCAGGTATTTACTCTAAGGTATAAAAAGATGAAACATTTGCCTAAAATAATCATTTAGAATTCAAACGAGCGTTCGAGCAGTTGCTTTTATTTTTCAAAACAATTTAAAATGGATATTCCGAATAAGGATTTGTTTGAACTTTTTGTCAATGTTACCACTTGCAATGAGTTTATATCTGCCGTGGAAATTGAATACCAACTACCAGATGCAAATGCAATCAAACAGATATTAAAACAATTCTATTACAACCTTGATAGAAAATGGATAGCAGCCAAAAGATCGAGAAATAACTTTAAAAAGAATGCAGAATGGCTTTCCTTATCTCTGCATATCAATACCGGACAAACAGAAGAAGCGGGTGATCTCCCAACTACATCGAGAGGAAGACCAAGAAAGACAGTCAATGAGTGCGCAACATTTACTAAAAAACAAAAAATAATCAAAGCTACAAAGGAGATATGTACAGAACATCTCTCTGAAGCTTTGAGTATAAGATACAATAAGGCCCATGAAAAGGGGAAGAGTGATATAATTCAGGCAATATCTTCTGCAAGTCCACTTCGTGTCAAAAAAGTATAACCAAAATACATTATGTACTCTTGAATACTGGAAAATAAAAAAAAATGCCTTAAAATTAAAAAAAAAAAAACTTTTTTCCCCACTGTTTCACTCGAATTGGTTCTTTTTCTCTTTGCTCCACTGTTTCAATTCACTAAATTACTTAAAAAATTGATTTTGATGATTGCATATTAAAATACCGCTACGTTTATCACCTTTGTTAAAACTTTTAATTTTAACACACATTTCTGAAACACCCTGTAAACAGTTTTTTTTTGCTCTACTGTTTCAATTCACTCAGATTACTTAAAAAAATGATTTTGACGATTGCATATTAAAATAACGCTATGTTTATGACCTTTGTTAAAACTTCTTATTTTAACACAAATTTCTGAAACACCCTGTAAACAGTTTTTTTTTTTGCTCTACTGTTTCAATTCACTCAGATTACTTAAAAAAAATGATTTTGACGATTGCATATTAAAATACCGCTATGTTTATGACCTTTGCTAAAACTTCTTATTTTAACACAAATTTCTGAAACACCCTGTGAACAGTTTTTTTTGAAAGTCACAATTTTTATAGCCTTAGAAATTTCCTTCAAGATAAAAAAAAAATTAAAGCAATATCTTTATTCGTTTAGGAGATATGATTTTTGCAACCAAAAAAGTCAAAACGGGCCACTGTGCGTCGCCAAAAATATGCTCTAAGCAAACTACAGCTGAAAAATTTGTCTGTTTTGTTGTTTTACAAAGTATTGAGTTACACTTTTGTCCATTTGCAATAATTATACTTAACCAGTTGCAGCGCATGTTGCGTTCGCAAATAATTTAAGTAAACAAAATAAATAATAATAAACTAATAAATCATTAAATAATATGTATTTGGTCAATTTTATTTTATTTAATATACATTTACAACATTTATTTGGATTGAAATTAAAAAGCTATACAAATCTTCCAATTTAAGACCATGTCAGCACTTCAGATTCTGTTGGTTAGGATTGTTTAGTTTTTGAACGAGGCCATGAAACATTCAAAATGAAGCATTTAGATGGGGCTGATTACTATAATGAAGCATTTTGATGGGCCTGAGGACTAAATGTGAGAATGTGTTTGGTTTTTTGCATCATTTCACGCACACTTTCTCACATTTAGTCCTCAGTAGCTTGTGAAAAAGAATCCATTCGTGGTCCGAAAAGAATTTACAGAGGAGATTTTCCAATCTTTCACCAACAAATTACCAAACTACCTAACATTAGGATGGTATAGACGTTAAAAAAAGCGGGTTCCGCGATTTCATTTGTTTGTCTGTTCTCACCGCTTCAGACTTAAATACTGGGTCAATTTATTTCAAACTAGAAAGTTAAGTTCTTGAGCGGATTCACGTTAAGTAACAAAGTAAAAAAGATACATTTATTTATATACTGTGTTAACTTTTACTTAAGTCAACAAATAAAGCAAAAGAAGTAAATAGAATGCCAAAAATTCATGAATTCTCTTATTCTTGATAGCCGTGAATTAATTATTACAATCTTTTTTAATTCCAATGAAAGCAACTATGAATTTGAAGTTACAGCTCTTTAAAAAAAACTCATAAAATTCAGAAATGGCGCCCAACATGAGTTAAATTTCAATGACTTTTAGTTTAATAAAATGATACATTGTTACTGTCTAACAATAAATGTTAGCATAATCTCAACCACCACTGTTATTTCTTTAATAACATAATGTCTCTTGTATGTATAGCTTGATACTTTTATATCAGAGAGAATTTGAATCTTATCCTTCTCTGCTCTGCTCTTCCTCTCTTATAATACACATGTTCATGAAACACTGAGTATTTGCAGTTGTTGCTTTTGTTGTTGTTGTTAATTATAAGGAAAAGTGGAGTTTTGATTTTTGTTTTATTTAATTTTACGAAAAGGAAGAAGAAGAAAATAAACAAAACAAACTTCTGCCGACAGTGAATTCCTATTTATAAGATTTCTTTTTTGACAGTTTGCTTTGAATTGGGTATTACCATAAAAGTATTTTTATTTGTATGCGGTTGGTTTGGTAGCAACAATTGATTTGAAGTGTTGCTGTTGTTTTGTTGGAGTAGTGAAAAATGCGAAATCCATATAAATAAATATTACTAATAGCTTAGTAAGATCTTAACTCTTCCCATTTGTATAAAATGGTGTTTTTGTAATTGTTTGATAATAAATGGAATGTATTAGAGAAATCATAGGTATAAGATGAAGAAATAATTAAATTTTAACATGGCAAGTTATTTTTTGGCAAAAATAAAAAAAAGGCTGAGATGAGTTCTAACGTACAGTGATAATTTCACATTGGTTCCCTTTAAAATGTGGTATGTATTTATTTGTTCCTAATCATGTTTTTGAAATACAACTCAAAATCAATCTATCTCAAAATTTTACTAAATGACAAAAATAATAATAATTTATATAAGATGACATTACCTTTAATACAATAGCTGTAAAGGATTTAGTAAAATGTTAAAGCCATTTTTATTAATTTACTGAAGTTAAAAGTTGATTTAACTAATTTTAACGATTTTATCTTCTTGCTATCCCTAAACAAGTAGCTAAAGTTAAAAAGACCGAAAGTCTACTTTAACTTTTAGCAATTTGTTGAAACATCTGTACAATTCTTCTTATATGAATAGTGGATGAAATAGCCCAGTCTAGTAATTCTCATTAAAAGATCCGTGGCTTTGTACATACATATATTTTTACGATCTGTTACTATTTATCAATTTACTAGTTATCAATTTACTAGTTAAAATAAACAAAAGAAAGGTTCAAAATGTTGGAGTCGCTAAGCATATTGGTAAATATTCATAAAATCGGTACTTAGTAAATTGCTTACCTCTAAACAATAGGTTCTTTAAAATTTTGAGCAAATATTTTTATTTTTTTCTGAAAATTTTTGAGTCAAACATACATAAATGTTTTGTAAGTATTAATAGGATTTTGTGTTAAATTTAATTTTTTGATAGAAAGTTGGTAATATGAATTTCCTAAAAATTTTAGCACTTGCAAAAACAACGCCATTTTTGGTAAAAATTATTCTAAAGATTATGTCAATTTTCGTTCCTAAGATATTCTTCCTGAAAATGTCCTTTCTGTTTCTGTTTCTGTTTTTTTTTTAAATTTATTTATACCTACATTTTTATAAATGTTGAGTTCTTTTCTTTATAAGTTCGTTCAATTTTTTAGGTCAACCAATTTGTTTGTTTTTTGTTAAAATGGCTAAAGTCTGTAATGCTTAGTTTTAGATTGACATCATTTTGGAGGCAATACCTTTATTTATTTACGTGTATCGTGAATGAAACATATGTTTTTATTAACTTTTTGTAAGATTTTTTGTAGAAAACTATGTGAAAAAAACTGACATTTTAATTTTTATAAAAATTGTACATATTTTCACCATTTAAATTATAAAAAAAACTGTTGATTGAATTTCTTTTCAAAAATTATACTTATTCATATTATACTTATTCATTCCGTTACATTTTATAGTATGAAATTTAATTGAAGTCGCTAGCGTTATTGTTTCGTGATATATTTGGGACAACCAAAATTTTTCAGCTGTCATGTTTTGACAGCTTACAGGCTACAGCCCTAAATGTTCTAATTATTAGACTAATTTTTTCAAGAGGATAATATGCTGAAACGGTAGCTGAGGCTGCCATTTGGCTGAGATCGTTACCTTTGATACCTTCCGTTTTACAATAAAATAAAAATCAATTTTTAATTATATCCGTTTTTCCGTTCCGGTCAACCCCCTTCAACTATAGTAACTAAAGAGGTGGTTCTTTACTAGTTCAAGAGCCACAAACTAAATAGTCTTTTTTAAATATCACTTTAAATCTGATATAAAACCTATCTACACCTTTAGTCGTCCATATATCAAGAACCAATAGAGATATCGATTTCAAATAATTTTAGTTTTATTGATAATAACATTGAAAGATGCGGAAAGGACTTAGTTCTAAGAAAAATTTAGTAGTTGGTTATATTAGACAATATAACGTGATACCAAATAAATATAATTTAAAAAAAAAAAACTGAACTAAATATCTTACACCTCCAATATTTTAAAAATAAAAGGATATTACCCCTACAACAATTTTATGCAACGAAGAATAACGTTTTTGACATTTGGTAAAATTTTGACAAAAATCGAAGTAATCCATTTTAATAAATCCACTAACAAAAGTTGGTACAAATAGTTGAAGTATGAATCTACACAAAATTCTACACAAATTTGGTAAAAATTGATGTTTAATTCGAATATCTCGAGAAAAGTGAAGTAATTGTTGTTAAATATTGTTCTTAACATAAGATAATTTTTTTAGAAAAATCCAATCGGTATTTTTTTATAGAAGATATAAAAACTTTCAAGAAACGGTAATAAAATTGATAAAAATTGTTTTTTGACTAAAAATTTCGGTTACAAAAACAGATTTTAAAATCAAACTTATTTTGTCATATGCAAAATATTGTTGCTAACTTTTAAGCAATTTATTTTAGAAAAATGCATGAAGCAACTTTTTTTATAAAAGAAAAAAAAAAAAAAAAAAAAACAAAAAACTGATTAGAAGTGGCTTCCGACTCAAATATTATGAAACAAAGAAAAACATTTACTTTAAATTTGTTAAATTTCTTACACAAACTATTCTTTTTAAAATTGTGTTATACATTTAGAAAAATAAACATACAGAAAAATGTCAAAAAAATGTCACAGGCAAAAGGGTAACTCAGTTTTTAGCACTAAAAATTAGCGCATGACAATTAAACCAGTAAACTGTCACTGTTCATTTTAAGAGAGCCAAAAGTCATAAGAACTATAGTTTACAATTCTCACTGTATGTTTCTGATTCTCTAATCAAAAATAACAATAACATATTAAGCCTTTGGCTTCACATGACCAAATTCTCTTAATCCATGAATTTTCCCGTCTAGTGAACTTAATACTAAAAATTAATCCCAAAATTATTTAACTGGCTGACAGTCTCAGTCTCTACTAGCAGCAGTGTTGCCACTTCAACTTGGTGTTTCTTTGGACTTTCAAATTAAAATCGAAAATTATATCAGTCCATGTTTGTCTTGTCGCTTGATAGATGATAGAACTCGCCAAGACCGAAAAAGTCTACAGAGCAGAGCCACCACCAACCTAACCTAAAGTAACACCCCATATAATTGTTGTTGTTCTCTGTTAAGTTGCATCACCATCAGCCAACAGCTCAGCAGTTCAGCACTCAGTAGCATTCAACTCAATTCACAGTTTCAGACTTTCAGTTGTCTTCGGTGCGTCGCTGAGAGTGAATGTGTATAAGCGTAGGAGACGGTATTTTCCTTTTTTCGACTACTCAGAATCTCATTAACCGGTTTGGCGTCTTTTTCAAAGTGTGAATCTTAAAAAGAAAACACCCTACAACAACTTAAAAAACACAAACAACAACAAAAAAAAAACACCCTCTGTGAAATAAAATTCCACGTTGAGTTAAGATACGTCACGCTTAAGTAAGTTTCGTTTCGTTACATGTCGTCATTAAAAACGTGATGTAAACTAAACTTATAAAGTCTCGCGTTTTCTTTTTGTTTTGACAACACTGATTAGTATCAGTTTGATATACAAATTTAAATTGCCTGTTGCTTATAGAGTCCGTTAATAGGTATATCGACGTTGTCGACGATATGCATCAATAACGAGGTGCAGGGAAGACTTAAACCTAGTTACTTGGAATTCATTACATGTGGCTATCTTTCTTTGTGTAGGATTGAAATATTAAAATAAGGAAATAGTGTCAAATATTGGATCCCTAAAAGTCCTTCATCAAGTGATACAAAAACAAAACGTGACATCTTCCCGCTTCCTGCTCATTTTCCCCCGATAACAATTTTCAAGTGATAAATTTATAAATAAAAATTAAATAATTCTTAAGAAATATGTATTTTTAACCGTTATATAGAGGTATAGAAAGACCGCGAACCTAGATTTGTTGACACAAACACAATCTGGTTGGAAAGCCCGAAGCCCTCAAAAACAGAAACAGACAGTTTCTTTGTTAAATAAAATAAACAACAACAAAGTTTTGAAAAAATAAAAAAAATAAAGCTTAACATTTGGCTTCATACGTTGAAGATTAAAAACAACACCAAGCGTCAAGCGTGTTTGTGTAATCGTTTCATTTCATCGCTAAATATTTGAGTGAAGTTGTTTTTGTTTTCTATATATTATTTTGTTCCCCACAAGTGCGGGTTTTGAGTGTGTGTTTTTTTAATTGTGCTTCTGTTAAAAAAATATCAAATAATCATCATAAAAGTTTTCAAACATCAAATATTTTTAAGGGAATTCAAGAAATAGGGAAAATTCCTACATTTAGCCTTTGGATAATAATAAAAATCAATTTTAAATTGATTGCAAGATCAAGAAGTTTATAGCTCAAGCTTCGTTATTAATAATAATTAATTTGCAACAGGTAAATCAAACTTTTTTGTTGTTGTTGTTGTTGTTTTAACTCTCACTTTGGAGCTCGTCTTTGTTTATTCATAGTTGTGTGAAAGAGAGGTTTGACTTGACTTTGACGTTTTATAAACCACTCAAATGTACACAAATCTATAGAGATAGGTATAGAAGCTTTTAATAAGTTTTAGTTTATAAGCTATGAGTGTACACTGTACCTAACTCCTTTAGATTAAAAAAATAATAATGATAACTGTTGAATAAATAACATTTCTAACTGCGAAGTTGTGAAATGAAATTATTATTGACGAACGAATAAATTAATTATATTTAAAAGAAAGCAAAAATGCAACTTTAGTGTGGTACTTGCACAAATGTTTAACTAATCAGTGTATACTTTAAAAAAAAAAACAAGCTTCGATATCTGGTAAATCCAGAAAGAGTTGGGTTTTAAGATTTGAATTGATGGTAGGTGATTTACAAATAATAATGCTTAAGAGACTTAGTTGCTAACTTATTTTTAGTTTGCAATTGTGGGTGCTATTATTTTGTATTTGATTGTCATTTAAAATTTCGTTTGAGATTTATATTAAATTCGATATTATATTTTTACCAGCCTATGTAGGCAAAGGTTAGGTTAAAGTGGCTGTCCATAATGGAATAGGGCACACTTAGGCCAGTCCCTTTCGGTACGCGAGTGGTACAGAACAAAGAATATTTATATGTAAACGTACCACTCGCGTCCCGAAAGGATTAATGGCCCATTGTGATAAGTAGGCATAGAAAAAGCTAAAAAGGTATCTGTTTTTCTTACTGATGTTTTTGGGGTGTTTTTGCAAGTTTTCAATGTCATTAGGAAAGAGTTTCCCAATACAAAATGTAAACGAAATAAAAGAGGCTGGGATGCGACCCACACTGATAACATCCCATCCCGTCTGTCGATTTGTCTTGCTTAAAAGTTTGTGCATATGTATCAATTTTTACCAAATTTGCATACTATTTTTTGTAGATTTTATTTCATTGAATATCGAAAATAATATTTTCTGTGAAATAAAATAAGTTTGTAGCCAATATTTGTAATTTTTGAAAAGCTACTCGTATTTGAGTCGAAAGTAAATTTTTACCAAGTTTTAGTAATGTTTTTTTTTAGGTTTTTATTTTTTGTAAAAAAACTGTCAATTCGATTTTTCTCAAAATTTTTTCGAATGTTAAAAATAATATTTTCTTATAAGATAAAATTAGTTTGAAGCCATAATCTTAAGTTTTGGAAAAGATATTTGAGTCGAAATTCAATTTTTACCAACTTTGAGTAATGTTTTTTCTTAGGTTTTTATTTTTTATAAAAAAACTGTCAAAAATTTTATCAGATGACAAAAACATTATTCTTCATTGCATAAAATTGTTTTGGAGATGAAATCATATTTTAGTCGTAAAATTTTCGAGGTGACAAATTTTTTTTTAGTTTTTTTTGATTTATAAAAAAACCGTTAGTTGAATTTTTTTCCAAAAATATAATTGTTTTGTATCACGTTACAATCTATAATATAAAATTTAATTCAAGTCTCTAGCGTCATTGGTTTATGAGATATTTAGGTTTAACCAAAATGTTCACCTTTTTTTAAACTGCTATGGTAAAAAAACCACCCACGCAATTTTCTTGAGAGCCCTTTCTGCATCTTTCTGCCTTATTATCTGTATAACAAAATTTATTTGAAGTCGATATCTCTTCTGGTTCTTGAGCTATGGACGACGAAAAAAACGTCGCGAACGTACGGACGTACGAACGTACGGACGTACGAACGTACGTACACACGCACGCACAGACATCTTTCTAAAAATCTTTTATTTCGACTCTAGGGACCTTGAAACGTCGAGAAATGTCAAAATTTTCAATTTGACAAATCGGACCCATTACAATAACTTCCTATGGGAAGTTAACTAAGTTGGGGGCATTGACTTTTATGTCTAGTCACGATATCCTTATAACTTAAGTGTTTTTAAATAAGAGGTGTTATTTTGACATGAAGGTGTTTATTTCAGTGGAAAGAGGATGATATGGTATAAACAACTAAAGTACCATATCCTTCTCATAAAATTTTTCGAGGAAGTTTTCTTGAAACTATAGTAAAGGGTTGGCATATCCCTTATCTTTTACGTGACCTCAAAGAAGAAAGTTTACAGATTTTGGAGGTCTATTATGATCATCTCTTTTAGAAAACAGGGGTTAAAATGCCTATTTGTCGATTTTTCAAACATTTTAACAAAATTGAGGTAAAAAAGTTGTAAATTGAATTAAAAAAAAAAACTAACTAGAAGCTAGCAACAATATTTGCATATGATAAAATAAGTTTGGTTTCAATTTCTTTTTTTGTTTTCGATATTTTTAGTTTAAAATCAATTTTTACCAATTTTAGTAGTATTTTTAACAACTAGCATTATTGGTTCGAGATATAATTTGGGTAAACCAAACTTTGTACCTTTTTTTATATTGCTGTAGCAAAAGTACCAACCACAATTTTGTTGTATCACCTTTTGATTTTATTATCTGAAAAATATAAAAATGTTTGCTTTCGACATCTCCGACAGCTCTGGACCTGTGGCCGACGAAAAATGGAACCCCGAATATACGGATACGAACGTACATACGTACACATGCACACACCGACATCTCTCTAAAAACCTTTTATTTGGATTCTAAGAACCTTGAAACGTAGAGACATGTCAAGATTCTCATTTCGACAAATCGGACTGATTACAATAACTTCCTATGATAAGTTAATATCATGGTCAGAAAACTTTTATTCAAAAATTGGTTTGTTGCTTATGTGTATATCACTAAATTTCGGTAGCGTAATCTATTCACCGAAATTGCTGTATACCAGTCTCAGTTTCGAATTAGTAAGGTCCAATTACAATTACACTGCCATGCCAGCGCAAAAACGGCACCAAACAATGACAAGTTTAAAATACAAATCACATACAAATCCCGAATTATTTTGATGCAACTCATGAACCTTCACATTCAGTGAAGATACGACTTTTCTTAAGTTCTGGTGTTTACTGGACCTTAAAAGTTTTAAGACCTAAGTCTTGATGCAAAATATGGTGTAATTTAGGGCTGCCAACGATATTAGATTTTTTTATTTGTGGCAGCCGAATCAAATCACTCAAATCATAAAAATAGATACAAGCTAGACGAGAAGAGACTACTAAGAGAAACTGCTGACGAAAAAATAGCGAGACTAAGATCGAAACGAGGCTCAATTATATGGGACATGTACCGATATAGAGATGAGGCCAAAATTTTTAGAATTTTGACGAGACGGAGACGAGACTAGCAAAAGTTGTGTGGTGCACGTCTCGTGGCCAGCCCTAGTGTAATGTTGTTTGTGGAATACCTAATTTCAAAGATAGAAGAGAAATCAACACTACAGCAAGAGTATTTTTAGTTGTTCTTGAATACTGCATACGGTTTTCTTCACAATACTAAGTTTTCCAATAGCTTACTAATTTCACTATTACCGACCACTAGAAAGTGCACAACGCCGACCCAAAAGTTCATTACTATTGCGAACTGTGAGTTCAAAAGTTGTAGTCAAATTTTACAATTTCAATGCGTGTTTCAAAATTGCATTTTAAGAAAAAGCGTACATTTTAGTTGTCCATTGAGAAAAGATGACCACTTTGAAAGTGACAGATGCAAAAAATAGTGTGCTATTTAAAACGAAACTTCTAATTGGAAAAACCTTTATAAAATTTGAAAATAGTATTTCTATGTTAAGCTTTTGTTGAGCTTTTGTTGAGGCTGTTGTTAGTGAAATTTAGGATTTCGATGCTATTTGCTTTTGTTTATTCCTTATATTTAAACTTAAATTTCTAATAGTTTGAGAAGTTAAGCGGATTTTCTTTCTTCGGTATTAATCATATAGGCCAAAATACCGAATTGACTCTTAAAGATATTTTGAAGGAAAGAGTTTTCGAAAACTTATAGCGTATGGCTTTTAAGGTTTAAAACATTAAGCTGTTTACATTCATTTAAAAGGATAAGTAAATTCCAAAAAATGTAACAAAGTGATGACTATGAGCAAAAGAATGACACTGACCATTATTCTTATTAGTAAGTCTCCTTTTAAAGACTGTTTAGACTTAATGATATTTGTATTATTATTATTTATTGTTAATACATTCTTTATTTCTCGCTAATTGTTTACATTTTGTTGATATAAGAATTATAAAGCTTGACAAAAATTTTGCCGTCTGCCTAATTGACTTATTACGAGTTTTTAGTAAAGAGAAAGAAAAGGTTAAAGTTATAAATACATATAAAAAAATAATATAACATTTACAAAAATATATAAGTATTAAAATATAATATCAAATTTAATAAATTTTACATAAATACAAACAAAATAAAAAAGTGAAGAACATGTTTTAACAGAAAAAGAGATTAACATTTTATTTAATCATTATTCAAAATAGTTTAAAATTCAATCGATGAAATTGTTGCGGTAACCTAAGGCATGATTCACATAGCGACAAAGAATATTCCAACCTGAGCAACCATTTAATAGATCCTTTGTATCTTCAAATGTAAGGAAACTCTTTGAGAAGTAAAGCCTGCGGATTTCTCGTAAGATTGGGCACACAGCAAGAAAATGATACACGTTTTCGGTTTTATTGCGGTTGCACAAACTACATATCGGGCGAAGGTCAGTTCTATGAGGTCTATAATTTAAACAGAGCATTTCAGTCCTTGCTTTAAAGATAACACTCATTTGATTAAGAGTGAGTTTTTCGTTAAAATAATTTCTAATAAAAAGTATGTGGTTTAATTCTTTATATATAAGCCTAGTTGTCGATGTTTGTGCTCTATTCAGACATTGCAAATACAGGGAATCATCTATTTTACCTATACAGCTATAGAATAAGTCCTGCCAATTGGTATGGGCTGTATTATTGAGATCGAAGTCTACGCTGTGTCTAAAAGCTAGATCATTCCATTCTTTGAAAGGCGATATTTGACGTCTAAGTGCATATTTTAATATCTGTTTTTGAAGATTTGAGTCAGGCCTTTTCATAACTTTTATTATATAATCAGCATTTGATTTAAGATTTTTTTAAAATACTTGTGGCATACCGGATTCAGTATGGATTGCATATGTAGGTGTTGAATTATCCACTTTAAAGATGCGCTTGAAAAATAAGCGTTGAATTACTTCAAATTCTTCTAAGTTTTGATAGCCAAACACTTGATTTGCATAGCACAGGCATGTTTTAATGGTTGCATCAAACACTCTAAATTTAGCAGTTGCATCCACATACCTGTTGCAGAAGAAATTACTCCACATAAGATTTATAGCTGTTTTGGCTGCAGTGCATTTTTCTTTTACATGTGTGCGAAAATCAAGGTTACGAGTTATCAAGAAACCTAAGTATTTGAACTGATTTACTATTTCTATTGGTTCGCGTTCCAAAAACCATTTCTCTTGGGAAGTTGTTCTTCGATAAGTATTTTCGAAGACCATGATTTTCGACTTTGCAACATTCATACTTAAATCCCATAAATCTCAAAAACGCTTGAGCTTGTTTATTTGTAACTGCAAAGCTATGGGATTATCAGCCAAGAGTACAATGTAATCCGAGTATAGGAGCATTTTTATTAATGTTTCCCCAACCTTAACACCACCAGGGAAATCTTTCGATACGTCATCAATGTATAGTGGAAACATTAATGGACTTAATCCACAACCTTGTGAAACACCAGCACTTGTATTGAAGAAATTAGACATTCTACTTCCATTCCATACAGCAGCAGATGTATCGGTTAAAAGAAGCTTATATAAATTGAGGAATTTTGTTGATAAGCCTAGGGTGGACATTTTATAAATTAAAGAACTCCTGTTAACCGTATCAAAGGCCGCTTTTAAATCGACAAAAAAAAACGTAAAGTTTTTTTTTGTTCTCTAAAAACATTTTGACTATAGTAGTGAGTGCAAATATATGGTCAACTGTTGATAAACCCGCTCGAAAACCGGCTTGGAAAATACTAAGAAGATGATTCTCTTCAACCCATTTCGCCAACCTATGGTATAGAAGATGGGTGAATATTTTCCGAAGGCACGGTAAAATCGATATGCCCCTGTAGTTGTCTGGTCGCTGGGGATCACCTTTTTTAAACATTGCGCAAATCCATGCTCTTAAAAAAGATTTCGGAATAGATTCTTCCTCGAGAAGCCTGTTAAAGAATAAATTAATATGAACCAAAAAAATTTACAGACGAGTTTTTGTAAAATTCAACGGGAATACCGTCAATTCCCGCAGACTTATCATTTTTCATTGATTTCAAAGTGTCTTGCAATTCTTTCATTGAAATTGGCCCATCAAGTTCCGGGATTTTCACTAACGGTAGAGCATATTCAAACGTTTGGTGAACCGACGACTGATTTAGAAGAACTTTGAAGTGATCAGCAAGTTTTTCAACTGCCAGCACCGAAGATGCCACATTTTTACAGCCACCTAACAACCTCACCTTTGACCAAAATGTTTTTGAGTCCTTACGTGATGAGAGCCCGGTTGCTACACCACTGAAATAAAGTTTCCGTTTTTTAACTAAAAGCTGTTTAGGTATATTGTTTGTTCGCCTCTAAGTAAAGTGTTTTAAAAAACACGGAATTGTTCTTCCTAAAAAGGTTAAGAAGAGCGAAACACTTTTTGCGAAGTTTCATGCATTCCCAATCAAAACATTTAGCCACGAATATGTTACCACCTTGAGGTTTTTTTCTCATACGTATAATGATATTTGTATACCCCTTATTTTCTATGAGCTGAAGAATATTTCATTATTTAGATTTTTGTATTGGTATTGAAGTACTTTTATGTCTCCGATTTTGGGTCTTAAAAAAAATTTAAATTGGGTTCTTAATTACAAAAATTCTTTTAGAAGAACAAATTAAAAGTTTAGACCATAGACGAGACAACAAACTCCTTATATACTCGTGATATAGCTTTTCAACATCTTTTACCAAAAAGTATAATTCCTTAGCTGAAGCTATTTTTTAAATAACATACATTGAAAATTGAAGCTGTTAAAAGATTGTTAGTAATTTTGAAATAGTCCTTAGCACAAGTATGCTTAAGCTTTAGGCTATAAGTGCTAACTGTTAGGCTAGTTTTTAAGCTCTGGGCTTTTGCTTTTTGGTATGGTTATAAATTACTCGTATAACGAAAATAAATCTAAGTTTATGTTTTAATTATTTTGATTTTTTCATTGCTACAAATTCCGCAGCCAAATTTTGAAAACAGTTTCTAAAAAAATTTGAAAACAAAATTCCATTATATGTAGGAAATTCATTGAATGTTCTGAATGAGCATTCCTAAACTTATTTAAATAAATGTTTATTTAGCTGGATTGTCAGAATTTCATTGATTTATGTGAACATGTGCAGAAATATTTATTTTTAAATAAATTTTAGAACATTATCACACAGAAATTCTTTCTTTTATTAGGCCAAAGCTATACGCTTGAATAGTGTTTAAATGTCTGTTTCTAAATACTTCAGAGTAACTCCAGAATATTAATATACTTCTTTAAAACCAATTCGATACAAATCTACTTATCTAATTAGACTTGGCTTTGTAACTTGCTGAGAACACATTTTTTCGCTTTAACTCTTAAGCTAGGAGTCAGTGCTAAACAAATTGACTATCAGCTGATTCCTGAAACTCTGTTTAAACAATTATTTCAAACTAATTCAGATTCGTTAATTGATAGTTTATTAATCATTATCTGATGTGATCGAAATCACGTTTGGTGTTATCAACCAAGTTTAAACAACGCCAATGACTACCTTACTCCCTATAAATTAATCTAATTATATGTGTTATGTGTACACTACAATATAATAGAGCTCGTGTAAAATTGATAAAATCTTCAAATTTTTTTTAAATGAACAAATTGAATACATTTTAACATTTAACATTTCACAAGTTTAGAAATTCCTTGTCTCAGTTCAATGTGTGTTGACATCTACTTTCTTGCTGCCCTATAAAATGCAATAAATTGTTTTGATCTCTTTAAATTGTTGTATATGCGAGATTATAATAAAAGGCGTTCTTTCACACTTCTATATGAAATATGGGCGTACATGCTTCTAACATTTGTTTTTATTTTGCAATTTGGTTTTAAAATGCTATTATTGCATTAAGCTCACCTATTTAATGTATCTAAACTAATATAAAGGAAATATAGATGAACAAATGGCGATGAATAAGTAAAAAATTACATTAGAAATTGTAATACAAGAAAATTAAATTTACAATTGTAAATTGTATTGTAATACATTCAATTAATGTCTTCTATGGAAAAACCTGGAGAATAACCCGCGCTCAGAAGTCAGAACTTAATTTGCAAACTCAATATACTCGTAGTTAGATATTGATGTGATGTTACTGAACAAGGTTCATCTATCAACGACATTGTAATAAAAATATATATTCCTCACTTGTGTTACTTACATAGATACTTTTATCTTGAAATTAAAATTGCAATACAACACCATCCCATCATTAATGACGATTTATAATATATAAATAAAAATAGGTTATATGTGAGAAAGTGATATATAAAGTAGTTATACATACATATGTACATACATACATTCGTATAACAATCTCCATGAATTTCCATCGAAAAATACATTCATTATCTACCTATAACTTGCAAATTGTTTTTGAATAAAATTATAATTTAATAAATTTGAGAGAAAATAACAACAAAGGATGATACAGTGAAGTCAATAATAGATACTTTTATAAAAGTTCATTGGGGTTTGCTCGTATTCGATAGCATTTAAAATATTTAAAAAAAAATTATAAATTATACCCCTACCCATCAATTGGTTGGTAACTGCAGCAATTTATTATGTTTTAGAAATTCAATTCATATTACGATGATATAATATGAAAACAAAGGCTCTGGGATGTCGTTTTTTGTAAAATTTTAACAAAATATTTTTCTTTGTTCTAATAATACTTGGGTCGAAAACCATATCTGTTCAGTTTTTTCTTATTCTTGTAAATCTTCTTGTTTAAAAAAAAAAAAACTGTTTGAATTTTTCTAAGAACTTAACTAAAAGTTATCAACAAACGCATATGATAAAATAAGATGCATTTCAATATCTGTTTTTTAACAATTTGAGCAGCATTTTTTCAAAGTTTAATTTAACAACAAAAATTGGCATAGAATTAAATAATTTTGAAGTCAATACCTTCATTACTTCTCGAAATATTCTAATCAAATAGAAGTGAATAAAAAAAAACTGTTGATTGCAATGTTACCGAATCTTGTAAACAATGGTGCGAAATTTTAAATGATTTAGTAATATGATAAAGTCATTTTTAGCAATTTTTTAAGCTTTAAAAATGATTTACCTAATTTTAAACAATTTTAACATCTTACTAGCTCTTAACAATTTTCTAAAGTTAAAATCACGGAATGGTTAGTTTAACTTTTAGCAATTTGCTAAGCCCATATGACATCCGTAAAACTATTCTTTTCTCTCTCTTTTTAGACATTTTTGTATGTTCGTTTCTTAATAAAAGCCAATTATCAATCTACTAGTTAGCACGAAAACGAAAAGAAAGGTTTAAAATGTTGGACTACCTTAGTGAATTGTTAAAAATTTACCAAATTACTTACTAGTAAATTTTTAAACACTTTAAAAATATGTTGTTTAAAATTTTTCGCCAATATTTTTCGTAAGATAAAATTTATTTGAAGGCAATATTTTTTAATTTCTGTCGAAATAAATTTTAACCAACTGCTTGTATTGTTTTTCTAGTTTGTTCTTTCTTCTATTTTTCTTAAAATTAAAAAAAAAGATGTCTAAAACGTTATTCATCTTTACATAAAATTACACTGTTGGAAAAAATATTATTTTTTTTAAGTATTAAGATAAGTTCCAAAAATTTTCGAATCTCTCAGGTTTTTAAAATGTGTTCTTTTAAATATGCTAAAAACTACCAAAAACGTGCATTCAAATTCTTATTTACTATGAGTTTTTTTACTTGGCCCCATATGAAGTTTTGAGCAAATCTTGAATTAAATATTTTGAAAAATACGTTTTGGAGATAATTTTTAGTGCTTCATTCGAAACCAAACTTACTTTCAAATCATTTTGCCTTTTCCTGTTGAAAACCGTCTTAGCATAAATAGTTTAGCGTATTTTTCAGATTTGTGTAAGATCGGTGAAATCTGACAACTTATGAAGATTTTTCGAATGTTAGAAGAAATATTGTAAATATTTAAACTAAATATTTTAACTAATAAATAGTTGTAGGTTTAGTACCCGTGGCATGATGGTTATTGCGTTGGACTGTCATGCGAGAGTTTTTGGGTTCAATCCCTGCCTGTGCCACCTTAATTAAAAAAAAAAAGTTTTCACGGGTACTGCCTCTTGCGAGGAATTGACAAATTCTCCAAGAGTAATGCTTGTCATGAAAAAGTGCTTTCTCAAATTAGCCGTTCGGATTCGGCATAAAACTGTAGGTCCTCTCTCTCCATCCCTGCAATTACTCGCACACAGGAATGGAGTTGTAAGTCACTAGGCCCTGGTTCTCTACGGACCTAATTTTAGTTGTAGGTTTAGTCCAGTCAAATTAGACGAAAAAAGGGGTTCAGCTCGGAAAAATTCCCACTTAGCTGAATTTTAGTACACATCTTTTTTATATTGTTGTTAACAATGTTTAAAAAGTCGACCTCGATATCATGTACGCGTCAAAGGTTATTCGAGGTCAAAGGTCACGGAATTGGCCTTTTTTTATTTCTCGTTTTTTATTGGTCGTACAAAAAAAGTTTTACACACAAATTGTAGAGGAGGTAATTATCTACAAAAATGGTCTTGAAACATTTTCACGTCAAGTTGATAGTTTTTCCGTTATAAGGCCAACAAAGTGTACACTTTTAATGAAATATGATTTTTTCGCTAAAAACAAGTAGCATTTGCGTTAATATCTCGCTTCATACTGTTTGTACAATAAAAAGTCTCGAACAAAAATTGTAGAGGACAAAATTATCTACAAAATGGTTATATATACATACATATATATCCAATCGCACTTGCGCTATACAAATTTTAATGTTTACCATACAAAATTACAATAATATATAATATTATATCATATTATAAAATTTTTTGTAGGTTTTATTTTTCTATGAAAAAACAAACTGTTGGATTTTTATAAAAAAATTACTGAATATCGAAAACAATATTTTCTGTGAAATGAAATAAGTTTGAAGCCAATATTTGTAATTTTTGAACAGCTATATTTTTCCAAGTTTTAGTATTGTTTTTTTTTTAGGTTTTTATTTTTTGTAAAAAAAATTGTCAATTCGATTTTTGGAGTTTTATCGAATGTTGAAAACAATATTTCTTATAATATAAAATTAGTTTGAAGCCAATGTCTCAAATTTTTAAAAAGACATTTACGTGGAAAACAATTTTTACCAACTTTTGTTAAATTTTGTTTAGGTTTTTAATTTTTTTTGTAAAAAAACTGTCGATTCGATTTTTTTCAAAATTTTACTGAATATTGACAACAATATTTTTTCAAAGATAAAAGTAGTTCAAAGCCAATGTCTCAAATTTTTAAAAAGATATTTACGTCGAAAATCAATTTTTACCAAGTTTTATAATTTTTTTTTTAGGTTTTTATGTTTTTGTAAAAAAAACTGTCAAATCGATTTTTCTCAAAATTGGTTTAAATGTTAAAAACAATATTTCTTATAAGTGAAAATTAGTTGGAAACCATAATCTCAAAGTTTTAAAAAGATATTTGTGTCGAAAGTCAATTTTTACTAAATTTTATTATTTATTTTTTACGCTTTTATTTTTTTGTAAAAAAATGTCAATTTGATTTTTCTCAAAATTTTCCAGAATGTTGAAAATAATATTTCTTATAAGATAAAATAAGTTTGTAGCCTTAATCTCAAGTTTTTGAAAAGATATTTGAGTCGAAATTCAGTTTTTACCAACTTTGAGTAATGTTTTTTTAGATTTTTATTTTTAATGAAAAAAACTGTCAATTAGATTATTTTCAAAATTTTATCAGATGTCAAAAACATTATTCTTCGTTGCACGAAATTGTTTTGGAGATGAAATCATATTTTAGTCCTAAAATTTTCGAGGTGTCAAATTTTTTTTTTCTGTTTTTTTTTTTTTTATTTATAAAAAAAACCGTTAATTGGATTTTTTTCCAAAAATATACTTGTTTTGTATAACATTACAATATTTTATATAAAATTTAATTATTCAAGTCTGTAGTGTCATTGGTTCATGAGATATTTAGGGTAAACCAAAATTTTCACCTTTTTTTAAACTGCTATGGTAAAAAAACCACCCACGCAATTTTCTTGAGAGCCCTTTCTGCATCTTTCTGCCTTATTATCTGTATAACAAAATTTATTTGAAGTCGATTTCTCTTCTGGTTCTTGAGCTATGGACGACGAAAAAAACGTCGCGAACGTACGGACGTACGGACGTACGAACGTACGTACACACGCACGCACAGACATCTTTCTAAAAATCTATTATTTCGACTCTAGGGACCTTGAAACGTCGCGAAATGTCAAAATTTTCAATTTGACAAATCTGACCCATTACAATAACTTCCTATGGGAAGTTAAAAATAAATAGCAATGGTCCAATGTGACTCCCTTGAGGTACACCAACATTGATTTTGATTTTTCATGAAGGGTTACTCCTAAACATGACGCTATAGTATCTATGTTTAAGATATGACAAAACCCACATTACGAAATTGTCGTTAAGTCCAATTTCACTAAATTTATTAAGAACAAATTCATGACTTAATTTGTTAAATGTCTTGCTAAAGTCTGTAAAGATGCCAACGACTTGAGAGTGTTTTTCGAATGCATTCAAACAAAAAGTAGAGATATTAATTGAATTCGCTAGTGTTATAAGTTCGTGAGATATTTGGGGTCAACCAAATTTTCAATTTGTTTTATTAATCACCCACTGAAATTTTGTAAAAGTCCTTTCTGCATCTTTCGATGTAATTATCTAACGAAAAACGTCATTATTATTTTTGTGTGACAATAACTAAAATAACAAAGTGTATTTGAACCCCTAAAGTGTTGACTCAACTTTAAAATAAATGTTCTTGTAAGAAAGTGTCATGTTTTTGTATCAAATTTTTTTATTTTTAAATAAATATTTCATTTATTTAAGTCCTGTGTTCTTTTGAATTACAGAACACTTCAATTCGATTGATTGATACTTTGTGATAATTTATAGATTACAAACAATCCCTTTTAAACATACAAAATTTATATTAAAATTTAAAAACTTGTCCTTAGAGATAAATATACTAAACCAAAGCTTAATGCTGCTTGAAAAACCACTTTCTAAAAAAAAATATTATTTTTCGCATGAAACTTATCAACAAACCCGAAGTGTGTATAGTAATTTTTCTGAACGCGAAATTCCACATTAAATATTTTAATACGTAGTTGCTGCAAAAAAATACTGATAATAAGGTCGAAGATTATCTCAAAGCTTGTTCAAGAAATAAATAATAATATATTTAAACAACCGTCGTCATTATAAATTAAACCGTTTAGGTAATTTAAAAAAATAGGCAAATGTTTCTTTTCAAAACTCAAAGCAAATGGTTATTGTAGGTAACGATGAATCACGTTAAATTTACCGCAAAACATTGAACTGATTTGAAGGTTAAAGTAAAATGAGTAAATGTGGCTTCTATTTTACTTACATATATGTATATAACAACAGTTACTTTTCTTTAAGTTTATATGAGCGTTCTTAAAACCACACCACCTGTTTAGGAACTTGTCTTAAGTTTCATTACAAAAATTTGCCCACAACAACAACAAATGGACACATTTTTATTTCTTGAGAAATAAACACCGTACTAAGCATTTTTTAAATTACGAGTATTATAAAGAAAAATTTAAAACTTATAAAATAACTGCGTGACAAGAACTTAATCCATAATCCCATCAAGATGATTTGAAATAGATAAATGACAAGAACAAAAAACAAAATGGAAAAGAAGTTAAGGCTTAATTTTGAAATTTCTATCCGTTTCTTTTCTTTATTTTGGAAGATAGAAGCGACGATAAAGCATTTTAATTAATTAACAAAATGAAAGTAGAATTTTTTTTTTTTTTGTATTTAGGTAAAGAATATTTTTGTTGAATTTAGCACAAACAAACAGTTAATGGGAAATCATGATTAATTTACATTTCCGTAATTAATTACAAAAATATAAAACCCATAGACATTTTGAAGTTCTTCTTTTTTCTTATTTAAAGAATATTTGCCTTTTTTACAATATTTTGATGAAGCTATATATTAATTTGGGGGTCTAGAAAATATTCAAGCTTAAAAAAAAAAAAATGGATCAGCTGGAGGTACATTTTTGGAAGGTTATCAATTTTTTTTAGAGCAGGTGGAAAGTTATCGCTAGACTTGAAAATGATAATTTTTAAATTAATGTATGTGTGGCATGAAAGGTAGAGTGTAAGATTGTGCAACCAGAGCTCTGGATTCAATACCTGCCTGTGTCACCTTAAATGTGCGTTCATAGGAATCACTTTTAGTTGATCCATACAGCAAGTAGTAATTAGTAGTCATCAGTCACCCAACAATGGATGTCATAATCCAGAATTCTTAGATTAGGACAATGTCTTCTTCGCTGCTGGAAAGTCTAAGAAGCAGTGAGGCTGAAGCTTTGATGGAGTGTTGAAGGTTGATTTGAAAAAATTGTAGCTACAACTCTACCGATCAGCCTCTAGCACGGCGATGTTGGAGTCTTCTAAATCTGAAAATGAAAGATCGTCCTCACTTAGAAAATCTCCCATTTGGTAGTCTTCGGTCTCTATGTCGGAGACCACAGGCATCAATAGAAGTGTCCATCTCTACCGCCGCGCCGAAGATAACCTGGGTGCATTATATTCTTCTAGTAGTAGGAAGGTAATAAATGCACCAGCGTCTTGGGTGACAGCTTTGACTTCTTAAAGGAGAACGGGCTCGTCTTTTTTTATATAGACCTTGAGGTTGATGTTTTCAGATCCAAACCAAGTTACACCTTTGATCTGCTTCAGAAGAGCAAGAGAATCTATATTGATTACAATAATTGTTCCTTTTTCTTATCCAGTTTCGCGACCTGTCAGTTGTGACAAGGAAGAAATAAATTCAATAGCCAGAGTATTACATCCAAGTTGGAGAGTTGGGCCATAACCATAGTGCGAGTTCTTGGTCTGAAAAAGATTTCCTCTTTAGCAACAACTTTGAGCTCAGCACCGGGCCAGGTTTTCCCTAATCGACTAACAGTCATCGAAAAAAGATCATGCTATCTCTGATTTTCACAAACCATGAGGTTCATGTGGCCTTGGTGCCAATCACAAACAATGGTAACGTTTATGATTGGATGACTTTTCTACCATTACGTCCATGAAGCTAAGTTTTAACGTTCCTTAACCTTCCGTTAGTTTTCCTCAGAGATCGTTTCTGTTGATAATTGCGACTAGGTTCTTATCTTTCACAACATCTCTGAAAGACTCTTTCCCTTTACAGGTCCTGGGCTTTCCATCATTGAGTGCTAATCTTAAGCACTTTAGGGCGTTTAGGTATTGGTATGGCAAAACACTGCACCAAAAAATAGTTTTAAGAGCATTTTGTGAGATGGAAAAAGCAGTATTAAGTTGTACAGTAATGTTACTTAAAGCCATATATAAATGTAAAAATCCTAATAATAAAGAAAACGGCAAAATTTTCCACTTTGAGTGTATTTTAAACGAGAATTTTAAACGAGAAATGCCATAAGGAATGGAAAGCGATATCAGCCAAAATTTCCCATGACCAATTTGAACTTGAAGCTGTATATCCTCGATAACCTTACAAATTCCTTCTTTAAGGCCTTTAATAAACTATGGAGGAGCATTGGCATGGGCCTTATCTTTTACGTGATCTCAAAGAAAAAAGTATAAAGATAATAAATCATATGTTAAAAAACTGCGTGGAATTTAATGCTTCGAAACCACCCCAATGTATCTCTTGTATCTTTAAAGCGTGATATACCGCCCTTGCAATTATCCATGGACTGCATTTAAACCAATGAAACTTACTTAAGGTGACGCTACAGTCCTGTGTGAACTAGGCCTCACCCAACAAATGAACGAGACTGACCATTTCAATATTCTCGGTATGTGTATCACCAACCACCTCTTGTGGAACGATCACATACGCGATGTCAAAAATGCCGCAAGAAGTTTGGGTTTCCTAAGGTGATGCAAGAAGTTTTTCTTCCCCTCTCCCGACTTGTGCTCATGCGACTTACTTAAGGCTCTTTGACAGTTTTGAACGTAAATTTAAATTGATTGGCTATAATATCATAATTGGTTCTTCACTTGAACATCGCCGTAAAGTTCCTTATCTTAACCTTTTCTAACGTTATCTTATCGGCTTATGCTTTTGACAAATAGCCAGCTGCATTCCTCCCCTTAAACAGTTAACCCATAATACTTGCTCCTCTATAGGAATGCTCATCAGTATACCCTCGAGCTAAACTTCGGTCGTAAAGTCAAATACAGAGATTCGTTCTTTAGCCGTACTACGCGAATATGATTACACAGTCTTTCTTTCCCATTCATTTCAATATTCAGGAATTCAAAATCAAAAGGCACCGACATCTCCTTTAAAACCCTCTCTCGCTTTCCTAATGATCACACTGTGTCTGTAAAAAATAAAGGTATCCGCACACAAATCAATAAAATAAAAAAAGTACGCATACGCCCCAGTGTCATATTGATATTTCCTTCATTTAAGATGCGTTTCGATAATATTTTTTAATAATTTCTTAACTTTCATCAGAGCATGAAAGAATACGTGATAAATTGTCAAATTTTATTTGATATTTTGACAGCTGAATGTCACTTTTGTAACCTTGGCAATAGTTTGTTTTTAATGTATTTGTATATTGAAAAAAGTTTCCTGAAAAGTCTTTTTATGGTCATCCTTAAATTAATGTGTGTGTCATTAAATTTTTAAAATAGATAAGACCATCCCTTTTCCGGCTGTCCGTCCTCATATTTGTTAAACTATAAGACCTAAGTTTATGTGAATCATTTGTATATACATACTTCTATAAACCTACCTTTCTATAAAAAAAAAGATAATGCAAAATTGAAAAAAAGACCACAATCGTCTTTTATATACATATGTATGAGATATATGTACTTACTATAACAAATTTTTATGATGTGTCTCACTTCGATTTTTACAGCTATTTTAGCTCCATAAAAAGGAACCTCTCCATCCCTTCTGGCTTCTGCCTAATTGTATTGCAATAGACTTTCGATATATCGTCAATAGGTCATAAAAAAGCAATAACAATAATAATATACTTTTCTTCGTCAACCATTTTTCTTTATTTACTATTCTACTAAGATATTAACGTTTTGGCTATATTTTCCCATATAAGAAACTCCAGTAAATAAAATTTTACTTTTAGATACATTTTTTTTGTTGCCTATAAAAATATAGAAGCAACAAAAATAAACTCTGTGCCAATATAAATAAATCATAAAATAGAAGCAAACTGAACACAAAATAAAACAACAACATAAAATACATTAAACCTGTCTTCACCCCTGTGAGGTTATTTCCGGCTATACTTTTTTTTATTATTGCTTATACAGCTCATTTTCAGAGGCTCCTTGCTCCTTTTGCCCTTGCTGCATTTTTATGTTTGGTCCTATGGCTAGGAAGGCAGGTTTTTACATTGGACACATTTTTACAATAAGAACAATATCTTCTATTTATGACCACTGCAAACGCAACATTGTTGTTGAAATAGCTTACATACAGAGGTAGAGGCAGAGGGTCTGCCTAAAGCTGCCATTTTTCATACCCAGAGAACAGTATAAAACGGTTCTACTTACCTATACCACACGTTCCTTTGAAAAGTCTGATGTTACTTCTCCTTATAACTCCCACCTTAACAAAAGCTATGTCTAGCTACAGACATCACAGCCACTTAACGGATTATAGAAACACTTAAACAGGGATCGTATTACATTTTTATCCTTTATCGCCAACCCTTTTCATTCATAAGGAATGAATTTCGATTTATGAGTTGAGTAGAATTTCTTATGGAGAGGTTCTAGGTTAGGTGGAAGTTGTTGGTTGGTATTTGCTATATGGCCATATATACCCTACCCTTACCTACACTCAATCCTATTCTATGTACGTCGTCGTGGCTCACATACCTTGCAATTTAAAGCTATATCCTTGCAAGTCTTTACCAAAAGGACAAGGACAACAACAAAAACAACAATATAACTAAGGAAATAATGATTTAATGGTCGACTTTTGTAGTCTCACTGTGATGGTGGTGTTAGAGGAGGCGGAATACTATGTAGAAAGAGGGTTGCCAACATTTTTTGAAAAATAAAAATGCATTTAAACTTAAAAGTCCTAAGGACATAGTTTCAAAATTCAATTCCATTCACAACTCTGTTTTCCAAATTGACATCCTAAATGTCAAATGCTGTTATGTATAGGTATGGAGTAAAAATCTATCAATTTTTCCACCTTTTTTGACAGCTGTCATTTTGAAAGCTGTCATCATTTGACATTTGATAAGTCAAAACTTCACCATTACTAAAAATGGAAAAATACACGCTTCAACAACTCATTGAAATTGTTTAAAATCACTTCTAAAACCGTTAACATTTTGCACAAGCAACACCTCAATTTTACAAGATAGGTTTTCTTAAATGTTTATGTTATTTCATAAAAAAGGATTCATTCATTTTTTTTTTAAATCACTCGTTTTTCAAATATGAAAATAAAACCTTTTACTGGAAACCCCTATTTTTGAACATCATGATACGTGTTCATAAGAAAATTGATATCCTTTTACTATCCGGATAGTATCGGATATTCAGTTAATACAAAGCTTTCCAGGTACTGTCGGATACCGAATCGAATTGTTAATCCGGATTTTAATTATAATTCGGACAAAAGAAAATTGTATACATAAAACACTTAAAACCGGACTTGGGTAAGAACATAAAATCCGGATATCTAATACCATAAGTATAATATTTGATCTCAGATGTCTGACTTAATTAGCCTAGATTCTAAGAATATTTTGGATAAGCATTATTGGGCTAACTTCAATTATAGTTTATGTGAGGGCACACTGAACAGCTTAAGTGATTTTAAAAACTCTATTGGGTATTAAGTGCACTGTTCCTGAGTCTATGACTGTGTCTATTGACAAATTTTCCCTCATATCTCTTCCGACTTTATTCAATATTGCATTAATTTCAGAATCATTATGGACTAAATTACAAAAATCTTTCGTTAGTGTCACAAAGCCTTTGGCATTGGTTTTTAACCTCCATCTTCTATTTTGAATAGTGTTCCATCATAGTATCGTGCTTCATTATATAAGAAACGCTTAATGGTAAGCAATGATAAAATAGCTCTAAAAGCAGGCAGCACCTAATGATAAGCTATTATAGTGTTCTTATTATAAGTGTTGCTGATGGATCTGCTCGAATGAGCTGTGAATGAGATATTTAATCGCAGTAAAAAGAAGCTTAAAACCCTTTCCAGCCTTGTAACTACCTCCACACAAAAAATCATGTCATAATATAACTCCGTTGCGGCGTGAAGGACGGACAAACAAACAAACAAACAAACAAACAAACAAGCAAACATACTGACTTTACCATTTATACTATTAGTATTAATTCTAGAAATAGCTTGGATATTCAATACAAAAACGCAACAAACCAAATGAGATTAGAATCTGGATCACTAAAGTGCTGTCTAATCACAATGTTGTCGTTTCTAATTATGTCGATATTAAAAAAAAACATACAGATAGTTCGAAGATTTCGGTTATTCTATATTAATGCATCATCCGGATTAGAATTTGCATTCAAATTTTCGCAACTTACCTGAGATAGTGTTCGATCCTAATATTTGTCTCATTTAAGTTCCCGGATATATAAAAGAAATCGGATAAATGCGATTGCATCTGAACCTAATTCGAATATTTGGTTATCCGTAGCAACCGAATTGGATACTTTAAAACACTTTTGATACATAAATGGATCCGAATTATCCGAATCTGGCGTAGTATATTAGAATCAATCTCTTGCTCAGGTAGTGTCAGTTCTTAATTTTGTCTCTTTCTACTACTCGGATATTCATATTCATCCGGATAGTTCGGATGACTGACACAGCATTCGGATCTATTTCAGATATCTGAATTGTCTGAAGTATCCGAAAACTAGGCCTAGTTCTAAATCAGTTATTTTTTTCTTTAAAGTTTCATGTTGTTTTCTATTTGATGTGACGCCTTAAAGTTCCTTTAGCTTTATTGAGTTCGTAAACGATACAGGACTTCGGTACTTTCACAAGAGCTTGCTTTATTTATTCATTTAATTGAATTTATGACCTTTGATATTCCTGTATAAATAAATATTCATTTAGAAACACTTTTTAGTTAGGTACTCGTATATTTAAAAAATGCTGGTGGCTACCACGTTCGATGCGATGTGGAGGCCACGTATAGCTCAGCTGGTGTGTGCTGTGAATTTATGCTGTGCATGCAGCACGGTTAGGTAACGAATGCTTTGCTTTTGTTTATCTCCCGCGAATTGTGAAAATGAAAATGAACATAACGCAACCATAACAAAGTAAAAATAAAAAAACAAGAAGAAGAAGAAGCAGACAAAACTGCATGACGCGTCATTCATCATTGTTGCTGGCTGTTGGCAAGTTTATCCAACCAACCAAACAACCAAGCATCTAACCACCTCAATCCCCCCCTCTCCACACCTTCCAAAACGAACAAAACGCAACGCGCAACGTGGAGCTGGAGCTGGAGCCTTTGCCTTGGCGCGGTATACGTATACTCATTTTCCCGCCAAAAAGTAGCATGGTGTCGGTACGGTTTGTGTCTTCTTGTGGTTCTGATGATGCCGTGGGGTGGCGCAAGAAAGTCGTCGTCGTATAGGAGAAATAGAAAAAAGGAAATGTTTAAACCCTAAACAGTGGGAATAGTTGTTTTATTTCAGTTTAATTTCATTTTTGCCATTAAGGATAACGACATGAAGGATATCCTTAAGTGTTTGCTTTTACTTCCCAGTTCCTAGAGTGAATACCCGTTTTGTTTATTTTTGTTGTTTTTGTTTTTGCTTGTCTTGGGATCTTGAACTATAATGCTATGAGTTTGGTATTTGGCCAACACTTTTTTAATTAAGCTCTTACTTTTCTTTTTCTCTCAACCACCAGCAGCAGCGTCAGCACTCACTGTTGATTCAGTTCCAGAGGCGAGAGTTTAGACCAAAATGGAAAAGCGTTTTGAGAACAAAGTAGTTGCAGTTAAATTGCATATGCAAAGCATCCAATTTATATTTTCACACTTTAATATGTTATAGTTTGTAAAATGTATGTACGTCTATGTATCTAACTATCGCTGAAGCACCCTATCATTTTCGTTTCGCCTTTTTAGACATATACTTTGTTTTGTTGTTGTGGAGCAGAAATAATTGTATAGTGGTTTTTTGATAATGAAAAATTTCTTTGATGCAACGTTGTGGAAAACATCATCCAGGCAAAAATATACTCTTTTTGGCAGAGTTATCAAATGGTTGGTTGCACATTCGTACAACACAAAATGACAGACATGATGCAGCGAATGTTTTAATTAATTTTGATATATAATCAAGGACATTTCAAAAACAGGCATTGCGGATAGATATGGCTTAAAATTGCAAAACCATTAAACTAAATTATTAACAGAGGTATTTATAACACACATTGAGGTGGGGTTGGGGTACAAATATAAAAGGTTTATCCTGTGGCGTTTGTCAAAAATGTGTGGGTTCTATAATTTAGTCAGTCAAAATTGAAAATGTAGGTTTTTAACCCTGTTGAATATTGAACAGGAAAAACAGGAAAAAAATGTTGGGTCAAACCGAGGGTAGATCGTCGTAACTAATTCGGTGCGAGGTCTGCTCTTTCAAGAGAGCTTCAAAATGAAGATCCTCAACAGTTTCGAAATTTTTGCCGTTTGTCAGTTAGTGAAATTGAATTTTTGATACAAAACGTTGGACCCATAATTTTTTAAAAAAGATACCCAATTAAGGAAAGCCATACCAGTACGCGAGCGTTTACTGGTAAGACATAGATTTTAAGTATCCGGAAAGCATATGAATCGCTTCAGAACACGAGAACTGTTTCGCAAATTTGATTAATATTTATCCGTAGTTCTCCACAATAATTCAACTGACTCATATTTATCAATAAGTCGATTGGTTTCCACCAATGAATGTCCACTGCTTTGCCATGTTTACTCTCGACAGCTACTCGCAAAATACGAACTGTGTTGGTATTCCGCGAGCTTATCTCGGTTAGTGGTAAAAACATGTGTCCACTTGCGAGTGACTTTCAAAAAGATCGAATGTCGAAAGTAATTAGTCAACTCTCCGCGAGCTACTCTCCAGACTATGTCCACTTGCGAGATCGCTCTCGAGAACAGCTTGAGAGCGACTCGCAGCAAGTTAACTCTCAAATGGACACCCACCTTAAGATGTTGAAAGGTATAAGCAGCAGAAATGAAGTTCGAAAGTTGTATGAAAAAATTCAGAAGCCTCTTTATTACTCAATTGTTCAAGTTTCTGTTTGATCTCAGTTCTAATATTGTTTCCTAATGTTAATAGCACAACCCAAATAGTTGAAGTCATTAACTACCTCTAAGTAACATCTGTCAATGGTGACATTTTTATCGAGACATAATTGAGTGTTGAAGATATAGGATCTGCCGAAGTACTTGTATTTGACCATCTATGAACTTTCCTGATTTGAAGGCTCACTGATAAAGACCTTTTTGGTTGTTCACTTGGGGTCGAAGACATTCACTTATTATACGGCGGAGATGATCTTGTTTTGTCTATTTGTTGGTCATGTTTGCGTCTGGTCGTGGAGGTCAGAGAGAATTGACGGAAATTTGAACGCTGTTATTCCCTTAGGAATTTATTTAGGTTTTAATAATGTCTATTACGAAAAATCTAATCATGTAGGTCCGTATTTACACTTTCCGTAACATAACTTAATCCCAATGGTTTAACAACTTTTTTGATATCAATAAAATCTCCAAGGATAACATAAAATATGTGTCATTCCTATAAGCCTTGTTATGGACAGACTGTGTATTAAGTTTGACTTAAAATCATAAAACCCAACCTTCAATTTTATATTGAAAAAAGAGGCTGGGATGTGTCCCACACTGATAACTTCCCATCCCGTCTGTCGATTTGTCTTGCTTAAAAGTTTGTAGGTTTTCTTGTTGGGTTAAAAAATTTGTTAGTTGAATTATTCTTAAAAATTTTAAAATTACCAACAATATTTTTCATATAAAGAAATAGTTTAGTTTGAAAATCTAGTTTTATTAAATAGATTTTTAGTCGAAAACAAATTTGTACCAATTTTAGTAGCATTTCTTAAATTTGTACAAATTGGATGAATGAAATTAATTTGAGAGATATCAAGAACCGAACATCAATTTTATACTAATTTCGTACTATTTTTTGTAGATTTTATTATTTTTATGAAAAAAAATGGACTGTTGGATTTTGATAAAAAAAAACTACTGAATATCGAGAACAGTATTTTCTGTGAAATAAAAAGAGTTTGAAGACAATATTTTTAATTTTTGAAAAGCTATTTGAGTCGTAAGTAAATTTTTACCAAGTTTTAGTATTGTTTTTTTGTTAGGTTTTTATTTTTTGTAAAAAAAACTGTCAATTCGATTTTTCTCAAAATTTTATTGAATGTTGACAACAATATTTTTTAAAAGAAAAAAGTAGTTTAAAACCAATATCTCAAAGTTTTGAAAAGATATTTGAGCCGAAAATCAATTTTTACCAACTTTTATTAATTTTTTTGTTTAGGTTTTTATTTTTTGCAAAAAAACTGTCAAATCGATTTTTCTCAAAATTTTTCCAAATATTGAAAACAATATTTCTTATAAGTAAAAATTAGTTGGAAGCCATAACCTCAATTTTTTGAAAAGATATTTTAGTCGAAAATCAATTCTTACCAACTTTTGTTAAATTTTCTTTTTAAGTTTTTAATTTTTTGTAAAAAAAACTGTCAATTCTATTTTTTTCAAAATTTTACTGAATGTTGAAAACAATATTTTTTGAAAGATAAAAGCAGTTTAAAGCCAATATCTCAAAGTCTTGAAAAGATATTTGAGTCAAAACTCAATTTTTACCAACTTTTTTTTTATTTTTTTTTGGTTATTATTTTTTGTAAAAAAACTGTCAATTCGATTTTTCTCAAAATTTTATAAGATGTCAAAAACATTATTCTTCGTTGCACAAAATTGTTTTGGAGATGAAATCATATTTTAGTCGTAAAATTTTCGAAGTGACAAATTTTTTTTTCAGTTTTTTTGATTTATAAAAAAAACCGTTAATTGAATTTTTTTCCAAAAATATAATTGTTTTGTATCACGTTACAATATATAACATAAAATTTAATTCAAGTCCCTAGCGTCATTGGTTCATGAGGTATTTAGGTTTAACCAAAATTTTCACCTTTTTTTTAAACTGCTATGGTAAAAAAACCACCCACGCAATTTTCTTGAGAGCCCTTTCTGCATCTTTCTGCCTTATTATCTGTATAACAAAATTTATTTGAAGTCGATATATCTCCTGGTTCTTGAGCTATGGACGACGAAAAAAACGTCGCGAACGTACGGACGTACAGACGTACGGACGTACGGACGTACGTACACACGCACGCACAGACATCTTTCTAAAAATCTTTTATTTCGACTCTAGGGACCTTGAAACGTCGAAAAATGTCAAAATTTTCAATTTGACAAATTGGACCCATTACAATAACTTCCTATGGGAAGTTAATAAAATGAAGCATTCATTAAAGTATAAAACTTTCATATTACGAGATTACTAAATTTTTCATTAAGCCAATTAAACTTTCATTGGGCCAACGAAAAAACTGTTTACTTAGCGAATTTCGTAACTTTACGAAAAATATTGTTTTCAGTATGTTGCTTATCTTTAAATCCAAAAATCTCACCATACATTCCAAAATACTAGATTCGGGCTTTAGCTCACAAAACGGTATAGGAAGATACTGGAGTTCTGTGAATGCATTGGCTTCCAGACAATAAAGTGCGGGTTTTCCAGCCCAGATGCTTAATTTTTTTTTGTTAAAATAAGCATCGGATGTGACAAAACGGCTACAATCGTATGGAGATCGATAAATTCATCTCCGATCAAGTCACAAGTAATCGCTCTCAAAGTTCCCTTCCGCTAACACAATGTAAGAGAACCCATAGCAACATTGCCAAGACGCAATTAAAGAAGCCGCCTTTGACGTGCTGGGTTTCAAACACCCACCAACAAGAAGTCCCTGGTTTGATGAGGATTGTCAGCTGTTTAATGTAGTCAAACAACAGGAACTTAAATCGGTGCGCGCTATACAGAAGGAAGAGAACTGCTCACAAGCTCTATGAGCAAAACATTAACGGAGAAGAGCTTGAGAAGCTTGTGGTCTAAAGGTGCGTGTCCATTTGAGAGTACTTCTGCTAGTTAACTCTCGGGAGACTGTCCATTTGATAGCCAAATTTTAGAAATTTTGCTATTGCGAGCTCTCTGCTAGAATATTGAGAGTTCTTGCTGAGGGTACTTTCATAATCGTGTCCACTTGATAGATTTCTTCTGCTAGCATATTATCAGTTGGCCATGTATTCTTACAAGCGAAGGGTTGCAGCTGCTTTAATTATCGGCACTTAAAAAAGAATAAAAAAAATGTTGGGCCAAACCGAGGGTAGATCGTGCGTCGTAACCCATTCGGTGCGAGGTCTGCTCTTTCAAGAGAGCTTCAAAATGAAGATCCTCAATAGTTTCGAAATTTTTGCCGTTTGTCAGTTAGTGAAATTGAATTTTTGATACAAAACGTTGGACCCATAATTTTTAAAAAAGATACCCAATTAAGGGAAGCCATACAAGTACGCGAGCGTTTACTGGTGACACTTAGATTTATAGTATCCGGTAAGCATGTGAATCGCTTCAGAACACGAGAACTGTTTCGCAAATTCGGTTAATATTTATCCGTAGTTCTCCACAATAATTCAACTGACTTATACATATATTTATATATATTTTTTGAGAGGCTGGTAACCTTGGTCTGGTGAAGAGTCTGATTGTAAACACGGATATTAATTTTGAGAAAATCTATCATTTAAAGTGGTTAGTTCAAAGATTAAAATTAATTAAATTGAAGTGCATGTGAAAAAACATCGTAGCAACTCGAGTGCAGCTAGAATTTTCTGTTTTGTGGCTTAAAAGTGAATAATTTTGATTTGGATGATCTTTGCCAAATTCCAAGGGCAAATTTATTTTTATTTGATTGACAGTGAAGTCAAAAGCTTGTAAGTACCGAGCAAATTTTAAATAAAATATATTGCATACTTTTGGGAGAGTTGAGATATTCTATAACAATTATTCAAAAGCTACATAACATACAAATTCAAAAACGCCTTAAAATATGCATCGAACTCCTTTAAAAAACCAAAATACAGTCGAGGCTGGACTTAAACATACTTCACAATCAAATAAAAACTCGAAAAGAAGGTTGGATGAAACATCCCCAGAAATCTCGGGTGCGATAAGGCCACAAAGCCCACAGAAACTAGTTGGAAGCATGACTGTTGTGGATCTCATGGGCACAATGCAGTACGCCATGGCGAATCTCTTAGATGAAAAGCTAAGCCAAATACCCACTAAAAAGGATTTTGGAGAATTGACGTCACAAATAAGTACCCTATCATCAAACCTTAGTGAACTAGCAATAGAAAATCAAAATCTAAAAGATCAAATTAAGCACTTGTCTGTGGAGAGGGAAAAGGATAGGCAAACAATTACCTGGCTAGAGGACCAAATAAAAAGCAAAAACATTATATTTAAAGGCCTTGATGCAACAATCCCTATGCCTGTAGCAGTTAAAAACATTTGTGAAGATGTTATCAAAATTCCAACATCAGTAGATGTCCGCTCGACCAGAAAAATGTTCGAAAAAGATGGAAAGATGACGGTAATCGCTGAGTTCGAGTCGGCAGAAATTGTTGAAGACATTTTCAAACACACAAAGAACCTAGCAGGTACATCCTACATTTTAGAGAGGGATTTGAATTCTCAGAAACAGGAACGAAAGAAGGCAATGCTGTCCCTAAGAAGGAGAATTCTATCAACAAGCAGGCTCCATAGAGTAAGCGTATTAAATGATAGGATGAGAATCAACGGCAAGTGGTTTGCATGGAACAAAAACTTTGAATTAGTATGTGGTCAACAAAAAGGGGAAGGTATTCTTAAAGCCCTGTACAACGGTGAAGCAGATTCAATTACTTGCGGTTTTTATGAGGTTTTAGAGCAAACTTCAAGTAATAATGAAAAAAACTAAGCAAAGTCTGTCGGCGTAAATTAAATAAATGTACTAACTTAGATTTAAGAAAAAAGAATAATATACAAAATTATGAAGAAGATTTTAGGATATTAGCTTATAATATACATGGTCTAGAAAATAAAAGTTTATTCACACAATTTTTTCATTATGTATCTTCACACGAAATATTTATTTTAACTGAAACACATATAATGAAAACAGAAAAGATAGAGCAGTTCAACAAATACTTTCAGAAAGAGTTTCACACATATTGGAAACCTGGTTCGCGAAACAGTAGTTTTGGAAGAGCGATTGGTGGATGTCTCTATGGAGTAAAAAGAAATCTGGTGGAGAGAGGAATCCGGCATGAATACAACAACCTTGATGGTGTGGAGAGTATAAAAATAATCACAAATGAAAAGACAATAACTGTTTTCCCTTTGTATTTGAGAAGCATGGATTGGCGAAGTGAGTTTAACGCAGTAAAGACCTTTTTTGTAGACCACAGAATTATAAATCCAATAGTAATCGGTGATGTAAACATTAGATTAGGTGAACTGCAGCAAGACATTGAAGATGTGCATAAATTTGTTTTTCAAGCAGGGCTAGAAAATAGACGGTATAAAGATAAAATTATTAATTCAAGAGGAAAAGAGTTTCTGGAATTCTGCGAAGATAATGGCTTAATTATTTTAAATGGAAGAACCAAAGGTGACGAAGAAGGAAGCTTTACATTCATGAATAATGTGGGTAACTCAGTGAATGATATTTGTACTGTATCGCAAGAACTACTGATGTGCGTGGAACGATTTAGTGTAGAGGAAGAGATATGGTCTGACCATATGCCCATAAAATTGTCCCTAAAGCATATTTCTATACCCAACACCACAACCAAGTTTAATCTGTTGCCTAAATTGCAGTGGAATGATCGAAAAAAGACTGAGTACCAAACAAATCTTAATTTTAATTTGCAAAATCTAATAATTCAGAAGGATCCAATCGAGCTAAAAGACTTAACCGAAATAATAAAGAACTCAACAAATGATCAGAGCTGTAGCTCAAAATTTAAGCCGAAGAATAAATGGTACAATTATGAGTGCGAAACAGCCAGGAAAAAAAGTTATAAATTACTCAATATTTTTCGGAAAACGAAAAACCACGAAGATAAAGAGAACTATCTACGAGCTCAAAAAGAATATAAGACTATTTGCAAAAGGAGTAAGTCCACATACAACAATCAGCTTGACCTCAAAATAAGCAGTGTAAAAGACAGTAAAGAGTTGTGGAAGTTGGCAAAGGAAATACGTAACCAAGATCATCAAATCTTCCCTCAAATTTCCGCTCCTGAGTTTAGAACCTATTATAGTTCACTTCTTAACCCAAATCAAACGGCAAATCAGATTTCCTATGCACCTAACTTAATTCAGGATCGGGATCTGGATATGTCTATAACTGTAGATGAAATTATAAGTATTCTAAAAAAAGTTAAGCTAAACAAAGCACCAGGAGAGGACAGGATTACCTATGAATTCTTCATAAATGCAACAGATGACTTCTTGGAGCAACTAGCAGCAGGATTTAATAGGATGTTGAACGACTGCAAAGTAGAAGAAGCCTTTGTGAAAACAATTATCTTTCCCATATTTAAAAAAGGGGATACAAATCAGCCGAGTAATTTCAGGCGGGCTTTAGGAAAAAATATTCGACGGTGGATAACATTTATAATCTGGCATCAATCGTTCATCTGAAGTTGGCACAAAAAAAGAAGGTGTATGCATTTTTTGTCGATCTGAAAGCTGCATTTGATAAAATCTCAAGAAAATTGCTTATCTACAAACTACACACAATAGGAGTTTCGACTAAATTTGTAAACTTGATAGAAGCCATATACTCCAACACACAATCAGCTGTTTGGACGGGAGAAGAGCTCTCCGAATATTTTGAGACACTTTTTGGAGTCAAACAGGGGTGCTTGCTATCACCGTTGCTTTTCGCACTGTATGTAAACGATTTGCATGAATCTTTAGGAGGAGGACTCTCTATTGACTTGTTCAACATAAGATTGCTGCTTTATGCAGACGATATGGTTATTCTGGCGAATGATGTCACGGTCTTGCAGCAGATGATAACGCAACTGGAATGTTACTGCATTAAATGGAGCCTAGAAGTAAACCTTTCTAAATCCGAGATAATGGTGTTCAGAAATGGTGGAAGGTTATCTAGTCATGAAAATTGGACATTTAATGGAGAACGAATTCGAATTGTCTCCAACTACACTTACTTAGGAGTTTTACTTTCACCAAAGATGTCGTTTTCAAAGCACGTAGAAAAGAGAAACACTGCAGCCAAGAACAGCATAAACTCGACGTGGCAATGCTTTCTAGCAAAAAGAAATGTCAACTTAAAAACCAAATGGAAACTATTTCAGGCGGTTTGTAGAGCTATTCAAACCTACGGTGCTCAGATCTGGGGCTTTGGAATGTTCGAAGAAGTGGATAAACTTCAACGCTATTTTTTGAAACGAATTTTAAAACTGCCTACATTTACTCCAAACTACTCTTTGGCAATGGAAACTGGGGCAGAGGACGGACATTACTATACCCTTGATCTTCACCTTAGATATATATCGAAAACAATATATGAATACAGTGCAACAAGACTACCGCATCAGCTAACAAAAATACTTTTGAGGGAAAAATTGTTCTGGGTAAAGGAATTAAACAATCTTGGATATTGTTTTGGACTGTGTTGGGATGAGAGATCTATTTCTCAAATTGATTGGATCCAAAAAGGCAATGATCTATTGCGGCTGTTAAAATCAGAGGGTCAACAAGCAAACCTACGAAGGGCATCTGAGAGCAGTACGCGCATCTACAAACATCTGGATCATTTAAGAGGACAGATTTACATTAACGATGGTTTCGCACTTAGCAAGATCACCTGGATTTTTAAGGCAAGATGTGATTTAATCAAGCTTAATGGAAACGGGTTTGGCCAGAACGAATCAACATTATGTACTGTGTGCAACTTAAGGGAGGAAGAAAACATCCAGCACTTCTTGGGCAGATGTCCGGGTTTAAAGGAATTTAGGGTGGCCTTCCTTGGGAAAGTTTGGTTAACAGAAGCCGAAATAATCCAGGTGCTCAATGGAGAAAACAGCACCAGTTTTGAAGGACTTGCGAATTTTATCACTGTAGCCTTACCATACCGAAATGAACTAGTGAGAGAATATAACCAGTAAAAAATTTTTCTTAAAATTATCAGCAAATTTTGATTTTAAACTAATAATTGTTATAATATTTATGTAAATTCAACTACCCGACAGACGACGTTTGTCAATGTCGTAAGTTTTGCATTTTTAACTTCAAAAGAAACTTAAAATCTTATTTGAAAATGTTAACTTCTAGATATTAAGTTGGAAATAAAAAACATTTTACTACTACTACTACTACTAAATATATTTTTCAATAAGTTGATTGGTT
Organism: Eupeodes latifasciatus; assembly: GCA_920104205.1. Classification (NCBI taxonomy): domain Eukaryota; kingdom Metazoa; phylum Arthropoda; class Insecta; order Diptera; family Syrphidae; genus Eupeodes; species Eupeodes latifasciatus. The sequence goes on from OV049924.1 coordinate 369,846,362, forward strand.
TCCTCCAATGTCCACTGCTTTGCCATGTTTACTTTCGACAGCTACTCGAAAAATACGAACTGTGTTGGTATTCCGCGAGCTTATCTCGGTTAGTGGTAAAAACATGTGTCCACTTGCGAGTGACTTTCAAAAAGATCGAATGTCGAAAGTAATTAGTCAACTCTCCGCGAGCTACTCTCCAGACTATGTCCACTTGCGAGATCGCTCTCGAGAACAGCTTGAGAGCGACTCGCAGCAAGTTAACTCTCAAATGGACACCCACCTTAAGATGTTGAAAGGTATAAGCAGCAGAAATGAAGTTCGAAAGTTGTATGAAAAAATTCAGAAGCCTCTTTATTACTCAATTGTTCAAGTTTCTGTTTGATCTCAGTTCTAATATTGTTTCCTAATGTTAATAGCACAACCCAAATAGTTGAAGTCATTAACTACCTCTAAGTAACATCTGTCAATGGTGACATTTTTATCGAGACATAATTGAGTGTTGAAGATATAGGATCTGCCGAAGTACTTGTATTTGACCATCTATGAACTTTCCTGATTTGAAGGCTCACTGATAAAGACCTTTTTGGTTGTTCACTTGGGGTCGAAGACATTCACTTATTATACGGCGGAGATGATCTTGTTTTGTCTATTTGTTGGTCATGTTTGCGTCTGGTCGTGGAGGTCAGAGAGAATTGACGGAAATTTGAACGCTGTTATTCCCTTAGGAATTTATTTAGGTTTTAATAATGTCTATTACGAAAAATCTAATCATGTAGGTCCGTATTTACACTTTCCGTAACATAACTTAATCCCAATGGTTTAACAACTTTTTTGATATCAATAAAACCTCCAAGGATAACATAAAATATGTGTCATTCCTATAAGCCTCGTTATGGACAGACTGTGTATTAAGTTTGACTTAAAATCATAAAACCCAACCTTCAATTTTATATTGAAAAAAAAAGGCTGGGATGTGACCCACACTGATAACTTCCCATCCCGTCTGTCGATTTGTCTTGCTTAAAAGTTTGTAGGTTTTCTTGTTGGGTTAAAAAAGTTGTTAGTTAAATTATTCTTAAAAATTTTAAAATTACCAACAATATTTTTCATAGAAAGAAAGAAATAGTTTAGTTTGAAAATCTAGATTTATTAAATAGATTTTTAGTCGAAAACAAATTTGTACCAATTTTAGTAGCATTTCTTAAATTTGTACAAATTGGATGAATAAAATTAATTTGAGAGATATCAAGAACCGAACATCAATTTTATACTAATTTCGTACTATTTTTTGTAGATTTTATTATTTTTATGAAAAAAAATGGACTGTTGGATTTTGATAAAAAAAAACTACTGAATATCGAGAACAGTATTTTCTGTGAAATAAAAAGAGTTTGAAGACAATATTTTTAATTTTTGAAAAGCTATTTGAGTCGTAAGTAAATTTTTACCAAGTTTTAGTATTGTTTTTTCGTTAGGTTTTTATTTTTTGTAAAAAAAACTGTCAATTCGATTTTTCTCAAAATGTTAAAGAATGTTGAAAACAATATTTTTTAAAAGATAAAATTGATTTGATAATGTCTCAAAGTTTTAAAAAGATATTTGAGCCGAAAATCAATTTTTACCAACTTTTATTAATTTTTTTGTTTGGAACGGCCAATTCCATTTTTCCCAAAATTTTTCGAATGTTGAAAACAATATTTTTTATAAGTTAAAATTAGTTGGAAGCCATAATCTCAAATCTTTGAAAAGATATTTGAGCCGAAAATCAATTTTTACCAACTTTTAGATTAATTTTTTTGTTTAGGTTTTCATTTTTTGTTAAAAAACTGTCAATTCGATTTTTCTCAAAATTTTACCAGATGTTGAAAACATTATTTTTCTTTGCACAAAATTATTTTGGTGATAAAATCATTTTGTATTCGTAAAATTTTCGAGGTGACAATTTGTTTTTTCAGTTTTTTTGATTTATAAAAAAAAATCGTTAATTGGATTTTTTTTCCAAAAATATACTTGTTTTGTATTACGTTACAATATATAATATAAAATTTAATTTAAGTCTCTAGCATTTTTGGTTCGTAAGATATTTAGGGTTAACCAAAATGTTCACCTTTTTTTTAAACTGCTATGGTAAAAAAACCACTCACGCAATTTTCTTGAGAGCCCTTTCTACATTTTTCTGCCTTATTATCTGTATAACAAAATTTATTTGAAGTCGATATCTCTTCTGGTTCTTGAGCTATGGACGACGAAAAAAACGTCGCGAACGTACGGACGTACGAACGTACGTACACACGCACGGACGTACGAACGTACGTACACACGCACGCACAGACATCTTTCTAAAAACCTTCTATTTCGACTCTAGGGACCTTGAAACGTCGAGAAATTTCAAAATTTTCAATTTGACAAATCGGATCCATTACAATCAGTGCTGTCGTTTTAAAAATTGCAAGAGTAGTATTTTTCTGTCATTTGATATTTGATATTTATTGATTAAAAAAAACAGCTGTACATCAAGATTGACTTATAAATAGTACAGGATATAATACAATATTTATTAAGAACAATGCAAGTATGCAAACACTATATTTAAAACAATTGTAGCAAACTATTAATAATTTATTAAATAACAATCAATTAAAAACAAAATTAAAAACTAAAGTCGCAAGAAGAAGAAATTACAATAATTACAAAAAAGTTACGTAATTACAAAAAAGTTACCTCAGTTCAAATTTGAGAAATATTCAAAACAAAGTTGATGAAACCTTCTATGTTCGATTCCAGACCTCATGTGACTGGGAAGATTATTCCACAGTCTGACAGCATAAACGAAAAATTGCCTCCGTGATGTCAAACAGGTAAACCTGGGGGAGCGCAACAAGGTAAAACGATTTGAAGAGCAAAAATCAAGCTTATTAAACAAATAATTTGGAGTCTTGTTCAAAATTATTTTGAAGAGAAGCAAACAACACCGATATTTAAAAAAAGCTTCCAAGTTGCAATTTAAAAGTTGACGAGCCTGAGACGAAACGTGATCGTATCTTCGGAGGTTGAAAACAAACCGAGCGATGGCATTGAATGCTACCTTTAGCTTACGAAGCGAGTTGGAGTCAGGATCTGCAAATATCTCACACCCATACGTTACATACGTTACGTCATTTTCGGGAGTATTTTCTTAAATTGAGAATAAAACAAAAAAACAAACACATGCTTGGCTCATGAACAAAATTAAAAACTTAAAATAATAATGTCAAAATGCGAAGTTAATTGATCTACTGCGAAGGTTAATGTTCCGAAAACAGGCAAATATAGAAGGATCGAATGTCATGGCAAATTTTTTCTTTCACTGCTCAAAGGCCAACATTTTAAAATAATATAGTTAAAATAAATAAAAAAGATTTGAAATTCATCACTTTTTGTTTATACTCGTAAGATAAGAAATTGGCAATTAAAAAAATATTGTACATCAACATACACAAAATTAATTTCATCATTTTAATTCTTAGGTTTTTGTTTGAATATTCATAAACAAAAAATAAAATACATAAAAAAAGCTCATCCCTACCATATGATTTATCGAACAAAACAACAGAAATAAAATACATTCATAAATACATAAAAAAGTTCACCCTAACGACAAAAATAAAGCCTTAAACCTATAAATAAATAAATTTTCAATTCATTATTGTAAATTCGGTGTTTCATATTTTCAGTAACAAACATTAGGGGGCCAGTTGTAGCTATCATTGAAATCGATCCGGAAAAATTTTTGAATCGGTATTTCACGACGGTGTTTCCCTTTGATTAGAAATGAAAATTATATACCGATCGATCAGAAATCACACAAAGAATGTTTGTATGAGGAAAAAAAGTTCAGTTGCGCATTTATTTTTTGCTCAAAATGCATTTTTCTATTTTCCGGACGGAAATTCATTTTCCTGAACAGCTGATACTTTTGTGTTCAAAACTGAAACGAATCGTTCCACTGATTTGTGTTCCAATTTTACACAGTTTAAATGACAGATTTCTGTCAGTACAAATTTTTCGGTGGTTTTCAATCAGGACATTTTTTTCAATGACAAACATTTTTAAGGATACCGACCTGTCAAAAAATTCCAATGTTTATTTTCAATGATGAAAACCAATTATAGCTATAACTAGCGCCTAATACAATTTTTTGTAATTCTCGATTAAAGTTTTCGATGACTCCCATTTTTCGGTGAAATTGTTTTTAAGTAGTTCCTTAGCAGTTAGCAAGGCATTCACAGTTTCTACCTTGAGTGAATTTCTTTCTTTTATCTTTTTTAAGGCTAACATCTGAAAATGTTCTTTCTGCTGTTGCACAACTAATGGGGCAAACTGATAAATGAACCGAAAATTTGTTTAATCAGGGGAAACATTAAATCATTATTTGCGTTTTTTATTTGAAATATTTCGCTATCGCAATCTGGAAAGAATGGAACGAATATTTGGAATGGAAATAGAACACAACAGAGATGTTAATGGGTAAATGTAAATTTTGGTTTTTATTGTAAACCAAATAAAAATTTTCTTTTGTGTTTTATTTTGGGGAGTAGTTTTTGTCCGTGGGTAGTAGAGTAGCAGTTGACTCTCGAAAGGAGTAAAATACTACTATAGTAGCAAACAATAACTTCATATGGGAAGTTAAAAAAATAATCTTTTACAATTTACGACTAATATTCCAACTGAATATCACGCAATTTTCAATTTCCTTTTTCAAATAAAATTCAACAGTTAAACTTTCAGAAAATTTTACATCTAAGAAAAAATCAAATTAACTAAAATGATTTTGATTGCCTTCACAGAACTGACAACTATAGATAGGTTCACATCCACAACACAAACGTGTATACAAATCCCTTAAAATGTTTGAAGTTTCAATCGTAAATTAACTTTAAATCACCCACAAGAAGAGATAAAAAGGTCCTTGAGGCATCGCAGTACATTTTGTATTCCCTTTACCTCACCACCGCACAGCACCTTACAGCACCGCACAAAAGTAAAAATGTCGTTTCTGTTATTCGCATGGGTGCCTTTACGTCACACACAATATAGGTAAGGTACCGTTACATATTTACTAAGTTGTATTGGTGGTGTGCCATAACGAACGGTTACCACCAAATTTATACATTCATTGCAATCTGTTTGATTTAACACTTCACCTACCTCGCTATAAAGCCAAGCCAGACCCAGAAAGATTGTAATATGTAAACGGAGGTACCTACAACTGAACCAAGTTAATTCCCCCTGGCGCACTCTATTCAACTCCCCCTCAAAAAAAAAGAAAACTGAAAACAGTTAAATTTTGAAATTTACCGTCTGCGACGCGATAGATGGAAATGATGATGATGATTCAGAAAACGAAAACTTCTTCTTCCACGTCAACATTTTTTGATGAAAACGGGTTAAACATCGAAGACGAAAAAGAACCCCCCAGAGTTGATGTACTAATGGGGTAACCAGGAGGCGAGTATTTTATATGAAAGAAAACTAACAAAAAACTTTTCCAACTGCCAATTAAATTCATCCCGGTGGTGTGCCTCACCTCGGCCCAACACGAAATCACGGATGGGATGTCGGATTGTCGGGCAAAGTTTTTCGTTTTATATTCAAAAACGTTCTATTTCTCATCCTGAGCATCAGGGGCGCAAACAGCGTACACAGAACACTGAACACGGCCCAGAAGTCAGGACTCTGGAGCGACTGGATTCCGTCATCAAAAACTTCACGCCCGCTGAAAGTTAAATAATTCGAAATTATTATTTATACTTCTGAGTTTCTTTTGAAAAAAAAGTGGGTATAACCATATCAACCCCCTTAAACGTGCATCCATATAGCCCCCACTTAAAAGCTTGTGTAACTAAGGCCCTCTCATATATACGTATGATGAACGTATAGAGTTTACTTAGGGGCCTCCTCTCGCCTCGTGCGGATAGGAAGAAATTTTTGTCAAATAGGACTTTTCCCCATTTACTTTATCCTTAGAAGCGGAATGGTGTAAAAAACGTAGAGGGCGTGCGTGGCGTGTATGTTTATATAAAGCACGTACTCCTGACTTAAGTTGTCGCTTATCATGGTTTCGTAGGCACATAAGTTGAGACTTTCACATCGTTACTCATCTTTGTGTTATTTGGTTTTTTTCTTTTACTTTTTTATTCATTTATAATTTAATTCATGCTCCTATACACCACCACCACGTTTACTACTTCCCTGCCTTGGTTTCCTTCCGTTCATCGTCGCCGTGCGTCGTCGTTGCAAATTCCAAGTCCCAATGCCCGTTCTTCGAACCTATATAATATATGTGTTTATTTCCATTCAATAAAAAGCAACTCGGTGCGTTTTACGGTCCTTGAAAATAAGCTATGAATAAAAAGTATTTTATAATTTCAAATAAAGATTTTTTGAAAGAGAATTTAAGAATTAAATTTATTTTATGTTTTTTTTTTGTATTTTAAGGCTCCAAGGATTCTTATGTTTTCTTTTTTGAAATTTACGAATAACGCAAGAAATATTAAAGAACTTTTACGTTAAAGTGACAGCCGTGCGGCGGCGGCGTTCGATTTTAGGATGTTTCTATTTCATTGTTGTTTTTTTTTTTTCAATCTAATCTAATAGAAGGACGTGTGTTTACCTTAGAAACGTGCGTTTTTAAGTGTCTAAATTTTGAAATGAATAAGTGGCCGTATCGTGTATGTCTATGGCATGTGTGTTGTGTGAACGCTGTCAAAATTTAGAGTGCGGGAATTAATATTTGTTAAAGTTTCCCTTATTTCTTAAGAACATTGTAGATTGTAAAATGTATACATAAAAATAGGTTTACGTCAGAATAGAAAATGGCTTGTCATGGCTGAAGTAAGGGTGTAGAATTAATTAAAGTAAACAACTTTTTAGCAGCTGTATAAATTTATTTACAAGAAGTGGTTATTATTATTATTGAACTTATTGGGGAGTTTTTCAAACCTACACTACACATTATACCTAAATGATTAATTTAGAAACACGAATTTATATGACAATCAATGGGAGGATGTCTATTTTTAAATTGGTAATTCAGCAATTTTTTCAATAATAAAAGAAAATTAAGACAATTTTTCTAAGAGCTAAGGGCTATTTTTTGGCGTGAAGGGAAACCATTTGATATTAAAGTTTTAGATAGTCTTAGAAAAGGTGGTTACAGAAACGCTCGACTGCCGGCACGTAGTGGCCTCGTTTCTGACATCTGATAAAATTTTGAGAAAAATCTAATTGACAGTTTTTTTTATAAAAAATAAAAACCTAAAAAAAACATTACTCAAAGTTGGTAAAATTTGAATTTCGACTCAAATATCTTTTCAAAAACTTAAGATTAAGTCTTCAAACTTATTTTATCTTATAAGAAATATTGTTTTCAATATTCTGAAACATTTTGAGAAAAATCGAATTGACAGTTTTTTTATAAAAAATAAAAACCTAAAAAAAATGTATAAAAGTTTGTAAAAATTGTTTTTTTTGACGTAAATATCTTTTCAAAAATTTGAGACATTGGCTTCAAACTAATTTTATCTTATAAGAAATATTGTTTTCAATATACGATAAAATTTTGAGAAAAATCGAATTCACAGTTTTTTTTACAAAAAATAAAAACCTAAAAAAAAATGAATACTAAAAATTGGTAAAAATTTACTTTCGACTCAAATAGCTTTTCAAAAATTAAAAATATTGCCTTCAAACTTATTTTATTTCACAGAAAATATTGTTTTCGATATTCAGTAATTTTTTTATAAAAATCCAACAGTTCATTTTTTTTCATAAAAAAATAAAATCTACAAAAAATAGTACGCAAATTTGGTAAAAATTGATACATATAGACAAACTTTTAAGCAAGACACATCGACAGACGGGATGGGAAATTATCAGTGTGGGTCGCATCCCAGCCTCTTGTTTTTATTTGAAACGGGCATGTATGCCATTAAATGTTGAATATGACATCAAGAAACCCCACAGGAAAAAGTCTAGCGGGGTCAAATCGCATGACCTTTGACATCAGCACTCCAAGAGATAACCTTACCATCAAATCGTTCATGCAAAATGTCTATCGTGGCGTTTGCTGTGTGGCACGTAGCTCCGTCCTGCTGGGACCACGTGTCTTCTCTTGTAGGTCCATATGGTTCAATTTGGGCTCGCTGTTGACGGTGACCGCCTCACTAACGTCGTTTTCAAAAAAGTACGGATCAATTACGTCGCCGGCCCAAAATCCACACCAAACGGTCATGTTGTCTATAGTCATGAACTTTGAGCTCCTGGGTCAGTTGGATCTTGTACGAGTGTAGGCCCAAGTCCCGACCCAAAATTCACCAAGATGAAGTCTGCGAAAGGCTGAGTGTGCACGGCGAGGAATAGACTGCCTCGGGTTCTGCTGTTCACTTTCACGGACCGCGGCGATATTCTCGGCTGATCTTGCGTTTCTTGAACGTACGGGTGTTGGCTGATTGTTTACTGAACCGGTCGTCTCAAATTTGGCCACCAAACGTTGAAGAGTCGACTGTGAAGGGCCACCACGTCTACCGTAAAAGATTTGACAGATATCACCAAAACAAAATGGCCGCCGCGGGGCGCCAAAATCTACCGGCGCCAATTTTTAAACCCTATAATACTTTATCGATTGTATTTGAAAAGTACTGAAATTTGGGTTTTTATTTAAGTAGGTAATTAAAAATTTAATAAATTTAAATACTTATTACTATTTACTTGCTTAATTTCTAACTTAGGCCCCTAGCGGGACATAGGGCCTCAAATACTTCACGTTCTTCTCGGTCTACCGACTCTTCTGCCTTCTGGAGTGAGTGGATTTCACTGTTTTGCCTGTCCTCCAATGCAGTCATAACCTTTTCAAAGCGTGCCAATTGGGCCTTCGTAAAATAGCATCAATGGGTTCCTAACCCGTTATCCTATATACAGTCCCTGGCCATATTATTAGACGCACTGCAGAATTTTTATAATTATTAGATTATACGTAATATTTTTAACGTTCAAGAATGGATGTATGGTTACATTTTTATGCAAGATGGAGCTCCATGCCACACAGCCCGGCCCATAAAAACTTATTTGAGGGAAGAAAGCGTCCCTCTGTTGGACTGGCTGGAAACAGCCCAGATATGAATCCAATTGAAAACGTGTGGGAGCTGATGAAGAGGGAAGTAGCTAAAGATGCGGTCACTTATTGAAAGAGTAATTCACGTGTGGAATAACCACCCACAAATGCAGAAAATAGTCAAGTCAAGCATTGACAGTATGCCGCGCAGAATTGAGGCTCTTATTAAAGCAAAAGGAGGTTCAACAAAATATTGAAAAAAATTGCAAAAATAACAACAACCAAACTGAAAATATTAATTTAAAAAAAAAAATCTTTAAATCTTTTGCTTTATTTCTAGGAAGTAGTTTATATTCTACATACAAAATAATTTAAATGCATTACAATATTCGAAAACCTGATTAAAATAGCTGGAAATTAAGATTTTGCATAAAATCTAAAGTTCGTCTAATAATATGGCCAGGGACTGTATGCACATAGTTCTTCATTATGGATATATGATTGTGCCAGAAATCCCATAAGATGTTTCGTAGACACCTATTAACGAAGGTCTGTAGTTTTCTGGTAATCGTTTTTGTTGTTTTTCATGTGCTGCAACCGTATAACATTACTGATTCGATGTTTGAACGGAACTGTCGTAGTTTTGTCTTGAAGCTAAAAGAGTTGTTCCTTCAAACATTAAATAACGTCCCGAATACATCCTTATATTTCACGATACGGCTAGCGATATCTTGTTCGGTTGCGCCTTAAGTAGAAGTCATACTTCCAAGATATTGAAAACTCTCTAATTTTTCTATTTGGAGTTAAATAATGTTTACCAGCGAGTATGAGTGGAAGGTTCCAAGCCTGAACGTCTTTGTTTTTCCCATGTTGATTTTCATCGTCACGATTTATGCTTCTCTCTAAATCCTTGTTGCCATTTGATCGAGATCCATTATCCTATAAAAATTTCAAACAAACATCGTAATCTAGATGTTTTAGGTATGTTTTCAAAGTTCACCGTATTCCTCCGCTTCCTTTCGAAGCTGCCCGCAGCACATCACTGATCACCAATACGAAAAGAATTGGTGCTAATTTGCAGCCCTGTCTTACTCCACTTTGAACTTCAAACTCCCTTGACAACTTACCTTTGTGTAGGATGCTTGTCTCGGATACCTCGATTAATTTGAGGATTTCAAAATTATTATTATTTAATTGTGTTACTATATCATCGGAATTACACGTTTCGCAAGTTTCAACATAATTATTAGATTCCTCTATTGATATTTTAGTTAAAACATTCGTGAGGTTCCAATCCATTTGCTATCTTTAGATTGTATTGGCGCGTTTTGTGTCGGGGTCTTTTTAGACCCGTTTTTACTTTCCATAAAGAGTATTCTGTAGAAACATCTGTCGGCAGACTTTTCAGAAATGTCCGTTCTTCAGGCTCTTAAAGACTGTCTCTTATCTGGAAATCTTATAGCTTGCCATTTTCTTCGACAACTTAATTTTTCCAAAATCAGCTTTTTAATTTCAATCGGATATTTCATTTCTGTTTCTCTTAAAGTTCGAAATAGTTGGAGTACTTTCTTCTACAGCTTGTTACACTCGACAAAAAATTGTTCGGCTTATTTTTTCAATTATCTTCATGGGAGATCCAGGGATTATAAAATTAATTGTTTAAGTTTATTGAAAAAAACTTATCTACAGTCACTTAGAAAAGAACCTACATCATTGGAAGCAGAGGGTTTCAGGGTGATTGCCTATGCTGACGACGTTGCAATATCTGTAACTGGGAAACACCCCCAAGTTCTCTCGGATCTCCTACAAAAGGCCTTGAATAGGCTAACAAAATCGGCTAAGCAATGCGGCTTGGACGTCAATCCACATAAAACAGAACTAGTACTCTTTTCGAGAAGGTACAAAATTCCTAAAATCAGCCCACCCAAAATTAAAGTAATACCATTAAGATTTTCCGACCAAGCTAAATATTTAGGCCTCATTTTAGACAAAAAACTAAATTGGAAGGCAAATATTGATGAAAGAGTAAAAAAGGCTACTGTAGCGCTTTTTATACTTGTAAAAAGGCCATAGGATCAAAATGGGGCTTCTCCCCAAAAATAACCCACTGGCTATACACTTCGGTAATCAGACCGATACTCATTTATGGAGTTGTCGTATGGTGGACCGCACTGGACAAGATGGTAAATCTAAAAAAGTTCATCAAAGTTCAGAGGTCAGCAGGTATGTAAATCACAGGAGCACTTCGCTCAACACCAACCGCAGCCCTGGAAGTGCTTTTAAGCCTAACACCTCTTGACATCTTCTCCAAAATGGTGGCAGCCAACTCATGTGTGAGGCTTAGAGCCACCTCTCAATGGAACAGTAACAATACTGGACATACTAACATTCTGGACAATTTCAGATCTATCCCAGATCGCCTAGACTATACCACCCCTAAAATGGTATTCGGTAAAAGCTTCCATGTGTCCATCCCTTCAAGATCCTCCTGGGAAGAAGAGAGACCCCCGGAAGACAATGCGATACACTTCTATACAGACAAACGGTTCAAAGACCGATTACGGAGTTGGAAGTGGTATCTATTCGGAACAACTGAATCTCAGTCTGTCATACAGACTTCCCAATCAATGTAGTGTATTCCAGGCAGAAGTAATGGCGATTAAAGAGGCATTATCCTGGCTCAAAGAAAACGTTATATCTTGCAAGGATATACGAATCTTTTCGGACAGCCAGGCTGCACTTAAATCTCTCGCGTCTGTCTCCACACACTCACAAGTAGTCCACGATTGTCGATCATCTCTGAATGAGATGACAGAACAGTTTAATATTCATCTCATTTTTGTGCCGGGCCACAGAGACATTCTGGGAAATTGCAAAGCCGATGAGCTCGCCAAAAACGGAACACTTCTGCCAAATGTTAGATAAAAACATAACATAGGAACAGCACTTGCTACATGCAAACTTCTCAAACAATATGCTCTAGAAGCAACAAATGCTAGATGGTCACAGAGTACCACCTGCCTAGCAACCAAGCAAATATGGCCAAGCATAGATTTAAATCGGTCAAAAGGCTTGATATCCCTGAGCAGACAAAATATAAGCTCTACAATTGGAGTAATAACAAGACACTGCCTCATAGGAAGACATGCTCTGAGGCTAGGGGTCTACACAAATGACTTTTGTAGAAGCTGCATGGACGAGGAGGAAGAGGAAACAGTCCAACACCTTCTATGTACATGTCCAGCACTCTCCATTAGGAGGAATAACTTTCTGGGTAATCCCTTCTTCGATAATACCAGTGGCAACGATTGACACAAAATGTCTCTCTAACTTTATTAAAAGTATAAAATGGTTTGTTTAAGTTCATTACTCTCCCATGAGTAACCTCATTAGTGGTATCACAATGGACCCTTGAGGTCTAAGTGAGTCAATGACATCTGGACAGCCACTCCAACCTAACCTAACCTAACCTAGAAAAGAACCTTTACAAACGCAACTTACAGAGTCAGAATATCCTAGGTCTTTAGACTTAAGCTTCTAACGAACCTATACAATATCATACAAATCTCTTTACCCTTCAAACTTATTTTAAATAGGAAACTTATGTATGTTGATAGAAACCAAATTAAATTATTTAATTAATAAACTGCATAATTTTCCAGGTTCTCAAAATGATAATTAAAAAAAAAAACAAGTGCAATTTTTCACCAATAGGAAGTTATCAGTTTGGCTAACGTCCAATCGCAGCTTCTTTTTAATTATTTAGTTATATACTGAATTTAATCCGGATTCAATTCAAATTCAAATAAACGCGAAGAAGAAAAATTGTTGATTATTGGTGCGATTTACTAGAAACCAGATTTGTTATTAAATTTCTCAAAAAAACAACCTCATTTCCCTCTGATTCTTCAGAGTCGTCCATTCCTATCCAAATTAATTAATTAAAACATATTTTTTCTTACATGCTTCATGGGAATATAAACACGAATTTTAAAAGAGACATAATCAAAGAATATTTTCACGACTTTTTTTTTTCCTTTGTGTTTTGTCCTTCAAAATATAGAAAAACATCCTTGTAAAAGATGTTAAAGATATTCCCAGTAGGATGTTATTATTCTTTGATGTTTGCATAGCTTAGGTAAAAAGATCCATAGGTTCGTCGTTCTCGTTATTAGTATACAAGGACAACGACGAAGACGAGAGGACGACGAGGACGCTGCTTGTCGTGTTTTTTTCTTTTTCTGCATCAAAACAACACATTGAACGAAACTGAAAGTTTCCACCAAAAAGAAAACGAAGGAAAACACACTTTGACTACCTACGTAACGTTTGTTGTGGAGGAATTAAAATGACCTGCTGTGGTGCCCGGCAGCACAAAGCGACACAACACAACAACGACAAGGGTTTTTCTGCTAACGACTTTAACCTGCATCCCATCCCCATAGCCCTTACCATGATCATAATGGACAGAGGAGGACATCGAACATGTCTCAGGGAACAACAAAGACTACAGGATGCGGCACACTGATGGCTACCGATGCGATGTACGTGCGTCGTGTTTATCTAAATCTAATGGATCTTTTGGGATTTAGATGTTTTTCTTTTTTTTACATTTTGTTTGAACACAAATATCAGGTGTTTGGAAAGGGATTTTTCTTTTGTAAAGGTCGTTACGGGACACCCACTTTTTTTTATTTATCCACACAATCATGATGTTGTGGAAAACAAATTAATTATCGGATATCATTACACTGCCACCGCACCGCGACCGCCACCATCCTTTCTCTTCCATTCAATGACTTTTGATCCTATATAAAGATTATGATGATGATGGTGGTTGAAAGGATTCATAAAAAAAAAAACAATATCCTGAACGTGGAATCATTTATTGATTTTTGTTTCACATGTATTTCTGTATAGGCAAAGATATTCGAACAAAGTTGTCTGGCTTTTCCGTCTTGGGCGGCGGCGGCGCGGCGGTGGTGGTGACGATGATGATAATGATGATGAAGGCCACCATCCAGATTAAGGACTCATTTTAGAGAAATTTTATAAATATAGTAGACGTATAAAAAATGTTATGGTTTATTTATATTTTATCATTTTTTTTCTTTTATTTTTGTTGATATTTATTTTTTTATTGATTTTATAAATACAAGTGTCTCGTAGTTCTGGAATAAGGTTTTCGGGGTATAGACAACCTTGAAACTTGAAATGGTCAAAATAGAAATTATTTTAAATTTCCCAAGAGAGATGAAGGTCTTTTGATGGAGCATATTTTAAGCGTTAGAGAGTTTGAACCGCTTTCCATAATTGAAATACTTCTACAAGATTTTCCAATGAGAGGTTTCATTTTATTATTATGAAAAACAAGTATTTTCTTCAAAAATAAATCATTGGATGTGTGTTAAATTGTAAAGGAAAAAGTACGCCATTTAAAATGGACAATGAAATCAGACAATTGGCCGCCACGACTACGGTTGTAGAACAATATCCTTTTCATGAAAGTTTTCATAACGAATTCGCACATTTGTGGCTGTATAGCTTCAATAACTACAAAAGTTCCACCTTTAAGATCTTGAATCTTGATCATCTCATCCACATGGCACTAAAGAAGTCTTAAGTCTTTTAAATGACAAGTCAAATAGCATCTTCGAAAAAGGTGCTGGGATGCGATCCACACTGATAACTTGCCATCCGTGCCAATCTGTTGATTTGTCTAAGAGTTAAACAAAATAATAATTACAACATTTTAAGTGAAATTAAGAAATTTGAAGTCATTATCTTTCTTTATTCTCATAATACCTAAATCGAAAAAAAATTCTTATCAGTTTTTTGTTGTTTTGTAAAAAATAACTAAAAGGTAACAACAATATTTTGAAAGAGTTTCATTTCAATATCTGGTTTTGGTTCCGATATTTTTAGTGGGAAATCAATTTTTAATAATTTTTACCATTTTTGGTACCATTTATTGAACTTTTATATTTCTTATCCAAAAACTATACTGATTGGATTTTTCTAAGAGCATTATCTTAAGATATTTGCATTCACTAGGGGTGGCACATGAAACACCAAATTGTAGTAGATTTTCAAAAAATTGAGAATTAAATGCCGTCAGCCCTATTAATAATATATCTTGTAAGATTTTATCCTATAATATCTCAGGACTAAATAATAAACTGTTATTTGTAGACTTTTTTAATTATGTTAAGAATTACGATATATTTTTTCTATATGAAACTCATGTTACCAAAGATAAAATCATTAAATTTAAAAACTATTTTGTAGGCTATAAGCTTGTATGGATTGAAGCAATTAAAACTAATATTAAGGGTGGTGCAAGTGGAGGTTCTTTGTATGGAATTAAAACATCGTTAACTAATACGTACGATTTCGAAGAAATAGAAGAAACGATAGCAATAAAACTCATTCATCAAAGCAATATGTATATTTTACCCCGCTACATTAATTGTAACAAGTGGGATCATGATTTTGAGAAGTTACATCACACCATGCAATTCTTAGCGAGTAAAAGCGTCTTATTGATCGGGGATTGGAATGCTAGAACTAGCAACGCACAAATAACTACATGTCAACACATCTCTAATCCGGCGATTACTCATGTAAACAGGAAATCGAAAGACAGAATATGTAATAAAAACGGCTCTGATATGTTAGAGTTACTACAAATGTATGACCTAGTAGTGCTTAATGGATGTACCGAAGGAGATGAACAGGGTTGCTATACCTTCATAGGAGATCAAGGGCAATCAGTCAATGACTACTGTGCAGTGAATAATGAATGGATTGAGCAGATTAAAAAATTCGAAGTGCAGTGTAAAACCTTTTCTGATCACATGCCTATTACAGTTGAATTTACAAGAGAATCATCAACCCGTCACACTAATCTCAAATTACTACCGAGACTCAAATGGAAGAATGAGGAATCAGACTGCTATAAGCGTGCTTTGAACAATTTAATTGAAACAAATTTACTGGCAACCGAATCTACTGACATTATGGCTAGTCAATTAACAGAATTTATACGAAGCTCAACAACGAACAAAATATCAAACACGAGTTCACCCTTTAAACAACAATGGTTGGATAATGACTGTTTGAAGGCACGCCAAAGATCTTTTGCACTTCTGAAAATCGTCCGGATTTCGCATAATACCGATTTAAGGAAATGGTACAATGACTGCAACACCTACTACAAAAAGTTATGCCTACACAAGAAAATAGAATTTGAAAACAACAATGCACTTAATCTAGGTAAAACTAAAAACTCGAAAGAATTTTGGAAAATCGCCAGAAATATTAACGGTACAAGCTACAGAATAGGTTCAGGGTTAAAACATCTTCTTCACAGCGACTCAAATCTTCAGTTTTCCTACGCTCAGCCATCAATCTTCGACGAATCTTTAGATTCGGCCATAACACTTGAGGAAATAGAAGCAGTAATGAAGAAAGCGAAAAATGGAAAGGCACCAGGTGAAGATGGGATTCCCTACGAATTTTACCAGAAAGCAACTCCTTCATACTTTAACTATTTGCTTAAGTTTTATAACAAGATCTTGGCTAACGCCGAAATTCCCTCCTCGTTCACAAAATCAGTTATCTTCCCAATTCATAAAAAAGGCACTTTTGATATTGCTGACAACTATCGAGGCATATCATTTATGAACGCATTAGCCAAAATATTCTGCGGTATACTTGTGGAGAGACTTGAAAAATGGGTGGAGAGGAAAAGTATTCTTTCAAATCTTCAAGCCGGTTTTAGAAAGAACTATTCTACAACAGACCAGATTTTTACACTTTCTTCAATTGTTAAAGCACGTAATAAGAAAGTATACTCTTTCTTCGTAGATTTCAAAACAGCTTTCGATCGGGTGAATTGTAATGCACTGTTATATAAGCTCTCGCAGTTGGGTATTTCATCAAAATTTCTTTCTGTGATTAAGGAAATGTACAATGGAATAAAAGCAGCGGTATGGGATGGTGCAACAGATGGGGACTAACGAAAAATACGAAAAAATCTAAGGTCATGGTGTTTTCGCGCTCCTCCCGAAGTCAAAACGTGAAAAGGTGGTACTACAATAGAAATCTACTAGAAGTAACCAATAAAATTAAATATCTAGGCGTAAAACTTACCCACAACTTGAACTTCAACAACCATCTAAGAGAAAAGGCTAACACTTCACAAAGCTTGTTGAATTCTACATGGAGAAAAGTGTTTACTAATAGTAGAATAATTCTTTCCGCTAAGTATAAGATATACGAAGCGGTAGTAAAATCAACACTCTGTTACGCATGTCAAGTCTGGGGTGCAGATAAATATGAACATATTGAACAATTTCAGAGAAATTCTTTAAAAAACTCTTCAACTTACCTCGAAACACACCAAACTATGCAATCTACTTGGAAACAGACTTTAGCCCATGACGACTTAAGGATGACAAAAAAAATGCTCTTATACGAGTTGAGGAATAAAGACTGGTTGACTGCTAAGTGGGAAAACTTAGGTACTGCTTGTGGTGAAACACTTCATATTGACTTTAATAACCCCAACAACTTAAAGGAACAGCTGTACCGTATAATTAGAAAGAATGAGGACTTGACTCGAGAAACATTTGTTCTAAATGGTCGTGAATCCGACAGTAGATTGTTATATTCTCAGCTTAACTACAATCTTGAGAAGAGAAACTACTTTAACGATACCTTAACATACCGGGAGATTTCTTTCATTTTTAAAGCGAGATGTGAACTACTCAGCCTAAACGGATGCCTTTATAACGGGAGCTTTGATCAGTTCTGTTCAATATGCAACCTTAAGTCAAAAGAGGACTGCTTCCATTTTATAAGTATATGCCCAATATTTAATCCACACCGACGTTTCTTCTTTGGTAAAAATACCCTTTCAATGCAAGACACCCTTAAAATACTAAACGAGTGTGACTTGAAAAGACTAAGTACATTTTTAGAAGTTATCTTCAAATATAGAATGCTTTTAGTTAGCGAATATGTTTAATTTGTAAATTTATCTATATAATTGTTATCTATAAAAAACGTTTATAAGAATTATAATTCTTGTCAACCAGGCTGACGGCTTAGCCATAGCTTTAAAATTCATGTATAAATTTAAACTTAAACAATTATTGAATTAATAAATGAATTTGTTACTTACTTACTCTTAAGTTAACAACAAAATTAAGCACAGAATGACATCATTTTGAAGTCATTAACTTAATTATTATTCAAGTAAAATCGAGAATCGAACATCAATTTTTACTAATTTTATGCAGATTTTACTAATTATTGTAGATTTGAATTTTTTTGAAAAAAAACTGACTGTTGAAATTTTATAAAAATTTTAATAAATATTGAAAACAATATTTTTATAAGATGTTATTGGTTTTAAACTAAGAACTTCATTTTTTGACAAGATATTGCAGTCAAAAATTAATTTTTACCAACTTTTAGTAATTTTTGTTTCAAGTTTGTATTTATTGTAAGAAACTCGTTACTTGGATTCTTCTTAAAATTTAACCATATTTCAAAAACGTTTTGTTTTTTTTTCGTGGCATAAATTTGTTTTGGAATAAATAAAATAAATTTGGTGGCGCAGCAGTTCGTTGAAAAATAAGGCCTAGTGACTTAACTCTCAACCACTCCTGTGTGCGAGTACTGTTGTCAGGGATAAAGGTGTCCTACAGTTTTAAGCCGAATCCGAGCGGCTAATTTCAGAAAGCACTTTTTATGACAAGAATTACTCTTGGATAATTTGTTAATTCTTCGCAAGAGGCAGTACTCGTGAAAAAAACTTTAGATGGCATAGGCAGGGATCGAACCCTAGACCTCTGGCATGACAGTCCAACGCACTTTTTTTTATCCATTTTTATTCATTATTTCTTAAAACTATCTTAAAACTAAATAAAAATTCATAAAACTAGCCTAATTATCCATAACTTACAACTAACTTACTGGTCCCATACGGACACTCTAAGTTAAACAATAATACTTAATACTAATGCCTTTCGGCCCTAAGATCTATTTAACTTCAATTCATTTTATTTTTTTTTGTATTCATTAGAAAATTTAGAAAAACTAATGTCAATATCCTTTTTTATTTTTACTTAAAAACTACTTAAAATAAGGTCCTTAATATAAAACTTAAAGTTAACTAAAACTACCTATTCTACCTATAAACTACTTAAAACTAGAACAACCACAGCAGCAAATCTAACTATCTTACATTTTTTGTTTTTCGTATTTTGTTGTCCTTTTTTTTTTCTTATTCCATGTTTTTTTTTTAAATTTTATTTTTATTTTTTTTAATTTTTTTTTATTTTTTTTTTTATTTCCTTTTTTATATTTTTTCATATTTTTTGTATTTGTTTTTGGTGCCACCATGTCTATTCTACTTAAAACTATACACTAAAACTATATGCCGATTGGAGCCACCAAAACTGGTTCTCCTGCTTCACCCTATCAGTTCGGTCCCGTTCAGAAACAGCCCATACTGAACCGAAGGAGCTCTGCTCCGCCTTGTGCCATGACGTCCCAATTGTACAAGGGTCGCATATCCACGGTTCGTCGTCTGACGTGGTAGATTAGCGGAATTGCCAATCAGACCGCATCTATCTAAAAAGAGGAATGCCTCTGGCGGAATGAAGACGATCAAGCGTGCACTCTCAAAATACTCGTCGTTCAGATAGAACGCCCCGAAAATTGGTCGAAGACATACCTAGCTCTTGCAATGTGACCTCGAACGAGTTTTATCACGAAATTGTCAATTCTGATGATTCGAGCCCCGTTGTATAGGACCTCTTTGGAATGATGCACGTAAGAAGATTCGGCTGTTCGATATAAGCCGGTACAGCGTCGTAAAAACTGCCGCTCGAACACCCACCCGAAACTTCTCCATCTGGGAAGGGGCAACGTTGAACCACACAGGACAACCATAAACGATCATCGGCCGTATGAGGGCCATGTAGCAAATTACCTTCACTCTGGAGTCAAGCCGACTGCTGTAAAACAGCCGTTTCGTCAGAGCGAAGGCTCCTCTGGCCCTGGTCAGAGCAGCATTTATATGTCTGTCGAAATATAAATACTGATCTAACCAGATACCGAGGTACTTCACTACACTTTTGCTCGCTAATGGCTGCCCGTAAAGATCAACGATGACCATCTTGCGCCATTTCTTGCACGTATCCCTCGTGGCCCTAGCCAACGGAGTCCGGAACAGAATTGTCTCCGACTTCTGGACATTTATTTTCAGTTTCCAGTCGTCGCAATATCGCTGAATCTTGTCGAAATCACGCTGCAAGAGAATTCTAATAACCTCAACCTTTCGGGCCGTTCTGCACGCAATAAGATCGTCGGCGTACGCAATTGCCTTTGTAAGACTACCTATCAGATCGCTGGTGTAAATGCTGAAGAGAATCGGCGAATTCACCGCTCCCTGTTGAAGACCATTTTTAATTAAGAATGTTGTGGTAGAAGTTACATTGCCACTTTTGACAACAAACTTTCTACCGTTAAGCATATCATACAGTATATACAACAATGGCTTGCTTATGCCAAGCCTGCTCAGTTTTAGGTAAAGACCCTCTAACCATACGGTGTCAAAGGCCTTTTCCAAATCAACCAGAACAGCACCTGTGCATTGTTGTTTTGATGTGTTCCATTGGATATCAGAAACGAGTTTAGAAGCAGCATGAATTGTGTCATGACCCGCCTTGAACCCGAACTGTTTATCCGGAATTATTTTGTTGTCCGCAGCCCACTTAGTCAGAGCCCTATTGATGATCTTTTCGAAAACTTTGCTGATGCTCGGAAGAAGACTTATCGAGAGAGTATAAACCACAGCGGTCTTCCAATGCACTGGATAATATGCATTATTCAGTGCATTATTGAAGAGTGTGGTGTAAATGTCAATTGCCTCCATCGGTAAATGTCTTAGTACAACGTTGGATATACCATCGACACCTGCTGACTTTTTATTTTTTATTGAGTTGAAGATGAGCTGAATCTCAACCTTCGTCACTAACAAGGGACTTGGTCCCGTTTGCTCGGCGATTATGGCATTTGCCAAGGAATCGTCACCGAACCGCATAAAACCGCGGTTCTCAGATCGCCATTGTGTCATATCATTTCGAAGGTAAAAGTGATTAAGTAGGGCTCGGTTTTCCAGGTCGTGGTTGGAGCGAATGCTAACATTCACCTTGTACACTTGCTGGAAAGCAGCTCCCACCGCCTCCACTTTTTCTTTCGGATCTTCAATTATAAAAAGGTCATCGTCAAAGATGGCTTCTTCTGGATCTATTTGCGCTGTCCTGAGAACGTCTCTGTTCTCTTCAGTTCTTTGAAGTTTCAGACACGGAAGGTCACTATCGTTCTTTTTCCTCAATATCTTGTTGATTTTATGGAACATACTAGGGTCACTTGAATTAACTGACAGAATCTTGCGGTACTTGTTAATTGATAACCTGTAGTTCCCCTTAATCAACAGATTGAAATTTTTATTGACGACTTCAGTGTCCTAACCTCCAAGTCATGTGGGTCTGCAAGTTTTGAGTCTTGTCAGTAAGTCACTCTTGTGCCTACGTAGTGCGTCAATAGTCGCGTTTCTGTAAACGTCCATTTGGTCCCGTTCTTTGTACTTTGGTATTGTCCGTTCCATCGTTCGTTTTATCCAACGCACTAACCATCATGCTACGGGTACTACAATTGTTTTGGAAGTTAAATCATTTTTGGTCTTTAAAGAAGTGAACAAATTTTTTTTTTTCAGTTTTTTCAATTTAAAGAAAAATTGATTTTTTGTTCAAAATTGTACTTCTTTGGTATTTTGTAACATATTAAGTATAAAATTTGATTGAAGTCGTTAGAGTTATTGGTTCGAGAGATATTTGGGGTCAACCAAATGTTCACAATTTTTATAAATTGCTACAAAAAGACACCCACTCAATTTTTTGTTAATACTTTCTGTATTTTTTGGTATCATCAAAACAAAAGTTATTGGAAGTCAATACCTCTGAAGGTTCTTGAGATATGACCCATTAACAAAATGTTTTCCGAAGTGTAAACGTAGGTACCTACAGACATCTTTGAAAGAACCTTTGATTTAAACATCGAGAAATGTCAAAAATTTCAATTCAACATAACGAACCAAATATAATAACTTCCTATGACGAGTTAAAAAATATTATTCAAGTGTCTTTTCCGCATTGTTAAAATGCTAAAGAATCATTAAGAATTGACGCAAGCGCTTCTCAATGAACGTAAGCTACAGATTTCTGACATTCGATTTTAATATCATTTATGGAGTAGGTTTCTTCAATTTTTTTATTTTATTTAAAAAAAAAAATGCATCGCACACTGAAATACCGATTTTTGTTTTGACTTTGTGTTCAATGTGTTAGGTGCAGTTTAGGAAAATGAAAGAATTGGAAAAACTCGAACTGCATAATTTGATCTTGAAATGTCGAAAAGTCTGTAGCGTAAAAGTGAAAAGTTGGATATATTATTGTAGCTTGCAGCATGCCTTACGTTATATCAATTGCAGCAAATTTTCCATTCTGTTAAAGAAGTTACTTAGATGCATTTTACCAGACTTTCTAAAATCCTTATCATCGTTATCATTTCATTTGAATCAAAGACCGATTGATTATTGAACTATTCCGAAAACATACGAAAAATTAAGGAGAATTAAGTTCAATTAAATTTAATTTGAATCAAAGCAATCCATGTGCATCATAGTTCCTTCTGGAATATTTTATAAGTTACAAGACGAAAATGAAGACAACAATTTAATCCATTTTCCTGAAAATTATAAAAGCCAGTTACAGTCATTTTGCTGATGCCAAGATTTTACAATTTATTCTTCTCTCGTAAAACACCAGATGATCTGAGATCTAAGAATAAGAATTTATGTATAGGTTTTCTTTATTTTTTCTTCGGAAAAAGAAAATATTCTTACACCAGTTTCTCGTTAGGTGGTTCTCATCTTGTCTCGAAACATGTAAGAGAAATGGCGAACAAACAAAATTTTTAATGTAAATGCAAACGTAGTTTTTTCCAAGACAAAGTTGTGATGTTAATTTATATTTTTGTTCGTCTTCGTCTTGTTGTTGTTGTTGTTTTATTTCTTGAGATAAGACTTCCGGAAATTTACGGCCCAAAGAAAAACCAGGAAGTAGAAAAGAATTATCAGATAGAGTGAATGTGCACTTCTTGTAAACGAAAAAGAAAATTCATTACAAACCATTTTTTTGTTGTTGTTGTTTTTTGTTTTTGGATTTTTACTTTTGCTTTATTTTGTTTGTTTTGTCTTAAAATTTATTATTTTATTTCTTGCTGTTATTTTCTTTTTGTTTAAAACTTCTTTTGGTTTTGTTTTTGAAATTCTTTCACAGGTTGTTGGTCATTTTGTTTCCAATGTAAGAGTTCTTGCAATTTCGTTCCATTGAGTGATTTGAGGGAAAGACCGGTGCTTAGACCTAACAACTATATAAAAAGTAAAAAGTAATGTGGTTTCGGTTGAGTACGTTGATAGTTTGTTTTGAAAGTTTGTTTCCGATAAGAATATCTATGCATGTGCCCAAATGAATTCGTAAGCGAAACCATTTATTTTTAATTTCATAAGAACCTTAAGAGGTATAACAGGTGGTTAAGTGCCTAAATATGTAAATGTTTTGGAAATAATGAACAAATATGAATCGCATCCATAAGTTTTTCTTCACCATGCGTTTTTACATATGTATGTATGTATATACCATTTGTAAGTCTTTAGTAAATAACATGTGACAGTTAAAGCTATAAATGTAGTAGGTAGGGCGGAAAGTTTAAGATCATCTAACAATAATATTTATTATTTTGCATAATAAATACTTTTAATTTCACTTTAAAATGTTGAACCATTATTCCCCAGGTAAATTTAGTGAATTTAAAAATTCAATTGGAAAATTTACACTATCATTTTCATTAACAGCAGTACTAAAATTGATTTAATAGACATCAGATCGCCTGGTATAACAACTATTGTAGTTGGAAGTTCATTTTGCCAAAAGTTAACATTTGGGCTGCCAAAATAGCCCGATGACTGAGCCAGTTATGATTTCCGGAAAAATATTCTGAATCAATTAATTTTTTTCCTGTTTCAACACTTCGCCATAAGAGTTATTGTTCTAAACATGCATTTATCTCATCCGCGAAAGTAGAGGGAGGTATAAGTGGTAAAGTCTGGCGGAAATAACCAGACAAAAGTAAGAAATCAAACTTATTTTATAATATGCAAAATATTGTAGTTTCGGTAGCAAAAACTGATCTTGAAATTGAACGCTTCTTTTATGTCTTTTGTAATTTTACTTTATTTCCCCTAAATTCTCTATTTTTTCAAAACCATGAAATGTTTAGAGAAGAGTGTTTGAAAATATTGGAATGAAGAATATTTATTGGGCTTTTCAATAAAATAAAAAAAAACACCATTAAGTGAGCGCTACAACAACAATACTTTTTCAAAGAAAGAATTGTAGCCCTAAATAATTTTTCCATCTAGCCAGGTTTTTGGAAATGCCTATTTTGAATTTTGTGATTGTTTTGATTTCTTCAAGAATTATTTTAAAATACTTAAAAATCGAACATTTTATAAGATACTAACAATATTTGAGTAAATATTGAATACAAAAATTATAGGCACCAAAATAAACTAGTTCATAAATTTACATAACCTCAAAAAGTCTTGTTTAAGTTTGTTTTTCGTGGTTTAAATGTTGATATTTAAACTTTTGATGTAATTGAGTGAATTTGATGTAGGAATCGAACTAAGGCTATCAAAATTCTTCGGTAAGATACAAAACCTTATCCAACTGTTTTTTTTTAATCTTATGAAGATACTTTTCGTAATAACTCTATTAAACTAGGAGCTTCATTAATTTCAGAAAAATCCAGGATTCCTAATTTTTTTCAATCAAGTCATGCATACATAAATCACCAATTTTTCTATGTCAAATCAAAAACAAACAAAATACTATATGACAGGCCAAAATCTTCAAAATGTTTGTTATTTAGAATTTTATAATTATCTTATTAAAAATCAAGTCTTGTTCACACTATTATTATTAATCACTTAAAAAGAAATATCAAAACCAAAAATAATAAATTAGCATAAGTCGTTGGTCGGATTCAAATACCTATTTATAATAATTTGAATAAATATAAAATAATAACAAATAAACCCAAGATGAATAAATTTCGCAAACACAATCATATACAATGTATATATAAATATAAAATAATGAAGAAAAACCCAAGCCAAATCGGCAACTCTTAGCTTTTTTTTTATAGATCCCAGATCAAGTTCCATCAATATACAAACGTTAAACAAAAACAAATCTATGGGGGTGTGTATAAAAAAGATATTATTATCTTTTTTTTTTTTTATTTTCAAAAGCTGTTTACGTTTTCACGCAACCATTATTTTCGTGTGAAGCATATCTACCAGTACCTCCTACCTTAGCTGTCTTAAGCTTACTCATCATATTATAGACAAACTTGATGTAATAGTAAAGATGAGGGGAAACCAATATAAACAGCAACTTGTTTCAATCCGCAAGCATTGATCGATTCAGGCTTTATGTTTCGTCTTCTATTTTTTACTTTGTTATTATTTTGTATTGAATGCCAAAATATACAGTGATGGTCATATAATTAAGCCATAAAATAAAAGATACCATTTGTTGCTAACATTGTGATATATTAAAACTTTGGTAACGTAAAACCAATCTTAGACTTTTGTAAGGGTTAAGTTAGTAACGAACTTCATAATAGTAAAGTTTTTCAAGATTTATAATTAGCAAAGATCCATAAAACCCATTCCTGTTGAGGATAGAAAAATAACTAGGTTTCTATTAAAGCGGATTTCTCAAATGAAGAAATATTGGTGCAAATAACACAAATAAGATTCATAGGAATAAGAACTGAGAACCTGAATGGAAGAATGCATCTTAACAAATAACTGTGTCTAATCTTATGAAGTCTTTGGAAGGATGGCTTCCTTTACTGAAACAATAAAGCCAAATAGACTGTTAAAATGTCTCCACACCAAAGGAAACATTGTTTAAAAAACGTTTCTGAAGTGTTTCTCATATGATTTAAAACCATTTGTAAAACATTGCTGAGACATTTCGGAAATATTTCTGATTTGTTTCTTTGATGTGGACGCTTTGAGAAACATTTCTTAACTGCATTGTCCACTCCGTAATTCTTAGTTATTTATAATCAATTCAAAGGCACACATACACAAAACACATACAATTCACCATCCCCCAACTATCTATACATCAATAGAAACTTCCAGATTTCTATACTTTCAGCTTCAGATCTTTCTAGTTGGGTAGGACATTCCTGAAAGTCGGTGACCCAAGAAGTCTTCTCCTGGCTTAAAGAAAACGTCATATCATATCAACATCTAATATACGGATTTTCTCAGATAGTCAGGCTGCCATTAAATCTTTGGACTCTGCCTTTATAAACTCTCTAACATCCTGTCCATAACTGTCGATCATGTCTAATGGAGATGGCACAACAGTTTAACATTCAACTTGATTGTGCTGGTTGCCGCACAATAAAGATATTCCAGAAAATTAAAGAGCAGATGAACTAGCCAGAAATGGTTCAGTTTTACGCATTCTACCACGTTTAGTTAATACTGGAATACCAATCACAAACTAAGCTTTTGCTAAAACAAGACACTTCAAAACAACATCTTTTCTTGGTGCTAAAACCGATATTTGAAAGAGAAATTTGTCGTGATGTAGGTTATTTTGTAAATCAGATTAAACACTTCCAATAAGTTCAGAATTACTCTGTACGTGCGTTTACTCGTATGTCATTATAAGAAACTTCTTTTGAGAGGCAACGATGAAAGGTCCAAAAACAGACAGCACTTAAGGATATGCTACTTATTAGTGTTCTTAAAAAAGAATATATTGAATATAATTAAAAGTGTTACCAGCAGATCTGCTCGAATAAGCTGGAAATGAGATATTTTATTACTGTAAAATGTACTTTAAAACACTTTCTAACCTCGTAACTACCTTCACACAAAAAATCATGTTATAATATAGTTCCGTTGTGACGTGAATGACGGACAAACACGCAAACAAACACGCAAACAAACAAACAAACAAACCAACAAACAACCATGCTGACTGTTCCATTTATAACATTAGTATAACTTTAAAATCTCCAATATGAACAAATTTCTTCACAAATTTCTTCATTTTAATGTATTAAAAAATGCTTCATTATATGACCATAACTGTACATACAAAAAGACGTGACGAAACAATATTTATTTAGCACAGCACAAGTCTCTATGGTTTTTCACATGCTCAGTTTTTGTAAGCTTTTGCTTATAAAGCAACCTTTTCCCATTTGGATTTACTCTTTTATTACTCCGCATGGCCTTTAGTCGTTTTTGTATTTTTGTTGCCTTAGCAATACTTTATCCATTTGTACTCTTTGGTATTTTGTAATGCATGTTGTACTTTATGTTCGACTTGTAAAACATATTTTTTGTTGTAGTTATAGGAACGCCATCTGGTATAGCAGACGAACAAGTTTCTTTTGTCTTCTGTCTCCGAAGCCAGATACCTAGGTAGGTACCTCGATGTTTTTAATTACCTTTGAAAATAGACACGTAGAAAATTAAAAATTAATCACATAACTGAATAAGTACAAGATGCCAAGGTAATTTGTAATAATAAAAAGAAAATAGAAACTCATGCATCAAAGAATCAAGGAGTGACATCGTTGATGACGCCGCGCCGAAGACGACGACGACGAGACGCTCCTTTTTATGTACCTGTATATAGTATAGTTAATTCCATCAAAATATATAACTTCACCTTTTGTTGAACACGTAAAAGCTTTACATCAAGAGTGTAACTTCGTTGTTGGTGGTGATTCTTCTTCTTGCATCAAGCACTTAAGGTTGTTACAACAAAAACAAACATAAAAAAGAACTCACTCATAAAAAGTAAGCAGAAACTTCACTTTCTTGACAAGTTGGGGTTTTGGTTTGGTCTAGTAGGTAGATAGCTACCTCTAGCTTCTATATAGCTTCTTCTTATTCTACTGGCTTTTGTAAAATAAAATGAAAATTCATGGCCGGCAAAGTAAAGAAATGCACCCAACACCCAAAACAAGGGCATCCTCATCGTCTGCGTTACGTGTTTTAACTTTTAAAAGACTCAAGAACCCACATTGTTTATTAACTTAGAACATTCTTGAACATTTTTTTTTTTTGATTTTTTGATTCCTCTTAAACTATATAAAAGCATATCAGCTCAGCCCACACAACTTTAACATGTTCTTATTATTATTATTTAAATAAATATGTAGGAACCTTTTATTTTTCAAAGAATTTCAAATCTCGATAGATAGAGGCTTCTTTTGGACGAAGTGTGTTGACCTAAATACAATTTATAGTCATCAGAACGGACATAATAAAAAAAAAAAAAAAGAATTGAGGTGAACATAATAACATTAACTAGATTTATTCGATAACACAAAACATACATTTTTATTCCATATTCTATCTCTTATGGAACTTGGGGACTGTGGACTTATAACTCCATAACTCGAATACAACTCCTTAAGTTAATGAAAGAGAAGAAGTTTTTGTGTTTTTGGTATAATCTCTGTAGGAGATCTTTTATTGATGCTATGTCTTGCTTAACACACTTTAAGAAAAGATTTAAAAAAAAAACTTAAATTAATGAAAAATACCATCATCAGTAAGTCTCGAATACAATGTTGCCAGGTTTTGGTTTTCTTATAGAAAAGGTTCCGTAGAAAATCCGTTGTTTTAGTTTAATTTCATAAATAGTTATCCTTATCAAACCTTCCATTTTCTACTTACTTACTTTACTTTTGTTGACGCTACAACGTCGGGTTCTATTGGGCCTTAAGTAAGAGATTCCGATATAGCTAACTCGATCTCTAGCTTCCTGTCTCCAGTTTTGAATAATAAGACGACCGACGATGTATGTCGCTGCCAACAATTGGTTGTTCAACCGAAGATGAGTACTTTCTCCGCTTCTTGTTCCCTCTGGCTTAGAGTTTAAAAATACTTTATGAGCTTCAAATTCGATATTAATTTGCTAAACATACCTTAGCCAACTTAACCGTTGAACTTGCAATTTGCAACTATTCTTAGTTGTATCGTCTAAGCTAAATGTTATTTTTCCAGTTTATACAAATTTATCCATAGATTGTACGTAGAACCTTCCTCTCAAAGATACCAAGAGAGGCTTCATCCGAAACCAAGGCAAGGCCAAAATGATGAGGGTTTTGTACAACATTTCTTTGAAGCTTCGCTATAGTCCAAAAAAACAACGATAAGCAAAGGGTTTTTCTTCGCTAGATTTCACAACAGCACCCAAGTAGATGAATTCTTTGACCGTCTTGAAGTCAAACCTATCAATTGTCACGTTCTGACCAAATCTGCGATGGAAAACGACGCTCTTCGATGACTGCATAATGCATATACTTAGTTTGTCATTATTAATGAAAGGACCAATTCGCTTCAGACTCGATATTGAAAAAGGAACCCGTAACTGCTCGTTTGGTTGTAATTTGGTAATATTGAAACAGCTACATGTCAGCGTGGCGGCCGCCGCGTTTTGTATTATTTGACATTCGATAATTTTGTTGAACTATGATTTCTTGTTATTTTGTTTTTTAAATTAAACCTATGTATTTTGCCAATATAAAATTTGCTGTCCCTGCAGAGGTCGGTCGTCTTGTCCGGAAAAGCTTTAAGTGATATGCTGACAACAGCGCCAACTACCGAGTCTAATTATTGTGCTTATAAACCATTTAGGGATCCTTGGGATATATGGAAAACGTCCTACCGACAACGTGTCGGCGGCGGCGCCATCTATCAGGTCAGGTTGTGAATCTTAACCATTTCCGAATACCCTCGAACACACAAAAATTTGTATTCAATCCGTCCAACAATTCGTTCGATGACATATTTACGTGATACCAGGCCTTACAAGACACTTGTTAGGCACTTTTTCTCAGAAACGCGGCCACTCCTGGCCGAATGATAACCTTTACTAAGACTATACCTATACAACTTTATTACCAACTGGTTTCCGTTCACGACAAAAATAAGCCCTCAACTATCGGTCTATTAGAAAAATTTTGAAATCTTAAACTAAGAAATGTTTATTTTATTTAAATAAAAATAACATACATATGCCCATGTTCTGCATTTCACTTATTGTGAATACACTCTGTGAAAGTGAATTTGGGTGTTCCACAATTCGTTATTGTGAATTGGATTTTCGAACATGCAAATGGATGTTCTGTATTTCGGTTTGTTCCATTTTTTGAACGTATTCAAATCACATTTTTTATTTCTGTGAATTGATCTTTGATAGCTTCCTTCTGCGAGGAATCGGGGCTCGGGGGGTTGCAGCAAGTTTTTGAATTGAAGGAATTGATGAAGGTACTATAAAAGGTTCTATTTCCCTTAGAACATATAAAAAAGCGTCTTTGCTTAATCTAAAATTACAATGAAAGCTTAAAAGAGGAAATCAAGAATTTACTTTATTTATCAGAACAATTCTACATAATTTTCACCACTTACATTGTGTCAGGTAAAACCAATATACGTATTTGATTTGTCTCGCAAAATTCGTCTTTTTATTTTTTCTCTTGAATTCTGCTTCCTTTTTTCACTTCAAATTGCCAACAGCAAACATTTTACTTCAGAAACAAAATAAAAATGGATGATCCTTCAGTTCTGACAGTTCGAAGCAATTTCGAAGTTTTCGAAATCGATCGAATTGAAGAACATGCAATTTCATTTCACGTGAAATTGAAAAGTGATTTTAATTCACTTTCGATCGAAATTCGGAACATGGGCGATAATGTATTTTTAAGTTTTTTGAAAACTAGTTTTACGGCTAAGCTATTTTTAAAAAGGTTTTGAGTTCAATTTTTGAAGAGGTTTTGAGTTAATCTCTCTTCATATGCTTACCACAAACAAAAGAAACCACAATCAAAGCAAAATTATTGTTGTCTATTGTAAAAGTGATAACCCTTGGGTTCTCTAGGTACACCCCCTCTAATTTTATAATAATAATAATAATAATATATAAATTGTCGTATTGAAATTAACTTCAATGGGGAATTAAAGCTTTTTAGAATGGAATATGGCAGATCTGTAAGAATTATTGGGATTCTAGGATTAATTAAATTTTCATTCTTTAAAACGCCGCCATTTAAGATATTAGTACTAATAATGTTTCGATCAAGTTGTGTGACACGAAATCTTATACCGGTACTTAATCGAAAGGCATCCTTTTTCATATAAGAATTACTGGCACGCTTTATTTGAATTGCACCTTATGTAAGTGCACACCGAAAGCTCAAGTGAGTTCAGAAACTCTTCGAGGTAGAAAGGGCTCTGTTCTGAGTCCATGAAAGTGTCTGTTGAAAAATTCTACCTCATATCTCCTGCGATTTTATACAATCGTTTCTTGGCGCTAGAATCTCCCTTTGATGCATGTTATTTTTTAATTCAGGGTAAACACTTGCAGTAAGTTCAAAATAACTATGTACTAAACTACAAAAAACATCTTTTAGTGTAACATAGCCCTCGGCATATCGTTTTTTAACCGCTTATCTCCTGTTCTTAAGAATGTAGGTATATAATATCTTCTATAAATAAGCCGGGTTTTCCTTCCTGACGCTATAACTCCAGAACGCACGAACCGATTTCCACGGCTTTGCATTCGTTGGAAATGTCTCGGGCTCCATGAGGTTTATAGCAGACAAAGTTCAGGAAAAATTTCAACAGAAAGCTATTGTAAAATTTTCGATTTGTGGAATTGAAAATTTTTAAATTTTTTGACGTTTCAAGGTCTCTATATTCTAAACCAAAGCTTACTTTTGGGAACCTTTTTTAGTCAACCATATCTCTAGAAACGTCAGAGATATCGACTTCAAATAACGTATAAAATCTACAATGAAGGAATGATTCTGATTGAGGATCAATGCTTGACTATTGCAAACAAGCTACTGATTGAAGTAGGAATGATTGCGCCAAATCGATCGATGCACCACGATGCATTGAACCAAGAATTAAATCGAGAGCTGCAATACAATGTTGATACATTGCAGTAATTCGTTCGAATTAATGTGCCGTTGCTGAATGAACAGCAAAAACATGTATACGAAACATTAATGCAAGCGGTGGACAATAATACTGGTGGTCTATTCTTCCTGAACGCACATGGAAGAACAGGGAAAACATTTGTCAGTTCATTGATTTTGGCCACTATTCGATCAAGATGTGACATAGCTTTGGCGTTAGCATCATCTGGAATTGCGGCAACTCTTCTAGATGGCGGTCGTACTGCACATTCTGCGCTTAAGTAGTAGTTGCCACTCAATTTAAACACAATTGATACTCCAACAAGCAATATTTCCCGATCCAGTGCAATGGGAAAATTGTTGATGCAATGCAATCTTATTGTTTGGGATGAGTGCACAATGGCACATAAGAAATCACTTGAAGCACTTAACTTCACACTGAAGGATCTTCGACGAAGTAACAACATCTTTGGCGGCTTGATGATATTGTTGGCAGGCGATTTCAGGCAGACGTTGCCAGTAATTCCCCGTGGAACGCCTGCAGATGAATTGAATGCTTGCCTGAAGGCATCACTTTTGTGGAATAACGTAAAAACATTATCGCTAACCAGTAATATGAGAGTTCAACTTCAAAATGATCAAAGTGCTGCACAATTTTCCAAACAATTGTTAGCTGTTGGAAATGGAAAGGTGCCAGTTGATGCTACAATTGGATTAATTACATTAGTGAGAATTATCAAAATTATGCTTGGTTAAGTCAACGAGCAATTCTAGCCGCAAAGAATAATAATGTATAGGTACACGCACTGAATTTCACCATTCAATCAAAAATTGCTGGCGATTTGGTGACACCAAAAATCCGTTGATTCCTTAACAAATCCCGATGATGTAGTTAATTATCCAACGGAGTTTTTGAAATCTTTGGATTACCAGGATTTCCACCACATAATTTGCAACTCAAAGTTGGTTCAGTTATTATGATATTGCGTAATTTGAATCCACCGCGACTTTGTGGTACTCGACTTGCGGTGAATAGACTTTTGCCGAATTTGATTGAGGCAACCATTATTAACGGAAAGTACGCAGGTGAAAATGTATGTATTCCTCAAATACCAATGATTCCGACTGATCTTCCGTTTGACTTCAAACGATTGCAATTTCCGGTTCGCTTTGCGTTCGCAATGACAATTAACAACGCAATGCCAATAGCTTAGTGTTTGCGGGATAAATTTAGAAAATCATTGTTTTTCACAGTTGGGAAACCATCCGCTTTGTTTGTGTTAACGTCAGAAAATGTAGTTTACCAAAGAGCACTTCAATGAAACGTACCTAAATTTGCAGACAAGTATAACGCTTCGATTTACTATTTACTTTGGATTCACTTTCATTTTTTACTTAGAGAAGTTCAACTAAATTACACTTCATTTTTGTAATCGAAATGAATTCATTACTGTTGTGAAATGAAATAAAAATTTTCCTTTTCAAGTATAAAACAAAAAAAATAATTTTTCTTCATCTTTTAATCCCAAAACGAAATGTTACAAAAAACGAAGCCATCTGGTGGCGAAACGGAGTTCGCCGGGTTTGCTAGTGTACTATAAGAAACGTCTAATGATAGGCAACGACGATAGGTCTGAAAGCAAACATCACCTAATGCTATGCTTCTAATTAGTTTTCTAAAAAAAAGAATAGATTAAATATCTAATTGTAAGTATTACCGATGGATCTGCTTGAATGGGCCGTGAATTAGATATTTTACCACGGTAAAAAGTAGCTGACAATATTTTCCCA
The DNA here is from genome assembly GCA_920104205.1 of Eupeodes latifasciatus. Classification (NCBI taxonomy): domain Eukaryota; kingdom Metazoa; phylum Arthropoda; class Insecta; order Diptera; family Syrphidae; genus Eupeodes; species Eupeodes latifasciatus. The sequence goes on from OV049924.1 coordinate 369,880,401, forward strand.
TATCGTAACTATCTTCACACAAAAAATCATGTCATAATATTGCTCCGTTTCGACGTGAAAGACGAACAAACAAACAAACAAACAAACAAACAAACAAACAAACAAGCAAACAAACTAACTTTCTCATTAAATATTTGTAGATATAGATTTCACTTTAACCAATAGTACCTCTAATTGCAAGAAATGCCAAACCATATCTATTTATGGAAAAATTCATAAGAAAAGATGTTCCTACTATGTTCAATAGGAAGAGGTGTGACTTTCTTAAAAGCTGTCACTTTGGCAACATTGTTTTTTTTTTTTCATAAAACTCTAAATTAAAAGTTGGTGATATTTTTTTTTGAATCAGCCTAATGTTTAAAAAGCATCTCTGAACACATAAATTCTTTCCCTTAAAGCTAAAACATTAAATTTGTATTATTTATAAAAGAAAAGTGCTAATAAACAATTTCCCTACGTGCCTGTAAATAATTTTGATGCTTGAAGCGATATTTCATAACCTTGAACCGTTTAAAGACCTAGTTCATGAACTTTATTGATATAAGTTAATAGATATTATTATTATGTATTCATAATGGGGCACTATATTAATCTCATTAAAAAATAATTTAATTTTTTTTTTAATTTTTATCAAATTAATGATCAAGTCAGTAAATTAAATCAACACCGTCTGGCAATATTGCTTTGCTATGCTCCTATAAAAACGACCGCAATGAACATAAACACAAATTTACAAGCTTAACGCCTTAAACTCAAAACCTCTTTCGAATGTCTTTGGCTACTTAAAATGTTTACAAATATATTTCTATAAGTGGGTTTATTCTCCCGTTGATGTTATTTTATTTATTCTTAAAGTTTATTGACCTTAACTGTTTTGTGTTATAGCCAATGTCACAATGATGACGATGATGATGGCGATGGCGATGGTGACTTTGACGCTATATACCATCATATTACCATGTCGCCTCCATCGACTTGTGCTGACCATCATCATCTTCGTCGCCACCGCCGTCATCATCATCGTAAGTCGTAAGTCGGTGCCGCCACTGACTGCGCTGCTGTCAGTTTAAATCGTGTCGTGCCACAAACCTTAAAAGTCGAATAAGTTAATGACCATAGCACCATCGCGTCGTCGTCGGTCGGTCGCTCCAACGCTCCATTGAATTCTTTGTATTTTAATGACTTCTTTCTCTTTTCAAGACTCCCAAATGCATTTGAATAATCAATCTGATGGTTCAAGACTTTTGAGTCTTTGGTATGCAATTATGTTTCCTTTTAAAACAGACACACAAAAAAAACTGATTAAGAAGGCGGCATTGTTGATGAAGATGAAGATGAAGATGATGAGGCGTGAGGTGGTTGTTGTGGTTGATTCTGAAGGTGGGCGGGATTTATTATAGAAAACTGATTTAGCATCTGACATTCTCACGGGCGACGCGACGCACGCAGAAGACCAAAGAATTCCACAGACCAAAATTTACTAAATGCAAATGGAATTTGTATTCTCTTCAATTCGTCTCGTATCGTAGATAGCTTCAAGAATAGGCAAAGGTACATCTAAATTTTTTTTTATTGTGAATTAGAGAATGCACCAGGTTTTCTAATGGACGTGTGTTTCCTGATTGTCTATAACGCTGATGGATGGTGACGAAGATGACAAAAATAAAAGAAGAAGAAAAAAGGCTTTGAATTGTTGTTAGGTATTGTATATGGAACCTTTACCTTGTATAAGCCTGAATTGTTGGTCATAAATCTATGTGTCAACAATATTGTTTGGTTATATGTCTTGTGGTCTTTGGATGTTAAATGGATGCACTTATTTGATTTGCATGATATCATAGGGTGTGTTTGGTATGATTTATTTTATATCGGGTGATTTTTTAAGAGCTTGAGAACTTTTTTTTAAAAAAAAACGCATAAAATTGGCAAAATCTCATCGATTCTTTATTTGAAACGTTAGATTGGTCCATGACATTTACTTTTTGAAGATAATTTCATTTAAATGTTGACCGCGGCTGCGTCTTAGGTGGTCCATTCGGAAAGTCCAATTTTGGGTAACTTTTTCGAGCATTTCGGCCGGAATAGCCCGAATTTCTTCGGAAATGTTGTCTTCCAAAGCTGGAATAGTTGCTGGCTTATTTGTGTAGACTTTAGACTTGACGTAGCCCCACAAAAAATAGTCTAAAGGCGTCAAATCGCATGATCTTGGTGGCCAACTTACCGGTCCATTCCTTGAGATGAATTGTTCTCCGAAGTTTTCCCTCAAAATAGCCATAGAATCGCGAGCTGTGTGGCATGTAGCGCCATCTTGTTGAAACCACATGGCAACCAAGTTCAGTTCTTTCATTTTTGGCAACAAAAAGTTTGTTAGCATTGAACGATAGCGATCGCCATTCACCGTAACGTTGCGTCCAACAGCATCTTTGAAAAAATACGGTCCAATGATTCCACCAGCGTACAAACCACACCAAACAGTGCATTTTTCGGGATGCGTGGGCAGTTCTTGTACGGCTTCTGGTTGCTCTTCACTCCAAATGCGGCAATTTTGCTTATTTACGTAGCCATTCAACCAGAAATGAGCCTCATCGCTGAACAAAATTTGTCGATAAACACACATTTCGAACCGAACACTGATTTTGGTAATAAAATTCAATGATTTGCAAGCGTTGCTCGTTAGTAAGTCTATGCATGATGAAATGTCAAAGCATACTGAGCATCTTTCTCTTTGGCACCATGTCTGAAATCCCGCGTGATCTGTCAAATACTAATGCATGAAAATCCTAACCTCAAAAAAATCACCCATTAGTTAGAACTTACAGAAGAAATAGGGTAGGGCCGAAAATTCGAAATTTTCGATTTTGATTCGAAAAATCGCTGCATTGGACAAATTATATTTTTCAGATGGGTTTTGATGGCCTTACTTCAAATCCAACTCCAAAATCACTCTATTACGTCAGGTTTTGAAAATTCAAAAAAAAAAAAATCAAAAAGTTCTTTCAAAAAAATCAAAATCTCTAATTATTTTCAAAACGGGTATTTTTAAAATTTGAACAGAAAGTTAAAATAGTTAAAAAAGTATGGATTAGAAATCACCACAAAGAAATAACAGCAACATTTTTCAAAACCAAGCTTAAAACAGACTCAAATGAAGACTCATAACTAATTGGAATTTTCAAAAACTTAGGTACTAAAATGATTTATACCGTTCTTAAAAGACTACGAATATTGTACTGTGTAAGATTATCATACAGTTTAATGTTAAGAACTACTCGTATGTTGTGTTTTACATTAGCCTTAAAAACGCTGTTTTTTATTGTCTTTAATATATTAAAATAGGCAGATTTTAAAAACTTTATGTGATAGAAAAATCATAATGTGGAATTCGAATTCGCGACGACTTAACCTTTTTAAAAAATATTGTTGTGTTTTTGAAAAAGAAAGACAATTTAATTTTCCCGAACAGTGTTATTTTTTAAATAGCGACTTAAAACATTGTTAGTTAAAGCTAACTTACATTTTTCTATTCATACCTTTTAAAGCAAATTATTGAGTCTTGATTCGAATTCCAATGATTTTGGAGCAGTTAGAAGTTAATCACAATTTTGGTCGAAAAATCATCTTTAGCATGAGGCCCATTTTTGGATGGATGGGTACGTGAATAAGAAAACTTGCCGGATCTAGAGTGATATTAATCCAATGTGTCAATGCTTAAAAACAGAGTTACCTTTTGGTGCGGATTTTGGGCTCCAGGCATTATCGGTCCGTACTTCTTTCAAAATTATGCTGGCCAGGCCATTAACGTCAGCGGCGAACACCTTAGGTCGATGACCAGCAACCTCTTGAACCCTAAATTAGATGATATGGACACCGAAAACATATCGTTTCAACAGAATGCTGCTACGTATCACAAAGCTCAAGACACAATCGACATTCTACCCGAGCAGTTATTTGCCATGGGTATCTCGCGACCTGAATTTACCACCAAGAACGTGTGATTTAACCATTTTAGACTTTTTCTTGTGGAGCTTTCTTAAGTCGCAGGTCTATGTGAATAAGGTGCAAGCCATCGAAGCCCTTAAAGACAACATAATCAATTCTAACCATCGGTTAAATTCAGCTTTATTTTTCTCCAAAGTCATCAAAAACTGGACCTTTAAAATGCGCGTCACTTAGCGAAGTTTCTGAGCAAGGCAGTTCTCAAATCAAAGACATAAGCAATTCTAAAGACAATAAATACCAATTGCACAATTTTCTTACAAGTCATTTCTGCATTTTTTGTTGTTATTATCTGAAATTTCTATGAAGGTGTTATTTATGATGGTTTTCTTAAGATATAGCTGACAAAAAACAGGTGCCCGGAATGAACGGACACACGAACGTACTACGTACTTACACCCACACACACATCTCTCTTAAAGTCATTAAAAAAAGATGGTCTTTATTGATTTTAAAAATTTCATACCCTTTAAATTTAAAATTACTTCTATACAAGCTTCATTTCGTAGAATTATATGGGAGGTTGGGTAGGGTAGTCAATATTTAATTGTAATACCTAGAAATAGAAATGTTTTCTGTATGTTTTTATTTTTCTTCTTTAACAAAATTTTGAGCACCAATACCCTCTATTGAATTATAAATGAAGTAAAAGCAATTTTTTAAAGGAGTGTTTTGTATGTCATGTCTTGTGAATGGTGGTGTCAGTTACATTTATTGACTCTTGAATAATATTGGTTTGCCGTGTTTGGACTTAAATTTTCTTTATGTAGAGTTCCTTCTTTATATATTTATTATTTGACCAAAGAAGGTGGTCTTATTATATATGTAAAGTGTACCTCAACAAAGAGATACATTTATGACAGCATAGTATTGAGTTTTTTTTTTAAAAGAATGACAGCAGTACATTATGAGCTGCTTCCATATTCGTAACAAATGTTGAGTTTTTGTCAATAGTTTTAACATATCAATCAAAATGGTGGTATATGGAAAAGTGTCTAAGAAGTATCTGTCAATTTGACTTTGCATTCAAATTAAATTTAATGCGTCAGTATTAAGCAATTTGGATGTTAATTTTTGTAAGGAAATGTGGTTATGAAGTAGCATGAATAACTTTGCAATACCATTTTTATACTCAAATTCGAAAACCGAGTACTTAAATGTTCATCCGGGAGACATTCTTTTGGTACATTTTATTATTGAGTTCCTTGGGGGTTAATTTATAAAAAAAAGAGGCTTGGATGCGACCCACACTGATAAATTCCCATACCGTCTGTCGATTTGTCTTGCTTAAAAGTTTGTCTATATGTTTCAATTTTTACCAAATTTGCGTACTATTTTTTGTAGATTTTATTTTTTTATGAAAAAACGGACTGTTGGATTTTTATATCGAATGATATATGAATATCGAAAACAATATTTTCTGTGAAATAAAATAAGTTTGAAGGCAATATTTGTAATTTTTGAAAAGCTATTTGAGTCGAAAGTAAATTTTTACCAAGTTTTAGTATTGTTTTTTTTTTGGCTTTTATTTTTTTGTAAAAAATTTTTTTTTCACAAAATTTTATCGAATGTTGAAAACAATATTTCTTATAAGTTAAAATTAGTTAGAAGCCATTATCTCAAATTTTTGAAAATATATTCGAGTCGAAAATCAATTTTTACCAACTTTTGTTAAATTTTTTTTAGGTTTTTAATTTTTTGTACTTGTATTTTTTGCTGTCAATTCGATTTTTTTCAAAATTTTACTGAATGTTGACAACAATATTTTTTGAAAGATGAAGGTAGTTCAAAGCCAATATCTCCAAATTTTGAAAAGATATTTGAGTCGAAAATCAATTTTCACCAACTTTTATTAATATTGTTTAGGTTTTTTTTTTTTTTTTAAACTGTCAATTCGATTTTTCTCAACATTTTTCAGAATGTTGAAAACAATATTTCTTATAAGATAAAAAAGTTTGAAACCATAATCTCAAGTTTTTGAAAAGATATTTGCGTACATTTTTTTTTAGGATTTTATTTTTTATAAAAAAACTGTCAATTAGATTTTTCTCAAAATTTTTTAGATGTCAAAAACATTATTCTTCGTTGCACAAAATTGTTTTGGAAATGAAATCATATTTTGGTCGCAAAATTTTCGAGGTGACAAATTTTTTTTTTCAGTTTTTTTGATTTATAAAAAAACCGTTAATTGGATTTTTTTCCAAAAATATAATTGTTTTGTATTACGTTACAATATATATTATAAAATTTAATTCAAGTCTCTAGCATCATTGGTTCATGAGATATTTAGGTTTAACCAAAATTGTCACCTTTTTTTTAAACTGCTATGGTAAAAAAACCACCCACGCAATTTTCTTGAGAGTCCTTTCTGCATCTTTCTGCGTTATTATCTGTATAAAAAAATTTATTTGAAGTCGATATCTCTTCTGGTTCTTGACCTATGGAGGACGAAAAAAACGTCGCGAACGTACAGACATACGGACGTACGGATGTACGAACGTACGTACACACGCACGCACAGACATCTTTCTAAAAATCTTTTATTTCGACTCTAGGGACCTTGAAACGTCGAGAAATGTCAAAATTTTTAATTTGACAAATCGGACCCATTACAATAACTTCCTATGGGAAGTTAAAAAACAAAACAATTAAGAACTTTAGTATTTTTATAGGATTATACATTCTGTAAAAAAATGTCAACAAAATTTGTCTAAAAACCTTACCAGCTGAATTATTTTCAAAGTCATAATGTGTTGAGTATTGTTTGATTCAATCCGTGTCCATTAATGATTCGTGAGATATTTGGGGTAAACCAAATTTAAGCATTTAAAATTTAAAAAAAAAAATTTAAATTGTTTCATTCAAAAAATCGGACTGACTACAAAAATGTTCAATGGAAAGTTAACCTCGAGACCGAGAGTCATATTTTAAAAAGAAACCAATTTAAGAAGACTAAGCCATAATGAGTATGTCTCGTCAGCTCTTTCCTCATGGCAAGCCTTCAATCAATATTGTTTAAATCTCGAACCCAAAAAAGTACCAATTTATTTTAATTATTAAGAAACAACTTTAAATTAAATTATTGTATGTAGTTCTATTTCAATATTATTAAAATTTAATGGTTTGGTTGGATGGATGCCTTGAGAAATTTTGTATAAAGCAGAGGAAGAAGCAAACAAAATTTTTGTCGGGATATCAAATTAAAAAAAATATATAATTGTTCATTAAACATATAAAAGCTTGTTTAATGCTATGGGGTCATTAGGTCCTGATAAATTTTAAAAACAAAGAATAATGGTTCTATGTTTTGAAATAAGCCAAGTAAAGAACAAAAATTAGAAACAAAATTCATCCAAATCTTTCGGAATTCTCAGTTTTTGACTGAACAAATTTTGTTGGGGACTACTGTTATTAAGCCTTAAAAAAATGAAAAAAAATGAACAAACTTACTCGAATCTGCTTAGAACTTCATTTCTAAGTTTGAACTCGACCCAATGGCCTAGGCTGTAGGGGTGATGACAGACTGACGGACGAAATTGCCGGACCCAACGTAATGTCTTGCTTCTTGTTTGAATACAACACGTGCCATAAAGTGCCTATTTTTTTGTCTCAAATAACAAAGCAATATAGGTCAATGGTATTTTGATGCTCAGACAAGCGACTTCACATAACCCTACACAAAATTGTCCATCCGTGTGATACGCACGATCTTGAACGCCACGCTTCAGGCCTAAGTCGCGAACTAGATAAATGCAACCTGCACCATAAGCTTCGAGAGTTCTAAGATATCTCAGCATACAAAAATCCGCTGGTCCCGATGGTATCCCCACTATTGTTCTGAAGAGGTGTTCTTCAACGCTCCGAGTACTTGGAAAACAGTATTTGTCCATCAGTCCATTCCCAAAAAAGGCGAATCCTCCTCACCCTACAATTATCGACGATTGTACTGACGTTTCTTATTTCCAAGGTCATAGAAACGCCGATTAATTATCAGCTCAAGGAATATCTTTACGATCGAAATCAGTACAGCTTTGGTATCAATAGGTCCACTAGTGATCTCATGGCTCATCTCACCGAACAATGGAACAAATCTTTTCATAGTTCTGAAAAGATTATATTGCGCTTAATATTTCAAGCTCTCTTATCGAAAATCGTGCCTTCGGTTTTCACAAATGCCTTCTTCATTGGATTAGTAATAAAATAACCATTCGGATCGTTCGATACAAGTAGTATTGGATGGGTTCAACTGGTTGGAGATGAAGAGCTGTGCTTCTGCAACTTGGACAGTATCAACGGTACAGCATATAAATTGAATGGTGATTATACCATAATTGGTTCAATCATGTCGCTTGAGCACAGACGCCTCGTAAAGTATCTTGTCTCACTCTTTTTATCCGTTATTTAAACGATTTACGCTCTTGAGAAATAGATAGCTGAATTCCTTCCTTCAACGAATTTAACCAACTTTATTCGTATTGCCAAATACAGAGATTCATTCTTTAAACGTACTACGCGAATGTGGAATGCCTTGACAAATTCCGTCTTTCCCCATTGCAGTTTTCAGGAATTCAAAACCAATTCTCTATCCCTTTCCTTATGCTCATACTGTGTTTCTGCATGATTACTCATTTAGTAGTAATATCAATATCCCTTGAGTAAGAAACCGTAGAATTTACCAAAAAATTAAAAGTAGTTTGCCCTAATTACTTCTTAAAATGTAAGTTGAGAGAAGGTATAAAAACTCTTAAATCAATCTATCTTGATTGTTATCACTGCATTAGGCTTTATATAAAAATAAATATAACTTACTACTACTGAAAATTTAAATCACAGACATTCTAGAATCTAGAGGCAAGTATCATTAGTTAATTGGTAAGCTTTTCAAAATCAAACAAAACAAAGTGAAACCAAAAAGTAACGCTGTCTATTGTTAAAGTGATGAAGCAACGCTTTTCTAGGCTCACCCCCAATTCCTTAAGTGTGTGCCCTTGCGCCTTATTAACTATCATAGCGAAACTTACTTTAATGGTAATTAAGCCTTTTGAAAAGGACTGGTAAATGTGTAAGAATTATTGGGATTCAAGGGATAATAACATATTTACCCTTTCCAACCGACGACGCGACGGATCTGCTCGTAGGATATATTTGACCGTAGTAAAAATTAGCTTAAGACACTCTTCACCCTCGTAACTTAATCCGCACAAAAAATCTTGTCTTAAAACTGTTCCGTTGTGACGTGAGGGACGGTCAAACACACAAACAAACAAACAAACAGATTTTCCCATTTTGTATATTAGTATAAAAAACGAATTTAGATATTTTTAACTTCCCATAGGAAGTTATTCTAATCGGTCCTATTTGTCGAATTGAAAATTTTGACATTTCTCGACGTTTCAAGGTCTCTAAAGTCGAAATAAAAGATTTTTAAAAAGATGCCTTTGCGTGCGTGTTTGTACGTCCATACATGTTCGCGATGTTTTTTTCGTCATCCATAGCTCAAGAACCAGAAGAGATATCGAATTCAAATAAATTTTGTTATACAAATAACAATGCAGAAAGATTCAGAAAGGATTCTCACATATCTCACGAACGAATAACGCTAGCGACTTGAATTGAATTTTATATTGTGTATTGTGACGTGATCCAAAGTAAATATATTTTTGGAAAAAAAATTCAATTAACGGTTTTTTATAAAACAAGAAAACTAAAAAAAATAATTGTCACATCGAATATCTTACGAACAAAAAATGATTTTATCTCCAAAATAATTTTATGTAACGAAAAATAACGTTTTTGACATTCGGTAAATTTTTAAGCAAAATCGAATTGACAGTTTTTTACAAAAAATAAAAACCTAAAAAAAAACATTACAAAAAGTTGGTAAAAATTGATTTTCTTTTTAAAAATTTGAGTTAATAGGTTTAAACTTATTTTGTCTTATAAGAAATACTGTTTTCAACATTCGGTTAAATTTTGAATAATGTCGAATTGACTGTTTTTTTTTATAAAAAATAAGAAACCTAAAAAAAAAACATTTCTAAAAGTTGGTAAAAATTGATTTTTGAATCAAATATCTTTTCAAAAATTAAAAATATTGGCTTTAAACTAATTTTATCTCATAGAAAATATTGCTTTCGACATTCAGATCGACAGACGGGATGGGAAGGTATCAGTGTGGGTCGCATCCCGCTGCTCCTTTTGTCAAATGTCAAAATTTAAATTCAAAAAGTGCATTCTTTAAGTTATGCACATTTTAAAGGTCATCAGTTTTCTCTCCACCTCCAAACTTTTTAATAAATTCAAACAAATATAATTAAAATGTGAATTCGCAAACAATTGAGTTTTCAATCAATAATTTAAAAAACAAAATATTTATTCTGTATATTCATACCTACAGAAACAATATAAGCCAGCACTTAATTTATATTTTTTCAAGTTAGTGCGTCCAGTAAACAACAAATTTAATAAATAAAAATATGTATTTCCGGACTTGAATAGAAAAACCTTTTTTTTCTCTAAAAGTAACGTAAATAAAAAAATAACAATAGAATAATGAACGAATAAAAAAGCACTTCATATATGAACACACATTGAACCCCCTATATTAAGGGGGAGGTATATCCTTTCCACTATAAATGTTATATCAAGTATTTCAAATAACATATCTACACATAATATACGACTCGTATCTACAAATTACACAAAACTCAATGCTGTGCTTACCAATCAATTGAATTGTTTCAAAACAAAAGACTCATGATCCTTGATAATGTATGTATGTATAGGTATACAAAACACAAAAAAAACCGTTATAAGTGAAGTCAATTCAACAACAATAATAATAATAATAATAAAATAGATGTTTACAAAAAAAAAAAAAACAAAATTGAAAAGAATTGACTTGATGCGTGTTATTAAAGAATTATCTAACTGACTGCCCTCTGATGCACTGATGCCGCAGTAACTACATAATAATCAAGTTTATCCTTATACGATATTGCGTCCTTGATATCCTGGATCCTATCCAATAATCACATACATACAAATAGATACACAATGAATTTTGTGGGGTATCAGCTCTCTATAGCATTGTATCCAATATGTTTTCTGCTATATGATGGTTAAGCGTAAGCCCCCTTCTATCAGCAATATATTCCATACCAGGACCTGCATTACATTGCTAAGTGGCGACCGACGACGACGCACGGCGGGATGTTCTCCATTGGGGCTTTCATCATCATCGTATCGTATGTCGTCTCTTGTCCTTATTTGAGAGGAAGTCCTGCTGCACATATTTTCAAGTAGGTTATATCGCACAGAGATGCACATTTTTGAAGCGGCTTCTGTTTATACTCTTCTTCTTGCGTAGGAATAAGAACACATACAAGCATATGTTGATATGGGGGGGTTTATTAAATTATTTCCATGACGACCAGAAAATCTCATATCAGCTCGGAACTTATAGGATGCGGTGATAGTGATGCTGCATATGGTATTACTGGCAAACATACAACTTATGCGGAAGGCTTATCTTCAAAGTAATCGACATGTATTAGGACATAGAGAATAATATGTTACTCCCGCTGTTGCATGATCCTTGGAAGCTTTAGTTTTATGCCTCCAACATACCAGAAGTTGCGTTTTACGCCATATGGTTATTACAAAGTAAGTCTAATTTTTTAGCTGGAAACATAGTCCTGTTCATAATAGTAATCAAGTAATTTATAAATTAGTCTCGTTTTGTAAAAATTTGTCAATTTGTCGAAGCCATAAAGTGGTTATGGATTTTAAGGTCAAAGTAAAAGTTAGGGTATAAGGACGAACTGTTTAGAGCCATGTTTGTTTTTGGCATGCTTGCCGAATTCGTACCTCTCTCGAGCAACCAAAGATCTCGTCTTTGCTATACGGTGCAGAAGTATGAGCTATGACAAAAGAGGATAAAAGCTCCTTCGAGAAAAAAGTTCTTTCCGTGATCTACGGTTCCATATAAATAAAAAGTGAGTGGAGAAGTAGATGAAACGACGAGCTGTACAGCAACTGTGATTGCTGGGCCACTTAGAGCAAATGTGAAGCAATTTCCGGTTCTGAAAGTCTTTGAATCCAGGCCCTGAGCTGAACAGCGACTGAGATTGCTGGGCCACGTAGAGTAAATGTAAAGCAACATCCAGCTCTGAAAGTCTTTGAATCCAGGCTCATAAGACTGTGCAGTAGAGGAAGGCCGCAGATCAGGTGACTCAAACTACGTCCAACTTGGAGTGCGCAATTGGAAACATTTAGCTAGGGACAGAACTAGGTGCAGAAGTTTGATTTGTGAGACCTATTTCACACTGCACTGCAGCGCCTTAGGTTAGTAAGAGGAAGTTAGAGTGAAACTGTACATAACATCAGATTAACTATTTCGGCCCCATGGTGTTTTTGAAGATATCTCTTTAACAGTTCAATAATATGTGTTAAGCGAATTTGGAACCACCTTTCATGGCAGTACTGTTTCCTCAATTCCAAGAAAAGGCGCAATATTTATTATACTAAGTCTAATATCTATCTCACTCTTAAAGAATTAATTTTACTATTGAACATCGGAAATTTAGCCTTTTGCATTTAATCGACCATTTTGAGAAGAAACAGAGTGAAGTACATAAGCTTAATAGTTAAACTAAAAAAAAATAAAAAAAAAAATAAGAAAATTGCTTAAGGCAATTACTAAAAATTAGTATATATATTAAGATATAAACTGGAAACTAAACGTTAGAAAATATAATTGCACATGAATTATTGTTATTATGTAATTTAACTATTTCAGGAAATTAAAGTTGTTCTTCTTTAAAATTGGACTATTTTAATTTTGGAAAAATTTCCATAAAGTTGGTTGAACCAACAATATGTTTACTTAAAATTGAGCCAAAAATAAACTCGAAAAACGTACCAAAATAGCTGCATTTTTTCAAAATAAATTCAAAAAGCATGACACAAGTTTTCTTTATCGTTGGAAAGCTTGATACATTAGTTTTTCAAAAAAAAAAAAAACACGAAAAATGTGCAACCCGGTTGAAGAGTTAAAAAATTCATAAAAACTTTGTAAGTTTTGATTTGTATATATTTAAGATAATACATCAAGTTCAGTCAAGCTGCAGTCCTTCCTATAAGAGACTTCTGTAGCGTTTTATATTTGTTTCGATTCTATCGAATTTAATATCAACTTATGATTATAAAAGCTTCAGAAACGTCGTGTTTTATATTTATTAATAAAAAAAAAAGAAGTAGTACCCGTGGTATGATGGTTAATGAATTGGACTGTCATGTCATGCCAGAGGTCTTGGGTTCGATCTCTGCCTATGTCATCTAAAGTTTTTTTCACGGGTACTGCCTCTTACGAGGAATTGACAAATTCTCCAAGAGTAATTCTTGTCGATCTCCTAGCTATAGTGAAACGATTTTCTTAAATTATTTCGAAAATTGGGTTGATAGTTCCAACTTTGCTCATAATTCAAACTTAATTCATTCAAAAAACAAATAAGTAGTTTATTTAAAGACAATGGTTTTCATCAGATGGTTTTTGAACCCACCAGAATCACAAAGAATTCAAGATCGTTAATCGGTTATGTATTTGTAAACGACAAGACAAACATAAAAGCAAATACGGTGAGTGAATTGAAAATCAGTGATCATGAAAGCATTTTAGTAAAAATCAAAGTTCTTTCCGATATCACTTTAGAACCTAAATCAATAACAAAAAAAACTTTTATTTTGAACAAGATAATGTTGAAGTAAATTCACTTGCTGGCAAATTTAGTGAAAATTTCATAAGTCTATTGCAAATATTTATGAAAACTATAACCATTGAGCAAAATCAGAACGAATAAATAAATAAATTAGGTGGCGCAATAGTTCATGAAGAACCAGGGCCTAGTGACTTACAACTCTCAACCATTTCTGTGTGCGAGTACTGTTGTCAGGAATGGAGGGGACCTACAGTTTTAAGCCGAATCCGAACGGCCAATTTGAGAAAGCACTTTTCATGACAAGAATTACTCTTGGAGAATTTGTCAATTCCTCGCAAGTGGCAGTACCCGTGAAAAAACTTTAGATGGCATAGGCAGGGATCGAACCCAAGACCTCTGGCATGACAGTCCAACGCACTAACCATCATGCCACGGGTACTACTATTTTTGTTTTTATTTTTTGTAAAAAAAACAGTCAAATCGATTTTTCTCAAAATTTTATAGAATGTTGAAAACAATATTTCTTAAAAGATAAAATTAGTTTGATGCCAATGTCTCAAATTTTTGAAAAGATATTTACGTCGAAAAACAATTTTTACCAACTTTTATAAATTTTTGTTTAGGTTTTTATTTTTCGTAAAAAAAACTGTCAATTCGATTTTTCTCAAAATTATTTCTATTGTTGAAAACAATGTTTCTTATACGTTTATAGTAGTAAGAAGCCATTATCTCAAATTTTTGAAAAGATATTTGAGTCAAAAATCAATTTTTAACAATTTTTGGTATTTTTTTTTTTCGGTTTTTAATTTTTTGTAAAAAAATTTCAATTCGATTTTTTTCAAAATTTTACTGAATGTTGACAACAATGTTTTTTGAAAGATTAAAGTAGTTTAAAGCCAATATCTCGAAGTTTTTAAAAAAAAGATATTTGAGGCGAAAATCAATTTTTACCAACTTTTAAAAAATTTTTTTTTGGTTCTTATTTTTTGTTAAAAAAACTGTCAATTAGATTTTTCTCAACATTTTTCAGAATGTTGAAAACAATATTTCTTATAAGATAAAATAAGTTTGAAGCCTTAATCTCAAGTTTTTGAAAAGATATTGGAGTCGAAATTCAATTTTTACCAACTTTGAGTAATTTTTAACTTCCCATAGGAAGTTATTGTAATGGGTCCGATTTGTCAAATTGAAAATTTTGACATTTCTCGACGTTTCAAGGTCCCTAGAGTCGAAATAAAAGATTTTTAGAAAGATGTCTGTGCGTGCGTGTGTACGTACGTCCGTACGTCCGTACGTTCGCGACGTTTTTTTCGTCGTCCATAGCTCAAGAACCAGAAGAGATATCGACTTCAAATAAATTTTGTTATACAGATAATAAGGCAGAAAGATGCAGAAAGGGCTCTCAAGAAAATTGCGTGGGTGGTTTTTTCACCATAGCAGTTTAAAAAAAAAGTGAAAATTTTGGTTAACCCTAAATATCTCATGAACCAATGACGCTAGAGACTTGAATTAAATTTTGTATTATATATTGTAACGTGATACAAAACAATTATATTTTTGGAAAAAAATTCAATTAACGGTTTTTTTTATAAATCAAAAAAACTGAAAAAAAAATTTGTCACTTCGAAAATTTTACGACTAAAATATGATTTCATTTCCAAAACAATTTTGTGCAATGAAGAATAATGTTTTTGACATCTGATAAAATTTTGAGAAAAATCGAATTGACAGTTTTTTTACAAAAAATAATAACCTAAAAAAAAATAAAAAAAAAGTTGGTAAAAATTGAGTTTTGACTCAAATATCTTTTCAAGACTTTGAGATATTGGCTTTAAACTACTTTTATCTTTCAAAAAATGTTGTTTTAAACATTGAGTAAAATTTTGAAAAAAATAGAATTGACAGTTTTTTTACAAAAAATTAAAAACCGAAAAAAAAAATTAACAAAAGTTGGTAAAAATTGATTTTCGACTTAAATATCTTTTCAAAAATTTGAGATTATGGCTTCTAACTAATTTTAACTTATAAGAAATATTGTTTTCAACATTAGGAAAAATTTTGAGAAAAATCGAATAGACAGTTTTTTTACAAAAAATAAAAACCTAAAAAAAAATTAATAAAAGTTGGTAAAAATTGATTTTCGGCTCAAATAGCTTTTCAAAAATTAAAAATATTGGCTTCAAACTTATTTTATTTCACAGAAAATATTGTTTTTTATATTCAGTAATTTTTTTATAAAAATCCAACAGTCCGTTTTTTCATAAAAAAATAAAATCTACAAAAAATAGAACGCAAATTTGGCAAGAATTGATACATTTAGACAAACTTTTAAGCAAGACAAATTGATAGACGGGATGGGAAGTTATCAGTGTGGGTCGCATCCCAGCCTCTTTTTTTTTAGGTTTTTATTTTTTTATAAAAAAAACTGGCAATTAGATTTTTCTCAAAATTTTATCAGATGTCAAACGCATTATTCTTCGTTGTACAAAATTGTTTTGGAGATGAAATCGTATTTTAGTGGTAAAATTTTCGAGGTGACAAATTTTTTTTTCATTTTTTTATATATAAAAAAACCGTTAATTGGATTTTTTTCAAAAAATATACTTGTTTTGTATCCGTTACAATATATTATATAAAATTTAATTCAAGTCTGTAGTGTCATTGGTTCATGAGATATTTAGGGTTAACCAACATTTTCACCTTTTTTTAAACTGCCATGGTAAAAAAACACCCACGCAATTTTCTTGAGAGCCCTTTCTGCATCTTTCTGCCTTATTATCTGTATAATATAATTTATTTGAAGTCGATATCTCTTCTGGTTCTTGAGCTATGGACGACGAAAAAAAACGTCATGAACGTACGGACGTACGGACATACGGACATACGAACGTACGTACACATGCACGCACAGACATCTTTCTAAAAATCTTTAATTTCGACTCTAGGAACCTTGAAACGTCGAGAAATGTCAAAATTTTCAATTTTACAAATCGGACCCATTACAATAACTTCCTATGGGAAGTTAATAACTAAATAGAAAATTGAAATACATGACAAAAAGATAGTTGTTGCAGTTTTTTTGGATCTGAAAAGAGCCTTTGAAACAGTAGATATAGATATGCTTTTAATGAAGCTAGAGAAATATGGCATTAAGGCAAACGAACAAAATTGGTTTCGATCATATTTATACCAAAGACGGCAAAAAACTAAGATAAATTGCTGTTTTCAGACTCTATAGATATAAATTGTGGAGTACTTCAAGGATCTCTGCTTGGAGTCCTTTTGTTCTTAGTTTACATAAATGATATGGAAAAAGTTATTGAATTTTCCAAGCTGGTATTGTTTGCCGATGATGCCCTTCTTTTTGCTTCAGAAGATACTGCTGAGGAATGCATTATAAAGATAGATAATGATTTAAAAAATTTGCAACGAAATGGTTCAATATGAACAAATTGAAACTTAATATCAATAAAACAAAAGCAATGGTTTTAAATGGTGAATCAAACAGTGATATTTGTATAAATAATCAAACAATTGAAATAGTAAGTGAGATTAAATACTTAGGAGTCTTGATTGATAATGGTTTAAGTTTTAACTCTCATGTTGATTATATTTGTAAAAAAATTGCCAAAAAAATTCACTTTTTTGGTAGAATCAGAAAAATAATTTCAAAATCAACTGCTATAAATGTTTATAATACTATTATTAAACCTCACTTTGAGTATTGTTCTAGCATCTTATTTATGTGCAATAACACAATGATAAATCGCTTGCAAAAACTTCAAAATAAAGGAATGAGAGTAATTTTGTTGTGCAATAGACTGACGCACATAGAAGACATGTTAAGACAATTATATTGGCTCAGTATTAACCAAAGAATTATATTTAATGTTTTGTTATTTGTTTATAAGATGAAGTTAACCCTCTTGCCAAATTATCTATGTGAAAATTTAACTTATGCAAATGAAGTCCATTTCATTGAATGTTTTGAACAACAACAACAACTTAAAGGTGCTACCACTCATTGTTTTTTTTGGCTGGAGATATAGCTATTTCGTGCTTTTGCCACTTTTGCACTCATCAGTCTCCTTTTTGTGGTGCTGAGCTTTAATCCAATGTTATTTGAAAAACTTTCTATACACACCATAGGATTCGAACCCACGCATATCAGATGTGCTTAGTCTTTTCTTATCATCTAAGAAGCGCAAATGATTTTAGATTATTAAACTATAGAAACCAAAGAACTAGGAATATGGTAATGCATAAAGGATTATCTATTTTTAATAGCTTACCAAATGAAATGAAGAATGAATTCAACATAGATAAATTTAAAAGACTAACCAAAATGTATGTTAAAAATAGATTTTAAGATAAAAATATGTATTTTTAAATAGCTTTTTTTAGCTAAATAAAGTTTAATAAACAAACAAATTAAAAGTGCTTCCTCAAATTAGCCTTACAAAACTGTAGGTCCCCTTCATCCCCTGAAACAGTACTGGCACACAGGAGTGGTTGAGAGTTGTAAGTCACTAGGCCCAAGTTTTCAACAGACTGATACACCACCCAATTTATTTTATTTATTTAATAAAAAAAGAATTTAGGGTGAAAGTAAACAAATTATCAAATTAAGTATTCAGATAGTAATCAATATGCTACAAAACTATGGCGTTCGGTTCTGGCCTGGTTCATGAAGTTAATCCTAAGTCAATGTTATCTAGGCATTTCCAAACTCATGGTTCCAAGGTCTCCGGTCTACAAGCACCATCTTTCCAGTGGAAGAAAGATGTGCCACGATGTCATCCCGTTTACAAGAGACACCAGGGTCTACCGAGCTTAATTTTTGTAACAATAACTTCTTTGACGTGGATTTTGTTCACGACTGAAGCCCTAACAGAAAGCTCGTTGACAATTTTCAATTTAAAGAACACATTAGGGTGAAAGGGTGCAACTTGTACTATTACACGAATTAATCATTCTTCTTCAGCTCGAGTCATCTAATTGCGCCCCTTCGGTGTTGCTGGCTTACGACCCACATTTTCACCAAAATAATGGCATGTAGTGCTGTCGTTCTATTTACAAGAGACGCCTACATATCCTATGACTAGATTCTGTAAAGTTAATAATTATAGCAACTCGGAAATCACCGTAGTTGATATTTTCAGTAAAAATCTGAGTGTAGAAAACGTAAGATTTAATAATTAGGTACTTTTATTACCATCTTAGCTTATAGAAAATGTTTTTTTCCCCTGTCCTTCTTCTAGAAAGCTCTCCACCCAGACCAATCTTATTTTCGGGGTAAGCAAGCTCTGCCACATTTTCGATCTGTCTACAAAAGACTTCCTGAGCAAGACTCTCTTTCATAATGCGATTTAAGTCAGGTGCTGCAGATAAGTTTTTGTAACAAAATCTTTTTCGACGAAAAATGAAGAAGTCTTCGGAATCAATGGTCTGATCTTTTCAGTGGCAGCGTAAATGTGATCTTCTAAACTTTATTCTTGTTCCTGTGTACAAGAGACTTCTTCATCAATGCGAGTTTAGTTACCTGTAAACCCGATTCTACCGAATTTAAATTCAGTTCATTATTAAAGAGGCTCCAAAATCGTCGGGCTTAAGATTCCACATCGAAAAAACGAAGTAAGGAATGAAGTTAGGGTGAAAGTGTAGAAAACGTCAATTTTCATACCTATTGCGACATTTATTAGTAAAATAAACGATGATTAATCAAACTTCTAACATTTCTAATCAACTCTGACCTCATATCGCATCATATTCGCAGGGGCTAACAAAACTCAGCAATAAATGTAATCATAAGTTATGTAGGTCCATAAAGTTTCTCAAGTTGATTCATATTCACCAGCACCACATATTAAATTAATAACCCTCAATATATGTAACTCCCAACAATTTATTTATGTGAGTTAGAATTGGGAGGTCTTACACAGAAAGACGAACATTAATATTTTTCCATAGCTTAATAATGTAGGTAGGAATACGAAGGCTTATAACATTGTGCTGTTCTGTGCCTTTGTTATCCGATATCGTTCCTATTTCCCGAATGTGCTTATTCTGTGTTTCTAGTATTACCTACCTTCATTCTTGTTACAAATGTATGTTCTGGGTGTTGTATATTGCCTGCCTGCCTTACTGGCTGGTAGCCTGCCTGCCTTCATGCCTTGTGTCAACTCAACATCGATAAGTGGCAGCCATTAATAATGGGTGTTGATCGATTAAAGTATCTAGGAGAAGCAAATTGAGTCGTAAAGTGTGGTTGACACCTGCAACAGCAGGACTTCAATATATACATACCTAAAAAATTCTCTGCAAAGCTATATACGTTAGATTGAAGCAATATCAGCACCCTTAGGGAATAATAGGAGTGAGTTGTACTAAATTGACGACGATGACGATGAGAACGACGACGAATACGGCAAGGCTGCTCCACAATGTATATTAAGTATCGCAGACAAAAGTGTAAGTGAGCAGCAGATGGATGCCTGATGCCTCTACTATATACTTCTTCCTCTTCCTTCAATTTGATAACAGGGGCTATAGGGGATAAAGCTATGCCATCCATAAACAAGAACTTAATTTGAAAGGGAATAGAAATTGTCAGACGGATGTTCGTACACACCGACCGACATTTTCCAAGGACGAGGATGGTGGTGTTTTTTTTTTTCCAACCCACATTTATACAATTGGGAAGGGAAAATGAAATACTAAACGAACATAACCCTCTAACCAACCCTACAAGCCCACAAGATCGACCGACCCGACCAATCATACCCTAACCCTACCACCCAACCGACACCACTTATATTCAGAACTTGAAGAGAGACAGAGAATTTGTAATGTAATTTTGGGATAATTGAAGTGAATAGCTCGGTGAATAGCCAGCGACATAACGGAACTGAAAGACGAAGCCGAGTCCTTACAGACTCTCTTACTGCGTTTGGTCTGGTGCTGGTCTTTAGGTTTGGGTTGGTTTCGAGTTTGAGTTTGAGTTTGATGTGCGACAGTGTCAGGCAATAAATTTTGCTGATTATAAATTGAATATTATACCGAATTAGACAGGGATTTTGACATAATTATTAAAGCCCTTAAAATTTATATTAGGACAGTTGCTGTTGGGGAATTTCATTTCAAATGTTGTAATGTTACAAATCTCATTTTAGAATTCTTATTCTTCTTTTTCTTTTTAATTTTCTTATTCTGTTGTTGTCAAATTGTGGATTTAATTAATTTAATTTCATTCTTTCTTTCCATTTCGTTTCAGGTATGTAACGGCTTTGAATTGTGGATTTTGATATGAATCTGTGGTAAGAGAATAATTTTCTTATATAATTTATAAGTTTGGTCATAAAACTGGATTCGGACGATTTTAAAAAAGTTACTATTTTATTAAATTTTTAGTTGATAACGCAAAGGTTTGAAATATACGATTGAATCTAATTGACCTAACTCGGCTTTGCTAATATTTGATAAAATTTTGTTTATGATATTATGATATAGGTAGTTCATTCATTTGGAATACTGGAATTGAGTTCTTTGTAGACTAAACATTTCACTTGCGTAGACTAATCTTGGCAAAATATCTTAAGTTCACTCAATAATGTCGTGTCTAATTTTTGCACGCTCGCTGTAATATGATCGATGCCATAAATGTTTGGGTATATTGATGTGACCAAGCTTTTACAGAGAGTCAATTAACATTAAGAATAAGTTGAGACTTTTGATAATGAATACATCATTTTCTTCTTTTTGTTAAAATTATGCGTTCGTGCCTAAACTTACTTTGCTAATTTTGCCTTAGTCTAGAAGAATTTAAATAATTATTATAGGAATGTGTTATAAGATTCAGAGTTCGTTCAGAAAGCTCGAAACGGAGCTTGGCAAAAAGTTATGGTGGTGTTTTACTATGTATTACCTTGTGTCAAAACAAGCAACACCTGGAATCAAGACATTTCTTCAACGCACATCCAAGAAAAAACTGATGATATTGGGAAACGTGGTTGAACCTTCGCAAACCATAAACGTACCCTACCATGCCATTGAAAGCAATAACCAGTTTCTGCATTTAGAGTGAACCAAATCGGTCTAGAGTAAACTACTGCACAATAATCAATGATAGATTGTAGCAAAGGTTTATAATAAGCCACAGATAACAAACAACAAGAGTCAAGGCAGATGAAGGCCATCATAAATATATCCAATAAAGAGATTGACATCATCATTTCCTGAGAGAGTTTGATTTAATTTGAAGTCTAGATTAGTGACAAATTCAACAAATTCAAGTTGAAAACATGATTTTGACATCAAATTTAATATTCGAGATAGCAATGATTTGTCATTTGGTTGAAATTAATGTTGCACAAGGACCAATTTCAGATTTCTGGAAGACCTTTATTAACTCTACAGATGAGGTCTTCCAACATGTTAAATTGTCGAAATAGGTACAATTGAACATCATCGCCACACAATTGGTAACGTGCGAAACAGCATGGGGCCAAAAATAGAGCCTTGCGGAACACCAGCAAGTAGATTTATTGAATTAGAAAAATTGTTACCAACTTGTACCCTCTGACTAGGGTTTAATAAATATTTTTTTTAAGTACGCTTACCGATTTTCTACTGACGCCAAAGTACAATTTCAGCTGAATACAAAAAATGTCATACCGTAGTAACCATGGCATGATGGTTAGTGCGTTGGACTGTCATGCCAAAGGTCTTGGGTTCGATCCCTGCCTATACCATCTAAAAAGTTTTTTGCATGGGTACTGCCTCTTGCGAGGAATTGACAAATTCTCCAAGAGTACATAATTCTTGTCATGAAAAGTGCTTTCTCAAATTAGCCGTTCGGATTCGGCTTAAAACTGTAGGCCCCCCATCCCTGACAACAATACTCGCACACAGGAATGGTTGAGAGTCGTAAGCCACTAGGCTCTAGTTCTCACCGGACTGTTGCGCCACTCAATTTATCTGTTTATTTATATTTTTACATAAAATATACCTTTTCTGTAGAACACCTATGATTAGGACGAAATACCGACAATACTGAAGAGAGTAAATAATGATGGCAAATGTGGGTCGATATTTATTCCGCTAAGACTTTTTTAAAGACCCTTGACAGGCAGAGTAAGCTGATTATGGGCTGGAAGTCAGAGCAACAAAGAGGATGAGACTTTTTGGGTACAGAAATAATTTTCTCGAGTTTCCGGAATTCAGTGTTAGTTAAACGAAAATGTTTTATGTGGTTAAAAGTGGATATTATCTGAGGTATTATCATTTTTATAAATTTAAAGAAGACACCATCATCACCTATGGAATTATACTTAAGAGATTGAATGGCCTTAAGCAAATGGCAATCCGAGAGGAATTCAAAATCAAAATCACGGAAATAAAAAATTGCAGTTAGGTGCATAATTAGAAGTCTGTTCGTTATCAGATGTAAAAGCGCGGTTTAGATCATTAGGGCCAGGGAAATTATTAACAATCTCCATTTTGCCAATCCCAATAGAACGCAAAGCTTGGAAGAAGACTTAGCTTAGACATAAAGAATTTCTACTGATTTAAAAAAAAAAAACGTGAAAACTGTAGTCGTGACGGCACTGTCTCTAATCTTTCTATTTTAAGCATTTCCCCAAAACATCTAGGAATGTAAACCAAACCAACAGCAAAATATGCCAATTTTATTTTAAGATATTTTAAATTTTAGCAGCTACTCGAGCCGCTTTGTTTTTCTTCATTTTACCACAAGCTCTGTTTTGTTAATAACTTTAAATTAAATAACTACTTAAGTCAAACACTTTATTTGTTTGCTTTGTAAAACCTTTAAATTACAAAATTTTTAAATCGAGTTTTAAACCTTCTTTTAAGCTACTTTTGAACTACTTTTTATTTACAGTTTATAATGTATTTTAAAGCTCTTTTTATTAATAGAGTTAAAAATAAAAAGATCTCAAGTTACACGTCACAAACTTCAAAAATAGTTTAAAATTAAAATTTACTGAATAATACTGCCTTAAATCTCTTCGTATATTTGTTGTATTTTTAATTTATTAAATACTTTGAGGTAAGAAGTTCCAAAGACGTAACGAGATATTGCGAAAAATGTCCGCTCAGATTTTAAAAATGGATTAATTGATAAGGTCTTGATTTGCACTTCTTATTTTGTAAGAACAATATTGTTGTTGAACGAAACTTTAAGTAATTATATCAAAAGACTTATCCAACGCAAGTACGGTGGGGATTGAAAGTTACTCCGAGATTATTTGCAGTTTCCACTTTTTCAATACGAAAACAACGGAAGGAAAATAATTAATGTCTAGATGTTTTCTTGATATTTCCAAAAATTGTTTGGGTTTAAAAAAAGACCATTAGGCTTGGACTAATTTACAATTTTCTTTTTCTCTCCATTAACGTAAAAAGTTGCATGCTCAATAAACTCAAGAGAGCAGCTCATGTATTTTAGAACGTCATCCGCATACAAATGATGATGGAATTTCGTTGATATATGTATATGGACAAAAGTAGAGGACTAAGTATCGAACCCTGAGGAACACCAAAAAAATTGGATAACTTATCCCTATTACAGCCTGTTTTCTGTTACTCTGATAGGAATAGATTAGCCTAGTAGCACTTGGTGCAAAAGCTTCAAATTAACATGATTGACTGGTTAAAAATCATTTGAGTCAAGCAGTACCAATCCAACTTTTTTCTTATTTCTTCATGGACGCCTAGAAATGCCGTAACACGGAAAGAATTCTTAGATCAGATCAAGAAAAATAAGCTACAAATCACGAAAAATTAATCCAGTTTTGGACCTTGGCTTTGAAATAAGTAAATTGCTACTTTTTGTTTGCAATTTCATAAAATGAGCAAAATGAAGATATTAACACTCAAAAATCATATTTCACTACATTTGAGTAGCAATAATAATTGGACCGAGGAAATCAAATATTTCAAACAGCGAGTTGCAATTTGATATCAATTTGTATCAATTTAATGTTTGTTTTTATGGAGAATTTCAGCAGGAGTTTGTAGATTGAAATTGTTTTCTTCTAGATTATGATTCGTTTTTTAAATACCTACACACACAAGTGGCAAATTTCAACCCTTGTTTTCTTAGACTGCGACAATATGCATTAGTTTGCAAATGACAACTAATGTTTTGCTACTTCTTTTTTTTAAATTGCAACTTTTGAGTTGTAATTTGAAACAGGTAATTCTGGAGTTTGCAAATGACAGTCACAGTTTTGATACTTAGTTATCTTTAAATTGCAACTTTTGAGTCGTAATTTGAAACAGGTTATTCTGCAGTTTGGAAATGACAGTCACAGTTTTGATACTTAGTTATCTTTAAATTGCAACTTTTGAGTCGTAATTTGAAACAGTTTCTGCAGCAATTTGTAGCTTTTAAAGATTAATTTACTTTCCATTTTCAAGCAATCATGTAGAGATTCAAGAACAATTTTTTGCAAAGTCAACAATCTTCATTAGTGATTTACAACATAAACTTATTCTAATAAATATGATTTAAAATCATGAAAAATATAAACCAGCATAAGTGTTCATATGTATATGCGTTTCGCCCCGATGCAATGGTTGGGCTCATCAGAAGATGACCATCACACCTTGTCTTGACGCATACTTTCCCGAATAAATCGAGACTCCATATAATCCGAGCTGCATAGAGCAACTGCGAATTATACAGTTGCTACAAGTCTTCAAAGAACACAAACTGTATTTAGTATTTATATTATGATTATATTTTATTGATTTGAGAATTGAGAATGCTTAAATCACCGCATACATTTCGCAAAACAAATTAAATTATTCCCCTAAAGTAGTAGATTGCGACTCAAAAGTTGCAATTTACCATATACATATTTTTAAATTATTACCCTGAAAATAGTAGATTAAGACTAAAGGAATTGTAATTTACTGTTTAGCTTTTTTCTTAAATCAGCAAATAGGTATTTCGTAAATTACAATATTGAAGCTTGAATATTTATATTGTGATTATATTTTATTGATTTGAGAATTGAGAATGCTTAAATCACCGCATACATTTCGCAAAACAAGATTAATAAGTAGTCAAATTAAATTATTCCCCTAAAATAGTAGATTGCGACTCAAAAGTTGCAATTTACTTTCATTTCAACAAGGTCGAATTATAACTTTTGATAATAATTACCAAATTATAAAACTTTGTACTTTACGAAGATTTGAATGCTGAATTACAACTTTCTCATTCATTTTATAATAAAATCGTCTTGATTTACTAAAAAAAGGGTTTTCGTAAATTGCAACCTAAAATTTAGCAATTAGTGATTTTTCAATTCTCTCCGTGAATACAACTGTGCTTTTCACTATTTTTTCGTGCAAAATATGTGCTCTCAAAGACCTTTGAAAAGAAGGTCAAAACTGTCATATGCCTAGATTCATCTTCTTTAGTATTTTTGTTAAGAGGGATAATTTACCTAACTTCCAAAGGTTTGGAAACACTCCGGACATACGAATATAAAAGAAAGAAAATAAAATAAAAGTATTAAAAATAAATACAATCTCAAAATAATTAAAAAAAAGGTGGATATCGTCCACCCCAAGTGAATTTGATAGTAAAGTATCAACAAAACATTATTTCACTACTAAAATACTACAATCCGAAGAACCCAATATTAACAATTTATCGATATTTTATACAAAATTAGTCCTCAACATTGAAATCTCCGAAATCTATCACAAAATAAAACGCACAAATAACTCTATCCGATTACATGACCTGACCAACGCATCAAAGAAAATATATCAGAAAATGAATACAGACAATTTATTAAGAAACAAAACCAAGTTCACAAAGAGATTTACAACAAAAAACAACAATCAAATACACACAAAATAGACGCTCTCAAATTTAACATTCAATTACATGAAAAATGGTTTGAAAATCGTACAGGCATTCAATTTCCCTTAGAGTTTAAATGGCTTTTTTTCACTTGGGAAAAAATTCACACTTCCAATTGATAAATAAAGTTTTCCTCTTTTTCAACTCATAGCTGATGGAGAAGAAGTAATTCGAGGCATACAAGACGAAAGAGAACAAGAACTCATGAGAGCACAATACAGCAACATGTTACACTCGTTCATACGTCATTAAAAGAATGATAGATTTGCTAAATAAGTACTTTATGTAAACAAATTAACAATTAATTTCCTAAAACAGCACAAGAATATCGTCATTGTACCAGCTGATAAAGGTAACGTCACAGTCGCTATGAAACGCAAAGATTATGAAGATAAGATGGTTGAATTATTGTCTGACCGCAACACCTACAGAACAATAAGGAATAATCCAACAACAACACTTCAAACGCGAAACAATGACATAGTCAAATGGCTGAAAAACAACAATTGTATTGACGATAGAGAGAAAGCAAAGATGACCACTTAAAGTGCCTTGCACATGAGCAACGAACTGCGAACTGCGAATGGACGAACAAACGTGATTTTACACATTTCAAAAAGTCAATTCCACACAAAAACACATTTAAATTATAAGAAACTAATTGACACTAATATTAGGATAATAAAATTTGCATTTTGTTCTCTAAAACAAGAGAATTTTGTAAAAACAATTTGGTAGTAACGAATTGCAGTGTGGTTGCTACGAACTGTCAAACTCTATTCGCGTTCCACATACCATCCACACTGCAACGAATAAATTGTTCGCGCTCAACTTAACCTCAAAATTATACCGCTCTTGTTTTGTTTTTGTGTGAAAGATCATGGCTGAGGAAAATATGGAGAAAAGGGTTGACAATTCGTCGCTGTCTGCGAATAGAAATAAAGCTCATGTGAAAGAAAAGTCAAAATATGCCAACATCCACAGTTCGCAGTTTGCAGTTGGTAGCTCATGTGCAAGATGCTTAAGGGCCTTGCACATGAGAGCGAACAACGAATGAACGAATGGACGAACAAACGTGATTTTACACATTTCAAAAAGCCAATTTCAAACAAAAACACATTTAAATTATAAGAAACCAACTGACACTAATGTTAGGAAAATAATATTTGCATTTTGTTCTGTAAAACAAGAAAATTTTGTAAAAACAATTAGGTAGCAACGAATTGCAGTGTGGTTGCTACGAACTGTCAAACTCTATTCGCGTTCCACATACCATCCACACTGCAACAAATAAATTGTTCGCGCGCAATTTAATCTCCAAATTATAACACTCTTGTTTTGTTCTTTTTGTGTGAAAGGTCATGGCTGAGGATAATATGGAAACAAAATTGACAATTCGTCTCTGTCTGCGAATAGAAATAAAGCTCATGTGAAAGAAAAGCCAAATTTTCCAACATCCACAGTTCGCAGTTCGTGGCTCATGTGCAGGATGCTTTACACCGCACAGCTCTCATCCATTTACTGATTGCCAAAAATTCATAAAACAGACATGCCGCTGCGACCGATTACGTCATCCATGAATGTACCATGCTATGAACTATCTAAGTATGTTGGAAAAATGTTACAGTGCGTGACAACAAATTCAAGCTACTCTATAAAAAAATCATTTGAATTTGTTGAAAAAGCAAAAAAATGTTAAACTTAGTCAAAATGATGTTTTAGTCTCGTTTGATGCAGTTTCATTGTACACTAACATCCCCGTTCAACTGGCTGTCACCATTGCCAAGAAGAAATGGGATATAATAAATAAAAGCACAAAGATCGCACAAAACAAATTTATTGAGATTCTAGACTTTTGTCTTAAAGAAAAAAAAATGTTGGAATGCCAATGGACAACCCACTATCTCCGACTATTGCAGATCTGGTTTTGGGCTACGTTTTAGATGAATGTTTAAATAACATTGAAGAAAAACCTGCGTTCATAGCAAAATATGTTGACAACACATTTGCAATAATGGATAAAAGAAACAAAGACAAAGTAGGTATTATAAATTCTAAACGGATTTCACCCAAAAATTCAATTCACAATTGAAAATGAGTTCGATAAAACACTATCGTTCTTAGATGTAAAAATCTACCGCGCAGAAAATCGTTTGCTTTTCGACTGGTATCAAAAAACAACAGCATCTGGAAGACTAGTTAATTTCCGATCAAACGCAAGCAAGGCATATTATCATCAATACTGCGTCCAACCTCGTGAATAAAATTTTCAAAATAAGTGATGTACGATTCCACGTCGCCAACGAGAAAAAAGTCATCAAAATTTTAAGTGATGATGGTTATCCTTCTACCATAATTCGAAGCCTCCTTTTAAAACACAAAATGCAAATTCCACGAGAAAATATTGATGAACCCGTTAGAACGCACCACAAAATCTATTTCCAAAAAATTGACAGAGGTTTGCCTTACTTTCAAATCAAACAAAACACGACCAATGTTTTACTAAACTCAAGACGAAACCTGATAAGGACAAACAAACAGATGTGATCTACAAAATTAACTGCAATAAAAAATCAAATGAACCGTGCAACCTGTGTTATATTGGGACCACAATACAACTTCTTAGACAACGCATCTCGAATCATAAATCCGACATAAAACTAAAAAATTCTGAGAAGACAGCCCTGGCCAGTCACAGCATTGAAAGCGGTCATTCTCCAAACTTTGAAGGCGTGGAAGTTCTACAGACAGAGAAACATGTTTCGAAACGATACACGTTAGAAACATTACATATTCTTAATAACAAAAACAACATGAACCGAAAACAAGACACACAAAACATTTCTGCTGTATAATATTTTTCTCTTCTTTGTTCGTAAATGTAATTTGTGCTTTATTTAATTTAGACTCAACTTCATTCTTCGAAGTGCTAATTATTTGTATAGTTTTATTTTTAATTTATATTAATTAATATAATTAATATTAAAATTTTGTTCATATTTTTCTTGAGTGAGTAAACTTTATTGTATTTGTATCCCATCGATCTAACTAAGATTAGCTATTTGTATATTTTTTGTGTTAATAAAGTTCCCCTGAAGAAGGCAGCAATCCCTGCCGAAACGTTGGGAAAGTTAATGTAACTTAATTGTTTCATTGCAAAAACTACAGCGACCAAAAAAGCCGACTGAAAGCTATATTTCCACTAATCACAATAATTACACAAATTGCTCAATAAATT
Organism: Eupeodes latifasciatus; assembly: GCA_920104205.1. Lineage (NCBI taxonomy): Eukaryota > Metazoa > Arthropoda > Insecta > Diptera > Syrphidae > Eupeodes > Eupeodes latifasciatus. The sequence goes on from OV049924.1 coordinate 369,910,258, forward strand.
AACTCGATTTTTGAAAATATTTTATTTATTTATTTATTTACAATTTTTCTAAGAGCGCTAGCATCCAATTACTTTCAGCTCTATTTTCAAAATATCTATGAGCAATGTGCGAGATTTAGAAATCACCTAATTTGAACAAAAGTTGTGGGGATACAAAATTTTATTTCAAAAATTAATACATATTTGTAAAGAATTTCAAAAATTCAAATAAAAATACAAATCTGATTTATCAAAAGGAATATTCCAAAAAATTCATAGGACTATGCACCTTCTCAGTATTTTTTAATATGCCTGTAGAAAATAAGAAGAGGCTTTTATACAGTGAATAGAATAAAAAACTGGCTGTAGGGACATCATTTTGAATACACAACCTTAATGGCTATCCTTTTATCCTGGATAAAAATTACGAAGAATTGAGTCTAAAGCACTCCCTTTGAATCATATAAATGTAGGTATGTCTGTACAAACACACAATTCCCTTAGACAACCCTTTATAGTAATTAAACACAAACAGACAAAAAAAAATACACGAAAATAAATATTAAAATGGGTTCCTGCAAATCCTTGCTGACCAAAATCCCACAACAGTGAAAAATAAAACAAATACAAATAAAAATACGGACAAAATATTAAAAATAGAATTCAATTTTATTCATGAGTTCCTGTCCATAACAAAAACAAAAAGAAATCACCACATAAAAATGTGCCAAATAAACTCATATCAACATTTATCCTTACTAAAAGAAATATCCTGCTGCTGCTGTTGCTGCCATCTACTGTTTTTGGCATCACATGTATTGTCTGTAAAAATAAACAGAGGACTGGTTCAGGTTGAAAAAAGTAGGTACTGGTACACTCTGCCATGATATGAATGAATAGTTGTTCACACATTTTGAAATGTTTATTTATATAAACAGGTGAATGAAAAATACAAAATAAAAATAAATATTGATAGCGCATGCTAAATATTGAGTTATTCAGGGTTAAATATGGAGAGAGGATGTCCTTTTTTTGGTAAAAAAAATATGAGATGAAATAAATAATTGTGTCCATTGTCCGCCCACACGAAATCCCCAACGAAACAGCTTAAAATTTTTTTTTCATAAATTTAAATGCATAAAATTGATGAGTATACACTTTGTATTTTTTTGCTAATCTTTACGTACAGGTTGTATAAGTTTTTCCGATAAGAGGTTTTTTTTTTAATAAGCGACTATTTGGGAAGTTTTCAATTTCCAAGCTGTCATCTTTTGATATTTGACAGGTTAAAACTACACCATTATTTTAACTGGAACGATACATGCATCAAAAACATATTCAAATTATTATAATTCACTTTAAAAATGGTGTTACGTACCACACAATCAACGAAAGAAACACATTTTGAGGAAAAGTTTCCAGACCTTGTTATTTAAAGAGAAAACGACGTGAAACATAATGAGCCGATGTTTCAAAATATATTCAAGACCTTCAAAATTGAATTTTTGTTTCAAATGTGCGAATTGCTAAAAAGGATATGTTTACTGCAACATTAGCTGTAGTGGCCATTTGGCTGATACCGTTTTCCATTACTGATGGCATACCTTCCTTTTTGAAACTAAATAATGATTTTTCTTAACCTTTTTTTTTTCTTTAAACTAAATTAAAATTTCTTAAAAAAAAAACAAATATTGTATTAACGTCAAATTATAATGTTGTCTCAGTTAACATATAGTCACAATAGTGCTACACACTAAAAATCGTTAAGTTGATGGTTATTCCATTTCTGCATTCAAGTCCTTAATTCACTGTTTAAAATAAAATAATGATAGATAGATAGATAGTTTATTGATTTTGTTTAAATTTTACAATGGTTTGTTACCGTACATTTTACAATATAGTGATTTGATACAATGTATCTTTCAACTAAAATAGTATGTATATAAGTTTTATAATTTATCAATAAGGTTTATATAATTTTGTCCGGAGGAAATAACAATAAAAACCTCCATTTAATGTAAGAATATAATAAAATCTTAACGCTAATGACTAGTAAGGGTATGAAGTGTAACAGGTTAACAGATGAACCAATAAATGAATAAATGATAATTTGAAAAAATTTTAACAATAAGTATGCATACATATATAATAAATTACATAAATATGTGAATAATTGAATAAATAGAATAAAATAAAATAAATAATTTAAACAAAAATAATAACAAGTAAATAAATAAATAAATAAGTAAGTAACTAAATAAATAAATAAATAAAAAAAATGAACAAATAAATAAATAAAATAAATAAATAAATAAATAAATAAATTAATACATAAATAAATAATTAAATAAATACATAAATCAAAAAGAGCCTGGGATGCGACCCACACTGAACTCTCATCCCATCTGTCGATTTGTCTTGCTTAAAAGTTTGTCTATATGTATCAATTTTAACCAAATTTGCGTACTATTTTTTGTAGATTTTATTTTTTTTTATGAAAAAACGGACTGTTGGATTTTTATAAAAAAACTAATGAATATCGGAAACAATATTTTCTGTGAAATATAATAAGTTTGAAGCCAATATTTGTAATTTTTGAAAAGCTATTTGAGTCGAAAGTAAATTTTTACCAAGTTTTAGAATTGTTTTTTTTTTAGGTTTTTATTTTTTGTAAGAAAACTGTCAATTCGATTTTTCTCAAAATTGTTCGTAATGTTGAAAACCATATTTCTTATAAGTTAAAATTAGTTGGAAGCCATTACCTCTAATTTTTGAAAAGATATTTGAGTCGAAAATCGATTTTTACCAACTTTTGTTAATTTTTTTTTAGGTTTTTAATTTTTTGTACAAAAACTGTCAATTCGATTTTTTTCAAAATTTTACTGAATGTTGACAACAATATTTTTTGAAAAATAAAAGTAGTTTAAAGCCAATATCTCAAAGTTTTGAAAATATATTTGAGTCGAAAATCAATTTTTACCAACTTTTATTAATTTTTTTTTAGGTTTTTACTTTTTGTAAAAAAACTGTCAATTTGATTTTTCTCAAAATTTTATCAGATGTCAAAAACATTATTCTTCGTTGCACAAATTTGTTTTGGAGATGAAATCATATTTTAGTCGTAAAATTTTCGAGGTGACAAATTTTTTTTTTTCAGTTCTTTTGATTTATAAAAAAAAACTGTTAATTGAATTTTTTTCCAAAAATATAATTGTTTTGTATCACGTTACAATATATACTATAAAATTTAATTCAAGTCTCTAACGGCATTGGTTCAAGAGATATTTAGGTTTAACCAAAATTTTCACCTTTTTTTTAAACTGCTATGGTAAAAAACCACCCACGCAATTTTCTTGAGAGTCCTTTCTGCCTTATTATCTGTATAACAAAATTTATTTGAAGTCGATATCACTTCTGGTTCTTGAGCTATGGACGACGAAAAAAACGTCGCGAACGTACGGACATACGGACATACGGACATACGGACGTACGAACGTACGTACACACGCACGCACAGACATCTTTCTAAAAATATTTTATTTCGACTCTAGGGACCTTGAAACGTCGATAAATGTCAAAATTTTCAATTTGACAAATCGGACCCATTACAATAACTTCCTATGGGAAGTTAATAAATAAATTAATACATAAATAAATAAATAAATAAATAAATAAATACATAAATAAATAAATAAATAAACAAATAATCAAATAAACACAGAAACAAATAAATAAATAATTAAATTAATAAATACATGAATTTATAAATCAGTTTACATTAATACATAGATATTACAGGTAAAAAAAATTAGAATCTTTAATTTTGATTATTTATTAGTTCACTAACCAAATTGTTCTCAGCAAGATGATGTCGATCAAAGAATTTTGTTGTGAATTTAATTATTCTATCTTCGATCAATTCGACATTTGCCTTTACGTGGAGATCTAAGGTGGAATGATGCCAGGGTAGATTGAGCATCATTTTTAAAACTTTATTTTGAGCAACTTGTAGTTTTTTTATGTGAGTTTTAGCTGCGTTTTTCCATATTAGACAACCGTACAAAAGAATTGCCTGAAATATAACCTTACAAATTATCGTTTTATTTTCGACTGAAAGTAAAGACTTCCTATTAATAAAAGGGAACAGCAGTTTGGTTGCTATCTTGACTTTTTTTAGTGATTGTGAAATATGGTGATTGAATGTTAATTTAGAATCAAGAAAAATACCGAGATATTTCACTTGATTGTCCCAAGAAAACGCTCTACCAAAAATTTGCCAGTTATTGCTTGGGATATAACAAGCTTTTCTTTTTCTCGTGAAAAAGATGGCTTGTAACTTGTCAGCATTAAGTTTGATTTTCCATTGATTATAATATTGGTATATCGCATTATTTAAGTTCGTCTCAATGTTGAGAACAAACGTATGCGAAGAAAGTATTGCAGTGTCGTCAGCGAAAATTGCTGCTTCACAGGATGGTAATTTGGGAAAGTCAGAGGTATACACGTTATACAAGGTCGGTCCAAGGACAGATCCTTGAGGGACACCACAATCAAAATGTATTATTTCCGAAACACTACTATTTACATGTACCATAAAACATCCACATGAAAGAAAACTTTGAACAATTTTACACAAATAAGGTGGAAAATTGAGGGAAATTATTTTATAAATAATACTCGTACCATTTTGCCAAACTGAATCAAACGCTTTTTGATGTTTAACAATATCATTCCAGTAGACGTACCTTGGGAGCAATTGCTTTTAATTATGTTACTTATACGAAGCACTTGATGAGATGTACTGTGTTATCTCCTGAAACCGAAAATAATGTATTAACCGTTTTTTAAAATTTTAACTTTACACATAAAGATTTTAATTAAAGCCAAAACATTTCTATCTCACAGAAAAATAATGTTTTAAATTAAGAATCTGTCACTCTGACGTTTAATTATATTGTTTGTTATTTATGAACTGTCAACAGAAATGTCACTATCGGAAATATTTTTAAAGGTGAATGTGTTCATTGATTGTAATGCATAATTACTCATTTACACTTGGTTTGAGTTGAAGTGTATATTTTTATTAATTATTTAATGATTCTAAATTCAGTTGTTTTTGACAACTTTCAATGATTTAATATTGAAAGTTGTCAAAAATGCAAACAACTTTATTAATATTTAATTTAAAACTTGAAACCTCTGTCATGTCGTATTGGGAACATGTAAAATGATAATAAAATACTGACAATTTAAAATGTTTGGAAATGATGTTTAATCAGGTTTCAAATGAACACCTTATGTAACTCGCTTTTTATATAATATATTTACATTAAATGGATTGGAAGAATTTGTAAAAACTTAACAGATATGGCTTACAAATTTGAAAACCCATATTTTAATCAAACATGAAATTACGATGGTAAAGATGTCGAAATAAGCGGTTCCTCCGATTCCGGCTGTCTGTCAAGTTGGTACTGCTGGAATTTAACACCTGTCAAATTCAGCTGTCATTTGTCGTCAAAATTGAACGAAATTCAAAAATAATTAAAGCTTTACTAATGTCGTAAGCTATATCATAATCAATATCATAAATCACGTTCAGTCAAAGAAACTGTTGATGCAAGTCAAATTGTTGCTGATGATCCAAATGTATTGATTTACGATTCGGGCTGAAAATTGAAGACGATGAATTGTACGTACAATTATCGTACAATATAAGCTTCCAACAAAGAGCAATAGGCCACAAAACACTAACAATTATAGCTTCATTATATGAGAAGTTTCCTAGTGGCGTAATTTCACATTTTGACAATGCCAATTGGCCACCTATATCATGAGATTTTAAACAGTTATTGTATTTGTGAAAATAATTTACTCACTGGAATCATATTTGAACTCTAAAAGCGTTTAAAACCAACATTACTGGTGAAAACAAATTACGACAAAAAGAAAAACAGTTGCCATTTAAAGATACTTAGTTGACCTTACACCATTCGGTTAGCCTACATAAAGGTCGACTTGTAAAAGAAACAATCAAAGACAGATTGTATTAATCAGATTAATTTCAAATTACCATCAAAAAGAAACGGAATTTTGAATAATGTCAGGCATATCATTAATAAAGACGAGAAAGAGAAATGGACCCAAGTGGCTTCCTTGAGGTACTCCTGATGATTCTTTTACAGGATTCAAGAGTATTTGAGTACTTGAATGAAAACTTAATCTTTCCAATCAAAACAAAGTGACTGACTTTATCGAAACTGTTGGTAAAGTCGGTATAAATCACATCTTTTGATATCCTTCTTCTAGTTTATTTAAAATAAAATTGGAACAAAATTGAAAGGTGGGTAGTTGTTGATCTTTTTGGAACAAATCCACTTTGAAATATTGAAATATATTCTTTCAGTAAAAAAGCCAGCTAAACGTAAACATTTTTTTAAAAAGTTTTGGAATAAATAAAAGATTGCAAATTTGATGATATTTGAATTAGTTGGATATTTCTATCACTTTTGTGGATAGAAACTATGTAGACTTTTTCCTCATAATGGTCATAAAAATCAATTAAAATTTAAAAAATAATTAAAGTTTTACTGATTTTGTTAGTTATGTGAATTTTCGTAAGACACTTCAGTCTTAGTGTTAATGCAAGATTTACCTTTCGGGCTAAAGATTACAGATTATGATTTCTACAATATGCGCTTCCAACAAACCGAGGCAATAGGCCACACAACATGAACAATTATAGGTTCATTGTATGATAAGTTTCCAGGACGAGTAATTTCACATTTTGACAATGCCAATTGGCCACCTTGAACGTGCAATTTAACACCATTGTTTTGTAGGGTTACGCGAATACCTTGCTTACGCGAATAATATCTGAACTCTAGACGCCTTGAAAACTAACATTACCGGTAAAAAGTTGCAACAGGAATAATTGGTTAAATTTACACTATTCATTTAGAAGAGAAAATTCATCTTGTTAAATGAATAAATAAAGGGTGATTTTGTAGCTATTATCTTTTTGGCAACACTGGTTTAAATAGCTGAGCACTTTTCGAGTTTTGTTTCACTGTCAAACATCTTCAACTTGGTCTATAATTTAACCATGAATCGTCTTACAAACGAAAAACGCTTGCAAATTATTGAATTTTATTATCAAAATGCGTGCCCTCTTAAGAAAGTTCATCGCGCGCTTCTTCAATTTTATTGCGTTCGGCGACTAAGCTCATTTTTGGGTCAATGGGTACGTAAATAAGCAGAATTGGCGATTTTGGAGTGAATATCAGCCAGAAGCATTGCAAGAGCTACCAATGCATCCAGAAAAAGTCACAGTTTGGTGCGTTTTATGGGATGGTGGCATCATTGGACCGTACTTCTTCAAAGATGATGCGAATCGTAACGTAACTGTGAATGGTGAGCGCTACCGTGAGATGATATCCAACTTTATTTTGCCCAAAATGCAAGAGCTTGACTTGCATGACATGTGGTTTCAACAAGATGGTGCCACATGCCACACAGCACGTGCAACGATGGACTTATTGAGAGGCGAGTTCGGTGAACATTTTATTTCACGTTCGGGACCGGTCAATTGGCCGCCTAGATCGTGCTATTTAACGCCTTTAGACTATTTTAAAGCCCATATATGTATATACAAACAAGCCCGCTTCAATTGACGCATTGGAAGACAACATTGAAGCATTTATTCGTGAAATACCGACCGAAATGATGAAAAGAGTATGCCAAAATTTTACTAAGCGGATGGACCATTTGTAGCGCAGTCAAGGTCAACATTTGCATGAAATAATCTTCAATCATTAAATTATATGGACCGTACTATCGATTCAAATAAAGATTTGATGCATTTTTCTGAATGTTATGTGTTTTTTTTTTAAACTTTCTTATAGCTTTTTAAAAATCACCCTTTATAATAATTGACAGAAATTATTAAGGAATTAAGAAATAGAAGTGGACCCAAGTGGCTTCGTTGAGGTACTCCTGATGCTACATTTACAGTTCTTAACCTATTTGGTCAACAGGTTAAAAATCGTGTAAGACCTTTTAAGTGTGAAATCAACATAGGTTAGGTTAGGTTAGGTTATAGTGGCTGTCCAAGATGGAAACGGGCACACTTAGGCCAGTTTAATGGCCCATTGTGATACCACATGAATCTTGAGGTTTCTTCCTAAGCTCAATGGAACCAGTTTGAGTCTCTTACAAAACGTGAGAGGCTGATTATGCCGATATGATTTAGATCGTTTAAATCGTTAAAGAAGAGTTCTCCTAGGTAATTCTTGGGTTTTCGAGCCAGAGCAGGGTATGTGCAGAGAAGATGAAGAACTGTTTCTTCCTCTTCCTCGTCCATACAGCTTCTGCAAAAATCATTTGAGAATACGCTTAATCTCGTGGCGTGCTTTCCTATTAAACAGTGTCGTGAAATCAACATACTTTAGTGAACATCCAATCGTTTAATCTTTTGAATCAAAATAAATTTACTGACTCTATAGAAGGCCTTGGTAAAGTATGTATAAATCACATATTTTGATATCCTTCTATTAGTTTATTTTAAATAAAATTGGAACAAAATTGATAGGTTAGTAGTTCCAAATAAATACATTAGTTGGCGCAACAATCTGAATAGAACTAAGGCCTAGTGATTTACAAATCTCAACCTTTCCTGAGTACGAGTCATGTCAAGGATGGAGATAACCGACTATTTTATGCTGAATCCGAGCGGCATTGACTTTATTTCAAAAATTTGTTGTCAACTCAACCTTGTTTTTAGACCTCTGTCTTAAAATGTTCTATAGGCAGCAGACGTTTAGTGATAGACATGTGATCAAGAATCAGAATCAGAAACCAAAGTAACTCCTTTACAATACATTTTTTCATTTCCAGGTCACCCAAATTTTAGTTAGAAAATGGGCAAAAAAAAAGAAAACCCAGAATTTCTTGTAGGTTTGTTGTGTTATGATTTGGTTACTCTATATATAGTCACACTGCGACACGTAGCCAACTCCTATCCTTGTTTCCTGGCATAGATCCACAGTAAATAATGACTATGCCACCAAAATAATAAACCTACTTGAAACTTAAGGATTACCATCATCGCAACCAAACAGCAGAATAATGAAAAGAAGCAAATTGTGAGAAAAGACCAAAAGAAAAGAAAAAGGAGCCACCAGAATTTGTTTTCAATAGATGACAGACAGGTTTTCGATTCGCTTTTACTGCATACAAAGGACCTCTCTTCAACCGGAAACGACAATTATATCTGGCATTTTATTTCTTATTTGGCAAAACTTTTTCATCTTCTCCTTCGTTCTGCATACATATGTACAAATATATTTGTCCCATATATAATATTCATTTGAAACCTTAGACGTTCCTTATTTTTGTTCTTCTTTTTTTTTTTATTCTGAGCTCTTTATTATTCTCGTTGTCGTATAAGTTCGTAGTTTGCTGTCCGCAATAGTATCCCCAAAGCCAAAGCTAAACGAACATAGAGGGCGCAGCAGGAGCTAGAAGGGTGTGTTGGAAATGTGAGATTTATTAAAAGTCCTGCCATGACATATACTACACAAATATAGGTATAAATGTTTGTACAAGTTAAAATTGCCAGAAGATGAGTTTGATGTTTTTCATTTCATTGAATTTAGTCTCTTTAGATTCAGTTCAGTTTTGAGTTTAGTTCTATTCGTAGTCTCAGTCTCGTTCCCGTGTTCTCTTTCAGATGTTTTCTGGTGCTGTGATTCATTACTGTTTATATAGCTGGAAGACGTCCATGTCCATCTGAGTAATCTGCAATTGGAATCTTCTCAAACTCAAAGCTATTCAAATAGAAGTGCTGCTCCTACTTTTTTCTTTTTCTCCTTTTGGGATTTTTTCTTTTAGACTTGTTTAACATCACAGAGTTGTCGATTGGGGATGATGATGGGCTACAACGACGACGATGACGACGACGGGCATCTCATTGAGGGTGTCAGTTGCTTTAGCTTCTGCTGCTCTGCTCTGGGCTGCTGCTATGACGATGGGAGGGAGGGAATAGGTCAACAGATGACATCCAGCGATAAGAAAGTGCTGAATTTATACATTAAAAAAAGTCGACGACGAACGAGTCGAAAACTCGTATATCTGGCGTGTTGAAAATTTTTGATATCTTTCCAAAGAATCTCTATTCATCACAAGATGCTGCAATGTGTCAAAATGGAATGATATTTTTACGATATGATGGTTTTTATAATTGAAAACGGGTCTATTGAATTTTTCTTCTTTTCGGGTTTTTCTCTAATGTTTGCTTGCTTGTTTGTTTGTTTTTGCAGCAGAGCTATAGAATTTAGAAATCAGAAGTCAGTTCTTCTTAGATATTTATAAAAAAAAAGGTTATCTGGGATTGGATATGGGCTTTTGTTTGGAAAGAGATTGTTTTTCAGAGATAATTCGAGAGAAAAGTTATTGAAGAATCATGATACACTTCTTGGTTTTCTAATATTTTTATACAAGACGTAAAAATTGTTATCTTTGAGCTATTTTTCTTATTAAAGAGTTATTAAAACTCATACCATCAAATTTTTAGTATTGAGAAAATTTATTAAACAATTTTTCGTTCAGAAATACATATTCGATTTTATATTATGCTTCAAGGAAGGACTTGATTATTTATTAAGCTATTATGAATTCAGAAGAAATAGAAGTAGTCTCTATTCCTTTTTTGTATTGTATGAAAGCATTACCTACACATGTATGTATGTATGTATATATTTTTAACTTCATTCTGAAATCGGAATTAGTATTTTTTGATTGACATTATTCACATGGTTAGATATGTACATAAATAATAAAAATGCTTACATCTACATGGCATGATTATAAATGTATGTTTTTTGATCTGGAAAACTTGTATGAATGGTTCATTGAAACTTCATCAAAGAATATTTTATGGTTGATTATTAAAACCTTTTTTTTTCATAAAAAGCAAATCAGTAAAGTACCTTCATACAAATGTCCCAAAACAGTTAACTAAAAGGCCGAAATGAACTCTCCTAATAAATAATCATTATAGAAATTTCATATTATGTTTTAGAATTTTAAATTTCTTTACGGGTTCAATGATTTTCAATCCCTTATTCGATATAAAGAACTCATGAAGAAATTATTGATGCAAGGATTTCGGCAATTTTTGTTTTTTATTAATTCAATGATTTTCCTTCAGCCACTAAATAACTAAAAGTATATTATTTTGACGTATTTTTGTATTTTAACTTTTGAAAGGGTATCATTGAACTAATGTTGGGATGTGTATAAAGTCTCATCCAAACCAAACTACAGGATCTGGAAATCGAAGTGTAGACAGTTTCAGACCCTTTCCACAGTGGTATCATATGTTTGGAAATTTTCTTAGTGACATTTTTATGTACGTCTATGTACGGAATGATATTGCCTATCAACTTCTACCACAATATGGTCAGTGCACCAACACAAATTTTAATTATATGTGGTTTAAATTCACCGTCCAAAGGCGCATCATTCACACGTGTTTTATTTATCGCAGCCCAAGCCTGGATAGCAATTCGACTTCTAATGAATTCGATGCGCTGTCCGACTCTATCCAGAGAATTGTATCCCATTTTCCGCACAGTGAGATCGTTGTTACGGGCGATTTCAATGTACACAATTCTTCGTGGCTGCGCTATTCTGGTCAGACAACATCCGAAGGAAGATATGTCGAGATTTTTTCTGAGTTAAACCACCTGACTCAGTTAGTTGACGAGCCAACTCGGATTCCTGACGTTGCAGGTCAATTCGCAAACACTCTAGACTTGTTTCTTACCTCTAATCCTAATAAATATACTGTCAGTGTATTATCGCCTTTAGGCACATCAGACCATTGTGTCATATCTGCAAATTTCTCATGCGAAAAAACCCCAGTTAAAGTTAAAACACCTACGAGAACCGTTTGGCAATATGAGAAAGCCAACTGGGACGGTCTCAATGAATTCTTCAGGAACAGTGCAGATATGATTACAAACTTGATTCTTTGTAAAATGAGAAATTTTATCCCCAATAGAGTAAAATCTATCAAACCCAAAGAAAACTCATGGTTTGATTCGAGCTGTAAAGAGGTTATTAGGACCAAAAATGTAAGTTTTCGGAATTACAAAGCCAACCCAACTGAGGAAAACCAGAATAAGTTCAAACAAGCTAGAAAGACCTGTAACGGACATATACGACGCATTAAATTTTTACATGATCAGAAATTACGGCAAAAAATACTACAATGTCCCAATAGTAGTAAAAATTTCTGGTCATTTGTAAAAAATGTGCGCAACACTACGTCATCGTCAGTTCCTACGCTCGTTTCCAATGACACTACCTACGTAAGCTCGATTGATAAAGCCAATTTGCTTGCAGCACAGTTTGCTGTTAATTCGATGCTGCCAATGAGTGACATGACTCCGCCTGTACTTGAAAGCGTAAACGATTCTATGGGACAAATTTTCTTTCGCACTCGTTCAGTTACTAGAGTCCTTAAAAATCTTGACATTCACAAATCCGCTGGCCCGGATAGTATCCCCGCTATTGTTCCGAAGAGATGTTCTTCAACGCTGGCAAAACCACTGCGTAAGCTTTTCCATCTGTCCTATTCTACAGGTCTCTTTCCGAGTGGATGGAAAACTGCATTTGACCAGCCTGTCCCTAAAAAAGGCTAATCCTCCTCACCATCTAACTATCGTCCAATTGCACTTACATCCCTTCTTTCCAAGGTCATGGAAACGCTGATCAATTTTCAGCTTAAGAAATATCTTGAAGAACGGAAGCTTCTTAATGAGCGGCAGTATGGCTTTCGTTGCAATAGATCCACTGGTGATCTTATGGTTTATCTCACCGAACATTGGAACAAATCTTTACATCGTTTTGGAGAAAGTAAGATTATTGCACTTGATATTTCAAAGGCATTTGATAGAGTTTGGCACCAAGCTCTCTTATCGAAAATGCGTGCATTTGGTATTGATGAGTCCCTTCTGCGTTGGGTTAGAAATTACCTTTCGGACCGTTCAATTCAAGTAGTATTGGACGGATTCAAATCTAATATCCACAAAATAAACGCTGGTGTGCCCCAGGGCTCCGTTTTGTCTCCAACACTTTTCTTAATTTTTATAAATGATCTTATGTCTGAAACTTCTAACCCACTTAATTGTTTTGCTGATGACAGTACCCTCAGCTTCTCATATTCGTTTTTAGATTCTCATCCTTGTTCTTCGGATGTGGACTACCAACGGCAGCGTATGATAAGCTCATTCAATTCTGATCTTGACAGCATTGTCCAATGGGGAATCAAAAACCGTGTAGAATTTAATGCTTCGAAAACTCAATGCTGTCTACTGTCACAAAAGCGTAACATTCCCCCAATGCCACTATCCATGAGTGGTACTTGCATCGAGGAGACCGAACAGCTATCAGTCCTAGGTATGTGCATTACAAACCACTTGTTGTGGAGTGATCACATATTTGACATCGCCAAAAATGCTGCTAATTGTTTAGGTTTTCTCCGAAGATGCAAGAAGTTTTTTACCCCTTCTGATCTGGTTATAATCTATAAAGCCTATATTCGTCCGAAACTCGAGTACAATTCCCATATATGGGCAGGTGATCCTATAACCTACATACTTGAGTCTCCTAGACAGAATTCAAAAGAGAGCTCTAAAAATGATAGGTGATCGTTGTCTAACTGAAACTTTTGTATCTCTCGAGCACCGTCGTAAGGATTCATGCCTGTCATTATTTTATCGCTACTTTCATAAACAATGCTCTAATGAAATAGCCAGTTGCATTCCTCCCCTCAAACAATTCAACCGTAATACCCGTTCTTCTAGGAATGCTCATCAGTTTACCATTGAGCCCAATTTCGGACGTACTGTAAAGTACAGAGATTCTTTCTTTAGTCGCACTACACGAATGTGGAATGCTTAACCAGACTCAATGTTTCCCACTCATTACAATGTGCAGACATTCAAAACCAATGTGCATTGGTATCTCCTTTCTAATCCTATCCTCCCTTCCTAATTGCTCGCACTGTGATTAATCATCATAAGGGTATTCATATCCCCTTGAGTGCGCGTATAATATAAAAAAAAAAACAAAAAAAAGCGTACAGAATAATTTTACACTGGAACAGTAACAAGTTAGACTTCAGAGAAGCAAGGAGTTAGTTCATTTAGCCAAAATCTGCCAACTTCTTAATATCGTGTTTTTTGACGAAACATTTTTCGAACTGTGCAATTTGTAAGTTCAAAAAACGGCAGAGTTTAGTTGAAGAACCGTTTATACAAGAATTTAAGTCATCTGTTGGCCACCAGGAAGCAGCAACCGACAGATATAATGGTTGGGGCCGCTGTGACTGCGCATGGACGTTCTAAAATTGTTACATTAAATGCGACATATCATAGGCAAAATATTCTTGAGACTGCTTTGAAGCCGTGTGCACTGTGCAGGAAAACATTTCGGTCGCAAACCTTTAACATCTCAAAAAGACTACCGTCTCACAAATTATAAAAGATCAAATGAAGAAATTTTAAAGATGAGTTCTTCGTTAGAAAGAGGATTTCTATTGAATTTTAACGTGTTTTAAGCAAAGTTATTCGGACCTTAAACCAACTTAGTTTATAACAAATAAAAATAACGAAATACATATATGTATATTAAAATTCCTTAAACATTAACAATTTCAAATTCCTTTTTTTTTAAGTTTTTTTTTTTTTAAATTGACTTTTAAAAACTACAAAAAATAACACTTTTTAAGTTATTGTTAATAAAAATGTTCAAAAAATTAAGCTCAAGTCCTATAATTTTGCAGATTTCTTTTAGGTAATGTTTGTAGGTATTTAATTTATGCTCCATCTGTTTTAAAAAATATATTTGTCGGTCTATTAAAACTTTAGAGTCTTTTATAACCATATTTCTGCAATATGTTTTTAGATATCGAATTAATGGGTCCAATTTTTCAACTTTTCATAGAAAATTATTGTAATCGGGTTCGATTTGTCGAATTGAAAATTTTGACATTTCTCGACGTTTCAAGGTCTCAAGAATCTAAATATAAGATTCTAAAAGCGATGTCTGTGCTACCGTATGTACGTATGTTCAGTCGTACGAATAACGTTTTTGACATCTGGTAAAATTTTGAGAAAAATCGAATTGACATTTTTCTTACAAAAAATAAAAAACCTAAAAGAATTACTAAAGCTTAGTGAAAATTGATTTTCGATTCAAATATCTTTTTAAAAATTAAAAATAGTGGCTTCAAACTAATTTCATCTTATAGAAAACATTGTTTTCGACAATCAGTAAATTTTTCATAAAATTACAACAGTCAGTTGTTTCATAAAAATTAAAATCTTTAAAAAAAACAGTAAGCAAAATTGGTAAAAATTGGTATTCGATTCTCGATTGGTTTTCGACTATCGATCTCGTTACCAAAAATAGATTTATAAATCAAGCTATTCTATTCATATCATCATATGCAAAATATTGTTGGTAATTTTTAGTTATTTTATTTAGAAAAGGTCAACTGACAACTTTTTTAACAAAACACGCAAATCTACAAAACCAACAAAAAAAACTGATAGAAATGGTTTTCGACTCAAGTATTAGAACAACAAAGAAAAATATTGACTTAAAATTTTTTATCTCACACAAAATATTGTTATAAATATTTTTGGAAACTTATCAGTGTGGGTTGCACTTCAGCCTCTTTTTTTTATTTAAAATTTATTTTAGGCGTTACGACGTTCGCTTTGGGGTTTTCTTACGTTTTTTTCTAACTCTTTGGGCCTTATGACATTTTAAGATTTGGAGGTTATGGATTTGGGCGAAAAGACCTAACGTCATTGATTTCATTTTTTATTTTACAAATTTGTGTATTTTTTTTTTTTAACGTGTAAATACGATTTCAATTCGAAAAATCGGACCGATTACAATAACTTCCTATGAGAAGTTTAATAATATTGCCGTCTTTTTTCAAAATTGTTCCTTAACATAATCACTTTTTCCTTGTTGAAATTTTTAGAACAGGCTTGGAAATGTTCGAAATAACAATACTGCAACCATAAAAACAGTACTTTGTTATTGATAAAAATGCTTCTGGACGTACTTAGAGAAACAAGCTGCCATGAATTGAGTTAAAAAGTTAAAAAATTTGGAACTATTCCTGTAGACTAGCACCGATTAAACAAAAATAATACAATTCTTTAATTAATATAAAATTATTTTGGTGCTTTAGAACAATCAATCTCTAAAAGTTCTAAAGAGGATTTTCTATTGTCGTTATCAGTTACACGCTTAGCGATTATGTATGAAATGTGCTAGGGACAATTCAACCGGCCGGCGGCGGAACAAATGTTTCTTTTCTTTAAACTTTGTTTTATCCCTGGGGTGGAAGCGGCTAAGGTGATTGTTGATTGTTGACATTCAAAATAATCGAATTGGATCTGTGTAAGGTGATAAACAAATTGATACCTAAAAAGCTGTCACAAGAAAATGTGATAGTCGTTTTCCTACAAATATGTCATTTCTGAATAGAGCTACCAGACGCTTACAAAAAACGAATGGAAATTTTTTTCAGTTACCTCTTTTAGGTACAAAAACACATTTTGTGACCGACAAAGCTTACGTTATTCGAAAAAACACAAGAAAAGTAAGAATGTTATTTAAACACAGCCAATTTGATACTTTTATTTAGATATTTTATAAGAATAAATTTAAAATTTCACCAAGGCAACAATGAATTTTGACAATTTAAATCTGAAATTGTTAAATCGTATTGAATTGAGTTGAATCATCTTACACAGACGGAATGAAAATGATAGTCAATTTGACTATCAAAAAAATGATAGTCAACTATCACCTTAGCCGATTCCACCCCTGGTTGAATTTGGTGTAAAATAACAAATCTTAAAATGTAGGCAGTTTTGAAAAATACTAATAATACGTAATAATTATATTTATGTATATTCAAAAAATGTTCCAACAATTGTATGGTTAGCGATTAAGTTAGCTCAATGAGTTAGTCTGCTTCAAAATTGAACCATTCATTGGTTATGGCCGCTTTTTAATTTGAGAAAATTTGAATTTAATTCTATCTCTTCTTAAATTCGTATGTTTCTCCATGTTGTTGTTTTGGTCTTCTAAATGATTAATTTATTTCACACATCATTAGCAATCTGTTTTCGAAAGATAATCCGTTAGAGAATTATTAAAACCTGCAAACATGCTTGCTTATAGTTTTATTGGTACCTTCAATATTGCCCAACCCCCCTTCCCCCCAAAATAATAATAATAAATGATCTCATGTGTGTCATTAACAAAATATACTTATTTCAATAGCATATATTGTTTGCAAAAACCAAGACAACAAAAAATTGTATTTGATCCTCCAACAAACAATCAATTCAAACCATAAAGTTTCTGCCCTCAGCCACCCAATTTAACCCAAGCCCATCCCAGCTGAACTAACCACACAAGAAGATATAAGATGAAGACGAAGAAGAAGAATCTAACATCATTAATCTAAGTTTTCATTTCACTCCTATGCTTCCCTATTATTTAGTGTCAAATCAACGCGCCAAAGGAAAATGAAAATGGCAATGGCAATGTCGTTCGTGTCGAGTCCCTTGTTTCAAGAAAAATTATATATCAAAAAGGACACCCAGTCCAGAGCCAACCTGTACCTAATGTATTCTATGCTGTTGGCGATTGTTGGCATATAAACTATCATCAACAGAAAAGAAGAAATAAATGGATGGCTGATTCTTCTATCCAAACCGCGTCGTGATGCTGTTCTGGATGTTAATCCTAAAGGCAGCAGTAGGAGTGGCTGTCACTGTCAGAACCGATGAGTTCATCTGGATCTGATGATGATGATGATGGTGTACTGTGTGTGTGTACTTATATTAGACGCCAACAACATTAATTTACAATCCTGCCTGACGCAGTTTCTTCTGTTTTTACTGTCATCGCCTATCATGGTAAAACCATTTCTGTCAACAACTATCATTGTGGTCGCAGAATTCTTCGGGAACTTCCATGTGATGGCGGTTTTCCGCCTTTCTTCTTTTGTTTGAAGTTAATTCTGTTTTTTTATTTTATTTCATTTACTTTTTTGTTGAACTCAGCTAAAAATAACGTTACAATTTATTTATTGGACATCAATTTATTCTCTTCCTGCTGATGGAATTGATACGAACTGAAAGCTATTGGATGTAGAAGAGCTTGAGGAAATAATGGTACAAATCTATAAATCGATACCATCAGATATTGATGCTTTATCGATTTATTATGAACATAGCTACCGGAAATGCCCTAGGAATAGAACGAGTCAAGGACCTTAATGGAGAAGGAGATAAACTAATTTTCTCTTCTCTTCGAAACGAAACCCCAAAATCCCAAATGGACAATCAATACATTAGCAGTGATTCTCTGTAACTTTTATAGGTACCTACTACATCCAAAGAAGAAACATTTTGTCAGCAAGTGGGGTGGATTAGGACAACATTTTGAGTTAATAATTCATGGTCCTTAAAGGAACAGGATTCTCGATTCTTTTGCTATCCTTACACCAGCCACCACACCATTCACATCATCGTCCGCATTTTGATGTCTTGTTACAAGGAAGAAAGAAAGAAAGAAAGAAAGAAAGACCAATGGCAAAACAATTCCTTGTATAGCAATACCGCTACAGCCACAGCCACTGTCACTGCCGCACGTTTGATAGATGGCTCAATGTGAGCTATAAAAAGGAAGGACATTGTGCCGTTCTTTTGATTTCCTTCCTCAAGGTTTCTATATTTTTCCGTTCGACTATAGAACAAATTCTAAGATCTATCGTTGGAAATAGCAATATATCCAATTTAATTCCATGTGACAGTTATGGTGTTTCTTTGACATTTAACCCTTAGGGAAGTCGAATCTTGTTTTTTTTTTTCTTTTGATGGTGTAAAGGCCGTAGTCGTAGTCAATATGGCTTTAAAAAAAATTTTGTATAGCGAAGGGGCAGAAAAAAAAACACAACACATTTGGAATATTAACTTTCTGATTAAATCCCAATGGGAGGATAAGAGACATGGCGGTCCTGGTCCTGTGGACTCGTATTCTAATCCAAACAAGAGCCAACCAAATGACCCAAGAAATAAGACTGAAATACTCTGCGTTCGTTCGTTTGCTGGCAATTTTCCTCCCAACTGGTTGGTGGTTTTTATTTCATCTATTTCCTGAAGGATATTGGAGGGGCTTTCAAAGGGCACACGACGAACGTTACGTTACGTTAGTCGTTTTCTGTTACATCTCTCTTTTTCGAAGGACGAAACAAAAAAATGTTATTGAATTGACTAGAAATCTGTAAAGCATTTTGTCTAGACTTTGAGTATAGAAAGAAAAGGACACACCACCATATGTGTACATACTATTAAGCCAAAGAGTCCTTGACGGAGTTCAGTTTTGGTTTGCGTTTGGTGTATGATGCTCAAATATAAAGAGTGTGTGTCCTTTGACCAAATATCCTTCGAGACCAGCTAGCAAAGCAATGGACGTATTTTATGTATCGTCGTAGTCATCCTTGTCTTCGTCCTTGTTGTCGATCCCGGTCGTGCTATAGTATCCAGCTCTCCGGTTGTTTGCAATACCATTTCCCCCTTTCTCTGTCCCAGTGGAAGATCTGTTTCATGTCGGAATAAAAAAGTTCTGTTTTTCCCATATCTATGATGAAGATAATGGCGCTGTCAGGAGGTGGTCTCTCTTGACATAGACCATAAGGGGCAAATCGAAAGGACTTAAGGTATACATACATACGTACATACGAGTATGTATAAAATTCTATAAAGTTGAACTTTCGACAAACTTTCATACATAATTTCGTATCGTTGTCATATGAGATGAGGACGAATAACGACGACGACGACGATAGAGAGCATTGGTTCGAGGTTGAGAGTTCTAAAAATGACATATATCATAAGGTGTCTATAATAACTTAAGTAAATATAAGCTAAAACACTTTTTGGCCCATCCATAAGAGATGTTTGTTCAAGTGTTAGTTGTTGTATGATATGGGGCAAGTATTTTATATAAATTTTGACCCATTTCAAATATTATGTCCTATGCTATGTTATTCGTATATTTTTAGTATTTCAAAAATAATATATTTTTGAATTTATTTAAAAGGAATTGCTTTTTGTGGGTCAACTGATGGAGAGCAAAACTATCAAAATGTTATTTTAATTCAGAAAGTGGATTTTCAGAGCCTTGATTGACTGAAGTTATTTTTGTATGGTTAGAAACGTTATATGATATTTGTATTTGTCTTTGTAATATTAAAACTTTTGAAAGAGTTGGTAAAAAAGTTGTTGAACATTTTTAATTGAGCAAAAAAAGAAATATTGATAACGAAGCTACAAATAAATAAGTTAGTTGGAGCACAGACCGTTTAAAACTAAGTCCTAGTGACCTACAACTCTCAACTATTCCTGTGTGCGAGTAGTATTTTTAAGGGGGGGGGTGGTTGTTGAAGTTAGAATAGTAAAAACATTACAAATTGAACAACAAAATCACTAGATTTTCACAGAAATTTCTAACCTTACATACGTTGTTGGTGTGCAAATATTGCTTCTAGATCATCTCTTTACACTCGTAATCATTTGAAAACCGATTTTTATGATTCCCTTCTGAAGTCTTAATTCAAAATTGAAAAAAAAAGAGACTGCGATGCGACCCACACTGATAACTTCCTATCCCGTCTGTTGACTTGTCTTGCTTAAAAGGCTTCTAGGTTTTCGTGTTTTGTTAAGAAAGTTGTCAGCTGAATTATTCTAAAAAAATTAAAAATTACCAACAATAATTTGAATATGATAAAATAGTTTGATTTCAAAATTTATTTTTGTTAATAAGGTTTTTTGTCGAAAACCAATTTTTACCAATTTAGTAGCATTTCTTTAAAGATTTTATTTCTTATATAAACAAATACAAATTGGATGAATGAAAAATTATTTGAAGTCAATATCTTCTATTATTCACGAGATATCGAAAACCGAACATCAATGTGTACCAATTTTGCGTGCTATTTTTTTTATATTTTAATTTTTTGTGAAAAAATAGACTGATGGATTTTTATAAAAAATTTACTGAATGTCGAATATAATATTTTCTGTGAGATAAAAATAGTTTTAAGACAATATTTTTAAATTTTGAAAAGATATTTGAGTCGAAAGTAAATTTTTACCAAGTTTTAGTATTTTTTTTTGTATTTATTTTTTGTACAAAAAACTGTTAATTCAATTTTTTACAAAATTTTACCGAATGTTGAAAACAATATTTCATGATATTAAATTAATTTGAAGTAATAAGCTCAAATTTTTAAAAAGATATTTGAGTCGAAAATTACTTAAGCCTCAATTTTTACAAATCAAGGGGATAATACTACCCTTATAATATAGACACAGTGTGAGCACTAGGAAAGGGAGAGAGGGGTTGAAAGGAGGTGTCGGTACACATTGGTTTTGAATTCCTGAATATTGCAATGGCTGGGAAAGACAGAGAGTGGCAAGGCATTCCACATTCGCGTAGTACAGCTAAAGAACGAATCTCTGTACTTGACAGTACGACCGAAGTTGGACTCGAGGGTATATTGATGAGCATTCCTAGAAGCGCGAGTATTACAGTTGAACTGTTAAAGAGGATGAATGCAGCAGGTTATTTCTCTAGAGCATAAACCGTTAAAATAACGGTAAAAGTGGGTGAGACAAGACACATTTGGATGATGTTCAAGCGACGTAAATGATCCTATGATGGTATTATCACCAATCAATCTAAATGTTCTTCGTTCAATACTGTCCAAAAGGCTTTAATAAGTTGCAGGAGCACCAGCCCAGATATGGGAGTTATACTCAAGCTATGGGCGTATATAAGTCTTGTAGATAACAGCCTGATCAAAGGAGGAGAAAAACTTCTTGCATCGCCTTAGAAAACCCAAACATCTTGCGGCATTATTGGTTGGTGATACACATACCGAGAATATCGAGATGTTCAATGGGGGTAGATCTCGCTTTAGCGATACAAGACAGCATAGGGTTTTCGAAGCATTAAACTCCACGCGGTTTTTTATTTCCCATTGTACGTACAATGCTGTTTAGCTCGGAATTTAATGAGCTTATCATATTATGTCGTTGCAGAGCGATGTGAATCTGAAAACGAATATGAGAAGCTACGAGTACTATCGTCAGCGAAACAATGTATTGGATTATTAGAAGTTGCAGACAGGAGATCATTAATAAAAATGATAAAGAGTGTTGGAGATATAACAGAGCCCTGGGGCACACCAGCATTTATTTTGTGGTTTTCAGACTTGAACGATTCGAAAGGTAATTACTAATCCAATGAAGAAGGGATTCATGAAAATCGAAAGAATGCATTTTCAATAAGAAATCCTGATGCCAAGCCCTATCAAATGCTTTTGAAATGTCAAGTGCAATAATCTTACTTTCTCCAAAGCGATGTAAAGAATTGCTCCACTGTTCGCTGAGATGAACCATGAGATCACCAGTGGACGTATTGCTACGAAAGCCGTATTGTCGGTCATTGAGAAGCGTTCGATCTTCGAAATATTTCTTGAGCTGATAACTTATCTGCGTTTCCATGACCTTGGAAAATGTAATGTTTTGTTTAAATTCTTATTTTTTGTAAGAAAACTATCAATTTAATTCTTCGCAACATTGAAAACAATGGTTTTACAAGATAAAATTAATTTGAAGCCAATATTTCAATTTTTTGAAAAGATATTTTAGTCGAAAATCAATTTTTACCAACTTAATTCTTATACATTTTTTATAGGTTTTTATTTTTTATAAAAAAAACTATCAATTCGATTTTTCTCAAAACTTTACCAGATGTTAAAAATGTTACTCTTCGTTGCACAAAATTATTTTGGAGATGAAATTATTTTTTGTTCGTAAAATTTTTGCGGTGACAAATATTTTTTTTAATTTTTGTTTATTTATAAAAAAACCTCAAATTGGATTTTTTTCCAAAAATAAATTTTTTTGGTATCACGTTACAATATACAATATACATTTTAATTCAAGTCACTAGCATTATTGGTTCTTGAGATAGTTAGGGTTAACCAAAATTTGCACCTTTTTTTTAAATTGCTATGGTAAAAAAAACCACCCACTCAATTTTTTTGAGAGTCCTTTCTGCATCTTTTTGCCTTATTATCTGTATAACAAAATTACACACGAACGCACAGACAACTTTCTAAAAATCTTTTATTTCGACTCTAGGGATATTGAAACGTCGAAAAATGTCAAAATTTTCAATTCGACAAATCGGACCCATTGCAATAACTTCCTATGGGAAGTTAAAAATAAAATGCGTTGTCCTTTATTTTGAGCATTAAGAACTGTTCAATTTTCTAGCTTTTATTTGTGTGTTTTTATTTGAAAGTCTCTCTACTAAAAATTGTTGAATATTTGAAGTTTCTGACTTATAAATCTTTTAACATTAAACAAGGACAAATGCAGAGCATTTTTTGTAGAGGTCTTATTTTTAAAGTTATATAAAAGTTCTTATAATATGAGCTTATTTTGGCAGCAACTCGTTACACTTTTGAAACTTTCAACAGTTAACACTTGATAAGTTAAACCTATACGTCATTACTAAAAGTCGAAACTTACAAGCTTCAACAGGCCATTCAGGATATTAGGATTCGATTCTAAAACGGTGTACATTTTGCAGCCATAGTTCACTTTTGGGTCAACGTAAAGCATCTTTGCGAAATAGTTACCCAAACACAGACATCTCTCTACAAATCTTTGATTTAGAGACGTTTTAAATGTCCAAATTTTAAATTTGTCAGCATGAGAAAAATTTAGGTCCCTAAAGAAAAAAAATCTTCTGTGCCTTGTATTTTTTAGGCTGCTTAAGTAGATGATTTAGTTTTACTGATAATCCTGCCGGCTTTTCTAAAATCCCGATATTACGAAAAAAAATTAAAAAAACCAATGAATCGATAAAACTGGGCAACTTTAGGCAAATAAAATAGGGCTAAGTAAAGCTTCGAATTCAACCTTGAGAAATAGCAGACAAACTCAAAGAAGATCGTGTTTCATATGATAGAGAAAGAGGATTTTTATCAACTTTACTAAGTGAAGCTTTTTGTGTTAAGGACCTGATGTAATTTGGATTCTATTTTAAGTGAATAAGTAAATATGATTATTTCAAATGTTATATAGACTACTAGCTTTTACCCGCGACTTCGTCCGCATTAGATAGTTTTTTTTTGGTTAGTAGTATGAAAAAACCTGAGCTGAACTTTTTTGTACGTACATATATGTTTGAATTGTGCCGAGATGGGATGAGCCCATACTAAGTGTGATTGTCATAGGTTAGGTTAGGTTAGGTTAATACATTGGGCAGGTTCAGGCAACCTGAGGGACTTCATTTGCAGTCAACTTCATTCACTGTAATAAAGTTCAGCTTTCACTTGAATACAAAAATTATCAATTGCGATTTTTACAGAAGTAGACTTGACTTGATAGTTAGGGAGATTTTTCTTGACTAACTTTCCAGACAACTTTCCATTAAAGTTGCCTTAATTGGAAGGTCATTCTTTGGCAGCTGGCCAATCAGATAATAGAAACTTCCCTAACTTTTAAGTCCCTTACGTGTCGGCTGAACCTGCCCATTTTAAGAAGAAGATAGGTTACTGCAATACATTTTTATATACGACGTTTTTTGATTTTCCTTCCTTGGCCAGAACATAAAGATTTCGTGGATTTGAGACTCGTGAGCAAGCTACATATAATTTTCCATGGGAAAAACTGTTTTTTTTTTTCAAATTTACACCTTCAACTTTCAGCGTTTGCCCCCGAGCTTTATTTATTGTTATTGCAAAAGCTGCTTTCAGAGGACACTGCACTCTTTTAAACTGAAACGGCAAATCGGTTGGAATTATCGAAATGCGGGGAATTAAAACATTTTTTCCTTTTGCTATTCCAGTCATGATTATAGCTTTTATAATATTTCGTCCTAGATGAGTAATCTGTAGCCGTGTACCATTACATAACTTTGGTGCGTCAAGATTTCTCATTAACAGGACTGGACCACCAACCTTCAATCTCAACTTATGAGAAGGCACCCCTGATAATTCCAAAGAATTAAGAAACTCTATGGGGTATGATGTTACTTGCTCCGTGTCCATAACGTGGTCTACTGAGAGGTACTTGACGATATCTCCCTCCACGTCCGACATAATTTGTTCGTTTATAAATATCTCATTAGTTGGAGCTAAAATTATTGCCCTCTCACACAACCACTCCCGATTGCCCATATTTGTATGCAGATTTGGATAGTAATGTCTATCCAAATCTGCATTTGAGCTACAGACAATTTGACAGAATTCATGACTCAACGTAATCGAGCCGTTACAGTCTGTTGGCATACAATCTTCTCCGATTTTTAGAAGAGCAACGGCATATTGTCCTGCTCGCATATTACCAATACCGTATACCAATTTTATCCAAATATTATTCAAATCTTTGGTAATTTAGGAATGAAAGCGATCAGATTCCCGGGAAAGTTATTTTTCCCATGGGGATGCGTTGTTTTCCCCAGGTCAAAAGTAACTCATGTCCTTTCTTAAGTCTCAAACTATCTCCTTACCAAATTTCATTTAAATCTGTTCAGTAGTTTAGGCGTAAAAGCGATCGGCCCACCTGAATTTTCCTATGGGAATGCGTCATTTTCCCGGGGTAAAAAGTACCCTATGTCCTTTCTCGGGTATCAAAATATCTTCATACCAAATTTCATGCAAATTGGTTCAGTAGTTTAGACGTGATTGAGTAACAGACAGACAGAATTACTTACGCATTTATAATATAAGTATGGATTTGAATAATGGAAATATTTTAACAAATTTAAAAACCTTTCTGTAGAATACTGGCTGAAATTTTTTAAAAATAATTTTAAACAAAATTCTTGTATTGTTATTGAAATTGATTTTCAACTTCATATACTATATTTACACAGGGTTGTAAATGTTTATGCATTTTAATGAAATTCAATTCACTTACTTTATCTATGTTTATATTTAAATCCATTGAATTTTGCCTAAAGTATATTTATGTGTATATGTATACGGTTTAGTTAGGTACACTTTTGTGAGTTTTAAACTAATTCTGATTTCAACTTCATTGCATACATATAACATTCCAACCTTCAAAAATACCAATGTTTAAGTAGAATTTTGTTTTCCAAGTACCTAAATAAATTTATATTCCCTTCCTGAAACCATAATACTAAATGTTTATATTTATATAATTCTATATATTTATGTATGTACGAGTATACATGCTAAAATTCAATACTATTTTCCTCTTTAACACTCTTATTTATATATACGAGTATTGTATAACCAAAAACACATCAGCGCGACCAGACTACATTATTATAAGAGCTTAACTTCAAAACATGCACATCTCATAAAACATATTTACACTTACACAAATATACCCCCCAAAGGAAAGAGGATTTGTGAAAATGTCGAATATATTACATTCGTACGTGAAGTGTTTGTTGTTGCTTTTTTCGTTTTTGTTAAATGAAAAGTAATGGCGCTTCACATGGAAAATAAACTCGTAAAATTTGGTGCCACATTCGTGTTAACAGGGTGGTGTAAATAGATTTAACTATTTTCACAACCATAACTATTAGCGATTTATGTAGATGTTTCAGTTACAGGGAATTTCGAATCCTCAGCTTTATCAAAAATTATCTCTTCAAAAAAAAAAATAAAAAGTCGAAAATCTGTAAAACGTCCTATCGGGCTTATGAAACTCTTACAGATAAAGCCTTGAATCCTATTTGAAATTATTTATTTGAAATATTTTTTGTAAGGAGAACACTTACTGCGAAAAATGTTATGTCTTTTCAAGACTATTTAATTTTTCTCAAGAAAAGTTCCCACACAGGGACAGGAGAAAAACGCCATGGATGACCTCTTAAAAACCTGACATTTTGATAGGAGTATGTTGATTTCACCAAGATTTAAGTAAAAAGCTATTTATATTGAAAAACAAAGACCTAGGTTTTTTTTAACCAGTTTGATAAACATATTTTATGGACTTGTTAATATTTCTGGATCACCCTGTTATTACAACGAATTTTAAAACTGTTTGCAATACTACGATACTGATTTGGAATCAAATTTTCATGACACGGACTTTTAGAGACTTTTTAGCTCCACTTACCACAAAAGCAGGCAGATATAAAAACTATCAAATTCAGGAATATATTTTTAGATATTACTTCAAGGTCTTAAAAGTATTGATATTTGTTATGATGTCAGAATATAGAAATCCATTTCAGTTTACTTTTAAGTGTATAAATAAAAAATCAAGTATAAGACTTTTAATTAAATTTTTGAAGATAGAAAACCAACACGATAAGTATTTAATTCAAATTATGCTTCTATCTTTAAAAAGAAGACCATTTATCGACTTAAAAACCAATTTAAAAGTCCACAGTCGATCAAATATTACTATATTATGACAGATCCTGGAAAAAAAGCAAAAACATCAAATTGACACGCATCATTATTTCATTAATTTCAAGGCCGCTTATGACAATTTCTACAGAGACGAATTGTACAGAGCTATGTCTAGTTTTGGCATCCCTTCTAAACTCGTTCTTTTGTGCAGGACGACCATGGAGAATTCGCGCTGCTCCATAAAGGTTGGCAACAACTTAACCGAACCTTTGAAGGCTTAAGGCTTTAGAAAAGGTGAAGCGCTGCTATGTGATTTCTTTTTGATTGCCCTTGAAAGAATAGTGCAGAGCTCCCACGTCAACACTAAAGACAGCATCTTTCAAAAGTCTTTCAAATTACTCTTATAAATTGTTTTCCAATATGGGCGGGTAGATGGGCAAAATGTCAATCGTGGCGTTTGCTGTGTGGCACATAGCGCCGCCGCGCCGTCCTGCTGGAACCACATGTCGTCTAGGACCATATGGTTCAATTTTTGGAATATGAAATTAGTTATCATCGTTATGTAGCACTCGCTGTTGACGCTGACCGCCTCACTAACGTCGTTTTCAAAACAGTACGGACCAATTAAGCCGCCTTCGCGCCGCCGGCCCAAAATCCAAACCAAATGGTAATCAGGATGCATTATCACCTGGTCAACCTCGCGTGGGTTGGTTTCGACCCATATACGGAAATTTTGCTTGTTAACACAGCCATTCATCCAAAACTACGCCTCGTCACTAAACATAATTTTTCGTCCAAAATTGGGGTCCTCTTCCAAACGATTCGAAGTCGAAGCCCTGTCAGCGAACAAATGGCGTTGTCTATGGTCATGAACTTTGAGCTCCTGGGTCAGTTGGATCTTGTATGGGTGTAGGCCTAAGTCCCGACGCGAAATTCGCCAAGTTGAAGTCTGCGAAAGGCCGAGTTCCAGTGCACGGCCGGCGAGGAATAGACAGCCTCGGGTTCTACTGTACACTTTCACGGACCGCGGCGATGTTCTCGGCCGATCTTGCGTTCCTTGAACTTACGGCTGTTGGCTGATTGTTTACTGAACCGGCTACTCAAATTTGGCCACAAAACGTTGAAGAGTCCACTGTGAAGGGCCACTACGTTTACCGTAAAATGAGCGCAATTCGCGTAACGTCTGCGTTAACGAACACTCATTTTGATAATAAAGTTTTATCATTTGAACGTGCTGTTCAATCGTGTAACTTGCCATGATGATTTGGCACACACAACTGAATAATAAACAAAAGATTTGGCAGATGTCACCCAAAAACAAAACGGCCGCCACGGGGCGCCAATTGAAAAACCCTTTATTACAACAAGATATGGAAATCAAGAACCAAATTTACCAATAACTGGAGTTCTTCGAAGAAAATTATGATACCAGAAAATGGACTTGCTTCGAAAAAAAATTCAGACAAAGCTGAATCTTGGCGAAGAGCTTTATTAATTAAAATTCCTTACAAATTTCTTTTATTTCTCTCCAACGAAACAAAACATTTTTTCGGCGTAAAAGGGGTTCAAATACACTCTTTTCTAAATTACTCGAAAACAATATGTTATAAATTGTTGCTTATCAAATTGTACACAAAAAACATATTAACCCTTTTTCCGTTAAGTTGATACATTTAGAACAAAACGGTCGGAATTTATTGTGGTGTTGTCAAAAATGAGAAGACTTTTTAGGAAGTGTTAAGGACGTACAAATAAAGCGCACACCGAAAATTCAGCTTTTTAGGATTTTTTTTTTTCAGCTGAAGATCTAACATTCTTAAACTAATTGATGAATGTCTAAATCCGGCATTAATTGCAATTTAGTCAGCGGTGTTGACACTAAAATCTGTCTACCCCACTTATAGCTACTTCTGTTAAACCACCCAATTGACATATTTCTACCGTCGCTCGTCCGTCACTTACGAACTTTACTACGTTTTTTTCCTGATGTTTTCATCTCCTAACTTTCTACTTTGCACTTGAATACTTTTTTAATTTCACCTAAATAAAAACACAAATTACCCTTCTGCCTTGACACCTCTTAAGGAATGATTGTTTTACTTTCTTTTCATTAAGACTTTTCCATTATCCAACTTTTTAACACAAAAACTCATTATAATACACCCCACCCAAAACATAAAATACGTTAATTTTTCCCACAAAAATACTTGAAAAACATTTCTCGAATACTATTTAAAAAAAAGTTGAATAGGTTTCAATTATAACCTCAAAAAATAAAACCAAAATGCTTACCTAGAAATATTCTAAAGAATGTATAATGTATATAAACGACGACTTTTCGTAACATTCATCAGATAAAAATCTGCAATAAAACTCTCGCACTTTTATTCTTTTTGAAGGAGCAAACAAACAAACAAGCAAACAAACAACTCGAAAACAACACTTCATCTCTTTAATTTTGAAAAGTATTTTATGAATTCAATTGAAAAGTTTAACATCCGCAATTTATTTTCCATCATAAGTACAAGTTTTAGAAAATCTCTTCCAGCCACCCGAGACTCTCCTGTTGGAGTTGGAATTTCGTTAAACATTGCAAAATCCCCAAAGTCTCCTTGATGATAGGGTTGGGGGATATCCCTATATAACGTTGGATAGGTCGGTCCAGAATTTCAGGATCAGGATAGGTAAAGTATTTAAGTGAGAGGGAAATGCTCTTCAGTCAAAGTGAGACGCTACTCTTTTTGGAACAAGGACGAAGAGTCGTATAAATAAAATAGCAATGGCAAACAGCTTAAGCTCTAACTCAAAAGGAAAGCAAAAGTTTTTAGATTCGTATATCCTTTTTCTTTTGAGTAGTAAAATTGTTCTTTGTCTGATGGACGGAGTCCTTTCTTAAAATGAATCCTCCTTATTTAGACGAATGAAAAAGGATATGGAAAGTATTAGAACTAATATCGCAAAGACTAGTGAACTTTTAAACAACAAAAAGAGGCTATAAACGTTTAAGCGAATCATATAAACTCTAATACATAATAGACACTACTTATGTCCTTTTTCTGTTTGTATGAATATCAAATGCAGATGTAAAGCGCGGTATAATAATAAAGAAACCAACAATAACAGCATTAAAATAAAATATAAGCAATAATGGAAAGAAAATTGAGTGAGGAAGAATAAAAAAGGACAATTTAATATTATTGCCTCTCGCACACACATTGATATGAGTTGTGTGAAGAACAACAATAACAACAACAAAATAACAGTGTTAGTAGTAAAAATGGAGTTATTTCTCTATTTTTATATAAGTATAGCTATATTATATTTTAATGGCAATAAAATTACCATTCAAAATGAAATTGTGGTCTCCTCGAGTTTTATCTCTATATCTGCAAAGCAAAAGCAATTTCACATCCTTTACTTGGAAGGATTTTCTTCGAGATGACAGAAAAATGGCTTCGTTTTTCATTTCCTCTTGTGCATAGTATAGTATAAAATAGATACATAGTATTCTTACTATTTCTTTGTACATATATTCTAAAAGATACCCTCTCAAGTTAAGGTTATAATATAAGGGCTAGAAAAAGAAAGTTTCTCAATTTTTTTAAACAACAACCCTTAAATAAATGAGAGGAATTATCTGAGTTTTGAATTAAGTTTATTTAAATGGAATGGAAAGCTAAAACTTAAATAAAATGTGGAGACAGTTTGTGAAATAGATACAAATAAGTTGAGTGTTTTTATTTATTTATATGAAATCGAGATTACGAATGATGTTATAATCAATATTAAGCTTTTAAATTATTTTAAATTAAAATAAAATATGATTATCTTTGAAATTGTTTGAGTTAACCAAAAGAATAGTGAAAGGCTTTTATTCTTTGGGTATGCAAAAAAGATAAGTCCTCACCAATGCTTAACAGACGATTCAAGACCTTAAAGATAAAATTTGTGAAGTTATCGAGGACTGACCCAAAGTTAAGTCATGCCTCGATTTGAGTTGCAAAGGGGTTATCAATTAAAATGAGGTAAGCTGCCGGTGCTTTAGAGGCAACCCAACTGAGGACATCTGGAAAAGATATAAGCAAGCCTGGAAGGCCTGCAACGGAAAAAATACGGCAATGTCAAAAAGTCAGTAAGAATATTTATGGTCATTAGTAAAATACGTGAGGAATTCTTTCTCTTCCTTGGTTCCTATGCTCACTTCATTTATAAGCTCTATAGAGAAACCTTATCTCTTTGCTAGGTTATGATTTCGCCTGTATTTGGGCGCGTTAGTGTGACCAATCTTTTTTCGCACTAGTACTTTGGCGAGAGTTCTAAAAGATCTCAACATACATAAATCCACTGGTCCGGGTGGTATCCCTGCTATTGTTCCGAAGAAGTGTTCTTCAAGTGTTTTTCATCTGTTCTATTTGTCAGGTCTCGTCCCTTGAAGATGGAAAACAGCATTTGTCCAGCCCAATCCCAAAAAAGGGACCCTCTAATTATTGACTGATTTCACTTACACCCCTTTTATGCAAGGTCATGGACACGTTGATTAATTATCAGCTCCAGAAATCTCTCGAAGTTCTAAAGCTTTTTAGTAACTGGCAGTATGGCTTTAGCAGCAATAGGTTCACTGGTATTCTAACGGTTCATTTCAACAAACAGTGGGGCAAACCTTTACATCGTTTTAGAGAAAGTAAGGTTATTAGACTTGATATTTCAAAAGCATTTGATAGGGTTTGGCATCAAGCTCTTTTATCGAAAATGAATCCCCCCTTGTTGTTCAAAAACATTCAATCCCCCCTTCATTGGATTACTAATTAAAATTAATTTCAGATTGTTCAAAACAAGTGGTTTTGGATAGGTTCAAGTCTTAAAACCACATAATAATTTCTGGTGTGCCCCAGGGTTCTGTTTTGTCTCCAACACTCTTTCTTATTTTTATTAATAATCTCCTATTTGCAACGTCTAATCCAATATATTGTTTTAATTCACAATAATGCTCTTAGCTTTTCATATTCACTTTCAGACTCACATCAATCGTACTTCAACGAATGCTGATCAGTATACCTTCGAACCCAAATTCGGTCTTACAAAGATTTGTTCTTTAGCCGTACTACGTGAATGTGGAATGCCTTGTCACACTCTGTATTTCCCAGCCATTTCAATATTCAGGAATTCGAATACACAGTGCTCTGATACCTACTTTCAAATCCTCCCTCCATTTCGAAATGCTTACACTGTGTCTGCATAATAAAGGTAACCCTTCTTAAATTTCGTAAGTATTGTCAAAAATATGGAGATTCGTTTTTAGACGCACTTTAAGAATGTGAAATGATTTACCTAAATCTGTTCTTAGAACGGTAAGTAGATATGATAGTCACTTGCGTAACAAAATTAGCCTTCGAGAGCGCCGATTTGACACCATTAACTTGTTAGACCAGAGCATTGAGACAGATTTTTTTAGAACGGATTTATTATAATGACATGACATCGACCCTAAAGCAATTTCAACGCGTTCAGAAAGGAAAATAGGCCTTTAATTTTCGTTTCGGAAAGGCTATATGATTCCTGGGTTTGCATAATAGATCGAAGGAAAGTTTTTGATATAGGTAGGCCATATCTTCCTGGATGTAATACAGTCCGTTAGACTTTTCCATATGCGGTTTGATTCTGCCCTTCATAGCTCTTTCCACAAGTGAGCTATGAAGGCCTGATGATTTTGCCCGGCAAGGATCAGGACCCATTCATTTCCATCAATGCCACTATGACCTGGAACCCAAATATGATATAATTATCATCCCGACATTGTTGGAGCAGTAGAAAAGATGTAGTGGCCGAATTGAAAACCATAGCAGCCACCTGGGTGTCATCGCAAATAATCGTGTTTCTATTACGGGTTTTTCAATAAGGACACTACAAAAGTTTTTTTTTTTTAAATAAAACAAAAACGCTTTTGGATATCAATGAAATTCTTTATTCCTGTAAAAGTACGTTCGATGCCATTATGTATGGAACTCGATTTCTTTTCCATGGCCACCACGGACACGCTTGCAGAAGTCCAGACGCTGAACCCAATTTTCGACAGTTTTCAAGCATACTCGTAGACCATAGACTTGACGTAACCTCACAGGAAATATTCTAACGGCGTCAAATCGCACGACCGAGGCGGTCAAACTACTGGACTATTTAGTGAGATAATAAGTTCTCTAAACTTGGTTTCCAATAAATTGATTGTGACATTCGCTGTGTGACTTGTGGCACCGTCTTGTTGGAAACACATGTCCAATTGGGGCCAAAAATATTCAGTTTTCATTGAACGGTAGCGATCCCTATTCACAGTAACGTGCCGATCTTGATCATCACGAAAGAAGAACGACCCAATGACGGGATGCAATGATGACTCATGAAATACGTGTGGATTGCTGTCTGGTCAACACCGCATATTTTGTTTATTGACGAAACCATTTAGCCAGAAATGAGCCTCATCGCCGAAGATGATTTTTCGATGAAAATCCGAATCATTTCCAAGTTGTTGCTCAGCCCAATTCACGAACATACGCCACTTCGGGTGGTAAAGCGGCTTCAGTTCTTGCGCCAATTTAATCTTGTAAGGATGTCGGCCAAAATTTTACGCAAAATTCGTCACAACGCCCTCACAGAGATGCCCAACGCTTGAGAACTACGTGTGATAGACACATTTGGACTTTCAGAAACTGGAGCCTCAGCGGCAGCAATATTCTCGACACTACGGGCACTTCTTTGTCTCACTGGAACGTACTGTGCCCGTGTGCTCAATTGTGGATCTGCTATGACGATTATAACGACCATAAATTGGACGTAGCGCTCTTAACGTTGAGGCCACTGACTCGGAATTTCGGTAGTAAATTTTAATAATTTCGAATCGTTGTTGGCTCCTCGTATAGGTAGATAGATAGATAGATAGATATTTTTATTCAATAATTTTAAGGTTCTTGTTACATACATTTTTTGGTTTAAGGAATAAATAATAAGGCACAAATATGTCGTCTGCCCGAGTGACAATGTTATTTAATTTTATATTCAATTTAAAATCATGCAATTTTTAGTATTTTCAAGTAATTGGTACTTATTGACTTGTAGCATAATTTACTTTTAATTCAATCAAACAATAAAAAGGAGAGTGGTTGTGACTTTTAGTTTAGTCGAAACGAAATTACTTTAATTACTTTTACTGAAAAATGAAAATTTGCTTACTTTAAGTTTATTTACAAAATCCAAAGAAAAGCATGACTTTTAGTAGACACAAAAATACAAAAAAAGGTAGTTTAAAAATTTTCATCTATGATTCTTCTTCTATAGATCATCGCCTCGGTGGTATATTTTTGAATGGATCAGCAACCAATCTTCTCCATTTAGGTAACTTATTGTTTCATTGTCGCTTAGATAGCTTTTTCCAAAAAAGAGTCTCCTTAGCTCCTTTAATATTGGACATACACCGATGAAGTGGATAGTGTTTTCGTTCACTCCCATATTGCATAAGGAGCAAATATTAACCAAATCGTTTCTGTTTTTTTTTAAGTAAGAGGTGAACTTCTTAACCTAAATTGTATGTCATTTAGGTTAAGAAATTCACCTCTTACTTAAAAAATAGTTCCAATAGTTTTTCTTGAAAAATCGAGCCTAAAGTAATTATTATTCATTTAGATTATAATTAAGTTTCGAATAAATGTCCCTTTCCGTAGATGTTCTCGCCTTTTCTATGAATGTGTTCCTTTCATTTTCATCGATCGATTGGATAACCTCGTACAGTGCTTTTTTTACATCTGGAGACCAGTACATCCATTCAGTTCTAGAATAATACCACAATTTGCAGCAAGATCAATCCAATCCTTGTAGAATCCAGTTTTTCGATGCATGACACTTCTCAACATAATATTTGACAATCGGTACCGGCTCCTCGTATATCTTTCCATAATGAAATGTCAAACCTTACTGAAGAGAAATATCAAAAGAGCGGCAAGTAATTTGTCGTCGTTTTCTGTCCCTGTTGCTCTACTTTTGTAGCGTTCCTGTTGAAAAACCATGTATAACACATTCAATTAAAATTTGTTATTGAAGACTTTAAAGGACATTCTTCAAAAATCTACCTTGGTTTTGCAAAGAGCTCTCTTCAATATGGCCGTTTTTACCTCAATTTGTGTACTAAAACTTATGTGCATCAGTATCTCGATTACTTACTTACTTAAAATGGGGCTACAGTCCGTAAAGCACCTGGGCCTTAACCAACATGGCTTCTCCAGCCAGTTCGATATCTACCTCAATGTCTCCTATTTCGCACACCAAAGTGGGTTGAGGTCCTCCACCACCTGCGTGCGTAACCTGAGTCGCGGTCTTCCTCTACTGCCCCGGGTTTCGGGATTAGATTGGAAGACCTTCCGGGAAGCATTGATGTCCATTCGTTCTACATGACCCAGACATCTATCCTAACAGGTTTAACAGTATGCAAATAAAACAAGAATTCCACCTCCTTTGCCTATCCGCTTTCATATCATAGACTCAATTTTAAAATTGAATTATATACGTAAAAAATAAGATTACACTAAAAATATATCTCTCTTTTCACTTCTGTCAAAACGTTTAAGTTATTTATAGATCTACCAGCTTATATACTGACTGACATCGTCAACAATTTGGTCAAAAATGAAAAATTTGTCCTTTTTTTCATACTTTTTAAGCGTTTCTTAAAAGACTAAACAATTCAATTTGAAAGTCCTTATTTGCTTTTTTATCCAAAAAGACACTTCAAAAGCAATTAAAATAAAAGACTCAGGACGAAAAACAAAGGACTCTTAAAAAAAGGCACGTCCTCGAAAAGTAAAAAAAAAAAAATAATAAATTCAAAAACTCGAAAACACTTATAATCCTTTTTCATTGGGCCTCCCACTCATCTCCTTTTTATACTATATAAACCAAATCGAGGATCTTAAAACAAAAACAAGAAGAATAGGCGCTTGATTTATGAATCTCATTAATTAGATTCATTTACATTAAATTAGAATTAAAAGAGTGGGTATGTGTAGGTTAGATATAAAAACGGGTGCTAAGCTTGACACACATAAAAGTTTTCATTAATCCTTCGACTCTCTCGCTCGTTGCTTAGTCCTTAAGCAGTTAACACCCAAATGGCTTGTACAATGAATTCACTTCAAACTGACAAAAAAATATATATCAG
Source organism: Eupeodes latifasciatus (assembly GCA_920104205.1). NCBI lineage: Eukaryota > Metazoa > Arthropoda > Insecta > Diptera > Syrphidae > Eupeodes > Eupeodes latifasciatus. Next base: position 369,946,959 of record OV049924.1, read on the forward strand.
ATCCTTTTATCCTTCGGAAGTGTTTTCAGGAAATTCACACTTCTGAAATATCACAACTTAGAGTTTCTTTCTTTTTTATTGTGTGTGTGCTTTGTTTTGTTTTATAAACACTTGCAAAAGATAAACAAAGTATAATTTCGTTTTAATGCCCTTTTCATTACATCCCCCATTATACTAAATCGGGTGTAAGCTGTAAAGTCACAAATACAATATGTATGTGAGACGTGAGATGTATGTATGTATGTGTCTTCCTTGCCTGGGAAATTCATTCGAAATCAACGAATAGCAAACAAAAGGATATTAAAATAAAATCAAAATACCAGCGATAAACAATAATACATAGATACCATGAAAAATACAAAGTAAAAAAAGGAATCCTTCGTCCTTGATGGCGTTATACGTGTATTCAAATGTATAAATTGGATAAGGATCAAAATGTCGCATTCACCAAGGTGAGAATCGTATAAATCACAATAGCAATGGCACTCAATGACAATGGCAGGTGGAAAGGATATATTTTTATATAGGATGGAACGAAAAAGGACTGGAAAAGGAAGTGGATTTTCAATACAGAAGAGTGAAATATTAAAAATGAGAAAATAAAGCTGTGCTCCTTGCGTGCGATGCTTGCGGCACGAAAATAGCTTATAGCTTAATAAATCAAGAAATTTTCGATAACGCATTATGTCATTGTAATCTGATGCCAATATCAAAAAATTGTAATGTTAATAAATTCGATAAGGACACGTAAAAGGCTCTGCAAAAATATTCGACAAAAATTGCGCATATAATTAAAATACGAGTACTTATATAAGAAAATACACAGGTATCTGTAGTTGACTTCGTCGTCTTCTTTTTCGGTTTTATTGTATCCTTCGTGGTGCAAAAAGGATGAGGAAGTATTTATGCCATTAAATAAGGATTAAGCGACGATAATTCTTAAATATTATGTAAGTAATCCTGCTCTCAAGATGCAATCACCTTGTCTGATGTTGACAGATGATGAAGAAGAGGGAAAGATCCTTATAACAATAAGGCAGCATCTTATACCCATAAAAATTCATTACGAATTCCTTGAATAAAGACAAAGACACAGAAACGCAGAAATAGCGTATAGAATCCTTTCATTTTTATCCTTTTTTTTACTTGTATTTTACGAATCGAAAACAATAAAAGGATCTAGGAAAAAAAAAAGAGAAAGGGAAAAAATATTTCATCACGACTTGGAAAATTAATTCCACTTACCGGGCGCACAAAGGAACAAACGAACAATTATCCTTCTGCCGCAACATTTGAATGCTAAATTGTGCCAATTAAAAGGCACAAAAACAGACACAAGGATTCCAGGACTTTGATAGAGATAGAAGAGGCAAGACATAGAGTAAGTGCGGAAAGGATGAAAGTGCGAGTTCTTTTTGAAAAGCTCCATAGGTCGTGGGTATATAGGGGGGGGGGGTGACAGGAGTAGAAAGAGGAAAGAAGGAATAAAGGAAATTCGCAATCGCTTTGAATATTACGAGGTAATAATCGATTGTGTTAGAGAAGAGAACAGTGCGGAGAGGAAAGAATGGAACAAAGCGACTTTTCCGCGTAAAATGTCGATGATGGCGTTTATCTTATCTTGTTCAAGCCAGCAACAAGGATTCAAACGAGGACGACGACGACGAGAGAATTGTTTTTTCTTTTATTTTTGTTTTCTTTTTTTTTAATTTGTTTTTTAACGTTTTTCGGTTTGTATAACCCCCAGGGGAATATTGTTCTTGAACTATTTTATTTTTTAGCCACAGGATAGAAGTTTTACTTTTTTCTGCTTCAAATTTCTTCACAAAAGGCAAAAAGGATAGATAAAGGATGAAGAATAAATCATTTCGGATTTCCATTGCAATTAACGAAGCACTTATCCCCGTGGGTCGATTCGATACTTCCACAAGGACGATGGACGAATACACGACTACGACGTCGACGATGACTGACGCGCCAAAGGACGAACGGACAGACAATCAGGATGATATTTTATATAGACAGCCGGAAGAATAGTTATACATCTATGTACCTATATCTATGGATTGTGATAGAATGGACAGCGGAAGGTAAAGAAATTAATCTACAAACGACTTCAGTATGCCGCGCTGCACAGCGCAACGCCATCACCATCTCCATCGCCATAAGGATCACCATCCAGGATACGGATCAGAATATAAGGATGCCACTATAGATGTCGATGAAAAAGTCATTGGAGAGCTTTTCGATTAGGAGTGTAATTTCAATTACCTCCATAAGACCAAAAGTATATATAAGGATAGATATACGAGTAGTGTATATAACTTAGGTTTAGGTCGATTGAATAAAGGATGCAAAGGAGAAAAGGGAAATCTTTGATAGATTTAAGTTTATCCTTTAGCATGAAAGAGGTTAGTTTTATTTTTACATTTTTTCTTTTTTTTTTTTTTTTGTAGAGAGGATGTGGGGAATATTAATGAGTGGGTGTTTTTTTTCTTCTGGCGAAAATTGCAATTGATTTAATGTTAGGATGGGATAGGTATGTGTATATATGTAGATGTATGTATTGTGTATACCTAACTAAAGCTAAAGAAAAGTGTTCTAATGGACTTTGAAATATTGAAGTTTGTTAACGAGGGTTGAATGTTGAATCCCATTAAGAAGTTTTTTTTTTTTCTTTCTTAAGAATAAATAAACAATCAGGTATTTTGGAATGTATTGAATTAGAGATTGAAAGAAAACAAATTAAATAGAAACCAATAGAGTAACGAATCGAGTGGTTAACTTTCATTCATGCAGTTAAGTAAATTTAATTAATTAATTGATTGATGATCCTAAAACTACCAGCTAGGTTGTGGTATAGTCAAATTTATCCGCAATACTTCTAAAAGTGAAGATAAGCAAAGAGGCAGAGATACGACCCACATTGATAACTTTCTATTGATTTTTAACTTACCATAGGAAGTTATTGTAATGGGTCCGATTTGTCAAATTGAAAATTTTGACATTTCTCGACGTTTCAAGGTCCCTAGAGTCAAAATAAAAGATTTTTAGAAAGATGTCTGTGCGTGCGTGTGTACGTACGTCCGTACGTCCGTACGTCCGTATGTCCGTACGTCCGTACGTTCGCGACGTTTTTTTCGTTGTCCATAGCTCAAGAACCAGAAGAGGTATCGACTTCAAATAAATTTTGTTATACAGATAATAATGCAGAAAGATGCAGAAAGGGCTCTCAAGAAAATTGCGTGGGTGGTTTTTTTACCATAGCAGTTTAAAAAAAAGGTGAAAATTTTGGTTAAACCTAAATATCTCATGAACCAATGACGCTAGAGACTTGAATTAAATTTTATATTATATATTGTAACGTGATACAAAACAATTATATTTTTGGAAAAAAATTCAATTAACGGTTTTTTTTATAAATCAAAAAAACTGAAAAAAAAAAATTTGTCACTTCGAAAATTTTACGACTAAAATATGATTTCATCTCCAAAACAATTTTGTGCAACAAAGAATAATGTTTTTGACATCTGATAAAATTTTGAGAAAAATCGAATTGACAGTTTTTTTACAAAAAATAATAACCTAAAAAAAAATAAAAAAAAAGTTGGTAAAAATTGAGTTTTGACTCAAATATCTTTTCAAGACTTTGAGATATTGGCTTTAAACTACTTTTATCTTTCAAAAAATATTGTTTTCAACATTCAGTAAAATTTTGAAAAAAAATAGAATTGACAGTTTTTTTACAAAAAATTAAAAACCGAAAAAAAATTTAACAAAAGTTGGTAAAAATTGATTTTCGACTTAAATATCTTTTCAAAAATTTGAGATTATGGCTTCTAACTAATTTTAACTTATAAGAAATATTGTTTTCAACATTAGGACAAATTTTAAGAAAAATCGAATTGACAGTTTTTTTTACAAAAAATAAAAACCTAAACAAAAAAATTAATAAAAGTTGGTAAAAATTGATTTTCAGATCAAATAGCTTTTCAAAAATTAAAAATATTGGCTTCAAACTTATTTTATTTCACAGAAAATATTGTTTTTTAAATTCAATAATTTTTTTATAAAAATCCAACAGTCCGTTTTTTCATAAAAAAAATAAAATCTACAAAAAATAGAACGCAAATTTGGTAAGAATTGATACATTTAGACAAACTTTTAAGCAAGACAAATCGATAGACGGGATGGGAAGTTATCAGTGTGGGTCGCATCCCAGCCTCTTTTTTTTTTATTGTTTTTGTAAGTTTTCGTCAGAATTCACCCTATATTAAAGCTTTTTAAATCTAGAAACCTTACCATATTTTCTAACCTAATGCTGTAGAGGATGATGGTTCTGCCAGGTCTCACATTTGATGTGACTTCTAAAAGTTGACCTCTTATACTTCTTAGAGAAAACTTCCTAAATGCTTGATAAATCATTTAGATGGGCAATATGCATCAATATGCCTTTGATCTTAAGGCCTTTATAGTTCGGTTAATACATGAACTCACTGAGCCAGATGATCACCAGCAACTTCCTATCTTAGCTAATTGTTTGTCTTAAATGCATTGAACTGAATCGGATAGTGAGGCTCATTTTCAGCTCGGAGGCTACTTTTAATATCGGATCAATCTCAACTGAGTCCGTAGAATTCAAGAAGTATTGGCGATGTTTGGTTTATTTTTAAGGCTGGAGCGGCAATGTGATTGGATCCTACAAATTTAAAACTAAGAGGGTGCAACTGTTATGGTAAATGCATTTCGCTATTGAACTGTGATGAATAATTTTTGAATGGCCGACTTTCGAAGATATATCTTTAATTTCAACAAGACGAAACTACGTGCTGTACAGTAAACGAAAAAATTGCAATTCAGCAAAAAAAAAAATAGTGTACCTGTCATTTCTCGAGATTTTGGGATTTCAGTCCTTTATCCTTCTTTCTGGTTTATGCTTCAAGATAGAAGTTCGGAGTCATCGAAGACATACTTATGTACATACTTACTCACATTCTTAGGTCCTCAGACTTATAAAGTCTTTGGGTGTCTCCACTATGTCCCACTAGCCAAGGGCCTCAACTACTCCTACGCGACATCGTTCGCGGTTTCCAGCGATGTGTTTGAGCTTCTTCAATTTGGAAGATTGCTCCTCGAATATTCTTCTCCACGTGCTTCTCTGTCTACCGACTCTTCTGCCTTCTTGAGTAAGTCGATACAAGTACATTGCTTGTTCTGCAATGTATATTTATTGCCTTTTCTAAGCGTTTGTCCAATCCACTTCAAGCTCACAGAGTTGTTCCCCAAACATTGCACAACATCCCGATAGATTTCCCGAAATGGCTAGTGATATCTTTTCTACCTTTTCTACTGGTTGCTGTACAATCTTTACCAGAGGGGATGGGTGGGTGGTTCTGAGGCTGAACATCTTAGTTTTTCCCTTGTTGATTTTCAACCCCACGATTTCTGCATCTCTCTCCACCCTTGTTGTCATTTTATGGAAATACATTATCTTATGTGATAGGAAGCATACATCGGCTACGTAATCTAGATGCTTTAGGTATGTTGTTAGAGTCCATCTTATTCCTCTATTTAGTGTCAGGGCCGCCTGCAGCAGATCCCTGATTATCAATACGAAAAGAATTGGTGACAGTGTGTAAACCTGCCTGACTCCAATTTGGACTTCAAACTCCTCCGTCAACCTACCTCCCTCTTAGTCGTGGCATTCAGATCCATAATAAGCCTCCATGAAAACAGAGATGAACTTATCCGGTATCCCCCTTCTCCGCAAAATCAAGCCAGATGAACTCCCTGTTGATGCTGTCAAAGGTCTTCTCAAAACTATTGAACAGCAAAGTGCAGTATTAATCGGTAATCGATGTTTGAAGACATAGAGCCTTAAATAATCGAATTAGTAATAGACAATTTCATGAGAAGGATAAATGTAGCTCCAACCATATTCGTTCATTTATATTGGAAAACCCAATACTATAAAAACTGTCAATAACTGCTGAGATGATTGACTTCACACATTTCATTAAATTTAAGTGTTTTCTCTCCTCCAGTACTTTAACCACTTAATAACTTATCAATTTTCTTTTAAACATTTAAGCTCGTCTGTTCCAATTTTTATGTTGCAAAATATTTAGCAAATCAACTACCAATTTGTTAAATTAACAAATCAAAAGCCTTGACTTCAAATTCAAACATCTTCCGCATTTACTCGTCTGTCTAACAGCAACAAAAAAAAATGAAAGTAAACCTCTGTAAAAAGTTGTTCACATGGAAAATTACTTTAAAAAGTAATAATTTGCGAGAGTTGTTAGAAAGAATTATGACTTTGTACTTTACATCCTTACCACAAGCCTCACCTTCTCTTCAATTCACATATCTGCGCCCCCAAAAAAAAAACGTTTTTCTTCCTTCCTTCCTCATATCTCAAATTCGAAATTGACTTCAAGATGACTCCAGATGCCACCAAAAGGAAGAAAGCAAGGCTCACAAAAAAGTATACTTACTTATGTACCTTTTATACCATCATGGAGAATGAAATTCTAAACGACACATCCCTCCTGGTGCGAGAGTTAATGGATGACTATACGAGTATACCCTATACCTTCCTTTATCGAGGAGACAAAAAAAAAGGGGGAAGACAATGAAGATTGGGGTTGAAGTAGCTGATAAAGGTTCCACCATCAGTAAAAGGAAAAAAATCCCAGCTTAAATGTCACGAAATGGGTGCAACCCCAATTTTCAAGGTGCCGCGACCACATTTACGCGAGTTAAATGAAACGTGAAGATACAAACGTGGCGGTAACAGCGGTGCGGTGGCAGCAGCAGCGGTAAAGGTGATGGTGACGGTGCTCGGTAAACGTTCTGTGTAATATTTACACCTTTTCCCAGGGGAGGAAAAGGGCTTCACCATAGCTGCTGCCACGCCACGCCACCATCAACCATCACCACAACTCACATAAAAACAGGTAATTTACTCGAAAACTGTGAGGACTACGGAGGAGGTGAGGTTCTTGGAAAAATGAACTATTTATGTGCTGATGTGAACCCCCCTTCTGTGCCACATAGAAAGTACGTTACGAATGTTCGTATATATGTACGAATATAGGGGTACAGAGCGGATTCATGTGTAGAGGTGGTGCTTATCGTCCTTAAGTGGCAATAAATATTTTCTCAGCCAGTAAACTTCTGTTTGGGTACTTGGAACAATAATAATAATTATACGTGGCTAAGTAGGAAAATGTATGTTGGTTTTTTACTGCTATTATCATCTTCATCATCATCGTCATTCTATATTAAACCTACCTACACCAGACCAAAGCCAAAACGAAGGACCTTACCTATGTACCAGCATCCGTATACAGGATCAGAATCACCAGCATCCGTCTGTCAGGAGAGCACTAGAATCTGAACAAAAGGGGATTAAATTAATTTCAGAAAATTTTCTTGGGCAATCTTTCGAGGAGAGATTGTGAAGACAAGAATCCTGTGAAATAGGACATCATAGTGAAAAAGGGGGTAGGTACTAGGTATACATATATATTGTACATAGTTTTGCACTTTAGATGGTCAAATTGCGGATGGATTGGAGCGTCGTCGTCGTTCTCAAGGGTTGGTTTGTTGGTTGGTTAAATGTTGATGGAGCTATAGTTTTATCGTGTTTGCTCGGTTGAACAATAAGTCACTTGAGTGGGTTCTCGTGGAAGCCCTCTTTTAAGACCAATCCTCAAGTTTTATGGTTTACCTAGTTTCTTTTTTCTTTTTTTAATTTTATATTTATGTATATTGACAAAATAAGTTTTCCGTTATTACCTAGTTCTTTTGTTAAGGGTTACACAGCACCACAGCGGTGTGCAACATGTTGCAGTGTTTAGTGTGACAATAGCAAACAATATAGTTAAGAAAATACTTTAAAATTTATGACTTCAAACCCTTGCTGATAAAAAACAAAACAATTAAGTTTTAAAAGCATCTCTTTTGTCAATAAACCAGTTTTATTTGGAAATTTTATCAGACCTGATCCATTAAGGTTTTTTCGCACAAAGATTTTATTGGGGGGATTTTTGATAAAAATAACATCAAAAATACATTTGATTATAATAAATTAATTTAATAATTGTTTATTTTCTTCAAATGTAGTTTGTCTGCGGTATTATTAAATTAAAATTATAAAATTATTTTAAACAAATAAAAAAATGTATTTCATTAAGCGCTTTATCATGATTAATTGAAAAAGTATCGCCTTTGGGGTTCAGAATTTTTAAGGACTACATACATATATGCGATATGTTTCTTCTGGGAAAATCTTTATATGGAACTGAGGATTTAATAAAGGTTTTTTGCGTCATCTAAAAAAAAAGAAGCTGGCATGCGACCCACACTCATAACTTCCATCCGGCGGTCTGTCGATTTGTCTTGCTTAAAAGGTTTGTAGGTTATTGAGTTTTGTTAAAAAGTCGTCAGTTGAATTGTTCTGAAAAAAAAAATAAAAATTACCAACAATATTTTGCATATAAAAAAAGAGTTGATTTCAAAATCTATTTTGGTTAACGAGATTTTTTTTAGAAAACTAATTTTTACCAATTTTAGTAGAATTTCTTAAAATTTTTTATTTCTAATATAAACAAATACAAATTGGACGAATGGAATTAATTCGAAGCCAATGTTTTCTTTTATTCACGAGATATCGAGAAAAGATCATCAATTTTTACCAATTTTGCGTACTATTTTTTTGTAGATTTTAATTTTGTATGAAAAAACTGACTGTTAGATTTAAAAAAAAAAAACTGAATGTTGAAAACAATATTTTTTATAAAATAAAATTAATTTGAGGCCTATATCTTAATTTTTGAAAAGATATTTGAGTTGAAAATCAATTTATACGAACTTTTATTAAGTTTTTTAGGTATTTTTTTTTGTTAAAAAAACTATCAATTCGATTTTTCTAAAAATTTTATCAAATGTTCAAAACAATATTTCTTATAAGATAAAATTAGTTTGAAGCTAATATTTTTAATTTTTGAAAAGATAGTTGAGTCGAAAATCTGTTTTTACGAAGTCTTATTAATTTTTTTTAGGTTTTTATTTAAAAAAAAAAACTGTCAATTTGATTTTCCTCAAAATTTTACTGAATATTGACAATAATATTTTTTATAAGATAAAATTAATTTGAACCCAATATCTCAAATTTTTGAAAATATATTTGAGTCAAAAATAAATTTTTACCAACTTTTAGTAATGTTTTTTTTTTTTAGGTTTTTATTTTTTGTATAAAAAAACTGTCAATTCGATTTTCCTCAAAAATATACAGAATATTGACAACAATATTTATTATAAGATAAAATTAGTTTGGATCCAATATTTCAAAGTTTTGAAAAGATATTTAATTCGAAATTCAATTTTTACCAACTTTGAGTAATGTTTTTTTTTAGGTTTTTATCTAAACTAATATTATAAAGAGGAAATATTTGTATTTTTGTATGTAACGAATAAACTCGTTATCCGTGGCATGGTGGTTAGTTCTAAAAACTTTCAAAAGATTCTACTAAAATTGGTAAAAATTGGGTTTCGTCTAAAAATCTGAGGAACAAAGCCAGATATTCAAATCAAACTTATTTCAAAATAAAATAAAATGTCAAATAAGAAGAAAAAATCAATTGACAACTTTTGTTTTACAAAACGCAAAAACCTACAAATACAACAAAAACTGATAGGAAATGGTTTTCGTTAAGGTTTTAGAAAAATCGACAATTATTATCAGTGTGGGTCGCATCCCAGCCTCTTTTTTATTTTTAATTTTAAATTTTGAATTTTATTATCGCTAAAAACAATTAAAATTGTTTTGGTTGACAAAATTATGTTTCTGTTTTGTTGCACAAACAAAACAATATATAATTAAAGGATTAAGATGTCCTAAATGCGTATCTCGCCTTTAAATTTTTCTATCGCATTAGATTTTCAAAATATGCTCCTTTAAAAATTCTAAAAACAATCAAAAACAGAGTTTTTAAGGTTAAAAAAAAACCTTAAAAATTCTCTTAGCAATAAATTGTGTGACGATTTTGCAAAATTCAATTCTTTCTCTTCTAAATACAATTCAAATCATTTTATCATCTTAATTAGTTTCTGAAAATTCTTATTAGTTATGAGTCTTTACTTGACTCTATTTGATGTGTTGGGCAAACCTTGAATTTAACTTTTATAGTTTTAAAAAATAAGCTTTGGAGTTAAGTTAAAGTGCATATTTCTGATCTAAACTTTAATTTTAACAACATTGTTTTTCATACTTTTGAATATATTTCAAAAACATGATATCATAGAATATAGAAATCTTAGAACTATTGAAGATTTTGCAAGTATTATATTATGATGTAATATAGGATTTTTAACTTCCCATAGGAAGTTATTGTAATGGGTCCGATTTGTCAAATTAAAAATGTTGACATTTCTCGACGTTGCAAGGTCCCTAGAGTCGAAATAAAAGATTTTTAGAAAGATCTGTGCGTGCGTGTGCACGTACGTTCGCAAGTCCGTACGTCCGTACGTATGCGACGTTTTTTTCGTTGTCCATAGCTCAAAAACCAGAAGAGATATCGACTTCAAATAAATTTTGTTATTTAGATAATAAGGCAGAAAGATGCAGAAAGGGCTCTCAAGAAAATTGCGTAGGTGGTTTTTTTTACCATAGCACTTTAAAAAAATAAATAAATTTAAATTAGGTGGCGCAACAGTCCATGGAGAACCAGGGCCTAGTGACTTACAACTCTCAACCATCCCTGTGTGCGAGTAATGTTGTCAGAGATGGAAGGGACCTACAGTTTATATGCCGAATCCGAACGGCTAATTTGAGAAAGCACTTTTCATGACAAGAATTACTCTTGGAGGATTTGTCAATTCCTCGCAAGAGGCAGTACCCGTGAAAAAAGTTAGATGGCACGGGCAGGGATTGAACCCAAGACCCCTTGCATGACAGTCCAACGCACTAACCATCACGCTACGGGTACTACACTTTAAAAAAAAAGGTGAACATTTTTGTTAACCCTAAATATCTTACGAACAAACAACACTAGAGACTTGAATTAAATTTTATATTATATATTGTAACGTGATACCAAACAAATATATTTTTGGAAAAAATCCAATTAACGGTTTTTTTATAAATCGAAAAAAACTGAAAAAAAAATATTATTTACCTCGAAAAATGTACGAACAAAAAACGTTTTTATCTCCAAAACAATTTTAACAATTTTGTGCAACGAAGAATAATGTTTTAAACATCTGGTAAAACTTTGAGAAAAATCGAATTGATAGTTTTTTTATAAAAAATAAAAACCTATAAAAACATTACTCAAAGTTGGTAAAAATTGATTTTCGACTTAAATATCTTTTCGAAAATTTAAAATTATGACTTACAATTAATTGTATCTTATAAGAAATATTATTTTCAATATTCGGTAAAATTTTGAGAAAAATCGAATTGGCAATTTTTGTATAAAAAATAAAAACCTAAAAGAAAACAATACTAAAACTTAGTAAAAATTTACTTACTTTTCGACTCAAATATCGTTTCAAAAATTATATAAATTGGCTTCAAACTTATTTTATCTCACAGAAAATATTTTGTTGGACGTTCAGTAGATTTTTTATAAAAATCCAACAGTCTGTTTTTTTCAAAAAAAAATTAAATCTACAAAAAATAGTACGCAAAATTGGTAAAAATTGATTTTCGGTTTTCGATATATCGTGAACAATTGAAGATATTGACTTCAAATTAATTTAATTCATCCAATTTGTATTTGTTTATATAAGAAATAATTTTTTTTAAGAAATGCTACTAAAATTGGTAAAAATTGGTTTTCTAATAAAAATCTCGTTAACAAAAAAATAATTTCGAAATCAAACTATTTTATTATATGCAAAATATTATTGGTAGTTTTTAAATTTTTAAGAATAATAAAAGAATAAAAACACGAAAACCTACAAACCTTTTAAGCAAGACAAATCGACAGACGGAATGGGAAGTTATCAGTGTGGGTCGCTTCCGCGCCTTTTTTTTAAATAAATCGTAGTTTTCGAATCCTAAAAAGTAATATCTCAAAAAACGTGATGTGATATATTAGTTTTGAATCCTTATTTGAATTAAGATTTAAGACCACCAAACCAAATTTGAAAAGCTTTTCAAACAAAGAATTTTCAGTTCTCATTTAACCAAAAGAAATAGAAGTTGAAAATAAAATAAAACAGTTATTTGATTTATAGTAGCCGTAGCGTGATGGTTAGTGCGTTGGTTTGTCATGCAAGGGGTCTTGGGTTCAATCCCTGCCTGTGTCACCTAACTTTTTTCACGGGTACTGCCTCTTGCGAGGAATTGACAAATCCTCCAAGGGTAATTCTTGTCATGAAAAGTGCTTTCTCAAATTAGCCGTTCGGAATCGGCATATATGTAAATTGTAGGTCCCTTCCATCTCTGACAACATTACTCGCACACAGGAATGGTTGAGAGTTGTAAGTCACTAGGCCCTGGTTCTTCATGGACTGTTGCGCCACATAATTTATTAGTTATTTGATTTACCGAATATTCTCAGAAATATAACGTACCTTTGACTTTTGCATTATTAATGACAATATAAACCTAATAATGAAATAAACGTTTTGAATAAGTCCAAAAATATCAGCTACAGTAGCTAATGAAGTAGGTATCGTGCTTTTTCATCTCCATCTGCACAAAACAACTAAAACATGCATTTCAGAATTTTAAGAAAAACTAATTTACTATCATATTTTTATAATTTTATTTGATTAAATCAATTTCAAAATACATACTATTATCCTTAAAAAATGAGTTTCAAGTAAAATATTTGTATATGAAATTAAATTAATAAATATTATGAAAATTTGTAAGCGATTATTTTGTTTCCTCATGAAATTTGTTTCATATTCAATCGTCATATGAAAAGCTTTTTGTTTCAGTTATTAAAAATGAGTAAATAATCCAAATTTTGTTGTTTTGTGAAAAATAATTTTAAAATTTTTATAACAAACAAATAAAGCTTGGAGTTGAAATAATGCGTACTATAGCTTATTACATGTGTAATATATATATATTTGTGTTAATATACATACTCATTTTTTCTTATTAATTTCCTTTACCATGTACGACGAGTACGGAATTTATTTACATATAAACATCCTGGATAACATTAACATTCTTACATACTTATTTTTATATTTGTATTTTTTTTTCGGAAATGTATGAATTTATATTTGGATTAATTTTACTTTCAGTTCATATAAATATTCATGGGATTTATGAAAGAACTGATAATTAAAAAAATGAAAAACATTTAAAATACAAACAAAAATGAATTTAATGTTCAATAAATGTAAAAACAAATTATATGTGCACATAGCTTATCCTTATAATAAGTACACGAGTAATATACTACGACGCGAACGTACTACCGGACACGTTAAATGTAAAGCTTTGTAAAGTAAATCGAAAATTACTCGTATGTGTAAACATACATACGTCATAAAGAAGAAAGTGATATAAAGGTGATTATGCGGAAGCAAAAGCACAGGACATTTAATTATGATCAAGTTCACATCCAGAGGGCTTTTTACTACAGTATTATTTGTTTAAATACAGAGAATTATATTTAAACAAAAATTTAAAAAAATAAACTCAACACATAAACGTGAGATGTTTTTCCAATTAAATAAATAAACGAGAATTTCAGGAAGGATTTTCATATTTTCATTTATTTTTCCATTCGATTAATTTCACGTGGATTTATTTACTTAGGTCAATATTTTATTTTATTTAACAACACAAAATTACCTTCACTATAAATAATGCTTTGGACAAATAGGTCTTATTTGTAACGAGAGTTGGTCATTTTAAAAATGTCAAAATATTTTTATGTATGTATATTTAAACGGAGCAAGTATAATTTAGAAAAAGAGGCTGCGATGCGACCCAGACTGATAACTTCCCATCTGTGCCTGTAATATTTTCGATGAGATACAAAATTTGAAGTCAATAACTTTCTTTGTTCTCATAGTACTTGAGTCGAAAACCATTTCTTACCAAATATATTTGTGTGATTTTTGTAGGTTTCGTGTTTAGTAAACAAAACTGTAGATTGAGTTTTTTTAAAAAAATTACCTAAAAGTTAGCAACAATATTACTTTGCATATGATAAAATAAGTTTGTGTTCAATATTTGTATCTGTTTAACGTTCCCGAGAATTTAGTCGAAAAACAATTTTTACCAATTTTCTTATAAAAAAATGAAGATTGGATTTTTCTAAGACTATTATCTTATGTTAACAACAAAATTAAGCATAGAATGAAACAATTGAGAATCGAACACCAATTTTTACCAACTTTTAGTAAAGTTTTTTTTAGGTTTTTATTTTGAGTTTAAAAATTGTTCATTCAATTTTTTCCAAAATTTTACCACATTTCGAAAACGTTTTTATCGTCGCATAAAATTATTTCGGAGGTATATCATTTTGATGTGACAAATATTTGTTTCAGTGTTTTTGATTTATTAAAAATGGTTAACTACATTTTTTTTTTAAATTATAATAGTTTGGTATCATTTCAAACCCATACACGCTTAAGTCCCTTTTTAATGCTTTGGTTAGATCAGTGCTTGAGTACTGCAGTACGGTTTGGAATCCAACTTATAATAACTCGTGTGAGCGAATCGAAAAAGTACAAAGGATATTTACAAGATATGCATTTTTTAAATTAAATTGAAGGATTGATACTCCACCTTATAAAACCAGGTGCAAATTATTTAGAATACAAAGTCTGGAAAGTTGTCGTACATACTCTGGAATAATGTTTATCAGGGACATAGTCTCATACCATATTAAATGTCCTCCATTATTTTCTTCAATATGTATACGCGTTCCTAGAAGTAATTCTCGTGATTTCATTTTGTTTCATGAGCGTTTTCATAGAACAAACTATGCTCGGAATGAACCAATCTCTCGTTGCATCAGGGAAGCTAATTTGGTTTGCAACAGATTAGACTTTTTTGGTAGTTGCAATAGAGATACTTTTAAGCTATATGTATCTAACTTATTAAATCTGCCTTAATTTAAATAATGAATTTTTATAAATATTTTATAAATGTTCTAAATAAAGTTTTTCATCAATTTTATCTATCAAAACCGCGAACTTATTTTGCCATTCCTCTACATTATTTTCCTTTAAGCAGAGTACTATATCAACTCCTGCAGCAAGCGCGTTCCATTCTCTGAAGGGAGATGCATTTGTACGGAGCAGTCTTATCAAGATCGTGTTATGAAGCCCATTTTCTCTTTTCATAACCTTAGCTAATTAGTCGGAACGCCGCCGTTTCAGATCCTGAATATATATCGGTGCTATTCCCGATTCGACATGTATGGCGTACGTAGGTGTAGCGTTAGGCAGTTTAAAAAGTCTTTTAAAAAACTATCTTTGTAAAGTCTCAAATTCCTCTATTTGAGCGTATCCAAAGGCTTGGACACCACAACATAAGCAAGTATTTATTGTTGCATTGAAGACTCTGTACTTTGATGAGAGGTCGATAAGTTGGTTGCTAAAAAAATTGGGCCACATCAGGCTTAGGGCCAGTTTGACCTCCCTGGTTTTCTCTTTCGCATGATTGCTCCAGTTTAGGTTATAGGTCAGCAATACACCTAGATATTTAAACTCCCTCACAATTTCAATACGCTCATTGTTGATGTTCCATGATTCTTCAGCACGTCGTGCATGCCACCTAGATTCAAATATCATAACATTGGTTTTTCTAGTATTGATCCGTAAGCCACAAGTTTCGCAATATTCTTTAAGTCTATTGACTTGCAGTTGTAAAGAAAATGGGTTATCCGCCAAAAGTACCAGATCATCTGCATAGAGTAAAACTTTAATCACAGATTCGCCAAATATTACACCTCCCGGTAGGATTTCACAAACCGCATCAATATAAAGTGCAAACTAAATGGGACTTAGAATACATCCTTGGGGAACTCCCGCCGCTGTCTCAAAACTTTCAGATAAGTTGTTGCCATCCCATACTGAGGCTTTCGTTGAACTCAGAAAATTAGAATAAAAAAGTAAAATTTTTTTCGAAAGACCAAGAGAAGATACGAGTAGTTTGTAAATCAATGCTTGTCGATTGACCGTATCAAAAGCAGCTTTGAAGTCAATGAAGCAGCTGTAAAGCTTTTTCTTTTTCTCCAAATGTTGTCTTGCTATGCTTGTTAGTGCAAAAATTTGGTCTGCCGTTGAGAAACCGGATCGAAACCAAGCTTGGAAGATACTTAAGCGGTTGTTTGTCTCTATCCATCTAGTAAGCCTCTCGTAAAGAATAGAGTTTAAGATTTTTCTTAAAGAGTTGAGAATAGATATACCTCTATAATTTTCTGCAACACTCCTTTCACCTCCCTTGAAAATAGCGTGAATAATGGCTGTGTTAAAAAAAAAAAACAAAAACATTATTTAGCTCAAGATCAGGAAATGTAAACTTCTTGTAAGCATTCCCTAAGATAATATTCGAATAATTGTATATTGCTTCTGACGTAATATTAATTCGTCATCTAGGAGTCAATTGTGATACTCAACATAAAAAGTCTCTAATACGACTTTCCTTAGACATCTCAAAATATGCGTTTCTCAAGTCTTTTTCCTATATTATAAAACTCAAACCCAGGAATAGAATATATTGAATTCATTCAGTTCTATTCTTAAATAACATTTAGCTGTATGCTGACCAATGGACATTTTTTATTTGTCATTGTCTTTGTTCACAAAATATTTTAAAATGGAATCATTGATAATCAAAACTTGGTTAAGTCAAGATCATTGCCTTTTTTCAATACCGGAAAGGTTCCACAAGCTTTTCAAGATTCTGGTCTATCCAATTTTTAAAAAAGGCGATGTTAGCCTAGCAAATAATTATAGAGGGATATCGTTTATGAATTCTATTGCGAAGATATTTGCATCTGTACTTCTTAGTCGCATCAACATTTGGATAGCAAATAATGAAGTGCTTAGTGAATACCAATCTGGTTTCCTTAAAGGCTACTCCACAGTTGATAACATTTTCACCTTGAACTCAATTTCGCAGTATTTCCTTCGGCAAAAAAGAAGTTTGTACATATTTTCCGTGGACTTTAAAGCTGCTTTCGATTCGATAGACCGACAAGCATTGTTTTACAAACTGTCTCAAAAGGGACTGTCGACGAAACTTCTTTTGGTCCTGAAAAATATGTACAAAAACACTCGCTCAGCGGTTTGGGATGGGATAGATATGTCTGAATGGTTTGAGACTACATCTGGCGTCAAACAAGGTTGTCTTTTAAGTGCAGTTCTCTTTGCTATATTCATTGATGATATATCAATGTATCTACCCGCTGGAATAATTTTTGCAGGTCTAAACGTTAAGGTACTCATGTACGCAGATGACATTGTGCTTTTAGCAGAATCGCCCCAAAGTTTACAACTTATGATAAATAAGCTAGTTGATTTTTGTAGAGCCTGGAAACTAACAGTTAATCTAGAAAAATCTAAAGTAATGATAGTAAGAAATACACAATCAAAACTTAAATTGAATGAAAAGTGGTTCTTTAAAGTGAGGTCATTGAAATTGTGACTGAATACAAATACCTTGGAATACTTTTAAAATTTAATATGAAGTTAACCTCACATCTCGAAAAAAACTGATAGCATCAAAAAGTATGATTAACGCGTCATGGAAAGATGTTATGAACAGCAAAAAAGTACCAACCTCAGCTAAGTACAAGGTATTTGACGCTGTAATGCGCTCTGTTATGTGCTACGGCTGTCAAATATGGGGCTATCAGTCACACGAAGAAGTAGAAAAACTTCAACGTTATTTTCTCAAACGGCTTTTCTGCCTACCATCCAATATTCCAAACTATGTTCTAGTACTCGAAACCGGCCTTTCTGCTCTGTTTATTCATACTCTAAAACTCCACTTTGACTACATCTTGAAAGTACTGGCATATAGACCAAATAGAATTCAAATGTCAATAGCAAAGTACATCATAGATAACAAAGTGGAGTGGATAGGAGAATGGAGACAATGGGCAACGAAGTGTGGAATTGAGCTAAATTTCCAATATACTAATTTAATCATAATAAAGGAACAACTCTACTGGTTATTAAAGGCTGTCGACATCTACCAGCGGAATGAAAATTTACAAAAAATGTCATCTTCGATCAACAGAGTCATTTACCCCGATTTGAAACATGATCTCGTAAATAACTATTTTTAGTGATGAATACAGTACAAGGGAAATTTCGTTAATCTGCAAAGCAAGAAGTGAGCAACTTAATTTAAACGGCTCACCTTATAAGAGTGCATCCACTACACATTGTACCCTTTGCAATTTGAATTCAAAAGAAGATACTTTTCATTTTTTATCAATATGCCCAGTTTATAAAGAACTTAGAGTCCTCTACTTTGGCAAACCTACTCTAACTATGGAGCAAACTTTGACAATTTTAAATGGTGAAAATTGGAAAAATCTATCCAATTATCTTGAAAAATCAATCTGTTACAGAGAAATGATTATAACAGAATTTTCTTAATACTCAAATTAAAAACAGTACAATTATATATCATGTTTTTTCTAATTACTATTATATATTATTGTTGTATATTATATATTATTATATTATTATTTAAAATATCTGAAATTTTGTTTTAACTAAACTAAAAGTCTTTACATAACGCTTAATTTTTAATGAGTTCAAATACCCTTTATTTTTGTTTTAGCCAGACTAAAAGCTCTTCATTTTTGTAATCTTGAATCCAAGTTTTACTCAACTCTAATTTTGTTTTTGCCAAACTAAAAGCTGTTTATTCTTTTGCCTAAAAATTATGTATTAATTATTAAGTAATTTATTTTTGTTTTAGCTAAACTGAAAGCCCTATTTGCATCTTTATATAATTTTTGCAATTATTCATTTACATTTTGTTATTTGTTTGTTCTTCTTTGAACATAATTTGAAAACACATAGTAAATCTGGCAGACGGCATTGCCACCGCCAAAACACTTTTATCACCAAATTTATATTCCAATATATTCCAATATCATTGCCTTTTTTTCGTTTTTGAGGTGTCAATTTCCGACGACATACCGACTTAAAGTTTTAAAAATTGGAAATCGTATTCTTATTGTAGTACTGGCAGTGCGATTGTTGGTACGTAGTTCTGTTATTCCAGATATCTTGGGTTCAATTCTGTGCCAAGAGTAATTCGTTTCTTGAAAAGTGCTTTCTTAAAAAAAACAATCGATTTCGGCTTAAAACTGTAGGTCTTCTTCATCCCTGACAACATTATTCTTACTTCCTTACTTAATTGTTTACTTAAATAAGGTGGCGCTTCAGTCCGGGCGGACCTGGGCCGGCCTAAACCAACATGTGTCTCCAACCAGCTCGGTCCCTAGCTAGCTGTATCCAGTTTCGCACTCCAAATTGTTTGAAGTATTCTCCCTCCCACGTGTGCCACCTGCGTCGGGGCCTTTCTCTACTGCGCCATCCCTCGGGATTCGATTCGAAGACCTTCCGTGCTGGAGTGTTGATGTCCATTCGCTCTACATGACCTAGCTATCTAAGCCGTTGGACTTTCTGTTAACCAGGTCAGTGCAACTGTATAGCCCGTACACTTCGTCGTTACATCTTCTCCTCCATTTTCCATCTATGCAGACGGGACCAAATATCTCGTCTTTCTTTGAGAGGGTCCAGGCCTCAGCGCCATAAATGAGAACCGGAATGATGAGTGTCTTATAGATGGTGATTATAGATGCTCGAGAGAGGACTTTACTACTCAATTGCATCGATAGTCCAAAGAAGCAGAGTTATTCTTCGTTTGATTTCAGCGCTGGTGTCGTTGTCTGAGTTTATAGCGGTGCCTAGGTAGACAAAGTCCTCAACTACTTCAACGTTCAATGTCCATTTTTAATGACAGCACTAAACCCATCTTCTCCGCTTCCGTCGCAATTCTCAAAAACGCTCCACTGCCATCACGCTTTAAACTTCCAATTATGTCAATATCATCTGCGTATCCGAGTAATTGGATGGACCTTTGGAAGATTGTGCCTATAGTGTTGACGGTTGAGTTTTGCACAATTCTTTCCAGAACGATGTTGAAGAAGTCGCATGACAGTGCATCGCCTTGTCTAAAACCTTTTTTGACATCAAATACATCGGTGAGATCTTTTCCGACCTTGATAGAGCAGCGTGCATTCTCCATCGTCATTCTGCACAAACAGATAAGTTTGACAGGGATGCCAAAACCAGACATTGCTCTGTAGAGCTCTTCCCTATAGATGCTGTCATATCGTCGCCCGAGAATTGGTTTGTTCCATACGCCATTGGCACTTTTTCGAGAAAAACGCATTTAAAGGTTCGCGTACTTAGTACTCCGAAACTGTGCGATAGGATTTTATTTTTATTTTTTTAAATTGAAGTTAGTCTTATTAAGACTTCACCTACCATTTTTCAAAGTGTTTTTCCTTACGGTTAACAAGATACGTTAATCAGCACAAAAGTCTACTTTTTTGGCTTGTATCCCACCTCATACATTTTGAAAATGATTTCTTTTTCCATACACGTGGACCACACAAAAATGAATATGGCACAAACCAATTCTCATCAATAATATAATGTGAAAGGCAAGAAAGCATGTTGGATGCTAAAATTTTAAAAGAAATCGATTATATCTTTGTTTTCAATAAAGTCTTTATTAAAAAAAAAATAAAAAATAAACATTTTTCTTTAAAAATAAACAAAAAAACAAAAAAAAAATAAAGCAGTTCTACTGCTATAACAAAGTTTTCATTTACAGTACAATATTCATATTAATTCATTACTTAAAAAGATAGTACATTGTAAATACACTAATTTGGTAAAAACAAAATAAAAAAGCAGTTCTACTGCTATCACTTTTTTAGTTTCTAAATATTAAGCAAATTTTTAAGATATTGCTTATCAATTTCAGGTAAAAATGGTAACGAGTCTTTAAGGTCTTTTTTCTTTTCTTTTGAGATCGGTGTTTTAGAGGTTTGTGTTAATTTTGCACAAAGCAAATTTTTCGGTGTTGGTAGTTCACCCTTGGTGGCTGTCTTAAATAAACTTACAGTTTTGTATTTGTTTTCTTTCGCCGAGTTTTTAAATTTTATTTCAAAATCGAATTTTTTTTTCATAAAGTAATATTTTTACTTTGGAAAAAGGTACTTTGCTGAAGTCCATTTTGTTAGCCAAAATGGAATACGCCTTAAAATCTTCAGGGAGCATTTGAATAATTTTAAGTTCAACTTTGTCTGTGTTCATGCTTTTTAAAAGCTTTACTAGGTGAAGTGGACTATGAATCTCAAGGTTTTTCAAATACTTATCGATTGCCGAATGAATACAATCCACCTCCTGAATTAAGGAATGTCCCGGCTCGGAATATCTCTGGACAATCATCTCTACATCACTTGGGTTCAGGAACATTTGAATTGCGGTGGAATTGATTTTGTTCCTATTCTGCGGAACACATGAATCACTCCATAGTATGATGGATTTTAAGGTGGGGTATACTTCGATAAGCCTGTCCAAAATTTTTATTAATGCACTTGCAATGTCATTTCCTGAGCGACCACTATGAGCTTCTGTCCAAACTACGTAATAAGTAAATCTTTTTATGCCAGGTATAGCAACTACTACTGTTGCAGTTAGATTTAACATATTAAGCTTCCTCTGATAGTAAAATGCATACAATTGTCTCGGGATATCTACACAATTGTAATGGATATGGCACAAACCAATACTAAAATTTTGTTTGCGATTATTGTCCCATAAACATATCATTTCTTTAACACAAGTGCACGTAGGACAAACCAATTCTCAACATTCTTAGTATTTTTCTATCCCTTGTCACCGTAATATGCATGTGGAACAAAACAATTCTGACAAAAAACTTGACAAAATTTATATGGAAAAAATGTCCCAAACGCCAAAAAATGGTTTATGGCACAATACAATTCTAGAAAATGTTGATTTTGGTGGATATGAAACAAAATTGATGTTGGATATCTCGGGATTGAAAAGACGTAGCGCAAATCTGATCACAGATTTAGAAAGAGCATACAAATTACCATAGAATCCATTCCTAACTCAAAACCGACAAAAGTGGCGTATGGAACAAACCAATTCTCGGGCGACGATATGCTGCTTTAGAATCGATAAGGAGATGGTGGGTATCGATTTGAAGTTCATGTGTTTTTTCCAAGATCTGCCGTAGTGTGAATATTTTGTCGATAGTGGACTTTCTTGGTCTGAAGCCACACTGATAAGGACCTATCAGTTTGTTGACGAACGGCTTCAGACGTTCACATAATATGGCAGAAAGGATCTTATATGCAATGTTCAGGAGACTGATGCCTTATGTATCTTATGTATTGGGCAAACTATGCTTAGGTTCCACTCATCGGGCATGCTTTCTTCCGACTAAATGGACTAAATATTTGTTATGTTCTTATTATCCTCAACCATTAATACAAGTTGAATAACAAAAAATGTTCTATCAAACTTCCCACATTCTCTTATCCCCTAAAAATAACTAAATTCCAGTGTTCACTTGGGCGTATACGTACTATTTTTTTCTAATTATTTCATTTAACAGCATTCTTTATGGTAAAGCGGATATTAAACTGCACCTCTGTTTTTCAACTAAGTAGAAAAAAATATTAAATTTATTCTCCAAAATATTCCAAACGAATCCTGTACAAAATATTGGATAAAATTGTAATAAACCAATCGAAAAAACTGATTACTCGAAAAAGAACAATTTTTATCTAGTTGAAACTAATTATTTTTTTTAATTTAGATTTAATTAAAAGCCATTTTTATTGCATTTAATTTAATTTTAATAATCAATAAAAAAAAATTCCATATAGATTTTTGTATTGAGTCAAATTCCATACATTTCTTTATTAAATGTTAGTAATGCTTCCATGGATTTTCTAAAAAGAGCCAATTTGTGTGTCAATTTCTTATTTTGTTTTCAAAAATTTTGACTTTCTTTATAATGCACCCGCGACATTTAGCTTTGTTTCAACAGAATTTAAAGTTATTCTGAGTTATTTTTTTTTTACTTTTTTTATTAATAATAAAAAGTTACATCATAATATTTTAAGTTTCTTGTATTAAATGTAAATATAAATCCGTGATAATAAAACATAACAGAGCTTATATAAAATTAACCACCAACGTACCAACGTAACATTCTAACCAATTTTAAGATTTAAATTTAAAAAATATCCCGACACAAAAAGAAAAAACTTTTCATAAATCACTAAATTCGCTTAAAAAGATTTTCATGTCCCTGAAATAAAACTTTTTCACCCAAACAGCAATCAAAACACAAAACCCTATGTGTCCCTGTCCAATGTTCATGTCCACAATTCCGAATGGAAAAGTTAATATTTCAGAGCCCTAAGCGGATTGGGAATTTTTTATATTTTGTTTTTGTGTTTTTTGTTTCTAAATTTTATTCGTCCTGGATTTTGTATTTTTGTTTTTATTTCTAAATTAAATTGTGGGAAATGTTGTTTTGAAGGCAGCCCAAAAAAAAAAACTTTCCCCTTACACAACTTTAGCTGATTCCGAAAGTGAATGACCACTTTTAAACATTGTTCATTTGTGAGACCGAATAAAATAAAAAAGAAAAATTAAATTATATTTTTTGTTGTTTTTGTATATGTTTTTAAGTTGTGTTCTCGATCTTCTTTTCCGCTCATTTAATACGTATTCTTTTTGTTGTCCTTCGAAAATTGTTGATAATGATAACGACAATGATGACAATAATGAAGGTGATGACTTACGATATTTTTCAAACACATTAATCTACAACATCAGTGATGCTGTATACTTTACGATATTAAGGTATATGCGAAAAATGTCCTTGTCGTGGTCCTGGTCCTGATCCTGGTTCTGGGTATGGTAAGAGAATTCATGAATTATTAATGACTTTGAAGGGAGAGCACAGCCATATCCCATACCTATTCAGAAAAAGGCACAATTTTCTTCATAAATTTGCAGGATATTTCTGAATACTGAATACAAAAAAAAAGGATATATGAGCCTGTATATGTATGAGTTTATATAAGTATTCTAGGATAAGCTTCATTTATGAAAAAATATATATTACTGCATGTTGTACACAATGGGAACGATGATAAATAATTTTATTTTGTGTATAATGTATCCTATGGTAAGTAGGGACTTATGAAGACCGAACAGGGAAGTGTTGAGGCCACAATCTGAAATTAATTTAGTCATTTATCATTCTAATTGAGTTTTTGCATTGGCAACACAAAAACAAATAAACATGGTTACTGATAAAAAACAAACCAACAACAACAAAAAGAATTGATCCAATTGTTTGACATTGAGGTTGACAGTGAAAAATTAATTATTAAATGTATACGATTTCGAGTACATCATTGTTTAAATTTACCAACCCCCCTGCCCCCTCCGCACTTTCGAAGTTTTGATTGAAGTTGAATGACAATATTTACAATTCACTCGATATTAATAAAATATTACATTAAATAATTTTGTGTCAATTTCAAGTGTGTGAGTGTGTGTGTAAATATTTAGATAAACGAACAAGGATGTTTTTGCGAAGAGGACATGTTTTTAGCACACTTTGATAAATTTAACTTGATTAAGAATCGAGGGGGGCTTTTCATGTTTTTATCTTTTTTTGTTTTTTTTTTCTGAAATTTTTCAATCAGTTTTTAAAAGGTTCTATTTTATTTCTTTTGTATTTATTTTATGTTAATATATTATGATCCTTGACTTTTAATTCAGGTTGCATAAAGTCATAAAGATTTTGTAACTTTAAATTGAAATATTTTCAAAAATTGAGAGTAAAAGAATATTTTGAATGAGATAAAGAAGCGATTGGACCCTTTATTAAAAATATTCCAATTTAGAACCTGAATTCAAAGACTCATCACATACAACAGGTTATCAGTCTACTTTTTTGTATACCTTTTATATGCCAAAGACTCAGTGTGAGCAACAAGAAAAGAGGCAGAAGTTACAAAGAACGGCACTTTCTTTTTGAATTGATTTTGAATTCTTGAAAATCGCAATGACAGCAAAAGATAGAGAGTGTTAAGAAATTTCTTATTCGTGTAGTACGGCTAAAGAAACAATCTCTGTACTTCATAAAACAGCCGAAGTTGGGCTCAATGGTAAACTGATGGGCATTTCTAGATGTGCTATAGTATTTAGGTTGAACCGTCTAAGGACTGGAACACAGATGGCTATTTAATTGCAGAATAGTTTCTAAAAGTTAAGCTGACAAAGAGTGAGGCAAGAAATATTACGATGTTTGAAAGACGTAAATTCGCCAAGGATTTAACTGTCACTATTAATTTTAGTACCCGTAGCGTGATGGTTAGTGCGTTGGACTGTCATGCAAGGGGTCTTGGGTTCAATCCCTGCCTGTGCCACCTAATTTTTTCGCGGGTACTGCCTCTTGCGAGGAATTGACAAATTCTCCAAGAGAAATTCTTGTGATGAAAAGTGCTTTCTCAAACTAGCCGTTCGGATTCGGCATATAAACTGTAGGTCCCTTCCATCTCTGACAACATTACTCGCACACAGGGATGGTTGAGAGTTGTAAGTCACTAGGCCTTGGTTCTCCATGGACTGTTGCGCCACCTAATTTATTTATTTTTTTTTTATTAATTTTAAGGACCATTTGAATACTGTTCAAGAGTCTTATATAAATTAATGAAGCCCTAGCTTCAAGATAGAAGTCTTTGACATTTATATAAGATTTGTAAATTTAAGCCAGATCAAAAGGAACGACAATTTTCTTGTCTCGAAACAAGCCCAGAAGAATAAGATAGATGGAGAAGCTTTCAGAGGAGTTTTACTAGCGTTAAAAGAACACATCTTCAGAATAAGAGCGGGGAAACGATCCGGACTAGTGTACTCTACGTATGTATGTCCAAATATTTTTGGACTTTCGCCACAGTACAAATATTAAAAAATATCGGTCCTGTAGAATCGTAAATATTTTTCTGTTGTAATCGTTTTTTGTACGAGGCTGCGACACACTCGTCAGTATCCAGGGCACGGTTGCCAGTTGAAAAAAAATTGCATGACCAAAGCTGAAAATAAAAATGACCAATCGTACTAAAAAAGGACCAAAATAATTTGTGTCCGCAATGGCTTTTAACTACCCATAGATAGTTTTTGTAATCGGTCCGATTTCTTGAATTGAAAATTTTGACATTTCTCGACGTTTCAAGGTTCCTAGAGTCTAAAAAAAAAGATTTTTAGAGAGATGTCTGTGCGTGCGTGTGTTCGTACGTTCGGGAAGAATAACGTTTTTGACATCTGGTAAAATTTTGAGAAAATCGAATTAACAATTTTTTACAACAAATAAAAACCTTAAAAGAACAATAGTAAAACTTGGTAAAAATTTACTTTCGACTCAAGTATCTCTTCAAAAATTGAAAAAAATATTGGCTTTAAGCTAATTTTATTTCACAGAAAATATAGTTTCCGACATTCCGTAAATTGTGCATAAAAATCCAACAGTCAGTTTTATTCATAAAAAATTAAAATCTACAAAAAATAGTATACGCAAATTCTTCGAAAATTTGGTAAAAATTGGTTTTCTACTGAAAATCTCGTTAACGAGAACAGATATTGAAATCAAACTATTTCATCATACTCAAAATATTGTTGGTAATTTTAAATTTTTTTAGAATAATTCAACTAACAACTAGGAAATCACGAAAGCCCACAAACCTTTTAAGTAAGAAAAATCGGCAGACGGGATGGGAAGTTATCAGTGTGGGATGCACCCCAGCCTCTTTTTTTAAGATCACAATATGTAAACATTATGTCAGGAGATCTAATACTATTGCTAAATAAAATTCATATAAAATTAATTCAAACAAATGTTTTTGCAGACCAAACGCTATGGTTGTTTTTGTCATCTTGACGCTCTTTGGCCAGCATTATATTATTAATGGTACCCGAAGTCTGCCTTTCATTTTTATCAAAGTTAATTCAAAAAAATTCCGCTCAGCTGCTGCTGTGAGGAAGTAACATCAAGTTATAAACGAACTAACTTAAATTTTGAAAACAATATTCATTTAAAGCGTTTTTATGATAATTGACCTTTTCCCAAAACCAAGTGAGAAAATAATGACCAAATTTGGTCTTAAATGACCAAATTGGCATCCGTGGTCCAGGGTTCTTCCCAAAGAAAGCAAAAAATTTGGGTTCAGGGTTTTCGAGTTCTGTTTTGTAATCAACTTTATTTTTTTTTAAATTGTTATTGTTATTTTCTTTACTCCTTAAACTAAAAATTTACTACATAAACTTCAAAAATTAAAAACAGCGATGAATGCTGGTATTAAGACCTGGGGTGGAATCGCGTAAGGCGATAGTTGATTGTCACTGTTTTGATAGTCAATTTTGATCATCACCTTTTCTTTGTTCTGTGTAAAGTGATCGTTAAAACTTTATTATTTGCTGGCAGCATTTACCCAAGTTTGGGAAACTTGGTACAAATTGCAACAAGCATAAATGTCATTGTGTTTATTGTGTTGAATTTTTAATTTGCAAAGTTTTCTTTCTTTGAAAATGTAAGTATAACTATAACTATACTTAATAATAGTTATAAATTAATGAGAATGTTTGTTATATTTTGCAAAAATATATTCTTTTGTTGAATCAAATTTAATGAAAAGTAGACATAGAACGGACTGCATTTCCTTAATAACTGCAGCGTTTATTTCAGCTACAGTACTTTGGCCCATCATCGGTGCAGTTCAATCAGCCCCAACTTGTCGTTGATAACCACAACCTCCATGAAGATTTAAAGTTGCAGCCTGTTGAAGGAAAGTTGGAATATGTGTTGATCTTATTCCAACTTGATGGTAAATCGAGCAACCGCAAAACATACACAAACGTTTCTTTGTTCAATCGTTTTTTTACCATAGCAGTTTAAAAAAAAGGTGAACATTTTGGTTAAACCTAAATATCTCATGAACCAATGACGCTAGAGACTTGAATTAAATTTTATATTATATATTGTAACGTGATACAAAACAATTATATTTTTGGAAAAAAATCCAATTAACGGTTTTTTTTATAAATCAAAAAAACTGAAAAAAAAATTTGTCACCTCGAAAATTTTACGACTAAAATATGATTTTATCTCCAAAACAATTTTGTGCAATGAAGAATAATGTTTTTGACATCTGATAAAATTTTGAGAAAAATCGAATTGACAGTTTTTTTTACAAAAAATAAAAACCTAAAAAAAAATTAAAAAAGTTGGTAAAAATTGATTTTCGACTCAAATATCTTTTCAAAACTTTGAGTTATTGGCTTTAAACTACTTTTATCTTTCAAAAATATTGTTTTCAACATTCAGTAAAATTTTGAAATAAATCGAATTGACAGGTTTTTTACAAAACATTAAAATCCGAAAAAAAAATTAAAAAAGTTGGTAAAAATTGATTTTCGACTCAAATATCTTTTCAAAAATTTGAGATAACGGCTTCTGACTAATTTTAACTTATAAGAAATATTTATTTCAACATTCGATAAAATTTTGAGAAAAATCGAATTGACAGTTTTTTTTACAAAAAATAAAAACCTAAATCAAACAATACTAAAACTTGGTAAAAATTTACTTTCGACTCAAACAGCTTTTCAAAAATTACAAATATTGGCTTCAAACTTATTTTATTTCACAGAAAATATTGTTTCCGATATTCAGTAATTTTTTTTATAAAAATTCAACAGTTTTTTCATAAAAAAATAAAATCTACAAAAAATAGTACGCAAATTTGGTAAAAATTGATACATATAGACAAACTTTTAAGTAAGACAAATCGACAGACGGGATGGGAAGTTATCAGTGTGGGTCGCATCCCAGCCTCTTTTTATTTTAACCTTGATATCTTTTCACTTTTTTCACTAAATTTAAAATTTATAGTGGAGCTGAAGTTTTCTTTCTCGCAAAAAATTAATCAAAATATATGAAAGTGACATCTAAATAGCTGCCACTAACAAACCATAGCAAAAAAGTGATAGTCAGTTCGATAATCACGTTACGTGGAGCAAAATCCACAATCACCTTACGCGATTCCCCTCCTGTCCTTAACAAATGGCCAGCGGAGCACTCATCATGACGCTAGGCTTGTCCGAGGTTCTCTTAGAAATTGACCACGGAATAATCAGTTGGGATTGCGTTCTCTGTCCTTAGCAGCAGGATAGGGAATAAATGGTGGGCCCACCAATTATTCCCTATCCTGCTGCTATCGTGCCCTTAGAAGAAGTGGATGAAAGAATTGTACAACGGTACATTTCCTTCATGCCCCTCGCAGGAAACAATAGATGCTTCGCCTCACAAGACAAACTTTGTTCGTGACTTCTTCCCTATATGAAATTTTCTGTAAAAAGTCACTGTGAATTGAAAGCAGGTGAATGGCAAAACCTATACCGTATAAATTTCCTCGGGATCTTTATATGAATGTGTATGCAATATTCGTTCCTACTGCATCGGCTGGTGTTGCGTTTTATTGGTTAATGTTTGGGGTGATAGAGGTAAATTATATAAAGCTTCGTCATCCTGTCTTACAAACAACTTTGCTTTCTTAATAAAACCAAGAAAGGGCAAGAAATCCTCACCAATTTTTACGAATGTTCATTAATTCTGATTGTTTTTGAGACTTTGAAGTATTTCTAGCCATAGTTTACCTGGAATAAATTCTCTAAAGTAATAATTTCCTATATGAGAAAAAATTAAATTTCAATAAAAATAATGGTGCTGAGTCCCCTTTTCAAAAGCTGAAGTGAAGTACTTTCTCCAAATACTATACACAACTTGTGTATCACCCACAAAAAACAATAACAATCAACTCTTTTTTTTTAAAACCGAATTTAACCTTAAAAAGAAAATTAAAAAAAAAAACCGAAAACAATTTTAATATCAAAGGTCTTTTACAGCCTTTCAGGCTTCTCATCCAACAGGAAGCAGTTTAATTTGCTTCACAATCAATTTTCATCATTTGTGACCATCACTCCTCTGGTCGGTGTAAATTTTGTTTTCCTCATGAATAAATTTTCCACTAACTTGATGCTGTTGCTTCGTTCAGTATGATGGTAAAAAAGCAACGAGTGTACCATAGTGTAGCCAATTTATAAACCTACCTTTATTTTAATGCCTCAAGGCTGGCAGCAATCCAAGTAGTGTATATACTGTATAGGTCGTCCTGATGCACATCAACCACACAAAATGTCCACCTGTTTTACACGGGCACGCTTGTCTGGGCCATACATAAAGTTTGCAAAAACCTTATCCATCTTTTTGTATATACCAAAAACCAAAATATACGTATCTACATATTTTTATTCTCTGAAACCATCGCAAGTTGCAATATTATTATTTTACCTTAACCCGCGCACTTTACCTACAACCGTCGTCGTCGTGTACTACATCATCAACCAAGCTGAAAGGACACACTGAATAAAAACTTATCCTTAACTTCAGTCAGTCACTCACTCACATGCTTCAGCGCTTTTTGGTCAGTATTGTTGTTTTCAACAAAAGTAAAAAATAAATAAAACTTTATGCCATTTTAAACTTTATACCCGTACTCTTGTTCTATATTTACGGTTGAAGGGAAAGAAAAATGAACCCTTACTTGTTTTCATATGAGAAGCTCCTTCGGGTCACTTGTTTTACTTGCAAGGACATACATTTTGTAAATTGTTTTTGGTTACAAAAAATATGTAGAAATATAATCGTATACATTTCTAAGAAGAGAGATTTTTTACATTCTTATTCAGAAAATAATGTTTCTTGTGGATTAGGTATCATTGTCTAAACCATTTTTAAGATGAAGAACATTTTTAGCATAAATTATGAATTCAAATCGAGAATTAGAAAATAGCGTTTTCGTCTTAGTCAAATTCAAAATGATTCTGTTATTTTGCTGAAATTATTGAATCAGTTTATTCGACTTCTTGAAAGTTTTTTGAAGCTTTGCTTAGCATGTTGGGAAATATTCAAAATTTGCGTTTGAAAAAATTGGGCATATCGAACGCTAAAAATTAATTGTTCAAACTTTTTTAATGTTTTACATTTTTTTTTTCTAAAGATGGACATTTATGTTTTATTGTAGGTTTTTTTTAATAAAAGTTAGTACCTAAATTTTACATTAAAATTTGATAATGAAAATTTTCTTTATTATTTTTTCAAGTAGTTTTCTTTTATAATTACTTTTAAAATATTTGTCAATTTTGTTGTTTTTACCGATATTCTAACAAACAATATTTAGTTCCCACTCTCAAACAATTCAGTCGAAATGCTCGCACTTTCAGAAATGCACATCAGTTTGCCCTTGAGTTCAATTTTGAACGTTATGTCAAATACAGAGATTCTTTTTCCAACAGTACATGGAGAATGTGAAATGCGTTACCCAACTCTGTTTTTTCTCTCTCATTTTGATTTTCAAAACTTTAAGACTAATGTGCACCGGTATCTCCTTTTAATACTTTTCTGTTTTCCTATGGCTCGCACTGTGTTTAGACTTTAACAATGGTATTAATAACCCCTTCAGTGCCTTTGAATTATAAAAAAAGGTAACACAACCGTCAGGCAGGTATGTAACCCAAAAAATCTAGCATGACAGTCATACCAGAGAGAAAAAACTAAATGAGAGAACCAAATTTCCTCGTCTCCGTCTCTTCGAAACCTCTTACTCTCATTTCTTATAGCGTGTTGAATTAGTATCGGTGTATACATGTTTTCACCTCGAAGAAGAGTACACAAAAAACACCATTTCCGGGAAATGCGACATTTTTCATTTTTGTTTATTGATAGCCAAGAAGGCTATGTTTTTTAAAGTCTCATTATAATATTTGTAATTCTCATGAATTTTTTTTTAATTTT
The DNA here is from genome assembly GCA_920104205.1 of Eupeodes latifasciatus. NCBI lineage: Eukaryota > Metazoa > Arthropoda > Insecta > Diptera > Syrphidae > Eupeodes > Eupeodes latifasciatus. Next base: position 369,978,961 of record OV049924.1, read on the forward strand.
GCTAACATCTTGTCGTTTTTATATCTACAAAAATACTCCTTTAATTCAAATTAATTCTAGCAACATTTTTGTTTGTCAATAAATAACGGAAGAAGTTATACCGGTAGTTCGTGGTGAATTTGTTTTTCCCTTCTTTTTCTCTAAGTTCCAGATAGATGGCAGTAACAACCAAAACAAGAAAGGATGTGTGCAGAAAGTGTTTAACAAGGTTAAGGCTTTTTAGATTAGACTTTACTTGTATATATGAACGAGTACCTACATGTTTTTTATAAATGAATGTTATGTTTATTTCAATAGTAATACCTTAACTATTAACTTAACTACTGTATTATCTAAAATATACTGCATTGAATTATTTTACATTGAATTATAAAAGGCGGAAATAATAAAGTTCTATAGTTTACCGGGAATATTTATATAAAATATCCATATCTTCTGCAATTGCGGTATCAATCGATATTTTCTGGAACTTAGTGTTAACGTAACATTTTTTTGTCATGAATTACTTTTTCAACTTTTTTATACACCATAAAAATCAATTATAAAATTTGGCTGTGATAATAATAACTTGAATCCAGCATTTTCTATGTTTATAGTTATTCAGGTTTAGCCCTTAACTTTGATTTGCATTTATTTATGAATAGCCTAAAAAGTTTAGCAAACATCTATGAATAAGCCACAATGCACTTTCAGAAAAACTGTAGTTAGAACTTTCCCTGACAGATTTTTCCTTGTCGCTATATAACTGAAAGATAAGATATAAATAGTTAGAACTGGAAAACTTATAAAAAGATGCATAAGACTTAAATTTTGGTTGAAGAACAAATTTGTATATTCTTTTCACAAAACCACTGAACTAGCGAGAATACAAATATTTTACTTTTGTACAAAAGTACTTTTCGGCTTATGTAGTTAAGCCTTTAAAAGCAACACACTACCTTAGGGGAAAGCAATAAGAATAGCTTATCAGCTATTCACAAATCTTATGCAATGAAAATTGACAACAGAAGTAACAAGTTGACGGTCTTTTTATTTAGTGTCTAGTCTACTTAAATCACTTATTTTCAGCATTTTGGAAATGTCGTGAGTAACGTAAGGAAAATAAACAACGAGTACACACAAATAAAATAGAAATGGAAAAAATAGAGGAGTATATACAAATGTTTTCAATGTTCCATGTTTATATTCTGTAACTCTCGTTTTCAATGTTCCTGCAACTCTCGCATCGACAAAATTAAGTCGATAAACTCTGAAAATTGAAACAAATCTGAGTTTTTTTGCATCTTTCAACGGTCTGAGCGAAAATGAAACTCATAAACGCAGCTAATAATACAAATAATAGTTGTAGTGCTTTCAGAGTTTTATGTTTCTAGGTCCTAATTCTCATTGCACTGTTGAACCACCTAATTTATTTTACTTACTTAATGATTAAAACTGGCTTCAAATAACTAACTAGTATTTATCTAAATGCTTAATTTAGAATTGTTTCTAAATCTTTATTGTTCTGGCACCTAACAAGAGTAATTAATTTCATTTCATATTCGAATGATATTACTCTCAAACGAACACAATGAGAGTACCAAAAAGTTGTTCATACACAATTTTGACTTTTCTTTGAACACCTCTGAACGTCTGAACAGCTGACTACATCCGCCATTTTTCAAAGGTGGTCGCCATTTTTAAAAGGTGATGAGCAGAGAGAAAAGAGAGAAAAGTTTTTTCTCACTCGTGGTGAGTATGTGCACAAACTTGCATAAGTATTTGTTCCCCACATTTTTTTTATATGGAGTTAATACATATGCAAGTTGGTGGCCAAATCACAGCTTGTAGGCAAAAAGAGAGCAACCGTCGAAGTTGGTTCTCTCTATTAGTTCTTTCTCGATGGTCATACGCACTAACCATTACGCCACTGGTACTGCGTCTCATTACCTTGGATTTTTGAATTCTAAGTACTTTACAACTTTTCGATTTATTTCTTGAGGGAATTTTACCAAGACGCTGTAAGGGAATTAGATGAAAACCGTATATAGAGACTTGCTACCATTAGCGTTTGTTTCCAGTCCTATGAGATGAAAAATATGATTAGTTTTGATGAAATAAACAGAGTAGAGTTCTGTCCGCATGTCTTTTAAAATGCACATGAAGTACGTCTTATCTTCCTGCTTAATCTGAGCTTGTTTTTAAATGTCACTTTCACGAAACGAAATCGAATTTGAAAAAGAGGCTGGGATCCGGCCCACACTGATAACTTCCCATCCCGTCTGTCGATTTGTCTTGCTTAAAAGATTTGTAGGTTTTCGTTTTTTGTTAAAAAAGTTGTCAGTTGAATTATTCTTAAAAAAAATCAAAATTACCAACAATATTTTGCATATATAGTACCCGTGGCATGATGGTTAGTGCGTTGGACTGTCATGCGAGAGGTCTTGGGTTCAATCCCTGCCTGTGCCACCTTAATTAAAAAAAAAAAGAAGAGTTTTCACGGGTACTGCCTCTTGCGAGGAATTGACAAATTCTCCAAGAGTAATTCTTGTCATGAAAAAGTGCTTTCTCAAAATTAGCCGTTCGGATTCTGCATATAAATTGTAGGTCCCCTCCATCCCTGACAACATTACTCGCACACAGGAATGGTTGAGAGTTGTAAGTCACTAGGCCCTGGTTCTCTACGGACTGTTGCGCCACCTAATTTATTTATTTTATTTTATTTTGCATATAATAAAATAGCTTGATTTCAAAATCTATTTTTGTAAACGAGATTTTTAGTCGAAAACCAATTTTTATCAATTATTTTATGTTTTTATTTTTTGTAAGAAAATTGTCAATTCAATTTTTCTCAAAACTTTATCGAATATTAAAAACAATACTTCTTATAAGATAAAATTAGTTTGAAGCCAATATCTTATGGTTTTGAAAAGATATTTGAGCCGAAATTCAATTGTTACCAACTTTTGTTAATTTTTTTTAGGTTTTTAATTTTTTTGTAAGAAAACTGTCAATTCGATTTTTCTATAAATTTTACTGAACGTAAAATATTTTTTTAAATAATAATTTAGTTTGAAGCCAATATCTGAAAGTCTTGAAAAGATATTTGAGTCGAAAATCAATTTTTACCAACTTTTAGTATTGTTTTTTTTTAAGGTTTTTATTTTTTGAAAAAACCCTCAATTCGATTTTTCTCAAAATGTTACTGAATGTTGAGACCAATATTTTTTAAAAGATAAAATTAGTTTTAAGCCAATATCTTAATGTTTCGAAAAGATATTAAAGCCGAAAATCAATTTTTACCCACTTTTATTAATATTGTTTAGGTTTTCATTTTTTGACAAAAGACTGTCAATTTGATTTTTCTCAAAATTTTTTAGTGCACAGAACTATTTTGGAGATAAAATCACTTTTTGTATTTTTTTTGTATTGTAGAATATTTTAAAGTCAAAACCTTTATTTTGTTTTCAAAAAATCGCCAATTCGATTTTTCTAAAAATTTTAACACACAAAAACGTTAATCTTTGATTCATAAAATTATTATATAGGTAATAATATTTCTTTGTGTGCAGAATTCAAAGCGGCGGCGTTACGTTTTCAACTTAAAATTTATGTGCTGATAATTATGCATTGAAGACAATCAATTCATCGATTTTTAAATTAACAGAAACCCATTTTCCAGTACTTCTTTTCTTCTTAAATTAATTCATAATACTTTCGTTTTTCGAAATGGTTTAGCGATGCAACTTTTGTCATGCAAAATCTTTATTTTTAAAAATTTTAATGCTGTAAAATTTCCCCACATTAACTTATTTTTAAAAGTGTTTAAATATTATATGCGAAATTATATTGATGTATATTGTTTTCTTTTTTTTCAGATATCATAAAGTTGGAAATATTTAAGAACTAAGGATTATCTAGTATTTGAATAGGTGAGTTTTTTTCAAACATTTATTGGATCTCTTCAAGATATAAAAATCTACTCAAGAACTTTCTTTCACTAAAAGCAAACAAAATTTTAATAAATATGCCAAACAAAACCAAACATTATAACAGCTCTATACGTTCTAATCAAACCGATACCGACCCATTCCTACACGACGACGACGCCCGCCAAAAGTACGCCTCTTTAGTGATTAATATGAGGATGATTTCCTTTAATTAACTTGTTTATCCAACATCTTTTTGAAAAATTGCACCATTTAGAGTTTGAGGTACTTGTACTTCAAAGCATCACTCCATCAACTCATTAAATGGATTTACTTGCATCTTCTACATGTTTGTTTATTATTTATTTTTTTAATTGATATTTACATAGAAGACCCTCATTCTCTTTGAATATAATGCTTTGCTATTGTCTCGTATAGATATTCCTTTCATTGGTCTTCTAAACGAAGAAAGACCTCAAGTCATCCTCATCTTCTATGGTTGAAAAGAAAGACAGAAATGATATAGCATTCGCAGACGTGCTACTGATGATGATTCTTTTGAATAAAGGGGTATTACCATTCCGAATGCTGGCCGAAGCCGATACCACTTTCAATGCGTGATGCTGAAAAAAAAACAACAACAAAAATAAAAAGAAATTTAAATGAAGCACAATGAGCGTATAATGAACACAAGGAAATACATTTTGTGTGGCATAACAATGGATCTTTTGTATAATGGACTCAATTGAGTAATGAACAATAAGAAATCGTGCATGATTCGTATAGCCCCCAAGAACTTAACTTATTTTTTCTATTACTATAAAGACTCGGAAATTAAGTAATTATATTGATACGATCTTGCTGAAATAATTGATTACTTTAAATGCATCAACATACTCGTAGTTCATGCATGCAAATTCATTAGATTTTTTTTAAGTTCGAGGAACTTAAATAACTTGAAATTCTAGGAACTTATTTATCAAATTCCTTAGAACTGAACATCGACTGCAATTGTTTCATTTATTCAGTTATTCCTTAGGTTTTTCAATTGTCTCTTTGATTTCTGTGATTTTGTTTTTGCTGAAAATTCTGTCGAATTTAACAATCAAATTGATAGAACTTGGAGACTTCAAAGGGTCTTATCTTCCTTTAATCTTACTTACATACATTCAGACGTTTCATTGCAAGTATAAATGAGGATTTGAGTCATGTTTTAAGTTGGTCTAATAAAAACCGCATGAAATTAAATCCTGCTAAGTCTCTAGCTATGTATTGCCCTAGAGCTGAGTATGACCTTTCTGACTTACCTGCAGTAGTTCTCAATAATGAAGTCATAACCTATGTAAAGGATGTTACCTATTTAAGCTACAAAATTAATACTAATGTCAGCTGTTGTATCGCAGTATCAGATGCAATCAGAAAAATATATGGAGGATTGCGTAGTTTGAGGTCTTCTTCGGAATTGTTTTTGCCTCAAGTTAAGAAACAGCTCATTAAGTCCTTATTATTGCCTTTTTTCTCTTATAATGCTTGTATTTATCCTGCTTTAGACTGTGATTGTAAACGTAAACTTAATGTAGCATTTAATGATTGTATTAGATTTATTTATAGTGTCCCGAGACACACAAGTGTGTCTCATTTGCGGCATACTATCCTAGGAATGAATCTGGATGACTACTTGAACTTTCGCCTTATTCTGACACTTCATAAAATCATCCACAGAAGGTGCCCCAGTTACCTCAGTGAAGATTTAATTTTTTCCCAGTCACAAAGAGGCTTAAAACTTATTCTGCCGCGTTTTTATCGCAACATTGCAGAACGATCATTTTACGTTTCAGCAATTCGTCTATGGAACTTACTTCCTAACGAGTTGCAATGCACAGCCTCACCTTCAGCTTTCAGGAATAAATTATTTTTGCACTACACTAACTGACTCAATATGTTTACTTCTTTTATTATAATTTTTGTTTCTCCTCTCTTTTCTTAATGACTTATTTAAATATGTACCTTATTTCTGTAGATGACTTAATCAAATGTTTTAATTAATGTAATGTTCATTAGTAAAGGCTTAATCGCTTATTAATTTGTATCATTATTTTATATTATTTTCTCTGTTAGTAACATTAATTGTAATACAATATTATTGATGCTCTAAAAGATTTAAATCTTAATGTATCTATGTAAATCTTGTTTGAAATAAAGAAAATGAAATGAAAAATGAAATATATCGAAAATATGATCCAATCTACTTATGCAGATGTATTTCTAAAAATTGACAAGGTAAGATTGAATGGTGTAAGACACTCGTTGGAGCCAATTTTTGGCCTACTGCGATAACAAATATATCCAGAGACTTTCTTCACAGCTCAATGAAACTTATTAAACTCATAACAAAACAGGAATGGCTTTAGATGTTTATGCATATGAGATCAATTGAATCACTATCATAGAATTCCTCTAGGTTAATCCTGTGAATAAGAGATATGTCATCTGCCCGAAGAGCTTCTGCAAACATAATTTGAATGAACCCAAAGCCATTCGGTATATTTTACTGGAAACCAGTTTCCACTAGAGCTAACATACAATCTCCTTAAAGAAAGCCTAAGGCAGTTCTCTAGCAGTTCCCCTTAAATTTATTTTAAACTCTCTCTGGAAGCTGTGGGGAATTAAAAAAATTATTTCTTAACTCCGGTTTTTAAGCCAGGATCAAGAAGTGAAACAACTAATTACCACCCTTTTTGCAAGATATCATCAGCGATTCCTAAACTTTTTGAAAAAATTGTTTATAACAAATTAATTTTTCATTGAGTTGATTTATTGAATAATTTGTGTAATTATTGTGATAAATGGAAATATAGTTTTCCACTTATCACAAATTAGTTTTTATCTTAAGGGAAATAATTTCCTCTCTGCTCAATGGCTTTATTGCTTGGAGATCTACTTCAACAAATCTTACTATATTTAGTAACTACGTTATGGATTATCCCAGAGATAGCAATAATTGTGCTATCCAAATTTTAAAACTTTGGTTTTCATTTAAATTTATTAAGATGGCTTAGTTCGTATCTAACAGGATAGAGCTCAATATGTTCTTATTAATAACATTAAATCGAATTATGTGGTTGTTTCTTCTGGTATCCCCCAAGGAAGCCTTTAAGGACTCCTTTTGTTTGTGTGATTTTTATCAACGATATTCCTTAATATTTCAATAACTGCATATGCTTAGTGTTTGTTAATGATTTTAAATTTTTTCTAAACACTAAATCAGTTTTAGACTGTATTAATCTTCCAGCTTATTTGCTTGGAGTTGCAAAAACGATCTTCAACTTAATTTTTCTAAATGCCGAAGTTCTTCTTTTAGCCGAAAAACTAGCCCGATTGCATTTGATTGCCAAATTAATGTTAATATATTACCAATTATAATTATTGACACAAAGTTTACTTTAAGTAGTCACTGACGACTCGTAGCCAAAGCCAGTTGCACTTGGTTTTATTTATAGAAATTCAAAAGACTTTACTGATCCTTTCACTTCAAAAACTAAACTGAACAAGCCTATGTTTGTAAGTTCGCGATGATAAAGGAAACGTATAACTCTTCTTAACGCTATTCCAGTATGTATAATATTTTACCATACCCAGCTTTACAATTTCCCAGGATATCCCTGTGGCCTGACTTCCCGCAGATTAGAATATTGCGCAGCCATCTAAAGGGTGTCCCAAAATTAACGCAAGATTTGAATTTGCCGCCATTTGTGCAGTGAAGTGTTGGCAACCCTGAAAAAAAAGCAGTTTGACAGCTAACAGTATAGGGTTATTAAAAACGGAGCGTTACGCGATAGAACAACGTGTCTTCATTATTAAAGAATATTTCAAAAATAGTGAAAGCTTGGCGGCTGCAGTTCGAAAATTTCATACAAAATATGGTCGGAATAGTGTTTTAACTTCGTCAACTGTGAAGAGATTAATTGAAAAATTCATGGAGACTGGATCCGTTGGAGACGCCAAACACACTGGTCGTCCAAAAACAAGCCGTTCAAATGTGAATGTCAAAGCAGTGCGTGAGAGTGTTGCTGACAATCCAGGAACCTCAATTCGACGTCGTGGACAAAAATTGCAAATTTCAAGAACCTCTCTACAGCGTATACTCACCAAAGATCTGTGTCTTCATGCTTACAAAATTCAATTAACACAACAATTGAAGCCTAATGACCATGCACAGAGAAGAGAGTTCGTTGAATGGATTATTGAACATCAACAAATGGACCCTGATTTTTCGAGCAAAATCATCCTAAGCGATGAAGCACATTTTCATCTTGATGGCTTTGTCAATCGCCAAAATTGCCGCATTTGGGGTTCGGAGAACCCACATGTGATTGTCGAAAAATAAATGCATCCCCAACGCGTGACTGTATGGTGTGGATTTTGGGCTGGAGGCATAATTGGGCCATATTTTTTTGAAAATGATGCTAGTCAAGCAGTGACTGTTACTGGTGCTCGATATCGCGACATGATTACACAGTTCTTTCTGCCAAAATTGGATGATATTGATGTGTCCAATATGTGGTTTCAACAAGACGGTGCCACATGTCATACAGCCCGTGAAACAATTCAATTACTGCATGAGACATTTCCAGGTCGTGTACTCTCTCGTTTCGGTGATCAAAATTGGCCTCCTAGATCGTGTGATTTAACACCATTAGACTTCTTTTTATGGGGTTATTTGAAATCACAAGTCTATGTCAACAAGCCCACAACCACCCGTGCATTAAAGGTGGAGATTCAACGCTGCATCAACGAAATTCAGCCACATTTATGCAGAATGGTCATGGAAAATTTCAACAAAAGAGTGCGCATGTGCATGCAAAGCCGTGGAGGCCATTTGTCCGATGTGTTATTCCATACATAACCCTATCCTATGTACTTTACGAGTCAATAAAAATATAACTATCAAAAGACTAAACACGGCGTTTTCTATTTAATTCAAATCTTGCGTTAATTTTGGGACACCCTTTACATACGAATCGATTGACAGTACGCCTCCCAAATTAGTTCATTTAAGAAACTTAACTATTTCCGTATCTTCTATTTGGCAATTTCGAAGGCTTCCGTCATATGGTCAGCTAACTTTTCTTACTCTCCAAACCCAAGATACTGAGTTACCTATTCATCTGACAGTAGCCAGTAAGAAGACCTTTTATTAATCTTTGATTATTCCTACTTAGAATGATACCAGCTTAAAATGGTTTTATAAATTTTAGTGTCCACGTAGTAGATTAGTCGGTCTTAGCTTGGAGAGTTAATTTCAAGGGTTTTACCCTTTAACCAAATGCGAGGGATCTGATCTTGTTTTGATCCCATTTTTTTTAAAAGCGAGGGATCTAATCTTGTTTTGATCCAGTTAAGGATGATGTTGTTTCCTTAGGAGCTTAGTCCGTTTTATGTGTTTTTAATCGTTTCTGTAGTGTTTTCCGTATTTGTATTTTCCTATGGAATTCACTTCTGCATGGAAAATGATAGTAGACTGTCCCAAGAGAGTTTGGTTTTAACCTAAAAGACTTCTCGAAAAATTCCTTCTGATGTTCTCGACCTTTCAGCGTTCCTCTCTCTGGTTTTTTAGTTGCGTTTGTGTGTGCTGTTTTTAGAAATTAACATCTCCTAAAAGTTTCTCTCGAAGTTTTATTTTTTGTTCATAACATCTCTTGGAATTTCTATAGAAGGTTGATTTCTGAGGATGTGCGAATGAGACTATAAATTAATCAGAGAAATCGCAGATATCAGATGTTCAGATATATTATGTTTTTTTTCAGAACGGGGCATTACTTCTTTTATCGCCAAAAGTTTGTTTGCCTGTTATATTATATGATGGTAAGAAAATTCTGTACTCACCTCCAAATCGAACTCCTTTCCAGGAATTTTTTATCTTATTTAAGTGGCAAAGCATGAAATAGCTATATCTCCACCCAAAAACAATGAGTGGTAGCACCTTTAAGTTGTTGTTGTTGTTCAAACATTCAATGGAATTCTTTATCTTCCCAGAGACAAAAGTATTTTAGCTTATGTCGACAAAATTTTGTACCAAATTTTAGTTCTCTACCAATTTTGTTATATTTTTGAAATAATTATTAGCAATAAAAAAAAACCAAAAAAAAAAGCTTTCCAATACATTTTTCTATCCAAGATCAATTCTTTAATGCATTTTGGTACAAACGTTTATAAATGCAAAATAATATAAATAAACATAACATAAAAGAAACCCTTAAATTGACTACAATTGCATATTGTCAAGGTTGTCCTAAAAAAAGAATTAAATACTCATTACAAAATTCCCCCATAGCTTTTAAAAGCTGTGGTCATACCAACAGCTTATGTCCATCACCCTAACAATCATTTGAGGTCTTCATCTTAATAAATTTTGTTTTAATTCTCCTTAACCTTATAATTTATAAACGTTTTTTTCTTCATTTTCAAATTAAACATTAAAGTTGACGAAATTAAAAACAAACAATCATTAAACAAGCTTCATCATTTTGGTGGAAGTATTATAATGGAGTTTTGGGGTCAAAAGTGTGTAACTGCGCCATCATTATGACATCCAACCGCATATCCTTTTTTCCAGATTTTTGTTTTTATTTCCCTTTTCTGTCATTGGTTTATTTGTGAGTACAACCACTCCACCAACACCAACCAACAAAAAAAAAGGACACTTAAATAAAATTGTTTATATTTTTAATAACATTTTGAACTCATTACCAACTCCTTATAGCCGCACTCTTAATGTAGGATAATTAAAAATTCGACCCAAAAATAAAAAAAATAAACTGGGAAACGGAAATGAAACCACAAAGAAAGAGCAAAAGACGACTGTTTTATATTTTAATGTACAATGTTAATGAACAGAGTGTTATGGAATGGAAAAAAGGGAAGAGAGAGAAAGAGGTGGAAAAGACAAACAGGATGAAAAAACAGTAATAAAACAGAAAATGAAATGAAATAAAATAATAAGTAGCAAGGATAAAACTTTACAAAAATAATAAAAAATGAAAAAAGGATAAAAACCAGGCCAGCAAATCACAAGTGACATTGTTAAGCTCTGTTACATGATGTTATCAAGGGTTTACATGGCTGTAGGCACACTTTCTTTTTTTTTGTTTGCTTTTTGTTACATATTTTTGTTTTGTTCTTTTGCTCTTCTTTTGTTCATATATACCATACTTCAATGTGATTCTGGTGTGTTACATACTATATCCTTGTATCCTTCTATATCCTTGTTTTATGTCAATTGGAATAGAATAAGTATTTATAATGCATTGTAAATTATGTTTTTTCTGTGTTTTGTCCTTAAGGGACCATGGAAAGTAAAGTGTTTAGGAAAAAAAAAACAAACCCAAGAAGTCCAAGAGCTTAAAAAGTTTTCTGAGCAAAAAATGGATGTTCATTTCTGAATTACTTGAAATTGATCTTTGTTTTCGATGTCAAATTAAATAAGGGTAAAGAACTCTTAACACACATCAGCAGATTAGAGTTTTAAAATCTGAAAAGATAAACATTTTGAACTTAGTTCACAAATTAAATATAGGAATTTCGAAAGTAGTTATTATTGAATTTCGGGATTTGAGATATTGACAATCTAAAGCGATGGAATTTGGACTCATGACGGTACAGTTTGATAGCACAATTGTTATACAACTTTCATCTCTAGTCGTTTCTTCTAAAACTTAAAGGCGTGTTTTTGGAAAAATTATTACAGGTTTCACACTGTTTTCTTTTGATAGGTTTTCTTACTGGCCATATCATTGTGCTTTTCTTATAGGTTTTGATGGCATCAATTCAAATTGGTCCTCAAAATGAATGTATTACATTCACATGTAATACATAAACAAGGCTTTTGAAATAGCTTTTTTTCAATAAAATCCATGCTGGTTTTCCAATTCTTTAATCCCTTTTTCAATATTCACTTGAAATATTTATATTATTCCATATAATATTCGAAAAATCTTCATAAAATGCTAGATTTCACCTGCCTTACAAAGTTTTCAACTGAAAAAGGCAAAACGGTTTGAAAGCAAGTTTTGTTTTAGCTACCAAGCTTTTGTCTTAACAATTCTGTTATAAAGGGTGTCCCAAAATTAACGCAAGATTTGAATTAGATAGAAAACGCCGTTTTTAGTCTTTCGATAGTTATATTTTTATTGACTCGTAAAGTACATAGGATAGGGTTATGTATGGAATAACACATGGGACAAATGGCCTTCACGGCTTTGCATGCACATGCGTACTCTTTTGTTGAAATTTTCCATGACCATTCTGCATAAATGTGGCTGAATTTCGTTGATGCAGCGTTGAATCTCCTCCTTTAATGCACGGGTGGTTGTGGGCTTGTTGACATAGACTTGTGATTTCAAATAACCCCATAAAAAGAAGTCTAATGGTGTTAAATCACACGATCTAGGAGGCCAATTTTGATCACCGAAACGAGAGAGTACACGACCTGGAAATGTCTCATGCAGTAATCGAATTGTTTCACGGGCTGTATGACATGTGGCACCGTCTTGTTGAAATCACATATTGGACACATCAATATCATCCAATTTTGGCAGAAAGAACTGTGTAATCATGTCGCGATATTGAGCACCAGTAACAGTCACTGCTTGACCAGCATCATTTTCAAAACAATATCGCCCAATTATGCCTCCAGCCCAAAATCCACACCATACAGTCACGCGTTGTGGATGCATTTGTTTTTCGACAATCACATGTGGGTTCTCCGAACCCCAAATGCAGCAATTTTGGCGATTGACAAAGCCATCAAGATGAAAATGTGCTTCATCGCTTAGGATGATTTTGCTCGAAAAATCAGGGTCCATTTGTTGATGTTCAATAATCCATTCAACGAACTCTCTTCTCTGTGCATGGTCATTAGGCTTCAATTGTTGTGTTAATTGAATTTTGTAAGCATGAAGACACAGATCTTTGGTGAGTATACGCTGTAGAGAGGTTCTTGAAATTTGCAATTCTTGTCCACGACGTCGAATTGAGGTTCCTGGATTGTCAGCAACACTCTCACGCACTGCTTTGACATTCACATTTGAACGGCTTGTTTTTGGACGACCAGTGTGTTTGGCGTCTCCAACGGATCCAGTCTCCATGAATTTTTCAATTAATCTCTTCACAGTTGACGAAGTTAAAACACTATTCCGACCATATTTTATATGAAATTTTCGAACTGCAGCCGCCAAGCTTTCACTATTTTTGAAATATTCTTTAATAATGAAGACACGTTGTTCTCTCGTGTAACGCTCCATTTTTAATAACCCTATACTGTTAGCTGTCAAATTGCTTTTTTTTCAGGGTTGCCAACACTTCACTACACTTCACTGCACAAATGGCGGCAAATTCAAATCTTGCGTTAATTTTGGGACACCCTTTATTAAGGTATTGAAATATAAGTAAAAATATAGAAATTATCTTAAAAACGGTTATTTTTAAAACTTGAGCAAATAGTTAAAATTAAAGCTTATTTGAAATCAGCTATAAAAATAAACTCCAAAATATATTATTCGGTGTTCCCTCCCAACTCCTATGGATCTTAGTCTATTAAGTCATCGTTATGTTTAAATGTTGTGAGGTAAGGGCATTAGCTTATGCTGATGATTTGATTATGCTGTCTCGAAAAATTCATCACCGTGCTTCGGAACTGGGCCACGAGCAGTGGACTAGGAGTTAATCAGAGCAAAACTGAATTTGTTGTCTTTGCTCTACCCCGACTGAATGGTCAGATTCTGTCCTTATCTTCCAGTGCTTATCATCTTTAGTAAAAAGTGGGGCAAATGATTTTGTGGACGTGTACAGTCGTTGTGTAACATATTTTGTACAGAGGCCTTTCAATCCTGCCCAACAGGCGATTTAAATGTTTTTCTGTACCTTTGCCATTACACCTATACACATTAAATATTTAGTATCGTGCAGCGCGCTAAGCCTTAAAGAATTAAACTGTTGGTTTTGCAGACCCTATGGGGAAGGAAACACTAATAACTTGATTCCACCGGATATTTTTGCAACAGACACCGACTACTACACCTCTGCCTTGAACCTTAGAAAAGATTTTAAAGTTGTCTTTCTTGTCAGAAAGGATGGCATGGTTACGAAAGACTTTGATACCACTATCTTTACTGACGTGTCAAAGAATTAGTGTCGGGAATTTTTTCCGAGTCCTCGAATGTTCTAAGTCTTTTCAGATATCTGATTCTGAAAGTGTTTCTAAAGCTGAATTACCAGCAATTAGAGAATTATGCAAAATACTCAAATAGTATCTAAATCAAAATAGAATCACGGCTCTCTGCACTGACAGCCAGGCCACTGTTATGGCTATTAATTCGACTACAACATCTTTTATACTGGTCCAACAATATTGGTATGAACTATACAGCCTAATCATCAACCTCAGTGTCACTGTTATTTAGGTGTCAGGTCATAGTGGCATTAATGGATATGAAAGGGTTGATGAATTAGCCCGACAAAGATCGGTCCTTTATGACTTACTTCCGGAAATAATAAGTATTCCTCTTGGAGCTATGAGCAGATGTTTTTTTTTCTCAATTTTTCTGACAGAATCTAACCGCAAGTTCAGCAGCCTAAAGGACTGTACTACATCCAGGAAGATATGGCATATACCTATAACAAAAACCTAAAGATCTTTTATGCCGACCCAAGGTCTTTGCTATATGCATCGGACCTGCCCTGGCCAGTTCTAGAATAATAACGTTCGGAAGGGTATTAATGATCTTAACAAACTTTCCGATATAAAAATCAAGACCTGATTTCCTTTTCGAACGCAAGGAAATGGCTCTTGCGTCCGTTACTATTACTCTTTCTTAGTCCACTAACGAGTCTAGGGAGTTAATGGTGTCAAAACTCTCTAACGCTAGTTGGGTCATGCAAGAAGGCCTGCTTGCGAATGTCATATTAATTTACCAGAAATGTTGCAAACACAAAATTTATCTTTTGACGTGTCCTACAAAATATCACGAGAATTACTGACATTCTGTGCTAATATTATAAATGGGAAAATCAGATTGTTTGTTTGTTTGCTTGTTTGTGCGTCCTTTACGTCGCGATGGAGCAATATAGTGTCATGATTTGTTGCGTGGAGTTAGTTACACGGCTGGAGAGTGTTTTAATCCTTTTTTAACCGCGCTGAAATATCTTATCGCCAGCTCATTTGAGCAGATCGGTAACACTTACAAATTCGATATTCCATATATTACTTCTTTTTAGAACACTAATAAGAAGCATACCATTAGGTGCTTGCTTTAGAATCTATCATAGTTGCCTATCATTTGGCGGAAGATTTTAGTTATTTAGTCCAGAGTAATTCATAACTGATTGCTAGTGTTTACCCTGATTAACAAAATAACATAAATGTCAATACATTTTTTTTAAAAGAGCTATTCTAGCATTAAAAAACGATGTTAGTTTGAAAATAAATTCAAAAATATTGGATGAAGTAGCAGGAGATATTAAGAAGCATTCGTCAAATACTTGATAAATGACTGCCAATTTAATAAATCAAGCTTTAAAAATAAGTCTTCTGTTAGAGTTCGAAAGTCCCAATTGAAGAAATTAAGGATTTAACATAGTATGTCTATTTTGTTATATGCTTTATGAATTATGGGCAGATCCTTAAACTTAATATCATAAGCATCTTTCTATCATACAATTGACTACTCGCATCCTTTTTTTTAAATTCATTTAAAATACTAATTTTCCACACATTGCAGAAATCACTCAATCGTTAAATTGCACATGAAAACCCCACAAGACTTTAATAATACATATAAGTCGATAAACTTACAAAAGCAATCGCATTGTTATATCTCTCCCCCCTCCCACATCTTTCACAAACCAGCAGCCCCATCATATCCAACCCTAAGGGTTATACGTGTTTTTTTTTTTTTGGTATTTTGTTGCTTCTCGAAAACCCTTAACATTTCACATTTAATGCGGGAGAAGAGGGGAAGGGAAAGAAAACACAACCAACGAAGCAACAATAGCAAATAATATGAGCAACTGTTCTCAATAAACTCTGCCTTAGGTCAGTTCAATTTCAGAAGGAACTTATTTAGAGAGAACGAAGGAACACACAAAAACAAAATCAACAAAACAAGAACCATCAGGTGGAGGGGGGTAAGAAGAGAAAAGAGGGTAGGATAAGTGGTTACTAAAATGAAAGTCCGAAAATTCGTAGAAACATTAACCATCACTTAGTTTCACGAGAAGCAATTTTGCTACACGATTTGTGTAACTTCAATGCCCTACCCTGCCTATCCTTGCCCAGCCCTCCCCATCCCAACTCTCCCCTCCCCAAACCATCCCTCCCTCTCTCTCATCACTTTTATACTAGACAATAACATGCCATTTGGCCATTCTTAATGTCTTAATTTGTTTTATGCTGCCCTGCCTTTAGTGATGTAGGCCCAAGTTTTATGTGTCGGTCGGTCGTAAACCTTTAGTGGCGTTAGCTGGTGGTTGTTGTTCTATCATCCCCCATACTCTTCTCTTCGAGAGTACCTTCCTACACATCACACATGTAGGGCTATAAATTTACGCTCAATTTGTGTTTCAATGCCTTGTAGCAATCAGCAGGGTTAACAAACCTGCAACTTGGTCGTTAAAACGTTGTTATAATAAAAGTTCTAAAGGCGGCAGAGGGGATGGCGGCTCGAAGCGATGACTTTGTCGTGCCAAACATTTAATTTCTCAATCAGTTAGGTATTTGCCCCGCGTGCGAAATGCACCAAAATGTATGCAACACACAATACTTACCCCGTTTCTAACTCCATCTCCATTTTTACAGCAGCTTTCTGTCGGAATGACACCGTTCGTGTTGTTTTTGTTTTTAATTTTTGCGCAAATTGAAGGGTGGCAAAGCGAGTCCTAAAAGATTTGTATACCTTGATATGAATTTATGAGTGTAAATGCAAATTAGAGTTGCGTTTGGTGTGCCTACAGCTATAAAGAGCTCCTGATGCAAAAAGCTCCTGATGATGGAAGCAAGCACAAATGGCGCCCGGGTAGGGCGCGGATCATGATGTATGTGTATATAATTGAATAGTGTAGCTCCGTTAGTGAGGCGTCATGGCGGTGGTGCATGCCTTAAGGGTATGGCATTGATTTGTCATGTGTATCGTAGCGAAAATTCCATCAGGATATAAACGAGGCACACAGCAGAGCTATGTTTATGAGACGGGAGGAGTGGGGTGTGGCAGTAGTAGGTAGTGGCAGGGGCATCGGCATGGTAATGCCATTTTCACAGAACCGCATATGCGGGTTGAAATAATTAAGTCTAATCGGTTTTTAATTGCTGCTTGCAGAGCTGTCGCCGGGAACAACGAACAGGATAGAACCACCGAACGAATGAAAGGTCCTCGTCGCTCCGTTGGCGTTGAATCGAGTCGTTTTCGTTTGGAAGGATTTCGTGCAATTTGTCCGCTCGTTTGTCCATACAGGCGGCAACGGATGACACTCCTATTTTAAACAAAGATGAATGAGGGTGCGACGACGTGCCACACTGTTTTGCCTTGTTATTGTTGTTGCTATTTTGTGTACAATATTTTTATATATTTTGTACCAGTCCAATCCTCCTTAATTTTCTCTGTGTTTTGCTTGGCTCGAAGAACCAATAGGTGTCAAACAATGCAACATACATCAACAGCAACAGCAGCAGCCGTTATAGCATTTATTTTGCTGCTGCAGTGTTTTAAAATTTTTCATGGAGCATACTATTAATTACGTTTTTATTTGAAAACGGATTTAAGGACTTTGATGGTTGGTATTGCAGTATTCAAAAAATAAAATGCTGTGTAATTTTTGGCAAACTGATGATGACAATAATTGTGGTGGTGTGAAAAAAAAAACTTCTCGACGAGAAATAATCGATTTATGCTGAATCAGAATACGGATGGGATTTTGAATATAAACTGAAGCCGGGTCAATTTGGATTTAAATAAATTAATTTTAATTAAAAATGACACTGTTCATAGATTAAGCTATGTATATTCTGAAGTATATGAATATGACAAATTATTTAAGTTAAATGGTTAAAAGTTAAGGCTAAATAAAAGGAATTAAAGCTAAAAGAGAGAAATTAAGGAGTCAAAAGATCACAGTCAATTGACTCAAATTTAAAGTGGAAATGGTAAAGTTTTGGACTTGCAGGCAATAGTCACATCATGTACATTTGAAACGAGTACTTCTTAATTTAAAAGTCAAATAAATTCTTACTTCTTTAATATCGCTGCGGACTTCCTCGTCCTATCGTCAAAAAGTCTACACTTTATCTTATTGCAGACTTTTATTATGTTTTGACATTATACTGTTTATAAAAATAATTACCACGTTATAGCTTAAAATTCCAATGGATTAAGTAAGGATTAAAAATACGACTTATCGCATAATAAAATTCAAACACTTTGTACCATAACTATAAGCCACCATTAAATTAAATTAAAGACGACCAAAACAACTGAAGGTGTTCCACTTTATGTGTATTACCAGAATAAATTTTTATAAGCTTTTAGTCACACAATGTAACAGTACCTAAGTCATAAAGTATACACACACACAATCAAAACAAAAAAAAAACAAACACAGAGAAAGTTATTAATGCAAAGGATTTACCATACATAACATTAAACGAATCCTTTTTTATTGTGAACTTTAACCAAATGAAGTAGGTACCACCTAACATACATACTCGTATATGTATGTGGCACATATGCTGTGCGTGCCTTTAAGACTATATTACCATTGCGTGTCACATCAATGTCATTTACCACCCATGTTGTGTGTGTGTGTGTGTGCTTTAGAGAACTCATTGGATATTATGATGTAATGAATTAATTTTAAGTACGGTATTATTATGATGATGTGGCTGGTTTAACATAAGAAATAATAATAACATTTAAAGAAATTAATATAAATAATACAATATTTGCTTATATTAAATAACATTTAACGACCCAGAAAGTTTAATCAATTTAATCTCAAATATTATTTATTTTTACTTGCAAACAGGAAGGCGTGGGACAGTTTTGAATTCTGAAATCTCAAACATAGTTAAACATTTTTGATATAGCACTCAATTTCTGGGTCCCCTCTACTTCAAACATTTCCAGAAAAATAAATGGGATTTAACATGTTTAACAAGTTGTTATGCCTAGAAAGCAAATAGATTCTCTTAAAATTTAAAGCAAATAATATCAGGCTTCATAAAAACTATTTTATAACGGTCCCGAAAATAACTAATCAGTAAGATTTTGAATATTCGATATTTCGGTCAAATATTTTGTGCAACAGACTTCTCTGTCTAGCTCGTTCCCTAGCTAAATGTCTCCAGTTGCACACTCTAAGTTAAATAAGGTCAGGTTCCACTTTTAAGCGCCATCTAATCCGATATCCAGCGGGCATGAATTCGAAGACTTTCTAGGCCGGACCATTGATTTCGATGCTATCTGCATGACCCAGCTATCACAGTCGTTGGGCTTTTATCCTTCTGGCTAAGTCTACGTCGCTGTACAGCCCGTACAGCTCGTCATTCCATCTTCTCCTCCACTCCCCTTCGATGAATACGGGACCGTAGATCACGCGAAGAACTTTTCTCTCGAAATGACCCAAGGTGATTTTATTCGCTTTTGTTATAGTACAAGATTCTGCACCGTAAAGCAGAACGGGGATGATGGAGGGTCTAATGTAGCGACGATTTGGTCGCTCGAGAGAAGGCTTGACTACTCGTTTTTTTTAGCCCAAAGAAACACCGGTAGCAAGAGTAATTCTCCGTTTGATCTCAAAGCTGGTATTCTGTATTGCATTCATAGCGGAGCCTAGGTACACAAAGTCTTTAACTACCTCAAAGTTACGTCTGACAATGGTGACGTTTTGAACAAGACGTCGCACGGAAAGAATTCTTAGATCAGATCAAGAAAAATAAGCTACAAATCACGAAAAATGAATCCAGTTTTGGACCTTGGCTTCGAAATAAGTAAATTGCTACTTGTTGTTTGCAATTTCATAAAATGAGCAAAATGAAGATATTGACACTCAAAAATCATATTTCACTACATTTGAGTAGCAATAATTCGACCGAGGAAATCAAATATTTAAATACCTACACACACAAGTGGCAAATTTCAACCCTTGTTTTCTTAGACTGCGACAATATACATTAGTTTGCAAATGACAACTAATGTTTTGCTACTCCTTTTTTTTAAATTGCAACTTTTGAGTTGTAATTTGAAACAGGTTATTCTGCAGTTTGCAAATGACAGTCACAGTTTTGATACTTAGTTATCTTTAAATTGCAACTTTTGAGTCGTAATTTGAAACAGTTTATGCAGCAATTTGTAGCTTTTAAAGATTAATTTACTTTCCATTTTCAAGCAATCATGTAGAGATTCTAGTACAATTTTTTGCAAAATCAACAATCTTCATTAGTAATTTACAACATAAACTTATTCTAATAAATATGATTTAAAATCATGAAAAATATAAACCAGCATAAGTGTTCATATATGCGTTTCGCCCCGATGCAATGGTTGGGCTCATCAGAAGATTACCAATGACCATAACACCTTGTCTTGACGCATACTTTCCCGAATAAATCGAGACTCCATATAATCCGAGCTGCATAGAGCAATTGCGAATTATACAGTTGCTACAAGTCTTCAAAGAAGACAAACTGTATTAAGTATTTATATTGTGATTATATTTTATTGATTTGAGAATTGAGAATGCTTAAATCACCGCATACATTTCGCAAAACAAGATTCATGAGTAGTCAAATTAAATTATTCCCCTAAAGTAGTAGATTGCGACTCAAAAGTTGCAATTTACCATATAAATATTTTTAAATTATTACCCTGAAAATAGTAGATTAAGACTAAAGGAATTGTAATTTACTGTTTAGCTTTTTTCTTAAATCAGCAAATAGGTATTTCGTAAATTACAATATTGCAGCTTGAATATTTATAATATGATTATATTTTATTGATTTTAGAATTGAGAATGCTTAAATCACCGCATACATTTCGCAAAACAAGATTAATGAGTAGTCAAATTAAATTATTCCCCTAAAATAGTAGATTGCGACTCAAAAGTTGCAATTTACTTTCATTTCAACAAGCTCGAATTATAACTTTTGATAATAATTACCAAATTATAAAATTTTGTATTTTACGAAGATTTGAATGCTAAATTACAACTTTCTCATTCATTTTATAATAAAATCGTCTTGATTTACTAAAAAAAGGGTTTTCGTAAATTGCAACCTAAAATTTAGCAATTAGTGATTTTTCAATTCTCTCCGTGCGGTGTTGTAGGTCCTTTCTTGGTGACAGCATGTACTTTGTTTTACCCTCATTAACCGTTCAAACCATTTTTGGCACCTCTGCCTCAATACTCACAAAAGTCACATTGACATCGCGGTGAGTTCTTCCGATTATGTCAATGTCATCAGCATACCTATGCTAGTAATTGGACAGACTTTTAAAAGATAGTGCATCTAGTGTTGACGTGAGAGCTCTGTACTATTCTTTCAAGGATCATGTTAAAAAAATCGCATGACAGCAAATCACCTTGTCTAAAGCCTTTTTTGACATCGAAAGGTTCTGTTAAGTTGTTTCCAACCTTTATGGAGTACCGCGAATTCTCCATAGTCATCCTGCACAAACGGACGAGTTGGGCAGGTAAGCCAAGACTAGACATGGCTCCATATAGCCCGTCCCTGTAGATGCTGTCATATGCGGCCTTGAAATCGATTAAAAAATGGTGAGTGTCAATTTGATGTTTTTGGGTTTTTTTCCCAGGATCTGTCATAATGTGAATATCTGCGGACTTTCCTGGTCTAAAACCACACTAATAAGGTGCAGGTTGTTGACGATGGGTTTTTAACTTTTAAATATAGCGACAGCGAGGATTTTGTAAGCGATATTTAGAAGGCTGATTTCTCTACAGTTGATGAAGTTGGAGGGTCTACTTTTCTCAGTATGGGGCAAACAATACTGAGGTTCCATTTAGCAAGCATGCTTTCTTCCGACTTTATTTTACAAATAAGTTAGTGCATGTTTCTAACTAAATTATATCCAGCTGCTTTCAAGTGCTCGGCATCCCAGTTATCTGCTCCTGCGGCTTTGTTAGACTTGAGCTTAGATATGGCAATCTTTACTTCGTCTAAGTAGGGAAGACGGGATTGTTGGCTTTCTTCGTCTATATTGAATGGATCAACCTGCTTGACAGTGGAATTCGGTTCGCAGAAGAGGTCCTTATATATTCTTATGTATGATGCATGATGTTCCTATTCGTCTTTGCAGCCTTCGGTTCAAAGTTTATGCACTTCTGAATTTAGTTTCATCTGCTTCAGACACTTTAGAACTTTATTTCTCCTCCTGAACCTCTCAACATCGTCGACCGCACGCTTCTCATGCTCTGTCTTTATTTTTGTGAGATGTCGGTGTTTCTACCTCCTCTTCTTCTCATAGAGCTCGTGAGCAGCTCTCATCATTCTAAACAGCGCCGCTTTGCGTACCTGTTGTCTGGCTGCATTCATCTTCAACCAGGTGTTTCTTGTTGGTGGCTGTTTGCAATCCAGCACGTGAGAGGCGGCTATTTTGATTGCATCTTGGCAATTTTGCCACTGGTTCTCAATAAATTGTGTTGGCGGCAGAGAACTTCGAAAGAAGTTACCTGTGATTCGTTGGAGAAGGATTTCGCGATTTCTTATGCGATTGTAGCCTTTTGACGTTGTATCTTTTCTCATCATCTCCCTGTCTGGAAACCTGAAATCCTAAATTGGCTAAAACGAGGTTGTGGTCCGAGGCGATGTTAGCTCCTCGGAAAGTTTGTTTATCAATGGTGCTGCAAACTTGTCCAACATCGATCGAAATTTGGTCAATCTGGCTGATGGTAGATTAATCCGAAGAATTCCTAGTTCCTTTGTGGATGTTGAAGTATGGAACACGAGTACTGGCTACCTATAGCTGACCTATAGCCCCCAGCAAAATTTAAGAGCCTTAATTCGTTATTGGAAGTGTTGTGTTGTTTTTTCCGATTATTATACCAATACCAAAGATGTCTTCCCTTCCAATCTCCCAAGACAATTTTATTATAATTGCAAGGGCAATGCTTTGTCCAAGAGCTGGATAAAAGAAAAGTTGCCTTAGCGGAAACACCTCTCTCCCCTCTTTTGCTTCCCCAACAATTTTCCACAATTTGTTGTTGCTAGAACCCATTCCCCAGTTGAGGATATAGACACCCCATGTTTTCAAATAATTTCATTATTTTAAAGTATAAGTGTAAACTGAAAGTGCAACTGAAAGCTTATAACATCTTCTTTGCCCCACCATAACACGGTCTAACTAATGATGTTGATTTTGGGTCCTTTAACTTTAAAAAAATGTTCAAAAAATCTTGTTTTCTCTCACAAAACAACATATATTTTTTATTTAAAACAATACAGATTTGTATTAAATTAAATAAAATTCAAAGTAATAACTATTCTTATTTTGTAACTTTAGTTACAATACATAATTCAAGTTTTATTGAATTTTGCACACTCCAGCGAAAATGTTGAGTCAAGTCTTAGAGTTTTAATATTTTTTCGAGATAGAGAGTTACATACATACAAATATAAAAGCTTGAAAATAATTGGGTGCCATGAAATCGTTTTCAATTTTTCGGTGTCTTATTGTATATTTTTCGGTTCATATTTGTCATAAGTAAATGTACACAAAAACATACATAATGTGAAATAAAGTTCAATTTGTATCGAATTGTAATAACCAAAAAAAAAAAAAAAAAAAACAATAATAATAATTGTGTGTGGAGTAATATATCCCAAGATAAATTCATATTGTTGGCCAGGATCAGGATATGTTAAGGTTTATTTTTTCCTCTAGCATTGAATTAATTTCCAATATACTTTATTATTGGAGATATTACCTTACATGTACGTATTTGTATGTATGTAATTTTGTTTGTATTTTTCGCCTATGACGATGGAGAAAATTGATAATTTATGAATTTGATTGCTTTCAATGTTTGGTTTTGATTTCGACACAAGAAACATTTTATTACTTTTATTATTACTTTATTTCCAGGCTTATGAATATATGTTTTATATAATCTTAATAAAAATTCGTACATAGACGTATGAAAATAAAAATTGCTTTTATTCGATTTCATATTTTGTTTGCCACACATAAAATAAATACTTTTCTTTTAAAGGTTAGAATTATTCTTAATATAGTATTTCATTAGTATTTCTTGGAAGTTCAGAGAAAAAGCTCAGATTAATAAAAAGAAAGAAAGAAAATAAACAGAAATGGACCAAGGTGACTCCCTTGAGGTACACCAAAATTGATTTTAAATTTACATGAAGGGTTACTCCTGAACATGTTAACGAAACGGTTATTAAGTCCAATTTTACTTACTTTTTTAAGAAGAATTTCATGACAAATCCCTTGTTAAAGTACTCGTATGTAAAGATGCAATCGGCTTGAGAGTGTTTTTTGAATGTATGCAAACAAAAAGTAGAGAATTGTAATAAAATAGTAATTGTAGAATTTTTTTTTTAAAACCCATATGATTTTCAGAAATATCAGAAGAACAATTAAAAGAAATTATGCCACAGGCAAGCTATTCAAACAATTTAAGAAAAGCAGTCAAATTGGCTAAAGGACGATAGTACGTATTTAAATTTGTAGAACCCTTTTTATGGACAGGCGTTAGGAATAAATATTTCCAAAAATCTGGTAACGTAGAACATTTCAGGAAACAAGGATAGGAAACATATGACACACATTTTTTAAACATCAGAGATCAAGAATTGATTGACTGTATTCTTGGGGTGTTTACAAAAAAAAAAATTTCAATGTTAGTCTTATAATATTTAAAAAAGTGTGCAAAAAGTTTGAATGGGTCAGAAAGTTGTATTCCAGATCTAAGTACACTTTTAAGTGTCTCATCACTCTTCAATAGAATAAACTTCAACAAGATCCAATATTCTTTCATTTTTATTTTTAAAAGCATTAAAATGATTTCAACCAAAAGATGCCATTTTGTTTATATTGTGCGTAAAGCATTCCACATTTGTGTAGTGCGGTTAAAGAAAGAAGACTATACTTAATAGTACCTCCAAAATTGGGCTCAATGGTAAACTGATAACCATTTCTAGAAGTATAGGGAATTACGGTTGAATTTATTTAGGGGAGGGAGGGAATTGATTTAGGGGAGGGAGGGAGCTCTATTTCCAAATAGCATTGTTTTTAAAAATATCGATTAAACAATAATATGCATGAAACCTTGCGGCGGTGTTCAAGAATAGCAAATTTCCCATAGAACTATCCCTGACAATAGTACTTGCACACAGGAATGATTGAGAGCTCTAAGTCACTAGACCCTAATTCTCAACGGACTGTTGCGCCACCCAATTTTTATTTTTTACATATCTAGAACTGAAAGCTGCTCTGTCTCCTCGATGCAAGTGCCACCTATGGATAGTGACATTGACATACGCTTTTACGAGTTCAGACAACATTGAGTTTTGGAAGCATTAAGTTCTACATAATTTTTGATTCACCATTTGAAAATGCTGTTAAGGAAGAACGTCGTCGGAGACAAAACGGAGCCCTGGGCAGACCAGCTTATGTTTTGTAGATATCAGATTTGAAACCGTCCAATACTTCTTGATTTGAACAGTCTGAAAGGTTATTTCTAAACAATCAAAAAGGACTTATTTTCGACAAGAGAACTTTATGCCAAACTTTATCAAATGCTTTTGAAATATTTAGTGCAATAACTTTACTTTCTCCAAAACGATGTAAAGATTATTTCCACTGTTCGGTGAAATAAACCACTAGATCACCAGTGGACCTATTGCCATAAAAGTCATATTGCTAGTCATTAAAAACGTTTCTTCCTTCAAGATATTTGTTAAGCTTAAAATTTACCAACGTTTAAATGAAACTCGGAATTAGACGAAAGTAATAACCACCTCTCCTTTTTATTCGGCTTTTCTTCGAGACAAGCTGTATAAATGCTGTTTAACATCCCCTCGGAAAGAGACCTGTAGAATATGACAAATGGAAAGCTTACGCAGTGTTTTTAACAGCGATGAAGAACACCTTTTCAGAACAAAAGCGGGGATACTATTCGGGCCATTATGGATCCATTTATTGAACAAAATTCATTTGTATTCGAAGCATTATCAAGCAAGTAAACACCTTCATTACTTTATCGGCATTATTTTAAGTAGGGAAGATTAAAGTCTTCAATAATAATAAAGTTAAATAATAAGTTTTAGGTATGACTTTATAAAGGGTACTAGGAAACTTTGAAGATCTTGATAATCTAAAATTTCAGACGAACTTGAATTTTAAGTTATAAACACTTTCTCAATTATTGTCATAACTACGATCTTTCACAAATCCTCACTTTAAAAGTTTCAAAAGGGTCAAATTGTGAATCTGAGGTGGCCTCCTAACATTACCAAAATTTGGTAATTTGTTGAGCAAAATATGGATTGTGGTGTTTGCTGTACCATTAAAATCCATGTCTTGAATTTAAGTTGATCTAAGCTCCCACCGTTGTGGTTGGCAGAAACGTTATTCTTAAACTCATTTTTAAAATACAATGAAGCCCCTTTATTCCGAGATGTGGCATTTGTGTTTCAAACGTAGCCACTGAGGCAAAAATGCGTCTCACTAGAAACTATGATTTTTTGTCTTGAGATATATATCATATTTATACTGATTTAAGGCTCAAACTAATAAACGATAACGAAGCAGAGCAGAGAAGTGAATGTTCCGGGATAGTTTTGTGTATATTGCCTGATGCTAGTGAGTGGAACATTAAGCCGTTGAGTACGATGGTGATTTGAGTCCCACACTCTTCGGTGCATATTCGTCTGTGCGCACCGTATAACGACTTAGGCCCTAAGTGTTGTCCGTTTGTAAACAAGTCCCAAGAACAATTTTCTCAAACTTTTTTAAAGCAGGTGCAGTAGGTGCTTTATTTCGACATAAATTTCTTTTAAAAAACCCAATACTTTGGCTGCACAGCACTTTCTGTGGATATGATTGTAATATCTTCCAAAGTTGTACAAGCGCAAAGCTACTCATTTTATCCCCTGTGATACTCACTTTCTGTCAAGATTATGTACAGAAAATGATACTCAACTCAGTGTCAAATTTACCTATGATTTTAAAATGAACTACTATATGTCATGCAGGGACGAAGCGTCCATATATTGAGTGGAATGAGTGCTTCCGTTAAGCAATTCAAAAAATTATACGATTTAAGAAAAGAATTTTTAATTCGAAACAATGCAAAACTAAAACTACAAAAACTCATAATATATCCCTTCAATTCCACGGCGAATGCACTATGTCACTCCATTATACATTCACGCTTTCAAACAAATATTTGGAATGCATACCAGCTAGGCATTCTGATATATCGCCTACTCGTAACTCTCACTTAATCTCCTTCAAAGCAATTTTTTTAATTTGTTGGCATTCACATAAGAAGTGAAGATTGAATTGAGTGAACTCATTATGAAAATTTGTGAAAACAAAAGTATAAAACCTTACCTTACAAATTTGTGAATTACAAACGTTTTTACCACGAATTTGTAAAAAAAATCAAGTTTTGTGTTTTGTAAAATTCTGTAGGCTACAAAATTGTAGTTGTGATTCACAAATTACAAAATTGTTAAAAAAATTGATTTTCGGTTGCACGACAAAAAGTTTGTAATTGTAAATCACAATCAAAAAAATTGTGAAAAATCTACTTTATTGTGAATTTCTGTTGTACAATATGAATGAGGTTTACAAATTTGTGTCAGTTTGTGAAAAAATCTAATTGTCTACAAATTTGTTATTTATAATTAAGATGTCTTTGCGTAGAAGGCACAACAGTAATTCGGAAGCGGATGTCATTGTAACAAAAAAAGTTTATCGTCCGCGTCAAAATTATAATTTTGAACATTATTTTAATTTCAATGAACGATTCCGACTAAAATTCCGGAATAAAACACAAAACGGAAAAAAATTGTGCATTAACCCCAAGACAGCAACTTTTAACAACTTTGCATTGGATGGGTAACGCAGGGCAATACCATGGCGTTAGGGATATGCATGGTATTGATAAGTCAACAGTATGAAGATGTGTCCAACGTGTCTCCAAAGCTATCGTTGACCTTTTATAAGAGGACGTTGTCAAATAGCCGAATCAGATTCAAGAAATATCTCAAAAATTTTACGCTATTGCAGGTTAGTAAGCATCTTCTTGTTCAAATTTTCTCTCAAATCAAAATTATTTAGGTATACCACGTATTTGTGGATACATTGATGGAACGTTAGTTGACATTGATGCACCAAACAATTTTGAAGCTGCTTATGTGGATAGACATGGAAGTCATTCAAAAAATTGTATGTTAGTATGTGGGCCTGATTATACGTTCTATTATGGCTGTGAACTGGCCCGGAAGTGTGCACGATTCTAGGCTCTTGCGAAGAAGTCCACTGTATAGTCGATTTGGAAATGGTTTTCGGCCTTTTCCCAATGGCGTTTTACTAGGAGATACCATACCGGGTACCCTTGCAAAGACTGGTTACTTACACCGATTTTACGAGAAACATCCCCTGTAATTGAACGTTATAATCGGGCACACAAATCTACTCGAAGAATAATTAAAAATTCGATTGGCATATTAAAAGAAAAATTCTTATGTTTAAAACATTTGAACGTTGAAAAAAATTGTGATTTTAATTTTTAACTTACAACTTCCAAGCATAAATGGTGCAACGGTTAATTTGTAGGTTTACTGTACAATTTGTAACTCTCATCACAAATATGTGATCCCACTTATTTGTAGTTGGTGCAAGGCAAATTCAAATACAACATTTGTGGTTGTAGATTACAAGTACAAATTTGTGGTTTTAATTTGTAAACTGGTGCAATAGGGCCCAGTGGTCTGTTTCACCAACTTACAAATTGTAAATTACAAGTGCTTTTTTAATAAATTTGTAGAAAAATTGATTTTTTCTGTTTCACGAGATAATTGTTTTACAAAATTGTAGTTGTAGATTACAAAGAGAAATTTGTAGAAATTTCATTATTTGCGTTTCACCAAAATGTTTTTTTTTGTTTGTAGTTTACAAATACAAATTTGTAAAATAAATTTTTTTTTATAAGTTTGTGTTCCACCAAATCAAATATATTTTCAATTTTGTTCAGTTTATGAAAATTTCTTACAGTAGAAAGATGATGTGTAGATTTCATTACAATTTGTAATTTGCAATAAGAATATTGTCTCCAGTTTAAGAATGTCGTGAAACGTGTAAAATTCCATGGGGATCTTATATTTTCAAAAATTTTTTTCCACTCCATAACCATTATAACGTTTGAAAATTTACCGAATAACACATCTTTTTTCTCACGTATTAAGCTTGCAAGAAAAATTGTATGTTGTTTATTCATAGCTAACTCTGTTCTCTGTCCGCCGACTTACAAATTTGTGAAAAAAATTGTAGTTTACAAGTCTGGAAATCAAACGGTGAAACGTTTTTATTTTTGTAATTGGAAATTACAATTTCCCCTATTTTGTGTCTCTTTTCTTACAAATTTGTTTCATTGAATTTTGTAGTTTGTGAAACAGAAAATCAGTTTACAAATTTGTAATTGTAATTGTAATTTGGTGAAATAGACCACAGTAAAGGAGAGATATGAGTTTTGAGTTATTTGCTTCTTCTTATTCATTGACAAAAGGGGTAGAAAAGTTCATTTAACACTTGTGTGTTCCGTGTTATGTTTTTTATCCGTTGTATGCAAATTGCATTGTCAACTGTAAATGTTTTGTGTAAATAGTTTAGGATTTCTTTTTTCTTTAGCGTTTTGTTCAAAATGATTACCTGCAATTGTATAATTAAAAGCTTAATTAATAAACCATTCTCGTCGAGAACATTTGATGAGAAAAAAATTACCTATAATAGAGGGTGGTAGACCGAAGCCATTTGTTAATATCAACACCGTTACAAAGCGATGTACAAGGCATTTTTCAATGCAATTCTATGAAACTTTTTCGTGGTTATCGGGCTGGCTTAAAACAAATAAATTATACTGTTGGCCGTGCCTTTTATTTGAAAATGAAAAAAGCGTTTGGAACAGCACTGGATTTAGTGATATTTTATTTTATTTTATTTAAATAAATGAATTTTATACAATTTTCTTTTACATTTCTATAATAAAAAAAATATGATCTTGAATAAATGACTTTTAATTTTAAGTTCAACGTTAAGTGCTTCCGCTTCCAAAAAAGTCACGCTTCAAGCCTGATGTCATGCCAGAGGTCTTGCGTTCAATCCCTTCGATGAATTTACTTATCCTCCAAGAGTAATTCTTGTCATGAAAAGTGCTTTCTCAAAATTAGCCCTTCAGATTCGGCTTAAACCTGTAGGTCCCCTCCATCCCTGACAACAGTACTCGCACACAAGAATGGTTGAGAGTTGTAAGTCACTAGGCCTTAGTTCTCAACGGACTGTAGCGCAACCTAATTTATTTATTTTATATAGATTCCATATTTCGTATTTTACTATACTCTATATTTTTAAATTTGTGTAGCAAAGTTTTATTAATATGGTGTTAAATTTCACTTGGAGTTGAAATATTTTATGACTCAAACGGTTTACCACATTTTCACAAGCTCTTGTCAAAAATCTTCTGCAAATCTCGGTAATTATCAAACCAATAGTTCTGATTCTGTGCTTTGAAGATAGGATTTTATTTAATCCCAGTTTATTATGAAAAAACCTTTATTATAAAGAGATGAATAATAGATTTCTTTAAAATGTCTACTCTATGCTATTTTCAGCAGATAAAATATGCATCGTATACAATAATAAGACAAACACAATGCAAACATTCTATAACAATAAAACTATCTCAAAACTAATCTTCTTCGAAAGATTTGTTATTCTAGTTAAGAATACATCGATTTATGTATAATCCTTCGAACTATATGTATGTACATATGCAATATAATAATGTACCTTTCAAACGATTTACACCCAAAAGCTTTTTGAAATTGATTCACTTCAAAATTTTGTATGTATGAACGAGTACGTATATTTTATATATGTATATTTGTTTCTTAATATATGTAAATATAAAATAAGAATTATAACACTGCCCATATCTGTCTATTTGTCTGTCTATCTTTCAAATCGATGTCGGATGCCAACAAACCAATATTCTAGATTAAAATCATTTTGCATAGAGACAGAAGAACAGGAAGATAGATATACATTCGTATAGCTATTCCGGATATTTCGGACAGAGATCCAGAGAGTATATAATCGTATCATTCCATAGACAGGACAAAATGAAAACAGATGGTTACAAAACCATGCACCTATAATAACCATAGGGGACATATAAAGAGAGAGAGAAGAGTTACAAGTTTACAACACCATCATCAACTTCAAAAACATATATCTAATGCAATTTTCGTTTCCTTTACATTTTCCAGAGATTATATGAGAGATTCATATTTTTGAATATGCTTAACTTCAACCAAACCCCAAAACCTTCATCCTTCTTGTTCCTCTCACCGACACCACCTATTCAGCATTCAGATTTTGTAATTTTGAAATTTTCATCGTCCGGTCCCAAGTTGTGAGTTTAAACTATACGTAGAAACACTCTAACAACACTCTGTTTATGGGATATTCATATTCTGTGTGCCACACATTAGTTTTGTAGGAATTTGGTCTGCCACCAACAACATATATGAGCATCCACTTCTGCTATAGAGAATCTCTCCAACACCCAACCACTGCACATGAGGATTTTGAATAAACTGGCGGCAGAGCGGCGATCTGAATTTCACCTTCTCAGGTAAAAACTGTAACTCTCTTTTTGTTATGAACCCTTATAGAACTGTTAAAAACTTAAAGCTATTTCCGACTTAACAAACTTCAAAAAGATTCTGTATTCGAAAATTTGCAAAATTTTGTCAAAATTTGTTTATTTCAAGAAAAAAGTACGTATACACCCTGATGTACTTTTCAGATTTATTGGACTATTGAATATATTTCAGGGAAAAATCCCTTAGTTTCACACCAAAAAAACTCGATCAGAGCATAAGGTTACTGGATGAAAGGTCCCTGACATCTAACTTCACTTGGTACGTCAAATAATCTAAAAAAAAAAAAAAAAAAATGATTTTTTTGTGGTGGGAATTTCATACTTTAAAGGCAATGTAGTACCCGTGGCGTGATGGTTAGCACGTTGGACTGTAGGTCCCCTCCATTCCACAGGAATGGTTGAGAGTTGTAAGTCACTAGGCCCCAGTTCTCAACGGATTGTGGGCCACGTAGTTTATTTATTTATAAAGGCAATGACCATAATCTTTGTACTCGCAATCACCCAGGTTCTTTGGACTAGAAGCCGCAAGAATTAAATGTTTTCAAAAAAAAAAAAAATCATTTAAAAAAGTACGTATACCTACGCCTTTTTTGATTAATATAATTTTTCTGCTGATTTCCTAACGAAATCTTGAAGTCTAACACCAAAACAGTTTTCACGTTAGATTCATGAAAAGACCATTCCATCCAACTCGACTTGGACAATTCCAAGAGGAAGAATTGCCTAGGTTAGTACTGATAAGGGAATTTGAAGTGACTAAGCCTTATGTTTCCTTTGTTTAAATTTTATCTTGGAAAGTCCATAAGTCAATCGGAATATTAGCAATCTTTCAGGTTCCTTCGACTAGAAACCGCCCCAATAAATAGTATCAACAAATCTATTAAGAAAAGTACGTATACGCCCTGTTGAACGTTTCTAAATAATTTGATTTTTTCGTCTGATTTAATTACGAAAAATTGAAACCTTACACCAAGAAAATAGTGATTACAGGTTAGATGCATGAACATTCCTTGTCATCCAACTCAACTTGGACTATTCCAGGATCAACTACATATATAAAAGAAAATTAATTTCTTAGGTAAATACTTACATATGAATTTGGAGCGACTGTGCCATACGTTTCCCTTATTTGAATTTCAAGCTTCAAAGTCGATGAGTCTATCTTCATATTTGCAATCATCCAAGTACCTTTACTAGAATCCGCAACAATTAAATGTTGCCAAATCAAAAATCATTTCAAAAAGTACGTATACGCCCTGTTGAAATTTTAAGATAAGTTTGTCTTTTCTGCTTATTTTATAGGGCAATTTTAAAGTCTCACGCTAAGGAAGTGGTGATCAAAGCTTTAAGTATAAGCACGAAATCCGAAAATATTAAAGGAAAAAAAAATGTCTTGTCCATTTGACTAAGAACCGCAAAAATTAAATATTGTAACAAGAGCTATTAAAAAGTACAAAAGTACGTATACGCCATGTTGAACTTTTTAAATTGATTTGATTTTTTAGATTATTCCATAGATAAATCTTGAAGTCGCACACCAAGCAATAAATGATCTGAGGTTGAGCTAGATGTATGCATGGTCCCCGCTATGCAACACAACTTTGTTTCTCCAATAATCCAGGATTTTACAGAGGATTATTTACTTAGTTCAGAACTTACAACAATATTATTATAAAGTACCTGTCATATATTCTTTTTATAGGTAGCATTTTCATGCTTCATAGCCGATGAGTACATCTTCATATAAGAAATCATCTAACAAGTCCACAAATCGTAAACATTAAAATTCGTCAAACAAATCTACTCATTAAGTACGTATACGCCCTGTTGAACCTTTAAGATTAATTTGATTTTTCTGCTGATTTCATTTCTTGAAGTCTCAAAACAAATCAGTAGTGATCACACATTAGACGCATAAAAGGTCCCTGCCATCTAACTCAATTTTTACTGTTCCAGGATTAAGTATTTAAATGAAAGGTCCCTGCCAATTAACTGCACTTGGCCTTTTAAATAATATAGAATTTTAAATAGAAGTCATTTCTAAGGTCAATGTTTCATATTTTAAGCGGGAATTTCGTCCTTCAAAGTCAGTGAACACATTTTTGTATTCACAATAATTCAAGTTCCTTTCACTAGAAATCGCAACAATTAAATGTTGTCAACAAAAAATAATTTCAAAAACTACGTATACGCCCTGTTGAACTGTTTGAATTATTTTGATTCTTCTGCTGATTATATAACAAAATCTTAGTCTTGCCCCAAACAAATAGTGATCAGATCACAAATCAAATGCATGGAGGTTCCCCGTCATCCAACTCAACTTGGACTGTTCCCATAAGATGAATTTTTTAGATCAGTACTTACATATGAATTTGAAGTGGCTGTGCGATATGTTTCCTTTGTTTGAATTTCTTGCTTGAAAGTCGATGACTCTATCTTCATATTCGCATTCATAATCATCCAGTTACCTTTGACTAGAAACTGAAAAAGTTAAATATTGTCAACAAAATTTATTAAAAAAGCACGTATACGCCCTGTTGAACTTTTAAGATGAGTTTTCCTTTGTTGCTGATTTTTTTTTTTTACCATTTTTAGGTCTCCCACCAAGAAAGTAGTGATCAAAACTTAATGGGCTTATACATGGAATCTATCTGCTATCCAACTCGACTTGATCTATTTGAAGTGACTTTGCGTAATGTTTCCCTTGTTTGAATTTCAAGCTTCAAAGTCGATGACGCTATCTTCATATTCAAATTAATAAATGTACCTTTGACTAGAAACTGCAACAGTTAAATACAGTCTACAAAATTTATTAAAAAAAAGCACATATACGTCCTGTTAACATAAGTTTGCCTTTATTGCTGATTTTATTTTACCATTTTAAAGTTTTACACCAAGAAAGTAGTATTCAAAACTTAATGGGCTTATACATGAAAGTTCTCTGCCATTCAACTCGACTTGATCTATTCCAGAATACAGAAATATAAACGGAAATAATTTCTTTCTTTTTAACTAAAAACCACAACAATAAAAAATTGTTCAAAAACCTATTAAAAAAGTGCGTATAACGTCCTGTTGAATCTTTCACATTATAAAATTTGATTTTTCTTTTGATTTTTTTTTTCTTGAAGTCTCAAACCGGGGGCGGACCTGGGCCTCAACGAACATGCGTCTCTAGCCAGCTCGGTCCCTAGCTAGCTGTCTCCAGTTTCGCACGCCAAGTTGATTGAGGTCTTCACTCACCTGCGTGCGTCACCTGAGCCAAGGTCTTCTTCTACTGCGCCGCCGTCCCTAGGGATTGGATTCGAAGACCTTCCTTGATGTCCATTTGCTCTACATGACCGAGACATCTAAGTCGTTGGACTTTAATTCTGTTAACCAGGTCAGTGTCGCTGTACAGCCCGTACAGTTTGTCGTTATATCTTCTCCTCCATTCTCCATCTATGTAGACGGGACCAAAAATCCCCCGAAGAATTTTTCTAACAAGGCATCCTAAAACGCTCTCATCTTTCTTTGATAGGATCCAGGCCTCAGCGCCATAAATGAGAACCTGGATGATGAGTGTCTTATACATGGTGATTTTAGATGCTCGAGAGAGGACTTTACTACTCAATTGTCTTCTAAATCCAAAGAAGCAACGATTTTTAAGAGTTATTCTTCGCTGGTGTCGTTGTCTGAGTTTATAGCGGTGCCTAGTTAGACAAAGTCCTACCTAGGCACTACCTCAGAGTTATAGCTGTCCATGGTGACGTTTTGTCCAAGACGTCGTCGTCGTTCAATATCCGTTTTTGATGACAGCGTATACTTGGTCTTGTCCTCATTGACTACTAAACCCATCTTCTCCGCTTCCGTCGCAATACTCAAAAACGCTCCACTAACATCACGCTTTGATCTTCCAATTATGTCAATATCATCTGCGTATCCGAGTAATTAAATGGACCTTTGGAAGATTGTGCCTCTAGTGTTGACGGTTGAGTTTTGCACAATTCTTTCCAGAACGATATTGAAGAAGTCGCATGACAGTGCATCGCCTTGTCTAAAACCTTTTTTGACAACAAATACTTCAGTGAGATCTTTTTCGACCATGATAGAGCAAAGTGCATTCTCCATCGTCATTCTGCACAAACGGATAAGTTTGACAGAGATGCCAAAACTAGCTTTTCCCTGCTATCGATTTGAAGTTCCTTGGTTTTTTACAAGCTCTGCCGTAAAGTGAGCATTTGGTCAATGGTTGACTTTCCTGATCTGAAGCCACACCGATAAGGAACTGTCAGGTTTTTGACGCAGAAAGGATCTTATATGCAATGTTCAGGAGACTGATGCCTCTGTAGTTGGCGCAATTTGCTGAGATTCTACTCATCGGGCGTGCTTTCTTCCGACCATATTTTTTCACCAAGTCATCGCCTGCTGCTTTGAATTATTTGGCAGCGATGCCGTCAGCTCCAGCAGCTTTGTTTGACTTCAGTTTAGATATAGCTATCTTCACTTCATCGAGGTCGGATAGGCGGAATAGTTGATCTGCGTTGCCTTGTTTGAGTGGTTCTATCTCCCTTACAGCGGAATTCGGTTCGCCATCGCCCTTATATAATTTGGAGAAGTGGTCTTTTCATATTCTCAACATAGACTGCGGTTCTACTACGATGTCCCTCTGATCGTCCTTACAGGCTTCGGTTCGTGGATGGTACCCTTGTGAGGTTTTTTTTCCTGAGGCGATCACAGATTAGATGCATAAAAGTTACATATCCTCCAACTCGACTTGGACTGTTCCATGACCAAGTATTTTAAAGAAAATGAACTTCTTAGGGCAGTATTTAATTAGAAATTTGAAGTGACTGTGCTACACGTTTCCTTTGTTTGAATTTTATGCTTGAAAGTCGATGAGTTTATCTTCATTCAATTAGCAATCTATCAGAGTCCTTGAACTATCGAAACTGCAAACTTAATTATCCACCTTGTGAAATTCATCTAGCAAAATTCTTCTCATTCGAATTAAGCTCTTTTGGGGATACAAAGCACACTGATGATAAATATGAATGTTTCAGTTCCTAGAGGGGCTCTGGACCACAAAAACGAAACGAAAACAAAAACGAACACTATCATGTAAATTACATAGCAAAATGTAGTTATATATCCTTGTTAATTTGATTCACAACAAATCCTTTGTGATACACTTAGTTGCTTACTTAGGTTTTACCAATGTGCTCTATGGTATACTCCATAACCTTCTTATATGGCTTCTCTCTCTCTCTCTATAGACTTTGCTGTTCTTAGCGAACATTTTCAAGATTTGTTAGAAACCTACGTTTTAGGTAGCTTAAGAAGTAGGGTAGTCATTTGCATTTGCATTTTCAAATAGAATGAATGTTGCACCCCAAAATGTACTTAGAGGTTTATGCGATATGGGGACTTGTCAGAAGATGAAAACTCATACCTTAAGCAGACCTTAAATTGATAACTCCTGTTGCATATCTTTTGAGGTTGTGCGGTCGTGATACGAGTATAGGTATGGTTTGTATAGTGGATAGGGGTCTTGATGTGGTGGCATAGTAAATACCCAGTCAAGTCTTCGGTCAGTTAAGTACACATATTTATTCATAAGATCCTTTTTGCACATGAGACATAAGTAGATTCTAGATTACAAGAGGCTCTTAAGAACATTCATAGCTGCTGATATACCATACAGGCAAATCTATGTCTTTTCCTTATACGAATACCCTCCTAGCTCTATGTCCCAATGAATGAATCATTTTGCCTGTTTGTGATCCAATTAAATCAAAAGCTTTGCTTTACATTAGTTGAGCTTGTTGTTTTACTCCATATATGAATATGCCCCTATCTTAGATGTGGTAAGACCAGCAGCACGTTGTTATATTCATCAGCTTGGTCCTTACTCTTGCTTATGTTATCTAAAGCTATACTAATACTGAGAGTCTTATATGTTCTGTTGTATGTAAATGAAATCGGATTTGTTCCTTATGGCCTAAACACACAAATCTCATAAAGTGCAGAGGTTTGCATTTGAAATTTATATAAATTATAACGTATGTAGAAATGTTGAATTTTTAAAAATCTTCCTAATTTTCGACTAGAGTTCAAATGGCTTGATTAATGCATTTATAGGAATTTGAAGTTTGACATTTGAGTGAGAATGGCAGAAGCTTCATAACTTTCATGTTTTGGTTTTAGGCTTAGTGTTAGGTTTCTAAATTACTTTGTAATTAAATCATTTTAAAAGTTTTGAGTTTTTTTTTTTAGTTTTTTAGATTTTTAGGTTTACAGTTCTATCTGTTTGTAATTTTTTTTTCATTTTTCTTGAAAATATTCGTACAATTTTGGCATTATAATTCTAAGTTCAAAAAAGTTAACTGGGTTGCGGTCCACACTGATAACTTCTTATTGGTGCCAATATTTTTAAATTCTAAGCAAAATTTTCATTTAGGGAGCTACAAAAAAGTAAGCAATCAATACTTCAAGCTTAAATTGTTTTTTTTTTTCAAAATATTCGAGAGTTTTGACCAATTCAGTTTGGCGTTATTGGTAACATTTAATTTTATTATAAAAGTTTGAAATCAAACCTTTATTCGTTCAGTTAAAGCTCAGTAAACAATTTTTGTAGGTAAGGATACCTACCAATAAGGATAATTGAGCCTTATCTTGTTGCAAAAGGTATTTTGTTTTTCAATTGGAAATATTTGGCCATAGATTCAACCCTTATGCGATCCGCTTATATGTATATAGATTAGCTGATCGTTGATCTTTATTTATTTTGTCGCGGTTTATAGCTTTTTCTAAAGCAGTCTACCATACTGCGACACCGCACATTAAAATCGGTCCGATTACCGATGTGTATAGCCAATGCGTGATTCGAGGTTGTAAGCCCCATTTATTACCAATAGCTTTTTTACTAGAAAAGAGAGCTACAGTAGCTTTTTTGACGCTTTGTTGTTCATTGCGTTTCCAATTTAGTTTTTTGTCTAAAATAAGACCCAGGTACTTAGCCTTGTCTGAGAGCTTTAATTGGATTCCTTTAATACAGAGAGGGTTAACAAATGGAATTTTGTATTTCCTCGAAAATAGGACTTAATCGGTTTTGTGTGGGTTAACATCCCGTCCACACCGATCAGCCCAAAGTATTAGTCTGTCTAAACCATTTTGTAATAGTTCTTGTAGCAACGTCATCCGCATAGGCAATCACTCTGAAACGCTTCGCATCCAGACTAGTTAGGATTTCATTCACCACTAGGTTCCAGAGGAGAGGGGATAGAACACCACCGGCGGTGTCCCTCTACTAACGAATCGTCTGCCAGAAGAGTTGCCCAGTTTTGAATTAATTATTCTGCTAGTAAGCATTAAATGAATTAACTCCCGAAGCGAACTCTCTACATTTAGAGATGTTAGTGCAGATGTGAGTGCAGATGTGTCCACGTTGTTAAAGGCACCTTCGATGTCAAGGAAAGCAACCATAGTGAACTCTTTATGATGGAGGGAATATTCGACGGTGCGTACTACGGTGTGTAACGCTGTTTCCACCGATTTACCTTTACAGTAGGCATGTTGAGACGAAGACAGAAGTCTTGTATCAATACTTGCCCTTAAATGGATATCAATGAATCTTTCCAAGGCCTTAAGAAGGAATGATGATAGATTTATAGGTCGTAGATCTTTAGGCTTGACTTGCGAGCATTTACCTACTTTGGGTATAAAAACACTTTTTCACTATATCTGGTCTATATTCTCTCCATGCCGAGGGAATATGGTCCATATTCTCTCCATACCGAGGGAATATGGATCAGATACAGACAGCTGATAAAAAATTTCTCAAGGATTGGTGCAATAATGTCTGAAGGTTTTTGTAGTTCGGCTGGTATTATACCATCTGGTCCTGCAGATTTAAATAATTCAAATCTGTTGAGAGCCCATTGTAGCTTGTCCCTTGTGATCAGACCTTGTAGATATGTTTTGTTAAAACTTAAACGAATATGATTGTTGCAAGTTGCGGTTAGAGAACTACCAGGAAAGTGAGTATCCAGTAGCAAGTTCAGAGATTCTTCACTTGAATTTGTTCAGGAGCCATCTGCATTTTTCAGACAGCTTGGCATCGCTGGATTAGTTTAAAGAAAATTCCGTAGCCTGGAGGCCTCAGAAGATTCTTCTATCGTGCCATAGAAGGATCACCAGGAAGATCGATTAGATTTCCTTAGTACCTTCTTATAAATTCTTGGGGATTCTTTGTAAGAATCCCAGTGAAAGGCTTGTCTTGTGGCTTTGGCTCGGTTAAAGAGTTTCCTACATTCTCTTCTGAGCGAGTCAAGCTCTGAGGCCCACTATTGTGGTTTTCTCTTTCCTCTTATTAGTATAAGTGGACAAGCAATTTCTAGCGATCAATTCATAGCTGCGGTGAGGTCATTGACTTTGTTGTCAAGTTCACTAGTGTTAGAGGAAGGACTTAATAGTCCACGTTTTAGTAAACTGTTTAATATGTCAGGGCTACTGAGTTAAAATCTTTGAAAGAACTTAAGATGTCTGTTTGAGTTTCTAGGTCAAAGTGTTTAGTATGTTTCTATAACCCAAAGTACCCTTTTCCCAGCTTTTTTACACTGTATTAGACGTAGTGCACTTTTGGCCGCCAATTCTTTCAGGAAAATATTAATAGAGGGGCTAACAAAAGGCAGTATTAGTACCCTATACGTGCTATTTTCTAAATACTTGTCATATTGTTAAGATTGCTGGCCACCATTTCAAACATGCGTATGTCAATTTTGGCCTTTTAATGGCTGTGTTTTGGAGTTTGGACCTCAGGTTCTTCCAAATATTCTAATGCAGGTATACGAGGCAATTGAGGCTTTATTTTCTCTTTCTTTGATGTTTTCTATGTAGTTTTATTTAGCGTTCAAATATTAGTCCAAGATATTTTACCGAACGAGTCGTGTGTAGAGGAACATCATATAGAAGTTGATGTAGGTATAAATTTCCTTGAAGTCATTATAACGATGTTGTCAGCATATGCAACGATTTTTAATACATTAAGACTCTTATATCTCTAAGAATCATTGATTCATATTCTAGGGACCTTGAAAAGGAACAATTTCAAAATTCTCAACTCTACAAACAGGACCTTATACAATATTTTTCCATTTAAAGTTAATAAATATGCAAGATTCCACGTTCTAAACCTTACCTTAACATTTTCCATTTTAATATTCATAACTTTAAGGCCCCTGTTCATAAGTATTTTCATTTAAACCCTTTAATTTAGGCTTGCATTTAACTTGAACATGTTATCCTTATTCAATTTTAAAGTTTGAGGTAATATAAACTAAATTAATCAAATTAGATGCCAAACCAGCTCGCAGAGAACCAGGGCTCAGTGACTTAATGGTCACAACCATTTCTGTGTGCGAGTGATATTAGGGGCTTAGGGGACGTTAAGATGAATCCGAACATCTAATTTGAGAAAGCATTTTTCATGACAAGAATTACTCCTGACGGACTTGTCAATGTCAATCCCTTGAAAGAGGCAGTACCCGTGAAGCAAAAAAAAAAAAAAAAACAAGTGACACATACAGGGATTGAACCCAAGATTTTATTGGACCAAAAAGTCATAAAAAGTTCGATGTTAAGGTCACAAAAATATCACAAAATTAGGTTGAGAGTTATTTTCTACGAACTGTCAAACGTAAATTTCATCAAAATTCATCCGATTTAAACGTCAAATTCGAAATATTGCTGGCAGACATTAATGTGAGTGAAATGTCAAAATCAACTACATTCGACAACTAACGATTCTTTCTTTATGTGTAAGGTACTTTTAACTGTTCATATGAATGAACTTCTACTAACCCAAAGTAACTTCATTTGGAAAAAAAAAGAGGCTGGGATGCGACCCACACTGATAACTTCCCATCCCGTCTATCGATTTGTCTTGCTTAAAAGTTTGTCTAAATGTATCAATTCTTGCCAAATTTGCGTTCTATTTTTTGTAGATTTTATTTTTTTTATGAAAAAACGGACTGTTGGATTTTTATAAAAAAATTACTGAATATAAAAAACAATATTTTCTGTGAAATAAAATAAGTTTGAAGCCAATATTTTTAATTTTTGAAAAGCTATTTGAGCCGAAAATCAATTTTTACCAACTTTTATTAATTTTTTGTTTAGGTTTTTATTTTTTGTAAAAAAACTGTCAATTCGATTTTTCTCAAAATTTTTCCTAATGTTGAAAACAATATTTCTTATAAGTTAAGATTAGTTAGAAGCCATAATCTAAAATTTTTGAAAAGATATTTAAGTCGAAAATCAATTTTTACCAACTTTTGTTAAATTTTTTTTTCGGTTTTTAATTTTTTGTAAAAAAACTGTCAATTCTATTTTTTTCAAAATTTTACTGAATGTTGAAAACAACATTTTTTGAAAGATAAAAGTAGTTTAAAGCCAATATCTCAAAGTCTTGAAAAGATATTTAAGTCAAAACTCAATTTTTACGAACTTTTTTTTTATTTTTTTTTAGGTTATTATTTTTTGTAAAAAATCTGTCAATTCGATTTTTCTCAAAATTTTATCAGATGTCAAAAACATTATTCTTCATTGCACAAAATTGTTTTGGAAATGAAATCATATTTTAGTCGTAAAATTTTCGACGTGACAAATTTTTTTTTTCATTTTTTTTTGATTTATAAAAAAAACCGTTACCTAATTGAATTTTTTTCCAAAAATATAATTGTTTTGTATCACGTTACAATATATAACATAAAATTTAATTCAAGGCTCTAGCGTCATTGGTTCATCAGATATTTAGGGTTAACCAAAATGTTCACCTTTTTTTTAAACTGCTATGGTAAAAAAACCACCCACGCAATTTTTTTGAGAGCCCTTTCTGCATCTTTCTGCCTTATTATCTGTATAACAAAATTTATTTGAAGTCGATATCTCTTCTGGTTCTTGAGCTATGGACGACGAAAAAAACATCGCGAACGTACGGACGTACGGACGTACGTACACACGCACGCACAGACATCTTACTAAAAATCTTTTATTTCGACTCTAGGGATCTTGAAACGTCGAGAAATGTCAAAATTTTCAATTTGACAAATCGGACCCATTACAATAACTTCCTATGGGAAGTTAAAAAACAATATTTCCCTTCGTAACACAAAATTTCACAGAAACCTTACCTGAAATTTTGATTGAGTTCCTACTTCATCTAGATTCCTTACAATATCAAAAAGTTGTCTGATATTGATGGTGACAGCAATTTTCTGCCTTTTTAATATGGTTATTCAACTCATTTTTAAACAAATTAAGACTTAAGTGCCTAATTAAAAAAAATTAAAGCCTTTTATGAATAGAATCCCTTTCAGCTCTTAAAAGCAAACAAAATACTCATCACTTTTAAATAAAATCAAGAGTAGCTATACAGATCTCCTGAACATGGAACTAATTAAACTCCTGCCACCATCAAACTCCATGAATCAATCCAAGCAAATCACATTCAAATGGTTTGCATTTTCATCATCACTTTGCATCGCATCAGCGCAAAGTGCCAAATGAGCAATCCTATCATTATCATATAGCTAACCAGAAATAATGTCATCATTATCCTGGGATGTGATGCTTAAGCAACTTGCCTGCCTGTTCATATAATCGTATTTATATAACTGTACAGTGTACGTATCACACTGTATATTATCCATTATACCATGAGAGCTTTACTTGTGTGGTAATGATATCAAGTTAAGAATCAAATCAGTGACACTTTATATTGTCACTTACGAACAAAATTATAATTCCCGCCTCGTCGTCGGTCGCGTCACTCGTCGTCGAAATGTAATTGTATGGTGAGTGTGGAGTGGAGCGTTCTAGGTATAGTGAACTGACAATTGACACTTTAAGTAGAACCCGTCTAGGCGAATACATTAACTAAAGGATTCAATCAAGCGAAACTTAAACCGATATCATCATTATCAGAGCGTTACCAGAGCCGGGAGCGTTATAGTGCTGCCATCTGCCATCTACCATTTGCCTTCTTCCGACGACAATAACATCAACATGCGAAAGAACCTCAGCAGAATTTAGCAGCAATCTGTTCTAATTCCCAATCGGATGGTATTACAATGGGAACAACTAAGAAATGTAGAAGAATATGGAGGAAGTTAGATGTGAAGATGAGGAATATATAAGTATGTATGTATATACCCATATGAATACAATTTATGTGGTTCTAATTCTATTGGTTAAAAGATTAAACCTAATTTGCTAATAACACCAAACTCTAGCTCA
Source organism: Eupeodes latifasciatus (assembly GCA_920104205.1). NCBI lineage: Eukaryota > Metazoa > Arthropoda > Insecta > Diptera > Syrphidae > Eupeodes > Eupeodes latifasciatus. Next base: position 370,023,120 of record OV049924.1, read on the forward strand.
GGTTTGAGATAGCTCCCGTAGGAAGAAAAAAAGGCGAATTTCTTTAGCTTTCGTAATCACTTTATTGTTAATTAAAGTCCTTTTTAATGCAGGTATTCAGAATGTTAGACATGTGAAGTGAGCAGTATACGAATACAGTAATAAGTACAGTATACACAGTTTTGTACGTTTAATAGCATTTTCTTTAGTATTTATGGTGCTCTGTATAGTGTTGAATACTCTTATAAGTATAAAATATTACTGTAGATACATATGTATATGCTCTACAATACACCATATTCTGTACAGTATACAGTATTTCATACACATTTCAGTGTGATATCCAGTACTGTATGCATCTTTCTACATGCTTTACAGTACTGAGTAAATTTTATCGTATTTCGTATACTTTTCAGTATTTCGTACACCTTACAGTATTCTTCATACTTTAATGTATTCTGTATACATTACATTATTCTGTATACTTTACAATATTCTGTATACTTTACGGTATTATGTATACTTTACAATATTCTGTATACTTTACAGTATTCTGTATACTTTATAGTATTCTGCATACTTTACAGTATGCTTTACTTTTCTCTGGATAAACTCGAATTACCTGTATTCTTTACAGCAACATGTACACATAATTCAATAAAGTTCCAAGTATTTTACAGTTAATAGTAAAAAGTGAATACCATTTACTACAGTATACAGTATTTCTTCTATGAACTTCAATCTATTTGGTGAAATTCATCTTCAATGCATTCATTTTCGTTTCCTCAATAGAAGCAATAATAATTACTCCTTTTATTCAAGGGCTCCAACTGAATCAATAAATTCAAGTAAGACACTCCGATTTGCGGATTCACAAATGCAAACAATTGCTCTCTATTGCGAAAGATCGCTGCTTCCTCTGCGGAATGGGTTCAATAGACATCACCAAGAGATAAAATACTTTCATCCCAGATATACTCTATTCGCCACCAAATAAGCGAATATATTTCACAGCTTCTTCTTCAGCTTTTGTTCCCATTTTATGGTCTTCCTCTTCGTCGTCGTCGTCGATGTTGCAGTCACCGTCGTTGTCGTGTGGCAGTAGAATTGTTCTCGTTTTGTTTATTTGTTTTCGAGGATACATTTGCATTTTTGATCATGAGTGTGAACGAACGCTCGCTCGCTAGGTTTGGTGAAAAGTGGAAATGCGATATTTCTTCTTTCTTCTTTTTTTAACTCTAGATTGGATTTGGATTTCCATCATGCAGCAACGGAAGCTGGCTCTAGGAAACGTTGTTGATGCGACTTTGGTTATTTGTTTCATAAAGAGGGATACACAGGAAGAAGGCTTCCCCGCACACCTAACCCACCTACGCGCCGTCATTCACCATATCCACCCGCGTTTAAAAGTAGATGAAATATTAATACGTTCACATATAGAGGACATTTGTTGTACCTGGTTTTAATGTTCTCCGACTCTATTTGTACACTGTCATAGGTACATACAGTTATGGCCAAAATAAAAGAAACATTTCTTACTTTCTTTTATTTGAAATGTATTGAAATGTGGACCTTAGCTCAGAATATCAAAGTCCAAACATAAAGGATATTTCTCTTGCAGGACCGCGTGTCCAAATTTGTATTATGAATGGCAATTTGGGAAAAGTTGTATATGTAAACATACTTTGGAACGTTGCCTATACAACTATGAATCTAATAATAAGTATTTTCAATAATTATTGTATCTGAATCTCATTTCCATTACTTGAAAAAACTTTCTAACAAAACGAATCTTTTGGAGCACTGTCACTAAATGGTGGTAATTGACCACTCAAAGAAAGTTGTCAGTACCAAGTCGTCCTTATTAAAAATTAAAATCAATTTAAATAAATTAAAATATTTCAAACAAATATAAAATGTATTCAACAATTGTATGGTTTATTTAACGCTGGAAAAAACATTTGTAGATTATAGAAAATAAAAAAATATTAAAATTCATATTTCAAAAGTATTCATAGACTTTGGCATAAAGCTCTCTTTTCGAAAAAGTGTGCTTTTGATATTGATGATTATGTTTTTGGATGGGTTAAAAATTACCTTTCGGACTGTTTAAAACAAGGATTTGTTAATTTTTTTAAGTCTCGTCATCATCATTGTCATTTTCGGCTCAACAACCGGTCTCTGATTTTATCTTGATCGCGAGCCATCCAGTTAAGCACTGGATAGCCTGGTATATGCCATCTCTCTAGCGCTGGCGTAAGCATCGGCTGCCCAGCTGTCGCCTACCATAAAATGTACTACAAAGGACTTTCCAAGCTGGTTTGTCTTCGCTCATGCTGCTAGGTATTCAGCCCACCCTAGTCAACCGAGCTTAATTTTCGTCACATCAGTTTCTAGGTAGATTGCATACAGTTCACGACTGTAGCTTTTCCGGAATTGTTTCTTCCTCATGATTATAGCGTCTTTAGAAATGTTATACCTCGCGTAAGGGACCCACAATTCTCAGCAAGACCGTCCTCTCGAACGTGCCTAAGAGGTCTTAGTGCCTTTTACAATAAGCATCCAGGTCTGCTATGTGGGTACTTGCAGAGTCATCATCCTCTTAGGTACATAGCTTATTGACACAATGGATTTGATTTAAAATAAAAGCAGAGGCTGGGATTCGACCCGTCTGTCGATAGATAGATAGATTGATAGATAGATATACTAATTTCTTATGAAAAAACTGATTGTTGGATTTTTATAAATAATTTACTAAATGTCGAAAACCATCTCTGACAGCATTACTCGCACACAGGAATGGTTGAGAGTTGTTATTCACTAGGCCCGGGTTCTTCATAGACTGGTGCGCCACCCAATTTATAAATGTCGAAAACAATATTCTGTGAAATAAAATTAGTTTGAAGGCAACATTTTTAATTTTTGAAAAGATATTTGAGTCTAAAGTAAATTTTAGGTTTTTATTTATTGTAAAAAATTTGTCAACTCGATTTTTTGCAAAATTTAACCGAATCTTGAAAACAATAATTCTTATAAGATAATATTAGTTTAAAGTCCAAATCTCAATTTTTTGAAAAGATATTTGAGTCGAAAAGCAATTTTTACCAAATTTTAGTAATTTTTTTTTAGGTTTTTATTTGTCAATTCGAGTTTTCTCAAAATGTTACCAGATGTCAAAAACGACATCTCTCTTAAATTCTTTTATTTAGACTCTAGGGACCTTGAAACGTCGAGAAATGTCAAAATTTTCAATTCGACGAATCGGACCGATTACAATAACTTCCTTTTCATATTTTTTCCTAGATTCACACCTTTGTCCTTTCGCAGCCTATGATTAGCTCATTGAATTCCGATCTCGACAGCGTTGTTCAATGTGGACTTATTAACCATATACGAGTTTTAATGCTTTAAAAACTCAATGTCGTCTCATTTCATTGAAGCCTTCAACCGAAGTACTTGCATATTCAGAAATTACCATCAGTTTACCTTTAGCACCAATTTGTAACGTATTGTGAAGTATAGAGATTTGCCTGCTGTAGATTTTAGTTGAGTCTGTTGTACACTGATCTATAAAGATAATCTCTTTCTTCTCTTTTGTATTCATTATTACAAGAACGTATTCGTAGTTACAAGAACGAGCTAGCTCCATCTAATCTCCAATTTCCATACCAACCAAGTTTATTCCTCACTGCTTTCATCATAATTCTGTTGTCATTCTTGTTTAATACTTTGATAACGAAATCTGCCTCTAATTTCAATTTGTAAGTTTTAGTAAACAACGGTAATAATCCAGTCTCTACTTTCAATTAATAGTTTGGTGTGTTTGACGGTAGTTTGAATATGCGTCTTAAGTAGAAGCGAAACAGTTTTTAAACTTCATCATATTGTTTACCTCCCGAACGATGGCTGATTCTGCAACGAATAACGGATTCGAAAATTTTGAACTTATAAGTGTGGCTTGGATATTTGTTGGAGAAACACATCTTCGAGGTTGAGTTTATGGTATTTCTTGCCTTTACCAGTTTCTCTCTGAAGTGTTTCTCCATTTTTACATTACTTGTGAAGATCACTAATAGGTTCTTATAGTCGCTAGCAACTTCAACTCCAAGTCTTTCGTTATTTTAGTGCCAATTCTTGCTTGCTCGTAGTCTGCTTCTCCCTTTGAAGATCATAATCTTCGATTTCTCTTGATTCACAAGTTTCATCTGACACAGTATTCACATAATCGATTGATCATCATCAGTTGTAGCGTTTCCGCTGAGTGAGCTAGGATCACTATGTCATCTGCAAACAGAAGTGCTCTAATAGTGCTTCTGCCGATTTCAATTCCACAAGGTAGTTTTTCAATTACATCATCGATGAATAGTGCAAACAGCAAAGGATGCAGTGAAAACTCTTGTCTAACACCCATTTTAGTTTGGAACCATTTAGACAGAGCTTCACCATCCCAAATTGCAGAGCTTACGTATCTTCTAGAAGGCTTTCTATAACTTTTCCAAATGTATGTGACAATCTTTTACAGTGTTATTTGTACAACAAAGACTTTCTATCCATAGTATCAAAAGCGGTCTTAAAATCTACAAAGTATACGCGTATATTTTCTTTCCTTGTGATAAAGATACTTCAGCTACATTCCGGAATAAAAATATGTAATTTACCGTTGAGTATCCTGCTCTAAATTCAGCTTGGATTTCTTTCAGTAGATTCTTATGGTTGATCCAAGCTGTAAGGTGCAGTTGTTAAATGGTGGTATAAATTTAATATGCCACATTTGAAAAGGAGATTCCCCTATAGTTGTTTGGCCCCGTTTCACCGCTTTTCCTGTGTTTCGGAAATATCAAAGCCTTCCTAAACTCTTTAGGGACAACGCCGCCGTTCACAAAATGTTATTGCTTAGGGTTGTTATAGTTTGTATGCGCTCTACGCAACCATACGCATAAATTTTCCTCGAAATGCAATCCAAACCAGGTGCTTTGCCATCTTTAAGATCTCTTATCACTACGACGTAGGTTTCTGCTACTATTATTTGTGCATCCAAAATTTCGCCTTCGAAGCGAGGAGAAGCAGATTGGGCCAAATTCGAAGAAATAAGTGGATTCAACTATTTTTTGAAGTGCTCACAAAAATCAGCGACATCTAGGTTTTTGCAATTTACCACTTAAGTTAAATGATTAAAATTACGATTTCTTGACTTTTTGAAGTGTTGAAAACCTAATCTCCAAAAATTAAATTTCGTCTATATTATTATGGCAATCGCTGTATATGAAGTTTTGAGTGCATAGTGTGGATTTCATTTATTCGAACTGTGTGCAGATATAACGAAATTGATGGCCGTTTGGTAGAATTCTATAGGTAATAAATTAATGGAATTTGGTTATTTCTTTTGACGCGCTAGCGACAACATATTGCGGATATACTTTCAGAGTAGTGTGCGGTTTTGTTTTGATAAATAAATTTATTTGCAACATTTATTCATTTCATAATACATATTTATTTTGTTTTTAATTTTTTTACCATTTATATCCCGCGAATATAGCCTGCATTGAATTTCCAAACGATATATGTACGAGTATGTATTTGTTACCTAAAGCAAAATTGTCCCAAATGGGTTATAAAGTTTGTTTTAATATTGCTAATTGCTGATAAAATTAAATTAATATTTACTCTGTTTGTACACATGTATATACATTCTTACCTTTTTACCTATAAACATATAAACAAATACGAGGATACGGGTGTTAATTTATATTTATGAATTAATTAAAAGTACGAGTATCATTATTTTAATTTTTAAAAATTGAATTTAAAATTATTTTATTTATTTTTTTATGACTGAGGGGTCATTCATAATGTATAATAAAACTGGTCAAAAAATACTACTGATATTAAACTTTTTAGAAAAAGGACTTCATGTGTTATAGGTTGATGAGATTTGTAGTTGGTTTCGTCAGCAATAAAGCTTTTTCGATAGGATGAACAGGATGATTTTGTTGATATAAAATCAACGTTATATTTTAACCTCAAACTTGGTAAATCTTGGTATAGTATTGGCAAATTTTAACAAACTTGATAGCTTTCAGTTAAAGATTGGTGGAATTCAAACAAAATGATCAACGTTTATATATACATTGTTGAACAGTTATTTAGAAAATAATTTCGAAAATTTTTAGCAGCTTGAAGTTTACAAACAAGTATTCTATGTCATCTCTTCCTCATTAGAGAACTACACTCCGGAACGGTCCTGGACCTCAGCCAACATGCGTCTTCAGCCAATTTAGTATCTAGCTATCTGTCTCCTCTTGGATTCTAAAGACTTTCTGGGCTGAAACGTTGATATCCATTCGCTCTTCATGACCCAGTCATCTGAATCGTTGGTTTTAATTCTTTTGACCAGATCAGTGTCGCTGCACAGTCCGTACAGTTCGTCGTTATATTTTCTCTATGCAGACGGTACCAAATCATGCTAAGAATTTTTTTATCGAAGCATCCTAAGTCGTTATTGCATTTTGACAAGATCGAAGCCTCAACGCCATACATGATAACCGGGATCAGGGAGTGAGTTTATATGCTCGAGAGAGGACTTTATTACTCAATTGCCATCTAGGTCCAAATAGCAGCAAATTTGCAAGATCTCTCTTTGATTTAAGTACTGGGGTCGTTGTCAAAATTGATAGCATTGCTCAGACAAAGTCTTTAATTATCTTAACTTGCCATGATGATTTGGCATAAACAACTGAATAATAAAAAAAAGATTTGAGAGATATGTATATAAGCCATGTATTTTTCAAACAATATGGTCTAAGAATAAGTAAGGCTACATACTTCTAGCTTAGAAAAATAATACGAACCTTAAATTATTTTAAGCAATTTTATCCAGACTCCTGACAATACCAAAATTCTAATAGACTTTACTCTTCTCTTATCTTCTTTGAATTCGAAGCGGTCTTGTAGAGATAGGTGTCTTCTTTCTAAGAAACCGATGTCTTCAATGTAAGCTTTAAATCCGCTCTCTCATTTTCAACGCGTAGGCTGACGAATTCAAGTTTTTTAAGGCAATTGGTAAAATTTAAGATTTCATAAAATTTGCTCCTTATAATAAAAGAACGCATACCTAAGCCCTAGAAAGCCTTTTCACTAAAACTCACTTGTGAAGCGTTTTTGGATTTCCTCAATTTTTTAATGATGAAATTCATACATAGAGTTTCAAATAGTATTACAAGTCTTAGAGTCGATCTAACAAACGCAAAGAACAGACATTTAAATAAATGGGGGCCACTAAATTCTTGAGAATTGCGTAAGGTAAATCACAGCCTTTGGTCACTAAAAAGTCTATAATGTTTTAAGAAGTTTAGTTTGGTCAAAAATTACACTTTCGTGAATAATTTTTCTAAAAATGTTTGCAATGTACTAAATTTACCAATTGGGATGTAGTTTGAAACATCCTGTTAACTTCCTGATTTAAAAATAGTTATAAATGGTAAGAAGCAGAAGATGCTGGAAACAGGTGCGACAGCAGGACCGTTTACAGAATAACCAAAGAGCTGACCGGAGCACACAGCTCAAAGCAAAACCTGGTGAAAAAAGTAGACGGTAGATGAACAAGTCAGAAGGTGGAAAGAACAATTTTCCTCGGTTTTAAACCGAGTGTTTGAAAACAACGTGCAGCCGATGCCTTCTGAAGCGCCCTAACAAACTAATCCTCGAATCCGCACCGCACATCCCAGCCCAGTAAAGATGAGATCGCAGTCACAATTAAAGCACTTAAAAACAACAAATCGGTAGGACTTGACGGAATTCCCGCAGAGCTTTTACAAGCAGCGCCAACGTCATCAAGCGAACTGCTTCATCCGCTCATAAAAGAAGCCTGGACCACCGAAAGCTTCCCCGATGAGTGGAAGAAGGGAATTATCGTCAGGCTCCCAAAAAAAAGAGATCTTACAAAGTGCGAAAACTGGAGAGGAATTTGCGTTCTACCTGCCGTTGACCTAAAATGAGCAAAAATGATACTGGCATTGCTGAAAAACTAATTTCTATGTGTCACGTTGTGCACGATGGTAGGTTGTCAGAGGATTTTGAAATCCATAGCGGAGTCAGAAAGGGCTATATTCTGTCGCCAATATTGTTTTGCTGGTGATTAGCGATGTCAGGTAGCGGAGGTATCCAATGGACTTTGACATCCTATTCAAAGCACTTGGATTACGCGGACAATGTTTGCTTCCTCTCTCTTAGGATCATGTATCTCAATCAAATGACAATAAGAGTGTGGAGTGAGAAGCAGAAGTCGTGCGGCTGAAAATGAATTCCGGTAAAACAAAAGTGATCAGCCTCGGAACCCGACTGTCCTCTAAAATAAAAATTTCCTCGCAACTAGTGGAAAAAGTGGAGAGCTTTCAATACCTTGGGAGTATCGTCTCCATCGAAGGCGGAACCGAACAATACGTCATCTGCCGAAATCCGCTCACACAAGAAGAAAGAAGAACTGGACGACCGAGAAGCACATGGCGCAGGACAGTCGAGGAGGAATCAGCGTCTCTAGAAATTCTTGTAGAGAACAAAATTCGTGTTTGACACAACTAACATACTTAAGTGTTTGTTTTGTTTGTTTTGGGTGGCGCAACAGTCCGTGAGAACTAGGGCCTAGTGACTGACAACTCTCAACCATTACTGTGTGCGAGTAATGTTGGCAGGAATGAAGGGGACCTACAGTTTAAAGCCGAATCCGAACGGTAAAGAGAAAGCACTTTTCATGACAAGAATAACTCTTGGAGAATTTGTCAATTTCTCGCAAGAGGCAGTACCCGTGAAAAAAACTTTAGATGGCATAGGCAGGGATCGAACCCAAGACCTCTGGCATGACATTCCAACGCACGAACTATCATGCCACGGGTACTACTATAGTACATACATAAGTACTTTTTCAAAATTCCATTTTCCATTTCTGAATTACTTTTGGTTGAATACGCTTCTTAAATTTGATCCCGATAAATTTCTGCAATTTGTATCTGAAAAGCAAAACCATATATAATTTAAAAAACAAAATGGCTGCCTAGAGCTGTCAAAATCTTTTGAATCCAGTTTTAAGAAAAAGTTTCTATCTTGATGTTCGTAACTAGAAACATTTTGCTTTAAAATTGACCTATAAAAAAATTCACATCAGACATACAGTTTTTGTGTGTGCTTATTTAGCGTGAAATCAAGTCCTTTTGAACTATAGTGGTTGTGGTATTTGTATCTTGCATTATCTGCCTCGAGAATTGAAGTAATTTCTTAAATTGTTAACATATTTTATACAAATTTTCCGTTTTTCGTTTTTTTTTGTGTCATAAAACTTTCAACTTGTATTTTAAAACCCCAACACTCTCCTTGTCTATTTCTAATAAAGTCAATTCTTGTTCAACTTTTCAAAAACAACCAGTAACCGTTTTCTTTGTAAAATGTCATTCCCATTGGGATGCTTTATTGTTCATTTATTTTGTATTCCCGTTGTTGTGTTGCCCGGCTTAAATTTTTCACTTGAGTACCGTTGCGCCGCGTTGGTTTGATATTGGTATTTTGTTTACTGACAACAATGACAACAATTCAAAAACAACAACAAAAACAATGAGAAAAACTATTTAAATTTGTTTGCTTTACCCCAGTGGAGCGTTAATATCAGCATCCGAGTGCCCCAGATCTGCGCTTTGTCGCGAGTCATTGTCCATTTTTATTCTTCTTCTTCTTTTAGAGAACTAGAACCATAACCATCATCATGCAAACCATAGTTCCGCTACTTTTGTCTTTACTGCAAATATATGTACGTCGTCGACTGACGGACGTGACGGATGTGACGACCGACGCGACGCCGACGATGAACTCATAAAAAGGGAGAGCATCGTTGATCCACTATTTTCATCCACTGTTCTTTTAACTGTTAAGAACCTACAAAACAAGCACAAATAAAAAGAAGAAAAGAAGTAGAACTGAGTATGATGGGTCGTCCATTTTTCTCCACTGACGCTGATTATGGGGTGACTTTGGGGTTAGAAGAAATTAGGAGAGCATATCATTTCGGTGTTAAGATAGGACTATGGAACGAACAAACGCGAAATACCAAAGAGTTCTTTTATCATTTTTCGTTCTTTTGTCCGCATCCGTCCGCCTTAAGTCCGTTGAAACTCCACCGTAGCTAGCGTTCCTCGTCGAGTTATTCACCCACACCGCTCGCAGCGCCACCATAGCGTTCATTTTTACTTTTGTTTCAATTTGTGGGGCCTTTTTTATGCATATAACTGTCACACAGAAATAAATCAAGTGAAAACAAAAGAAATACGAGGAACCATTTCATTTCGTTACGTTACTGGTTAGGTTATGCTGCCACTTCCACTTCCACTGTCACTTCCACTACCACTTCCACTGCCACTGCCACCATCACTAGGTACTGCTTCTATGCTGCAGCCATAAATTCTCTTGCATAAGTATCTCTCTTTCTCTGCCATAGTAATAGGAATGAATGTGACAAGTGTAAGAGGAAGTTTAAGAAAAGGTGAGAATACAAGCTGGGGGGGGGGGGTGGTTTTGTTGTTTTGTTTGTTCCGTTTTTGGTTTTGACGGAAATGAGCAACATAAGGGTGCATTTGTTTGTTGGATCTCTTGAATGGGGATGTGGACTTTTGTGGACCTCTTTTTGTATGTCATCATCTGAACTGAATGGTATGGCATGGTACGTTATGGCATGGCATGGCAAGGCATCGTATAGCAAAGCATTGTTTTGAGTTAACTTCTTTTGAAAGTAATTTGCTGTAAAGATTTATGAGGATAAATGAGATGCAAAGAAATTTATTTTTGCTGCTGCTTCTTCTTTTTTTGTAGTATGTTCTGCTTCTGTTCTGAGATATGAAAAGAAGAAGAAGAAGAAAGAATGAAAAAGATAGTATGACACCAAAAGTGCATATAATAATATAGAAGATATGATTTGTGGCCAAGAATATAAGAGAGTTTTCTGTGTGTATTTTTGTGTATTTCGAAAGAAATATGTACCTAGCTTGGTATCTGGAAAAGTTTGAGATGAGACCCTTAGGACACATGATGAGGGATGGAGTGTATATAAGAAAATAATATATAAGGCAGTAGTTGACATTTTTAACTCCTACAAAAGTCCCTAATATGTAAGAGTGTACCTTATTCTGGTACTGAGAGTTGATGGAGAATAATTGGCTTTATATTTTGTTTTGTTTTTGTTTTAATGGGAGATTTGTAGACTTTTATAGATCTTGTTGAAGAGTTTGAGTTTACCTATAGGGAGCGTTTTAGAGTGTTTTTAGCATATTTGATATTACTGTAACGTTTTAAAAAGTTAGTGAACATTTTTGTTTTCGTGTTGCAATTTTCAGTATAAGCTTATTCAAACACAAATTTCTAGGCAACTACCATTAAAAAACAATCAGTAAATATGGTTTTTCATTTGAAAAATGGACAAAATTGTATTGTTGTTTAAAAAAAATCAATATAACTTATTGCAGAACGAAAAAAAGATTTACATTTAACAGTTCAGCAGCTGGGAACTAAACTCTTAATAGATTGAAAAAAATGTAATTGCCTTAAAATAAGTTCAAATATAATCTATACTGATATTAACAATGGGAATGTCAGTTTGTTTGTTTGTTTGTTTGTTTGTTTGTCCGTCTTTCACGTTGCAACGGGGCAATATTATGACATGATTTTTTGTGTGGAGGTAGTTACGAGTCTGGAGAGTGTTTTAAGCTACTTTTTACCGCAGTGTTATATTACATTCCCATCTCATTCCAGCAGATTAGCCGGTAACTCGCCGGTAGAACACTAATTAGTAGCATATCATTAGATGCTTTCTGCTTGCATCGTTGCCTATCATTAGGCGGTTCTTATAATGAGATAAATGCATGAAACTATGCTGAAACACTATGATACATAGGCGGTTAAGAACCGAAGCTTATGAGACATCTATATGTTTTTAGATTATGTAACGCTATAAGACTTTGTGTCACACAACATGGGAGAAATATTATTAGTGCTAATATCTTAACCGGCGGCGGCGGCGGCGATGTTGTTAAGTTTGATAATGCAATTATTCCTACAGATTTCCCATTCCAATTCAAAAGGCTTCCATTTCCCATTATTAAAAAGGCAAATACTGAAAGTAGCGGAATAGAACCTGGAAAAGCCGTGTTTTATCAATTTAACAATTGACTTCGTTATTTTTGGTTTCTGGTTATTCTTTTGATTGTGGAAAGCTCACCAACTAACTCATGTATAACTGTCCCAAGAATGTCTCTTTGTGATATTTTGATTTTAAAACTGGTGCAAAGCCGCGGGTAACAGGTAACAGCTTCTTCTTCTTTTTTGAAGGTCGTTATTTGTATAATATTTTGAAGAAGCTGATATTTGGTGATATTTATATAATATCCTTAAACCTTCTTAGCATAGAGCACATCCTTGGTTAAGTAAATGGAGGTCCTAAAAATGTTCATTTTACAAAAGCAATAAAATTAACTTTTCATGTGTTATGGCAGAGATTTCTCAAATCCGTTCAGGTTTAAAAAAAAAAAAATTGGTTAACGTAGCTCTGTGACACCCTCGTTGACCAAAACGTTGTTCTGAGCCTTATTTTCGAAAAAATCATTTGATGTCGTCAGCTCTCTAAAATCCCTACCAAACTATCGTTTCCTCAATGCAGCGTGTAAGTTTTCAAGATGCACCAATTTTACTTCTTTGCGCTGCATCATCAACAAATATGATTTTTCGCCTACTTTTTTACGCTTCATCGTCAAATATGATTACTTAATTCAAGCTCTAAGAGCCACACTTCGAAACGATAACGAAAAGGATAATCATACTCTTTCAATTTCTGAGTCAATTAGAAAAATCCGAAATCTTTGCGTAGAAAATTCTTTATGACTAGTATTTAATAAATTGTTGAGTTTTTGAGATCGCTTGTGAATTGAGTCTTACACTCAACTGTGTAATTCTTGTCTGTGATATCCTTATCAGAGTTATACTCAAGTTTCCTAATCTCATGAACTTTTCCACAAACTTGCTTATATCAGCGTGAAGGTGATTCATTTCCGTCAAAACTTTTTTAAAAACCGCACAGTTTGGGCTACACACAGCACTCACTTTGAAAATAAATTTTCAAGCTTCAGTCATTCAAGCTACTTTTAACATTCTACATGAGTGTGATATTAAATTTCTGTTAAGATTTCGGGCGAAAAACAGCTATCAACAGTGTCCGAATAACTATGATTCAAAAGTTAACCAATAGATAACCCACCATTTAGATTACTTAACAACAATCAAAACTCTATAACTTAATATGAGATAAATGATACGACGACGGACGGTCAGTTTTTGGACCATCAATAAGTGTGGGCACATTCAAGATTCAAGTGTTGGTACCAATAGGCTTTTAAAAAAAATACTTTTTTATAACTTCTTTCCTTTAAGTTTAAGAGGCTAGATCCGTTGTAAAATAAGATGGCGAAACAGTCCGCAGAGAACTAAGGCCTACTGACTTACAACTCTCTCAATTATTTATCAGTGCGAACTTCAATTTTTATGTCGAATCCGAACGACTTATTTGAGAGAGCACTTTTCTTGACAAGAATTACTCTTTGGCGATTCGTTATTTCCTCACAAGAGACAGTACCCGAGAAAAAAACTTTAGGTGACACAGACAGGAATTGAAACCAAGACCTCTAAATACTCCTACTCATAGTCCATTCTAATTTGTAGGCTTCAACGCATCTATTCTGTTTTTGTTTAGTTATGTTTTTGCAAAATATAAAACAATCTTCAAGAGTAAGTGCGTTTTGTTCGCATTCTATATATAGTAAAGTGAGAAATTACCAACAAAACGATCCGCAATATTGCGGTTTTTGTATTTGAAAGTTGATACAACTGAATATTTGCCAGAATAATTTATCAAAAAATTCCAAAAAAAAAATAGCGAAATTCAGACCAGCAGGGGTGAAATTGTGTAAGCTGATTTTTGATAGTTGACTATCAAAATCAAGAAAATACGTCTGTGTAATGTGAAAGTCGTTTTCAAAGTTTTAACCAAACAATTTGACATAAAATAAAAACTTCAATAAGGGGGTTTGTTCGTAGACTACTACATTAAAATGTGATGTTGAAGCGAGCTTGAAGCTCGCCTAAATTTTGTATATACCTGAATCGAGTTGAAATGAGCTTATTTGCTCGATTCCGGTCGGGGATCGGAAATTTGTGAAGAAAAACTTGTGTGGAGGAGTTGGTTTTACAGATAATGGGGTATGGTCTGTTTATTTGCATGTTTGTGTACAAAAAATACAGTTTTGTTTTAATCAAATTAAAAAAAAAAAAATTGCACATAGAGTAGGTAGCATATTCCTATATGGTGCTGAACTATTCAGTTTTTCATTGTTTAACATGAATCAAACTATCTCACTTGCACTTCATAAGAAACATCGAAACACCATTTGTATTTTAGAAAGTGCTGTCAAACTTAATCATTTTTAAATCTTCTTGTGCAGTGGAAACACCAAAAGAAACTGAGATAAACCTTTGGTGGAAACATATGTAGCAAAACATAAATATCTTTTCTATTGTTTTCTCTTGCAAAATAAGCCCAGTTAGTACATTTTCACTAACAAAACTAAATAATATCAACAATAATAGATTGGTTTTTTCCCCAATGGAAAACACACATGATTCCAAATACACAACTACTCAACGAACACAGCCATCGAGATACAAATGCAATGTTAATCGTACCAACATTTGAGAACGAAATCACATAAGATCCATTCGAGACTCGTATAAATGTCAAAAACCCATCCATAGTAAGATTTTACTCTAACTTTTATCGGTGTTATTCATACTATGGATATTGTTTTTTGTTATTCGTGTAAAATCCTACTATACTATGGATAGATTTGCCAACAAAACACGGGTAGTGTAACCACTGTCTTCTTCCTTGTAAACTTAAGAGTACCGCATGGTTCTGTATTGGGACATCTATTATTTTCATATTTTTAGCTTCTCATAGGAAGTTTTTGTAATGGGTCGGATTTGTCGAATTGAAAATGTTGACATTTCTTGACGTTTCAAGGTCCCTATAGTCGAAATAAGAGATTTTTAGAAAGATGTCTGTTCGTACGTGCGTCGGTTCGTCCGTACGATCGCCACGTTTCTTCGTCGTCCATAACTCAAGAACCAGTAGAAATATCGACTTCAAATAAATTTTATTATACAGCTAATAATGCAAAAATATGCAGAAAGGACTCTCCAAAAAATTGCGTGGGTGGTTTTTTACCATAGCAATTTAAAAAAAAGTGAAAATTTTGGTTTACACAAAATATCTCACGAACCAATAACGCTAGCGAGTTGAATTAAATTTTATATTAAATATTATGACATGGTACCAAACTAGTATATTTTTGTAACAAAGTTCAACTAACGATTTTTTTATAAATCACAAAAACTTAAAAAAATATTTGACACCTCGAAAATTTTACCCAAATATCTTTTCAAATAACATTTGAGATTATGGCTTCAAACTCATTTTGTCTTATTAAAAATATTGTTTTCAAGATTCGTTAAATTTTTGAGAAAAATCGAATTTACGGTTTAAAAAAAAAAAATAAAAAAAAAAAAACATAACTAAAAGTTAGTAGATTCAAATTTACTTTCAACTCAAATATCTTTTCAAAAATTAAAAATAGTGCCTTCAAACTAATTTTATCTCAGAGAAAACATTGTTTTCGACAGTAAGTAAATTTTTAATAAAAATCCAAAAATCAGTTTTTTCATAAAAAATTTAAACCTACAAAAAATAGTACGCAAAATTGGTAAAAATTGATGTTCAGTTCTCGATATCTCGTGAATAATAGAATATATTGAATTTAAATTAGTTTTATTCATCCAATTTGTATTTGTTTATATAAGAAATAAAAACTTTTAAAAAATGCTACTAAAATTTGTAAAAATTGTTTTTCGACTTAAAATCTCGTTTACAAAAATAGATTTTGAAATCAAACTATTTCATCAAATGCAAAATATTGTTGATACTTTTTAAATCTTTTAGATTAATTCAACTGACAAATTAAAAAAAAAACGCGAAAACCTACAAACCTTTTAAGCAAGAGAAATCGAGAGACGGGATG
This sequence comes from Eupeodes latifasciatus, assembly GCA_920104205.1. NCBI lineage: Eukaryota > Metazoa > Arthropoda > Insecta > Diptera > Syrphidae > Eupeodes > Eupeodes latifasciatus. The sequence continues at coordinate 370,039,253 of OV049924.1, forward strand.
GGAAGTTATAAGTGTGGGTCGCATCCCAGCCTCTTTTTTAAAAACGATTTACCTGTTAATGTTGTTGCTGTCCACAAATATAACTTTTTATTCATATTTTTGTAAATAGAATATCCTAGATTTTTAAATAAACCATCGAACATAAGTTAAGTCTTAGTTAAAAGACTTTTTACTCAATTATGGGGAACTCTTCTTAAAAGCAGCATCCTTTTAAATTGTGTAAACAACAATCTATGTTAATGTTCAAATAATAACTTTTTAACGTTGGCGATGTATTATTAAAAAAAACCCATTCCTTGTTTTTATTACATAAAAAAAGAACAAAACAAACCATGTAACTAGAACACAGAAAAATAAACTAACTAACGAACGTATTACTTATGTTCCAATTATAATGAAAGATAATTTGTTATGAATTTGCAACTGAATCTAATGCAAAAACACAAAAGTAATAAATATTGTTATCTCATGGTCAATGAATAAACAAAAGCTAAAACAAAAACAAAAACAAAAACAAAAACAACACATGTATCTTCTTTTTCTTGGAAAGAACTTTTTTCCTTTTCCCCTCTTAGTGCGGGGAGTACCGGTAATGGGTATACCTGTGAGTAACGAAATGACTTAATTACCATCGTCTTTTTTTTGAGTTCATATAAAATATAATTCTTTGAGTGGCTCTTAGGTCTTGATGGTGGGGTGCAGGTATATATAGGAGCACATCAACCATGACAGTGTATTTTACTCATCAGTGGATTTCTCTAGATATTCTTCCATAGGAAGGAGGTATAAAAGATATGGGTATAATTATTCATACCTTGCTCCAGACATCAATTATGCCAACTCTAGAAAAGAGAATGGGTCTTCGCATGATGTGAAGAAATATAGAAACAGCAACTTTGTTCTACTAACCCGATAGCTTGTTTTTTCTTTTTTTTTTTTTTTGCTGAGAATTTTCCAACATCTCGAGTTTGTGAAGCAAAGCAACAGAAGTTGAAGTTGGTAAGCGATATCATCACATCACTATGACAATCCGGTTAAGGGTGCTGTCGAGACATCATGGTGTTGCTACACAAGTTTATACTTTCATGTTTTATATTCAAGAGAAGAAAAAGTTAATTTGATACCATTAAGCAATGATAAGATCAGTTTTTTAGTACGTACGTCATACCAGTGCACCGTGACTTTAAAAATCAACCAATAAAACTCTGTTCATATTTAAACTTTAAGCATATGACACAAATCAGTAGCCTCTCCTGTAATTTATTCTTCACTCAAGTAGATTCTTAAAAAAGATGCATGTATTTTTATAAAAACATCTTTACTTAAAACAAATAAAAGTTCAAAGAACAAAATGAAAAGTTTAAAAATAAAAAGAAAAGTTTTAAATTTTACTCTAAGCTGCACTTTTGTGAATTCTTGCTTTTTGTACATATAAATAAAATATCAGAAAAAATTTGTCTATATTGGAAAATGTCAGAACTTTAATTTACAAACCCATAGACCGTATTTATTTCTCTCATGAGTTTGACTTTCAAGGAATATTTCTGATCTCTTCAAAAAAAGAATAAAATAGAAATAATTCCTTCAAATTTATTAACTTTGAGAATAAGTTTCTAGGAGACCTCTGATCTAAATTAGTGAGATTTAATCTTACACAAAATTGAAACAAATTATAAGTATTTCCGAAATTGGACGATGAGAAATTTACCAATACAAAATGTTTGATGATCCGGAAGAACTCTATAAAGGAACCCCTTGTGATGTTAATCTCAAAGCTCTTCAGGCTTACATTTGGCTTAACCATGTTGATATTTTTTATCTCATAGAATCTCAAATTTATATTGGATCCGTACAGGTAAATAGGCAGGGGCGTCTTTAGACTTTTGGGGGCCCTGGGCTTAATAGGATTTGGAAGCCAAAAAAGTATTTAGGTATAATATATATTTTTTTTTAATTCCTTAGGTTAAAAATATCATTTTAAAATGAATTTGTGTTTTTTTAAATATTTTTACTTTTTAAAAAGAACTAAAAAAAAACATTTAACAGATATTTTTTTACACTTTTATAATTTTTTTGAATTTACCTTCAATAGTTGAACATTTTTCTTTATATTGATTTTTGATAATTTTTATTGGTTTTTTGGTTGATTTCTAATCTTTTTATACTATTTTTTTTTTAATTTTATGCAAGTTTATTTCTTTATATTTGTTTCGATTTGGTTTTTTTAGATATATTTATGTAAGTTTAAGTATACAATAAAATATTATTGAAGGCATACTTTCCTGACTTTGTCAGTTGCAAAATCATGAATTAAGTCATCAAATTTAATTTCCTGCAGTAATTCATTTTCAATTGATAAAATTGACAAGCTGTTTAGTCTATCTTGTAGCATTGTGCTTCGAAGTTCATTTTTTATCCGGTTCAATTTCGAAAATGAACGCTCTCCACTGCAGTTTGAAACCATCTAAGATACAAAAAATTCTACAGGCAGTTTCTACATTTGGAAATGTGTCCCCAATTTAATCCACTGTAATTAGACTGTACAATTTTAATATTGTAATAAGATCTTCATTTACATCTTTATTGAATTCTTTTAAATACTGCAGGCATTCTACCTCAAGTTCTTCTGCATTAACATCTCTATAGTATTTTTTTGAAAACTGTTCGCAAGAATTTTGCAAATCCACTGAAGTCAAATATTGCAATCGATAAAAAAAGCCAAACAATGCATTAATTTCTTGATAGCAATTGGATCGAATTTTTAATTGCAAAGCAATAGTGTCAATATTTGGAAAAAAAGTTGATATTTTAAACTTTTCTTTCCCAATTAGCTGGACGGATGGTGCAGGACCACGCGAACTTCGTACTATTTTTCGTTGCATTAAGTCTTTATAATTAGCATCCGGATTCTGAATTTTGGCAAACGCTTCAAATTTATCAAAATTCTCCCTTAGATTATTTATGAAAGAACACAGTGAACAAAGCAAATTGGCAGCAACGTCAACGTTTCTTTTTGAAGGCTCTTGCTGGTTTTATGATATCTTTCTAATATTGTGCTCCAAATTTCTGTTAAAATGAGGAACTCCAGTTTTGACATTTTCTTAGACAGGCTTAGCGCTTCGCTTTTTGTGTCTGGAGCTTGCTATGGATCTCTAAAGATAGATGTCAAGGATTCAGTAATTTGCTTATAACCATGATGGAGCGCGTAAACTGAAATATCATGATTTTTCAGAAATGTGAAGATTGTGTCAGCCAAATATTCAAAATTATCCTATCCGACTCATCATTTCGCAACTCATCATGAGACAACTTTGTGTTTGTTTATGGAGTAAGTTGAAAAGCCAACATGTGTGCAGAACTGTAGAGTAGAACGAAAGCAGAGTTGTTAAAATAATGTTGACAGCGTGTGCAGGTGTATGATTAAAGATTCATGTTGTCAGAAGTTTAAGATGTTGAGGAGGAGAATTTCAACGGAACGGAGAGTAAAATGAAACTTGTTTTTCTGTTACTGTCTACTAACCTTATTTTGTTTTCTATATAATTCTTGTATAGATTCATTCATTTTGAGTTGGTGGATTTGGGGGCCAAATAATTGCGGGGCCCTTTCCTAAAGACGCCACTGTAAATAGGTAAATTACGCAAGCCAAGTCATTGTAAATTATTCATTCTACAGCAATTTTAATTTAAAAACCCTCCTTCCTACCTTCCTAAATACAAAACGACAAGAGGATATAACTGCTCAGGTCTTAAAAGAATACCTCCAATTTCCTTCAAAAAAGTCCAATTTATAATAAACGATGACTTATTCTAAGTCTTATTCTACATTATTGGAATATTACAAAAGTCAAAAACAAGCATGCTCGTCTGTATTCGTACATGTTTCTCATGCCTTTGATAAGGGTTGACACTTAAGAATTGAGCACAAACGGCACAGGAACCTTCTCAGTGAATTACTGTCGCCATGAAATTACGGTTCTTAGCTTACAGCATATCATTACACTCTACTGGTACACAGCGGTGTACCTTGGAATAAAAGAGGTGAAGATTCAACAACAACGCTGAACCAATCCATTATAGACCATAGACACCTCATCCTATGAATTAAAACGCTACATTGGTAACAAGATACAGTGGTGGTCCAGTTTAACGAACGATATAATGTCCAGAGTAAATTCGTTATATCGAAAATTCGTTATATCGAAACATTTTTTTCATACAAATCTTAAGGTTAATAGAAAGTACATTTCTATTTTTCATTAATTTATTTCAAACGTGAACATAAGTAGTGTTTGGTAGCATTTTCCAATATAATCCAGTTTCATCCGCATTAAAAATTGCATTAAAGGTGAGTTTATTTTCTTTAATTATTTCAGCTAATTTCTTCTTAAATGGTTTGACAAGGTTTGCCCTCGATGAAAGCTTTTCACCAGACTCTTTAAGAAGTCAAATTCCAAAGCGCTTTTTAAATTTTGCTAGTCAACCACTGCTTGCTGTGAATTCACCGTGGTGATATTTTTTTTGAAACTGCAATGCCTTGGCCCTTAAAATAAAATGTTACCATTAATAGGAACATGACTCTCACGTTGGGCAATAAACCATTTGTACAATGCGGTTTCCATTTTTGGATATTCACCCTTCTTTAATGATTGTCGACGAAAAGATCCACTGTTTGTATTTCTCAGATTTTTGAGAACCTTGCTCTCATTTCTCTTGATAGTGCATATGCTAGACTTTGGAATTCCAAACTTCTTCGAAATGTCCGAAAGCGAAACTCATCTTTTATATTCTTCAATGATTTTAATTTTTGCTTCCGTTGTAAGACTTTTGCGTGACGACATCTTGCAGAACTTTCTTATTCAGCTTCAGACATGAAACTGAAAAACCATGTTAAATATTCCAGATGCCAAAAAACGTAAAACAACAAAAATGGGACTAAAAATCCGTTACAGTTTTGTGCATAGCGAACAGAGCAACTGTTTACATACACGAAGACGAATACGTAGGACATACATAACTAAGCAAGCGAAAAAAAAAAACACTTGTGTAATGGGAAATTGCGTATGTATCTTCCAATATTATCATAAACATACATGTTAGTAGATATTAAAACATCTACAGTAATTTTTTTTTATCTGAAATTCGTTATTTTGTTCGTTATATAGAATACCTAATGGACTTGAAGAAAGTGTTCGTAATATCGATCATTCGTTATATCAGCATTCGTTATACTGGACCACCACTGTTCTTCAAGAAACCAATGAAAGATGGAAAACCCTTGGCCCAAATTCGACAAAAATAGATCCCGTTCGATTATGCAGCTATAGACACAAAATCTTTACGATTGCTTGTGAGCATAACCTGCTGGGTTAGCATAAAAATAAAATGCGTCTTATTACCGATAATATGTGCAAAGGCTGCAATGATAAGGAATAGTAACAAAACACTATGCACTTCCTATGACATTGCCCAGCATTTTTCCACACAAGTAACAAAATTCTTCGAAAATATAGAAGAACTCGAAGAAATTTCAAACAATCCATAGTCATCGTAAATTGATCTAAGTGTGGCGATAGCGCCATCAATGGCCAGTTCACTAACCTAACGTAACCAAATCTAACCTTCATCAAGAACTATGGAACAATAGTAAGCAATATTAGTATTTAATTGCGTTATTTGTTACCATATAAAGAGTGATTTTTTAAAAGCTATAGGAAAGTTTTTCAATAAAAAACACATAAACTTAAAAAAAAAATGCATGAAATCTTTATTTCAATCAATAGTACGGTTCATGTAATTTAATGTTTGAAGATTATTTCATTCAAATGTTGACCTTGACTGCGCCTCAAATGGTCCATCCGCTTAGTCCAGTTTTGGCATACTCTTTCCAACATTTGGTTCGGTATCTCACGAGTAAATGCTTCAATGTTGTCTTCCAATGCGTCAATTGAAGCGGGCTTGTCTGTATAAACATGAGCTTTAACATAGCTCCACAAAAAATAGTCTAAATGTATTAAATCGCACGTTCAAGGCGGCCAACTGACCGGTCCCGAACGTGAAATAAAATGTTCACCGACTTCGCCTCTCAATAAAAGTTGGATATCATCTCACGGTAGAGCTCACAGTTATGTTACGATTCGCATCATCTTTGAAGAAGTACGGTGCAATGATGCCAACAGCCCATAAACCGCACCAAACTGTGACTTTTTCTGGATGCATTGGTAGCTCTTGCAATGCTTCTGGCTGATATTCACTCCAAAATCGACATTTCTGCTTATTTACGTACCCATTAAGACAAAATTGAGCTTCGTCGCTGAACACAACTTTTCGGTAAAAAAATGGATCTTCGGCCAACTTTCCAAGAGCCCATTCACCGAAAATTTTACGTTGCAGTAGGTCGTTCGGCTTCAATTCTTGCACCTGCTGTATTTTGAAAGGCATTACACCTAAATCCTTCCGCAAAATTTTCCACGTTGTTGAGTAACGGAGGCCCAATTGCTGCGAACGGCGATACAGCTGCTATTTTTTCTTTAGTTCGCACTCTACGTAAGCGTGTTGGTGGTTTAATGTCCAATAATGTGAATTTGGTGCGAAATTTAGTCACAATAGGCCGAATAGTCGCTTCAGTGGGTCGATTAAATTGACCATAAAATAGAAGAAGCGCGCGATGAACTTTCTTAACAGTGAACGCATTTTGATAATAAAATTCAATAATTTGCAAGCGTTGTTCGTTTGTAAGACGATTCACGGTTAAATTATAGACAAAATTGAAGATGTTTGACAGTGAAACAAAACACGAAACGTGCGTCAGCTGTTTAAACCAGTGTTGCCAAAAAGATAATAGCTAAAAAATCACCCTTTATATATACTGCCTAAGCCCCATGGTTTGTAACTTTGTATTCATAGACAAAAATGATGTACGTGTAAAGCAAAGCTTTCCAACAGATAGACCAAAATGCCAATTCTTCTTTAATTTTTTTCTAAGTCGGATATTTATGTACAAAATATTCAAATATTTCTTGGACAAAATTTTCAACAAATATTCATACGACAGTAGTTCGCACTTCAAAGTTCAAAAGAACATATTACTAAAGTTTTACTAAATTAAAGAAAAAGATACAGAAATTCCATGAATATTTACAAAACTTTTGTTGAATATTTGTATTTAGAAGTGTTTACATTTAATTTCGAACACTTGAGTATTCAAACAAACCACAATTATTCAATTCTCCGCATTTCCATTTCAATTTCTTTCGCATTGAATTTTTTACTTTGAAATAAAATACAAAACTTAATTTAAGTTATATATGTATGTATTATCTTCTGTTACAAATTCAAGTGCTTTTTACATTCCTACGTATAGGCAGTATACACATACATACATACACATAAAAAATGTATAAAAGTATTTAAAACTTCAAATCAATTTCATTAAATTTACACAAAGAACGTTTTCTAACTCAATGAATTATCAAGACGCCATCACATCATTCCATACCATCATTCAATTCAAAAACCAATTGAAAATTTCTTCAAAAATAATTGAAATGTCTTTGGTCTATTTATGTATGTGTATATATATACGTGAGTAGAGTACACTTATACGAGTAGGTAGGTACATAACTTTAAAGTGTTTGTGGAAGTGTAAGGAGTATTTTCAAAATGATAGATATACGAGTTACAAAAAGAGTTAAAAACTTTCCTCCTTCTGAAAAACCATCACTTGAAACATTTTCATTCTAGAAAAAAAAAATCAAAACTCAAAGTAAACTTTATACCTACCGTATATTCGGATACTTCTACTTTCAGGCCAAAAAGCACATCATCAATTATAAATAAAGAAATATGTATGAAGGATGTTTTGCATCTTGAATTTCTGTGACGTAAAACAACAACAAAATTAGCATCAACAATGTTCTAGAAGATTTCTGTTAAACATTTACGAAATAAAACTATCTATCACAATCACAACTGATTCGTGAAAGCATCTTTTCTCATTGTTATATTACCACTTTTTTCTTCAAAACCCATAAAAACCCCCATACCTCTATAAGAACCTCACACCATCCCCTTTTTAAGATGTAGAACATGCAACACTTTTTGGGTAATTGACTGAGAAACTTCATCCGTTCCCTTTACATAGCTCATAAGGAATTTGCTTGCATTTTTGATAAAATTTAATTTATTTGAAAGGCGCGAAGGATTTCCCATGTCTATAACTTTGCTCCTTTAGTACAACAGTTCTACAAAACGAAAGCAGCAAACAACAACAATAATACAAACATCAAAAACTTTAAATATGTATATCTATTCTATAGACAAGAATTTAAAAAGCCCGCCCTTATGTTTTCTCAGAGTTCTGTCCTGGAAATGGAATTTTTCAGCCAAGAATAGAAAATAAGAAAATTAAAGAACAAGCAAACCAAGGAACCCACTTGAAAGAATATTTCTTATTATATAGTAAAATATTTAAGAACCATAAGAAAAGAGCCAAGGAGTCGAAAGGAACTTTCAAGAAACACATCTTGTTCCTTGTTCTAGACGCCATGCCACACTCTCTCAAGAGGTTGGCTTGGCCATTGTGTGTGGCAGTATGGCATAGAAAAGTTTTTGCATTCCTTTAAAAAAAGAAGTCTTATAATTAAGAATATCACATAATCGAAAGTCCTTTAGAAGGTACTGCTCCTGATGGTTCGAGTTCCTGAGACGGGTGGTGCCATTGGTATAAGTCTAAAGGTCTGAGTCTGGGTCTGGGTCTTGGTCTTGGTCTGACGACCGACTTCTAGATTCTGGCTATTGTCCAGGACCAAAATAGAGTAGAAAAAATTAATATTGTGCAAGACAGGTAAAACTTTAATTACAGATAGGTACTCGTACATATACCTCTGGCAGTTTCCGATGTGAATATGCACGTTTAGTTTTATGTTAAATCACAAAGACACCCAAAAGAAAAGGACAACGAAATTTTGCTGCAAAAGCAATCTTATGCCTCAAGGCATAACTGAATTATAGAACATACAAACACAGCACAGGCTCATATCCAAAGGATAAAGGTCCTTTAACTTCGTACCCGTTCGTACACATACAACCAGAGTTAGATGTACAGAGCAGTTATGGCCAAAATAATAGGGACAGCATTTAACTTTTAGTAAATATTTTAAAATTGGAGTTCATTTGCTGCAGGCTGTATTAAAGGCTGGATAAAAAAAAATGAGAACACTTTTTTAAACTTATAAAAGTTTTTTTAAGAAGGTTCACCTTTATGAGTTTCATATAGTATGTAATAGCCAGGAGTCCAGGAGTCGGATCAGGATAATACAATATAAGTGTGGTAGAAGCCTTTATGGAGTGTTGCAAGATTAATCTTTACTAACTGCAGCACTTTGGCAACAATAAGGCAGACCAACCTTTACCACGGTATTGTTCTGATCCTCCGAGTCTCAATGAATAATTAATGAATCCAAGAGTTCATCCTTACTGAGAAGAACCATTTTCAGATGGTCCTCAATCTCCATAGAGGTCTGAATGGTGTCGACATTAGGTAACGGAGAGGGCATGGATACATAACCAACCTAAGGGGGGGCGTAGAGGCTCGCTATCTAAGACAGCCTCAACTTTTTTGTACACTCTTTCGAAGGGTGATTGTGTCATACCCAAACTGAATCAAACCTCTGGTTCACGCTAGAAGAGCAAGGCAATCTTACTTGATTGCCAAAGTGGCACTCCTATAAAGACACCTCAATTCTTCGAGCTCAGCGACCTTCCAGTTTAAAGTCGGCAGGCATGTATTGTTTGCTTTGATCATCTCGAGAATGTCACCGATGCGAGAAGGTTCGATTGGAATTCAAGTGCTAGCTCTTGATCTGCTCGGAATGTCTTCCTTAGCAACAACCTCAAGTTTCGAACCTGGCCAAACTTCAACTAACCGGCTGACATCAAGTTTGTACATATCACAACACCTCTTATCTCAAAAAACCAGGATTTTGACACGACCTTGATGCCAACCCAACTCGCTTTTGGAAGGATTTGGTCCTAGAAGCTCTCTCAATATGCTTAAAAACCACTTGAGAGCTTTTCTTTGACCACCTCCCATCGATCAGACCAGATTTTGCTACAATATCGCTCCTATCGATGATCGCAACCACAAATTAGTCCTTCATGACGTCGTCGTAGAAAGTTTGATTGTTGATGGGTTTTAGAGGAGTGCTGGTGTTGTGCAAATGGGGCCGGTTTAATGTCGGTGGACACACCATCTCCAGGGGCCTTTCACGTTTTGACTTTAAGTCATTTCTGATCCTTGTTGTAGGAATTGCTGAAACATCCAAAAATTAACCAAGGGCCTTCAGGATTTTCGAAGTTTGTAGCCTCAGTTTTTAAAGGCTTTTTGAAGGTATTTTACTCCTTTTGTTATTAGTCAGAGATAGAGAGGTGTACTCTCGGTAATAGTCGTGGTGTTATTATATACAATCCCATTCACAGCAATAGAAGAAAGGCCATGGATAGCCACAACCGTCTTTCTTGTGTTGGTCGCAGGAGATACGGCAACAGTCTTTAATGCCAAACAACCGCCCGGCCTTGAGGAGATTAAAATTAGGTGTCACCACAGTCCGTTGAAAACTAGGCCCTAGTGACTTACAACTCTCAACCATTCCTGTGTGCGAGTACTGTTGTCAGGGATGGAGGGGACCTACACTTTTAAGCCGAACCCGAACGGCTTATTTGAGAAAGCACTTTTTATGACAAGAATTACTCTTGGAGAATTTGTCAATTCCTCGCGAGGCAGTACCCGTTAAATAAACTTTATATGGCACAGGCAGGGATTGAACCCAAGACCTTTGGCATGACAGCCCAACGCAATAACCATCATGCCAACAGGTACGGTACAGGTAGTCCCACAAGTAGGGAAGAATGGGATGTCCGTAAATCCGAAGGTCGCCAGGCATCCGGATACTCCGTTAGGAACGGGTTGATCATCGGCACGGGTTGTTTAGCACATTACATACAGCCCAATAATGATAGGATACAATTGAAAGGAAGAGATAGCGTAACGATTTAGACTTCAGCTTCTACAAATCGACGCTCAAGTAGAAAAGGTCTAAGACTTCTTCAAATATTCGATGTTATATTCAAGTTTTGGACGAATGAAAGCTTTTGTTAATTTAGCCAGTGCTAAAAAATTTCTTTTACAGTCGAATCCAAAAAATGAAAAGCTAAGGGTTCTGTCGTAAAACGAAAACGTTTAATAGATTAAAAGTTGCACACATCAGATTTCTTATGAATATAACAAAGAGATTTGGAGGCAAAACAGAGCCTTGAGGCACACCAGCGTTAATTTTGTGAAATACTGAACGGTGCAAAAGATTATTTCTATCCAACCGAAGAATATCCAAAAAGTACACATTTTCCATAAGAGAGCTTGTTCCCAAAACTCTATGTTTAGTTTAGTTTAGTTTAGTTTAGTTTAGTTTAGTTTAGTTTATTTAATTCATTGATATGCTATACACATTAAGATACAATATCTTTTTAAAAAGTGATAGCTTAAATAATGTACAAATTTGATAACAAAAGCTAACTTTAATTTAATACAATAGCAAGCAAGTATATGCAAAATTATAAAATAGAAATTACATTTTAATGGAAAAAACTGAGCAGTTTAATTTAATTGGTATCACCATTGATTTAAATTAAATTATTAAAGGTAAAACCTCACAAATAACTAAAACGAAGAAAAGTAGAGTTTAAGTTTGTTTTCAAATATTTTAACATTTTCAAGTCTTCTTATATCACTTGGCAAGGAGTTCCAAAGGCGAATGGCGTTGACAAAGAACTGTCGCTCGGATGTGAGGCATGAATGTCGTGGGATTATAAGTGTATTTGATCTATTAGAAATTGGGAATTGTAATCTATAAAAAAGGTACTGTGGTTGACGCGTCTGCATAAGGTTAAAAAGAAAAAGAAGGGTTCGGTAGTGAAGAAAATGCTTGAACTGCATATTGTATAAAGAGTTAGCAAAGCCAGAGATGTGGTCATACCTTTTTAGACAATATACGTATCTTATTGTGTTGTTGAACGCAACTGTAAGTTTTCGTCTACTCTCAGCATCACAGTTACAATAGATTTCACAACCATGCGTGAGTATAGGGATGATCAATGTTTTTGCTAGCATCTTTCTAGTATTTATAGGCGTTATGTGTTGGGAATTTTTAAGAATTCTAAGAGCTCCATATACCTTACCAACAGTACTATTAATGTGATTTTTCCATGTTAACGACCTGTTAAAAACTACTCCAAGATTCTTAGCTGTCTCTACAAATTCAATAGTGGCATTATCAAGCATTAATCGAGGGAAATAAGAGAGATCCAGAGACCGTTTAGAAATAACTAAGCATTTAGTTTTGGTGGGGTTTAAGAACAGGCCATTTTGCAGGGACCAAGTGTGAATGCTTTGAAGGTCCTGGTTTATGTTATGGATGCAATTTTCAATAAGACCAAACGAACTACTCAAATAAAGTTGCACATCATCTGCATACATGTGTGTGAGGGAGAACTTCAAAATAGATGGCAGTTCATTTATATAAAGTGAAAAAAGAATTGGGCCCAAAATCGAACCTTGTGGAACACCTTTCAAGACTGGCAAAAATGGAGAGAGCGTATTAGAGACGGATACAGCCTGCTTTCTATCACTTAGATATGAAAGTACCAGATTTGTTGCAGAAAACGAAAAATTAAAATGGTGTTTTAGCTTACGTATAAGAATAGAGTGGTCAATTGTGTCAAAAGCTTTTGAAAAATCCAGTAGAACCAAAAAACTCACCTTATCGTCATCAATAGCTTGCCTTAGGTCTTCAGTCACAGTGATTAGTGTTGTCGTACAGCTATGCTTACGACGAAAACCAGACTGAAAAGGTGTCAGTAAATTGGCTCCACTAAGATGTATACTTATTTGCTTTTGTATAATCCTTTCCAAGACCTTGGAGAGAAAGGGAGGAAGAGAAATTGGACGAAACTCTTTGCCATTGGAAATTTTGGGTACAGGAACTATTTTTGCTAACTTCCAAAGCTTGGGAAAGATGTATTTTTTAAAATATCAAGTACAATACATTTATCTTCTTCAAAACGATTTTCTTGGTTTATTAAACCAATAGATTGTTAACTTCCCATAGGAAGTTATCCGTACGTCCGTACGTCCGTACGTTCGCGACGTTTTTTTCGTCGTCCATAGCTCAAGAACCAGAAGAGATATTGACTTCAAATAAATTTTGTTATACAGATATTAAGGCAGAAAGATGCAGAAAGAGCTCTCAAGAAAATTGCGTGGGTGGTTTTTTTACCATAGCAGTTTAAAAAAAAGGTGAACATTTTGGTTAACCCTAAATATCTCATGAACCAATGACGCTAGAGACTTGGATTAAATTTTATATTATATATTGTAACGTGATACAAAACAATTATATTTTTGGAAAAAAATTCAATTAACGGTTTTTTTTTATAAATCAAAAAAACTGAAAAAAAAAATTTGTCACTTCGAAAATTTTACGACTAAAATATGATTTCATTTCCAAAACAATTTTGTGCAATGAAGAATAATGTTTTTGACAGCTGATAAAATTTTGAGAAAAATCGAATTGACAGTTTTTTTACAAAAAATAATAACCTAAAAAAAAATAAAAAAAAAAGTTGGTTAAAATTGAGTTTTGACTCAAATATCTTTTCAAGACTTTGAGATATTGGCTTTAAACTACTTTTATCTTTCAAAAAATGTTGTTTTCAACATTCAGTAAAATTTTGAAAAAAAATAGAATTGACAGTTTTTTTTACAAAAAATTAAAAAAAATTACTTTGAGATTATGGTTTCTAACTAATTTTAACTTATAAGAAATATTGTTTTCAACATTAGGAAAAATTTTGAGAAAAATCGAATTGACAGTTTTTTTACAAAAAATAAAAACCTAAACAAAAAAATTAATAAAAGTTGGTAAAAATTGATTTTCGGCTCAAATAGCTTTTCAAAAATTAAAAATATTGGCTTCAAACTTATTTTATTTCACAGAAAATATTGTTTTTTATATTCAGTAATTTTTTTATAAAAATCCAACAGTCCGTTTTTTCATAAAAAAATAAAATCTACAAAAAATAGAACGCACATTTGGCAAGAATTGATACATTTAGACAAACTTTTAAGCAAGACAAATCGATAGACGGGATGGGAAGTTATCAGTGTGGGTCGCATCCCAGCCTCTTTTTTTATTTTATATTTAGCTGAACATTTGTATTTTAATCCAATTTTATTATTTATTTTTTTTTTATAGGGCCAACTAAATAAAAATTGACATTTTTCTTGAGGATTTGACTGAGACATTTCATTGAAAATTCTGCAAAAATTCTATTTCTTATCTCTTCTCATAAATATTGCACTAAATGGAATGGTTCTTAATCTTAAGGTTCAATTTTTGAAAATACCAATCAAAAAATAAATTAAATAAAATAAATTTTGTTCCTTTGTAATCAGAGCCGCCCCGTTAACTTGACAGAATACTTAGGGTACTTATTATGATGAAAAAGACATATAAATGGCATATTTGTATGTAGACAATATTCAAGAAATTCAAAGAAAATACTATTTTCTAAAAAAAAAAGTTCTGTGCTAAATACCGATAACACTTATAGTTTTTGATATATTAGGCGTTGAAGTTTGAGTAGCATTAAGCTTCCATATATTTTCGAACCAAATTTTATAAAATATCGTTAATTTCAATGGCAAATATCTCGAAAATTATCGATTTTATCGATATGTTTCTAAACTGAATTATCTATAAAATTGTTCAAAACACTTTTTCATTGAGTTTTGTCATTTTTGAGATACTGGTAGAAAAATTAGAATTATATAAAACAAAATTCTCAGAAAAATCCTTTACTAAGTTATATCTAAAAATGCCGCATAATATGTAGGTACTGCTTTTATACAGACTATTTAAATAAAGGACTAATTTCGTGCGACCCAGTCTCGAAAAAAAACACTAAAACTCAAAATTTAAAAATTTTAAAATATCCCTATAATTTTGAACACAGCTGTATATTCACTTTCAAAAGTTGGTCTCCTCTTTTCGGACACGAGTTGAATTTTATTGGAAGTTCACTTCTCTTACGCCTCCTTGTCATTTCTTTGGCTCAGAAGGGTGATGGTCTTTTGCTGATACTGATGATGATGATGGTGATGGTGATGTTGATGATGACGACAATGATGCTATGGTGTCGTAAGAAGATTGGAGTGTCAACAACTAATTTCAAAGTTTTCGAAAAGGGAATTATTTTATAATTGCAAAATTTTGACAATGATGTTACCGAATTGGACGTTAGTGAGTGTCGTAAAAAAGGTTTTTTTTTCTTCTTCTTCAGTTTTTTTTAATTTTTAATTTTGATGAGAATATTTTGAAAGTTATAAAATTCAAAATAAATCTTACGTTCTTTCATTAGATTTCACTTAACCTTAACGATGAAAGTTTTTTAAGTCAATTTAAGTTGAAATGCAATTGTTTGCTATATACAACTTAAATTTATTCCTTTTAACTCACTGTTTTTGTTTTGGATCTTGCTGCATTTTGATAGAAGGCATTCGTAGAAAATAGAATAATAATGTTTTTGATTCACAAATATTTCCATCAATTTTATATTTAAAAGTATATCACAGATGGATTTTATGCTTCATTGAAATTTGGAATTTTGGCTTTTAGATTTATTTTGTTTGCTTTTTAATTTAAATATACACGAATAATAAAAGATGGAGGTCAAATAACGAAAAAGTGAGCCTTTTAAAAACGAGAGTCGAACTTAAAAAATTCCTATTTGATGCTTACTTTTTTACTAAATCATTTATTTTTTTATTTCCAGTTAAATTTGTTCATCCTTCAAACCAGGAATCAGAATTCAACAAAGAGAAACAGAAGTCCGTCGTTTTTGGAATACACATCGCAAAGGTACCATGAAAAGACCCAATTGAAAGGCTTTAGCTGGATGCGGTATAGCTCTTCCATATATACCTTCATTTTTGTATAAACAAAAATACACAAAGGTAAGCGCATCAAAAAATACATACATATGTACTCGTACCTATAAACCAAACGTGAAGTTTCCGTTCAACAATTTTTTCTTTATTTTTAGTTTATTTTTTGAAAACAACTTAATTTTAGGGATTTTTGTTTTTGTGTTGTTGGCCATTTCACAAGCCAAACAATTTATACTAAAACTAAACTTTGCATGATGTTCAAAGTTTCGTTTATACTATCATGTTGCTTACTAGAGCATGATGTACTATATTTGTTTATAAATTGGGAAAAATATGTGTGCACATATGTACCACGCTTCGTGAAATTCGATTTCCTAACAACATTTTTGTTTTTGATTCTTTTTACGTATGTATGTATATGTATGTAAAAACATGTTGTGTATAGAGAAATAAAATTAATTGAGTTTTGGAAAAAGAAAAATGGATTTTCCACAGGTGGTGGATGAAAATCAAATGTACATTTAAATATAATCATTTCAATTGGCAATCAATAAACATTGCTTTAAAATAAGTTCTCTTTTTATTTTGTTCATAAAAAAGTAAAGTAGTGAAGTTTGATTAGAAGGCCTTAAATCATTCTATGTAGAACAGTAAAAAGCGTTTAAGAACTCAATAAAAGTTGCGAAAAAGATCAATAAGTAAGCGTCAATCATTTCTTTTTTTCTAATAGTTAGTTAGTAGCATTGGCATTTGACACCTGTCAGATTGAGCTGTCATTTGAAGTGTCTTAATACAAGGTGTAGAATTTTTCTCCCAACGCATTTTTCTGATAGGCAGCTACAACGACAAGTAACGCTTGAAATAAACATATCGCATATTCGAGGCAGATAGCTTGAACCCCCATTAAAATAGCCCAATTCAAACATTCATTGATTTGTGTGCGCATCGTTAAGTTGTATTCGTTTGATAATGTCAGTTTACTAGCCGAATTTTCGTTATTTGCGGAAGGTTCTATTTTTTAGTGAGGACGCTATGAGTAAGGAAACGTGTCTTGAGTGGTTTTAACGCTTCTAAAGGGTGTCCCAAAATTAACGCAAGATTTGAATTTGCCGCCATTTGTGCAGTGAAGTGTTGGCAACCCTGAAAAAAAAGAAATTTGACAGCTAACAGTATAGGGTTATTAAAAATGGAGCGTTACACGAGAGAACAACGTGTCTTCATTATTAAAGAATATTTCAAAAATAGTGAAAGCTTGGCGGCTGCAGTTCGAAAATTTCATACAAAATATGGTCGGAATAGTGTTTTAACTTCGTCAACTGTGAAGAGATTAATTGAAAAATTCATGGAGACTGGATCCGTTGGAGACGCCAAACACACTGGTCGTCCAAAAACAAGCCGTTCAAATGTGAATGTCGAAGCAGTGCGTGAGAGTGTTGCTGACAATCCAGGAACCTCAATTCGACGTCGTGGACAAGAATTGCAAATTTCAAGAACCTCTCTACAGCGTATACTCACCAAAGATCTGTGTCTTCATGCTTACAAAATTCAATTAACACAACAATTGAAGCCTAATGACCATGGACAGAGAAGAGAGCTCGTTGAATGGATTATTGAACATCAACAAATGGACCCTGATTTTTCGAGCAAAATCATCCTAAGCGATGAAGCACATTTTCATCTTGATGGCTTTGTCAATCGCCAAAATTGCCGCATTTGGGGTTCGGAGAACCCACATGTGATTGTCGAAAAACAAATGCATCCACAACGCGTGACTGTATGGTGTGGATTTTGGGCTGGAGGCATAATTGGGCCATATTTTTTTGAAAATGATGCTGGTCAAGCAGTGACTGTTACTGGTGCTCGATATCGCGACATGATTACACAGTTCTTTCTGCCAAAATTGGATGATATTGATGTGTCCAATATGTGGTTTCAACAAGACGGTGCCACATGTCATACAGCCCGTGAAACAATTCAATTACTGCATGATACATTTCCAGGTCGTGTACTCTCTCGTTTCGGTGATCAAAATTGGCCTCCTAGATCGTGTGATTTAACACCATTAGACTTCTTTTTATGGGGTTATTTAAAATCACAAGTCTATGTCAACAAGCCCACAACCACCCGTGCATTAAAGGAGGAGATTCAACGCTGCATCAACGAAATTCAGCCACATTTATGCAAAATGGTCATGGAAAATTTCAACAAAAGAGTGCGCATGTGCATGCAAAGCCGTGGAGGCCATTTATCCGATGTGTTATTCCATACATAACCCTATCCTATGTACTTTACGAGTCAATAAAAATATAACTATCAAAAGACTAAAAACGGCGTTTTCTATTTAATTCAAATCTTGCGTTAATTTTGGGACACCCTTTATGAGCTGTTAAAACGAAGTGAAACAATCACAGGTGAACGTTCCGAAGACAATTAATGCGTTTGAGAGCGCTTTACAGCGAAAAGCACGATAACGTGATTTTACAGCACGATAACATTTGACCCCACGTTGCAATTGTGATCAAAACGAATAATTGAATAGCCCACATTCCATATTCTCCAGACATTACTCCCTCTGATAATAACTCGTTTCGATCAATGGCCCTTGACTTGGCTGACCAACATTTCCGATCTTAAAAAGAAGCCAAAAAGTAGTCCGATTTATTGATGGCCATGATAATGGATTGCTTAGTAAGCGAACAACGCTTAATACTAACACATTTGGTGTTATGCTTATATTCCTCCAGGAATGGATGAGAGTTGTAAGTCACTAGACCCTAGTTCTCAAAGGACTATTGCACCACCTAATAAATAAGAATACAATTTGCTCACTTTGCCAAAAATGGGTACAATTGTAAGAAAATTAGGAGAGATTGGAAGCGCTACGGATGTGGTAAGGCCTATTCAACATTTTAATTCACCCTCATTCGAATATATTGATGCTTTAAGTGTTGTTATTGATTGCAATTTATCGATTTACCGGCTTATTTTACATTTAAATATGATCTTTAAAGTTAGACTCATGCAATAATTGAAGACAATATCATAAAAAAAAAATCACAAGTGATCCAACAGGTGTCGTTGCGTCCAGGCAAAGTCGTAAAAGGGTGTCATTGATCCGTAATGGCGACAAACAAAACGGAGAAGTGTCCAGGTCATGTAATTTCAAGACTTGTGGCCGTCAGTTTATTTATATGGGTCAAAAGACTGTGTTTACGAGAATAACTCTCAAAATTTAGACGGATTTAAAAGGTGGCGTTAAAAAAAGTCAAGTGAAATAAGGCTAACTTTCAAGAATTGGACAATTCTTAGGGGCGTTGCACTCACTCCTCACTGCTTATACTCACCATACAAATGAATTGGCATTAATTCTCTAAATAATACGGCCTAATTTCACGTGTCAAAGTGCAACAATAGCGACGCCAAAGGCTGAAAATTAGCCTTTTTTAAAGTTGGTCTTATTTTGCTCGGATATATTTCACAGCACCGCATTTGAAGCCAACATAACTAAAGTTTTGGCCGAGATGTCGCTTAAAATGTAAGGAAAAGTTTATGAAAATTACCTAAAGAGATACTGCAAATCTTCCTAAGGTGGCTATTTGAATATTATTTCACACAAGCTGTTTTCATAATTTTCGAACTTTTAAATGAAATAAAATTGCTATCACAAAATTCATCATTTAAATTTGATTAGGTTTAACAAATAACGTGAACTGTTACTGCAAAATTAAAATTAAAAATAAAATGGTGTTGCAACAACACAATTTTTCATTGTTATAAAGTTCAGTGCATATGTTTTGAAAAGGAATTTTATCAATATTGAGAATAAATTCATTTTACCTCTCATTTAAAAGAAATCTTAAAATTTGCAAATTATTATGAATAATTTTCATACATTTTGTTTTAATATGATGAATTATTTCTTTCGATTTCAATTAAATAGTAGTTAAAAAATTGAACTCTAACACATGGATAATGCTGACTTTTGGTCAAAAGGATTAGTTTTGTTGGTTCGGAAAAGCGTTTTGGCTAGAGGCTTATTCTCATAGACCAGTGACTTTAGAACATCTTACAAGAACAAGTCTAAGTGTGGCAAATCGCACGGTGGATAGTTCAAATCACATCCACGTGATAAACTTATGTATATTCTCACGTTCAATACTACAAAGTTTCCAATATGGTGTATGTCGTATTTCTATCCTGATGGTACTACACGTCGCCTTCACATCATAAAATTCAAGTCAAAAGTAATTGATATTCCTATTAACCTATAGCGCTATCCATTACATCCTTCTCCAAAGATAAATCGGCCAGAAATCCTCACCAAACGTTACTTTTTAAACATCGTTTTGAGAAGATTTTGAGTCTCATGTTGATAAGTATTAGCGCAAATTTAACAATATTATTTGTGGATACACAAAGCTTTTTAAAAAATGTGTCTAAAAACTATTTTTTCGTCTAGATTGTGGTCATTGGATGAAGTGCACTGAACGTTACCCCAGCAAATTTCGATACATCAATGGAGATTTGACAAAACATAAAAAGCATCCCATTTGGCACATGAAACTTCAACAATAGGCCACTATCAATTGTTAAAGTTCAAAAGTCTGTATTAGAAGATCCTTTAATAATGGAGCACTTAGGCGTATACGCAATTTTCCAAATAATATCATTATCATTAATGATTTCACAACAGAATGTGTGCGAATAAGCAAAATTTCTTGATAATAAACGAATAATGTTAAGCAAATTTTAGATCAATATTTCCACTAAATCCAATCAAAACCCCAAAATTTTCGTATGGTGTGATTTCATTAGAAAAAGTACATAAATCTACATAAACCAAAATATGATTGACATTCTAAATAAAAAAAAAGAAATATTAAAATCTTTGGTCGAATCGAGTTTTGATGGAAAACTAAATAAAAATTCGAATGCAATTAATATGCACCCGAAACACATGTGTTGCATATGGAAATCATTTTATGATTTTTTAAAAACCAAATCCACGAATTTCCAACCACCAAAAACTAAATTAAACTTGTTACCTAAGCGGAATCGAAAAAACGAAAACAAAAATTATAAACGAATAAAAACAAAACGGCAATTTATTATCGTACAAGGTACGAGAGGAGTATACAAAATCCTGCTTCCAGTATTCCATGTGGCATGGCGGAAGTAGCTCTTCTGTTGCCGAACATCATATCACATTCCGGTACAACGTTGAATATAAAATTAAATTTACGCCTGCATGCGTCCGTCGCGTCCGTAAGTTAGTTTTTGAACGTGAACGTGAAGTTGTCGACGTCGTTTTTGTATATTTGCTGTTGTTGATGTTGTTGTTGTTAGTAGTAGAATTTCATAAAAATAAGAGTGGGTAAGGTATGTGGTTGGGGTGGTTAAAGGGTATGATAGTTGGTGGAATATATGTTATGTAGTGATGCTGTGTCGTGATGCCGCACACACGCTTTTCAAAAACGTTCCAAATAATATTAATTTTTGTCGTCTACAATGTCAGTTTCTATTCTATGTCAGCTCCATTCCGCATATCCGTATCCTTTTTTATTTGTTTGTGGGGATTTAACATTTTGTCTGCATCCGGCGCGTCAGCAGTGCGGCAGCGTATATAATACAAATAGATACATATATATTAATGTATGTGTATAATTTGGTGCATTTAAAATGATCTTTCTCTTGTGTAACGAAAACGATACAATAAGGCTGTTATAGTTGGATAAAAAGAGGGGGTGGTGTGTTTTTTAATGGCAGGATGCTGCTCTGCTTCGTGCCACTGTTGTTGTCTTTTCTATATGATGTGAAATATTACAGACAATTCAGGTCCGCATTTTAACATATTGATAACATACGAAAAAATAATGAGAACCATTCAAGACAACAATATTATTTTTAAGTATTAATCTAAGCTTTTCAAATACCTACTGATAAAATAGATTTCGAAATCAAATTATTTCATTGTATGCAAAATATTGTTGGTAATTTTTTAATTTTTAAGAATAATTCAACTGACAACATTTTTAACAAAAAACAAAAACTTACAAACCTTTTAAGCAAGACAAATCGACAAACGGGATGGGAAGATATCAGTGCGGGTCATATCCCAGCCTCTTTTTTTATGATATTCGAAAAATCTTTAAGAGTTGTTAGATTTTGTGAAAGAAAAGCTAAACCATTTATGCTAAAGTTTTGATTCGAAATCAGCACTAAAAGTTATGTAAGTCCAAAACGTATTTTTCAAAACTATGAAAGTATCAAATTCAAGAGTTGTTCTTTGCAAAATTATTATACAATTTATGGTTAAGAGATATTTTGAGTTATCCTTAAAAAAAAAAACGGTTATGGTTATCTGGCATTTTTAAAGGGTCATATTTAAAAAATAAAAATCTGATGAAATAGACAAATTTTAAACCAAGATTTAAATTAAGGAGATCTTAGTCATTTAAAAAAGTATTGTTTTGTTTGTGGGACAAAAATAAAAGGAAATTTTTGCGAAATGTTATTCGATTGTAATATGTGCCTTATCGTATAATTCTCCATTAACTAAAGGCTGTGCAAATCTATGCATTTTATTTCAGTAAAAAATAAAATAAGTCGGTTACGCACCGTTAATAATTTTCCGAGCCACAAGAAGTTTTAATTCTGTTTAAAAACATACCCGCCAAGGTGTAAATTCCTCGCCGAAAAACACGACTTTTCGCCCAAAATCGATGCACAATTCAAGGCTGCTCTATAAGACCCATATTGGTAAGTCAACTTAACTTAATATTTATGCAAGCAAATACTCTTCGTGATCTTCGTGCAGAATATTGCTAAGGATAATTTGTAAAATATTGAGCTGTCGATGGCAAATTGATGTTCGTGAATTGAGCCCAACAATCTCAGCTTCAGCAGGAACTTTTTCAGTGTCATCCTAGTTTCAAAAAAGTTTTTACAAGCTCGCTTACAAACGACGCTGGGAATGCGTCATTTAGCCATTTTAGACTTATCGGTTATTCCAAAGACAGCAAAAAAAAAAACTAAAAAACTCAAACTCAGATTTTGACTTACTTTAAAATTTAATCTATAAATTCTTAAGCGGCATATACATTGTTCAAATGCTTGTCAAGCATGTGAGAGTGTATTATTAAGTTTTGTTTGACGTGTCATATACACACATCATGCATAAGCTTTCAATCATTTATATTTATTTTAATTTTGAGGTGAATAGACGTGCGGTTGTTTTATCGGGAAAAATATTTTTTGCGAATTTGATCGTAAATAATTTTCCGATACTCGATGTTTCCTCTTCGACAAATATAAAAAAATAAGTTTGCTTGATCAATCAATCAATTTCGAATATACATTATGTCAATGCTGTCTATCTGATTGAAGAAAAATCAAAACATTTTGATTTTGCTTCAAGCATACACACATTGTATACGTGTTTCATTTTAACTAATACTCTCTCACATGCTTGACAAGCATTTGAACAATGTATATGCCGCATTAGAATAATAACAACACAGTTTCCCTTATATTTTGTTTACGTTAAAACAAACAAGTAACTTCATATTCTTTACAAGGTATATTTTAAGGTAGGTTAGGTAAGGTTAGGTTAGATTGATGGGCTGGCGATTGATGACGTTATCCCCACACTTATATCAATGTAGATCCATTGCGATACCATGAAGTATTGAACTTTCTTAAAAGAAAAAGAAATATTTAAAACTTTGGATAACAAATTATGGGTTGCATTGTTCTAGCCTTTTAGTGGCTTTGATAAAGCCTAATAGGCTGTTTCCAGAAATGTCTTCCAGTCCTTTGAGATTATCGAAGAAGTGTCAGCCTAAGAAGGAAGGAATGGTAAGTGCAGCATTATCTAGTTGCAACACCATTCTTATCTGGGTTACTTTTAAATAGTAACCAAGAAATAATCGGTTCTGATTATGTTCTCTGTCTCAAGCATCAAACTAGAGAATGGTTGTTTGGCCTAAGCCTTTCCCAGTCCCACCGTAATTTAATTCTTTGTGGAATGAGAAATTTTTTCCCGAATAGGGTAAAATCTATCAAACCCAAAGAGAACTCATGGTATGATTCTAGTTGTAAAGAGGTTATTAGGTTCAGAGATGTAAGTTTTCGTTGTTATAAAGCCAACCCGATCGAGGAAAACCGGAATAAGTTCAAACAAGCTAGAAAGACCTGTAATGGTCATATTCTAATAAACAAATTTTTGCATGATCAGAAATTAAGAATTTAAGCTCGATTGATAAAGCCAATTTGCTTGCAGCACAGTTTGCTGTTAATTTGACGCTACCGGAAAGTTCACGAGTCCTCCTGTTCTTGAGAGCGTAAACGATTCTATGGGACGAATCTTCTTTCGCACTCGTGCAGTTGCAAGAGTACTGAAAGACCTTGACATACACAAATCCGCTGGCCCGGATAGTATTCCCCCTATTGTTCTGAAGAGGTGTTCTTCAACGCTGGCAAAACCACTGCGTAAACTTTTTCATCTTTCCTACTCCGAGCTGATAGAAAATAGCATTTGTCCAGCCTGTCCCTAATAAAGCCGAATACTCCTCTCCCTCCAATTATCGTTCAATTGCACTCACGTCCCTTCTTTCCAAGGTCATGGAAACGCTGATAAATTATCAGCTTAAGAAATATCTTGAAGAACGAAAGCTTCTTAATGACCGACAGTTTGGCTTTCGTAGCAAAAAGTTCACTGGTAATCTCATGGTTTATCTCACCGAACAGTCGAACAAATCTTTACATCGTTTTGGAGAGAGTAAGATTATTGCACTTAATATTTCAAAAGCATTTGGAGTTTGGCATCAAGCTCTCTTACCGAAAATGCGTGCTTTTGGTATTGATGAATCTCTTCTTCGTTGGATTAGAAATTACCTTTCTAACCGTTCAATACAATTTGTATTGGATGATTTCAAGTCTGAAATTCATAAAACAAATGCTGGTGTCCCCCAGGGCTCCGCTTTGTCTCCGACTCACTTCCTTATATTCATAAATGATCTTTTGTCTACCACTTCTAATCCATTACACTGTTTCGCCGACGACAGTACCCTCAGCTTTTCATACTCGTTTCTAGATTCACATCCTTATCCTTCGGATGTGAAACTTAAACGGTAGCGTATGATAAGCTCATTAAATTCTGATATTCACAGCATTGTCCAATGGGGAGTCAGAAACCGTGTAGAATTTAATGCTTCGAAAACTCAATGCTGTCTCCTGTCTTTAAAGCGTAACACCCCCCCCCCCCGATGCCACTATCTATGAGTGGCACTTGCATTCAGGAAACTAATCAACTGTCAGTACTCGGTATGTGTATCACAGATCACATTTTATAGAATGATCATATATTTGATATTGCCAAAAATGCTGTCAGGTGCTTAGGATTTCTCCGACGGTGCAAGAAATTTTTCACCCCTTCTGATCTGGCTGTAATTTACAATGCCTTCATCCGTCCAAAGCTTGAATATAATTAGCATATCTGGGCAGGTGCCCCTAAAACAAGTTTAAATCTCTTGGATAGAATTCAAAAAAGGGCTTTAAAAATGGTAGGCGATAGAACTATAATCGAAACATTTACATCGCTAGAACACCGACGCCCAGTGTGAGAATTCGCTCATTTAGCGGAATTAAATTAATAGCGGTTACGAGTTTTACCTTTTGATAATTCTTTTTTTGCAGGATTAATTATAAATATGTGAATAATGAAATTTAACAACAATTATTAAAATACTTTGTTAATTTTTTTTTTACAGAGCTTTAAAAGTACTCGTTTTTTGCAGTTTGATAGACCCTTCTTAGCAAAGGAATTTCGCTCAGAAAAAAAGCTTATGCTTGATTTTTTTGGTCATATTTATAACTTATAGATACCAATATGAAATTAAAATAGAATTTTATATATACTTAGCCAAAATTTTAATGAACGGAGTTCTGAAACTACGTGTTTTATGCACTTAGGTAAGCACATCAGGAACAATTAAATTATGCTGAAAAAAAACGCTTGTTCCTTTTTACTTATATTTATTAATAAAAAACATAAAATACATAAATTAAAATAAACATTATTTATATTTTTTTACAAAAAAGACCTTAAAAACAAGGTTTTTATATTATTTAGTTGCATTTAAAAGGTCTAAGATTTAATGCTTGATAGCACTTTTTTTCCTTTTCGGAATGCACCTTATACTGGCTATAAAAGGGTCCGATGTTATCAATAGCCTATTTAAAAGACCCGTTATTGTGTCCAACAGCGAAGTTTTTCTCGTTAATAGCTCACGATATTTGCTGTTTTATTTGCTCCTAGCTTCTTGCGCTTCCTCCGAAAGTTGGTCAATCGGCAAAATCGGTGGATTAAACTAATAATAATTTAATTGATTTCAACTATTAAATTATCTACAATTCATGTTTATACACTTTGTTCTATTGAAATGAAAATGAAAAAGTTATAGTTAAAAACAGATTTTCAATAAAAATGTCTTTAAAAGTCCAAAATCGAGAAAAAAGAAAGAAAACTTTTAAAATAACATTTATTTTGAAAATTGTTTTTTTTTATTGAATTATAACTTTTTTATTTTTAGTCCTACATAAAAAGTTTATTTACATAAATTGTAGAGAATTTAATTATCTACAAGATAATGTCAGTATTTTTTGCGAAAAATGACTATTTTCAAAATATCACGTAGAACTCTTATCACCCCTTTATAGAAGATGTCCCCTCAATAAGAGGGAGGGGGGGTGTGGTGGGTTGAGCTCCAAAAATCGAAAATTATACTCACACTTAACTCCCCTACACATACAAAAAAAAAATCTTGTCAATGTAGCACTTCATGTTAATATAAGTAAAATAACAATTATTTTGACATTCATTTTTTGCTGAAGGCCATTTCGAATATGAAAAAAAAAATGTATGGGCGTCGCACCTATGCGCAGCAACTTAAAGCGGTTAATTATAGCAGACATATCAGGCTTTAAAATGCATATAGTCTCGCATCCGAATAACACCGAATAATTTAATTTTTTCTCTAATGAATGTTCAAATTGTATAAAATTACGCTTTTTTTTGTACCCTATCCTCCAACAAATATATTTAAACACCATATAAATTAAAATTTTACTTTCTTTTCAATTCTCCGATATCCTGTTAATAAAATAAAAGCAAAACTTTCAATAAAAACTGAACCGCGCACTCACAAAAAAATAAAGACCTAAACCACCTTAATTGGCCAATTGCCACCGAAAAAATGACTAATTGCAACTTTGACATCAATTATCTTCGTTCTACATCACTCCTGCTTAACAATTCTTTCTAAATCGGTTAGTAGAAGGTTTAGGCTCCAAGTAAAACCAACTTTTACATCAGTTTGTGCATATCATTTTTTTAATTAAATTCCGCTAGATTTGCGAATTCTCACACTGTGCGACGACGCAATGTCTTATGCCTTTCGCTGTTTTATCGATATTTGTCCAAACAATGTTCTGTCGAATTAGCCAGTTGCATTCCACCCCTTAAACGATTCAGCCATAATACTCGCACTTGCAGGAATGCTCATCAGTTTACGCTTGAGCTCAATTTCGGGCGTACTATCAAGTAAAGAGATTCTTTCTTAAATCGCACATCGAGAATGTGGAATGCTTAGCCCAACTCTCTTTTTTCCCTTCCATTTTGATGTTCACCGGTATCTCCTCTTAAATCATTCCCTATTTTCCTAACGCTCGCAATTTGTTTAAATATAAACATATAAAGGGTACTAATAACCACTTGAGTGTCTGTAAATTATAAAAAAAAACGCTTTAGATTAGATTAGATTAAACATTTTCTTTCTTAAAATCCAAATAAATACAATAAGAAAGAAAAGAAATAAATGTCAAAAATATTTTTTATAAAAAATAGAGTTATTGCCACTCTAAGAAAAATTTACATTTATTAATTAAAATGGGTGGGGTGACTCTTAAAAGAAAAATTAAAAAAAGAAAGCTAAAATATCATAAATTTATGTAATGCATACAGAAATTAAATTAAATTGAAGAAGAAATTCAAGAAAACATCAGGTAGAACCATTTACAAAAAATTCAATATTTTCATTATCAAGACTAAGGAGCCAATATTTAACTTGTTTCATAAATAACAAATGAGAAGTTTGCATCCTGCTAGAATGGGGGAGTCTATTAAATATCCGACATGAGGATACATTATAAAAATTTATTAATGCGGTTGTTAGATATACCGGTATAGAAACTTGATTTAAAAAATTTCCACGTAAACTATAATTATCAGTTATTCTAAAATTAAGATTACCTGATCTCTTAAAGAAAATTTTTAGAACTTTATAACAATACATATGTCTCACTGAAAGAATTTTCAAATCTCTAAATAGCGGAAAACTAGGGTACAGGCGAGGCTTACCACATATTTTCTTCAGAACACTTTTTTGCAAAATATGTTTGTTATAATATGAACCTCCCCAACAAGAAATTCCATATTCTAGTTTCGAATAAAAAATGCCATAATAAATTTTAAGTAGCAGTTTGTAAGAGCAAACTTTACGCAAAAAGAAGAAGTTTCTAAGAGTGCACCGAAAATATTAGTTATAAAAACTCATTCTAGAATCAATTATTAATCCCAAATACTTGAATTCATTAACTATTTCTAATTTAAAGCATTTATCAATACAGCTCATGCAATCCGTAAATGTTATGAAAGTAACCATAGGATTACAGGTGCAGTTAAAAAGCTTGAATTTTGGACACTCAGTAGCATGGAAAAAGAGATCAGCATCAACAATCTTTTGGCCAGACAAACTGAAAAACATTATCATGATTTTGGAACTAATTATCAATTTGTGCTCTGCAAACCAGATTCTTAACAAGCTGAGATCCCAATTTATATCAGATATAAGATTCAGACAACTATCTGTACCATACGAAAAACCAACATCATCTGCAAAGGCCGTCAAAGAACCCTTAAAAGGCAAACTGAATAAAGAATTAATGTACACCAAAAAAAGTATTGGTCCTAAAACCGAACCTTGTGGAACTCCAAAATCGAATGTCTTTATATCACTACTAATACCATCAAATTTCACTCTTTGGGCTCTTAAATTTAAATAAGATCTTAACCAATCACTAATAAATCCTCGAAACCCAGCACTTTCAAGTTTGCTAATCAAAATTTCGTGATTAACCATGTCAAAGGCTTTTGATATGTCAACAAACAATCCGGCTGTATTCTTTTTTCTATCAAGACTTACAAATATTTAAGAACAGAAATGTAACAACGCATCTTCGGTTGATTTATTGCTTTGAAAACCAAACTGAACATCACTGAAAAATTTTGTTCTCGTTAAAAAGCTCACCATTCTATTTTTTACAGCTTTTTCAAAAATCTTACTTATCGAGGGCAAGAGTGATATAGGTCTATAGTTACCCAGATCATTAGTTGCTCCTTTATTGTCTAGGGTTCGCGGTGGTAACATATTTCCAACGATATTAAAACGTGCTGTGACTCATTTTATCCGCGGAAGTATGATAATGATAATGTCAAGATTATAAGCTGAAAACACCTGTTAGCGTCAAAATAAAAAAGAAACCACTAGATGGCCAACCCTCGTATCATAAGTCTGTAAAAGTAATTTTTGTTAAATGACTTTTTTTTTATTTACCGCATCCAGTTTTCGGTGAAAATTAATTAATGTCTGGTTAATATAAAATATTGCTCTGCAGAAAGATAAAGACGAAACGTGATTCTAAATAAAAAATAAACTGTCTTAAAAAATAATAATATGGACGCCAATTAACTTAGAACCAATCCTGAAACTAATGGCTCCCTTTAAAGAGTAACTCCTCATCAGGCTCGGGAAAATTAAAGTATAGCCACACATCCAGCCGCCTAGCCTGCCGGCTCATATGTATATTCTATTGGTTTAGTATATGAATCATAATAATTAAACTCTGAAAGAGGGAAGTTCCTTCATCCATTTTTTTTTGTGTGAACATTTTCATATCCAAGCTTACAAATCGTCCTAAAACATGTTACGTACAAATTTGGTTGGTTTGGTATAGGTACAAGTATTTAAAGCAAAAATACAGACTATAAATGTGAAATCCTATTTCGGTAGCTTAATTTTCCTTTGGATGCATCCACAATTTATAGTGTTGCGTTATCATCACACGAGAGTGTATGAGTTTATACATATGTTCATAATATACCATAGACTTCCTTTCAAATCTTCTCTCTAAGGATCCATCTGCTTTTGCAAAACATTTCGAAATTATATCTCTCTTCATTTTATATAAAATCCTTTTATATTTTAAAATTTCTTGTTTTCATTTTTGGGGTTTTATTTTGTTTTTGCTGTGAATTTTAATTACAAGCTTTTTTGGAAATGGTTGGTTGGTACTCTTATGAGTTGTGTGAGATGCTTCCAGCTTGCAACTTTCCTGATGGTATAAATGATGGTGGTTCCCTGGATGGGTGCTGAAAGAGAGAAACACACTCTAATTGGATTGTTTTGTGCTAAAGTTAATTCAATTTTCTATATTTCATGTGTAAAGTTAATTTTGTAAATTTAAATGGTGTGTTTTTGTGTTAAAAACTGTAGAAAGGATTTGTATTATATGTCTGACGAAAGGATATCAAATGAGTAATTCTGAATGTTAGAATGAGCTCTTGAAAACTAGATTTTCTAGGTAAAACACTCTTAAACAAGAGACTCATAGTTTTATAATTGGTGTAAGTTTGAGTGTCTTTGTACAATTTTACTTTTATCACACTTTATTCAAATAATAAAATCATTGTCAATTTTCATTGACAACAAAAAAGTTTATTAAAATGCTTAAATAAATGGAATTATGATTTATTTCCATATTTTTGGTCAATTATATTTGAAAGTCTCCACTGTTTATAATCCAGGTCGAGCCCCTAGAATTCAACTATTTTGGTTTTTATAATTTTTTAACCTTTCATTTACAAGAGAATCGAAGGCAGGAAAACCACTCAAATTCTTCTTAAAAACATTAAATTTTTTTAGAAAACATGAATAACTCTTTAATACTTCATTCTCCCTTCATATAATTTTCCCCCAATATTTGTCCCTCATGTCATTCCTGTCATCCAAGTATAAATACTCCAATAAAGTTTTTATTTCCAAAAAAAATCGTCACTCATATCAAAGTTCATTTAAAACGTGACTCATATAGAAAAGAAAACGTGCGAAAAATAAACGTGGTTTTATATTTATGTTGCTTATACCAAGTGCGGGTGGAGGCGGGGGTGAAAAACAATCAATATCCCAAAAAAAAAATCAAAAATAATACTTTTTTTGTTTGACTAATCCAATGTGTCTTTTGTTTTAGAAAAAAACAAAATCTTTTTCACTCGCCTAGATATATATAAAATGTATTCAATTGTGTCAGCAACAGCTTTTGCCCCAACACTTTAAAACAATGGACAGATTTGTTCCTAAGGGTATATATATAGGTTTATTTTATATTCAATCATCATAACAATGCTTTTGAACACAATATTGTAAATCAAAATAAAATTTTAAGCCAGAACTATGTGTCACATACTTAAAACAAAACAACAAAAAAGTCAGAACCAGAATGTGTTTATTCCTTAAAAAAAAAGTAAAAATAGATTTGAAAACTCTTACCTACCCCTACAGGCACAGGGTGATTCAAAGGTTCATTGTGGTTGCAAAATAAAATTGTATCACTGGAGACTATATAACCTTGAGTTAAGAATGGAAAAACTCAGTTATTTTGAAAATATCAATTGCATTTTCAATGCAAAAATATACTCTCGTATGATTTGTCGATCTGATTTTTAAACACCCTACGGTTAAGGATTTGCAAGTAATTGTAATCTCCGTTTTTTTGAAAGAGTGGATCGAAACACGTCAATACAATAACAGCTCGTAAGATAAAAGTCAAAGCAACCAAACCTAAATCTGGGGAAGGTTCTAGGTAATAAATTTGAAATGTCAAAAATGTAAGAGTCTTTTTAAGGTCTTATTCAGCACTACACGGATCAGAATCTGACTAAGGGTATATAAAGGACGTTCTGCGGATCCACAACCAAACAAACGAACCTCATCTTCATTTGCTTTTACCCAGCAAACGTCAATAACAATTTTATTGGTGAATATTTAAAAAATGTTTTCACTTTATAAAACCATTAAAATTAGGCTTGTTTCACACTATACGGTTTTGACCGTACGGCAAAAAAACCGGACGGCGAAATTTTGTTAGAGGCGCGAAGAAGAGCATATACGCTTTCATATTAAACGGTCACGGTCTCTAGCAAAATGTCGCCGTTCGGTTACGGTCAAAACCGTATAGTGTGAAACTTATGTCTCATATTTTGATGTGTTCATCGCTCATTTCGATATGACTTTTGGGCTTGAGTTTTTTCAATCTAGACCAATAAAATTTTATCCACAAGCTCCAAGATTATGTTAACAAATTTATTTTGAAGATCTTAAGAATTTCAATAATATATAAGAAGTTCATCACATAAATGTTGAAAAATTTGAGTACATTAAAACCAGCTTAGTAGAAGTGACAGGTTTTTGCGGGCTTTAGTTAATTTAAAAGGTCTTTCACTTAAACGAGCCCCGCTCAAAATTCCATTAGACTAAATAACAATTGTAAACAAGGAACAATAGTATTAATCTTTTGGAGATACCCGGGTCAGAATTTCAAATGTCATCCTTGTGATAACAGTGTGGTGAAGATGAATAAAGAAAAATGAAAGCATTCAGCAAATTTTGCGTTCAGTTTCATTTTAATTTTTTTTCTCTTAAGAAAGTTTTTTCCATTGAAAATATTTTATTTTACTGTTTCAGGTTTTTGAGTTTTTTTTTGTATATAATTATAGTGTTTTAAATAATCGTAGATAAAAACAGTGTTTCAGATAAGCGTGATATTTGTTCGCGGATTTGTATTACATAGGTTCGAGCTTTCGACTTAGATTTTTAATAACTTGAGTTTAAAAGTATCAATATTTTAAAGTAAATTTTATGTCAGATCTTTCAGAATCAAATCTTTAATTATAATTCTTATTCTTTTTTACACATTTCGACAACGTTCTGCTTTCTAAGGGCAATCGAATCAAGTCAAAACCCTTTCAACTAAATGCAGAATTATTCATAAAGAAGAGTTGAAACGAACTTGATGACCTTGTTTCAAAACCTACTGTCGACGAAGAAAAACGGAAATAAGATTTTTAAGATATTCGATTATAAAGGGAAGTAAAATTATTTTTAAATCCCATTTTAATGTCAACTTTAAATCTCAACTTCTTCACAGTTAGTTATCCTAGCAAGTATAACTAATGTCACCAAGTGAAGGCTTACATCTCAAAGATCTATCCTTAATTACAATATTCGACAAAATAACGATTTTTTTCGAAAGCACAAACAAAACAATTCTTTTTTAAATGATTAAGATGTCCTAAATTCGCATCTTGCCTTTAAATTTAAAGGCAAGATGTAAGATGTCTATCACATCAAGTTTTTAAAATATGCCCCTTTTAAAATGTTGAAAACATCCAAAAACGAGATTTTTAATGATAAGTTAAAACTAAAAATATATTTAAACAATACATTTTATAATGATTTTACAAAGTAAGAATCCTTTCTTTTCAAGATACAATTCAAACCATTTTTATATCTTACTTAGTTTTTGGAAATTCTCATTAGTTATGAGTTTTTATGTGACTCTATATGAAATTTTGAGAAAACCTTTAATTGTATACTTTTATAGATTTGAAAAATACGTTTTCGACCTAATTTTTAGTGCTAAATTTGAATTATTTTCGTAATTTAAAAAAAATAACCATTTTCAAAATAATTTTTATATTTTGTATTATATTTCAAAATCTTAATGTAAGAGAAATACGTACCCAACAGACCCGTTGCAAGAACAATACTTACTTTCAAACTGTTTTCCATATTTCTGTTAAAAATCATAAATGGTTTTAGCGTGTTTTTCAGATTTTTCGAATATTATATAAAATAATAAAAATATTTCAGCTGAGTATTAAAGAAAACGATTACAGATTTGGAAAACCATCACGGATTTAGTTGACAAAAGGCTTCTTCATACATTTATATAGCCTCAAAAAACCTAATATATTTTTTTTTTGGAATTTTAAAAAGTAACATCTCAAAAACCTGACGTGATACATTAATTTTGAAATCGTATTTGAATAAAGTTCATCAAAACCCATTGCAAAAGTGCAATTATTTTTCCATCAAAAAAACCTTGTCCTTCAGTGTTATCATTCTTATAAATAATCATTGTATTCGTAGGCCAATTCTTAACCAGCAAGTGTGTCGTCGAAGTATAGTTGAAGTTGTTGAAAGTATGAATCGGGTTTAGAAAAAAAAATAAAAATTAATATTTTACGTTGTTCTTTTAACTTTTCCTAAGTTTGTGAAAAAATGACAGGCAAACATTTAGAGGTTTCATTTTAAATAGGCTGCTATTTTGACAGCTGTCACTCTTAAGTATTTCATGTTTTGATATTTGACATATAAAAATAATAAACACATTGAAATTTTTCAAATTTTCTAAAAAAATAATGTAAAGTTACAGTTAGCAATTTTGCAAGAAAAGTTTTTTTGACCTTAATATTTCTTGAAAGAGTGATGACAATGGGACACTAAGTTGATGTCATTACACACATTTTCACTTTTTTTCTTTAGGGCCACGTGAAAAATAGGGTAAGTAAGGACATACAGCCACAACTGAGCCAATTTCATTCCGTTTAAATCTTCATAAAAATATTATTGCCGTGATTATGGTGATATGGTAGTGATTAACTCCTTGATATTTATCAAATATAATGCATTTCGACCTTCACAATGAAAATGACTGTAATAATATTTGCAACCCATAAGTCACATGCTACAGAATCATCATATCAAGCCTGCAACATTTTATTATATTGACAGCCCATATATTTATATGATTTCTGTCTTATCATTTAATATAAATCACCCTGTAGAAACAGAAATATGTATATAATATCCTTTATCCTTGATGCAGTAAACTTGATTTAACAATAACAATAAATTAAATTTTGACATCAAGCAGTCACATCACAGTATACGCAACGCACTCCATATACACAATCGTTCGTTTGTATGTTTCAAGAGAGGAAAAAGGATAATTTATGTTTTGTCATACATCTTAAATAACGGGCAAAACGTCTGTCAAACGCATTCTCACGCACGTACGATTCAAAAGTGTCATACTTTTCATACTACATTCGAAAATATCGTATATATTATAAGTTCGTGCAGATTCTTTATACAAATATATTTTTATTAAATCTGTGAATAAACTATTGGATTTTTTCAAGCACTCATAATAGTCTCCTTGTTCAAGGCTTACATCCAACAACAACAACAGAATTTTAATCCTCTTTTGATATCCATAACAATTGTAAAAACACCACTATCCCATCGATTCCTGAGTTGGTCCTTTATAACCCATTCAACTGTCCATATTTTTCGAATTACTCCAACCAACAAAAAAAAGGATAAACCAAAGGAAACATTTAACTATGGAATGGCTCCTGACACATGTTGTCCTAGCACGACGTATCTCTATACGAATATCTGTTCTGACATCGACAACACACTTCCCATATGATCAGAGATACCCACGTAACCAAATGCATGAAAAAGATACAATCCGGGATAAAAATTCCGACTTTGGAACGAGACTTGATTCGAGGAATGGGAATGCCAAAGGGAAGTTCCAGAAATAAATATCCGGTTTTCAAAACAACGCGTAAATAAAACCTTTAAATCCTCCGAAAAAATAAAATGAAACACTTCTGAAAATAATGAAGCCCTCGTTTTGTACACTGAGTTATATTTTTTTAATTTGTTGCAGTTCCCCAAAGAATTCAAGCCATAATCAGCACAAGAACAGAGTGATGCTCACAAAGCTCATTAAAGTCAGCTATGACATTCGAAGTAAATTACAAATTCTCCAACATCAGGGATCTGTATAATAATTCAGGGTGTAATTATGGGCGAGTAAACTTTTCACAAGCATTCACACTGGAAGATTAATGTGTGCTCCTATGCACGCCTCTGAAATTTTTCTAACTGTCATGCCTGTAGGCCGCCGCCGGCCGAGCGAGACGGCCACTACCGCCAAAAATGTACTCAACTCCCTTATCCAGATATAACAAGGGTATAGTTGAAAGCCAGCGCCAACAACCAGCACTCATATCGGCAAGTCCTGCAGAACGGAACAGGGTTTAACCTTTTTAGGGTGCGCTTTATAGCTTTGGCGAATTATTTCACTGGAAATTCAATTGATGTCCAGGGTTCTTTGGACGACGATGACGATGAGGGTGGTTCAGTATTTTAGGTGTTGGAGGGAGAGTTGGGTCAAAATTCCAGAGGGTGTGGAAAAGTTCGTACACTATTTCGTCGGTCTATAGATAGGTTTGTAGATATCCTATACCCAGGTCCTGTACTCTCTCTCTCTTTCTTCTTGGTCTTTATATAAATGCAAAGCTCGATGACCCTTTGGGTCAATAAATTCACATTTGAATTGCTGATTTGGTACACACAGGGCTTTATTTATAGTCCACAGTTCCACAGCTGGCGATGGATAAATTTTACTACTGCCCTTTTTTGAATTTGAGAAGGTTGGGGGGCTTGACTTAATTGTGCAGGATGCGCGAAGAGCGAAGAGTATATATGTATGTACGTGTTTTGTGCATAAAACGCTGGTGTCTGTTATATTTGTGCAATTTACCCAAAATTGACAGGCCAAATTATCACTGAATTACAACACGCTTTGAGAATTCATTGGACTCGAAGCTTGAACGCCATCCATTTCGTCAGAATCGATTATTCCAAGCATTCAACCAAATGACTCTGTGAATGCAAATTTTTTAATTTCGTTTTTTTTTAGTCGAAAAGGATAAGCCTATCATCATCAAAGGGGGGAAGGATGTGCGGTTTGTGTTAACCTTCGGTTGAACAGGGCAGGTTGGCATTTGTGGGTAAAATGCAAAAATATGTATTTTAAACCATGTACGCAAATGAAATAAAATATAGAATTTCCCAAAACAAAAACAAAAGGTTTAAGTTTTATACTTAATTTTGGAATTTAAATATGGAACTTGTTGTTAAAGTTAAATATGTAAGTTGTAAGTATTTAGATATTAGAATCAACTGGACCTGGATAATTAATAAAATGTCATTGAAAATAAAATGACCTAAACTTTCGTACTTTAGTACCTCCATAGTTCTTTCTCCATTAAAATGTTCAAATATAGTGCGAGCGCTGGGAAAATAGGAGAGTAAAAAAGAGTTTGGTTCTCATTCTTGATGTGCAGTTGAAAAAAGAATCTCTATACCTGAAAGTACCCCTGAAATGGAGATCAAGGGTAAACTGTTGGTCATTCTTCAAAGTGCGTGTATTATGACAGAATTACTTAAGCGAAGGGTAAATGTATAATATGTATATGATTGAAGCTTGATAAAATCGTTTCTGCCGAAATTTGAGGATTTGGCCATTTACTTCCGAATTTAAATTTGTTCTCAACATTCTTTGTTCTTAAAATTTGTTATGATCAAAGTGATGTGTTTAATAATTCCTTAAAAATTGACAGTTCATTATTTGTTTGGATGGACGTTTACAGTAACATTTCAAGGTTCTCAAGTTCCAATTGGACATTTTTTTTAAATAGCTGTCATCATTTTCTTTCGCTGTTTACGTTTACTTAAAAACATTTGTTCGCATCTCTCAGTCACACTTTTCCTTCCTAACATAAAGTTCAACGGATCATTTTATCCGTTTGATGTTTGGTCCTTGGCACGAGTAAACCTCAGAAATTGAATTGTTGTTGGGAGTAGTCAACAAAATATTGCGTATTTTATTTTTGGAGTGAAGGAAATTGTATTCTACTTCAAGTCATCCTATAAACAAGGATTCTAATGAAAAATCGATTCTAACATAGCCTATTTCACAAACCAGTATATCAATATTGATATTTAGAAAAAATACAATCAAACCATTGCATAATACATAACTCGTACGTTCGTACCAAACTTTGAAATTACTGTATTTCTTATAATAATAATAAATATAATTCTAAATTTCAGCCCCAAATTTAAAACTTATTAGTTTCTCGAAGAATTGTCTACATATTATAAATGGAAAAGTTAGTGTGTTTGTTTGTTTGTTTGGCCGTTCTTCACGTTGCAATTGAGATATATTATGAGATGATTTTTTGTATGGAGGTAGTTCCAAGAATGCAAAGTGTTTTGATCTACTTTTTACCGCGGTAAATTATTAAATTCACAGCTCATTCGAGAAGATCCACCGGTAACACTTATAGTTAGATATTCAATATATTCTTTGTTTAGAACACTAATTAATAACATATGGGGTGCTATACCTGCTTTGGGACATACGTATCATGAAAGTATGCTTAAACTTACTTACTTACTTACTTACTTACTTAAGGTGGTGCTACAGTCCTGTGTGAACTAGAGCCTCACCCAACAAACTTCTCCATCTAGCTTGGCCCCTAGCTAGATGTCTCCAGTTTCGCGCTCCAAGTTGGGTGAGGTCACCTTCCACTTGTGCGCGCCACCTGATTCGCGGTCTTCCTCTACTGCGCTGTCCTGTGGGTGTGGATTCGAAGACTTTCCGGGCCGGAGCATTGGTTTCCATGCGCTCTACGTCACCCAACCATCTTAGTCGTTGGACTTTTACCCTTCTGGCTAAGTCTACGTCGCTGTACAGCCCGTATAGCTCGTCGTTTCATCTCCTCATCCACTCTCCTTCTATGCATACGGGACCGTAGATCAAATGAAGAACTTTTCTCTCGAAACGACTCAAGGTGCTTTCATCCGCTTTTGTCATAGTCCATGCTTATGCACCGTATAGCAGGACGGGGATGATGAGGGTCTTATATAGCGACACTTTGTTCCCTCGAGAGGGCTTTGCTACTCAATTGCTTTCTTAGCCCAAAGAAACAGCGGTTAGCAAGAGTTATTATTCGTTTGATCTCAGCGCTGGTGTTGTTTTCTGCGTTCATAGCGGAACCCAGGTAGACGAAGTCCTTAACTACCTCAAAGTTACGTCTGTCGATGGTGACGTTTTGACCGAGAAGTTGGTGTTATAAGTCTTTTCTACACTTTGTTTTGCCCTCATTAACTGTTAAACACATTTTTGTCACCTCTGCCTCAATACTCACAAAAGCTCCATTGACATCACGCTGAGTTCTTTCGATTATGTCAATGCTAGTAATTGGACAGACTTTTGAAAGATAGTGCCTCTAGTGTTGACGTGTGAGCTTTGCACTATTCTTTCAAGTACGATGTTAAAAAAATCACATGACAGCGCATCACCTTGTCTAAAACCTTTTTTGACATCGAAAGGTTCTGTTTAGTTGTTTCCAACCTTTATGGTGCAGCGCGAATTCTCCATGGTGATCCTGCACAAACGGACGAGTTTGGCACGGATGTCAAAACTAGAAGTGGCTCTATACAGCTCGTCTCTGTAGATGCTTTCATATGCGGCCTTGAAATCGACGAAAACGGCAAAGCTGCGACTAACAGCTAGTTTGTTTATAAATCAAAAAATCCGTACTTATTCTTCTAAAGTCATTTCATCGATTTCAAAGTAGTCCATCCAATTCAATACACGTGTGTCAACATCCTCTTTCATTACGGCCTTCAATTCCTTCTTTATTTAAAATTTTATCTATTACTTCTGTGACTCTTATATTTACGGAATATTCAAGAGTCACAGACGGCAGTTGTTAAACGATATCAGGGAACCACGAATTACGAGTTCATAAATCGAGCGTGTTCAGCCCCAATCGCGATTTTGCATTTTTGAAGTCCAAACGTCGTTTTCAGTGATCCTTCCAATGATGTGGCACAAGGATTAGTTAGTTTCCAATATACATAGGCAATTTATCTGGTCTTCCCTTAACATTTTCTCAAGATTTATTTTTCAATTTAAATATGTATGTATCTTTATGAAGGTTGTTTCTTTTAATTAATTTTCGTAACAGAACAGCACAAGTGAAACGCACCATAGAATTGAAGTCAATGTCCCTCTTACATTTTAACAACGTTCCCTTTCTATGAGCTTGCTTTTGTTTTTTCATTTTTTGAAAGGTAGACGAATAATAGTTCCGCTTTGATACTCTCCACTTGTTATTCATCTACATATCCGTTTGCTTCATATCAAATTTACCTTTTATTTTGCAAGGGAAAGAAGAGAACTGCAACATTGGTATTAAAAACTTTACCTACAGAGGTCTTGTTTCTCCAGCTCTTATGGAAGTTGAAACAAGCGCACATTCATCCAAAAACAAAAACGTTATACTTGCAACAATCCAAAAGGTACCAGGTGTTACTTGAAATCGAAATCGGAATCGGACTCAGGAAATTCGAGACGATATTGGATTGAATGACAAACAAAACAAAAATAAAACAAAAACAGAAAAAGAAACAGAAAAACAATAAACATCAAGTTCTTTCTGAATATTGCTTTTTTACAAAATTTTGACTGATAACCTTTTTTGAGTTGTGTTATGGGGAGAGTATTGGTTTTAAGGAAAAATTAGGGATTTAGAACTAAAATTGTATATGAATATTGGAATCGGATTAGGTTTTGAGTGAAAAATAAGAACTTCTTGTTAATTGTTCAACAATATTTTGAACTACTAAATGTTTCTCTTAACTTTAAATTTGTTGATCTGATATTAGATTATTTAAATATATGATGATCCTTACTTTGAATAAAAATTGTTTAAAGGCCCGAGGCCATCCATCCTAAAGGCCTACAAAATATGCTTTTTGGGAATATTTCTTCCGAAATACTACTTAATAAATGCAGATTACTGAATTAGTCACTGCTTCCAATAATATTTTAAAGAGATTTGTTTCAAAATAGCGGCTGTGCAGAGTTCATGCGATGGCGTCTCCTATTTTTTATAATCCTGACAGCTACTGTAATTCTTTTATCATAATGGCGCACTTCTAAAATCTAAAGCGAAAAGCAAAAAACTTGCCTAAGAAATCTTCAGATAATTTTCAATAACATATGAAATATGTCATACATTAAAAATCCTACGTTGTAGAATCTATTTTAGAAGATATATTCAAAATCTTATGCCAATCCCTTTTAAATTGTCTGAGTTATGAATCCAGCCAATATAAAAATTCAGTATTGTGAATACTCTTTGAAAAATTCTTAGTAAAGGGTTTTTTTGGCGCGGGTAGATTCTGACGCCCGTGGCGGCCATTTTGTTTTGGTAACATCTGTCAAATCTTTTGTTTATTATTCAGTTGTTTATGCCAAATCATCATGGCAAGTTACACGAAGTTGAACAGCACCTTCAAATGATAAGACTTTATTATCAAAATGAGTGTTCGCTAACGCAGACGTTGCGCGCATTTCGCCCATTTTACTCCAGGTGTGGTGGCCCTTCACAGTCGACTCTGTAACGCTTGGTTGCCAAATTTGAGACGACCGGTTCAGTAAACAATCAGCCAACGTTCAAAGAACGCAAGATCAGCCGAGAACATCACCGCGGTCCGTGAAAGTGTACAGCAGAACCCGAGGCAGTTTAGTCCTCGCCGTGCACAAGAACTTGGTCTTTCGCAGACTTCAACTTTGCTTTTTTGCTTTGATTCTTTGTACATCCGTACGAGAATCAACTGACCCAGGAGCTCAAAGTTCATGACCATAGACAAAGCCGTTTGTTCGCTGACTGGGCTTCGAATAATTTGGAAGAGGCTGAAAAATCTCATCTTTAGAGACGAGGCGCATTTTTGGATGAATGGGTGTGTTAACAAGCAAAATTATCGTGAATGGGACGACAACGACACCAACCCACACGAGTTTCACCAGGTGATAATGTATCCTCAAAAGGTTACCGTTTGGTGTGGATTTTGGGCCGGCCGGCGCGGTGGCGTAATTGGTCCGTACCTTTTTTGAAAACGACGAGGCGGTCACCGTCAACACCGAGCGCTACATAACGATGATAACTAATTTCTTATGGCCCAAATTGAACGAACCAAAAAGACCTAGACGACGTGTGGTTCCAGCAGGACGGCGGCGCTACGTGCCACACAGCCAACGTCACGATTGAGATATATCATTTTCGAAGTCCTTGGGAGCCATTTAAGATCGAAAAAATACTACGTTTCAAACATGTTAGGGCAGTTATAAATCTTCAAAACGTAAGCCTAACTAACTGAACTTAAATGACAGAAAAAATATATGTAACGAAATTAGAAGGTAAGAGCTTTTGGTACTTTTGTCTTGGTTTCGTCAAAACTGAAAAAAATTCAGTCTCTTCTCGGTCTTGTTATTTTTTGTTCGTGAGTAGACTGATTTATAGTCACAACATTTTCTTTTAAATCTGCAAAATGGTGGAGCTTCTACTTCTTCAGTGAGCTGACCGTTTAGCAATTCATTAAAACCACTTTCCATCGCTCCAGTATGCCTGCAGGATCGGTTATCAGATTTTCCTCTCCGTTTTTGCAATATTTGCAGCGTAGTGTTTAATGTGCCATGTTTCGGAAGGATGGAAAAACTTTCGGTTCTGGTGCTCTCGGCTTTGTTCAAGTTCACAAATCAAGTTTTTTTCCCAGGCTGATTTTGTCTGTGATTCTTACGTTCAGTCGATAATTTACACTCAGCATCAAACTATTTGTTCCAATTTCTGCGACTGCTTATACTAATTACAGTATTTTTAAGGCGTGTCGACTTCTCTTCTTGCCCCGGCATACTAGCCCCAGGACTTAATCTCCATCCATTGAGCTTATTAAGAGCCAGTCCTTAAGCATGACCAGAGTTTGATTCGAATCGGATCGGCTGATGTATTACGTCTTCGTAAACGCCCTAGGATAGTGATCCAAATAGATATCTGTATGTTAGTACCGTCATCAAGCTCGAGTAGTTTCGACGGTCTATCAAGATGTTGTCAATTTGGTTACGAGTGACTCTATCAGGTGATGAGCAGGTGGCTTTGTAGATATCTTTATCCGGTTACCTAATAATCGCAACTACCAAGTTTTTCGATGTTTCCAGTTCTAAGACTCGAACTCCTTTGTCATTAGTGTTTTCATGCAAACTATGGGTGTCTGCGTAGTGCCTGAATACCGTCTCCCGACCTATTTTTGCATCCAAATTCGCAAG
The DNA here is from genome assembly GCA_920104205.1 of Eupeodes latifasciatus. Lineage (NCBI taxonomy): Eukaryota > Metazoa > Arthropoda > Insecta > Diptera > Syrphidae > Eupeodes > Eupeodes latifasciatus. Next base: position 370,082,472 of record OV049924.1, read on the forward strand.
AATGACTTTAACATCGTAACTTGGGCAGGATTTGAGGGCCCTTTCGAATTGCTCGTACCAAGTCTCTTTCTCTTCGTCAGTGAACTCTGCCTTAGGTCCGTGAACATTTATGATGTTGATGTTCTGAAATTTCCCTCGCACGCAAAGCACGCCTTTCGCTTATAGTGTTAAGGCCGATATTAAACAAGACTTCACATTTTCGATGACTAGGAAGTCTACTCCAAGATCATAGTGTTTTGGATGACAGCTGTAGTATACGTAATATTCTTCCTTCTGTAAAACACCACTCCATGTCCATCGTATCTCTTGTAACTCTGTTCAGTCAGTCTAGTCCATTGACAAGGTATCGGTTAGCTGCTCTACAGTCACAGCTATCTCACGTTCCATGAGAAAATACGTGAATCGTTATTCCATTTTTGTTGACGTGGTTGTCGTCGTGAAATCAGACCATTTCCAAGGCTTGTTGTTAGTATCGCAATCAGATTTTTTTACGGGGCAAGTTATCAGCATGTCGTCAACGTGAGGAAATAGCCTGACCATTAAAGCCAAACTTTTTAGGGTTTGTTTCTAGCAGCTGCCACGAAGAGGCTATGGCATTGGCCACACTTCCACCAGGCAGGTGCATGTTTTCGTCTAATGGCTGACCGCCAGTACTTCTACGTTCTACCACACTGGTTAAATTTAAATAAAGTTTGATCAAGGTTTATTAACAGAAATGTATGTTTCGTTGGGACTGTTTTTCAAGATTGTGTCAAGGTAATGCCTTTTTACTGAAACTGGGAGCAGAACATGAAATTTCTTTCATAATCATTTCAATGCTTTTTCTGAATGATTGGTTCAAAAATCGAAAGCAGGGTTATGCGACACATTTCAGAAGCATATAAGATGGTTACCTGCAGTAGGCGCTTGGATTTTGTCTCCTACCTGAATTGAAAACACACGAGATTTTCCAATTTTACTTTAGTCTCATGGTGATACTCAGTACCATAGCAGTACTATGTATGTATGTATCTCGTATGAATACACCAGAGGATGAAAAAAAGGAAATCTTTTTCTGCAAAAGCATAAAAGTAAATCACATAAATCTTGCAGATAAACAGCACACCAATTGGCTTACACGTTTCATTGGCCATAGATTTTATCTGCTAAAGGATATACAATCTAGAGCTCTGATAAAAGAAAGTAAAACAAATTTGCGCAGAGTAATATCTTAATTAAGATAATTTGCAAAATAGGCTCAACATGGATGGAATGACGTTACGGTGGTGGCTCCCCACCAGCCAACATGACGACGTTACAAAGACGGACGCCTGGTGACGCACGGCAGCGCAACAAGAATTCTCTGAAGCATATAGGACTATAGTGTGTGGACTCCACATAATAAAACGTACTACATACATTCAACTTATAGGTAGACTCTGGTCAATTTGGAATGTGCCTTCGAACTCAATTTCCTCACATTATGCATGACCACTCTAGTGGAAAACATTAATTTCCCGCTGTATGTCTATAGCGCTCCTGTTGCTGTTGCTGCCCTTTTTTCCACTTGTTCATCGAGGAATATGTGTATTCCTCTTTTTATTCTTTTTCTGGAATAAATTAAAGAAGACACAAAAAAAACACATTCACTTTGCAACAAATGAGACAAAAGAGAATAAAATTGAATTCAGACATAATACGAGTATACTTACATCACTTATAGGGGGGAGGGAGAATCTATGAAAGGAGGAAAAGCGCCCAGGCTACCCTTCCATTTTAATCTTGTATTTTTATTCTAGATGCGATGATTAAAAGGGAAATAAGTGTTGCCATTTGAGTTAAATCAACCATCGATTAAGTTAAATCGTTTGGAAAAATAAGCTTAAGGTTTAATCATTCTTTGAAAATAATAATATAATAATTACATCTTTGGAAAATTACATGGAGGTAGTCTTTACTAACATAGGGAAAAATTCAATACCCGTCAGGGCATATTTTCACCTATAAAAGGTTTTCCGATAACAAGTTTCATTTTAATATTATAAATAAACGAAATTTTTTTAAGAGAAATCAGTGGATGTTTATTTCCTTGTAAGAAAGAACCGGCCGCCATGATCTCGAATAAGACCACCTATCGCCAACCCCCCAAAAACCTTCTAAACAGTGATACGTTTTATGTCCGTCAAGTTAGCATTACACTTTAAAATTTAAGGAAACTAATAATGGGATTAACTGTCGTGATTTTGTAGTAAATTTGTCGTGAAAGAAAAAATTTGTCGCGCTTGTTTTTTTTAGAAATTACATTAACCTCTGCTAATGTTAACTTGCTAGGCAATAAAAATAATTTTTCATGTTTTAATAACTGTTTAAACAAATTTCATGGTAATAATTTGTTAGAAATTAGTTGAGGTAGGATTGTACTAGATTTCATTGAAAATAATAAGTTGTGGGTATTTCTTGATTTGAATATGAAATTTTTGAGAAATATGTACGCGACAAAAAATGTGCTCTCCCATTCATCTACGACAAATTCAAGGCAATTAATTGCAAACTCAATTTTTCAAATTGAGTCTATTTTAACCTTTTTTAAGGAGTCGCATGTATTTAAACGACCTTTTTCGACTTTTCTTGCTGATAGAACTACTTGAACTACTACTTTTGCAAATGAACCTTAAACCTTAAGTCTTTATGCTATTTATGGAGTAATGTCATTATTGGAATGCCTACTTCCAAAGATCGAAAAGGAATCGGCAAATCTGGTTTTCTTTAATACAACGGGTTATAGCAGCAGTATTCTTCCGGTTTTTATTCTTCACATTACTAAAAATGTCCCAGGAGTTCAAAGTTTTCCTCCACTTTTGATAGTCAGTTAGGTGTTTCACAACATGACCAAAAAGTGCTTTAATTAATTTCGAAAAAGTGCCTACAAAATGTTCACAATTTTGAAAATTTCAATGGGATGAACTATGTATTGTTACCTTTTTAGTAACGCTGATCAATTTTCGGCTAAAGAAATGTCTTGAAGAACGAAAGCTTCTTAATGACAGTAATGACGGCAGTATGGCTTTCATAGCAATAGGTCCACTGGTCTCATGGTTTATCTCACCGAACAGTGGAACTAATCTTTGCATCATTTCGGAGAAATTAAGATTATTGCACTTGATATTTCAAAGTTATTTGATAGAGTTCTCAAAATGCGTCAATTTGGTATTCTCTGTTGGGTTAGAAATTACAATTCTAAATGTTTAATTCATCTAGTATTGGAGGGGTTCAAATCTGATATCCGCCCAACGAATCCGTTTTATCTCCGATACTCTTTGTTAGATAGATAGATATTCTTATTCTGTGATTACCATTTTGATATATACTTTATTATAATTTTTGAATTAATTTTAAAGACATGACATGGACTGTCGTCAGCCTGAGGGGCATTCTTGTATGACTTTTAGATAAGTTAAATCAAGATATTTACGTAATTTTATTGAATTCAAATTAATTTACTCAAAATTAGAACAAAATTTTGCAGGATTTTCAGTTTAGTTAAAAACATTTTTAAAGGACAAAATTTATTCGCTTCTTTGTAGAATTCATAAAGGCGCATCCAGTTCGCAACATTCAGATAGTTCATAACCTATTCAACCTGCAGAAAGCTTTTTTCAAAGTGAACCCGCCTTATATCCGTCAGCATTGGACAAACGCCTACGAAGTGTAACACATCCTCTCTCTCATGCTGATTACATAGTGTGTAACAATCGCTAACCTCATTACGATGGTCTGATCAGTTAAGTCTGATCAGTTCTCCTCTTATCTTAAATGAGGTTCCAATGATAGAATTGTTATATTCGCTGGTGAAATAATTTCTGTGGTTGGGATTAAACACATATTTTGAATAATCTTTTCATTGATACGCGAGCTTTTTCTATATGCGCATACCTTTCATTCTCATCAGTGACGGATATTAATATATCAATTTAACAACATTCATACTCCAATTCAGGGTCAAGCCACAGTCTGCGGCTAACAAGTTACAATCTTTTACATCCAGCTTATTTGTTTGAATCGCATACTCCATTATCTATCTTGGTAGCTCAAGCTCCTCCATATTTGACACTCAAACAATGTAGTCAGCATTCAGCTTAAGGCTTGAAATAAACAGTGACGGAAGACTAGTTTCCAAATAATACATAGTATGTACCTATATTTTGGTGCGTTTACCGGCAAAAAGAATACTTTTCTTTAGAAAAATCGTAATAGGCTTTCAACTAGCTCATACTTCTGTACTCCCTATACTTGGGCACCATAAAACAGTATTGGGCAGTAGCATTAAACACTCTATATTTTAATTCAGTCGATATTAGCTTGTTATAAATTCTTTTCTAATTTACACATATTGCCGATTAAGCCTTATTTAGTTTGCATTTGATATGTTTTTCTAATTTTAAATTGAAAGTAAATTTCGTTCCTAAACGAATATAAGACTTATGTAACTACGTCTAAAGTTTTTTCGCCATATTAACAGTGCTCGTCTCTCGCCGTTCTGCCAGAGCCATTCTTTAAAACCAGGACTTTTGATTTTTCCGGATTAACTTCCAGATTCCACACTTGGCAATATTCTTCCAGTTTATTGATCATCAACTGTAGAGCAGTCGGTGACTACGCAAGAATGGCAATGTCATCGGCATACATGATCACTTTGATCCGTTTGTTAGAAATATCACTCCACAATTGAGATACTCAACCAAATCATCTAAAAAAAGTGCAAATAACAAGGGGCTTAGATTACAGTCTTGTCTTATTCATTGGTTAACTCTGAGTGAACCATCCTTTCTGATTTTTCTTTTTTTTCATTATAAATGGTGTTTTGGTACAGTTTTTCAATAATGCTGACAAAATTAGTTGACACTCCTAGGTTAAATAGCTTGTATAGTAAAGCGTTTCTATTGATGGAATTAAAAGCTGCTTTGTACGTACAGTTTTTTTTATTTTGGTCGAGTTTCCACTGCGTAAGTGAACGAAGCACAAAGATATTGTCCACTGTGGAATATAATTTACGAAAACCACTTTGAAATTTGCTAAGCTTGTTTTCATCTTGCATTCAGAAACGATATTCCTCTATAATATTAATATACTATAGGATACTCTATCTTATTTTTTATAAATGATCTTTTGTCTGAAATTATTTAATTGTTTCGCTGATGACAGACGCTCTAAAAATAATATGCGATCGTTTTATACTCTCGAACACCGTCGCAAGGTCTCATGATTATCATTGTCTTATCAATATTTTTTATAAACAATGTGAAATAGCCATTTGCATTCCTCGCCTCGAACATTCAACCATAACATCCGTACTTCTAAGAATGCTCATCATCATCATCATGCCCAATTTTGGACGTACTGTTAAAGTACAGAGATTCTTTCTTTAGCCGCACTACGCGAATGTGGAATGCTTAACCAGACTCAATATTTCCCTCTCATTTTAATGTGGAGACATTCAAATTCCCTTTGGCTTTATTTCACGGCACCTTTGTTTGCCTTATCATCGCAATGAAGTCGGGTTAAAACACTGACTTTGATGTTTTAAACAAATTTCAAACTTGCTTCTGACCATGTGGTGCTAAACCTTATTTTTAAAAACTTTCTTTCTACAAAATAGTTATAATAAAATCATAACTACGATCTACATATGTACAAATAGTAAGGTAAGGTAGTGTGAAATCTGATGAAAAATTATTGCTTAATTTGTAACATAAATCACAATATTCTTTGAACTAATAAAAACAATAAACTTGTACGCCATTGAGATGGTTTTCAAAATAAGAAGATCTATGTTCAGGATCTATAAAGACTACTTCTTCCTTAAAAAGTAATAAATGACAAACAACCCGTAAAAGGAAAAAGAGCCTCAACAAATGATTCTTTGTCTTACCAACAAAAAAGAAAAACTGAAACTTGTAAAAGAATCGGCATTTAAGTTCATGTTTTTCTTCTTTTTATTTACATTGGTTACATATTTATTTAAATTGAAATAAAAATAGAAAAACTATAACAAGTGCAAGACTGATGGACTGCACTTGTAATGGATTCGAAGATAATTTCATTTCCAAAGCAAAACCAAAGAACGTTACGACGAACGCGACGACGCGGATTAGGATGCAACGTGCGGCATCATTCGAAGAACAACACACACTTCTTTTCGATACTGATGCCGATTCTTATGCCGATACCGGAGTCGAAGCCGCAGTCAAAGCCTCTGCCACTGCCACTGCCTCATATGGCATCAAAACAATTCGTATTTTTCTATATGGAATCAGATTGCATCTGAATGCAGAGATTGTTGGTGTAAACACAATTCCAAGATACAAATCCAGTTCTGGACTCCGGACCGCAGTCGTACGAAGCTTCTGCTCCTTTTATTTCTTTTTGTTGTTGTCTCGACTCACAAAACAAAACCACCCATTTATGCGCTTGATTCGTTCGATTCGCAGATTGTTAATCTGTCCGACTGCAACTGCATCAGGAACATCAACTTCTGGAATTAGTTTAAGTTCCTTGAACTTATAATGATGTCGGTGTCGGCAATCGGCAACTGGGAACTGGGAAATGGAAACAACAATAAAAACGCCAGAGTCTGTGATGTGTGCTCAGCTGCTGTCAATGGCTCCAGAATCTACCATAAGCCCTTTTTGTTCCATATATTCTCGAGTATATATGGAGGACTCAACTTCGACTTCGACTGACTCCATGGTTGCGAATTCATTTGTTTACAATTAAGATGACTGCTGCCGCTCTGCTACTTCTATTCTATTCTGTTGGTTGCCTAAGCGAAGCGCCCGCCCCATTGAAATAGGAATAGAAGAGCACCAGTGGACCTGGACAGTCACTCGTCGTCGGTCGTTTGCCGTCGGAAAGGACTATACAGAATTTTCTGCTTTGGCGTTGGCTTTGGCTTTCTGTGTTGGACTTGAAGTTCCATACAAACATCATTTGACAATGGAAACCATTATTACTGTGCCTTTTCTAGAGACATTGAAATGGTTCTTCCAATGATGCAGTCTTCAGACTGCAGTAACTCCGGAACAATATCACAGAGCGATAGAAATAAAAGAAGCAAACAAAAACAAAATACTTGTACAGAAAGGGAAGAGCAGCAGTTGAACGACAACGACAGTGAAAGGCAGCGATTGTTTGGACAAAAGCTTTGGAGCATGACAGCTTCAAAAAAAAAGTGGTAGACGTAAAACGTGGGATATACTCTGTTGGAGAATATAACGTGCTTTAAATGTTTTTTTGGTCTGGATCTGTTGTCGTCACAGATGAACTATCTGCCCAACTACCGCTTTTCGAGAGAAGTATGCAACTTCAACTGCATGGATTATATGATGTTGCATTAGCGTTGCCGTTGGGGAGTTTTAAAAACAAATAATTTTGAATTAGATAGTTTTTTGTTCGAAGATTTTTAAAGCAAACCTGGGTTGACAAAGCTTTTTCTCGATTTGATGCTCAATTTTCCAAATATTATTTCCAAAGCACACAAGGGAAATAAAATATGTGTTCTGACTTTTTTAAATTGGAGATTAGGCATGAATTCAAAATATTACATAGGGACATTCCAGGGGAAAATATACTTAAGTTAGTTGGTAAGTTTTCCACTATCAAAAGAAATAAATGAAGAGCATTTTTGTAGGTTCATCCCCGCTTCTTTTGGTATTTGCCCTTGCGCTTTATTTATTGTCATCGCAAAACTAATTTTAATGGGAAATTGAAGCCTTGAAATGGTAAATCTGTTGTAATTATTGGGATTGACGGGTTAATTATATTTTTACCCTTCCCAACGGCTGTTAAGATATTAGCACTAGTAATTTTTCTCCCAAGTTATGTGACATCAAGTCTTGTATCGTTACATCTTAATTTTGTATAAGCAATATAAGAGCCAAATACTCCCTGATATTCCTGCTACTTCATCCAATATGTTTCAATTAATTTTAAAAAGAACATCTTTTGATGCTTGTTTCGACCTTTGACAGAGAAATTGATCGTCAAGTATGCTACTTATAAATAAATATAAACACTTGCAATAATCTCATTTTTAATAGTATTTCAACATTGTATGATGCGTTAAGCAGTACCCGTGGCATGATGGTTAGTGCGTTGGACTGTCATGCGAGAGGTCTTGGGTTCGATCCCTGCCTGTGCCACCTAAAGTTTTATTCACGGGTACTGCCTCTTGCGAGGAATTGACAAATTCTCCAAGAGTAATTCTTGTCATGAAAAAGTGCTTTCTCAAATTAGCCGTAGCTGGTAGCTAGTACGCAGTTCACACATCTCAATATCCACAAGGGGACATGGAAATCTCCTGATCAATCAACCGTCAACCAGATTGACCACATTGCGATCGACGCACGACACTTCTCCAGTATACAGGATGTCCGAACATTCCGAGGGGCCAACATTGACTCGGACCACTACCTCGTTGTAGCCAAGGTACGGCTACGGATATCCCGGTCCAAGCCAAAACAAGGAAGTACTGTGAGAAGTTTCGACGTTAGACGGCTACAATCGCAAGAGACTGTCATGTCCTTTTCCGATCGAGTCTCTAGTAACCTCTTAAGGAGTCCTATGCTGCATGCATTAAGCATTGAAAACCAGTGGCAAAATTGCCTTGCAGCCATCAGAGATGCCGCCTCTGAAGTGCTAGGTTTCACACGTCCACAACAGCGAAACCCCTGGTTTGACGACGAATGCCGGCAAGCGCACGCAGCGAAGCAAGAGGCATACAAAACGGCCCTGCACAGAAGGACCAGAGCTGCTCGCGAGCTCTACGAGCAGAGGAGGAGAGAGGAACACCGGCTTCTTAGATGGAAAAAAAGAGAGCACGAGAAGCGCGCGATCGAGGAGATAGAGGGATGTTACAACAGGAATGAGGTTCGTAAATTTTACCAAAAGGTAAAAAAGAACTCCCAAGGGTACCAGCCACGAACCGAAGCCTGTAAAGACGATCAGGGGAACATCGTAGTAGAACCGCAGTCTATGTTGAGAATATGGAAAGACCACTTCTCCAAATTATATAACGGCGATGACGAACCAAATCCCGCTGTAAGGGAGGTAGAACCACTCAACTTAGGCGACGCAGATCAACAATTCCGCCTACCCGACCTAGACGAAGTGAAGATAGCTATATCTAAACTGAAGTCAAACAAAGCTGCTGGAGCTGACGGCATAGCTGCCGAACTATTTAAAGCAGCAGGCGATGACTTGGTAGGGAGCATGCACCAACTCATCTGCAAAATATGGTCGGAAGAAAGCATGCCCGATGAGTGGAATCTCAGCATAGTTTGTCCGATACATAAAAAAGGAGACCCTTTAAATTGCGCCAACTACAGAGGGATCAGTCTCCTTAACATTGCATATAAGATCCTTTCTGCCGTACTATGTGAACGTCTGAAGCCGTTCGTCAACAACCTGATAGGTCCTTATCAGTGTGGCTTCAGACCAGGAAAGTCCACTATCGACCAAATATTCACATTACGGCAGATCTTGGAAAAAACCCAGGAGCTTCAAATCGATACCCACTATCTCTTTATCGATTTTAAAGCCGCGTATGACAGCATCCATAGGGAAGAGCTCTACAGAGCAATGTCTAGTTTTGGCATCCCTGTCAAACTTATCCGTTTGTGCAGAATGACGATGGAGAATGCACGCTGCTCCATCAAGGTCGGAAAAGATCTCACCGATGCATTTGATGTCAAAAAAGGTTTTAGACAAGGCGATGCACTGTCATGCGACTTCTTCAACATCGTTCTGGAAAGAATTGTGCAAAACTCAACCGTCAACACTAGAGGTACAATCTTCCAAAGGTCCATCCAATTACTCGGATACGCAGATGATATTGACATAATTGGAAGATCAAAGCGTGATGTCAGTGGAGCGTTTTTGAGCATTGCGACGGAAGCGAAGAAGATGGGTTTAGTGGTCAATGAGGGCAAGACCAAGTATATGCTGTCATCAAAAAAGGACATTGAACAACGACGTCTTGGACAAAACGTCACCATGGACAGCTATAACTTCGAGGTAGTTAAGGACTTTGTCTACCTAGGCACCGCTATAAACACAGGCAACGACACCAGCGCTGAAATCAAACGAAGAATAACTCTTGCAAATCGCTGCTTCTTTGGACTTAGAAGGCAATTGAGAAGTAAAGTCCTCTCTCGAGCATCTAAAATCACCATCTATAAGACACTCATCATCCCGGTTCTCATTTATGGCGCTGAGGCCTGGACCCTGTCAAAGAAAGATGAGAACGTCTTAGGATGCTTCGAGAGAAAAATTCTTCGGGTGATTTTTGGTCCCGTACGTATAGATGGAGAATGGAGGAGAAGATATAACGACGAACTGTACGGGCTGTACAGCGACACTGACCTAGTTAGCAGAATAAAAGTCCAACGGCTTAGATGGCTGGGTCATGTAGAGCGAATGGACATCAACGCTCCAGCCCAGAAGGTCTTCGAATCCAATCCCGAGGGACGGCGCAGTAGAGGAAGACCGCGACTCAGGTGGCGCACTCAGGTGGGTGAGGACCTCAACCAACTTGGCGTGCGAAACTGGAGACAGCTAGCTAGGAACCGAGCTGGCTGGAGACGCATGTTGGTTGAGGCCCAGGTCCGCCCCGGACTGTAGCCCCACCTTAAGTAAGTAAGTAAATTAGCCGTTCGGATTCGGCATATAAACTGTAGGTCCCCTCCATCTCTGACAATATTTCGCGCACACAGGAATGGTTGAGAGTTGTAAGTCACTAGGCCCTGGTTCTCTACGGACTGTTGCGCCACCTAATTTATTTTTTTTTAATTATGCGTTAATGTCATTATTAAAAAACGCCTATTGACAGGCAACGATGATAGATCCAAAAGCAGGACGCACCTAATGATGTGCTACTTATTAGTACTCTGAAGAAAGAGTATTTTGATTATCTTGCTATAAATTTTGCCCTCTCGTCGGAACTGCTCGAATGAGGTGTAAATGAAATATTTTACCGGGGTTAAAAGTAACTTAAAATACTCTCCATTCTCGTCAGTACCACCACACACAAAATTATGTCATAATATTGATCCGTTGCGCCGTTAAGGACGGACAAACAAACAAGCAAACAAACTCACTTTCCCATTTACAATATTTGTATAGGGTTCTCTGTAGTTAGTTCTTTAAACATAATGCACTTTAGATCCATATCATATCTAAATTCCCAAAATCTCTTATTCTGAAATTTTGTTTTAAAGGAAAGATTGAATATAACTCAAAAACATTAAATGAATGTTAGTGAGTTTGCAGCTCACTTTTATGAATACCAGTTTTGTGACTTAGAACGTTAAACAATTCTTTAGTCCATGAAACCGAATGTGTCTAACCTGAATGAGATTTAACAAGTCAGCTTTGAAATGCATTCTGAATTTTAGAATGACATTCACGCTAAGTATACCTAAGTTTATAAAAAAAAATTCAAAGTCTTTGTGTAATTTTCAATACTGGATATATGTATAAGAATTTAAACGAAACTCCCCCAAAAGTATGTAGTTTTAAAATGATTCGCCCTGAAAGGTTTAACATAAGTTATCCAAAGAGTATTGATGTAGGAACACCTAAACTTTGACATAATGTTGCAGCCATATCTATAAAAATCGCTTAATTTATACAGGAGACAGATATAGTTTTGAACAACAATCCTAATAACTACGAGTATATTGAACACAACCCCGTTCAATTGGCTATCTTGGCTACCTTTGCAGTAGTACGATTAATCATTCCAATTTTTAAAAGCCTTGTTAATGGTTTCGGGGTTTAGCTTAAAGATTTCTTGTATGATATTGTGATTTAGTGACTGTATCTTTTCTTGATTGCTGGCATAACATCGGTCCTTCCCCACCAAAAAAACACCAAAATCTTCATATCGCATTCCCGAGGCGTTTAATTGACATCACGAAGACAGCTGATAACATTGATTTGGTAGTTAAGTTTGTCAAAAGTCATGTCAATAAAACAAAAATATGTTAACATGGCTCCGTAGTTCTCATTGTTGACCGCAGTGTTGTTCTCTGTCTTATTAGAATAAAAATGGTTCAATGATGCCACCTCTCCATAATCCACACCAAAAAGTCACTGTCTGTGAATGGATTGACTTTTCAAGAATATCGTGCGGATTTTCCAAGGCCCCGATGATGTGACAATGTTGATTGCTAAGTAATATACCTCCGTAAGAAAAACGTGCCTTGTCATAAAAGATGATTCTTCGCCCCAAATCGTCTTCCAATACAAGTCGTTCTAAAAAGATGGTCGTGCTCCTTCAATTTCGGAGCCAATAGGACCTTGTAAGGTCTTTGTACAGAATTCCCCTCAGGTTAATTCGTGAAATGATGAACTTTTGAGATCACCATACGATAACAGGATTCATAAGTTGGTGTCCACTTGGTAGTATACGAGTCCCAAAAACTTTTTGCAAAAACCTTGAGTACAAGTACAACTTCTTTTCTAAAAACGCACTAATAGAGCTTAACACTACTCACTTTGGAAATCATTTTTCATTATTAACCAAATTCAAAAGTCTAAAGCTACTCATTTTTTTCCAGTACGAATTTATACTGAATTTCTGCCAAGATTTTAAGCCGAATATGCATAGGTTAGGTATCAAAATTTAAATGGCATATGACTTAAAATAAAATGACTAGATGGCCACAGGGTTGGCCATCTCGCTCGATGATATCTCACACATACCTTGTTTCATTTAAATTAAAAAAAAAACGCATAAAATTTGCAAAATCTCATCGATTCTTTATTTGAAACGTTAGATTGGTCCATGACATTTACTTTTTGAAGATAATTTCATTTAAATGTTGACCGCGGCTGCGTCTTAGGTGGTCCATTCGGAAAGTCCAATTTTGGGTAACTTTTTCGAGCATTTCGGCCGGAATAGCCCGAATTTCTTCGGAAATGTTGTCTTCCAAAGCTGGAATAGTTGCTGGCTTATTTGTGTAGACTTTAGACTTGACGTAGCCCCACAAGAAATAGTCTAAAGGCGTCAAATCGCATGATCTTGGTGGCCAACTTACCGGTCCATTCCTTGAGATGAATTGTTCTCCGAAGTTTTCCCTCAAAATGGCCATAGAATCGCGAGCTGTGTGGCATGTAGCGCCATCTTGTTGAAACCACATATCAACCAAGTTCAGTTCTTCCATTTTTGGCAACAAAAAGTTTGTTAGCATTGAACGATAGCGATCGCCATTCACCGTAACGTTGCGTCCAACAGCATCTTTGAAAAAATACGGTCCAATGATTCCACCAGCGTACAAACCACACCAAACAGTGCATTTTTCGGGATGCATGGGCAGTTCTTGAACGGCTTCTGGTTGCTCTTTACTCCAAATGCGGCAATTTTGCTTATTTACGTAGCCATTCAACCAGAAATGAGCCTCATCGCTGAACAAAATTTGTCGATAAAAAAGCGCGAAACACATTTTGAACCGAACACTGATTTTGGTAATAAAATTCAATGATTTGCAAGCGTTGCTCGTTAGTAAGTCTATTCATGATGAAATGTCAAAGCATACTGAGCATCTTTCTCTTTGACACCATGTCTGAAATCCCGCGTGATCTGTCAAATACTAATGCATGAAAATCCTAACCTCAAAAAAATCACCCATTATAAGAAAATGCATTTTTATCTGAGAGAATTGGCTACTGGGCGTATGAGGAACGTTTTTTCGCTAAACTTTGATTTCAAATACGAATTAATTTTTGATAGCTAACATTTTTAAAATAGTCAAGGACATCAAAAGGATTTTAAATTGATTTTTATACGAAAAAAAATTTAAGATCATACAGCAAATCCCCAAAAACATAATTTTTAAAACTCCTAAGGCTTCTATCTATTTATAACTTTCTTAGAAAAAAAGTCAGAACATTCTCAATTTGTTAAAATAATTCCAAGAAATCTTGAAATAAAATGAAATATTATTCAAGTTCTTAAAACTCTCCCATAATTTTCCATTAAATGAATTTTACCAAGCATAACATTTTAGTTTTTCTTCTTAATACAAAATTTTAAGAAATCCTTGATTCCTCTTATGTATCCTTAAAAAGCTAAAAAAATAATACCAAGGCTGTAACAGTTTAAAAATGAACTAAGGAGAAATCTTATACCCTCAATTTCATGTTAATAAATTAGCTGTCTGTTTCATGTCCATTCAATTAGAAAAACGAAAACAAAAAAAAAATAAAAACAACAGAAACACACAAAACAAACATAACTCATGTTTCGAATTTCACAAATAAAAAATCAATAAATCACTTTCAAACTGTTCGCTGGTTTTTTGATTATTAACCAATACAAACCAATACTATACAACTTAACAAAAGGATCAGAATTCATCAGGAACTTCAATATTGGTTTATAGAGATTTTTGTTTTTTTTTTTAACATATGAATGTGTGAAAATGGAAAACTTAAAATCATTGCATAAAATGAAAACTTCAGTTCAATTTCCCGAAGCAATGTTGTTCATCCACTCATCGAACATCACTCACGTTTATTTTATCAAAAACCGAACTGCCAAATCGACTCTCGTAAGTTTTGTTTGCTTTTTTAAAACTTAACTTTACCAGGTCAGAAATTGAAAAATCAGGACTTGAGAATGAGATTTATTGATGATAGTAGTTCAATACGAGCATACTCGTATAATTGCTGAAAGTTCTCAACCACATATCCTTTTTTTCCATATTCGTTTCTAACTGACTTACCACAGGACATTAACCGAAATGGCAGAAAATATTTTCGATTTCCAAATCGGTCATACATACATATGTATGGATTGTTAGACATTTTAGAGTTTTCATGTTATGTGAAAAGCTGTCAAGTGCAGGCAGAGGGGTGAGAAATAAAATTAAATTCCAACCATTAATTTTTATTTCACCGTGAAAACTGCCAAAAAACCAAAACTAATTTCATACAAAATTTTGAAATAAAAATACAAAACAAACAGAAAAGAAAATAAAACTGCCAACAAGATGTCTCCTTGTCCTTAACTTAAAATAGATATCCTTTAAAATTCCCTAACTAATTCATTTATAAAAACTAAAGTCACGAAGTGTGATTCTCCATCCTCTTATAAACTTAAGGAAAATTGGAAAAAAAAACAACAACAACAAGACCAAAATAAAGTGATGGAAATATGTTCGCTTAAGGAAAAGAAAAGTACCTATAAAAAAAGAAAATTTATCTCTTTGGGGAGAAATAAGCCGAAAAATAATAATAATGGCTAAAAAGAACAAAATGCGACATCTTGTCTTTTCAGTTAATCTCGAGAAATAATTACTTTTTTGTTTGAGGAAAAAGAGCGAAAAAAAGAAAGGACGAAACAAAAAATAAAAACGAAAAAATGAAAAGAGGTCCTTGTTTGCGATGTTGATAATGACGACAACGATGAGTATGACTCTGCGAGGCGAAATGAAATTGGCATATATATTTCAGCTTCAGAAGAGCTTTTCAGAATTGCTAAATATGTCATAAGAACAAATAACAAGACTGGGAGCAAAATTAACACAAAACTTGGAGACAAAGTTAATGTTATTTATCTGCTGCCTACATAATACAGGATATGCGGGGTTGGTTATAAGGACTCTTTTACCAGTTCCAGTTTGTTATCGAGCATAGAAAATAATTATCATTTTGGAAATACTTTTTGGAATAATTCATGACTTAATTTTAGTTATTTTGCGCTTTAATTAGATTTTGTTATTGTATTTTCTTTTTTATTACTCATATTTTCATTTTAAAATTAATTTTTACTATTTTTATTGTTTCATGTATATCTTTTTAATATCTTGAATTTAGAACTTTTGATGTTTTAACGTTGAAGGTTTAACGTTACTTAAGATGCTTTAGATCTATTAAGGAGAAAGTCAATGGTTACTATTTTTCTTCCTGTAATGTCCCAAACATGCTGTTTCCCAGCCTTTTAGTTAATACATTTTTCTTAAAACCGGAAGTTTGGTCTTCCTTAAAATAGCCTCGAGTGTTGTTATCTTTTCACTTTATGTGACTTTCTGAGGAACATTTCCATCTTGTTGAGTAAAAACCTTTAAACAACTCGTGACAAAAAACTAGTGGCAGAAAATAATTCCTGGATTAATTTGCTACTGGTTATTTAATTACCTTTTATTCGTACTTTAGGAAGATTAAACTAAAAGTGATGTTTTGTTGCAATCAAAAGACAGGTATTTCTTTTTGTGGAATACAGGTTCCTGTTGTAAGTATCATTTACTTTGAGGCCAAAAAGCTTCGATTGATATTCAGCCACAAAAAATAACCATAGCAGCAATTTGGAAGGAGAGTATTTTTCAACAAGGATCCGTTGAAGATACTCTTCATATCTTTTGATGTATTTCGAAGATCCTTACTACCCCGATGCGCAATTCAACGTGATTATTGTGGATCACCTCTTCTGATATTCCGGATCGTACTCTCGCCATATATTAAAGCTTTTAACAATAAGTGTAATCATATAATTGACCTTAATATCAAGGAAATAGTGGCGTATCTTTATTTGAAAATCTAATAATCTAATAACAAATGATGGTTAAATTTTAAGGGCCGATGTTGATTTTGAATAAAACTCAAATTATTTCAAAAATGATTGTCATTTCTTTTTATTTTGATAGTATTGGTATAGTTCAATTACATATGTATTTAATAAATCTCGGCGACACACCTCCATCCGATGGTCCAAATTTTCGATGACGCTGGGGCATAATTAAGTTTCTATGCCAATAATGTGCCAAATTATCTCATCCTTTAGCTCATTTTTGAATTATGCTGGCTTTTTAAATAACCCCGAAAAAAGAAGTACAAAGTTGTCAAATCAAAATACTGTAATATTCGGCTTGGTCCGATAATTAAAACTTATTCACACTTGTAAATAAAACACAAATTTTCTTTATTTAAATTACTTTAAACTTATTTATTCACCACTTTCAATTATTGTTGTGTATTTAAAACAAAAGGTCCGAAACAAAATAGAAAACAAAGACTGTACTTTTATATTCTTTAAGTTATTTTAATTCAGTGTTATTTAGTTTAGTCTTAAGTTAACAATCTGGCAAATAATATTCTAAGTTTTAAAAATGACAACTGGTTATGCAACTGGATTTCAATCGAATGATCAACACCTGTTATTTTGTTCACCAAGTAACCTTATTTACTTTATGTACTTTCTATATAAAACAATATAATATAATATAAATAAATGTAATTTTAGGGAGGTAACAGAGTTGCCAAAATGCGTATACAACATCTCCCCTTTTAAGTTATTGATATGTATATCGGCCATCAGCCGATGTTCTCATGTCGAGGCGTTGCGTTTTTTTCGAGATCGCACTGCTCGAGGTTGATTTTCTTCTGGTTTATCAGAGTTGATTGATGTCGATGGTTTGTCTTCAGGATTTTTTTGTACATCTGGAGATGGTGGATGTGGAGCCTTCTCGACTGTTTCTTGTTGAACTGGATCTTCGAGGTTAAACAGATCGATAATGTTATGATCGCTATCTGCACAGTGCCTTGAGCGAAGTTGGTTTGTATGTCGACACCAAGTTTTGTTCCCCACTGTAACGGCATACATTACGGACCCAATCCTCTTCAAAATTTTACCAGGCAACCAAGGCTTCTGATTTTTGTTGTAATTCCTAGCAAATATAAGATCACCTTCAATAAATTTTCTTTTTCTTACCCCATGTTTGGTGTTATATCGTTGTTCCATGTTATGGTTTCTTTGGAGCGTAACTTTTGATGATGGGCGTAGCAAATCCAAATGCGTTTTTACTTTTCTTCCCAGCAAAGCTTCTGCTGGAGTCATGTTGTTTGGAAGTTGAGCGTTGGGTGTTGTCCTGTAGCACTGTAAAAATATTTGGAGAGCTAAAGGTATTTGACTATTTGCTCTTTCCCTTCCAGTTTGTTAATGCCACGTTTAAAACTGTTCACAAATCTTTCGGCTTGCCCGTTGGATTGTGGATGAAAAGGCGCTGTTCTGATGTGGTCGATTCCTCCTTGGGCACAAAATTCGGAGAACTCATGAGACGTAAATTGTGTCCCATTATCCGAGACAATTGTATCGGGGAGTCCAAATCTGCCAAATACATCTCGTAAAACTGCAATTGTCGATTTGGAAGTTGTGGAACTCATGCAAAAAATTTCTGGCCACTTCGAGAATGCGTCCACAATAATGAGGAACATGGAACGGTCCAGCAAAATCCACGTGGACTCGAGACCAAGGAGTGGAGCAGATCGGCCATGATGCCAATGGAGTTTTTACTGGCGCTGATGAGGCTGCTGCACATGAACTGCATTTCTGAACCACCTTTGTAATGTCCTGGTCTATATTCGGCCAATAGACAAAACTTCGTGCAAGCGCCTTCATTCTTACAATTCCAGGATGCCCTGTGTGCAATTGTTTAAGCACCCTTTTCTGTAAGGAGAGAGGGATTAATACTTTATTTTGAAGCATGATACAACCTTGAATTTCGCTGAGTGCATCTCTCCTGTGATACAGTAGCCTGAGTTCTGGATCTTTAATGTCTGTGGGCCATGTCGATTTAAGGAATTGAAGACATTGTTTGAGATAAGAATCCTTAGCTGTTTCATCAGATATCATCTTGGCCGTCACTGGCAAGTTTTGTATTACATCTGACAAAACACGGTTAACGCCACTCTCGAACCTTATTGATGCAATAACAAAATCTTCAGTGGCACTTACTTTTTGGTTTATTATGAGACGAGACAGGGCGTCTGCATAACCAAATTTCGATGTATTGATGTATTCGATATTAAAATCATATTTTAATAAGGTGAGCGCCCATCTCTGCAACCGGTTGGCTGTGTAGACGGGTATTCCTTTTTTTGAACCAAAAATGGCCAACAATGGCTGGTGATCGGTGCGCAGGGTAAAATGTCGTCCATAAATCATCCTATGGAATTTTTTTACTCAAAAAATAAGTGATAATGCCTCTTTTTCAGCTTGGCCATATTTTTGCTCGGTTGAAGTAAGAGATCTCGATGCGTGAGCAATAGCCTTCACGGATCCATCAGGAAATGAATGCATTATAACACCACCTACGCCATCTTTTGAAGCATCGCCTGCGACGATTATTTTTTTTGTTGGGTCGAAGTGCACCAGCAAAAGCTCAGATAAAAGCACTTCTTTGGCCTTTTTAAATGAAAGTTGACACTCTTTTGACCAACAGAATTTAGAATTTTTTTGGAGAAGTTTGTCTAGTGGCGCTCTGATTTCTGGCATGTTTTTAATAAACTGGCCGTAAAAATTTAGCATTCCTAAAAATGAACGTACCTTTGAAACATCTGTTGGCTCTGGCATCGATTCGATGGCTTTTGTCCGTGATGGGTCAGGTCTTCCGTGCTGGTCGACAATGAACCCCAGGTAAGTTACTTCAGTCAAGAAAAATTTGCATTTTTCGAACTTCACTCGGAATCCCCATTCTTCTAATTTCTGCATGACTTGATTAAGTTTTGCTTTATGTTCATCCAACGATTTTGACGCAATAATGATGTCATCAATATAGCTTGCTGCGAACTCAACGTCTGCCAACATAGCGTTCATTATATTTTGGAACATTGCGGGTGCGGATTTTACACCAAATGGAACACGTGTATAACGGAGCAGACCCTGATGAGTGTTAATCGTCAAAAGTGGCTGTGATGATTCCTCTACTTTCACCTGTAGGTAGGCATCAGATAAATCAATTACTGAGAAATATTTACCTCCAGAAAGTGTAGCAAATATATCCTCAGGTAATGGCAATGGATACTGGTTAGACTGCAATGCATTGTTCAGTCCCGTAGCAAAATCAGCACAGATCCTTACGTCACCATTAGCTTTTTTTACAGCAACGATCGGTGCAGCCCACTCTGAGAATTCCACGGGGATGAGTACGCCTTGTTTCAAGAGTCGAGCTATTTCTGCATCAATGGCTGGGAGTGGCGCATAAGGCACTGGTCGTTTTGGTTTGAACACAGGAACTGAGCCAGGCTTGAGATGTAGGACAGCTTCCGCTTTTGTACACAACCCTAAGGAACCATCAAAAACCTTTGCATATTTTGATTTGAGGTTAGTTATCTCCTTCTGTAGCCACGTTGAAGGAAATTCCATTGATTGTTATTTTGATGAAACTTGAGCACAGATGGAATTTATTGGGACGTCAAACAACTGCAAGCTTTCGATCCAGTCTATACCTAGAATATTTAAATTTGGAATTTTAGATATAAAACAAGATGTGTTTATTTGTTTTTGATTAAATGAAATCGTGCAATGAAGTTCCGATAACAATGGGAGCGATTCCCCACTGGCATTCCTGGCTGAATGTGTTGTTGGAGTCGTTGTCGGAGAACCTAGCTTTTTCCAGGTCTCTTCTGATATGATTGTGATATCAGATGCTGTATCGATTTGAAGACGGACTGGTTTCTGATTAATATTCACCACGATGTATTTTCGGTGTTGCTTGCACTGCACCTGTGAAACTGAATAAATGCTTTTAACCTTGGACTTTGAGAAATTGTTTGTGTTTTTTTGTTTTCTTCTGTGATTGTACTTCTTGTTGAAAAAATGATTGTTTACCGACTTAGAACTGTCACAAAATCCCTCTTTGTGTCCCACTTTATCGCAGTCAGAGCACTTGTGTGTTTTATACCAACACTTATCAGCGTAGTGCATTCCATCACAGAACCAACAAGCACTTTTTGGGGCTTTCTGTTTCGTTGTTTGTTTTTGCACTGCTTTAACTTCTGTGATAGAACTGGGATCACCTACCATTTGCACATCATGTTTGAGCATGGCAATGCGATCACATTCTGCTGCTAGGTCTTTCAAGGTTAATTTCTTTTCCTTATCGGCTTCAATTTTTGAGATGAGTCGCGCACGGATTTCAGAATCTAATGTACTTTTCAAACCAATGATGAACATCAGACATTTAAACTCATCGGCTTTGCACGTGGTTATTTGAAAATGTTCACATTGCTTATTGATTACACCGGCATATGCTTGAAAATCATCTCCCACAGTTTTCTCGATCTTAAGGCAATTATAACGAGTTGCAAATAAAGAGATTTTTCTCGCGAAATATGATGTGAGATTCTCCACTGTCTGAGTAAAGTTGAAATCGCGTGGCTTTTTCGGCAATATGAGGTTGACATAACGATTGTACGACCTTTCATCGAGTTTCCTCAGAAGTAATCTTACCCGTGAAGCATCATCCAATTCTTTCCCATCTACTAGAAACACATCTTCACGACGGTTGTACCATTCCATAAATGTGACATCGTTATCCGGGTCATATATGAACGTAGAAATGCTACTCGAAAGGGTTTCCATTAATCTCTCCGCCGAAGGTTTAATTTGGGTCCTCCGATAAGGGTACTATTTGCGCTGGCGCTGGTTGAGTTTTCAAGCATAGCCTTCACAAATTCATGCTGCTGATTCATGAGATCCTGCTGCTGTTTCATAAATTTTGCAAATTGGGCTGCGTCCATATTTTTTTTTTATAATCTGCACTATAAAATTAAACAATTTATGAAAGCAAAACTATCCTCGTCGCCACAATATGTTGTGTATTTAAAACAAAAGGTCCGAAACAAAATAGAAAACAAAGACTGTACTTTTATATTCTTTAAGTTATTTTAATTCAGTGTTATTTAGTTTAGTCTTAAGTTAACAATCTGGCAAATAATATTCTAAGTTTTAAAAATGACAACTGGTTATGCAACTGGATCTCAATCGAATGATCAACACCTGTTATTTTGTTCACCAAGTAACCTTATTTACTTTATGTACTTTCTATATAAAATAATATAATATAATATAAATAAATGTAATTTTAGGGAGGTAACAGAGTTGCCAAAATGCGTATACAACACTTTTCGAACACAGTCTTTACTTTCAATTATTACTCTTCATACACAATCTTTACTTATCGCAGTTCACAATCCATAATCAACCGCTTCGCTTCCGAGCGCCTATTTATATACCTCAAATCGGTTCGTGAATCTACCAGGTTGTTCTCGATGCTTAACGAAGCGAGTTCTCCTCGTTATCACTAGATGCTTAACGAAGCTAGTTCTCCTCTTAATCCCTAGATGTTGCCCCTTTCGAGGTTCTTATTCTTATACACATTACAATACATTAAAGGGCCAATTGACATTGCCACCACGTGAGATACCGCGACCATCGAATTTGTCGTGAAAAAGTGCCATTGTATCGTTAGATGTGTAGCAAGTGGCACCGTCCTGTTGAAGAAACATATTGTTCACATTCATGTCTTTCAATTCGGGCCATAAAATGTTCATTATCATCTTACGACAGCAAACACCATTGTTTTGGAAAAAAATACGGCCCGATGATACCACCAGTCACAATCGCTCTTGGATTATCATTCCAACAATGCGGAAATTCTGCTTATTAACGAATCAACTGAAGTGAATTGATAATCCACTGTTGTCATTTGTTGCCACCATTCTGACCATTGACGACGACGACTGAAATGGTCAAAAGGCTTTATTTCTTGAGCCAATTGCACCTTGTAAGCGTGTAAATGCAAGTCTTTATGCATAATGTTCACCAACGTCGAGTTAAAGTGGACGAGCTGTACAAGAGTGCACTAGTGTTTTCACATCACCTACAAACCCGGTTTGCCCAAATTCTTGCACAATTTTTCCGATTTTACGCACATTTAGACTTAAAATTAACCGAAAAAATCACGAAGTGCACGATATGCATTTTTATTTGAAAGCCCATTTTTATAATAAGCCTGAATAACATTTACGCGTTACTCGATTGTGTATCTTTCAATATTTTAAATTGAGTAAATCTGAAATTGAGAAATGTCAAATGAAATCCAGAAGAAAACTTGACGTTTAGGTGTGTCTCACATTCAACATCGGCCCTTAAAATTGAACTGCCCTTTAGAATGCTTACGGCTGTATCGGTATTCAGACCTGTCCCTGAAAAAGGTTAGAGAATGGTCAACAAACCACTAGCCAAAACGTACACATTTTCTTAGACAATGACCCTGGAATAATCAGTTGGGATTGCGCTCCCTATCCCGAACAGCAAACAGCCCAAGTCTGTCCTTCGTACACATTACAAAAGTGGATGATGGAATAAACAGGGGGATTTAAAAAGATATTTCGGGACCCAAAAATTACGAGACGGTCCTGTACCTTGGGTACGAACTGGCCTCGGAAATTCTTTCCTTATACACAATAATGGTACACAAACTGGGTAAAGATAAAAGGCGAAATGACATTAAAACTTTACCTGCCTTTATTAAATCTCCTGTCAAAAGTTACTGTAAATTAAGAGTAGACGAATGTCTCATTTTCAGGGTGATAGAGAAGGATTTTGAAGCTTCTATACAACTTTCGTTACCTGGTTATATACAATTGCCTAAATTCTTTTGTGTTTCGATACAGCGTTTGCACCTCATTGGCTCAAATCTTTATTTTTCATATCAAGTTTTCTTTCACTGATTTGAAGACATTTACATTTAGTTGAAAATGGTTGCTTTTTTGTTTCATCAACCATGTTCCATTCAAATAACCACTTGCATTTGCCCTTTTAAAAAATTCTTTCTTAACACTGTCACCTCTATTAATGCCTATTAATTTGCCCTTGAGCTCATTAACTTTCAAGTGTTGATATCTCTCTTCAGCCGCACATCAAGAATGAAGGATATCTTTTCTAAGAAGTCAAAACTTATACCAATGGTTTGCTTGTTAGTTGAAATCCTCTTTACAAATTTAGCTGAGTTGACTTAAATGTCTCATCTTCCTGGGAAACACCAAGCCCTTTAAATATTTTCTTTTATCTTTAGGCTGCTTTAATCCTTGGAAATATTATATAAATTTATATTGGCAGATTTACATTGTTTTGTTTCGATTGTGCTAATGTAAAGATGATAACTATTAACGCTCTTATAAAGGGTAATTTTTTAAAAGCTATAGGAACGTTTTTCAAAAAAAACACATAGAATTCAAAAAAAATGCTTGAAATCTTTATTTGAATCGATAGTACGGTCCATATAATTTAATGTTTGAAGATTATTTCATGCAAATGTAGACATTGACTGCGCCTCAAATCCAAATGGTCCATCCGCTTAGTCCAATTTTGGCATACTCTTTCCAACATTTCGGCTGGTATCTTACGAATGAATGCTTCAATGTTGTCTTCCTATGCGTCAATTAAAGCGGTCTTGTCTGTATATTTATTTATTTATTTATTCAGCTTGATACAAGCTATAACTTAACATAACTTAACTTAACACTATTTTTTTTTTTTTTTGTTCTTGTTATCAGTTTTCAACATTAATTCATGTGGGCCCTAAGGCCCACATAAAAGCTCTTTAATGTACAAAAACTAACAATTTTCATTTTATTAGACTTAAAATTAAAAGGGACGAGGAATTCGGACCCAAAAAGGGAAAAAGTAAAGGGTATCTTTCAGATGGGATTTGGAAATGTTAAAGTCGAAGACTAGCATAGCAGCGTTGCAATGACGAAGAATTCTGGACATTGGTTCAAAGTGCCCGTAATTAGTGCGGTGATGAGGGATATAGAAAAGGGAGACAGATCGCAGATTTCGAGGGTTGGTGTTAAGATGAATATCACTCAGGAGTGCCGGGGAATCTATATTGCCCATTAACAATTGGTGAGCAAATAATATATCAGCGTTTTTGCGTCTAATATATAAGGGTTGCAAATCTATCAGTTTTAGTCGATCGGCATAAGGAGGCAAGTTGGATGTATCATCCCAGGGGAGGCCACGTAAGGCAAATCGAACGAAACGTCTTTAAACATTTTCAATTCTGAGGGAATGGTTTTCATAAAAGGGAGACCATACTTGGCATGCATATTCAAGATGAGGACGGACTAGGGAAATGTAAAGCGCTTTAGTTACATAGGGGTTGGAAAATTCTTTTGACCATCTCTTAATAAAACCGAGAGATCTATTAGTTTCATTAATAATTTGGTCAAAATGGGAATGGAAATTGAGGTGTTTGTCACACATAATACCAAGATCTCTAATAGAATCGACTACGTTGACGGTGTCATTAAGGAAGTAGTATATTCTATGAGATGGGATTTGTTTGCGCGAAAAGGTCATTTGTTTACATTTACCTACATTTAACTCTAGGAAATTATGCATGCACCAAACAAAAAAGATATTAAGATCATTTTGTAAAAGTAAGGAATCAGATGGAGTTGAGTTAATCTTAAAAATTTTCTTATCATCCGCAAACATTAGGATATCTGAGTTTTTTAATTTAAGACAGACATCGTTAACAGATAACATGAAGAGAAGGGGGCCAAGGTGACTACCTTGTGGGACGCCAGAAGTTGCATGTATAGGACTGGGAAGTGAGTTACGGAAGAGGACTCTATAAGGTCTATTGGCAAGGTATGAGACTATCCAGTTTATAAACATAGATGGAAAAACTAGGGCTCTAAGTTTGAGATAAATTATCTTATGGGATATTTTATCAAAGGCTTTGCTGTAATCAGTTTACACAACATCAACTTCATTACCATTCTCAAGGGCTGACAAAACTTTTGATATAAACTCAATTAAGTTATTTGTAGTGGATCTACCTTTAAGAAAACCATGTTGAGCGGTGGAGAATAAGGGCTTGCAATGGAAATAAACGGAATCATAAACTAGGCTTTCAAAAAGTTTTGGGATGCATGAAAGTTTCGCAATAGGTCTATAATTATTAATTTCAGTTTTATTGCCTTGTTTATGAATGGGAAATATAAATGAATCTTTCCATATATGAGACATGAGCTTTAACATAGCCCCACAAAAAATAGTCTAAAGGCGATACATCGCGCGATCTAGGCGGCCAAGTGACCGGCCCCGAACGTGAAATAAAATGTTCACTGAACTCGCCTCTCAATAAGTCCATTGTTGTGCGTGCTGTGTGGCATGTGGTACCGTCTTATTGAAACCACATGTCATGCAAGTCAAGCTCTTGCATTTTGGGCAAAATAAAGTTGGATATCATCTCACGGTAGCGCTCACCATTCACAGTTACGTTACGATTCGCATCATCTTTGAAGAAGTACGGTCCAATGATGCCACCAGCCCATAAACCGCACCAAACTGTGACTTTTTCTGGATGCATTGGTAGCTCTTGCAATGCTTCTGGCTGATATTCACTCCAAAATCGACAATTCTGCTTATTTACGTACCCATTAAGCCAAAAATGAGCTTCGTCGCTCGCTGGAAGAAGCGCGTGATGAACTTTCTTAACAGAGCACGCATTTTGATAATAAAATTCAATAATTTGCAAGCGTTGTTTGTTTTTAAGACGGTTCATGGTTAAATTATAGACCAAACTAAAGATGTTTGACAGTAAAAAAAAAAACACGAAACGTGGGTCAGCTGTTTAAACCAGTGTTGCCAAAAAGATAATAGCTAAAAAATTACCCTTTATAAGAATAAGTAATGACAAAATTTCATGTAAAGACTAAGTGATGCAACCATATCCGTGGTAGCCTTGTGAAAAATATCATCTTCTAATGACAAAATGCATACTTTTTTTTGGAAAAGCCTATGTATATAATGTAAGATAGGTTGTCGAAGCTTCTTCAGTCAGCTTAGAATTGCTCCATCGGGATTGATGCCTGCTTTAGACATTCAGCGTCTTATAAAAATGCAGGATCATTTTTGGCTTTGGAAAGAAATAAATTTTAATTTTCACTTTCTCCAGAATCAACTGATAGACTTCCTTTTGTCTGGAGCACTGATATTTGATGCACTTATCTTCATTTTAATTATAATTAAATCCCCCACTTGACTTTAGATGATTTCTAATAATAATAATTCTCATTAATCTATCAATAAGTCATTTCAAGAAGAAAACGACTTTGTTAAGGATGATTTTTGTCTCGTCATCAAAATGACGATAAAGCCAATAGGAGGTTCAATATAAACATAATGGTATTCTCTTGAAATTAGTCTTCTTACATCAAATCATCATCATATTAAAAGAACCTCTTTAAGTTTAAATCCTACATCCTTTATATGTGAAATCAAAGCCATATTTTGCAAAGGAGGTATAAAAGTTCTTTTGTACTAATATATAAGATTGTATTGTATATTCTTTCTCATCATATCAATTCAATATAAAATAATACCTACTCCCACATACGAGTATCTCGATTTAACAAGACTTCAGCTTCTAAATCTTAAGTAAACTTCCATTATCTTCTATAAATATACATTTTCTTGTCTCATTAATGTTCTCTAAAACAAAGATTTACTCTGATGTAATCCTTATATTGTACCTCCTACACACATACATACATATATATCCTTTTGAGTATAAAAACATTAATGTCTGATTCAGGTACATATATGTACAGTACAGTACAGATGATATCCTGCTCTATAGATATATTCATTTCCAACTGACCTGATCCGATAGGTATATCCTTAATTCTTGGTCTTTAAGTCCACTCACATATATGTACAAAGTGCTGATACAGCTGCTGTTGCCAACTCTGAAGAAGATAGAAACGACCAAATGAAACATTCAATTTGTAGTAACTTATAATAAGCTCAATTGCACAATGTTAGATAGATATATATGTACATACATATTTTTAGTCTTATAAAGAAGCCCTAAAATTCCCATTCTCATTTAGTTATACCTATAAGTCTACAATTCTAGATCCTTCTCTTGCAGCGGCATTAACCAAGCAAAGCAAAGATGTTACCATTATATATCTCTTAAGAGATACTATATCCTAGACGTAGATGACGACAAGGAATACAACGACACATACTATGTTCCATTGTGCGCTCTATTTCATTACATTCAATCCCTTCGACTTTTGTTCAATTAAGAAGACCATTAACACGGAAATTACAATTTCCTTAGCTAACACAAAAAGTAACACCCTCTCTGCATAAACCTTACAAACATAGACAAGACACCACACCATACCCTTTGCCCCCACAACACAGCACATATAGTCAGACAAAGGAGGCATACGAATGTATGCACAGTTGTGGTCATACTATGAAGACACTGAAAATTAATTGATAAACTAAATTTGTCAAGTAATTTCCTCAAGAGTTTTTCTCGGTCTCCAGACTTTTCTTAAGTAAGTGGATTTTACTATTTTTACTGCCCTGCTTTGGAGGCATTACCTTTTAGAAAGTATGTCCAATCCACTGCAACTTCTGATCCGTTTTCTTCCATAGTTCTTAGTTGGAGTTAATGCTATGGGATTAGGAAATCCGTTAAATATAACGTAGCAGCCGTTGCTGTTATTTCCAGGTGCTGCATTCGTATAAATTTGCTGATTCAAACGTTGGAGCTGAAACTCTTAGCTTTGTCTTCAAGCTGTGAAAGTAATTTCTCCAAACATTCAAAAATATACTCGTAAAACACCCCAAATGCAGCCTATAATTTCCCGATATGGCGATAGCTTGTTCGATTCCACGTTCTGTACAGCCAATATTTCCAAGATACTTTAAACTCTTTACTTTCTCAACTAGTTGTTGAGCAATGTTTATCAGAAAGGATCACTGAAAAGTTCCGAAGCTCAACATTTGTATTGACCTTCGGCCCTATGATTTCTGCTTCTTTTTCCAACATTGTTGTTATTTTGATGGAGATTTATTACCAAGCATACAGTATGTGCGTAGTCTAGATGTTTTAGGTATGTTGTCAGAATCCAACTTATTCCTCCATTTCCTGTCGAGGCTAATACTAGTAAATAACTGATCAGCAATGAGAACAAAATGGATGAAAGTGTGCAGCCCTGTCTGACTCCACTCTTCTGAAAACCTACCCATCATTAGTTCCCTTTAAAATAGAAATTAGTTTATCCGGGATACCCATCCAGATAAATTACCTTTAGACGCTGTCAGAAGTTTTCTCAAAATCACTCTGTTAATCCGAAACTTGAAAATCATCTTTTTTAACTCTTCTTCTTTAATAGATTGCAATTTGGTTAATGATCTTGTCTTGTATATATTCTGAGGGAATGACATCAAGCCCTACCGCTTTCTTGTTCTTCAGTAATTTGATTGCGGTATATATCGCTTCCTTACTGGGGGATGCGCGGTGTGTAATCGGCAATTTGTTGCATCGTAGAAATCAGATGATGTTAGTTCCTTAAAACCAAATCAACCAAATCAAATTTGAAACTGGTTCTCATCCGAATTCAGCAGGGCGCCATCTACATATTTCACCGGGTGTTGCTTTGAGCTCTGTACACCATCGAGCTCTTTGGTTATCCGGTAGAGGGTTCTGCTGCCTCACCTATTTGAAGCTTTTTCTGCTTTTTGAGTCAAAACGTATATATATAATATTTTACGCTGCGTTCTAGCTTGTTTCTTTCTTATCTTTGTCCAAATAGCTCTCATTTGCTTCCTTTCGTTGATCTTTGCCCAAGGAGCACGACCGACTATTGTTTCAGCACCTGATATGAAAACATTTTTCACAACCACTTGTATAGATTCGCGTCCAGCGCTCCAGATTTTTCTCATTTATTGCGAATAGTGCTGTCTGAGTTGTTGGCGAGTAGCAGAGCCCTTTAGCCTTCCCGTTTTTAACTTGGGATTTCTGGTGTTTCTGAAAGTAGCTATCATATCAGTACCTGTTCTGTTTCTTACATCCAAGTGACTGCTTTTAAAGCGTCGAATAGTCGAGAATTGACCAATTTGATCGGAGGAACCTTGTGTACCTGTTGACACTCAATTTTTGTATGGTTTTTTTCGTACTCAAAAATGATGTTACAAATCAAAAAACGGTGATTCGTTAAAAGTCCTTAAAATTTGTTTTTTTTTTTTTAAATTAATTCCTAACTTAACCTTAAGAAAAGTCTAAGAATGGGGCTAATTTGACAGTTTTTTAAAGTTTTTGATAGCATGGTTTGAAGTTCTATTGTGAAAAAATGTTGTCCTCCCTTTTGTGTGGCTTAATTTTATGACCACCACTGTATTAAGGTACTTCGTTTAGTCTGATGTGCAGTAGATAGTGTGTGTATATTTTTGGTCCTTTAGCTCAGGATAAAACTTAATATTCAGAATCACAACTGGCAGCAGCAGTGCCACATCGGTTGGATTTTGTGTAGATATTCGGGTGAAGGGGGAGTATATATTAGCATTGTGAATCTGATTCTTGGGATTAACAAGGAATAGAAAATCAGGAGCTATTCTCCATCGTGTTTTCTGATGAATTTTTTCTTCTTCACACCACAGT
Organism: Eupeodes latifasciatus; assembly: GCA_920104205.1. NCBI lineage: Eukaryota > Metazoa > Arthropoda > Insecta > Diptera > Syrphidae > Eupeodes > Eupeodes latifasciatus. The sequence goes on from OV049924.1 coordinate 370,112,768, forward strand.
CACACACATACTGCACCTCACATCAAACTTAATGTATTTTCCTGAATTGTGCAAAGAGAATTCTGTAGCTTTGAAATTAAGTTGAATTTCCTTATTTTATTTACTTCTGCAATTCTTGATACTTCTGAGCTAACGTCTAACGCAAGCTCTGCGTTTCAACACATCACAACTTGAAAAACCCAAATCACTTCAACATTGCTTAAACCTTCACCTTCATCTCTCCATCTCCATTTCGATTCCACAGGATTCATTTAGAATATCAAAAATTATTAACAAAATAAAAAAGGATCTAGAAACGACACAAGATGACGACCGACCGACGACACGACGCGACGGGGCGACGACGACGACGCGATGCACGGTGTTGTAGAGCATACGTTAAGCGAATTGAAATTAGTTTCTTTTCAATGGGTTCTCTGTGTTCGTTCGTTTGCAGTACATACATAAATACAATATTTTCAACATCAGGATATTCAAGGATTCAGGATATTTCTTCCTTTCTTTCTATTCTGGTGCAAAGATTATATTCCTTCTTTTGCAATTTGCCTCTTGGTATCATTAAACTGTTCACAGGCACACTCCCTGCATATATATGCACTGCACGGATGCAGCATTGATTTTGTTTTTTCTTCATCCTTTTTATTTTTATTTTTGTTTTCAAGCAAGGACAACAGCCAAAGAATCTATATATACACACTGTTTTTTTTGTTGAGGACGTTTATTTGGGAGAGGGATGGGGAGAGGTGTGGTATGTAGCAAACAGAAGTACATATACATATGTACACCTACTTGCATCAGTTCAGTATACCTATCCTCATTTAGAAGTTCCCTCTGTTTTGTTTTACAAAAATTGTTTCATTTCTATTTTTGCAAGAAGTCCTTGTATTCAAAGTGCATACGTTAACAGGGTGTATCAAATAAATTTAAATTAATCCAGGAAAATCATCTAAAAAATGTAATAATACTTTATTTTTCTAGTAATATACTTCACAAATTATGTATAAAGACTAGCGGCCCGTCCCGGCTTCGCACGGGTAGACATAAATAGTAAGTTATAAGCATACTTATTAAAACGACCATTAATCACTAAATTAGAAAATATTTGTTTGTCCTATAAATTAATACTCTTCGCAGCGTATGCGATGAAAGACATTTTATGGCTAATATTTGTACACCTTCGGTTGGGTTTAATAGGAATTTCTAAAGATTTCTATAGTAATCTAGTACTAAATAAAACCTATGTTACTCAGTGATAATGCAGCTTTCTAATGAAAAAAGAATTATTAAAATCGGTCCAGTACTTTTTGAGTTTATTCGTTACATACAAAAATACAAATCTTTCCTCTTTATAATATTATATTCAGAATTATATAGAGCACACGAAATTAAATGAGAAATAATCCAGAAAAAGCGATGTTACGTTATAGATCGTTCAAAATATCACATTGCACGAAGTGTTGTTGAAAAAGAAATTTCGAATTCCAACGAGGCGCCATCTATGAGAAGTTCACGATAGATGGTCCGACATTTTCTGTAAAAAATCTGATTTAAGGCGCCATCTGTTCGAGACTTATGAAACTTACATTGAGGGTGGAAAATTTAGTTTTTATAACACTAAAAGTGGTCAATACAACAAATCATAATTATGAAACTTACGATTAATAACAAACATCAACATTGACAATCAGTTTATTGTTAATTATAAATTATTAAGACCATTAATCGAAATATAAACTATCCTATATCTCAAGTTAGACCAAATTTCACATAAAATGCCAACTTTCATCGAAATTGGTTGACTTGGTGAAGAGTTCACTGGGAACATACATATGACACTGGATTTTTATATATTAAGATAAAATAACACGGTACATCGTATAATCCAATAATAGAATGCTTAGGGCGCGGGCGGCGCGGCGCGCGGTACGGACGCTAAGACTTGTCCCCAGCAAGGGTTTGGGTATGGTAAGCGGAGCACTAGTTCAACGCTAGGCTTGTCCAAGGTTCTCATAGACAGTAACTCCAGATTTCCGTAATAATCGGTTGGGATCGGGCTCCCTATTCCTTGCAGCAAACTAGAGAATAAACGTGTGGCCTAAGCCAGTCCGTCATACACTTAGAATAAATGGATGGCGGAATAAACACGACAAAAGAAAGAAGTTATTTCGGCTCACAAAAATTACGAGACGGTCCTGTTTCCTGTACTCGAAGTACTAACTGTGCACGGGAATTCTTTCCAATCTACACAAGATTGATACTCAAACAGAGTTAAGGCAGAAAAATTTCTTCTCGCTATATGAAATAGCCTGTGAAAAGTCACTGTGAATTGAAAGCAGTTAAAATACAAAACTTACTTACTTAAGGTGGCGCTACAGTCCTGTGTGAACCAGGGCCTCACCCAACAAACTTCTCCATCTAGCTCGCTCCGTAGCTAGATGTTTCCAAGTTAAAATACAAAAGCTATACAATATATTATATTTTCTCGTGCGTTAAATGTTTTATTGTCTCGGGTTCGGGGTGATAGAGGAGAAGTGTAACGCTTCCTTACAGTACCCATTCCTTGAATATTTTACCTAATCGTTTAAAATTGAAAGCTAATGTCTTTTTAGCTGAAATTTGGTGGAGAGCTTAATTTGTTCATCTTTAACATACAACATACAAAAATTTGTTTCTTCTAGTATATATAGTACTTCACCCTTTTTTATTACAATTGATAGATTTTGAATAAAATTATCGAAAAAATTGGAGTGAATTAATAAAAATGGTCTAATGCACTTTATCAAAAACTATAGAACAGTCTCAAAACTATTGGCGATTAGAAAACATTTTGAAAATATGTTTTTTAACTAGGCTCCATTTCATAGCGTCTAAATTGTGTCTTCTCACAAACTTTTATTTATCTTATTTAGAAAGAAGAATGCAGATAAATAGTTTATATACAGAATTCGTGAAAGCTTTCGATAGAGTCGACCACAAGACTTCTTATAAGACAATAAGATTTAAACTTATTTTCCTTAATTTTTTGAAATCAAATTTATCGAAGAGTAAACAGATTGTTAAAATTGAATATGATCAATCTTTTTCTATTAAGAATATTGTCAGTAGTACCCGTGGCGTGATGGTTAGGGCGTAGGACTGTCATGCTAAAGGTCTTGGGTTCAATCCCTGCTTGTGCTACTTAAAGATTTTTTTCAGGGGTACTACCTTTTGCGAAGAATTGACTAATCCCCCAAGAGTAATTGTTGTAATAAAAAGTGCTCTCTCAAATTAGACGTTCGGATTTGGTTTTTAACTGTAGGTCCCCTCCATCCCTGACAACATTACTAACACACAGGAATGGTTGAGAGTTGTAAATCACTAGGCTCTAGTTCTAACAGACTGTTGCCCAACCTAATTTACTTATTTTTTCATTGTCTTGCCTACCTCAGGATAGTCATTTGGGGCCTCTACCTTCCACTATAACCTATTCAACAATGACATTCAAGATTCCAGTGTATTCAATTGAATGTTTAAGATCCAAAAAGACATATATAGATCCATTTTTCAGTGGTGTAAACTCAACCATCTTGAGCTTAATATTTTTCGTTCATCGCCTAAGGTACTATTCTGTTACAGTCTTGATTATATTTAAAAGTCTTTCAGTGGTAAGTGAAATAAAAAACCTTAGTGTTATTTGTTACAAAAAAGTTTTCTTTTTTGGAACACGTTGTTAGGATTTTTAAAGCGCTTTAAAGTTGTATTCAAAGCTAGTTATACTTTGAAAACGATTGACATATCCTTAATAATTCCGATATTGGAATTTTGCCAATCTATTCTGACATTATTAAAAATGTTCCAAAAAGATTCACGCGTTTTGCTATGAGCTATGAGCTTTTTGGTTCTTCTCATCTCTATATTGTCTTCAATTCACTTTTATTAGTCGAGAACGTGTTTCATGGTTGTTCAAAAATGCCTTAGCGAACTGTGAATTCATAGTTTTCACAATTTTTGAAGTGAATTTTAGCATTTTCCATCTGTTATTTAAACGTAAATCGTTTCCTTTTTAATAATGACGCCAATAGATGACAGCTTCTAAGGAGACAACTAACTTATTAGCGGCCGGCCTTTTCCAAATAAAAAATCTATTGGAAAATCTTTTATTTTTGGACGGAGATATTTTTTGGAATATGTTTGAAAATGGTCTTTTTTGATCCATTTTGGAAGTTAATTTTATAAACCAATGAAAATTATGACATTTCAAAATTTTTATTACTGTCCAAACTTCATTTTTTCGTCAAAGTGGGTATAGCTTGGCTTGTCCAAATACTTTGTTTATTTTTTAAAAAGCTCTTTTTGTAATGCTTTTGACTTTGACTTTTAAATTTTCACACATTTAAGGAGAACGACAAACTACTAATAAACGAATATTTGTGCATTTTGAAATTTCCATGACATTTCAACAAACTATTTATCCAAATGTGTGGATGTCATGTGGAACGCTTCAACCTCAAGAGCTTTGACATTTTGCTGGAAATTTTTTGCAATTATCGACGACCAATTTGTTTTCTCCAATAAAGAAATTAAAAATCAAATTTTTAATATTATTGTCTTATATCTCTTCTAATTTGTTTAATATCTTAATATATAAAAATCCAGTGTCATATGTATGTTGCCAGTGAACTCTTCGCCAAGTCAACCGACTTCGATGAAAGTTGGCATTTTATGTGAAATTTGGTCTAACTTGAGATATAGGATAGTTTATATTTCGATTAATGGTCTTAATAATTTATAATTAACAATAAACTGATTGTCAATGTTGATGTTTGTTATTAATCGTAAGTTTCATAAGTCTCGAACAGATGGCGCCTTAAATCAGATTTTTTACAGAAAATGTCGGACCATCTATCGTGAACTTCTCATAGATGGCTCCACGTTGGAATTCGAAATTTCTTTTTCAACAACACGTGGTGCAATGTGATATTTTGAACGATCTATAACGTAACATCGCTTTTTCTGGATTATTTCTCATTTAATTTCGTGTGCTCTATATAATTCTGAATATAATATTATAAAGAGGAAAGATTTGTATTTTTGTATGTAACGAATAAACTCAAAAAGTACTGGACCGATTTTAATAATTCTTTTTTTCGTTAGAAACCTACATTATCAGTGAATAGCATACGCTTTATTTAGTACTAGATTACTATAGAAATCTTTAGAAATTCCTATTATTCCGAAGGTGTAAAAAAATTAGCCATAAAATGTCTTTCATTGCATACGCTGCGAAGAGTATTAATGATAGGACAAACAAATGTTTTCTAATTTAGTGATTTATGGTCGTTTTAATTAGCATGCTTATAACTTAGATATCTGTACCTATTTATGTCTACCTGTGCGAAGCCGGGACGGGCCGCTAGTTTTTGTATATAAATGGTTTTTATTCATATTTACTCTTATTTCTTTATTTGTCGGTCTTTAGTTGCTTTCGTATGCGAATAATTCCTTAAGACATTAAATATTATTCGTAGTTCTTAGCTAATGTGAAAGTAGAACTTTTTAATAAAATTTTTCTTAGAAAATGTTTGCCTACAAAATGATACAAAAAGTGTTCACCCTGTTATTTTAAATAGTTCAAATGCATGCAATGGCAACAACCAAATGATTATTTGCTCTATTTGGTTTTCAGTTCAGTTTCAGTATCGTTTTCTTTTCTCGTATTCTCATTTAAGGATTTTGTTGACTTTGTTTTGTTGTTGTTGTTGTTTACGTATTTGTTGTTGCATAACTTTTTATATATGTATATTTAGGATTTTGTATTTCTTTTCTTCTTCTTCTTCTTTTTCTTCTTTATTTTATACTATAAACGGAAGACTTTTCAATTTGGTACTTCTTAAAGGAAAATGTTTTTCCGGGCGAAATCAAAATAAAGTAAAGTTAAAAATAAAAAGAAAAACAAGTAATGATTTTTCTCTTTATTAAAGGAGCACAGAGGTGGAAAACAGAGTTAGTAAGAGAGAGGTAACTTTTTGGAATAGGTATGGAGTTTTCTAAGCTCGTTCAGGACTTCCGGCAAGGATGACTACGTTTTCCAAAAAAAAAAAAAAATAAAAATAAGTTTATTTTAAGAATTGACAACAGTTTTATTTTTATTTTTTTTTCTTTGCCATGCGGGAATGAAATTCGATGCTGGTCCAAAGAAAAGGATGAAAAAGGTTAAAAATAAATATAATACAAACATCAGAGAGGCCTTCGATTTAATTATTAACTTTTATTGTTTGTTTAGGTGATGTTTGTTTTCTTTTAAATTTATTTATTTGTTCGTTTAGGGACTTAATAAAATATTTGAAAGATAAATGAAAAAGTTATTTAAAAAATAAATTGCTATTAAATGAGAAAATATTGATTAAAAATATTAACCTAAAATAAAAGAAACCTTGTCCTGGCATCATCTGATAATCAGATTTTCTCAGACATTCAGGTCGCCATGAAATCCTTGGACTCTGTATTTACAAGTTCTATAAGAATCCATAACAGTCGATCATCTTTAATAGAGATGGCACAAACGTTGGGCCATAGAGACATTTCAGAAAATTGTAAAGCAAACGACCTTGCGAAAAAGACCATATTATCAGGTCTTCTAATAAAGCTTTTGCTAAAACAAGATGTTAAGAAACTTTACTGGGTATAAAATGCTCTGCTGTGAGTTCTTTACAGTGTCTTTTGACAAATATTCCCTCATACATATATCCTGCTACTTCATCCAATATGTTTAAATTTAGTTTCAAAACAACATCGTTTCTGGGTGTTAGAATCGCACTTTGACGGATAAATTGACCGACATGTTATTTTGTAAATTAGGGTAAACCCTTGCAATAAGTTCAAAATTACTCTGTACTTAATTTCAAACATTTTCCTTACCGTCGCATAGCCCTCTCCAATTTTCTATTTTATAGTGTTTCAGATAGTTTCGTGCGTCATTATAAGAAACTCCTAATGATAGGCAACGATGATAGGCTTGAAAGCAAGCAGCACCTAATGATATGCTACTAACTAGTGTATCTTAGTATGAGTGTTACCGGCAGATCTGCTCAAATGAGCTCTAAATGAGATATTAAATAGCCCTAAAAAGTAGCTTGAAACATTCTCTAGCCTTGTAACTTCTCCACACAAAAAATCATGTCATAATGTTGCTCCGTTGTGACGTGAAGGACGTACAAACAAACAAACAAACAAGCAAACCGACTGTCCCATTTAAAATATTAATTTACATTGAAGGAATTGTTTAAGTGCACTAGTTTTTACTAATTTTTGGTAGTCGAATAGAAAAGACTTTATTGGGGCTATAAATTATATATTAGAATATTTGTATAAAAGCCGAAAAAAAACACTGTTGGTTGTTCAGGTTGAGACATAGTAAAAGTTTATATTTTTATACAATGATTTTTGAGCTGATAATTTGAACAGAACAACAAAATTGAAACAAATTTTATCATCTCTACAAGATTCATATCGTTAAAGTAATTTAGAGGACCTAGGTCAAAATGCAGGCTGCTGTAATATTCTGTGAATTGTGATGTTTTGGCCTGATTGATGAGGCTCTGATGGGACTGTTCGTCTAATTTGCCCCACCAACTGATAAAAAGTTCGTTTTGATGTTTTTAAATATTTTTTATTTATGTCATGACATACTTGGAATTTGTGAAATTGGGACATAGGCATAATACAAGCTAATGTCCCATTTTTGTGAAACATTCGGCCAATATTAAATGTAGGTTTGAAGTCCCACCTAAGCGGTATCAATGTCCCTAACAATAAAGTTAGGGGCTATAATCCAATAAGTATAAAAATTGTTAAATGATAAAACTTATTTTTAAAACATTTTTTTTTTGTCTGAAGCTTTCAATCTGCTTGGGTGGGACTTAAAACCTTCAAATGGGTCATGATTTAAAAAAATAAAAATTTAACTTACACAATCAATACAAAATGTTAATAAATTAGATTTTCTTGTTGAACAAGTTCCTGTATTAGAATGGGATTCAATATACGTAATACCAATTTTAACTTGTTGAATACATTTCCAAGCAGATCCTAAAGCTCCTTTTGTTTGACATCATTGTCCTTCGCTGATTACTTTCATTACAAAGACTTTCTTTTTCTATTTGGTCAGATCCCAATTAACTATCAAATTCCACTTCTTTGTTCTTCACTTCCATACCCACTTAAAATTATGTCCTTTTTTTCTTATTTTGTATTATTATCCTTTGAAAGTGTATACAGACTCTCAAATAAAAATAATAGAGCTTACTTGTATCTTTCAAAAAGAATTATTTTCTTTTTATTTATGTACTCATTTTTTATTTTCATTACGAATTGTGTATTTATTTTAAAATTTGCATTTTCTTTTTCTAAATATACGAATAAACGTACTACAATACTCTTTGATTCCAACTCATGCGGCTAATCTTATCTTCCACGCACCAACAGAAAACCCGCACATAAAAATAAAAGGAAAATGTCTCTCGATACTTCTTGGTATTTTTGTATTCAAATTTACTTAAAAATTGCATGGTTACCATTGGGTCTGTTTTATTGTAGAAACAGATAGGCTTAATTTTGTTTGTATTTTTGCATTGGAGAAAGAAGAAGCTCAAAACACCTTTGAGTATAATATCTGAATCTTAATTTTGGTGTTTACATACATCAAGCACTTCCACTCTGCTCAATTTTGTCATTCTATATATATTCTTATAGGAAATACTTTAAAAGTGGGCGTACACAACGCCTCCTAAGTGTATGGTATCATATTTTTAATAACATCAACTATACTTTTAATTTGCTCAATTTCATCATTCTACAAGAAATCATAAGTGGTCCTTGTAAATTTTAACAAATACTTTAAAAGTAGGTGTATACCACGCCTCCTTTAATCGATACCAGCGATTTATCGTTTTTTCATTGCTTGCATCATTAGACCCAACTTTTTTGCGAAATTTCAAAGCTATAATACCGAAAAGGGCTTCATTATTTGAAGGAACAACCAAACTGTAACAATGTATGCAATTTTTGAAGTCCTGACCTCAGAAACTACTTTTGCTATTGAGCTGAAAATTAACAAGATGCATGTGATTGACTAGTTTAGCAGCAAGTTATGCATACTTGAAGGTCATAACTTAATGGGTTCGGAAGTTTAGAGGAGTATCAAAAATCGACAGAGTTTGTAAAAAGGTAATATTGTCTTAGAACTTTCGCTATACCAACAGATCAGTAAGGTTTCAAAATTTTCAATCGACGATTTTAAAACACTTATATTTTTATTTTAAATAAATTAGGTGGCGCAACGGTCCGTAGAGAACCAGAGCCTAGTGACTTACAACTCTCAACCATTCCTGTGTTCGAGTACTGTTGTCAGGGATGGACGGGACCTACAGTTTTAAGCCGAATCGGAACGGCTAATTTGAGAAAGCACTTTTCATGACAAGATTTACTCTTGGAGAATTTGTCAATTCCTCGCAAGAGGCAGTACCCGTGAAAAAAAACTTTGGATGGCACAGGCAGGGTTTGAACTCAAGACCTCTGGCATGACAGTCCAATACGCTAACCATCATGCCACGGGTACACATATTTTTATTTTTATAAATAGATTAATTTAAAATTAAATTCATCAATTTATGCCCAAAGCCGTCTTGGCCGTGCCTCGTCTTCAATGCTTTCTCGACCATCTTTGAAAAATGTTTACAACTCACAAAACCCTTGTTTTTGATAGAGCTTGATTAACGAATGCTTTTTGTTACATATTCATCGTTTTAACAGCTGAATTTCAGTTCCATACACAAAATTTGATGGAGCATTAGACTGGTTTTAAGTGCAGTGAATTTCTTGGCGGTTCAAAACGTTCTAAGAGCTTTTCTACCAGTGAATTAATGTGATCATTCCAGTTTAACGTTCTATTATATATTACACCTAGATTTGTATAGGTAGGAAAATTTGATAGTTCTTATTCTTTTCTTGAGAAAACTAGGCAATTGCATTTGTTGGGGTTAAAAATCAACCCATATTGCAAGGTGTCCAGTTGGCTATATTTTCCAGTTCCTGGTTTAAGGCATAGAAATATTTTGATTATTGGTTAATAATACGTTAAAAATAAGAGTAGGGACAAGGTAGAACCTTGAGGAACTTCTTGTTGAATCGGTAGAAAATCTGAGATGTTTTTATTTAAAAAAAAACTGCTTGTTCTGTATCACTTAAAAAAGGAGAATTGGTTTTAGAGTTTCTGAAAGTAAGTTGAATCCTTGACGCAGCTAATTCAGAAGTACAGAGTCACCATGTTAAAAGATTTTGAATAATCTATTGAAACTGGAAAAGTTACTTTATCTTCATCTTCCTTTTATCTTCGATTATTATTTTAGTTTGTGGTGTTATGCAGTTATGGTTTGAGCGAAAGCCTGAGTGTATTTCGATTAAAATATTGTTCCAAATGATAAAATTGTCCAGTTGTTTTTGAATAATTCGTTCAAAGACTTTAGATAAAAAAAGGGAGCATTGAAATGGGCCTGAAATCATAAAAGGATTGGAATTATTTTACCTTTTTTCCACTAATTAAAATAAGGAAAAAGCAGTAGAAGAATGGCTTTGATGAAAATAGGGTTTCTATCATCAGCTCCAATTTCATTAGATTTAATACTTGTGAAGTTTTCAACTACCTCTCGAGTGTTCAATGTTCATGCATGCGAAACTGAACAAAGTGGCTGTTGATGCTAAAGGCGTAATATTGGCTATATTTTTCTATTAGAACTAAAAAAGGTGTTGATATAAAATGGTGGTTAAGTTTTTTATGATATTCAAGTCAGCTTGAAAGCCTCTGTCATTTGGTTCCCGATTTCTAGCTTGCGGGATTATTTTATAATTTCGAATTTCCAATTAGATGGCTAGAAAAGAATTGTTATCTTGCTCGTCTTACCTCTGGAACAACTTTGTTTCGTATATATTTGTACAATACATGAACTTTCTAAAATCTCTTAACTCAAATCTATAATATTTTGAAATACATGTGTAAAAAACGTATGAAAAGAAAATTATGATCATATTTAGAGAAAACTATAGCTTCGAGTTGGTTTAATTATAAAAGTACTCGATCATTTTCATTTACCAAGTGATAATCTATAGGCGTACTAGATGAATGGGTAAAATAGGGTGGTTGAGAAATAGAAACAACATTTTAAAAACTTCTTATAATTTACAATTTTGATTTAAATTTGAAAATAAACAAGTAATTTAACAAAAACAATTTTTTCTACAACCTAAGAAGATGGCCTAAGTAAGCGTTCTAAAAAAGTTGAAAACGAATAGATTAATCAGAATTTGTATCAACCCGACTAGGCGAATTCAGTTAAGCTCATTTGTTGTCCAAATTTACGAAAACTTCTTATCCTCTTAATCATTTCCTTTACCGATGTTTTAAAAGAGCCATCTTTGATTGCAAAACATTCGAAAGCTTGTTAGTTAGATAAAATTTTGAATCAGATTAAAGTCCTGACCTAAAACAATTTTTTGGGAATGAGTTAAAATCTGATATCCACAAAACAAATGCTGGTGTACCTCAGGGTTCTGTTTTTTCTCCGACACTCTTTATTATTTTTATAAATGGTCATTTGTCTGAAACTTTCAACCCAATTTATTGTTTCGCTTATTACAGTATCCTCTGGTTTTCATATTCGTGTTTTAATTCTCATCCTTATCCTTCGGATGTGGAACTTCAACGACACCGTATGATAAACTCCTTAAATTCTAATCATGAGATCATTGTCCCAATAGGGAATCACAAACCTTGTATCGGGTGATTTTTTTGAGGTTAGGATTTTCATGCATTAGTATTTGACAGATCACGCGGGATTTCAGACATGGTGTCAAAGAGAAAGATGCTCAGTATGCTTTGAAATTTCATCATGAATAGACTTACTAACGAGCAACGCTTGCAAATCATTGAATTTTATTACCAAAATCAGTGTTTGGTTCGAAATGTGTTTCGCGCTTTACGTCCGACAAATTTTGTTCAGCGATGAGGCTCATTTCTGGTTGAATGGCTACGTAAATAAGCAAAATTGCCGCATTTGGAGTGAAGAGCAACCAGAAGCCGTTCAAGAACTGCCCATGCATCCCGAAAAATGCACTGTTTGGTGTGGTTTGTACGCTGGTGGAATCATTGGACCGTATTTTTTCAAAGATGCTGTTGGACGCAACGTTACGGTGAATGGCGATCGCTATCGTTCAATGCTAACAAACTTTTTGTTGCCAAAAATGGAAGAACTGAACTTGGTTGACATGTGGTTTCAACAAAATGGCGCTACATGCCACACAGCTCGCGATTCTATGGCCATTTTGAGGGAAATCTTCGGAGAACAATTCATCTCAAGGAATGGACCGGTAAGTTGGCCACCAAGATCATGCGATTTGACGCCTTTAGACTATTTTTTGTGGGGCTACGTCAAGTCTAAAGTCTACACAAATAAGCCAGCAACTATTCCAGCTTTGGAAGACAACATTTCCGAAGAAATTCGGGCTATTCCGGCCGAAATACTCGAAAAAGTTACCCAAAATTGGACTTTCCGAATGGACCACCTAAGACGCAGCCGCGGTCAACATTTAAATGAAATTATCTTCAAAAAGTAAATGTCATGGACCAATCTAACGTTTCAAATAAAGAATCGATGAGATTTTGCAAATTTTATGCGTTTTTTTTTAAAAAAAAGTTCTCAAGCTCTTAAAAAATCACCCGATATAATTTAACGTTTCGAAACATTAATGTTGTTTACTATCGCAAAAGCATAACCCTCTCCCAATGCCACTATCTATGGGTAATAGTTGCATCGAGGAGACTGCGCAGCTTTCAGTTTTGGATATGTGCATCACAGACCATTTCTTGTGGAGTGATCATTTCTCATCGATAAAAATTCTGCTAAGTGCTTAACCGTAACACCCGTTCTTCCAGAAATGGTCATCACTTTACCCTTGAACTCAATTTTAGACGTACTGTTAAGTACAGAAATTCATTCTTTAGCCGTACTACACGAATGTGGAATGCTTTATCAAGCTCGAAATTTCCCACTCACTACAATGTGTACCACTCACTTCAATTCATAACCAGAACAAGACAAATTTGGTCACCCTAACTTAAAAAAAGTTCATCTTTTATAGTTAAGTATTTTTGCTGTCCCATCTCTTCCAAGTGCTTTTCTTAATGCCATCAAGGGATGTGGCATGTGGCAAGAAGAAAGTGTTGTTTTTTATTATAAAAAGCCAACTGGTTATCGTTTGATTTTGGTTTGGTTTAGTTCTTGTACATATATATGTATATAGAAAAATATAAAATAAATATATTTTTATCTTATGTTTGAAAAGGACGACGACGACTACAACGAATTTAATATTAAATCAAATTGTAAGAGGTTTTCCATTCGTTAATCCGAAAATAAAACAAATTTCCGGAAAATACTTGTGTATCTAAATTTTTCTTTTCTTTTTTTACTTATTTTGGAAAATTGAATTTTTATTTGGATGTGCCACTCTACTCTACTTTACTCATAAATTTCAATAAGGACACAACATACCCATACATGTATATTGTATAGCATTAGAAATGTATTTGGTTCCGTTTCGTAGATCAAAAGTTTATATTTTTTGCTTGTGTCTTCTTCGCCCCCACTTAAGCAGCTTATGATAACATTTGCAAGGAAAATGTTTCGAAAAAAAAGGAATAAAATAATATTTTTTCACAATTGTATGTGTATATATGTATATATGGCTTTGTGTAGGTGGGTTGTAGAGATGCTAAGGATTCCTTTTAATGTTTCGGATAAAGTTTTGTGTTTTATTTACTTATGCTTATGCCAAGCCTTCTTTTTTCTCTGTTGAAGAAGAAGGATTAAAAGCGTCTAGCACCTGAGATGGGATTTCTATATAAAATGTGTGAGACTGTCTGGTTCTTCCTTCTTTCTTCTTTGATCGTCCCCAACGACCGACACAGCGACTTTGTCGACGACGACACGTGAAGGATTAAAAATTTAATTTGTAAAAACTATTTGAGATAAACCTTGTAATATTTTTTTGTAGTATTTGTTCTTATTCGTCCTTGTGCATGATGTGAATAGTACCTTTTATCCACCTACTACCTTTCTATAGAGATTCATAAAGTGATGGATTAAGGATTTTGGTGTGTTTCAAGTCGAGGATATACTCGAGAATATGAAAATGGAGCTAGTATTGCAGTCATATATTCAAAGCAAAAGCAAAGCATATGCGAAGAGATTTGTAAGTCTTTACATTTTGTGTGTCCTCTCCTGCTTTTAAGCAGCAGCAAGGATTGGAAGTTTCACAAACTAGCACACCTGCTGCTAAGAGGTATGTGTCGGAAGGGGGGTAAAGGGATATTCATACATATTACTGATGGTTCACAACCGCAACCGCAAATACCATAAAATCCCCACAAACGTCAACAGATGAGCCTTTGTGCGCGTTATATGGAATATATTTTTTATTTTTGAAATCCTCGAAAACGAGTGAGAATTTTAAATGCTTATTTTTTGTAGTTTCCTGTTTTGAATTTCCCACTATTTCCATTTTCTAGGAATGTTGAGAGATGAGAAAGCCTTATAAAAAGTATTAAGGGAGTTTTTTTTGGTGGTAGATTGAACTTAACCTTTTTTTGGGAACGAAAAGTGTTAACGTCTTCAACTGAGATATATAAGGTTTTCTTTTTATATTAACATCGATTTTTAAAAAACAAATTAAGAAGCAGTTTGTTAAGAAGAAGGGTTTGTGGAAGGTGCCAAAACTACTATTTTTACTCAGTTTTTATAGATTTTTTATTGAATTTTCGATCCTTAAACTACTAAGAAATCAATGACTTAACAGTTCAATGAAATCAAATTTGAAATGATTGAAACGTTAAAAGGACGTTGTAGGAAGCAATAAATTTTATTATCAAAACGGCCGCGGTACTATCATCATCTATTTAAATGGAGTTACCATTAAAAGCACCAAACAAAATATATGTATCTGAAGTTCTTGAGCGTGGCGGAAAAACAATTTCAGTGACCATTTTGGTGAAAATATTGCTTGGAAAAGCAATTAAAATGGTTTACTTGAGTCTTGGAGAGAAGTAAACAGAGTTTGCAATTAAAAATGAAAACGACTTTATTCTTAGACACACTAAGTTTGAAAGACGAAAGTTTTGTATAACGACTGACACTAGCGACGAAGGGCTCTATGGACGTTGGTGGTGGTTAAGGGCTGTGGCGGTGTGGAGGGGAAGACGGTGGTGGCGTTGGCAATAGCACACCATTTAATTAAACCTCGTACCATATTTCCTTCAAGGATTCTGTACTTTCTCAGTTGGTTGCAAAAGAAAATATGTACTCTACTGTACGTATCCTGTTGTGAGTAGAGAACTTATTTCTTCCTTTTCGTGCTTATTTGTATTTGTTTCTTTTTTTTTTTTTGGCACATCAAGAAATAACATTATTCTGGTGTGGTGTTTGTGCTATAGCGATTGTGTTGCGTTTTTCTCTGATGATGATGATGTTGATGCACTCACTGTACGTATACATTGTGTGAACGATTTTAATTTAAAATTTAATAACTAGATATACCGTTTGCTTTTACTATGACTATAACTTTGGCTACTTGAAAGAATAAGCACTTCTTCTGATGTAGGTACTGAATCTATTTATGGGCTGACGGTAGACCATGTACCTACTGTAGTTATTGTTCAGGCTTGAATTTCAATTTTGAGATTTGTGAAATTTACAAAATTTAACATACTTTGTGCATGTACATATGTCAATAGTTTTTCATGAGAATTAAGTTAAAAATTTCGTGAGTTTCATGAGAATGACAACTGTTATTATTGCTTCATATAAAGGTGCATACGATGTAGGAAAATAACTGTATGATATTTTTTTAAATAATTTATCTGAAGGATAACAACTGTGAGAAACTTAAATTAATGTGCATGCAAAAATGACTGGCCATTTTCAATAAATAGGAACATACATAAAATCTGCAGTTATTTTCAACTAACAAAATAAATCTAAACCTTAAAAAGCAGTTACAATTATAACTAAATGAATTCTGGAAGAAAAACAAATCTTTCATTTGAATTTTAAGACTGGCTGACCCAGATACGTTGTTCTTTTTAACTATCGAAACGTAATTAACACACATTAATATTATTTTGCCTGTTAAATAAAAAGTACGTATACGCCCTAGTGTAGATTTGCAGAAAAGGTATAAATGAGATTCAATGTGTTGTCTTTAATACAAGCAATGCATTGGTGAGATACCAATAACTAAAAAAATACATATTCACACGGTAAGGCGTTGGGTATGTAGGTAGAAATTGCAGTCGAAAGCAGCCCTTCTTGCACGGGTAAATTAGTGCTGGAAAAGCTCTGTTTTGATATCATAAAATCGTTAGACCTATGTATTAAAAAAGAATATTTTATAACAATTTATAGAGACAATGCAGTGACGCTAGAGCCATTTCGTCACGTTCAGATAGGAAATCAATTCTTTGCTTTCCGTTTTTGAAATTTCATCAAGATCGTTAAGGAATGCCCTTCCGAAGGTTCAGATACTAGGACTGGTCGAGGCAGGAGATTTCTAGAGAATTTCATTCACAGTTTCCCTTTCAAGTTGGTCTCCACAACTACGACAATGAGTAGGTATTTGTATTGTGAGGAATGCCCAAATTTGTTGCTTCCTCTCTTATCTTCCAATGTCCGGTACATATGTATGAGTCTGTATAAAAGTTCGATAGGACGGTTTTTGTTATAGGTAGGTCCTTTAGACTGTTTCACCTGCGGTTGTATTGTGCCAAAAAAATAGAGATTGAAATTCATATCTCTAAAAGGAATATTACACTTTCCGCAAGTGAGCTTTGAAGATCCGATCCTTGCCCAGCCAATTCATAAGCCCGTTTATTTCCATAATTTGTTGTTTAAGTATAGAGGATGTTACAAACGAATATGATTTTTTCTGTTTTATTGTCTAAAGACTAAATTAATACGATATTAAGCAATTATTCTAGACTCAAATTGTTTGTATTAAATGGAAGAGCCAAAAAAAAAGCCTTTACACCAATTCAGAAACCTAAAATGACATTTTTTGACGTTTCTGATTATTTTGTAAGGTATAATAAAAGTCTGTAAGATTGAATTAAGCACTTTATTTAAACATTGTTTCCTCATGACTAGGGCTAGGATTTCCATGCAAATGCATATTTTTTTTGACAAACTTTAGAAGCAAGCGAACAAATTATCTTTAAGAATCATTAATTTTCCTTTAAAATGGCATTCAATCGTTATTGCATATTTTTGCATATTTGACTATAAATGCATATTTTTGCATATTTTTATAATAAATGCATATTGTTCGTTTATATTAAAAAATATTGACATAAAATTTAAAAAACATCGGTTTCAAAAAAATGCAAACGCACCATTGAAATTAGAATCAATAAACTAGCTGAAAATACAAACAAATTCTTCTCTTTTTAACCGATGCGGCGCCATACATATTTAAAGCAGCTAGAGGGTTAAAATCTTTTTATCCGAAGTTCATACATGTAACATATTTAGCTCATGCACTGCATCGAGTTGCAGAGGAAATACGAAGTAATTTTAAAAATGTTGATTTATTGGTAGCAAACCGAAAACAAATATTTTTAAAGGCACCATCTCGAGTGGAACTTTTTAGAGAAAAGTACCCTTTAACACCTCTTCCACCACAGCCTATTGTTACCAGGTTGGGAACTTGGCTACAAGCAGTTTCCTATTACGTAAAGCACTATGAGGAGTTTTGAAAAGTGGTTAATAATTTCGATGATCTGATGCTGTTGCAATTAATGTTGCAAAAGAGATATTGAACCAGCTTTTACTTAAAAGCCAAATAATATTCATTAACTCTAACTACGGTTTTCCTTGTGATACCATAACAAAGCTTGAGGGAAGGGATTCATTAAAAAATCAAATTGATTTAGTTGAAGATGCTTTTGTAAAAATAACTGCTGTTAAGGATCTCTTGCTCCAGCCATACAAAAGAAGCTTGAGAATGTTCTAGTAAAAAATTAAGGTTTTCAACAATAAAAAATATATGCAAGGCATTTACATTGAGTTGCAGTAATGAAAATTATTTGAGAAACTTTACAACCGATGAAATGTCTTCCTTTAAGAATGCACGACTTACGTCAATTGACGTAGAACGTTCCTTTTCGATGTATAAGACGTTTAAAAGGCCCAATGGCCAAAGCTTTATTTTTAAAAACTAAGAAGAATTTCATCATTTATGTCAATTTTTCTATTGCCTGTGTTATTTTGAAAAAAAAATGTTATTCAAAGGGATATCTTTTTCTTATGTTAATGTAATTTTTTTTTATTGTTTATGTTTTGTGTATTTTTTAATTTTTGAATGTACCTACTTGTTTTTTAGTTCCTTTAAAAGATAAAATAAAAGACTAATTTTTTTTTATAAAAACTGTATACCTACTAAGTCTTTTTTTGTGTTCAAATATATAATTTTAAATGCATATTTTAAGTGCATATTTCCCATTTTTAAGAGCATATTTTAAGCGCATATTTTGCGTTTTTAAGTGCATGGAAATCCTAGCCCTACATGACCAATACAAAAACGAAGACTTACACTTTTTAAGTATGTTTTATTTTAAGAAACTCAACTCGAAAAATATGAAAAGCAGATAAGTATTTTTAAAGAAAAGTAAGGGATACATTTTTTAAATCAAAGGATTATACCCTTAACTAAAATGCCACTGTTCTGTCAAGTTATATATAAATGGTGTTTTTTTTAGACGTGTGGTTTTCAAGAAGTAATAAAATGCATATAATTTAATGTTATATGGCAAAGATTTGTATAATGTTAACATTTCTTTTTTTTTCACCCTGAACCTGAGGCAATAAAACATAACAACAGTCGATACATTAGGCATTATCATTGCGTACACATATAAAGATACCGAGAAAATATATAAGGTATAGCTTTCCCGCTTTCACCTCCGAACACTCGAGTACATTACCTTCTTGTAATTTTAGGATCCCGAAATACCTTCTTTTTTCATCCCGTTTATTCTGCCTTAAACTTCTTCTAAGTGTACGACAGAAAAGGCTTATGCTGACTGATTATTCTCTAATTTACTGCTAAGGACATGGAACGCAATCCCAACCAATTATTCCGGGGTCTTATTGTCTGAGAGAATCTCGGACAAGCCTAGCGTCATGCCTAGTGCTCCGCAGACCATTCTCTAACCTTTGTTAGGGACTCTAAACCCAATTCTGTCGCATTCTTTGATAAGAATTGTTATCAAAATTTCCCAATGTTACGTTGCTCAGAAGTAAGTCAATTCATTCTGAAATAAAATTAAGTGAAAACTATCAAAAAGACCAATTCTGAAAAAAGTTTGGCCAGATTTAAAATCACAGGTTTAAAAAAAACTCACTCTACAATCTGTCCCACAGACTTCCCATAGTAGAAAAACATGGGTTGCTGAGGTTTTTTTTTTTAAATTGAAAACCTTATTACAAAAGTTTTTCGTTTCCGCTTTTGTCCGAGTTATGTACGATGTTTTTAACAATCTTGTACCAAATCATTTTTAAGTGTCTGTAACTTTTCCACATGTGGGAAGATTTTTTGTTTGGTTTTTAATCTCAATATATAGGTTAAACTCCTCCAAACTTGAACTGCAACTTTTTATTTTGTTGATAAAGCCTTCCAATATAATATAGCAAATTAAGTACCGCATTCATTTTCTTAAAATACGCTACCGAGTTTTATTTTTTATTTATTATGGTTTTAGTATATTAATTAGTTTTCTATAACATCGCAAAAATATGACAGAATTTCGACCAAAAAATTTAACTTAGTAGATTTAAGCAATCAAATGATTTTTGTACAATATTTTCTTTATTAACTTCCCATAGGAAGTTATTGTAATGGGTCCGATTTGTCAAATTGAAAATTTTGACATTTCTCGACGTTTCAAGGTCCCTAGAGTCGAAATAAAAGATTTTTAGAAAGATGTCAGTGCGTGCGTGTGTACGTACGTTCGTACGTCCGTACGTTCGCGAAGTTTTTTTCGTCGTCCATAGCTCAAGAACCAGAATATATATCGACTTCAAGATACAGAAAGGGCTCTTAAGAAAAGTGCGTGGGTGGTTTTTTACCATAGCAGTTTAAAAAAAGGTGAAAATTTTGGTTAACCCCAAATATCTCATGAACCAATGACACTAGAGACTTGAATTAAATTTTATATAATATATTGTGACGTGATACCAAACATATATATTTTTGGAAAACAAATCCAATTAACGGTTTTTTTTATAAATCAAAAAAAACTGAAAAAAAAATTTGTCACCTCGAAAATTTTACGACTAAAATATGATTTCATCTCCAAAACAATTTTTTGAATTGAAAAATAATGTTTTTGACTTCTGATAAAATTTTGAAAAATATTAATTGACATTTTTTTTTATAAAAAATAAAAACCTAAAAAAAACATTACTCAAAGTTGGTAAAAATTGAATTTCGACTCAAATATCTTTTCAAAAACTTGAGATTATGGCTTTAAACTTATTTTATCTTATAAGAAATATTATTTTCAACATTCGGACAAATTTTGAGAAAAATCGAATTGACAGTTTTTTTTACAAAAAATAAAAACCTAAAAAAAGATTTATAAAAGTTGGTAACAATGATTTTCGACTCTTTTATCTATCTTATCGACGCCTTTATCTTTCAAAATATATTGTTTTCAACATTCAGTAAAATTTTGAAAAAAAATCGATTTGACAGTTTTCTTACAAAAAAATTAAAAACCTAAAAAAAACAACAATATTAAAACTTGGTAAAAATTTACTTTCGAATCAAATAGCTTTTCAAAAATTAAAAATATTGGCTTCAAACTTATTTTATTTCACAGAAAATATTATTTTCGGTATTCAATAAAATAAAATCTACAAAAAATAGTACGCAGATTTGGTAAAAATTTGATACATATACAGAAACTTTTAAGCAAGGCAAATCGACAGAGGGGATGGGAAGTTATCAGTGTGGGTCGCATTCCAGCCTCTTTTTTAATTTGGTTTTAGTATACCAATTAGTTTTCTTATAACATCGCAAAAATATGACAGAACTTCGAACAAAAAATCTAACTTAGCAGATTTAAGCGCAATCAAATGCTTGTTGTACAATATTTTCTTTATTTTATAAATCAATTGCAATATTAAAACTATAGTTAGAAAGTAAATATAAGTAAAAACATTTCTTCAAAAAATTAATAAATGTTATTTCTTCTTTTTCAGGTACGTTTCTTAATTTAAAAATAACCAACAAGAATTCAGTTTGTAAGTTCATTAATATTTATTCATACATTTTTATACTTTTAACATCTTAAACTCTATTTCTTAATTTTCAATAATTGATACAAAAAGTATGTTAACGTGGATTTTGTAGTATTTCACTGAAAATTTATTTTTAAAATGCAAATACATATAAGAAAATTTTAACTTCGGAAACTATAAACGTGTATAATATGGGCTATATAATTTCTCAATTTTCCGATACCAATCTTAAAAGGAAACCAGCAACATTCATCTTTGTAAGATTTTAAGGAACAAACAACCCCTATGTTCAAAAAGGTCTTCTTAATATGTATTTATAAATTGTTATCAATGATATCTAAAATTAAGTTCTAAAGGCCTTTATATCTCATTTCAATAAACCAAATTTAAGCTTAAAAAAACTGTAAAGAAGGTAAATTTTTGAAAATAAAAAACAATGAAAATGAATTTAAATTCAAGAAAGTCCTCATTAAGTTATGAAAAAATCATAATTTTCGAAACACTTTAGTTTCCTCAACTATTACCATTTTATACCTAGCTTTTAAAATTATATCTATTTCGATCATCAATATGTATATGCTAGAATGCATAATAACACATAAGTGCATTCATAAGCACAAATTAAGTGCATCTATGTATTTTATAATATATGATAAATATTATTTTGTGGGAAGAAATTAACAAACAAACATACCCTCATAATGTTTCATTTCAAATTTATACCAACCACCAATCCTCTTTCACTTAATTAGCGTTAAAATCAAATAAATTAACAAACTTACCACAAAAATGAAATTGTTTTAAATATATTCGTACCGACATATAAATAAATAATAATTAACACTATATAATGTGGTTTATATACAAATTGATACAAATCAAAATGACTTAAATTTTGTTTATTTACGAATGTTGAGTGTTTTAAAATCATCATAAACCACACAATGAAATATTCGAGGAATCCTTTTCATTAATTCATTATAGTTTTTTTTTTAACATACAAATTAATTAAATTTTACAAAAAGAGCAATGAAACATATCATTTAAAGTGAATTTATGGCCGCAGTTTGTATTGTTTTGAAATTCATAACAATTCAAGAATTTAATGAATGATTTAACAATAAAAATTATGTTTTGTATGGAATTTGTTTTTATGGAACTCAGTGATTAACATATTTCGCATCAATCAATAAAAGGTCAAACTATTGTCACTTTAATTACAGTTAAACACATTTTTTTTTAAAGAACAACGAACATACTTTTTATGTTTCTGATTAGGTGCATTAAAAAACAAAGTGACCAATAACCTTATCAACAATATTGATTTTAATTCATTCTTCAATAACAACACGTCAATAGATATCGCCCTGGAATTTTTCTTTGTCTTTACGTCTTACGTAGGAATGTGCACTCCTCCCCTCTCTTATAAAATAAAAGTCTACGAAGCTTTCGAAATTTCATAAATACAATATAGGAAACATATTTGAAAACCAGGTCAACACCAAGACTTTTCGAACTTTGAGCCAGCTCAATGCAACTTTTCATATCTTTATTAATTCTTATATCTCGAATACGTTGATAAATGCAAGAAAGCTCGATTACCAATTTATTAACATTAAATTTTAATTTGATGGCTTCCCCTTAACATTAAAATTATTCGATATGACTTCTGCCAGCCCTAAAACAATTGCAAACATTCTTTAACTCATTCTTTAGTCAATCGTACAGCAATCATCTTCAAGAACTGTACCATAGCTTTTTTGATTACTCAAAAGTAAACTTTCTCACCCAAATCGAAAAGACTGATGCCATTGTCCATACAATTTAAGTCCACTTAAAGATGATTTCTCTCCTAGTCCGAAGGGTTTGACTTTCAGCACTGTTTGGCCTATCCATTTCTTAAGCCATCTTTTCAAAACTTAGCAAAGAATGTTTAGAATTATGTATCCCTAGCCAAGCTTTCTTCAATTCGAAGTCTTTTTAAAAGCATTATATTCGACTCTCTCTGTAGTACCCGTGGCATGGTTAGTGCGTAAGACTGTCATGCCAGAGGTCTTGGATTTGATCCTTGCCTATGCCATCTGAAGTTTTTTTTTACGGGTACTGCCTCTTGCAAGGAATTGACAAATTCTCCAAGAGTAATTCTTGTCATGAAAAGTGCTTTCTCAAATTAGCCGTTCGAAATCGGCTTAAAACTGTAGGTCCCCTCCATCCCTGACAACAGTACTCGCACACAAGAATGGTTGAGAGTTGTAAGTCAGTAGGCCCTAGTTCTCAACGGACTGTTGCGCCACCCAATGTAATTTTTTTTATATTCGACTCTCTCTAATTTCATTGTAAACCTATTTTTCTTCACAAGAACATGGCGTCTACTGCAACCAATCTTACTGAATAGGTGTCGAAAACTCTTAATTAATTAGAGAAAGACAATGAAGTGGAATTTATTACAATAGACTTTAGTAAAGCCTTTGATAAAATCAGTCACTAAATTAATTATCTTAAGCTAAAAGCCCCTGATTTTCCACATATCATACCTAGAGAACCGCCAATATGGATTTGTTTTCAGGTTCTCGGCCTCCGATCCCATTTATGCAAACTCAGGTGGTCCTCAAGGGAGCCACCTTGGTCCTTTGTTATTTGTGTTAATTATCAACGACGTTATTGATAATTTAACTTTCTTTACGTATAGATACGTTGATGATAATTAAGGTTATTTCTAATCCATTTGATTTCATCTTACTCAAAAATTATCTTGACTTATTTTTTAGAACTTAATGTTGCATATGCCAATTCATAACATTCATCCGTAAGCGATCACATCTCCCCTCCTGAACGATGTTACTATTAATTCTGTTTGTAATATTTGTGACCTAGAAGTAATTTGTTACTTCCAGTTGAGTTTTCGAGCCCATTTAGACGTTCAAACGTTGGTCTAAAGAATTTTCAAACCCTTTTGGCACCTAATCTTTATAAAATACATTTGTCAGACCTCACCTCGAATACTCTAGACAAGTCTGGTCTCCCTATAAGAACTCTCACGCTTAAAGTATTGAATCTGTACAATGCAAATTTCTTCGATTTTCTTTCAGCAGTATTCCTTGGGTGATTATCCTATTCTTTCCGCCTTATGGAGATCGTTTAGAACTTTTTAATCTGCAAATCCTCCAAGGACGCCATCATGTATCTCATATTCTTGATGATATTCCACAGACTCAACATTTCTTCTAGAAAAGATTACCATTTATGCTAATCCCCGGAACGTCAGACATGTCCCTCTCTTTCGCCTTCCTCATCATTATTACGACCTTTTAGAACCTATTTTAAGGAATGATGCGCCTAGCTAACAACGCGAATACCACCATTGACTTCCATATTAGTCCTTTCTCCCTTTAAAACAATAACACAATTTGTGCTCATTACAGATCAAAATTCTAACTACAAAATGACAACCGACTTATTTAACTTTCAAAAATATAGCGCTTGATAATTGGCTTAATATAAAGAAGAAGTTCACAATGAACTCACTTGAGACTACTCATTTTGTCGTTTCATGATTTTATCTCGCCTTTTTTATTTCTATCTCACTTCGCCAACACTTTTTAACTATATAATGGTTATAGAAGTCAAAATACGTCAACTCAAAAGAATTTGATACGAAGACCATTACGGAAAATTTTGAACTTGTTTGACCATTGACGTGTATTTTAACAAAAAGCAATACATCCGCGTTCTTATTTTTTTGTCAACGTCAAAACCATTACTATGTTGAATTGACATTAAGATTTTTTTGCTGTTTCTTAAAAGCGATTAATCTGATAATAGTAACAAAAGAAAAACACATTACAGTTTATTAAACCTTTGAATTAGAAAAGCTGACGTCAGCTGTCAATTCTTCAAAGTTTAATCTGTCATTTTTGATTGTCTACAAATCACAATAATGGAGTTTTCCATGGATAAAAAAATCAATCTATTTTGATCTATATCTGTCAAAACAGAAATGTCCTCCCTTTATCCAATCCATGTAGCAAAATAAATTGATTTATTTTTGATTAAAATTCATATCTGCAAATCTGGATTTATCGGCAAATTTCCCCCCGTTTGACCTTAACTTTTGCTCCGAAAAAAAAACTTAAAGAGGTTAAATAACAAGAGCTCAATTGCCGATTGTGATTGTAGTTTTTATCTACTTGTCAAATGTCAAAAGACAACTTTAAAATTGACAGTAGCGCAAATAGAGGGATATTCAAAATGAAATCTCTATTTTTTTTATAAAGATAAATTGTTTTGACATCTTCACAAGTTATAATGAAATTCGATGCCGTCAACTGTCAGTTCCCATAGTGTAAACTGTCATAGCTGTCGTTGAGAGAATCATAAAACACTCTATTTTATACAGTTTTAATTTGTTTAACATTTGACAGGTTAACCATTTTAACTTCTGATTGAAAACAATTTTAACTTTAAAACAATGTGCTCTCTTTGTTTTTCTTTACTTTAAGGATTTGAACAATTGATTTTAATTACAGTTTTGTGCAAAATGTGTTTGATGGAAAAAACATCATAAATGTTCATATTGTTAACAAAGTTGCTCTACAAAAATGTGTTTCTTCAACTTTATTACGAAAATAAAAAAAAATAAATAAATTCAAAAGTTAAGAGTTCCGTACTTGAAACAAACTCATGCTTAAAATATCCTTCAGAATTTTATTTTCATAAAAAGCTTGAAATTTTAAAAACAACAAGTTAAGCAAAATACAAAAAAGAAAAACAGCAAACCGTTTAAAACTTTGCTTAGGTTCTTACGTATACCTGATGCAAAAAGCCAAAAAATACATATTTCCAGAGAGTGCGGTGGGGAATATTAATTTGAAAAGTGCATACCTATACGTAGGAGTACTTAAGTTAGAAAACGTCTGACTTTTGTGCCAAAAACTTTAACTTTATTATACATCAAACAATAACACATCATATACAGTATAATGTTTATATTTATACATAATGTTGCTTTCAGCATGCGTGGATTTTGAAACTGATGGCATGTGCGAAAACAGGAAAATTATATACATATTTCTTTTTGCCTGGCAATAACGTACCAACTATGAGTAATTCACACAACAGGTGAATACACAATACTGGGGAATTATAACCGCCCAGAAACCAGGATTCAGGATATAACACATATGTAGGTAAATACATATATCTTCACATTGCATTGGCGTCGAGTATATCCTTTTTGTGCTTTTGAAATTTCAAGCACATGAACTTTTTCTCCCCATTGCACTAGCACCACCGCCCACCGCTCCCACTTGTCATTTGACAGGAAAATAGGGGAAAAAATCCTTTTTATTTCTTTTGTTTGTTTGTTAAAGAAAATACTTACGTAGACCCAGACCCCTCTTTACCACTGGGCCCAGGGCCCCGCAATCACCAGGGGCCCCCAAATTGCTGAAACATCACTTAACCTTTATTGGTCTATTTTCAAGGAAAAAAAAAATATTTCGATACAATTTTAGATGCATAAAGAATGATCAGAATTCGTACTTTCCTTGCTGAACAACAACCTTTGCTGAACAATTTAAATCACATTCCCTGCGAAATTATATTCAAATTAAAATAGAAATATGAATAACTACATAACTGAGCAATGCATTTTGAATATCACTGTATCTGTATGAAAAAATAAAGATAATGGTGTTTCTATATTTGCAACGCGCATACAAGTTTGCATCAACGCAGTAACTCATACATAGGCGATTTAACTATCCGTCGGATGAACGGCTCTCAATTTTTTAAAATTTCGAGGTAAAGAGGTAAAGAGTTTTTGTTTTTGGCCATTTAATAAGATAGATGAAAGATTACACTTCCCACTATTTGTTCTATAGGTCATGTTGATCAACTAACATTTATTATTCGTTACGTCAAAGATCACGAGCCTGTTGAAAGGTTTTTGGACTTTATTCCAATTAACAAACATAGATCTGATTGTTTAGCGGAAACCATACTGAAGGTTTTGGAGGATCATGACATTTCTATAACAGATTGCAGAGGCCAAATCTACGACAACGCGGCAAATATGTCAGGAAGCTTTTCTGGTTTGCAGGCAAGAATAAAAGAAAAATATAAATTTGCCACTTTTGTACCATGTTCAGGGCACTCATTAAACTTGGTAGGAGTGCATGCCGCTGGGTGTTTTTTAGAAGCAACCAAATTCTTTGACATTATTCAAAAATTGTATAACTTTTTTGTCGGCATCTTCTCATCGATGCATGGAGTGTGTTGACTGCTCATTTAGGTCCAAAAAAAGTTTTAAAAAGTCTTTCTTAAACAAGATGGTCAGCGCGAGCTAATGCACTTCAAGAAATTGAAGAAGCTTTGATGTCTATCGCGAACGATTTAGACAGGCACGAGAGGCCAGAGAGGAAGCATTTAGTCTCTGCAAAAAAATGTCCAAGCTTCAATTTACCATACTTACAGAACTTTGGAACTCTGTATTGCAAAGAATTAATAAAGCAAGTACTTTACTTCAAAAACAAAATATTACGCAATAGATGAATTTATAATTGGGCTCAGGGACAATTTTGATAACTTTGATTCATCAGCCAGACAAAAAAAACGGATTCCGAATATAAGGACCTTTCTGAAAGGATGAGGTGTAGAAGCTCACGCCAGACTTTTTTTTTGACGGCTCTGGACCCTCAGTAATACTGACTGGGAAAGAAAGATTTAAAATTAAAACCTTTCTTCCCATTGTCGACACACTAAACGTTCATTTGAAACAGCGACTAGGTTCGTATACGAAGATTGGCTAACGTTTTGACTTTTTTTTTCGATTAGAAAATCTGAATTCAGAAGACTTAAAAGAGAACTGCAAATCTTTTGCTAAATTTTACACCGAAGATGTGAACGGAGATGAACTACATGCTGAATGCCTGAATTTAAAAGACTACTTGAAAATTAGTCGACACGAAAATGAAAAATCTGACAACATTCTAGAGCTTTATAATTTTTTAAAAACTAATAAAATTAAAGATGAATTTCCAAATGTTGAAATTGCACTAAGAATTTTCTTAAGTATGATGGTGGCCAATTGCAGTGGGTAACGTTGCTTCTCTATGTTAAAAAGAATCAAAAACGAACTCAGAACTACAATGATTCAAGAAATATTGACATTTTTGTCGCTGATGTCAATCGAAAGCGACATCCTCAGAGGCATCGATTTTGAAGATGTGATCAATGATTTTACTAATCTCAAATCAAGAAAAAGACCCCTTTAATAAATATTCCTTCTTTTACCTGAAAAAATATAGTCTGTGTCACTATATTGTTCTTTAAATTACATTCTCAATAACTTATTTAATTGTCTGTTACTTAAATTTTGTCTATTTTTGAATTTTATATGACATATTTATTTTTTGTTTTTATTTTTACATTGTTTATGTGTATGTTTTAAATGCTGCAATAACTATTTATTTTTTTAATGAATAAAAAAAATGTATTTATTTAAAAAATTAAAAGAATAAATATCAATTCAAAGTTATGTGATTTTTTCCGTATACCTTTATTACACAACATAACATTTTTATGTAATCATACAGGGGCCCCATTTTCGAAAAGTGCCCAGGGCCCCCAAAAGGGTAAAGACGGCCCTGTGTAGACCCCTTCGCTGCTTCAACATACAAATCAGGTGCGGATCCAAAAATAAACAGACTTTTTTGAGAAGCTATATCTTACTCTAGATTTTTTCTAATCTAAACATTCAGAACTTCAAAACTCTTTAACCCCTTTCTTATTTTTGCAAGCTGAATTTATATTTATACATTTTTTTGTTTTTATAACACCGTTTAAATGTCTGTCGTGTGTTTGGATGACAAGCTTTCGAATTCCTTAAGGGGTTAGGCCCATCCTAGAATCTTTGAAAAATAGTGTCAGCTAGAAAAAAAAAGAGGTTGAGATGCGACCCACACTGATAACTTCCCATACGTGCCCGTCTGTCAATTTTTCAATATTTGTTAATAAAATATTAAAAACAAAATTTTGTGTGAGATAAGAAAATTTGAAGTCACATCTTTCTTTGTTTTCATAACACTTGAGTAACATTTCTTATCAGTATTTTGTTGTTTTTGTAGGTTTTTGTGTTTTGTAAAAATAAATTGTGCATTGCATTTTTCAAAAAAAAATAACTAAGTAAGCAACAGTATTTTACATATTTATAATAAAATAATAAATGTGATTTTAAAATCTGTTTTTTTCCCGAAATTTTAAGTCAAAAATCGATTTTAATTTAATTTTTGTAGCATTTTTTGAAAGTTTCGATAATAAATAAGTACAGATTGGCTTTTCTTCAAATATCTTACGATAACGGCAAAATTTAGCACAAAATAAAATCATCTTGAAGTCACGTGATAACGAGAACCAAACATCAATTTTTACTAAATTTTGTGTAGGTTTTAATTTGTATGAATAAAATGACCGTTGGATTTTTATAAAAAATTTACCGAATGTTGAAAACAACATTTTTTATAAGAGGAAATTAGTTTGAAGGCAATATCCTTAATTTAAAAAAAAAAAGATTTTTGATTTTAAAATCAATTTTCACCAACTTTTAGTTATTTTTTGTTTTAGTTCTTTATTTGTTGTGAAAAACAGTTACTTCGATTTTTCTAAAAATTTTCCCAGATTTGACATCTTCGTTATTCTTTAGAAACATCATGAAACAAATATTTTATAGGTGTTTTATTTGTACGTTTACTTTTGAAACCGCAAAATGGATAACCCTGTATAATATTTGCAAATATATCAGCAAAGATATTTACCTAAATTTTTAAAATCGTATGAACTTACTATTGTGTGTGACACTGCCATTGGCAACCATTGTCGTGTGACTTTTGAAACTGACAGACATTGTTTTTTAAAACCATGTGACAATCTGTCATATTAACAATAAAAAATCTTATTGAACTTAAGTTGGAAAATTTCGACCATTATTATGAAAGTTTTTGAAAATCCTTTTCAATTCTTCGCTCTTTGGCGTTAGGTAAACTGTGTTTTCTTACGCCATGTAAAACATATATTTACTGGAGCACGTGCAAAAAACACACCACAGTGTTAACACTCTGTTTTCTCAAGACCGTCAGCTTATAGTTTCAAAATGCAATCTGAAATCTTTGATTGTTAAAAAGTTAAAAACTCCATGACTAAACCAACCAACACCCTTTCTCTCTCTCTCTCTCTCTCTCTCTAGGGAGCCTTCCCTCATCTCTATCTTGTTGGGGGTAGCTATGCTAAAACTTTTCCTCTAACTCTGGATGTTCCACTCTCTAAGAATGTATTTTACAAAACTTAAGCCTCGTACCGCATAACAAATACCAAAATTCATCACCCTTTGGGGGCATCCTTATAGTGTTAAAGAAGTTCATATACACATCAATGGGTAAGAACCACCGAATCACAGAGCAGTCCAGTAGATACCAAAACCAGGCTCTTTCTTCTTCTCCTCCCTTTAATACTCAACTCGAATATTCAAATTCAAAAGCCGAAAATGGGTTACAGGAAAGTTTTGCTGTTGCACAATAATAATTTCCAACATCAACCAAAAGTTAAGCGTATTTTCGGGTGCTGCATCTGTGGTGTGGCATGGCATGGAGTAGCGGTGGCTATTTCTTAAGAAGAAGTAGACCATTTTGTGAGCTTAGTTTGTGTTGTTGTTGTTTTTGTCGCTATTGAATCGGTGGTGTATATCTTTCCTGCAAAACTGGATGCAACCACAGAACCACAAAAACATGAGTGGGGGTGCTTGGTTTTTCGTGCTTGGTGCTTAGTGCTTAGTGATATACAACTGCAACCATCATCACCAAGTTTTGAATTTTAACTCGAGTATTTTCCAAAAATTGAAAATGTTACTTCAACTTTTTAACCTTCCCATATAGTCCCAGTCCTATATACCAGAGACAGCCCCCGATCCGAACCTTCCATTCAATGGCAATTCCAGATAAAGTCTCGAGTCAAGTCGCACTCCCTCGTTATACCCTATGTACGAGTATATCCCGGTGCCTTGGTTCCTTGGGTTTTTACTACATTAAACTTTTGAAAACATTAATTACGACATTATGGAATTACACATTAGAGTTTTAAGTACGAAATGTAATTACAAAGTTCGTGCTGCGTTTGTATTATTATTTGTTCGGAAAACACTTTTCTCAATTTTTGTTTTTGGCTGTTGGCGCCAGAGGGCTCTTTTTGAAAAATTTCATTCGTTCGTTCGTTCTTTCGTTATTTCCTGGGCTATACTCTCGTATTCGGCTGCAGACTGTTTTTAAAGTCAATATTTTCAGCTACGAGTATACTTACAATTACAGTTGTGGTATAGTTATACGACTTATGCACGTTATAGGAGTAAATATAGCAGTTCGAGGTAATTATTGTGTTGAAGAAAATTAATTTATTAAATTAATTCCATTAAAATTGCGTTTTCGTAAAACAAATTTAACTGTCACTAACATACCTTACTTTGTTTTTTTTTTTTTTCTTTTGGAGTGCCAAAGGTAAAAGAATGGGAGATAGAAAGAGATAGAGTGCAAAGTGCTCTAGGGCAAGGGCAAATATAAATGAAGACCTTTCGGTGCTCGGTGCAGTGTAAATATAGAGGAAAGTAAATTTTTCACAGAGTGGTGCTTTTTGGCGAGGAAACTTTTACTTTCGGAAAATCAGGTGCTACAACTTCTATGTGACTTTTATATTTTCTTTCTTTCTTTCTTTAAAACTTATTTTAACTTCTTTTTATTTTTCAAGTGACAATAGTGAATGTAACTTTAGTGTTGCTTTCTTGATGGTGAGAATATTGTAAAAGAAAAAAACTATTGTTAAATCATTATTTGCATTTATTTAGCTTCACAAGTCACTTTTGTTTTCTCACAGTTGTCCGTTGTCATTGCTTAGCCTCGCCTTGAAAATCACAATAAGATAAGGTGAGTTTGTAATCCAAGAGATAAACCAGAAAGACGGGAAAACCTTTCGTCTTGAACGTATACCAAATTCTTATTTACTTGTCACTCGCACTTAATCACACATACAAATCTTTAATTGTCAAGAAAAGTTTCTTGTGAAAGTTAGAAATTCATTATTTGAAGTAATTAAGTGACAATATTAAAAAGATTGTATAGAAATGAAGAAAATGAAGGTATTGTAAATGTGATTTTTAATTGCTTCATTAAAAGACTTTAAGTTAAAAGTAGACTTAAAAAAATCACATTATATACATACGAAGTTTGTTTATTCTGGTTCTATAAAAACAACGTTTCAATTTATGTGAATAATCTTGCTAAAAATTCAAACTTATTATTACCAACATTCATGTCAAAGTGAAAGGTTCTTAATGCACGTTTAGATTTAGATTTAGATTGATTTTATTTAAACATAAATTTTTAACAATAATATGGTTAATACAATCAATATGATGCGTGGCATTGCCGTCTGCTTGATTGACAACTAAAAGTATAGCTTTATATAGATTAAAAAAAGAAAGTGAAGTTTAAGATTAAAACGCTTCATTTAAGATTTGATGTCTATATTTAAGTGCTGTTTTGCAATATGCATATAACTTTGTCACTTCCATTTCCTGTAGAAGGCTTATGATTTCAGTATTTGAAAGAAAGTCACTGCCTAGGATAAGTCTTCTTATTTCTCTCAATATCGCACATCGCCCAACAAAATGAAAAACATCTTCGCGTTCATTCAAGTTGCACAGGTTGCATAAAATCGATAAGTTATCGCGGTGAGGAATGTAGTTCAGATTAAGGAGTTCTCCTCTTAGCCGGAACATGCACGAAATTTGTTCGATGGTATATTTGTCTCTAAGATCTGGTTGAATACTGCTGTTAGAGATACAACAAGAGAATCTGTACCATAGCTGTAGAATTCTGCGGGTATACCATCTGAGCCCGCAGCCTTTTGGTTGTTTATCGATATAAACACTTCTTCCCTTGAAATTGGTGCATCTAAAATATTATTTTTGAAGCCAGGTTTGGCATACTGAATCTAAAATCCATTTAGCGCATCTGGGTTTAACAATTGCTCGAAATATGTTTGCAGTCTATTTGAACTAAGACCCGGGCTAATAGTATATTTTGTTCCATTAAGTTTTCGGACCAGGTTCCAAAACTCAGACGACTTGTTACACTTTGCAAGCTGATGTGCTTGGACTTTCGAATAGTCTTTTTTGTTCTTTGGGCAGAGAAGTTTATAATTCTGATTATACTCCATGTAACGGTCCTTTGAAAAATTTGTATTATACTTCCGATATGCGCTCAGCCAAGCGTAAGAAAGGCTTCTCGTCTGCATGCATTCCTTGTCAAACCAAGGTTCTCTATATTCAGTTTTTCTTTGACTGTTATTCGGTATATGGTAAGCTCCTTTAATGCTTTTTTCAATTTTGTTCAGACTTGCTTCGTATTGTTCCATCATCAGAAGTGCATCTAAACGTGCTCTATAGTTGGATGCAGATTCGTTTGACCAGCGTAGTTTGGGAATCAGTTGCATTTGTACATTGGTTTCATTTTTTTCTTCCCCGTTAGTAAAGGATATACATAGAGGCATGTGGTCTGAAACGGACAGTCCTGCTATATTATACGATAAAATTCTAAAAATATTGAGATCTTTTTTGTTTATATTAATTTTGTTTGGTTCTATTAAAATTAATATTATTTACTAAAGGCCAGACGGCATTACAATTGAATATAAGGTTGTGACACTTGTAGATCGTTGGTTATAGCATTATTTTTACTGCAACCTGGAACGTCTTCTGTTGAAACGTCATTTGTCAGCTGGTCTAATAATGAGATTCCACACAAGCCGCCGTCACATTTTAATTTGTTATCGCTGTCAAAATAGAATTGTTTACCTTCTACAAACAGTGTTTGTCCGCGAATTTTCGTTTTCAGATTTTTGTTTTTTCTATAAATGTCGGTTTTAAGTTGCACTAATCGTCTTCTCCGGGCTCTAGCCCTTAATTTAATCGTTGAATTTAGC
Source organism: Eupeodes latifasciatus (assembly GCA_920104205.1). Taxonomy (NCBI): domain Eukaryota; kingdom Metazoa; phylum Arthropoda; class Insecta; order Diptera; family Syrphidae; genus Eupeodes; species Eupeodes latifasciatus. Next base: position 370,147,174 of record OV049924.1, read on the forward strand.
AATCGTGTTACGTCCTCTAATTTAGTGAGTTTCACAATAACATTAGCCGTCTTGTTATTATTTGTTGGTCGCAAAACCCGTGTTGTTGCAATAACGTTGGCTTCATTTGTTTGCAACAGATCCAGCAACATTTTTGGGCTTTCTCTCCCACATCTTCTTCACCGTTTTTCGGAAAATGGATGATGACATTTTTTTCGTTGGCCTTAATTTCCATTTGCTCCATTTGTTGTTCCAAAAAAATGCATCGAGCTTCGAATTGCTTGACCTGGGCCTGCAACTGGGTGTTACTAATCTGCAAGCTTTGCACTTCAGCATATATTACATCCATATCAGCTCTAGTAGGCATGTCTTTCAATTTTTCATCCAGTAGCATAGAGACGATATCATACATCATATGTCTCAAAGCTGTGACGTCCATAGCTCTAACTGCTGTACTTGACGTTTCCTGCGGCGACGCTGGAGCAACCTCTTTGTGCGGTCTTTTAGGTGGTTGATTATGGCCACTTGCAGAACCTGAGCTGGGTGGTGTTCGTTGCATGTCGTTTTCTTGTGCAAGTTTAGTTAACGGTGCACTGATTATGGCTACAATTGTATGCCTTTTTTCCGAAGTGCAAAAAAGTATTAAGGAAACTAAAGAACTCACCAATTTTGATTTACTTAGTTTCAGGGTGTAAATGCCTTTACTGAGGTAATTGGTTATATTTTTTTTTTTAACTTAATTATATTGCAAAAAAGAAAAATTACTAAGAGCGATCGCTTAAACTGAACTTTACACTGCAAACCAAGTCTTCTTGTTTCGACATCACCAGCATAGTCGGCGTCACTAAAGCCACACAGACGATGATTACCACCGTTATTGTATAGGATCCCGAGGTCAATTGATCCTTTGATGTATTTTAATATTCGTTTAAGTGCATTCTCATGAGTCACTGTTGGCTTTTTTAAATACCGACTTACGTTTCCAATAGCAAAGCTTATATCTGGTCTTGTTGCAATTGCTAGGTACATCAGGCTTCCAACCAACTGACGATATGGAAACTGACTTTGTTTGGAATCATCAAAAATGGAAAGTACCTGATTCGGGTCGCTAGGGACAGAAACTGGATTGCAGTTATCAAATTGAATTCTTTCTAAAACTTTTTTTGCATATGATGTTTGATGCATGAAAATTGAACCATCATCTCGATGTAGGATTTCAAATCCGAGAAAACAGCCTACATCCATAATTTTGATTTCGAATTGATTCTGTAGATGCTCGAGAACCGCCAATACCATTTTCTCATCATCGCCTGCGATAACCCCATCGTCCACATAAATAGCCAAAATTATTGATTTCCCTTCTTGATGGCTAACGAAAACACAGGGATCGGAATCACAAACTTTAAACCCAAAGATCTCGATAAAATATTTAAATTTGCGATTCCAGCATCGCGAGGATTGCTTCAGGCCATAGAGACTTCTTTGTAGTCTGCAAACTCTTCCACTATTATCGTTGAAACCAATTGGTTGCTCCATAAACATGGTTTCTTCTAGGTCACCATAAAGAAATGCGGTTTTTACGTCAAACTGTTTCATGTGCATTTTCTTCTCAGCACAAATAGCCAAAATTGCTCGAACTGACGTAAAACGCACCACTGGACTAAAGGTCTCCAAATAGTCGATACCGTACTCTTGGGTAAACCCACGGCATACTAACCGTGCCTTGTAGTGTTCAAATGGATCACTTGGATTTTTCTTGATCTTGAAAACCCATTTATTGTCAATGAGCTTTTGGTCTTTTGGTCTGTCAACCAACACCCACTTCTTGTTTTCTTCCAGTGAACCAATTTCTTCCTTCATAGCCGTTAACCATTTTTCACTTTCTGGTGAGTTGATTGCATCATGGTATGATCTTGGTTCTTCACTTAAAGATAGCAAAGCCATTGCTATTGATGATTGCTCCTGAGTACTGCGCAAACGAGCTTTCAGAATGTTGTTTTCATCTATGTCTTGCAGTGCTCTTGGACGTCGTTGAAAAGATGCGGCATTTTGTTGAGGATCACCTTTCTGATAGTCATCATACTCAGCTCCCACTGATTCATGACTTGTAGTAGGCTCATACTGGGTGTCGCTCTCATCAGTAATGGTAACTGTGGATGATTCTTCTGCTAAGAACTTGACATCACGGACAACGATAACTGTGTTTGTACTATCTATGACACGGTAACCCTTTTTGTTTTCATCGTATCCCACAAAAATGCATTTTCTAGATTTTGCATCCAGTTTCCTGCGCTTTTCTTTTGGTATGTGCACATATACCTCGGAACCAAAAATTTTAAAATTGTCAAAATGTGCAGACTTACCATGCCAGAGTTCAAATGGTGTTTTGTCCTTTATTGTGCTCGTCCCTGTCCGGTTCAGGATAAAAACCGCTGTTTGTACAGCTTCTGCCCACAGTTTCACACTAAGACCCTTTGCATGGACCATGGATCGAGCCGATTCCATTATTGTTCGATTTTCCCGCTCAATGCAGCCATTTTGCTCAGGTGTGTATGGTACTGATCGCCGATGATTAATTCCATTTTCTTCCAAGAGTTGCTTCATGCTAGAATTCACAAATTCAAGGCCGTTGTCCGTCTGAAGATTTCTAACAGGATGCCCACAATGTTTCTCAGCAATTTTCAGAACTATCCTAAACTTTTCAACTCCATAAGAACTCTCCTCCATTGGACCACAAACGTCTGCATGAATGATTTCACCACATCGTGTTGATTTCTCTGGTCGCAAACTAAAACTCAATCGGTGTTGCTTACCAAATGCACATCCGTCACAGTCAAAAGTTTCATCAATGAAGTTGATATTGTGTTTTCGTAGAAAACTTCGCACTTGAGTCAGATTTTGGTGTCCCAAACGCTCATGCCAGACGCGTAATGAACACTCCTTTACAGCAATCATTGACTGCTCGTATTTCACATCAGGCTTGATAACTTTTAGAAGCATTTGGAACATGCCCCCTTGTTTTGCTCCGACTGCCACTACTCGTTCACCATCAAAAAGTTTAAACGTGTCTTTGTCTGACCAACTTGTGTGTCCATTGTCCATTGCCTTGGTAGAAGAAAATAAATTTGCGAATAAGCTGGGCGCATACAAAACATTTTTCATCCTTTTTTCGATCCAGGTTGTCCCATCATACGAAAGCACATTTAAATCTCCACAACCAGTCGCATGCATTAACTTGCCATCTCCGAGTAGAACTTCAATTGGTTTTTCTAATTCATTGAATGAAATAAACCAATCTCGACGCTTACACATATGGTTTGTGGCACCCGAATCAACAAACCAGGAATCACTTTTAACTAAAGACTGCACGATGTTGCTAAAGAAAGCCTTGTCTCCATCTCCATAAGTTTTCTTCGGTTGAAGATTGTTGGATCCAAAGTTTGCCTTGCAGTCTTTTTTCCAGTGATCAGTTGACCCACACTTAAAACATTTACCTGTTCGCTTCGGCTTAATTTTCTTCTTCTGGTTCATTGGATTTTTTCTTATAGCCCCCGTATTTTCTTTCGCCAGAAGTGCTTCACTTGTTGATACTTCCCTCATACTCATGCTCTGGAATCCTAAACGGTTTTCTTCAATCATGAGACGATTAGTTAGATTCCTTATCGTCCTGTCCGCCTTTGCTGTTGAGTCCCATGATGTGGAAAAATGCCGATATTCAAATGGTAGTGTCATCAGTATTTTTGTAATCAACATGCTATCTGGAATATTGACACCTGCTGATTTCAATTTAAGCACCAGATTTTCCAGCGTTGAGATATGTGTAGCAATGTCGTGCGCTGGATCTTTTCTGTACGCATAATACTGCTCTTCCAAAAAATGCTTAGCAGAATCATGAATCTGCTCATAAATGGAATGCAATTTATCCCACATTTCTTTTGATGTCAAACATGTGCTGAGATGTATAAGAATCTTGGATCCACAGGAATTCACGATGAGTTTTTGTGCTCTCGCATCCATTTTACACCAATCAGTTAGTTGTATTGCATAGGTAGCTGTACTGGGATCCTCTGGTTTCTTTATGTTCCATCAACCAAACCATAGAGCTCCGATGCCATCAGATTGACACGAATCTGAAACTTCCATATCATCCATTGCGATGGATCAATGAACTTTTCAATTGTAGATGACTCTTTTCAATTCAATTGATTGTACGTACACACAAAATCTTCTTAGCGCCTCCAGCAACAACTTCTTATATCGGGTGATTTTTTAAGAGCTTGAGAACTTTTTTTTAAAAAAAAACGCATAAAATTTGCAAAATCTCATCGATTCTTTATTTGAAACGTTAGATTGGTCCATGACATTTACTTTTTGAAGATAATTTCATTTAAATGTTGACCGCGGCTGCGTCTTAGGTGGTCCATTCGGAAAGTCCAATTTTGGGTAACTTTTTCGAGCATTTCGGCCGGAATAGCCCGAATTTCTTCGGAAATGTTGTCTTCCAAAGCTGGAATAGTTGCTGGCTTATTTGTGTAGACTTTAGACTTGACGTAGCCCCACAAAAAATAGTCTAAAGGCGTCAAATCGCATGATCTTGGTGGCCAACTTACCGGTCCATTCCTTGAGATGAATTGTTCTCCGAAGTTTTCCCTCAAAATGGCCATAAAATCGCGAGCTGTGTGGCATGTAGCGCCATCTTGTTGAAACCACATGTCAACCAAGTTCAGTTCTTCCATTTTTGGCAACAAAAAGTTTGTTAGCATTGAACGATAGCGATCGCCATTCACCGTAACGTTGCGTCCAACAGCATCTTTGAAAAAATACGGTCCAATGATTCCACCAGCGTACAAACCACACCAAACAGTGCATTTTTCGGGATGCATGGGCAGTTCTTGAACGGCTTCTGGTTGCTCTTCACTCCAAATGCGGCAATTTTGCTTATTTACGTAGCCATTCAACCAGAAATGAGCCTCATCGCTGAACAAAATTTGTCGATAAAAAAGCGGATTTTCTGCCAACTTTTCTAGGGCCCATTCACTGAAAATTCGACGTTGTGGCAGATGATTTGCAAGCGTTGCTCGTTAGTAAGTCTATTCATGATGAAATGTCAAAGCATACTGAGCATCTTTCTCTTTGACACCATGTCTGAAATCCCGCGTGATCTGTCAAATACTAATGCATGAAAATCCTAACCTCAAAAAAATCACCCGATAGTATACTTACAGAAAAATATTGTTCACTATATTTTATTGCAAACGCAGAAACTTTGTCTTGAAAATGGTATCTTCTTTTTGAAAATTCGACCGTTCGTATATTTTCACAATCAGCCAAAATAATCTGAATCTTTTTCAGCGTTGACCTGGGCCCATAACCTATTGAATATAAAACGTTTATATCTGTAAAGATATTCCAAGTCCTCTTCGATTGTTCCAGAAAATAATACGCAACGATTAAGGAAAAACAGATACAACTAAGTTTATTCAATGAATATCTGATTAGGAATGAAAATAAATTATGCATTTAATAGAGTAGACAAATGATCAAACTACTATGATTGATTTTAAACAAAACAAAACAAGTGTTGTGTGATACAGTAGTGTAGTAGGTACATAATAGAAAGAATATATACAAAACTCTATATTTTCAACACCAAGGTTACCAACCAATGCACGTTAATTATATTAATATCATTATACAGGCAATTAAATTATAAACACAAATAAAAGGAAGGAATGGATAGTTGCGCTTTTAATAGTAATTGTATTTGTAGTATGCATGCCGTAGCGAAAGTAAGGTTTTTAATTCTATTAAATGCTTCCACGTATAATTTTAAAGCTGCTGGAAAATTGAAACTGAAATTCAATTAAAAATTTTATCCATCAAGTCAGAATTTTTATAAATGCCTTCAAGATGGTATTGATGGTTTGAAGTGAAGAGAAATTTAGTAAAACAAGTTTGGAGAACGTATTATCTCAAGAAATGGTCCAGTTACTTGGCCGCCTCGGTCGTGCGATTTGACGCCGGCCGTTAGACTTTTTTCTGTATGGCTACGTCAAGTTTATGGTCTATGCCAACAAGCCAGCGACGATTGATGAACTTCGTACGAATATCGAACGTCAAATTGCAACAGTATCGGCCGATTTATGCTTGAAAACCGTCAAAAACTGGGTTTAGCGTCTGGACTTCTGCTAGCGTGCCCGTGGTGTCCATGCAAAAGAAATCGAGTTCCATACATAATGGCATTGAACGTATTTTCACAGCAATAAAGAACTTCTTTGATATCCAAAACCGTTTTTGTTTTATTTAAAAAAAAACCTTTGTAGCGCTCTTATTGAAAAATCCGATATTTTATGAGAGGTTGCACATGTAAACTCTAGTCCAATCCCCTACAATCATTCCAATCTCAAATTTTCGCTCCTCATTAAGAAAGAATAAATATCTTCTGATCAAATCAATTTATTTTTTGCAATTACTAACAATAAGTCTGTGAAATCTCTTAATAATTGTAATTGTTTCCTTTTATTTGCTTAATTTATTTAATTTCTATTCCTATCAAGGATATCATTTACACAAATAAATCCCCTATAATTGTGAGTCGTCTCTTCAAAAGGATATTATATCGAATTAATTGCTTGAAGCTAAACAAAATAACCGACGCGTCTTTCACAATATAATTATACCTACCTACGTACATATATATAAAATAAAACTGCCTCCAGCTAGACGCACGAGTTATATTTCTTCCTTAAACAATCCAGAATCCTCCCCTCTCCTCTCGGAAAAAAAGAAATATATTTTACAAAAAGTTTTATTTCCTTCTTTAGAGAGTGAATCTGGAAGCACAACAACAACAACACAACGCAGGAAAACACAATTTTCAAAAGAACTTATTTAAGTCCACATCATAGGAGATAAGAAGGTATAGGTATAGCTTCCAGACATTATAATCTTCTTAATCTGACCAAAGGGATTGCAACTTTGAGATAAAATAAAAATATTAATAAAATCTAAAGGCAGGTATGCTTTTGTAGAAGTTAACAAAGAAAAAGAAAAAAAGTTTAAAGCTCAAAGTGAAGCATAATGATGATGATGAAGGATGAGTAACATAATCACAATTGTTGTCACGTTCCTATATTTGTTTGAATTAAACCTTTAGTATGTTGTTACTGTAAATATATGTAGTTATAGATGTTTATATGTTCGAAATAAATAATTATAGTAAGCATGATTTCCAAAGAACATTTGTTTTCTTAAAAGGACTTTGACAGTTGACAGCATTAATATTGTTTGGAGGTGTATCTCTACTTATAAAAATTTAATTACATAGGGACACTCATTTTGTGGTTTCAAATTGGTGGGGCTAGCATTGTGCAACTGTCAAACTCAGCTGTCATTTGAAGTGTCATAATATAGTTAAAAGTTTTCTATTCACGGTTGTAAATGGCTGCGTTCAATCTCGTGTTGGATAGGGTATCTTGGATAGGTGGATTTTTAGATACCTTGTTGAACGAGTTGGATAGCTGTATTGAGATAGCTGTCAAAAAATAAAAACAACTTTCAGTTGTTCACAAAAAGCAGAGAAACATTTAAGCTTCGAAGTCAAAATTGTTGTAAGATAAAACATTTAATGGATAATTCAACTGATTCGTCGGACGATGATGAATTGATAGGTGCGTAACAATTTAATAAATAAGAGATAACCTTAACCCATTAGCGCCCGTATTTTTTTATGTTAAAATTTTTGTATAATATTTGGTCAGAGTGTTGTAGATAGGTTCTAGAACCTAAAAAAAATTTTTTTAAAAATGTATGCTCATCCATTTTTTTGGAAATGCCCGATGCCATATGGCATTCCACTTATCTGCTATCTATAGATTTTCGCTAAAAACGGAAAATAAATATTGAACAAAAAAATCAAATTATGTTACAATAAATCAAATAAAGTTTATTTTCAAAAGAATTTACATTTTGGAATGAAAAATTAAGAAGCATTCGACACACAAACCAACTTTGCACTTCTTACACATTGTTCTGGTTTGAGACTTGCAGTTTGGAGCAGCACATCTCTTCCTTTTTTTGTCTGGTGTGGAAATAATCCAATGGTCATAACGATCAAATCTAATATCATCCAAGACCCTGGCCGATGAAATAAACCTTCCAGAAGGTCCGGGATTTTTTCGTGACACAGCATACCTTGTCAGATACGTTTCGACGATAGCACGTCTGAAATTCAGTTGCGTTATTTTGTTTGTTTTTTTTGAAAGAATCCAAGAATTTTGAATGACTGCATCGATCATCCAAGAAAAAATCCCGTACCACCATTTCTTGTTTCTGATGTTGATGCGATATACATTTATATTTTGATCCATTCGATCTGTTCCTCCCATTCCTTTGTTGTAGCGGTGTATCATTGAAGGCATTTGAACCGTAACGTTTTTTTTCAATTCCGGAGAGTAACGTTTTACAGGGACTGTTGGATTCACTCCAAATTTTGTAGACCCGGCCGTAACAACACCATTGTCTCTCCAACGAACATACAAAATCTCATCGTTTTGTTCCATTGCACTGGCGATGGTACCTCTTGGCTGCTTTTCAAACTCAGATCTACTAGGAAGGGTAAGTTGTGAAGTTTTCTTATGCAAAACAAGCTGCTGTTTTTGTTTTTGTTTCGAGGAAAGCTTTGGTTTTTTCTTATTTTTAGTGAGCTTAGAATCTACTTTTTTTTCTGCAAGACTTTTCCCGGATGATGATTTGTATATTCTATTTTCTCGAAAAGTTCCAGTAGCAGAGTAATTGTGTGCTCTCAAATAACAAAAAAGGCTTGGCCCGCAAAACAAGTTGTCAAGAAAAATGTTGAAAGAAAGATCGCGGACACTGTTTGGTAATTCTGTGAGCATCTTCGTCAGAGGTGCGGCTGCTTTTCCAAACAAAGATGCATGTATTGGATCAACCTTCTGTAATTTTCCTTGATAGATTTCAAAATTTACCAGGTACCCGTCGGGAGAATTTACACACCAGGCTTTGAATCCGAATCTGATTGGCTTACCTCTGATGAATTGCTTCATTGGATGCCTGCCAAAATACTTGATCATACTTTCGTCATAATCAATATCTTGACTCGGCACGAAATGTTTCATACACTTTTTTTTGACGGTGTTGATTAGTGTACGCAGCTTCCAAACCTTGTCGGAAGAATCAAAATCCGCATCATTGTCAGCACAGTGTATATATTTCAAAATGGATAAAAATCTATTTCGGCGCATAGCGTTGCTGACCATTTCATTATACATGTCAGACTTCTGATCCCAATAATGACGACAGGAAGGCAGAACATTATAGCCACTTAGAATTAAAATTCCAACAAAACATTTGAGTTCTTCGACTGTTATTGGAGCAACATCAGTTACATTTTTTTGACACATGTATTTTTGTGTTTCTTCTCGTAAATGCTCCCATACTTTTTCATCGAAAAACTCCTCAAAAACTTCAGTTGGTGTTTTGTTTTTATAGGCTTCATAATCTGGGAGCGGAAATTCGGTGCTTTCCGAGTTTTCAAAATCACCTTCTACCCACGAGGAAGTTAGTCCCGTTTCCTTTTTCTCCATCCGAGTTTTCAACCATTTTGAACTCTGATCAGAGAGATTTTGCACCGGTGTTGACGTTGATGGCTCATCCTGAAATTCTGTTTGGATAATTTCATCCGTGCCACCGACTATTTGGTTAGCAAAATGTATTTCCGCTGGGGCTAGCAGTTGTTTTCCAGGTAAGTGTCGAATGTCCTGGACCTCATCTTCCTCGTTGCCGGACTCTTCATCGGTGAGAACACAAGGCTCAGGAGGTTCGATATAAATATCAACAGGAGCATTGCTCTCAGGTGCATCCGAAAATAAGATATCCAGTGCATCCTGCAGCGAAAATCCAGGTCTGCAAAGATTTATTGGAATAATACCTATAAATTCTCATACAAAACATGCAAAATAATAGCACATCCATATTGGCCCAGTGATGCCATACGGCATCACTCATAAATGTGGTCTTCCCCACGACACAAAAACCAATATACTCGATGTTTTTATCTTTTGTTAGGTGAAATAATATATTTAGATAATAAAATAATGAAAAAAAAATACCGTAGATGCAAGTTTTGGTTACTTACGCAAGCGATTTTCGCAGAGACTCTAGATCCACACATTGTTCCATTTTTAAAATTAGCTCACACTTCACTGAATCACTTTCGAACTATTAATGTTGAAAATAACACTTCTTACATACTCATCTGATAAGAAAATAACGGAATTATATCAACCGGGTCAAAAGAATTGGAAAAAATAACGGATATATTTCCGTTCCTTTTGTGATGCCATTTGGCATCGCAGGGCTTTAATGGGTTAATCTGTAATCTATGTTAAATTTCCTCTTAGCTCAATTGGAATTCTATACGATTAATAATTTACTTGCGAAATCTCCGGTTTTAAACGATTTACGTTTAACACAAAACTTTCCTAACAGAAACGAGGACTATTATGAAGGCAAATAGCTACTTCATCGTCTATTATGTACAGAACATCCTCAAATACAACTTCAACTAACATTTTGTATCTTTTTGTTTACCAACAAATATCTACAAAAAGCTGAAATCAATTTTCAAGTTCTGTCAGATACATACCCCAGAAATTCTTGGATACCTTTGGATTCCTTTTTTGACATCTCAGCTGTTTTTGATCAGCTGTTATTTTACACGTAAAGCACTAACAAAAAGGTATCCGGATACCCTATCTGTCTGAGATTGAACGCAGCCAATATAAAGCTTATAAATCGAACGGCATATGGTTATTTAAACATAATAATATGCCGTAAGGCTCGTTTGGTTAAAAATATTGTTGGTGCAAGTGAAGCCGATGATCCAAAATTTTTTTTTCTGGCCTTTGCAGCAATTGAACGTGTCGCATGTCTCCTTTTTGGCCGCATATAGAAGATCATAACAAAGGTATGGGGCTACAAACCACACACTATCAACTATAGCTCTTTATTGAGTGAGAAGTTTTCTGGACGCTTGAAAATCCATTATTACTCAAGTAATGGCCGAAACACCGACCGAACTTTATGATAAAGTGGTACAAAAATAACCTCAAATTTGGAATTTTCATACTTTATAAATAATTAAAATGTTAATCAAAAATACATAGCTGTGTAGATTGTGCATTATATTTAGGTTTATTATCGTAATCGAAAAGTGAATATTATTATAGTTTGTATGGAATTTGTTTCGTTTAGAGTCATTGTAAACCCTTAATTCATATTTTTGGAGAAATAAAAGTTGCCAAGATTTTGTGAAATTATGTTATTTAGTATTAATATTACACTGGTCGGAAAGGTTTTCTTCCTGGCAATACAATTGTATCACGTAAGGTTTTTGAGATATTACTTTTTAACATTCGACAAAAATACGTATGTATATAATAAGGCTAACTAAATTTATGAATAACTTTTTTCCTTCCCCTGCTTCAATATTCAGTTGAAATATTAATATTTCATATAATATTCAAGAAAATCTATATAAATTGTTAGATTTCACCTGTTTTACAAAGATCTGAAAGAATCGCTAAACCATTTATGCTTAAACGATTTTCAACAGAAAAAGCCAAAACGGTTTGAAAGCAAGTTTTGTTCTTGTAACGAACCTGTTGTCTTAGGAATTCTATTATATCAAGTTTTTGGTAAATATTAAAAAATATAAAAATAATGTTGGAAACGGCTATATTTTTTAAATTTGAGCAAATAGTGAAAATTAAAGTTTGGATTCGAAATCAGCACTACAAATACAAAAATGTATTTTTCAAAACTATAAAAGTATTTAACTTAAGTTTTTTTTTAAACTTCAGATAGATTCAAATAAAAACTCATAACTAATGAGAATTTTCAGAAACTAAGTAAGATACTAAAATGACTTAAATTTATTGTTAAGAGATACTTCAAGTATTAACTTAGCCTAAAAAACTCCGTTTTTGGTTGTTTTTAAAAATTTTAAAGAGGCATATTTTAAAAATATGATGTGATAGAAAAAATGTTAAGTCAAAATTCAAATTAAGGACATCTTAATCCTTTAAAAAAAATATTGTTTTGTTTTTGGGACAGAAAAAAATGTAGTTTTTTCGATCAGAGATTGGAAAATTCTTCTGGTTAAGGGCAAATATTAAATTATGATAATGACTCCTGTCTGTTTTTTATTTGTCAAAGTCAAAATAATTACTTTGGGAATTTGATATTAAACCTTCTTTTAAGTTCTTATATAAATTACTATTTTAAATTCCCATAGGAAGTTATTGTAATCGGTCCGATTTGTCGAATTGAAAATGTTGACATTTCTTGACGTTTCAAGGTGCCTAGAATCTAAATCAAAGATTTTTAGAGTGATGTCTGTTTGTTCTGCGTACATTGGGGTACCATTATTCGTCGTCAATATATCAAGAACCAGTAGTGATATTTTTTTTACAGATAGTAACATCGAAAGATGCAGAAAGGACTTTTACAAAATTGAGTGGGTATTTTTTTTTACTATACATTTTTTATTATACATTTTGAACGTTGACATTATGTGTGAAACGCTCCATCATTTAAATGACCACTACGTGCTTTTTTGCAAGCATCGATTCTTTTAAGGTAATTTTCGACTACTTTTTGACACATATTGAGCGTTATCTCAGCCGTAAATTGACGAATGTTGGTTTTTATGTGCTCAAGAGTTAAAAGGTTATCTGCATAAACACGGTCTTTGGCGTAGCTCCACAAAAAAAAAGTCCAGCGATGTCAAATCGCATGTTCTTGGTGGCCAGTTGATATCGCCACGACAATAACGCTCCGAATTTACAATGACAGTCGTCGTTCCATCGTGGTTTTCGAAGAAGTTAGGTCCAATCACACCTCCAGACCAAAGAGTACACCAAACAGTGACTTTTTGTGGATGTAATGGCCTCTCTTCAATTACTTGAGGATTCTCAGGACCCCAAATACGAAAATTTTGTTTTTCGAGTGAGAATTGTGTTCGGTGCTGAAGAAAATTTTGTTCGTAAAATTGCCGTCTAAAGCACCGCCTGTTGTTCAAGCACCCATTCGACCTATCTACGACGCACGTTGTGAATGGTCAGCTGGCCTCAGTTGTTGTGTGAGCTGGATGTAGGTGTAGATCCAAATACAAAATACACCATGTGCCGTAAGACAGTCCTAATTCCTGAGAACGACAATTAATCAACACATTCGGGTCCTCGGCAACACTTTCACTTACAGCAGTGATATTTTAGTGGTACGAGCAAAACGCTGATGCACAGGCCTTAAAATATCTGTAACCAGTCCAATCTTTTCAAATTTTTTCACAATTTTGCCAATTGCTTGAGTATAGTTGGACGATTATGAAAACCATAATCTCCTCTTAAAGTACGATATGTGGCTGTAGCAGAATCACCATTTTTGTAGTAGGTTTTAACATTTGTATGCGTTGTTCGATAGCTAAGCGATCCATTTTCGTAAATGCCAGACTTTTAACTGAAAAAAAAAATGGTTTATCAACTTAGTTTGACAGATGTCAACTGCAGCCCTATGATTTTGAAACCGTAAAATGAATAACCCGTTACCTACTTTGTTTTGTCCTTATTCACTTTATGACCCACGTGTTTCGCCTCTTCATTTAAAGCTGTAAATGCTTCTAAGGCATCGCGCTTGGAGCGACCGATGATGTCAATATCGTGAAGAACTATTAAACATAGTGCCTCCCAGGTTAACACCACTCTTGCATACTATCTACTCTACGATTATGTTGAAGGAATCACACTAAACATTACTGATGTCTGGAATAGCTTAAATTTGGTGTTACCCGTGTGGACGTTGCACCGCTTATTTTGTAACTTAAATGTGGCATAGCTGGATCAGCTTTTTCCGGATTTCGTGTTCAGACATCGCTAATAAAGCTCTTTTCGACTTATGCGGCTTTGAAGACGTTGAAAAGATGGAATGTCTCGACTTGAAATTCGTTGGTCTTTTCAAGATATTTGCCTTAATGTTAAAATTTGGGGTCTATCATTGATCTGATTAGCCTGAAGCCACACTGTCGATTATAGTATTGCAGAAAAGTTTACGATTAGATTAGATTAGATTAGAGATATTTAACTAGTCATCGGGCATATTTTCCTCTTTCCATATTTGGTTGATGAGCTGGTGCATGCACCATACCAGAACATCAACCTCAATATTTAAAGAGTTCTGCAGGTAGGCCATCCGAGCCTTTCTTAAACTCTTCAGTATTGGGTGCTTGGACTTTGTCTTCATTGGCTGTTCCCATGGTTTGTTGCTATTTTCTTCTATTCCTATTCAGCAGCTTTCTGGAAATGCTGCTTAAACAAGTCTACAATTCCTTGTGCTTCCGGGACTAGATTTTCTTAAATTTTTGAAGAGCCTACGTGCCGGTTCTAAAACCAGATGCCATTTCCTTGGCAGTTTTGTAAAACCGGCGAGTGTTAGTGGCGGTGCTGGAATCCTCGAGATACCTGAGTTCAGAAACCGTAGATGCTCTTTTCATTCTACCCAGGTTTTTTTTCTCTTTCCTTCTATTCTGACGGTAGTCCTTTCTATATAGCTGCTCTTGTGTTCCGTTGCAGCCTTTGCATTCGTGAATTTTCCGTCTCCTGCTTCAGCACGGTGCATCATCATAAAATGGGATGCGACACACACTGATAACTTCCCATCCCGTCTGTCGATTTGTCTTGCTTAAAAGTTTGTCTATATGTATCAATTTTTACCAAATTTGCGTACTATTTTTTGTAGATTTTATTTTTTTATGAAAAAACGGATTGTTGGATTTTTATAAAAAAGTTACTGAATATCGAAAAAAATATTTTATGTGAAATAAAATAAGTTTGAAGCCAATATTTTAAATTTTTCAAAAGCTATTTGAGTCGAAAGTAAATTTTTACCAAGTTTTAGTATTGTTTTTTTTTCAAAATTTTTTTCAAAATTTTACTGAATGTTGACAACAATATTTTTTGAAAGATAAAAGTAGTTTAAAGCCAATATCTCAAAGTTTTGAAAAGATATTTGAGTCGAAAATCAATTTTTACCGACTTTTATACATTTTTTTTTTAGATTTTTATTTTTGTAAAAAAACTGTCAATTCGATTTTTCTCAAAATTTTTCCTTATGTTGAAAACAATATTTCTTATAAGATAAAATAAATTTGAAGTCTTAATCTCAAGTTCTTGAAAAGATATTTGAGTTGAAATTCAATTTTTACCAACTTTGAGTAATGTTTTTTTTTAGGTTTTTATTTTTTATAAAAAAAAACTGTTAATTCGATTTTTCTCAAAATTTTATCAGTTATCAAAAACATTATTCTTCGTTGCACAAAATTGTTTTGATGATGAAATCATATTTTAGTCGTAAAACTTTCAAGGTGACAAATTTTTTTGTTCAGTTTTTTTTTGATTTATAAAAAAAAACCGTTAATTGGATTTTTTTTTCCAAAGATATAATTGTTTTGTATCACGTTACAATATATAATATAAAATTTAATTCAAGTCTCTAGCGTCATTGATTCATGAGATATTAAGGTTTAACCAAAATGTTCACCTCTTTTATAAACTGCTATGGTAAAAAAACCACCCACGCAATTTTCTTGATAGCCCTTTCTGCATCTTTTTGCCTTATTATCTGTATAACAAAATTTATTTGAAGTCGATATCTCTTCTGATCCTTGAGCTATGGACGACGAAAAAAGCGTCGCGAACGTACGGACGTACGAAAGTACGTACACACGCACGCACAGACATCTTTCTAAAAATCTTTTATTTCGACTCTAGGGACCTTTAAACGTCGAGAAATGTCAAAAAAAAATTCGACAAATCGGACCCATTACAATAACTTCCTATGGGAAGTAAATAAATTAGGTGGCGCAACAGTCCGTTGAGAACTAGAGCCTAGTGACTTATTTTTTCAGGGATGGAGGCGATCTACAGTTTTAAGCCGAATCCGAACGGCTAATTTGAGAAAGCACTTTTCATGACAAGAATTACTCTTGGACAATTTGTCAACTCCTCGCAAGAGGCAGTACCCGTGAATAAACTTTATATGGCACAGGCAGGTTTGAACCCAAGACGTCTGGCATGACAGTCCAACGCACTAATCACCATGACACGGGTGCATCTCATACCAAGGATTATTTGTCCTTAGTGGCTGATAAACTATGGTAGTCTCGGCTCTTTCCTTAATAACAGCGCGGTACTGGTTCCACTGGTTTTTGACATTAACTTAATTTCAACATAAGTCGATTTGTGTTGATTTCGATTGCAACCGCAGATTTTAAAATTCAGAATATAATTACATTTTAGGGCCCCCGCAGACTGCAGACTTTTTATCGGCCGATAGTTTAGTCGGGTTGGGCTGAAAGTGCGCACACCGAGCCAACTAAACTGTTGAAGCGGTCGCACAATGAAAATGAGATTCGGAGTACTCTTTTAAACTTTTTTTATAAAGCGCAGCTCTTCTCGACTTCTTCAATCAACTTTTTGACGGAACTTTCTACAATCAACAATTGTGATTGGGCGACGCCATATTCAAAACACACGGAGCCAAATCACAGAGCGAACTGAACTATCGGCCGACTAAACAATCGTCATGTATGCGCAGGCGTGTATGCGCCAATACTGATTAAACAGTCGGCCGATAGTTGGCCGACAGATTAGTTTGAATGTAATCGGGTAGCCCATTAAACTTTTTTATGGGCCGATACTGAATGGCTGTAGTGTGCGCTTATGCATTCCTCTCCATACTAATTAAGAAGCCGACCAAACTATCGGCCGATAAAAAGTCTGCAGTCTGCGGGGGCCCTTAAACTTTATACGTATTGTATGTAAAAAATAAAATAAATTAGGTGGCGCAACAGTCCATGAAGAACCAGGGCCTAGTGACTTACAACTCTGAACCATTCCTGTGTGCGAGTAATGCTATCAGAGATGGAAGGGACCTACAGTTTATATGCCGAATCCGAACGGCTAATTTGAGAAAGCACTTTTCATGACAAGAATTACTCTTGGAGGAGTGAAAAAAGTTAGATGGCACGGGCAGGGATTGAACCCAAGACCCCTTGCATGACAGTCCAACGCACTAACCATCACGCTACGGGTACTACATTCGTATTGTATGTAATAATTTTAATTTTCGTAAATTAATTGAAGTCCATTTTATTAAATGTTTGCTTTAATTACTAACTACTCTCCAACATAAAAACAACATGTCCCTTTAAATTCCATTTCATTAACTGAAAACTTTAATATTGTACCTTTTTAAAAAACACTTTGTTAACTTTTATGTGAAATTACTCTTTTTATAAATTTGTTTATTTTCGATTAGAAAAAATCTAAAAACAAAATACCCAACTATTTTATTACACACTCCAATCAACAGCAATTATTTAAATTACATTCATTTACTTTTCATTACAAACAACAACAAAAATATCAAATTTCCATTAAAAATTCTTCTTCCTATTTTATTTATATTTTTAACACAATTATTATTATTACTGTATCAAAACTTCCTCTACAATATTATATCGATTAACTACTATACTTCGATACATTTCACTAAACAAATAAAATTCAATTTCAATTATTGCCAATTTAACTCCATCACCGCCATATGTTGAACTTTATATATACTATATATTTTACATAACTTCCAACTCAACATCAGGACCATTTTTTTTTTTTAAATATTTTACAGTAGACATATTATATAAAGTAACGTGGGTGGAAAAGAGGGTGGTGGATTAAGTAATCAACGGTTTGTGGTCAACTTATTGTATATGGAAAGGACATTTGTTCATTGTATCCTGGCATTGGTATCGTGTTGTCCTGTGGCCTCGTCCAAACCCCACAAACGAACCAAAAATGGCAAATTGTTGCAATGCAATGTTTAACCATGTCTATCCAGCCACAGAATCAAAGCCATATACGAGTAACAAACAAAAGGATCGCGTCGTCCTTCGTCCTTGCTTCGTCGTCGTCATTCGTCGATAAAACAATAATAACAATATGTGTGCATGCTTTTGCCCCGCATTTTCATGGCCTACACTTTATTATATAGGTATCATTTTGGTTTACCAGGTTAAATTGTTATAAATAAAATTTGATCTAAAATAGTTGGAGGTATTTTTTTAGTCCTTCGTCCTTTGTCCTTTTCCAACTGAACTAAAATTAATGGAAATAGAATTGGTATGCTCCATTTGGTTAATTGATACGAGTATATAGCCCAGTTTTTTGTGATTGTAAATGGAAGGGTTAAGTTATGTAGGTCGCTCAATTTAAAAAGGCCTATTCTGTCGGAAGGTTTTATGATTCCTCCGAAGTCCTTTTTTAATCGATTCTTTTTGAGTTTTTTTTTCTTATTATTGAATGGTTTGATATCCAAACAAACTAATTGGATATTTATGGTGATTGTAAAAGTCTTCTTAATAAAAACAAATTTATATTCCCTTTTTGATAGTCTTTTTTTCTTCTCTTTTCAGATCATACACGTTCATATAAAATAGAATTTAAACAATCCATCGGAATAAAAATGACGCAAAATCGTTGCATTAGCAGCATTCTGCTGGCAATTTCAATGCTCTTCCTGTCCATTGTCCAAATGACGGCGTTTAGCTCATCGTCGCGCTTAGCTTTTACAATGAAAATGCGAGAAGACTGTCAAGATATGTCCAGAACCTCGCAATGTTATTGCTCGCCGGTGCTGAACGAATTCGAGATCGCCTGTCCTGGTCAAGGAATCGATCCCAAAATAATGATTCGCATTCAGCAGAACCATCACGTTCAAATCGACTGCCATCACATCGATTCTTCCGAATACAGCCTCCTGCCGAAGATGTATATCGGAAGTAATCCGACGGTACAAATGAGACAATGTCCACTGCCGCCGATGCAACCCATCCAGAGTATTATTTCAAGACTGGGTATCACGCAGGTAACGGGGCTGCTGTTCGAAAGTGGCGAACTCGGTGGGACACTGTCTCGTGTTCACTTCAAAGGACTCAACGATCTCCGTCGGTTGAGACTTAGCTCGAACGGTCTCTCAACTCTGCCCGAAGATGTTTTCGCCGATCAAAAGAATCTCACATGGCTGGATCTTCATTCAAATAAGGTCGAACTGCCACCGCTTATTTTTGCTGGATTGGAAAACTTGAACATCCTGGAATTGGGACACAATAATCTGCAAGATCTCCCACCAGGCATATTCCGAAATCAAAAGAAACTCATTCATCTAAATCTCTGGAGTAACAATCTGACGAATCTCAGTAAGGAAGCCTTTGAAGGGGTGTCGTCAATAACCGATCTCGATTTGAGTGCAAATAATATTGTCACCTTCCGTCCGGATGTGTTCAGCTATCTTAAGAATCTCACCAATATCAATCTCAATGGAAATTACTTTCAATCTCTGCCGGAAGGCCTTTTCGCCGAAAACAAGAATCTCTCTATGTTCCGTTTGGGTAATAACCGTGTGCCCCTTAAGAAACTCCCATCGGGATTGCTCTCTAATTTACCAAATCTGCGGGAAGTTCGTATCAGCTGCGATCTGGAAAGCATTCCCCCCAAGACATTCGCCAATTCTACGTCCATTAGAAATATAACAATTACTGGCAACAACCTCACCGAGCTGCCGTACATTCTCTTTGCCGACCAAATCGAGTTGATCGACTTGGATCTATCGAGGAATAAGTTGATTTCCCTGCCCGAGGACATCTTCCAGAACACTAGGAATTTGATTGTTCTTCGCCTTTCTCACAATCAACTCACCAATGTAACTGGGTAAGTTTCAAAACTCGTTCGGTCTTCAAATAATTCACAGCCATTAATTGATTTTGTTTGTATTTTTTTTTTTTTTTGCAGTGAAACGTTTAGCTCCTTGGAGAATCTGGAAATTCTGTACATGGACAACAACAATCTACTGACTGTTAGCTCGAAGGCCTTTTCCCACACCCGAAAACTTTCCTACATCAATATGGAGAACAACCAGATCCATCTTCATGAATCGTTTACTGGATTTCTGGAGGATGGCGATCAATTCGATATCACTTCTCCATTCCAGTTTCTACCTGAGCTGCGAACACTCAATTTGAGGAACAACTCCATCCGTCACATTTTCAACGACTGGAGACTTACCAATCTGAAGCTGGAACACCTGGATCTAAGTTATAATCACATAAACATGATCACCGACAATGATCTTCTATACTTGAGCAGACAGATCTTCGTCAATTTAACGCACAACAACATCTCAAGGATAAACTTCTCCGGAATCGATTTCATAGACCTTGATCCCTTGGAGCAAAAAATTCAAGCTGCCGTAAGTTACAATCCTTTCTATTGTGATTGTGAACCGCTATTCTTTGTGCAATATCTGAATGGGTATTTGGGAAGAGAGCTGAGAGATGCCCTCAAAATATCGGCTAAAAATCTTGAATGTAGTGGTCCAGAGAATTTGAAAGGTCGTTTGGTGCAAGATCTATCACCGATGGAACTTCTCTGTCCGTTGGAATATGAACGGGAACGCTGTCCCGAGGGATGTGAGTGTATGGTTCGACCATTTGATAGGGTTCTCATTTTGAACTGCTCCAATGCTGGATTCACTAAGATTCCCATTCTTCCAACATTAAATACTCCCAATTCTAACGGAACTGTCCTCTATGTGGAAAACAACAAGCTCTCGAGTCTTCCCAATCTTACCGCACCCGGATATGCTGACGTAGTCCATCTCTATGCAGCTCATAACAATATCTCTCAGATCCATGTACAAAATCTCCCCAAGAATCTCAGGACTTTGGATTTGTCTTATAACAAATTCAGCGCCCTAAACTCGAGTGTCCTGGAGTATTTCAACAAAAGCAAAACAATCCAATCCTTATCGCTGAGTCAAAATCCATGGCTGTGTGACTGTGAGTCTAAGGGTCTACTTGAGTTCGTCCAATGGAATTTCAAGAAGATCCCTGATCTCAAGACAATGCTGTGTTCGAATGGCGAGAAGTTTCAGGCATTATCCATCAGTACAATCTGTCCGTTCGAGGAGAATCTTGTGATAGCGATGAGCATGCTCGTTGCGCTAATTGGACTTACTCTGGGAGCTTTGGCGGCATTGTACTATAAATACCAAGTGGAAATCAAGGTCTGGCTGTATGCCCATAACATGTGCTTGTGGTTTGTCACGGAGGAGGAACTCGACAAGGACAAGAAATACGATGCCTTCCTTTCATACTCCCATCAAGACGAGGACCTGGTGGCGGACTATCTGGTGCCGGAACTCGAGAATGGCCCAACCCCATTCAAATTGTGTCTGCATCTTCGGGACTGGGTTGTGGGCGAGTTCATTCCCACACAGATTGTCCGTTCGGTGGACGAATCACGAAGAACAATCGTGGTGCTGTCGCCAAACTTCATCGAATCAGTGTGGGGCCGAATGGAATTCAGAGCTGCACACACAGCTGCCTTGAACGAAGGCCGAGCAAGGGTGATTGTGATACTTTATGGAGACATTGGCAACATTGACGATTTGGACCCTGAATTAAAGGCCTACCTGAAGATGAACACATACGTGAAATGGGGTGATCCATGGTTCTGGGACAAACTTCGATATGCCATGCCCCATCCATCTAACAACATATCTGGACTCGTCAAGACCGCTCTCAAAAGTTCTACAGATGATAAACTAGAACTCATCAAACCCTCGCCTGTAACCCCTCCCCTAACAACTCCACCTGCCGAACAAGCCGGAAAGAACCCTCTCGTAGCGAAACTTAACGGTGCCAATGGGGCAATCCCCAATGGAAACGGTGTTCAACCCTATTATCTCAATGGAAAACTTCCCAACGGTCATAATGGACACATCAACGGAGCCTTCATTATCAACACAAATGCCAAGCAGAGTGATGTATAGGACAGACTAGACTTCGGAACCCATTACCATCTAGAGCAGTTGTGAACAAAAATGTATTTTTAAACAAAAAGAGAGAGACTAAAGAATACCCCCCCAAAAAAAGAAAAACATAATTATGGACACAAACTATCTTTATCCTTGATGTGCATTATTTACAAAACAAAACAACTTAAAAAACTATATAAACAATTTAACAAACAACACAATCGAGTTATCGTCTTTTAAAATGAAAAACTCCTTCTTAAACCCAAACAAACATGACATATGCGGACGAGTTTGAGCTTCAAGAAGTTTGATGAGAACGAAAACATCGCTGCACATTTTCCAAAAGATGACGTCTTGACGTGTCGTCGCGTCTCACGTGCAGCTAGAAGATGATTTTAACACATGAATATGTCGCAAATTAATAAAAAACAAAAATCATTAATTTTAAGAACTGACGCTCAAAATATTATTATTTTTTTATATATAAAATATATTTCCTGAATTTTGATTTAATTTTATTATTTAAGTTTTATTTTCTTTTTGAAATATAAACAAATAAAATTTAAAAAATTAAATATATATTTATACAAGTGAATAGATATTTAAAATAAATAAAAAGAAATCTCAATTTAAGTGTTTGAATATTTAAAATAAAAATATATTTCCTATTTAATAGAATCTTTTGCATTTCATCTAGTATATTATAATTATATATAGTTTTCTATGTGTTTTTAATATTCTCATTTAAAAATTACTTTTTCTTAAAATTAATTATTAAAAAAAGAAAACAAATAAATTGTTAAAAATGAACTGAAACATGTTTTGATATATTTTATTTTTGATAAACTTCAATTTCATTTCAATATAAAATAAAAAATAAAATAAATAAAATTAAGATTTAAACATTAAGACAAAAATCACACATATATACATATAGGTATAGTATAGTAAATATAGGATAGTATCTATAAATAACATAATATTATTATGTAATTTACGAGTAGGTATGTGTAAAACATGATGGATAAAAGATGAAGATGATAAAATGATAAATGGCCTTTTTTATATCGAATATTATAGTGGATACGTTTTCTTGTAAATAAAAATACGAAAGAAATTATAATAAGAAAAATAAACAAAAACAAAAACAACACATAATAATTTAAAGACTTAATGAGATCAATAAATTTAAAGAATATGTAAAAAAGATAATTGTTTTGTTTCATTTTTGAATTTGATGAAATTTTGATATATTTGGTAAGCCGACTTAAAGAAGTAATGTTGAAGTATGACACCCTTAGAAAGTTGTAGGCCACTTGTGACAACGAATGAAACTTGAGTCCTTCTTCTTTTGAACTAAATGAAACCAATTGGAGTTCCTTATGAAACGTGAAAGACTAAAAAGACTGTTTGTAGGTATCGTGGCGTTTGCTGTGTGGCATGTAGCGCCGCGCCGCGCCGTCCTCCTGGAACCACATGTCGTCTAGGTCAATATGGTTCAATTTAGGCCATAAGAAATTAGCTATCATCGTCATGTAGCGCTCGCTGTTCACGGTGACCGCCTTACTAACGCCGGCCGTTTTCCAAAAAAGTACGGACCAATTACGAAGACAAAACCCACACCAAACGGTAACTTTTTGAGGATGTATTATCACCTGTTGAACCTCGCGTGGGTTGTTGTCTTTCCTTATACGTGAATTTTGCTTGTTAACAAAGACATTTATCCAAAACTGCGCCTCCTCACTAAAGATGGTTTTTCGGCCAAAATTAGGGTCCTCTTCCAAACGATACGAAGCCCAGTCAGCGAAAAAAACGGCGTTGTCTATGGTCATGAACTTTGAGCTCCTGGGTCAGTTGGATCTTGTACGGGTGAAGGCCCAAGTCCCGACGCAAAATTCGCCAAGTTGAAGTCTGCGAAAGGTTGAGTTCCTGTGCACATCGAGGAATAGACTTCCTCGGGTTCTGCTGTACACTTTTACGGACCGCGGCGATTTTCTCAGCCGATCTTGCGTTCCTTGAAAGAACGGGTGTTGGCTGATTGTTTTCTGAACTGGTCGTCTCAAATTTGGCCACCAAACGTTGAAGAGTCGACTGCGAAGAGCCACTACGTCTACCGTAAAATGGGCACAATGCGCGCAACGTTTGCGTTAACGAACACTCATTTTGATAATAAAGTTTTATCATTTGAAGGTGCTGTTCAACTTCGTGTAACTTGCCATGATGATTTGGCATAAACAACTGAATAATAAACAAAAGATTTGACAGATGTCACCGAAACAAAATGGCCGCCACCCGCGCAAAAAAAATCCCAATTGTTGGGGGATGGTGTAGTTTGGGTGCTATGGAAATTATTCTAAATAGTTTACAATTAGGGAGTGACAAATGCTTTTATCGGTACACTGTGATGAGGCTCTGAGGCGAAAAGCAGAGCTTGCAGCTATTTGCAGGTGATATCTAAAGGTGTCAGATGGAGTAGCGTGTTCAGCGCCGCATATGAGGTCCTGCGAAGCGATCCGGTTATACATAGGCAAGCTTAACGCTGGATTTTTCTTAGTTTGTCTAATGCTTTCCAGCACACTTTTACCCCTACAGGTGGCATTTTGTGACCTAGATATGATTCTTTTCTTGTATCAATGTTTGCTAAGAGGGTGATATCAATCATAAGGTCTTTAAAAGCAGCAGCTAGGAAGCGGCAGATAGTCTTTCTGGAGCTCGGCTGGTATTATGGGATCTGGTCCTGCAGTTTTTTATATGGTTTGAATCTTTTGAGAGCCCATCTTAGTTTATCCTTTATGATTAGAACTTGTGGGTATGATACTATATTAGAATAAATTTGATTAAAACTTAAAGTTTGGGAGTTACTAGGTATCCAGTAGAAGGTTGAGCCATTTGAAATTTTTTAGAAAGCTGGACATCACTATGCTGGTTAAAAGAATTTTTCTTAGCCTAGGAGCTTGGGATGTTCCTTCTATTGTACAACAAAATGATTGCCAAAAGGATTGTTTTAATTTTCTTAGTTCCTTCTTGTATCGTTTTAGTTATTCCTTATCTTGTAACTTTAGCTCGATTTAAGAATTCCCTACATTATCTTTTGAGCTAGTCAAGCCCTTAGGTCCTCCAATGTGCTTTCCCTTTTCACCTTAAATGTATAAGTGAACTGTCAATTCCGCGTTGTGTCGGGATTTGGGACGCCACGGACGCATGGTACTGCTCACACCATCCGCAACTAATCATCACTAAAAACTTATTAAACTTATAATGTTAGTCTCAGACAGAATATTTAAAAATATACTTTAAAATTTAACTAAATACCTAAGCAGAGCCCCTTCTGTGCTCGCAAATTATTATAAATGTCATAGCTCGTTCCTCAAAAATTGTACAAAATAACCATAACTATCTTTGAGCTTTTAATAAACTTCACATAGTGGGATTTGGGACGACACCAAACCCCACAAAAGGAGGTGCCAATACATCCAAATAAAGTTACTTTTTGGTGTCGTTATACTGTTTGATCGATTATCACCAATTTCTTGTGGCCTGCAATGGATAATACAGACACCGAAGACATAGAATTGACCACCAGGTTCGTATCATTTGACCTCTTTAGACTTTTCTTTTTAAGGCCTAGTACGCTGCTGATGCGAAACGAAAATTCCCATACAAAAATGACATGACGAAATCATAAACGAAAAATTTCGCTGTGCTTTTCGTTTTTCAGTACGCTGCTGAACGACGAAATGTGACATTTTAGTGGATAGCTGTACTAGATTTCTTAGTACAATTCTCCACTCTTTTCGTTCTCAATTTAATTGACCAGCACATTAATTGCTTGCGAAATTTTGACGATTATTTTTTTATTGAAAAAAAAAATTGTTTACTCGTGACTTTCGGTGTTTTGACTTTGATTTACATATATTTGATTTAAAATTTAAAATAAAATGGATTTGTCTAATGTGTTCCAACATTGCATTTCTGAATCGGAAACTCAGGATGTTATTGGTGATGTGCAAGAAGTGATAAAGACAAGCAGTGAAATTCAACTTCCAGACAGAACTCTCCACAAATATTTTTCCGCTGTGGTTTTCGTTTTAATTTCGCTCTGCACTTGGAGACCGCCGAAAAATTTCGTTTCGCATCAGCAGCGTACTAGGCTTAAGACGCAGATCAATGTGAATTTGATTTATGGGCCAAAGTCATGGAAAACTGGACCATTAATCATCTTGCACATGAGCTATGAACTACGAACTGTGAACTGTGGATGTTCGCATATTTTGTTTTTTTCTTTCTCATGAGCTTTATTTCTATTCGCAGACAGCGACGAATTGTCAACCCTTTTCTCCATATTTTCCTCAGCCATGATCCTTTACACAAAAACAAAACAAGAGTGGTATAATTTTGAGGTTAAATTGCGCGCGAACAATTTATTCGTTGCAGTGTGGATGGTATGTGGATGGTATGTGGAACGCGAATAGAGTTTAACAGTTCGTAGCAACCACACTGCAATTCGTTGCTACCTAATTGTTTTTACAAAATGTTCTTGTTTTACAGAACAAAATGCAAATATTATTATCCTAACATTAGTGTCAATTGGTTTCTTATAATTTAAATGTGTTTTTGTTTGAAATTGACTTTTTGAAATGTGTAAAATCACGTTTGTTCGTCCATTCGTTCATTCGTTGTTCGCTTTCAGCTAGATGGCTCGCATTCTAAAGGGCCTTGATACCTCATATATGTATGTACAACTTGTTTTATTCAATTTTAAAATCAACCCGCATGTAATGGGAAACCCTTTTATATATTGTAAATTAATTTAACATGAATTCATAGATTTCAAAGCAGCTTAGATAGATAAATAGATTATGACAAGGTGACGCGGTGTCATTCAGCACAACTCCACGTGCAATACGAATGACACACAATAAGTGCGTTTTTTAAATAATCAGCCCTATCATGAATTCCATCGTAATCGAAAATTTTTTACGAATCCCGAAAAACTGTATCATGAAATCCGTTCGAATTGAAAAATCTCATACAATTTTGTATTACGATCGGATTTCATGATACGGTTTTTCGGGATTCGTAAAAATTTCCGATTACGATGGAATTCATGTTGGGGCTGAATATCAACAGTAATAGATTGATTTTTTTCCCCAATGGAAAACACACATGATTCCAAATGCGCAACTACTCAACGAACACAGCCATCGAGATACAAATGCAATATCAATCGTACCAACATTTGAGAACGAAATCACATAAGATCCATTCGAGACCCGTATAAATGTCAAAAAACTATCCATAGTGAGATTCTACTCTAACTTTTATCGGTGTTATTCATACTATGGATATTGTTTTTGTTTTTCATGTAAAATCCTACTATACTATCGATAGATTTGCCAACAAAACACGGGTAATGTCTTGAATATACAGATGACTTCGACATTGTGAGAAGAACCAAACGAACAGTTACGAGTGCCTTTTTCAGTAACGAGTCTTAAGTGAACAAAAGGCGCTGATGGAGACAAAAAGGAGTATATTATGTCAACGAAGAGGAGCGTTTCCCATCGCACACTTGGTCAGAACGTGCGACCATTAATATACATATGTACATAGGTTTAATTTCAAGGTGGTTGTTTACCTTGAAACTAATAATTTTTAGTTTCTTATTAATTTGAAATTATGACTAATTTTAAATTTCTTATAATGATTTCCTTTATTTAATTATAAAATTACAATTGTGGCAAGTTCTGTGTCCAAGAGAAAAAGAAGAACATTTAAGATGTTGCAATGAAATTTATAGGTTAGTTAAGTTAAGTTGAGTAAAGTGAAGTTGTATATATTTCATTAAAATATGTTTAAAAAAAGTAGTATGCAAATTGTACTAAACATCCTCCCCACCTTGAGGAGATGCGGTTTCCTCAATTTCAATAGGAAGTCTTCTTAGTTTCATTGAAGCACGTTCAATAATGCCAGTTGACGTTTTTATTGTTCCTTTGCGAACGATGTCATCCTTTCCCGGCTGCACCTCTATGATTTTTCCAAGCTTCCATTTGAGCGGTGGTGAGTTTTCTTCGACTATGAGCACGACATCACCGATTTTAAGATTGTTCTGTGACTGTGACTGATTCCACTTTGTTCTCTGTTGCAAGTTTTGGAGGTATTCTGTCGACCAACGTTTCCAAAACATTTGAAAGTACCATTGAAGGAGCTGATAACGGCTCAATGATTTGATGGATTTCACCTCAAGGACGTCTGGCTCTGGCAAGCAAGTAAGTGGACAACCTATAATAAAATGACCTGGGGTTAGTGCATATAAATCAGAAGGGTTATCAGATATTGGAGTTATAGGTCGCGAATTAAGTACGGATTCGATTTGAATTATGATCGTGTTTAGTTCTTGAAAGGTGAGAGATGCATCCTGTAATATACGCTTCATGTGAAACTTCGCTGACTTAACGGCAGCTTCCCACAATCCTCCGAAATGAGGGGATCTTGGAGGAATTGTTTTCCATGTAATATTGTCTGCAGCACAGGTACGAATAACTTCATTTTGAACGTTCGGGGATAGGAGCATTTTATAAACAGATGAAAGCTCATTACGAGCCCCAATAAAATTAGTGGCGTTATCACTATAAATTGTAGAAGGATAACCGCGACGCCCGATAAATCTTTTTAGAGCTGCAAGGAATGCAACAGTTGACAAATCATCAACAACTTCCAGATGAACTGCACGAGTACTGAAGCAGACGAATACAGCAACATATCCCTTAATAGGGGACGTTCCTCGGCGTCGGAAGTGTATGTTAAATGGTCCACATAAATCAACTCCAACAGTCAAGAAAGGACGGCATTGTTGAACTCGGGATCTAGGTAAATCTCCCATAATATGTATTTCTGGCACAGGTTGAGCACGAAAACATCTTATACAACGACGACATACCCTTTTGCAAATTATTTTTCCGTGTATTGGCCAGAATTTCTCGCGAATTATGCTTAGAAGGGTTTGAGGGCCGACATGTAAGCATTTGTTATGATAGTATGTTACTATCGCCTTAGTAAACAAATGATCCTTGGGTATTAATATCGGGAACCTTGCATCATAATCCAGATCAGCGTTACTTATTCTACCACCTACACGTAAAAGGTTATCACCATCAATAAAAGGACGAAGTGATGCTAGATGTGATCTTCCAGGTATAGGTTTTTTGTTTCGTATAAGCTCGAGTTCTGATGAGAACTGTTCTTGTTGAATTGTTCGGAGTATGCACTTCAATGATGTTTGTAACACCTTTGGCGTGATTTCCCCATACATTGGCTGTAAATACTCTCGTTTGACTGCTAAACAGTAATTTTTATATCTAAATAAATATGCAACAACTCTAAGTGTTTTGAGATAATTGTTGTGAAATTTGATTGTTTCCCAAACTGGTTCGACCTTAGATCCAAAAAGAATAATTTTTTGTGTTTTCCGTTCAAGAATTGATTCATCAATTGAATGTTGACAATTTTCTGCTACCACTGGCCATTTATCTGCATCTAGTTTAAGATACTTTGGACCATAGAACCAAAGATCTGACTTGAGTAGTTCAAGAGGGTACGCTCCTCGGGATATGATGTCTGCAGGGTTTATTTTCGATCGTACATGGTGCCATTGATCCACCTTTGTCAGATTTTGAATAGTTGCTACTCGATTGGCAACGAAAGTTTCGAAATTTGAAGATGCTTCTGAAATCCAACTCAACACAATAGTGGAGTCTGTCCAGTAGAAAACCTTAGAAAACTTTACAGATATTTAAGATTTTTTCTGTTAGATGAACCATCAATACAGCTGCACATAATTCCAAGCGAGGGATTGAAACCTTCTTTACAGGAGCAACTCTAGATTTTGAACATAAGAGATTCACTGAAATTTCTCCGTTTTCCTTACTGGATCGAATATATAAACATGTACCATATGCGTATTCAGAGCTGTCAGCGAAAGCATGAAGTTGAATGTTTTCAGCACCATAAAAAGCTCTACGATCAAATTGAAACTTTCCAACATGTTCTAATTCTTCTCTAAACCTTAACCAACGACTGTGGTATTCCATTGGCAAACTTTCATCCCAATCAAAGCCATGTTGCCAAAGTTGTTGCATAAAAACTTTTGCTAAAACTATAATTGGATTTATTAGTCCCAAGGGATCAAAAAGCTTAGCAATTTCAGATAGCACTAGTTATTGTTATGGTTCTCAGGGCAGTCATAAAGCAACTTATCAGATGTTGGATCCCAATAAGTTCCTAAGGTTTTTATTGCGTGTGAATGAGCAATTCTAAAAAGTGATTCCCTATCGACTTCATCTACAGCTTCCAAAATTCTATTCTCATTAGAACACCATTTTCGCAAAATAAATCCTCCTCTTGTTCTAGTTCTATCAACTCTGACTTTAAATTTAAAGCTTCTTCAAGTGTTGCCGCACCAGTTAACAAATCGTCAACATAAAAGTCCATTTTAACAGCTTTAGCAGCATTGGGAAAATTTTGACCTTCATCTAGGGACAGTTGTTGTAATGTTTTTGTTGCAAGGTAAGAAGCGGGGGCGGTTCCATATGTTACCGTATTAAGTTGAAATATTTTAACCTTATCAGACTCATTTTCTCTCCAGAGAATAAGGTGAAAACAACAATCATCTGGATGCAATACAATCTGGCGGTACATCTTTGATATATCAGCAGTAAAGACGAAAACAAAAAATCGAAATCTAATTGCAATGGAGAAGAGATCTTCTTGAATAACTGGACCAGTGAGAAGAGTATCATTGAGAGACACTCCTGTTGTAGTTTTTGCAGAGCCATCAAAAACAACTCTCATTTTGGTGGTTGAGCTAGATGGTTTCACTACACAGTGATGAGGGAGAAAGAAATGAGGTTTAGAGAGATCTATATTTTGTGCAATTTCCATATGGTTCAAAGTAAGGAATTCTTTTAGAACAGCAGTATACTCTTGACGAAAGCTACTATTTTTGCAAAAACGTCTTTCCAAAGATTTAAAACGATTTAAAGCTTGGGAGTAAGATTCACCCAACTTCAAGGAATTTGATTTAAAAGGCAATCGAACCTGGTATCTTCCATTATCAAATCTACAAACATTAGCCTTAAAGTGCTCCTCACACTCTAACTCCGACTCTTTGAATTTTAACTCTGTATTAATCAGGTCACTTCCATTTTCAATTTCCCAAAATCTCTTGAGTTCCTCATATAATGTTATATCTTTTTGATCTGGGGTTGAAAGGTAGGAACCTTGTTTGTATAGTATTTTCTCCTGATTATGCTGATATGGTCCTGAAACTATCCATCCTAGTACAGTTTTTTGAAGAATTGGTAAATTAGGTCCCAATCTTATCTGACCAATGGACATCAAATCAAAAAAGATATCAGCGCCTAGTACTAAATCAATTTTTTGTGAGACATGGAACAATGGGTCAGATAAAATTATATTTTTTGGTGTGTTCCAATTGGATATATTTATATTATGCTCAGGAATATTATTAGTTAATCTTCTTAAAACAATGACTTCAACTGTGGTTTTGAATTCCGATGATCGCGAAGTTAAAGTTATATAACCTTTAAACTGGGAAGAACAGAGGCTCTGCGCTATTCCACTAATAAACTGACTAGCTTTAACCATTTTTAGTCCGAGAAGGCGAGCAAAGTTTTCGGTTATCAGATTTAATTGGGAACCTGAGTCTAATAAGACGCGACATGGAACTAGTCTATTTATGCCGTCATACACATTGATTAAAGCAGTAGCGAGCAGTGTACTTGGATTTGTACTTCGGCCATCAGAAAAAGATGATGACGTGAGAATGTTTTTAGAATCGGCACCGGAGGAGGAGGGATCAAAAACAGCTGTGTTTGTGTTCAATTGATATGTCGATTCATCGATGATAACTGAGTTTGATGACGGAGCGTTGTCGCAGTGCAATAAAGTGTGATGCAATTGCCCACAGATATGACAACCATTGGCACAACAATGGGATGATGCATGCTGGTCTGTTTTTAGACAATTTTCACACAAGTGTAGTTCTTTAGTTTGCTGATAACGATCAGGCACAGATAAATTTAAGAATTTAAAGCATTTATAAATAAAATGACCAGATTTGTGACAGAATGAACATTTGATTTTCGTTTCTGTTGTTGTAATAAAAGATTTTTGTACAGGGCGTTGATTATTTAGATTACCCTTATTGTGAGTATTATTCTTAATTGAACTAGTGTTAGATAAGGAGTGATTTAAGATGTTACCTTCTATTATTTGGCACCTTTTTTTTTATGAAAGCATTGAATTCTACTAGAGTTGGTAAGCGTTCCACAGGGGATTCTTCATTCCAACGATTGGCAGTAAAGTTGTCCAATTTTGATGTCAATAAGTATACTATTAAATCATCCCATTGGTCGACGGGACGTTTCAAATTCCTCAAACAGGTCAGATGGTTATTGTTCTTGTCAATTAAGCTTCGCAACTCCTCAGCTGATGGTTTCAAAACTCGTGGCAAATTAAAGATGCGGTGGAGATGCTCTTGAGCAATGACGCGCTTGTTTTCATAGCGCTCCTTTAGCCTCTGCAGAGCCTCTTCATAATTTTCTTCCACAATTTTTAGTCCGTCAATTGGAGATCTTGCTGCTTCTCCTAACTTGCTGACCAGATGATGAAATTTAGAGAGATTGTTGAGGTGTGGGTTGTTGTGTACAAGAGAGCTTAAGGTCTCAAACCATGACATCCACGTGGTAATGTCGCCTGTAAAAATAGGCAGTTCAATCTTTGGAAGTTTAACTGGATCAAACCTGTTTTGAGTCATAT
The DNA here is from genome assembly GCA_920104205.1 of Eupeodes latifasciatus. Taxonomy (NCBI): domain Eukaryota; kingdom Metazoa; phylum Arthropoda; class Insecta; order Diptera; family Syrphidae; genus Eupeodes; species Eupeodes latifasciatus. The sequence continues at coordinate 370,179,943 of OV049924.1, forward strand.
TAAATGATGTTGATGAGTCCAACGATAGACCTTCCAATTTATTTAACATAACCTGAAGTGATGACGATGTGGAGTAGTATGATTCCTCATTATCCGATCGAGTTGTAGTTTTAATTTCGATGGGATCTCCTTCTTCAATTTTTAATTGAACCTTCTGAAAGTTCTCGAACGATTCCATGAGTGCCTCGTGTCGAAGTTTGATTTCTGGAACTGAAGTTAAATCGGGTTTTTGCTCAACTCTCAACACAAAATCACTGCAGCGTTTTATTTGATCGATGAGAACAGATCGTCGTGTTCGAAGTTGTTCCAATTGCTTCTGCTTCTTTTCGTTCACTGAACCTTTCTGCCCATCATCCTCTTCGTTTTCTTTACCCATGTGGTTGTGGTAAGGTTATAAAAAGATTTTTGTTTGTATAATTTGACGTGTTTCTTGATGAAATCACGTCGGGGTCACCAATGTTTACCGTGAAACTAATAATTTTTAGTTTCTTATTAATTTGAAATTATGACTAATTTTAAATTTCTTATAATGATTTCCTTTATTTAATTATAAAATTACAATTGTGGCAAGTTCTGTGTCCAAGAGAAAAAGAAGAACATTTAAGATGTTGCAATTAAATTTATAGGTTAGTTAAGTTAAGTTGAGTGAAGTGAAGTTGTATATATTTCATTAAAATATGTTTAAAAAAAGTAGTATGCAAATTGTACTAAACAGTGGTCAAAGATTTAATCTACCTGACCACTGCTGTTAAATCTGTAACTGACATCAGTGCTAAAATCAGGATTATCACTGTTTTTTTGGACGAAGTAAGCAATTAAGAAATAAGGTCTAATTCAGACGTTAGACGTTGCGTTGGTTGTATAAAACCATCATCATCCCGTTTTGGCTTTATGGTTCAGAAGCATGGACCATCTTTCAGGCGAATAAAAGCTCTCTTGGTATTTTCGAGAGGAAGGTTCTACGTACGATCTATGCACCGCCTTGTGTCACCTGTAAAAATATCAGCTGGTGGAGACGAAACAACCAAGAACTATACAAAGACTTGCCACTGGTCAAAAACCTTCAAGTTTAACGGTTAAGATAGCTGGGGGAATGATTATTGAAGCTTTAGCTCGTATAGTATAAAACGCCAACCCAGAGTTAACAAGAAGTTTTCAGATAGACGCTTCAGCGTTTAAGGCTCTAGCACTATGGAGAAACAAACCAGCTAAAGTTCTTCGTGTTTTCTATAATATATCAATTTATATGAATGGTTTTTCTTCTACTTACCTACTTACATATGTCCATTAAATAGAAATAAAAATGAAAATCTAAATCTAAATACACAAAACACCAAACAAAAGCTTACAATCTTAAAAAATGTAGGTAATACTTTATATAAATAAATATTTATCTGCAAGAGGTTTATACTCAAGGATAAATGCTTATTTCTTTCGTTTTGACCCATTTAAATTATATCATTGAAATAAAAGAAAGGAAACCAGATCAGTAGAACGAGTCGAAAGCAAAACAAACAGGCCAAATAAATAAACCAAGATGAAAATATATCTACCAAAAAAGAAGTAGGTAGTACTTTTCTTTTCTGCAACTGCAACTTCAACGGCAGCGGCCAATTTAAATGCAAATACTATCCACCACCACCAACCAAAGAAACTAGCATTTATTTTTATATCCTGCAGCACATATCATCCTACCTGTCAATTTAAAGTACAAAAGAAAAACTGACACTGTTTCACTTTCGTTCTGTTCGTTTTCCCCGCTCTGTTCGTTTTTCTTTATTTTCTTTTACTTTTTTCTTTGTTGGATTTTAATCTCTCAACTGAATGTTTCTTCAAGAAAAAGGACTTTAATGATGTCCCTTGTGTAAGCAAAGCAAACTATTCACCATACACTGATGATGGTCTTCTCTCTTAACATCCACTAGATGTCTTTCTATTTCTTTTATTTTTTAACTTGGAAATGGAAAAAATGTGACACTTTAGCAATTTAGCTTTGATATTTTTTCAAACGGAAATAAACTTTATACTGAATGTGTGTTGTGTGTGTCAGTTTGACATAATCGGATCTAGGTTTGAAATCCTTTTATTACGAAATTGTATACCTTAGCTACAACCCTGTCGTCTAACAATCCGTTTTCAATTAACTTCAAAATAAAAACCTCTTTCGGAAGTTATCTCTCACGTGCCATCATTTGCATGAGTACTTATTTGTCTCTACAATAAACATATACAGTTGTGGTCATGCAATTAAACCGCTGAAATTAAAAACATTTTTTTTTGGTTTAAAATTAAAAACATATTAGGAAATAACATTTAAACTACGTCATTCAAGGTGGGGAGAGTACGATAACTCAGGCGACAAAGTTTAATGACGAATTTGTATAGAACAGTTAAAAACAAGCATTTTCTACTATCGGAGGGGGGTCTATCTCCCCCCGTTTAGGCGGTAGGGGCAATTTAAAAAAATATGTACGTTAAATCTAAACAAAATAATTGCAAATATTGGTAATACTTACAACATTTTTGTAAAGCCAACGCTTTTGTCTATTAGCTTGTTTTTAAATCAAGTCAAAACTATGCATAGTTTTTGAAAAAATTTGTTTTAAACTCAAAATTTGTGCAAAAAAAAGTTAAAAAAAAAAGGTTTTAAGTGTAATTTTTCAAAACTTTAACATTATCTACTATTGTTTTTTTTTTAGAATACATTGCTCTTATTTGTTTTTGATCAAAAACTGAAAACTAGATGATTTTATGTCTTCTAGTTCTTGAGAAAATTAAAAATTACCAAAAAATATATTTTAATTAAATTACTTTTTTCTTGCTTGAGTATTTATGTACGTAGGGTTATCTTGATAGTAATAATCGAATATGGATTAAGTTATACCTAGGGTAAATTAATTTTTCTAAAATCCAGCTTATTTAAATACAAAAAAAACTTTGCATGCACCCCACACCTTACACCCTCCCCACCTTGCACCCACTCCACAGGGGGGTTGCAGGGGGGGGCAGCATGCCCCCCCATACACATCCCACTGTTGCATACACCCAAACTCGCACCTACCATTATTACGATACTATCAAAATAAGACCACTCAAGCAAAAAAAAATAATTAAATTAAAATAGTAGTTGTGGTTATTTTCAATTTTCTCAAAAACTAAAAGATAAAAACTCATCTAGTTTTCAGTTTTTGATCAAAAACAAATAAGAGCAATAATTAAACAATAATATAAATAAAAAATAATAATAATCTAAAATAAAAACAATAGTAGATAATCTTGAAGTATTGAAAAATTACACTTCAAACCTTTTTTTAACTTTTTTTTACTCAAATTTTGAGTTTAAAATTAAATTTTTAAAAAACTACGCATAGTTTTGACTTGGTTTAAGAACTGGCTAATAGAATAGAATGTTGGCTTAAAGAAAATGTATAATACTTAATTGTAAGTTTACCGTTATTTTTTAACTATTTTTTCCATTTTAAATAATAATTTTTTTAAATTGCCCCTACCGCCTAAACATGAGAAGATAGACCCCCCCTGCAATATTAAAAAATGATTGTTTTTAAGTGTTCTTAAAAAATCCGTTATAATATCTTGTCGCCTGAGTTATCGTAATGTTGCCATCAAGTTATTTAATGTTTGCTACTCAACAGGGCATATCAATTTTTACACTTCAGAACTCTATAAAGTAGTTAGCTTCTAGGAAGTGTCAATCTACGATCAGAGCCTCATCGTAAATGCATATATTAGTATTGTTAGTAAGGAAAATAATTTGGATTGCGATATATGTATTTTATTGGGTTAACTCTGTTATTCAAAGATTTCCTTAAGAAAATGCGTTCAATCGCGTGTATCTGGAGAATGCGGCCACCTACACGTCTGTCGAAACCATATTTGAGATAACCAAACCATCATTTGAAGTCGATTCCCTTCCTATTTAAGTTTTCGTAAAAGTTGTACTTTTGATGCATTTCTTTTCAGAAAAGCGACCACTACATGCCGGCAGACTAACGTTTCTGTTATCACCTTTACTAAAACTACCTACAACTTTAATATCAATTGGTGTACTTTCACTCCAAAAATTAGACCTCAGTTTTGGTTCTAGGAATATAATGAACTTATAAAACGCTGACGTTGAAAATCCACATCAGAAGGATAGGGTTCAGGGTTGTAAATATTGAAACGAATATAAAAAGCTAAGGATACTGACATCAGTGAAACAGTTTTATGGACAAGAAGTTGCAGACAGGAGATCATTTATTAATATATGAGGAAGAGTGGGGACAAAACAGAGCCCTGTGGAACACCATAATTAATTTCATGAGTTTCAGACTTCAAATCGTCTAATTCTTTTTGTTTCTTTGTACCTAATAAGCGCACATTCAAAGTCATGTTGATGCCCTTATTATGTCAAGACACAGTGTTAATATAAGCAAAGAGAGAGGGTTTGAAAGGAAGTATTGGTGTACATTGGTTTTGAATTCCTGAACATTGCAGAGTGTGGCAAAGTATTCTTAATTCGCGTAGTACGGCTAAAGAACGAATCACTGCGTACTTGAAAGTACAACTAAATTGGGCTCTGAGGGAATATTGATGAGCATTCCTGGAGGAGGCGCAAGCATTACGGTTGAATTGCTTCAGAGTAGGAATGCACCTGGCTATTTCTCTAGAGCGTAATCCGTTCAAATGACAGTAAAAAAAGGGTGAGAAAAAAACTTTACCATGGTGTTCAAGCGACGTAAATGATTCGACGATAGTATCAATTTGAATGTTCTTCGTGTATAGTGTCCAGAAACCTTAGGTCAGTTGCATTGTCTCGGAAAATTCAAACATCTAGCGGCATTTTTTGCTGACATCGCGTAAGTGATCCTTCCATAAGAGGTGGTTGGACATACAGTTACTGAGAATTTTGAAGTTTTCATACTCAGTAGCAAATGCTACTCATGAATAGTGGCTCGACTTTTGATTCCTCATTTAAAAATGCTATCTAGGTTAGAATTTAATGAGCTTTTCATACATTGCCCTTGAAGATTCAAGTTGGAATATATAAAAGGAAAAAGTTGGAATATAAAAACGAAAATGAAAAGCTAACTTATAAGCTGAAGACATGGTATCATTAATAAAGACAAGAAAGAGTGTCGGACACAAAACAGAGTCCTGAAGAACACCAGAATTGATTTTGTGTTTCACAGACTCAGAATCCAATAAATACTACGTACTACTATTTTCTAATTCAACGAAGGAGGGATTCGTCAAAACCGAAGGCACCTATTTTCGATAAGAAAGCCTTATGCTTAACACTATGAAATGGTTTTGAAATATCAAGTACAGTAATCTTACTTTCGCCAAAACGATCTAAACATTTGTTCCACTTTTCGGTGGACCTATTGCTACGAAAGCTGTACTGCTGGTCATTGAGAAGCCTTCGGTCTTCGAGATATTTCTTTAGCTCATAGTTAATCAGCGTTTCCATGACCTTGGAAAGAATGATTTGCAGGGGATAAGCTGGAAAAATGCCGTTTTCAATAAAATTGAAACGAGACCTGAAGAGTTAGATGAAGAACATCTCTTCAGAACAATATCGCGGACGCCATCCGGACTAGTGGATTTATGTAAATTGAGATCTTTTAGTACTCTGGCTATTGCACTGCGAAAAAAAATCATTTAAGCTCTAAAGTACAGGCGGAGTCATAAAACTATCTGGCAGCGTTGAATTTTTGGCAAACTGTCTAGCGAAGAGATTAGATTTCTGCTTAGAGCTAACAAATAGAGTGTTATTGAGCGTAGAAACCGAGGAAAAGGAAGAATTCCTCAAGTTTTTTAAACAAATGTTTACTACCTTTGGGACATCGCAGTATTTTTTGTCTTCATTTTTAGCCATTCATACATTTGGTTACAAAATTTTCCGGTTTTCCTCAGTTGGGTTATGTATTTATTTTTTTACCCTATTTAAAGTGTCCTTACGGGACACTGTCTTGTAGGCAGACACGCAATACGACTTGGTGTAGCTTCAAATGACTTCTGCAGGAGCTACATGGACGAGGAAGAAGAAGAAACAATCTCTCACCTCCTCTGCCCCTGCCCTGCTCTTTCACTAAGACGCAAACTTCATCTGGGAGAATACTCTTTTGATGATCCCAGTGAACTAGCTAAAAAGGATATCAAATATCTCCTTCGCTTTATAAAAAGCTCAAAATGGTTCGACTAGTGGGAAGTAATTCTCTAGATTCATGTGGTATCACAATGGGCCTTTTCTTCTGGCCTAAGTGTGTGGTTTTTGTATCCGCAGCCATATTAACCTAACCTAACCTAACCCTATTTGGAATAAAAGTTCTTGTTTCCTAGAGAATCAAACTTGTGATCATATCTACACTGTATGAGTCAACGTCACTATCGAGGAAATCCTTAAATGATTGAGTACGTCCCAGTTGATTTTCTCGTATTGCGAAACGGTTTTCTTAGGAGCTCTTTCTTTAACTGGATGATTTTGGCACAAGAAATCAACAGATACATATTACACATTGGTCAGGTGTGCCTAAAGGAAATAGAACACTCATAGTTTACTTATCAGGTCAGAAGTAAGAAACAAGTCAAGAGTGTTTTCTACTCGACCATTAACGTTCGATATTCGCGTAGGCTCGAAAATTCCTGAAGAAATCATGGAGACCGTTTCAGTTGGCTCCTTCATATTGACAAACGGTTCCACTGGGAGTTTTTTTTTTTTGAAGTGCTGAGCATTTTTTTTTTTTTTTTTTTTGTATTTACGATTATACTATTTAATTAAAGAAGTCTGAACGTATGTTCAAAAACATGGGCTTTTGTGTAGAAACAAGTTCATAATATTCTTTTTTGACTTCTCTGGCTAAAATCTAGCAAATCACCCTCTTAAGGTTTGTTCCCATAATTCTACATTGCAATCCAACAGCATTTTCTTTACTTTGTCCTCTTTCTAAACCTAGTGATTTTTCGATCCTCATCAAAAGTTGTATTGTTTTATAATACTAGGAGCATTCTTAACTTTAACTTGAGAAAAATCTAAGATCGAACAACGTTTTGGAGGTTTTGAGTTTTTCTGTAACATGCAGTTGAAATTTTATTTTTGTATAAGTTAACACAGAAGCACGTTTTGTGGCATAACTATATGACCACAACTGTAATTTGATTATGACATAAAATAAAAGTCTAATTAAAAGAAGACTTAATTTAAATTTTTAATATTTATGGCATACAAATATTGCGCATTAATAATGCACACAGAGCACTGCATACATTCCAGGGTTAATTTCCTTTTGGTTTTCATATTATGTGGTAGATAATTTTCAAGCTCTCACATTAAATACCAGCCAAGCCATGTACTTGTTTAACGGCGGCGGCGACGGTAAAGGAAATATTATATGTTAGTAAAATTCAACCAGAATATTCACATTTCAATTGACTCACAAATGCCTCACAAAATATAAAAAAAAAAAAACATAATAATATTTAAAATGATAGTCAGGCGGTCAAGCCACAAACACTGACCACTCAAAAAGAGGCTTTATTTCATTTACAACAAGACTGGCTTTTATGTTATAGAGTCATATAAAATAAAAAGGGTTTCATGACGACACTAAAGGCCAATCGGACGAACAGGAAATTGAATTATTTATTCAATTTGGTGCATATTCAAATTTACATCCATGTAGCTATAAACAGGCAGCTTTATATCTAAAAATCGATTGGACAATGCACTTCGAAAAATGATACTCAAATTTGTTTGTATTTTAAAGACGTGCAACGAATTTTGCTTGATGGTATTATTAAAAAAAAGGACTGGGTTTTAAAATTATGAAATCTTTTCCGAATGCAATTTTAAAAGGAATCGCATTCATTGAATTGAATTTAAAACGATTGCATTCATTTATTCTTTTCATGTTTAAACAATCAGTTGATTGTAATCTTTTGATAATTCATTCATGAATACATTCTCTTAGTGCAAGGCAATTATTTTCAACCGGGGGGATATGAACAGTATTTTGGGTGGTCCGTAATAGCTCGATATATGGTCCAGCAAAAGTCTACAAACATTGAAGTGTTCCAATGACGTCACGAACAATGAAAAATCAAATGTTTTAGCAGAAACATTTTCTGAAACCCATATGGCCAATAACAATATGACCAATAACATTATTGAATCAATTGTCAGCAATTCAATTGAGTCAATTAACTCATCACCTATAAATGACCTCCAAAATGAGATTTCTCTGGAAGATATCAAAGGTATACTTCGAAATCTTAAAGCAAGGAAATCAGCTGGTTTTGATGGCATTAAAAATATATATTTGAAAAACTTACCAACATTAGGTTTAAAATACTTGCATGTGTTATTTAATAAATGTCTTAAAATTGGCTATTTTCCAAACAATTGGAAAACTGCCAAGATAATACCGATTTTAAAACCAGGTAAAAATGCTAATCTACCTAATAGTTACAGACCCATTAGTTTGTTGAGTTCAATTAGTAAATGTTTTGAACAAGTTATTAAAGCTAGAATAAATTCACACTTAACGAATAATAACATTTTACCAAACGAGCAGTTCGGCTACAGATTGCATCACAGTACAATCCATCAAGTACATAGGATTACTAAACACATAAAAAGTAACTTAAGGTCTGGTAAAAGTACAGGTATGGTACTTCTTGATGTCGAAAAAGCATTCGACACGGTCTGGCATAATGCGCTTTTACACAAGTTGTTGATACTCAACTTCCCAGTGTTTTTAATAAAAATAATTCAATCATTTTTACTTCAGAAGAAATTTAAGGTTTCAGTCAATAACTGGTTTTCTGAAAAATATAATATAACGCCCGGTGTACCACAAGGATCAGTTTTAGGCCCAATTCTATACTCAATATTTACTTCCGATTTTCCATTACTTCCTTTTTGTAAAACAGCAATTTTCGCTGATGATACTTGCATTTTCTCTTCGGATTCAGTTGGTTTCATAATCGAAACTAATCTGCAATCTAGTCTAAATGTTATACAAAACTACTTCAATGACTGGAAAATAAGAATCAATGCTTCAAAAACGCAGGCAATCTTTTTCACTCGAAAAAGAAAAGCCTGCTTTTTACCAAGTAATAATCTTATTATGGATGGCACAAGTATAGATTGGAAATCTGATGCAAAATATCTCGGAGTGCATTTAGATAAAACATTAACATTTGGCTTACATATACAAAAAACGATTCAGAAAATAAATCATACAGTTAAAATTCTTTATCCTTTCATTAACCGCAAATCAATGCTTAGCACCGATAATAAGCTTCTAATATACAAAGTTGTTTTCCAAGCTATCATGTACTATGGTTCACCAGTATGGGGTAATTGTGCAATCTCTAATATACGACGGCTGCAGATAGCTCAAAATAAGATTCTGAAAATGATTCTGAAACTTCCATGGTAATTTTCAACTAATGAACTTCATTCCATTTTAGCTTGGATATGGTATCAGGAAGAATTGCCAAACTTAATGAGCGATACCTTGCATCATGTATTATGTCTGATAATACCTTGATTTCAAACCTAGCTTGACTGACGTTTTACTATATTTATTTATTATTATTTATTTAATTAATTGTCTATTTGTTTATTTATTTAAATATATACTTATTTGTTTGTCTATTTATTTATTTATTTATTAATTTATTTATTTAGTTATTTATTTATTTATTTATTTATTTATTTATTGATGTATTTATTTAAAATTATTGTATTTTATTTACTCTTTTCTGTTCTATTGTTATTCTGTTGTTATTGTTATTATTTATTTAATTACTTAATTATTTTCTTTATTTATTTATTTTCTTATTTATTTAATTTATTTATTTATCCATTTATTTATTTATTTATTTATTGATCTATTTATTTTAATTAATTTATTCTTTTCTGTTCTATGTCTATATTCTATATATTTTTACCTACTTGTTGTAAGACTTAAAGCTTGGTTTGAATCTTTTGTTTTTTTTTTCACCGCCCACCTTTCTTTCATTCTATTTTCTTATTGTTTTATATGAAGGTTTTTATGTAGCTTTTCCTTCAATATTATTTCTCTTTGTATTCTTGGTTGATTGATGTAATGATTATAATATTGACAGTAGTAAGGTAGCCTTATACCATGTCTCTGTAAATTGTGCAATTTAGTTTAAGAAAAAATATTATAACATTGATGCTACGATAAAGATAAAGATAAAGATAAAGATAAAGAATACTGCTTTTTCATATTGGCAATGTCCTGATGGAAGTGATCGCCATGCTCATCGCTAAAAGGCCGCCATTATTTGGAAAGAACTCCAAGTGGGGAATGTCAAAAACAGATTTCCAAAGACATATTGCAACCAAATTGTTGGTATGATGACAGCATATTTTCAATAAATTCGGCATAGTTGTTCCTACTCTTATTTCCCAGGAAATTTTATGCGATGAGGCAAAACTCAGGGCCGATTCCAGAAAGCGCGGCGGATCGCTTTTAATGGCGGACTTGTGTTTTTATATTCTCAAGAGCGATTCGCTTTCCATTTGGAAAGCAAAAGTTCTTTCCAACAAATGTCATTCTTCTAGTGGGTTTTGAAAGCGACAGGCGTGATAGTGGCGGATTGCAACAAAATGTAAACAAAAATAAATTTTATTTGTGTTTTTTTTTTAAATATATTAAATTAAAGATATCAATATAAGTATTTATTTATTTAGAAAATAATAATAAAAACAAAACATTTAGTACTATTTACAAAGAATCTTTTATACTATCTCGTATTTGCTTTGCAATGTTTTTGAAGTTGCCAGCATTTTGAGGAGCTGCAATTACGACATCATCATCACTATCTTCAGGAGCTAAAAGCTGATGGTCAAAATCTACTTTGCACTTAATACATACATTGTGTAACATTGCACACACATCTGCCTTTTCCGGCCGGTAATGAAGTTCCTTTGAGTGCAGCAGGCATCTAAACCTTCCTTTCAGAACTCCAAAACATCTTTCTATTATGCCTCTACATTTTGAAAGAACCGTGTTGAATTTAGCTTCACGACTTAGCAAGCTTGAGTATTGAAGGCAAAGAGGTAGTGTTTTCTCGTTTGAAATCATCTTTGATTTCTTCAAAAACGTACACAAATGCTTCTCGCGATAGTCGAAACAATTTTGTCCTTATTGAACAAAAATCATTAAAAAAAATTCAATTTGGAAAAAGATAATTAAATACACACTCTTTGGGGGAACATCAAGAGGCGAAGACCCACTTCTAAATAGTTTTCTTTAAATATTTGAATAATTAGCTTCTTTTCTTGCTTCTTCTCTTTCTGCATTTAAAAAAACACTTATGGAGTCCATTGAAAACTAGTTTTGTTTACTTGAAACCAACAATAATATTAAAATATAACTACAAACATTAAGATACTTTTTTCAGAGAAAAACAATTAGTTTTAGTGGGAGGAAATGTCATATTTTTGGAAACAGCTGACAAATAAATGGAAAATTGGAAAATATCATGGAAATGGATTGGAAATATTTGACATTTAAGCTGGAAAAATGGAAGGATCGCTTTCTTCCATGTTCGCTTTTGAAATTAACTCAAAGCGAAGACGGTCGAAATTGAATTTTCGCTTTCAATGCGATCCGCCGCGCTTTTGGAATCGGCCCTGCTCATCCCATTTTTCCTTACCATCTAGAACCGAGTCAAATTTTAAAATTTGATATCTTTAAATAAATCTCTTATCTGAGGACCGACGAATATACCATCTTTGACTTTAGCCTCACTTAGACTTCGAACATTTTGGCGAAGGTATTGAAAAGCAGCTCTATTTATTATTTATTGGGTCAACTAGAGGGTCATATTTGACATTCTTTTGCCAAGGTTGAAGTGACTGACTATGAGTCCACAACTTCTTTTCTATAATGCTATTTTCTCTTACAACTCTTCCATTCACAGATGAAGCAACAAAATTTCGTGTAGCCTAATTGCAGTCCAAGCAGCACAGCACGGCTTTCGAATCCCTGTAGATTTGCCATCGGTGTTCAAACCAAACTGCCTTAGCTCTTTCACAATAATATTCGGGTTTATCAAACCACAAATATTGCAATTTTGTTTGTTAACGTAGCCGTCGAGATGAAATTGCACCTCATCAGAAAAGACTCTCCTGAGGTAAGCGCGTGATGTGTTGAGATATTCGGTAAATTGAGTTTCACAATCCTCGACGATGTAAGCCATCACATCAGTGTTGTCAACTTGTACTACAAACTTATTGCGCGAACTTATGTTTTTGTACGATAGGTGCTTCATTTCGGCCAAAAAATCTTTTCAAGACGCACTTTTGAAATAAGTTTTTAAAATTTCCCTACGTTGTTCAAGCCCAAAACCAAAATTCCAATCCACAGAAGTATGATACTAACTTTCTACCAAGATTTTGACGGGAAAACAGCTGTCAGTGTCAAAATAATTGTTGGTTTAAAAAGAAGATACCAGATGGCGCACCCTGCACCCACAATTAATTCTTAAACCCATTCTCATTAAATGCATATTTATACTTTTCTTCGATGCAAAATTAAAACTTATTTACTTCTTATTTAATGATGATATAGAAAAAGGGACAATCCGAATTACTTTTTCCTTTATTTTTACTTTCTTGAAGAAAATTGGTAAAGGGAAAACTATAAAAGTACCAAATGACAACCCTCATCGACCAAACAAGAAAAACTTTTAAGGATTTTCTTATTTTAAGTATATCTATTGTTAAACTTTTTAAAAGGAAGGAAAAGAAAAAACCCAAAACTAATTACGGTCTAATTATATGAGTAAGATAAGAGTAATGAGATGAGAAAAAGTGTTAAAAAAGAGGATCAAACAAACATTGGATGAGAAAATTAGAAAGTAAAATGTTAACGTCGCGTCGCGTCGCCCGTCGGTGTTTCTATTTGAATTTATATTTTTTTATTTAATGGTAAGGATGTTTTGACCCTTTAGGCTGCAGGTACCTACTATTTTAAATTCTACTTCAATTTGTATCTTTTAAAAGAATAGAAATAATAAAAATAAAAACAAAAGGATCAGCCCCTATCTATTTCATAAAAAGTCGATAAGTTTATTACGATTTCCTGAATGAGAACTTTTTATCCGGAATAGGGTTTAAAGCATTAGACCAAAGGGAAACGTTCTGTAAACATGTTCTAAGGGTTGAAAAACTATTACAGCCAACCCAACTGAGGGAAACCGGAAAAGTTCAAACGAGCTAGGAAGGCCATAAACCCCCATATTCGATGACCAAATATTTGCAAAGCAAAGCAAAACGTTGTTGGTCATTCTTAAAAAAAAAAAAAAAAACATGAAGACTTCTTCCTATGCTCGTTGTCAATGACACTCTATTTGTTAAACCCCTGCGTAAGCTTTTTCATCTGTCCCACTCCTCAGGTTTCGTTCCTAGTAGATGGAAAACAGTATTTGTCAAGCCCTTTCTCAAAAAAGGCGAATCCTTCTAACCCTCTAATAATCGACCGATTGCACTTACGTCACTCTTTCCAAGGTCATAGAAACGCTGATTAATTATCAGCTCAAGAAATATCTCGAAGATCGAAAACTTTTTAATCACCGGCAGTACGGCTTTCGCAGTAATGGGTCCACTGGCGATCTCATGGATCATCTCACCGAACAGTTGAGTAAATCTTTACATCGTTTTGAAGAAAGTAAGATTATTGCGCTCGGTATTTCAAAAGTATTTAATAGGATTTTGCTTCAAGCTCTCTTATCGAACATGAGTGCATTTGGATTTCATGAATCCATCCTTTATTGGATTAGTAATTATCTTCTGGATTATTCAATACAAGTAGTATTGGATGGGTCAAAATCTGAAAACCATACACAAAATGCTAGTGTGCCACAGGGCTTTGTTCTGTCTCCAACACTTTTTCTAATTTTTATTAATACAGCTTCTGATTCAATACATTGTTTCGCTGACGATAGTATTCTTAGCTTTTTATATTCGTTTTTAGACTCGCATCCCTCTTCTTCGGAGTTGTAACTGGAACTGGAACTACATATTTGCTAAACTCATTAAATTCCTCCTAAACAACATTATACTATGGGCAATAAAAAACCGAGCGGAATTTAAAGCTTCGAACACCAAATGCCATCTTGTATCGTTAAATCGAGTTATGTACCTCTTGCTATTATTCATGGATGGCACTTGCATCAATAAGACTCTATATCTCGATTTTCTTGGTTTGTGTATTAACAACCACCTTTTGGGGACCAACCACATACGCGGTGTGGCTTAAAAATTCCGCAAGATGTTTGGGTTTTCTTAGTCGATGTAAGAAGTCTTTTTTAACCCTCTGATCTGGCTGTTATACATGTACAAGGCTTATATAAGTCCTAGGCTTGAGTGTAACTCCCATCTCTGGGTTGGTGCCCCTGCAATTTACTTAAGCCTCTTGTACAGTATTATTCAAATTGATTGGTGAAAATACCATTGTCGAATCAATTGCGTCTCTTGAACACCGTTGTAAGGTTTTTGTCTCACCCTTTTTTACCGTTATTTTACGGATTATACTAAAAAAAAATAGTCAGTGGTCAACAATTCAACCGAAATACTCGCACTTGTAGGAATACTCATCAGTATATCCTCAAGCTCAGCTTCGGTCGTACTCTCAAGTACAGGGGCCTGATTATGAGGTTCGCGGCGGATCGTTTTCAATTCGACCTTTCAAATTCGACTCGCTTCGTATTTCCTTATTAACGAACTCGCGGCGAAGCGAAAGTAGTTCTTCCTATATTCCAGTGATTTGACACTTTGGTTTGACTTTTTCTCTATATATTCCAGTGATTTGACACTTTTGGTTTGACAGCTTTCCACAAATTTTGTTTTGTTTTGATTGAATTTGTGAAATTTGCGGTGATTTATTTAATAAACAATATTAAAATTAAAAAATGGAATCAATTATGGTGGGTATTTATTCTGAAAGGGAGGAATTTGAGGAATCGCAGGAATCCTCAAGATTACGGGTGTCCAGGAGTCTACTAAGAAGCAAATCTTCTCCTCTGGATCTCCCTTCAACTGAGTAAGTATTGTTTCCTTTTAGTTTAAATCAAATTAATCAATTAATCTACACACTTTGTCTTAATAGATTTATTAAACTATTTCGACTTTCGAAAGAAGCTTTTGTCTTCATTTTGCAAGAGATCAGTGAGGAATTCAAGGATCAGAACAGCAACGGCATTCCTTCAATTTTAAAGCTTGCCGCATCTATGAGATTTCTTGCTGAGGGATCGTACCAAAAAGGAGTTGGACAAGACGTACTTCTTGGAATGGCACAACCAACAGTCTCAAACGTTTTGTCTGAAACTCTTAAAATTCTTGAGAGAAAGTTGTGCCCAAAAATGATAAATTTTAAAATGAATGAACAGGAACATCGTTCCTTGAATGAATTTTAAAATTTTATTGTGGATAAATTATAAGAAAATTAAAATAAAGCTAACTCACATTTTTAAATTGAAATAAAGAAATAATCCACGAAATCGAACACTGAATAATAATAAACACTCTTTCGCCTGTGAATCCGCCAAAAAAAAGCTATCGGATTCAACTCGCCAACAAACATTATGACATTTCAAACTCGCCTTCGAATTCGTTAATTGGTCGAATTCAAAACGAAGAAGGCGAAAGCGAAAGTAATAATTGAAAAATGGCAAACTCGCTAGCAAAACGATTCGCCGCGAACCTCATAATCAGGCCCAAGAGATTCGTTCTTTAGTCGTACTACGCGAATGTAGGATGCCTTATCACATTGTCTTTCCCAGTCATTGTAATATTCATGAATTCCAAACGAACGTGCACCGACATGGATTTAGATGAACATGCCACACAGCATATTCCAAAATAGATCTTTTGAGTACCAATTTACCAGATTTTACAATCTTGGAATTTTTCTTGTTAAGAGCTGAAAAAGAACCAATACTATACCAAAAATATGGAAACAATTCAAGCACTTAAGCCCAATATAATGCAAGCTACAGCCCGAAACCATTAACAATGACATGCAAAATTCGCTGAGGCACCTACTTGATCGACATTGTGTTTAATAAACTAATGGGAATGTTTGGATTATTATTATTTAGGTATATTACATGGAAAAACTTTTTAAAATTCATAACTTTTCCAAAGTCCAAAAATTAATTAATAACTTCCTCAAAATTATCTGTATTTCTAGTTTTCCCAAAATAAGACAAAACAGGGTTGATATGTGTAAGAGTGCTCCATGGCGTATGTGTAACATTTTCATATGCCAACAGTACAGTGATCAGATTTTGACGATTTTATAAACTAAAGGGCGTGTTCATTGAGTTTTGTTTTCGATGGGTTGGTAAACCTCACTTTTTGACTTGACAGTTAACCCATCATTGTGGCAACAGTCACCCTACAGTAGTTGTTGCAAGGGCTGCTCTAAAACAGATTGCTTATTTTCGTCTTCTATGGATTTTCTGAGCTGGATTGAAAATTAAATTAAAGTTATTCTTAATGGTAAACACAAAGTTGGTAATTTTTGGTTGTGAATTGTTTTTTTAATCTCTAATATTAGTCTTCCTGCTTCCTGTTTCTTTCCCAGGTAAAAAGATTAAATATTTATATTTTCTGAAATATTTAAAAAAAAAGTACTTCCTGGTTTCGATATGAATAAATTATTAAAGTAAAATACACGACATCTTTTTCCATTTTTTCACTTAATTTATTAAAAATCACAATTAAAGCTCAAAAATACCGAAATGGCAAAATACTATTTTTCATTGAATGCGAATGACTGTTTTGTTGTTTTTCAAAGACTTTCTTATATACTTAAAGGTTTTATCTTTTTCGGTTTGTTTTTTTTTTTTTTGTGGTTCATTCATCAGCAATGAAATTTTTCTCTCGTTATTTTCCCAATTTTTATATTCTGGATACTTTTTATATGTAGATTTTTATTAATATAGGAATTTATTTTAATTTTGTTGTTTGTATTTTTTGTTTTGTTTAAATAATTTAACCACCTTTTCTTTGGTTTCAATTCCTCAGTACATCATCATTAAGTTAGTTGCAATTTAACTACATTATGTATGTATGTATAACAAAGATCTTCATATTATATAACTTAAGCTAAGAAAATAATAGTTAAGTCACTTGCACTAGAGTAACATATCATCGTCACTATCAGTAAATTGACCATTTTGATTTAATAATAAATTAGCTTCTTCATTTGATTCAACCTGAAAATACAAAAAAAGAATAAATTTAACATTAGAGTTGTGGTTAAGTTTAAGATGAAGATTTATCAGGTTACTTACTCTTGAATATCTCACAGCTGATGAACTTTTTCGGAATAATCTTATAAGTTTTTCTCTTCGCTGTGGTGTTCTCAATAGAATTCCAATACCAAAAACTATACTTAAAACACTGATGACAATGACAAGTTTAGCTGAAAAAAAAAATAACATAGATAATAAGATTTAAACAAACTAAGAGGGTCTGGAGGTAAAGTTGACTTACTTGCAAAAGATCCTGAACTTGGCGCTTCCGAAGCTGTACTACTTGTAGTTGTTATTGATGTGGCGGGAACAACAGTCGTTTTTGTTGTTGTTGTAGTTGTTATTGGAGCACCAACAACAGGAGCAGGTGTTGTTGTTGTGCTTCTCGGTACCTTTAAGCCCAGGAATTTACAAATCTCAGGCGTATATTGAGTGTAGATTAAATTGCATTGATCACCCTGTAACGATAACAGAATTACAGTTCACAAGATATGTAAATACATATATTATGTACAAGTAGAAGGTTTTTTTTTCAGCTGCAGGACAAGTTTCTATAGTTACTATCTATGGTTTGACAGTTGAAAGTGTCAAACTGTTTTGACATTTCTGTTGAATAAAGTTTAGCAATTAATCATGAATCGTTTGGTTTCATTTTGTCATCAGTGCGTATAACCATTGATTTATTCCAAAATCAATTTGGTGACAGCTTTATTTTACTTAACGCTTCTCGATTACTTTTTTGTGGGGCTATGTTAATTCATTCATCAACTCTTGAAGAATTGAAAGGCATGGGGAGAGTACGATAACTTTGGCGCCGAGATATAATAACGGTTTTTGGTAGAGGGGCTTAATACAAGCATTTTTTACTATGGGAGGGGAAGTCTATCTCCCCCCGTTTAGGCGGTAGGGGCAATTTAAAAAAACATGTACTTTAAATGGAAAAAAAATAATTAAAAAATAACGGTAATACTTACAATTAAGTATTATACCTTTTTTTAAAGCCAACACTTGTGTCTAGTAGCTTGTTTTTAAATCAAGTCAAAACTATGCATAGTTTTCGAAAAAAAACTGTTTTAAACTTAAAATTTGGTCAAAAAAAAGTTAAAAATATGGTTTAGAGTGTAATATTTCAAAACTTTTAGATTAGGTATCTACAATTTTTTTTTAGAATACATTGCTCTTATTTATTTTTGATCGAAAACTGAAAACTAGATGACTTTATATCTTCTAGTTCTTGAGAAAATTGAAAGTTACCAAAAAAAATATTTTAATTAAATTACTTTTTCCTTGCTAACGTAGTCTTATTTTGATAGTAATAATCGAATATGGATTAAGATACACCTAGGGTAAATTAATTTTTCTTAAATCCAGCTTATTTAAATGCAAAAGAAACTTTGTATGCACCCCATCTTGCACCCACCACACCTTGCACCCTCCCCACCTTGCACACACACCAACTTGCACCCATTCCAAATCCTATAGTGTGCCCAAGCAGGGGGGTTGCAGGGGGGCAGCATGCCCCCCCTTACAGATGCCACTGTTGCATACACCCAAACTCGCGCACACCTTACTGTTGCATACACCCAAACACGCATTACGCATACGCAAATACCATTATTACTATCAAAATAAGACCACTCAAGCAAAAAAAAAGAATTAAATTAAAATAGTAGTTGTGGTTATTTTCAATTTTCTCAAAAACTAAAAGACATAAAAGCATCTAGTTTTCAGTTTTTGATCAAAAACAAATAAGAGCAATAAATTCTGAAATAAAAACAATGGTAGATAATCTTGAAGTATTGAAAAAGTTACACTTTAAACCTTTTTTAACTTTTTTTGCTCAAATTTTGAGTTTAAAATTAAATTTTTATTTTCAATTTTCTCAAAAACTAAAAGACATAAAATCATCTAGTTTTCAGTTTTTGATCAAAAACAAATAAGAGCAATAAGTTCTGAAATAAAAACAATGGTAGATAATCTTGAAGTATTGAAAAAGTTACACTTTAAACCTTTTTTAACTTTTTTTGCTCAAATTTTGAGTTTAAAATTAAATTTTTATTTTCAATTTTCTCAAAAACTAAAAGACATAAAATCATCTAGTTTTCAGTTTTTGATCAAAAACAAATAAGAGCAATAAGTTCTGAAATAAAAACAATGGTAGATAATCTTGAAGTATTGAAAAAGTCACACTTTAAACCTTTTTTTAACTTTTTTTACTCAAATTTTGAGTTTAAAATTAAATTTTTATTTTCAATTTTCTCAAAAACTAAAAGACATAAAATCATCTAGTTTTCAGTTTTTGATCAAAAACAAATAAGAGCAATAAGTTCTGAAATAAAAACAATGGTAGATAATCTTGAAGTATTGAAAAAGTCACACTTTAAACCTTTTTTTAACTTTTTTTACTCAAATTTTGAGTTTAAAATTAAATTTTTCAAAAACTACGCATAGTTTTGACTTGATTTAAAAACTGGCTAATAGAACAGTGTTGGCTTTAAAAAAATGTATACAACTTAATTGTAAGTATCACCGTTATTTTTTAATTATTTTTTTCCATTTTAAATAATGACTTTTTTAAATTGCCCCTCCCGCCTAAACGGGGGGAGATAGACCCCCCCTCCCATAGTAAAAAATGCTTGTATTAAGACCCTCTACCAAAAACCGTTATTATATCTCGGCGCCAAAGTTATCGTACTCGTGCCAAAGGCATTATTAAAATCACTTATTGGTATTAGATTGTCAAATTAATTTAAATCTGAAACCGGAGTTCCACAGGGTTACATTTTAAGTCCCTTGGTTTTTTTCTCTCTTCATCATTGGCATTGAAAATTAAAGGAGGTGTTATGTTTGAAGATGTACTAATCAAGGTGTCATTCTAACCAATAAATCAGAGCACCAGATTAATTAATTAAAACAATATTGCGATACTTGGCATTTTAAAATTAATACAACCAAGTCGAAGTTTATTGTTTTTAGATCCCAAAACCGTAGTAACAGGACTAATCACAACTCGTACCTTGACAGCTCAAACATAGAAGTAGTGACTGATTTAAAATACCTAGGGTTTACTATAAGACATAACTTAAATCTTGGTGCTCATTTTAAAGACAAAACGAAAGTAGTAAAAGCAGCTATCAATTTTATGTGGTCAAACTTCTTCAAAAGTAACTCCATAGATGCTTCGAAAAATTTTAAGTATATTTGAAGCAAGTATCAAAAGTTCTCTTTTATATGCTAATGAAATGTATAGGAATTAAAAACAATCGAATAAGTTCAACGATCCTTTTTTTTAACGTATTTTCAGATTCCCCTCTAATACACCAAACTACGCTATCAGCATTGAATCTGGCCTGCCTTTGCCTTCAGTCTACTTAAAAATCCTAACGCAGACTACATTGTCAAAGTTATGTGGAAGCCTAAAAGAAAACGATTATTTTGGCAGGTTTACAGAGAAGGTACCCTCCTTTTAAAGGCTGGTTATATGTATTTGGCATCAGAATATAACTTTAAGCTTTCGCTATGTACTAATGATTTAGAAGCACTGAGAAACGAACTGTATGACCTTATTTATATTATAGACGATACAATTTAACAAAATGTATCAATAATCCCGGTACGACAACTATTTTCAACAATTTTACTTTCAATGAGATAAGTTTAATCTTTCAAATGCGCGTTAAAATGATTAAGCTTAACTATTGTCCTCACAGAAATGATTTAAATCTGAATTCTTTAATATGCAACCTTAAACAGGCTGAAAATATTTCTTACTTCTTAGCTTTTTGTTAAATCATACAGGAAAACCGAATGTTTTGAAAATTTAAATGGAGAAAGTGGATGGAAAATTTTTTATTCTATTTGTTTCAGAAGCTCTAACATATAAAAACATGTACATTAATTTTTAATACATGAGGTAATAATGATAAATTTCGTTTTAGCTAAACAAGAATCCCAATTTGTGTATTGAAACACTTTTGTATATTTGTTTAACTTCATTCTACTTTATAATGGCTGATTTCGACTTAACTTATCACTTAAATTAGATAATTGAATTGACAAATCCTCCAAGAGTAATTCTTGTCATGAAAAGTGCTTTCTCAAATTAGCCGTTCGGATTCGGCATATAAACTGTAGGTCCCTACCATCTCTGACAACATCACTCGCACACAGGAATGGTTGAGAGTTGTAAGTCACTAGGCCCTGGTTCTTCATGGACTGTTGCGCCACCTAATTTATTTATTTATTATGCATTTTCGGCCATAAGCCATGAAAAAAATAAAAAAAATCTGATAAATATCTTACTTAATTTACTGTCAATTAATTTGAGTTCTGTTAAGTTGGAAAATTAAAAATTAAAGAACATTTAAAAAATGCAAATACAAAAATTAGTTAGCAATCTCAGACGAAGTAGAAGGATGCAGCCATTCCATAAACCGTATTTAACAGACATTATTACCCCTATTACCATTGGCGAGTCGAATGAATAAACGTGTGAGTGTGAGAAATTGGTATTACCGTTGGCGAATTGAGAACCGTTGATTCGACTTAAATGTCATTACTTTTTCGAAGTTTGGTCTTACTCTATTGTCGTTATCGAATGTTCGTTACTTTGAACGTCATTCGAGTTATTTTTTGTCGAACGTTCATATTGTGTGAGAAAAGGTTGAAGCTTATGTAAAAGAAATGTCGGAAAATAAAACAATATTTATTTCATTTCTTTTATAAAATAACATGAATCAATGAATTTTTTTTATTCAGCTGCAAGAGAACTAATAAAAATCAGTTCGAAAAGCTAGTCGAACTGATGGAATCGAACCGGAATCTAGCGAGAGGTGTTGGAGAGTTTGGTTCTTCCAAAAAAAAACACCAAAAGGAATATTGGGACCAATTTGCTACAACCCTCAACTCACTTGGGCCACCTACTCGCGATGGAAAAGAATGGCACAAGGTAATGTGAATTTAAAAAAAAAACTTTTCAAATAAAACTTTTATTCATTCAACAGGTTTGGCTGGATTATAAGCTTAAAATCAAAAGAAAACATTCGATGAATAAAGCCGAAGTGGTGGCAACTGGTGGGGGTAAATACTCTCAAGCTTTCTTAACACCTTTGGAACAAGCTGTGGATTAATAGCTTGGACTTGAGCAAGCTGTAAGGCCAGAAGGTATGTGCTTTGGTTCATCTAGCCAAATTTCAGAGGACTTAATTATCGGCTTACAAGACATTGAAGTGCTCAATGAAAAAGACCCTGGTGAAGTCGATAAACAACAGTCACCACCACCCTCACCACCAGCAATGAAAAGAACCACAATGAATGAAAATTCTGAAAAAAAACGGCTTCGCTTGTTACAAGGCCAAACTGCAACACAGACAGATTTGGTAAACATCGAAAAAGAAAAGTTAAGTTTTCTGTCCGACATCGCCAGATTTTCCAGAAAAAGCTACGAAATTCAAAGAGAGAAGCTTGCTCTATTAAAAGCAGCAGAAAAAAGGAAAGAAAAAGAAAATTTGTATAAAAACTGTCGCCATGTTGAATATCTGGAAATGGAAACGAAAAAGCACGAATTCGAGATGCTTAAATTTAATTTAAAAAATTAAAATAATTTTTATTTTCTTGTAGGTACTTTTCTTATATTATAGTTATGAATGAATTTTTTTTCTTTTTTCCTTGTTAATAAAGAGTTAAGACTTAATTTTTAAATCAAATATATTTTTTTATTTTTTATGAAAGCAAAATAAACTTGAACTTGAATTGCATCCCAATGTTATGTTTTTTATTTACAGAGATTCCATTATTTGATTTCTTCTGCGTTCGGCTTGGAGTTTCAAGTTGTATTCCTTCTGTTGGTAAAGTTCTTTCCTCTTCTACAATCTCGGGATCTGTAACTCGGTATTTTATACAAATGTTATTCAAGGCACAGCATGCATTCACAATTTGTTTTGCCTTTGAAGGAGCGTAATGCATTTTCCTTTCATTTAAAAGACAGCGAAATCGACTCTTAAGAACGCCAATAGTCCTTTCTATTATATTTTTGCCTTTGGCGTGTTGCTTATTGAATAAAGACTGCCTTAAACCAGAACTTACTTTTCTAAAAGGAGTGAGTAAACAAGACGATAGTGGGTAACCGGCGGCGCGGCGTCTCCTAAAATTAAGAAAAAATTATTGAACGACGAAATAAAAATATAAATGCTACCAAGGAACATTGAACGTTCTCCTCTTTGGTACCACGTTTCAAGAACTGACTTAAGATTACTGCAGTTCTATACAAAAGAATCATGGGTCGATCCAGGATATCTTGCGTCAACATAACGAATACACATTTTATGGTCACACGCCTTAAAAACTTGCATTAAAAAACAAAAGCTATTCTCAAGGAAAACACTTACTATCATTGCGTTTAAACTGTAATATCCTTTTCTGTTAAGATACTGATGACGCAATTCAATCGGAGCAACGATTCCTATATGGGTTCTGTCAACACATCCAATTACTCCTGGTAACCTGGCCGTTGAAAAAAAAATAGTTTCGTGCATTTTGTTTTTCATCGGATGACATGTTGAGACTGATCCAGGTTAGACATAATTTGTCTTCAATTGCACACACAACTTCTTTTAATACTAAGGAAACCGAGGATTGTGACAGGCCTAAGTCAAAATCATTTCCTACGCTGCTTTGATAACTCCCACTAGCAAAAAATCTAAGGGCACAAGCTAATTTTAGTATAGCAGGGATTGAAGAGGCGCTTGCATTTTTAAATTGGCCTTCTAACTTGTTTAATACGAAAACAAACGCTTCCTTATTCAGTCGAAAATATGATCTGAAACTTAAGGAATTAATTAGAATTAAAAGAACTTCCAGCACAAGATATTCTTTCTACTTACAGATGATTAGGGAGTTCCAATACATTAGAGTTGTCTCGAATATTCTTGCACAGTCGAAGTATTCTTACTTTGTTTGTGTTATTTTCGTTTTCTCCAAAAAACAAATCTATGTTGCTTATCATTTTGGTTTATTTTTTAATTTTATTAAATATGAAAATTATCAATTAATGGACACAACAGTTTTTTGAAATTTCATGAGTTGACGTTTATTATGTCTGTTATTTTTTTTTTTTATGGTAGCACTGAATTTCGAACTCGAATTGTAAAGTTCGCCAACCGTAGTACGTCGAATGTGTTAGTTCGCTAATGAAAACATATCACGTCGAACGTTCGATTCGCCAACCATATAAGGGGTATATATGAAAGTATTGATGATTAATGCGCTTGAGAATGGAAAGCTTCTAAATATTCTTTTACAAAAGTGCGCAATCCCTTTATATGTCCTTAATAAGACAGAGCGTGGAAAGTCAATCCACAAGAACATTATGTCTTTACTTTACAGCAAGGCGGAAATAAGGAAGAAGTTTTGCTTGAACTAGAAAATTATTGGTTTAATTAATGGTAAAAAAGACTTAAGAACAATCATGACTATGTTCAAGTGACGTATAATTGAATCAATGATTCAATAATGACCAATGTCTAATTGAGCACTGTCCAAGAAGCTTTATAAGTTACTGGATTACCACCCCAAATTATGGGAGTTCTTCTCAGACTGTATTTAGATAAGATGATTTTTGGTCAACATATCCAAAGCAGTGTATATGTAACTGAACCTGCATGAGAATATAATACAAGTTAACTAAAAGCAATAACAATGCCTCAAGCTTGTAAAAGAATGGAATACTTTGGGAATACATTCATTATAAATAATTTATTGAAATCAATATAAAGATTACATATCTTGATTTCAACTTACGAGTGGGGTTTCAAATTTCATTTGAGTTAAAAAAGACAGTAATCTTTTTTTTCGCCAATCATTTGACTACAATCAATTGATTCCAATCATTTGAGACTTCATGCATTCTTTTGAAGTCTTTACATTCTTTTGAAGTCTGCAAAAACCTGGAGAAAAAATGATTGCAGTCTTTTTTAAGGTGATTGCAAAATTTGAAGTCCCAAGAAGAATTCAATGAATGTAATCTTTAAATTGAAGTCACAAAAGATTGCCTTCCCAAAAGTTTGTATTCTTTTACAAGTCTGAAATACATATTTTTAAAATTCAAAATAAAGGTTAACATAACAATTTTATTTCATTCAAATTTAGTTATAAATAAAATTCGATATTTTTATAAGCACTTTTTATAAATAAACAAAAAAAATTCCAATTCGTACCATTAAGTAAATCTACAGTTTCCTGAACTGTTTA
The DNA here is from genome assembly GCA_920104205.1 of Eupeodes latifasciatus. Taxonomy (NCBI): domain Eukaryota; kingdom Metazoa; phylum Arthropoda; class Insecta; order Diptera; family Syrphidae; genus Eupeodes; species Eupeodes latifasciatus. Next base: position 370,205,494 of record OV049924.1, read on the forward strand.
AGAACTGTTTTGACACGCTTTAATAAGATGAGTTAAGGTTGCATAAATTGCAAAACTGATCAAAACTTCTATTTTATAGGTGGTATCTGTTTAGCCCAAGGACATCGCACTTGGCTTTCAATTTGTTTTTAACTATGCTAGTAATAAAAATACATAGTTATCAGCTTCTAGATACAAGTTGAGTTTTGAACACAAAAATCGGCTCTCTTACTGCTGGGTTGTCTTTCAATTCCAAAGAAGCAGCGATTTGCAAGATATTTTTAACTTCCCATAGGATTGAAAATTTTGACATTTCTCGACGTTTCAAGGTCCCTAGAGTCGAAATAAGAGATTTATAGAGAGATGTCTGTGCGTGCGTAAGTACGTTCGGGAAGATTTTTTCGTCATCCATAGCTCAAGAACCAGCAGAGATATGGACTTCAAATAAATTTTGTTATACAGATAATAATGCAGAAAGATGCAGAAAGGGCATAGCAGTTTAAAAAAAAGGTGACAATTTTGGTTAATCCTAAATATCTCACGAACCAATAACGCTAGAGACTTGAATTAAATTTTATATTATATATTGTAACGTGATACCAAACAAATATATTTTTGGAAAAAAAATCCAATTAAAAGTTTTTTTTATAAATCAAAAAAAAACTGAAAAAAAATTTGTCAGCTCGAAAACTTTACGAATAAAAAATGGTTTCATCTCCAAAACAATTTTGTGCATCAAGAATAACGTTTTTGATATCAGGTAAAATTTTGAGAAAAATCGAGTTGACAGTTTTTGTTATAAAAAATAAAAACCTAAAAAAACATTTTATTTAACTTAAAGTTTTAATTTAAATAAGATATTAATTACTCAAAATTTTTAAAAATTGAATTTCGACTCAAATATCTTTTCAAAAACTTGAGATTATGGCTTCAAAATTATTTTTTCTTATAAGAAATATTGTTTTCAACATTCGATAAAATTTTGAGAAAAATATTGACAGTTTTTTATAAAAAAAAAACCTAAACAAAAAAATTAATAAAAGTTGGTAAAAATTGATTTTCGACACAAATATCATTTCAAAAATTTGAGATATTGCTTCCAACTAATTTCAACTTATAAAAACTATTGTTTTCAACACGCGGAAAAATTTTGAGAAAAATCGAATTGACAGTTTTTTTTACAAAAAATAAAAACCTAAAAAAAACAATACTTAAACTTGGTAAAAATTTACTTTCGACTCAAATAGCTTTTCAAAAATTAAATATATTGTCTTCAAATTGTTTTTGTATTTCACAGAAAATATTGTTTTCGATATTCAGTAGTTTTTTTTATAAAAATCAAACAGTCCGGTTTTTCATAAAAAAATAAAATCTACAAAAAATAGTAAGCAAATTTGGTAAAAATTGATGTTCGCTTCTTGATATCTCTCAAATTAATTTCATTCATCTAATTTGTAAAAATTTAAGAAATGCTAATAAAATTGGTAAATATTTGTTTTCGACTAAAAATCTATTTAACAAAACTAGATTTTCAAACTAAACTATTTCTTTATATGAAAAATATTGTTGGTAATTTTAAAATTTTTAAGAATAATTCAACTGACAACTTTTTTAACACAACACGAAAACCTACAAACTCTTAAGCAAGACAAATTGACAGACGGGATGGGAAGTTACCTGTGTGGGTCGCATCCCAGCCTCTTTTTCGTTTGATATCAGCGCTAGTGTCATTGTCCGAATTATTAGCGATGCCTAAAGTTCGACAAAGTCCTTTATTACCTGAAAGTTATAGATGTCCATGGTGACGTTTTGTCTAAGACGTGCGTCGTCGTTAAATGTCCTTTTTTGACGATATCATATACTTGGCCTTGATCTCATTGGCAACAGAACCAATCTTCTTCACTTTCAGATCACGTTTTCATCTTACAATTATGTCAATATCATCGGTGTATCCGAGTAATTGGACGGACCTTTGGAGGATTGTGCATCTCTAGTGTTGACGATTGAGTTGTGCACAATTCTTTCTAGAACGATGTTGTAGTGAGATCTTTTCCGACTTTGAAAAATGAGCGTGCTTTCTTCATCGTTATTCTGCACAAACAGACAAGTTTTATAAGGATTCCAATACTTGACATTGCTCTGTAAAGCTTTTCGATATAGATGCTGTCATACGCGGCCTTGAAATCTATAAAAAGATGGTCGTCAATTTCAAGTTCCTGTTTTTTTTTTTTCATGATTTGTCGTAATGTAAATACTTGGCCAATGTAGGACTTTTCTAATCTTAAGCCACACTGATGTAGACCTATCAGGTTGTTGACGAACGGCTTCAGATGTTCACATATTACGGCAGAAAGGATCTTATACGCGATTCCGACCATATTTTGCAGATGGTTTGGTGCATATTCCTTACCAAGTCATCGCCTGCTGCTTTGAATAACTCTGCAGCGATGCCGTCAGCTATACCAGCTTCGTTGCACTTAAGGTTTTATATAGCTATCTTCACTTCGTCGAGGTCGGGTAGGCAGGATTGTTGTTCTGCGTTGCCTAGTATTAGATTCGTCATCGTCGCCGTTATAAATTTTAAAAAAGTGGTCTTTCTATACTCTCAGCATAGACAACCTTCATTATTTACTGTGCAATAATCTATTACATACTTTCTTGAATTTCGATATTTAAAAAAAAAATTAAAATTTCCGATAAAATCGAAGCGACCTTAAAGAAGATTGCCAAGTTACTAAAAGGAAAACATGTTTTATCTCTCTTAACATCGACTTAATAGTTTGAAAATGATATAGCAAGAGAGTATTAAAGCTTTGAGTGCGATTTTTAAAAATATTAGTGAATTTTTGCTTAAGTACGGAAAGTGCTTTTTTTGTTGGAATGTAATACTGGCAGAAACCCTAATGCTAAGTGTTTAAAAGCATGCCGCTAACTAATATATTTTAATTGTAGTTTTAAATATTATTATTTGATAAGCTTGAAAGTGCTTATTTTGTAACTACGTAATTTTTTAGGAAGGCGAAAAGCTTCAGAGTAATAATTTCGTTACACTTATTTGTACTTTTGATACATATATATTCGTTAATTCATTTTAAAATTCACTGTTTAAACAAAACTTTCTCGCTAAAATTAATAAAACTGCTTAGAAAAGCAAGTTGTCATATCAAAGACAACAAAAATATTCAACTTAAAAAACAAAACTTTTTAATGCATCCGATTAACGTAGTGATAAAAGAAATTAACCTGCAACTCCTGCGGAGATCTACTTCAAAACTCTGATGTTTCAGGTTTTAAGTACTTATAAAAACAACAACAACAAACCAACTTTGAGCTCCTTCAGGTGTTCCACCTACTTGACTACCCTGCTTTAAAAAATAAAACATCAAAAAACACCACAAAACAACGCATCACGAGGGACAAATTAGAATTTCTTCTCCTTTCTTTTGGGGATGGGTTGTTGGTTGGTTGGTTGGTTGGTTTGATGGGAAAGCATCTTAAAAGCCACTTTACCAAAATGAACGCGATATTTATCCAAAAGTGTTGAGGGGGTTTTTATCAAAATTGTTTAGCAAAAATAAAAAAAAAAAAATAAGAGCATAACATAACGAAATGTATTACACGAAAAACTGCACACAAAAAGACGCTAAATTGCAAAAGTTTTACGTTCTACTCTACCTGCCTTGATACCGACAAACTAAGACGACGAACGAACGGGATAAAGATGGAGTTAGATACCAGAGACAGAGACGGAGACGGAGAACCCCCCCTCTTCCTAACATAAAGGAGGACTTCTAACAAATAAAGAATACCTTCAATTTGGTGTAATTTATAAAATGGCATATCCACAAGTAGTTGCTTTGAGATACATACACTTTTTATTCCGCATCCCATCCCCTCCCATCCAATCCCTTCTTCACTTAGCTTAGATTCCCATTCTTCTTTCCGTCGTAGGTTGTATAGGGATGATGGGAAAAGTGGAAGCGTTAGAGCAAACTTTGACTATAAAAAAAAATCCTGATATAAAAAGTTTGTCGTGCGAAAGACTATACGGTTTTTAAGAAGAAGAGGGGTGAAGAAGAAGTGAAGAAGTATAGAAAAAAGAAAAATTATATTTTCTAAGTTTTCCACTTTAAAAGTTGTCTGCTAGCTTCTTCCCATTTTCGAATTGACGACTGCACAAACATAAGAACTATACCATCATACCACCGTCACCATCACTATCACCATCAGCAACAACATCAGCAACAGGAAGGATAAAGGGACTAGGATATAGGACTGAGACCGGGAGCAGAAGCAGGAGCGGGTTAGACGTGGCGGTAAGTTTGGCCTTCAGACCGCACATGAATGCTATCAGGTGATAAAAGAGGCTAAAGAATGTAGTCAAGGAAGAATGAATTGCTGATGTTTTCTTACACCATCGTCATCCTTAGAAAGGACGACTTCACTATACATAACTTATATAACTTAACGTATGTATATTCAAGACCGCACAATAAGGCGACACAAGTATGAATAAAAGTCCAATCGAAATGCCAAGGAGGGAGTCTAGCTTTTTAAGGGTATATACAACCAAGGTCTGACAGTCGTCATCGTCATTGTCGTCGTTGTTCGTCGATGTGCAATTCTATACTTGAGATTCTCATAGGGATGAATTGCTAATTTTCCAAATAGGGTTCTTCAGCCCTCTTCCTCCACATTAACTTCTATTTCATAGAAGTCTGTCCTTTTGCATTGAATAGTTTGACTATGATGGCTATAAAACTATGTGAGTATGATTTCATGTTTTGTGGATTTAATCCTTGGAGTGTCGCAGCAATATTCTTCCGTGACTATTGGCATTTTGACGGTTATATGGAATGAAGCAACTTAATCGGCAATACGGTCAAAACACTGGATGATATACAAGGAGGAGGATACACAAACTTTTGTGCGAAGACGGGAAAAGTTTGATAGAGTATTTATGCTAGACGCGGTATGAATGTAATTAAGTGAAAATTATGATTTCCTGTTGTGAAAATTGTTCACAAGTACTTCGGTATCTATGCGTTTATAGTATAAACATAAAGCTTGCGCAAACAGCTTGAACAAGGACTTTATAGGGTAGGTAGGGTGTGGATATCGTCGTTAATTTCTGCAACAACAAAAGGGATAATAAAGAAGATTACTTTTAATGGAAGAAATATAATGTTGTTTTGACTTTTAGTTTTCTTTTGTTTGTTTTCTATGCAGATAGTAAAACGGTTTTGAGTTGTGATATTTGTTAAAGTATAGTCATCATTTTTCATACCGTAACTGTATCTCGGAAAACCATGTATTTAGTTTGAAAGTTTTTAGATTAGGTTTTTGAGCTTCATTAAAAAAAGACTGTGGTTTCAAAAATAAGATTGATTGATTGATTGTAAAATGAGTTTTGAATACTTTTAAAATTGTAACTTTTCTTGAAATTCGAAAGCACATAATAGTGTCTTTGATGTTCACCCAAATGGTAGACACAAGCGTCCACAGACACAACTTAAGGTGCCTAGTACCTCAACTGGAGATTGGGTTCCTACCTGTCGCGAAGTTATTGGGGGTAACAAACGAAGGATGTGTGGAAAGGTGTTTACACTAAGGAAACCTATCTTTTTATCCAGATGGTAGCTGAGAAATTCTCGAGACGGACTCGACCGACGGTGACGTAGTAAGGTTGAACAACTCTGGGAACACCTTATACGGCTTGTACGACATATTCGGAACTCATGCATGTAATGAGCGGTTATGCCGACTCTCGTCCTTGGAGTACAAAACAAGGACTTAGTCCTTCAGGTTCAATGTCGTGCATCAGTGTGACCTGACAAAATAAGGAAAAGTTTAGTTGCGAAGCAAAAACTATCCTCGGACACGTGCATTAGCGGAGTCCCTAGGCTGTTATAAAGCGAATATTACCAATATCCAGGAAATGCAATGGTATGGGCCGGGCAAAAAGAAGATGACAACCAACAACGCTTATTTGGATGCGGCTTTGCTATTAGAGCCAGACTTAGACAACAAGTCTCGAGATATAAGTGCATCATCGAAATCCTCATGACCATTGGCATGAAGGCTAAATTCGGCAACCTTAGCCTAATATGCGCAGCGCACACGCCCCCACAGAAGAGAAGGATAACAACACTATCAGTTCTATCAGCGTAATTTGGACGAGTTCTTTTCTAAAAACGAGTTGATTACAGAACCCACAGAAACACTTTCAAATCAGCTCACAGAATATATTCGGAGTTCAGCATCAAACAAAACTATAAGTCAGAACACTTCTTATAAACAAAAGTGGTTCGATAAGGACTGTTGGAAAGCACGCACAAAATCTTTTGCTCTTCTGCGAGCCATGCGAACTTCTAACACAAACAATCATCAACTAAAAATTTGGTACATTGAAGCTAACACATATTATAAAAACCATTATCTTCAAAAGAAAATTGAATTTGAAAATCTACAAGCAATAGCATTGGGTCATACAAGAAACTCAAAGGATTTCTGGAAAATCGCGAGGGAGACCAATGGGATGAAATATAAAATAGGCGTAGGTAGGCGAATCTGCTGAAGATCTTTCTTTCTTTTTCACTTCAGGCTCCTTCTTTCCAACAATTCTAATTTAATGTTCTCCTACGCTGAACCATTAACTGTTGATGACACATTAGACACTGATATATCAATTGAGGAAATACAAGCTGTGATCCTAAATGCGAAGAATGGAAAAGCTCCAGGTGAAGACGGGATTCCATATGAGTTTTTTTTAAAATGCTACACCTACATTCTTTAACAATCTCCAAATTCTGTACAAAAAAAGTTTTCTTCACAGCTGAAATCCCCTCTTCTTTTAAAAAGTCTGTAATATTTCCTATGCACAAAAAAGGACCTTTTGACGTTGTGGAAAATTACAGAGGAATTTCTTTTATGAATGTAATAGCGAAAATATTCTGTGGCGTTCTTGTAGAGAGACTTGAAAAATGTGTCGAACGGAAAAATATTCTATCTGATCTTCAAGCTGGCTTCAGAAAAAATTATTCAACCATTGATCAGATATTTGCTCTGTCATCCATTTTCAAAGCGTTTCATGCCAGGAACAAAAAAGTTTACTCATTTTTTGTTGACTTTAAAGCTGCCTTTGACCTGGTTAACAGAAATGCGCTCTTCTATAAGCTCTCACAACTTGGCATATCTTCCAACATCATTAGAGTGATAAAGGAAATGTACACTAATACAAATGCAGCAGTTTGGGATGGCACAACCTATTCAGAATGGTTTGAGACAAATACTGGCGTGAAACAAGGTTGTCTTTTAGTGCATTGTTGTTTTCTCTGTTTAAAAACGACGTAGTAGATGATCTTCCCGGAGGAGTAAGAATTGCAAATACTACCATTAATGTGTTGTTATATGCAGATGACCTTGTCATACTCTCTGAATCACCAGAACATATGCAATTAATGATTAATCGCTTATCGTGTTACTGCAAAATATGGGGACTAACAATTAATACAGAGAAGTCAAAAATGATGGTGTTTGCGCGATATCCAAGAGTTTACAATGAAAGGCAATGGACTTATGATGGTCATTTTCTAGAAACAGCTAAAGAGGTCAAATATTTGGGAGTTAAACTAAATCCAGCTTTAAATTTCAACAAACACCTAGCCGAAAAAGCCAATAGCTCTCAAAGCTTGCTCAACCTATCATGGAAAAATATGTTTTCCAACAAAAGAATAATTTTATCTGCAAAATATAAGATATTCAATGCAGTAGTTAAATCAACTCTTTGCTATGCTTCTCAAGTTTGGGGGTCATATGAGTACGAAGTACGGAATTTCATAAAAAAGCTCTTCAATCTACCCCAAAATACGCCTTGTTACGCTATATACCTGGATAGCGGACTACCAAAACTCTTGACAAATACACTCAAGTCACAGGCTGACTTCATAATAAAGGTATGCTGTCATTATGAGGAATCAAGGCTTTCAAAAAAACTACTTTTGTATGAGTTGCGGAATAAGGACTGGTGGTATGAAAGATGGCAATCTATTGGCAACGCTTGTAGGGAAACCTTACATATTGATGTGAACAACCAACGTAATTTAAAAGACCAACTCTACCGCATTGTTCAGAAAAACGAAGACTCTTTCGGAATTCTGAAAGTAGAATTTTACACAGTCAGCTTAATTTTAATCTAAAAGAGAAAAACTACTTTCACGACTCACTTAGCTATGATGAAATATCCGTGATATTCAAAGCAAGGTGTGAGCTCATTTCCTTAAATGGTAACCCTTATAATGGAAGCTTTAATCAATTCTGTACGCTTTGCAACCTAAAATCAAAAGAAGATTGCTTTCATATCAAAGGCAAATTTCCTTTGGAAAACAATAATCAACTATGCAGGAATCTATCCAACTTCTAAACGAGTGTGACTGGAAAACCCTAAACAATTTCTTAAAAACAGTTTACAAGTATAGGATGTTATTAATATCAGAATACGTTTGATACTTTAGATCTTTTTTTATTGATTATTGAAAATTTAATTAATTTTTAAAATAAACATTTATAAACTTGCCAACCAGTCTGACGGCTTAGCCATAGCTCTTAAATTCATAATTTGTATTCTATTTATATTAAAATGTAAATAAATGAATAACTTACTTACTTACTTACTTACTTACTTACTTACACTAAGGATGTTTTCGTCGAGCTCTTAGACAAAGCATATGTATAAGCTGTGCTTCAGCTACGATATTAAAATTGTTCTGAGAGATTTGAATGCAAAGCTAGAAAGGGAAGACATCTTTGGTGGAATAACGGGGAAAAACAGCCAGCACGACAACACTTTTGATAACTTATGCAGGCTCATGGATTCTTCTGCGGGGCGAAAGCTTATGGTAGCCAGTACGCGTTTTTCACACGTTAACATCCACAGAGGAACTTGGAGGTCTTCAAATTAATCTACCGTCAACAAGAGGCCCTAGTTCACACAGGACTGTAGCGCCACCTTAAGTAACTAGATTAACCATATTACACGCTTCCAGCATCATGAATGTTCGAACTTTCCGAGGAGCTAACATCGACTCGGACCACGACTTCGTTGAAGCTAAGGTAGCACTTCGGGTTTCCAGACCTAAGGCACTACAAGGGAGATACTGGGAAAAGATGTAACTTCGAACGGCTACTATCGCAAGAGATCGCGAAATCCTTCTCAACTGAGTCACAAGTAACCTCTTTCAAAGTTTTCTGCTGCCAACACAATGTATCGAGAACCAGTGGCAAAATTTGCCAAGATGCAATCAGAGAAGCCGCCTCTGACTTTCTGAACTGGGTTTCAAACATCCTCCAACAAGAAACGCCTGGTTTGAAGATGTCGACAGGCAAATAACGCCCAGCAACAGGCACACAAGGCGGCGCTGTATAGAAGAACGAGAGCTGCTTACGAGCTCTATAAGCAGAAGCAGAGAGAAGAACACCGCCTTCTCAAAAAGAAAAAGAGAAAGTATGAGAAGAGTGCGGTCGAAGATGTCAAGAGGTTCGGAAACAGAAATAAAGTTCGAAAGTTTTATCGCCAAGTGAAACGAAAGTCACAAGTGCATAATCCTCGAACCGTAGCGTAGGCTGCAAAGACAACAGTGAAAATATCATAGTGGAACCGCGTCAATGGTGAGGATATGGAAGAATCACTTCTGCAGACTGTATAACAACGACGACGAACCAAATTCTGCTGTCCGGCAGGACAATCTATTCATGCTATCATCAACAAAGGGTATACAATACCGAAGACGTCTCGGTTAAAACGGCACCATCGACCGACGTTACTTTGTAATAGTTAAGAACTTTGTCTACCTGGGCTCCGCAACGAATGCAGAATGGACTATGACAAAAGCGGATGAATGCACCTTGAGTCGTTTCGAGAGAAAAGTTCTTTGCGTGATATACGCATAGAAGGTGAGTGGAGAAGAAGATAGATAAGGCTGTACAGTACAGTCACGTAGACTTAGCCAAAACTATAAGAATCCAACGACTGAGATGGGAGGGTAGAGTAGAGCGTATGGAAACCAATGCTCCGGCCCGGAAAGTCTTCTAATCTACGTCCAAAACAAAGTACACGCTATAAAATTATTAGTTATCATCATCATTTCACAGTTAAAAATAAAACTCGCAAGTTATTATTAAAATTTAACATAAAAGATAAAAATGACATAGGAAAAGTTTGTCAACTGCTTTCATACGAATCGGCTGTGTTTATTATTTTTTCTCATTTATAATGAATTCTAAATGTTTAAATTGTACAAAAATTATAACTGATTCATTTTTTATACAGTGTGAATTATGTGGACTTAACTCGCATTTAGACTGTTGCAATATCAACAAAAAAGACAGTAAAACTATAAAATCTTATAAAAATTTATTTTATAAATGTGAGAACTGCATACATATTCCCCTACTGAACTGTTTAAAAAAAATGAGAGAACTCTCAACATTCTTCATAGAAGGCTCTTCTAATAATTTAATTTCTCAGAGCACAATAGCAAAAACATCGAACTTTAATACATCGAAATTAAATGCAAGTCGCAATATTCGTGGTTCTACTCGTGCACAAAGAATCCCCATAACTGGTGATGATAAAAAACGTCTTTCTACCTCAGTTGATAGGAGAGTTGCACTTGCGGGATCATCTACTCCTCAAGATCGCGTCTCGTTGAAAAAACGTAGAGTTTCTTTAACTGACTCTCTCCCTGTTTGTCTTGCCACTCAGACAAAATCATCTTCTCCGACCGTTGAGTCTGCTGCCGCCAATGCCAATGCTTCTAATGAAACTGAGGTTGAGGTTGTGTCTCCTTTCCCTTCATCAGAGATGTATGTGTTGTATGTATGTATGTTGCTGCTGCTGTAATTTTGAATGTTGACAATACCGTTGATGCTGTTGCTGATGTTGCTGTTGCTGACGTTGCTGTAGCTGGTAATGTTGACTATGCCGATGCCACTGCCGTTGGTGATAAGATTTGTGTGCCTGATCAAAATGTTGTCGTTGGCTGCCCAACTAATGTTGCTGATGAACTTCCATGGTCTGGTGTTCGAAACAAAAAACATAAACAGCTGATTGGCATTGATGCTAATGCTGATGTATATGCTGCTCTTCCATCTGTACCACGGCTTCGAATAAGTAAAACAGTCACCGAAGTGAATGTTATTAATTACATTGCTGGTAGACTTAATTTGCCAACGACAAGCTTAGTTTGCCACAAACTGGTTAAAAAGGATGCAGATATTTCATCCCTACATTTTATAAATTTCAAACTGGGTATCCTAACTACATCATCTGGCCAGTTGGAGTTCAAATTAAACCATTCGTAAGCCGTTCAAAAAACGATTTGCATCAAACCCAACAGAATGTTTTAACGTAAACAATACTTTTGATGGTGCCTTTTCAAAGCGACATGGACACTTATCTATGTTTTATCATAATGCCGGAGGCATGAGGACAAAATCAAATTAAGTTTTTATTGCTGCTGCCGATTGTTCATATGACATTATCGCTCTCACTGAAACCTGGTTAAATAATAACTTCCTGTCAACGGAATTCTTTACACCGGATTTTAATGTTTTCCGAAAAGATCGATCTTGTGAGCTGACTAGATTCAGTAGAGGAGGAGGTGTTTTATTTGCTATTCGCACTATTTATTCAAGTAAAGATATTATTTTATGTAATACTTTTATTGAGCAAATTTGTGTGTGTGTAGAATTACCTAGTTTCCCAGATTCAAGAACTATTCATATTTATTTTTTTGTCTCTTATATTCCGCCTTCATCTGAATATTCTATATATAATGCTCACATACAAAATATAGAAAATATTGTGAAAAATGTTGACGAAAATTCGTACTTTATTATCATTGGAGACTTTAATTTACCTGATATTAAATGGTTATTTTCAAAAGATGACAATCAAATAATGGGTTATTTTTTAAGAGCTTGAAAACTTTAAAAAAAAAAACGCATAAAATTTGCAAAATCTCATCGATTCTTTATTTGAAACGTTAGATTGGTCCATGACATTTACTTTTTGAAGATAATTTCATTTAAATATTGACCGCGGCTGCGTCTTAGGTGGTCCATTCGGAAAGTCCAATTTTGGGTAACTTTTTCGAACATTTCGGCCGGAATAGCCCGAATTTCTTCGGAAATGTTGTCTTCCAAAGCTGGAATAGTTGCTGGCTTATTTGTGTAGACTTTAGACTTGACGTAGCCCCACAAAAAATAGTCTAAAGGCGTCAAATCGCATGATCTTGGTGGCCAACTTACCGGTCCATTCCTTGAGATGAATTGTTCTCCGAAGTTTTCCCTCAAAATGGCCATAGAATCGCGAGCTGTGTGGCATGTAGTGCCATCTTGTTGAAACCTAGTCTATTCATGATGAAATGTCAAAGCATACTGAGCATCTTTCTCTTTGACACCATGTCTGAAATCCCGCGTGATCTGTCAAATACTAATGCATGAAAATCCTAACCTCAAAAAAATCACCCGATATTTCCTTATAATGTATCTAAAGATTTCGAGTATAATTTAATTGATGGTTTAACTGCCTTAAATATGTACCAGATAAACAGCGTTTGCAATTCCATTGGCCGTATTTTAGATTTGGTTTTTATTGATAAGAATCTTGAAGCTTACTTAGATGAAGCTAGTTTTAATTTGCTCGATAATAGTATTCATCATAAGGCACTTGAAATTACTTTTAATTTGTCTGTTTTAAAAGAATCACAATCTTGTAATACAGAGCAGAAACATAATTTTAAAAATTCTGATTTTATATCTACGAATAATTATTTAGAATCAGTTGACTGGCAACTTCTTTTTAACTGTAATGATCTAGAGCTAGCATTTACTATGTTTCGGAACATTTTAGATTCTGCTATTTTAAATTTCGTTCCTATTAATTATTCAAAAAATTCGAAAAGGCCAGTTTGGTTTAACAATAGTCTATTGAGATTGAAAAATGTTATGAATAAGCTTCATAAAAAAAGTAAGATTTCGGATGTTTTTCGTGAAAAATTTTATCAAACTCGAAAAGAGTATGAATTTTTGAAAAAGTTTACTTATAAGCAATATATTTGGTCTCTTGAGTCGAAGATTAAAAATAATTCTAAATGTTTTTGGTCATTCCTAAATACAAAACGAAAATCTCTAGGGATTCCAGCGAACGTTTCGTATAATGGCGTCTCTTCTGATAATCTAAATGTAATCTGTAACAACTTTGCGTCTTTTTTTCAATCAAATTTTATTGAGTTAAACATTAATTATGTTCAAATGGTAAATAGCTATAGATCTTGTATTGAGACTGGTTGTCTGTATTTATCTATTGATGATGTATTGGAAGCACTATCATCTCTTGATAACAGTTTTTCTGTTGCACCAGATAATATACCACCGCTTCTTTTAAAGAACTGTAAATTGAATCTAGCTGCTCCACTCTGTTATATATTCAATTTGTCTCTAAGACAAGGTGTATTTTTGGATACTTGGAAACATTCCTTAATAACTCCTCTGCACAAGTCGGGATCGAAATCGGCTGTTGAAAATTACAGACCAATTGCTAAACTTCAGCTGATACCTAAAGTATTTGAAGCAATAGTAAAGAACAAGCTCTATAATTTGATTAAAAATCATATTTCTGAAAACCAACATGGGTTTATGAGTGGACGGTCAACAACAACTAATTTAGCTTTATTCACTAATTACTGTCTTTGTAATTTAGAAAACCGTTATCAAGTTGACGTTATTTACACTGATTTTTCGAAAGCTTTCGATCAGGTACAACACAATGTTCTAGTAAAAAAACTTCAATTATTTGGATTTCACTCCGCACTTCTTAAATGGATACATAGTTATTTAGTTGGACGAAAACAATATGTCAAAATTGGTAATGTCCTGTCAAATGAAATCATAAATTTTTCCGGTGTACCACAGGGCAGCCATCTTGGACCGCTCCTTTTCATTCTTTTTATAAATGATTTGCCTAGTTTTATTTCATATTCTAAGTACTTATTATATGCCGATGACCTCAAGATTTTTAGTTGCATTAAATCCCCACTAGATGCGTGTAAAATTCAAAATGATCTTAATAATATTGTTCACTTGTGTAATCTAAATGGATTATTTTTCAATAATAATAAATGTAGTGTTGTAACTTATGCAAGATTACTCAATCCTATTTGTTTCGATTACAAACTTGATGGTCAAAACCTACAAAGATTAATGAGTCAAAAGGACCTTGGAGTTATCTTTGATTCTAAAATGAATTTTTCGCTTCAAATTGACCAAGTAATCTCCAAAGCAAATTCGATGTTGGGTTTCATAATGAGGAATTCAAAGTCTTTTGAAGATCCTTACACCCTTAAGACTCTGTTTTTATCTATTGTTAGACCTCTGCTAGAGTATTGTTGTGTTATTTGGAATCCATATACTCAAACAAGCATTCTTCGTATTGAAAAAATTCAGAAAAGGTTTACTAAATTTGCTTTGCGGAAAACATTTAGAAATGCAAATCTTTCGTCTTATGAGATCAGATGTGCCTTTATTGATTTAAAGCCCGTAGTACTCAGAAGGAAACTATATTCTGCTCTTTTCGCTTTTGATATCCTCAATTCAAATATTAACTGTTCGATGCTGCTTTCAATGTACTATATTTATGCACCTTCCCGTATTTTGCGACCTAGAGATGGAAATCTCGTTTATGTTCCATATCATAGTACAAGTTACGCCAAACATAATCCAATTACTAGCTCTTGTATTGCTTTGAATGATCTTGATCTTGTCATTGATTTTAATAAAAAAAAAAAATTAACTTTTAATGATATGCACCAGGGCGTATACGCAATTTTTTTTCTCAATTTAATGTAATCCTGGCACTAACTCAATGAACTCTACAATAAACATAGTATGTAAATCGATTATTATTCATGAAGGTAATAAGTATACATAAATGTGTGTATATGCATATTTATTTACATATACAGTCCGTAACATTTGGATAGCCTCACCTTTTGTTTTTTTTTGCAGCTAATTGTTTTTGATGCTTTTTTGATGAGAACATAACGAAATACATATTAGATCTAAAGATAAGAGAGTTTTCTTGAGATTAAGAGAGTTTTTAACCAATCTCTTAACGTTAACGGTTTTTTTTAGGCTAATATTGTTTGCAGTCAATAAAATGTGCATTTTTTTTGTAACATTAGAATAGCCTCATTTGACTTATTACACAGTTTAAGCGAAAATTTGCCAGAGTGAATATCGGAAAGCCATCGGGAATTTATAAATAGTTTATTTCTTCTGTTTCTATTTAAATTTTTTTCTTTAAATCGTTTAAATGGGCAGAAAAAATTCATTATCTGCAACGGAAATAGCCAAAATAGAGGCCTATAGTGAACAAGGGGTTTCTAATCGATCAATAGCTAATAAACTTAATCGAAGCCCAAAAATGATTAACAATTATTTTAAAGATCCGTTATTTTATGGAAAAAAATACAAAGGGCGTACTTCTAAAGTACTTTCGAGCCGAGACAAGCGGAATATTACAAGAATAGCTTCCAATTCTACCTAATCTCTGAATAAGATAAGGCACGAAGTTGGATTAGAAGTTAGCCGAATGACCATAAGTAGAGTCATTAAAGGTGCTGGACACTTGAAGCGCCTAAAACTAAAGGAAAAACCACCACTGAACAATGTGCGTAAGTTAAAGCGGCTCAATTTTGCAAGGCTTCACATGGCATGAAATGCCGATGGCAGCAGCCATTCAAACGATTGGCGAAAAGTGATATTTTCAGACGAGAAAAAATTCAACTTGGATGGGCCGGACGGATATAACTATTACTTCCATGATTTAAGAAAGGAACAGTTATTTTTAGATCGACATCATACCCGAGAGGGAGGAGTAATGGTATGGGGTGCAATATCATTTTATGGCACAATTGACTTATATTTTGTGAACTGTAAAATGACGGCGGCATACTACAAGACTATATTAGAAACAGCACTACCTCAGTTCCAGGATACTTTTGGACCGATTCCGATTATTTTCCAGCAGGACAACGCACCTATCCACACTGCTGGTGTAATTAAAACATGGTTGCAAGACCAAAATATTCAACAATTATCCTGGCCACCCTACTCTCCAGATTTAAACATAATCGAAAATGTTTGGGGGTGGTTAACACGCAAAGTTTATGAAGGTGGTAAGCAGTACGCAAAAAAAGAGGAGCTTATTGAAGGCATTAAAGTGGCCTGGGCACAAATTTCTTTAGATCTCCTAAAATCTTTGTATGATTCCCTAAAAGATCGCGTTTTTGACGTCATTCAAAATAAGGGTGGCTGTACAAAGTACTAAAATGATGTTATTAACTACATAAAATAAATAAAAACTGTTTTCTTAAAAAAAAATAATTTGTTTTCATTTTGACCAAAATAAACATGGTGAGGCTATTCTAATGTGACAAAAAAAATATAAGTTTTTGCGACTACAAACAAAACTCCTCACAAAATTCCGGCAGATTTTAAAAATCACTTGAATTTTTTTTTTATCTCTAGAGCTTAGTCTTACCTTATCATTTAATACACATTTCGATATATAGACATCAAAGAAGTGCCAAACAAATCTAATTGGAAAATAAATTATGTGTGAGGCTATTCAAATGTTACGGACTGTATATTGAAACAAAATGGCCTAAATGGTCGGCGAAATTGATTTCTTTTTTATTTTCTTGTTTTCAATTTATTAATTTTTAAAAAAAACCTATTGTTGTCCTTGAATAAAGCACAAGGTATTTTTGTGTTGTTTACGTTTCATTGCATCAATTTTTATTTTATAATTTTTTTTTTTGTTTATTAATATTTCATTTACACTCCATTTAAAATCCATTCATACGCGTATTACGTGTCGGTGAGCAAGTTGTTGATGGAAATAAATGAGCACTCTAAATGGAGATTTGTGAATTGTCTGCATTGCCCACCCACAATTTGTATGTTGTCCTGTAGACAGTAAACAAACATAATACCACACCATTATAGTCCTTTTTCTCAACCTACCTATACCCTGGTACTGGTGCTGATACTGGCTGGGTCGAAGGGGTCGAGAGGTTGCAACAAAATGCTGTACCACGCATAAATTGCAACTCATTACAATAAACTTGGCGTTGTTTGCTTAAGGGCCACGGACACAGAGTCCTTGCAATGATGGACAAAATGATAATACCGTCAAGCGCGTATTCAAGGATATATATATATACGCACGCAATGGCATAACATTTTGATTCACTTTAAGGCTCACTCGTACATTAAATTATGGAAAATGCAAATGAACATGTTTTTCTGCATGTTGTGATAGTCCTTGATATCGGTGAAGGCACAGGCTCCAGTAGAGGAGCTTTTAAGTTGATACACGCACTCGCACTCGAGATAAGAGGCACCTCTTGTATACGTAGAAGAGATAACATGTGCATCGCCAGACAGAAACCTGAAACCCCAAAAATGGATGCAAACATTAATTGCTCCTGCCAAATGCGTCCTTTCAGGCAGGAAACTACAGGGAAATGTGGACAGGTATTTAGAGAGAGGGAGAGAATGTTGCGGAGAAAAGCGCATAAATGGACTTGTGTCTAAGCTGTACAAACAGAACAGAATCCTCGCCTTGTTATAGTTTTCCGGGGGAAAATTAAGTAGTGAGGCTAAATTGTTATTTAAGCTACATGAACCGCTTTTGCACTGTTTTGAAGCTATATACGAAGACCAGCTATGCCCCACGTATAATCAAAGGACATTCTCTCTTCCTCTTCCTCTTTCTATCTCTATATCTAATTCTGTTGGAATAAATTTGTTGTAATTTGTGACGAGGCATAGGTACAGCTGTTATTATTCAATTATACCATCAGCTACCTTCATTTCCCGAGAATGTCTTTAATTGGAAATGCTGTTTGCTGTTTGCTGTTAGCTGATTATGAAATTACTATTAACTCTTTGCCTATATATATGAGTATGTATAAAGCAGTTCTATAAATTAGGAATTTTAATATAAATTGTAAGTACAGAATTTGTTTTAATTATTATTGATGGATGAAAATTTTAGTTTATAGATATTTTTCAAAAAGTATTTCACTAGAAATGAATTAAATGGGTTTTAGCGAAACATGGAATAAATTTGTATGTTTTCGTGGAATTTATAAATTTGTTAAATAATCAAGTTTTATTAAAATTCGAGGACACAATAGTAGTTCAAAATGGTTAAGATACGAAATACAGTAGTGTGGACATTCAAGAAGAATTTTTAGCGCGCTTGGTAAAAAATAAGATTTTAGATTTAGATAGTTTTTTTATTACAATATTATAAACACATTTTACAAATCATGTTTTTACATATATACAAAAAAATCATTATGACATGGCATTTGCCGTCTGCCAGATTGACAATTAACATAAATTATACAAATATTGTAATAAGCTTTTATAATTATTTATGTGGATTTAAAAAAGAAGTTAATTTTAAATTATTTTTTTTCTCAACTTTAAGTTTGAATTATTTTAAGTGGATTATTGTTTGATAAATCAGAAATCTTCGTTCATAATTCTAGATCTATAACTTAACGCGATTTTGCAATACTTGTACAAATTGCCGACATTCATCTCATTCAGCAAGGCAACAACTTGTTCATCCGATAAGAAGTCACTTCCAAAAAAGCTCCTTCTTGTTTCCTTTAAAGTAGGGAATTTTGCAACGAAATGAATAACGTCCTCTCTTTCTCTAAGATTGCACATTCTGCACTCCCATGGTAATTCGGGTTTAGGTATGTGGTATAAAATTCAGGCTTATAAGTTCGCTTCGGAGTCTAACCATTGTTGAAATCTCGTTCACACTATTTGCACCACTGAATTAGTTTCTTTCAGCAAGATTGTGGTTCATCCTTCTATAAATTGTTCTGAATAAGGACTCGGAAGCTTGAGCTACATAATCTTCTCTACATTTTTCATCTACTTTCGCAATCACATCATATAAGATATCCTTGCAACTTGATATGCTTCCAACGTTTAAATTGAACTCCACGTTACATCCTTCGGCGAGGGAATTCCACTCCCTGTACCAGCTATTTTGATTTTGTACTGCTTTAAGAGCTACTTTCTTGACCAGTCGGGAATCAGGCATCTTGAAAACTTTCAGCTTTTTGCAGTTTTTCTACTAGATGCTTTTCCATGTTTAAGTTGCTCGAAAAGATGACGCCTAGGTATCTGTACTCCTTGACGCATTCAATGTCTTCTCCGTTAAACACCCACTTTTCATTCGATGCGTTTCATCCACCTCCTCTTTTAAAAATCATCACCTTGGATTTTTGAGTGTTGACAACCAAATTCCATAAACAACAGTAATTGTAAATCTTGTTTATCATAAGTTGGAGTGTTGTTGTTGTTGAGTGAAGACTATATCATCCGCGAACATCAATGCTTTAATACGCTTTCCCGCAAAGTCAACTCCTCCAGGAAGGAAATCAGTTAGATCATTTATGAAGAGCGAAAAGAGGGTAGGACTCAGTGTGCATCCCTGCCTCACTCCTGACGAAGTTGCAAACCAATCCGAAAGTTCCGCTCCATTCCAAACTGCAGCCCGTGTTCATCTGTACAACTCTTCGAGTATTAAGCCGAACTTCAACGAAAATCCCAGATTGTACAATTTGTAAAATAAGGCACCTCTGTTGATCGTGTCAAAAGCTGCTTTGAAATCGATGAAAAATACATACAATTTTTTACCCTGCATGCAAAAGCTTTCAGCAAGGCTCCTGAGGACAAAGATATTGTCGATTGTAGAGTATCCGGATCTAAAACCAGCTTGACACTCGTTTAGCACATTTTGCGTTGTAATCCATCTTGTAAGTCGTTTCTGTAACATTGTTTTGAAGATCTTATATGTTGCATTTAGAAAAGAGATTCCTCGATAGTTCGCTGCATCCATACTGATCCTCAGGTGATGGAAATAATAATTATAACCATCTGGCCCATCTATTTTAAACTTTTCGTCGGAAAATAATAACCTTCCACCAAACATTTGCGGTCATTTCATTTTGCACATCCCAGCTCATGTGATCTTTCTCGAAACACAAACGTTGCTTCTTCCTTGCGTCATTTAGTGGTGGTTTTTTCTTAAGCTTCAGGTGCTTTAAGTGTTTAGCATGGCTAATCGGGTATTTAACAGTGGATAAGCTGGCCTTAACATAAGCTTTCTCCCTAGTTTTAGCTGCCCATAAAGCTGAATTTGACGCTATTCTATGGATACTTCGCGTTTCGCGAAGTCTTAAGGCAGAGGAAGTGTTTTTTTATAATTTTTCGAATAAAAAGATGTTTTTTTAAATAATTGCTGACACAATGATCACTTCGATTTTTTGTTCGGGCTATAGCAAAGCATTAAGGACCTTTAGGGCACTGTCAAATATTTTTTGTTGCCCATTTCTGTTAACATTTAAACAAGAAAAATTAATTTATAAATTTTACCGTTTTTCCGAAAAAAAAATGTACGCACTTCACAAAACAACGTCGATTTATTAATTGCTTCTAATCTAATGACCCGATTTATTTTCACATATTCTTGACTCAATTAACAATTTGCCATGAAAGTTGTTTTTCTAATCCATCATGTAACGGGAGAAATGACGATTTTACTTCTCGAAAATGCCTGCTTCTAACCTTATGACCGGCAGTGTATTTGCTCAAACTGGTTCTTGTCTAAAAAGACCACATGATTTTCCAGCTTTAAACTCAAGTATCGTTTTTTGGTTTTGTTTAATTTTAAATCGTATAAGATAGGTCGAATTTGTATGACTATTAAATCTTTATATTTTAAGTAAGAATAAAAGCCATTCAAACTTGGCTCAATTTTATCAGCTATTGCACATCTGGTTAGGTCTTGGTCTCTAAGCGAATCGATTCAGGGTTTTAATACAAAAGATGGCACAAAAACCCTCAATATTTGGAAAAAATTTACGAAGTATTAATGCTTTTTTTTACTTATACATTTTTGTATTCAAATCTCATGTTCCAGATTCATTTGTTTCAAAAATAAATCCCATTACGGCAAATCGAAATTCCTCATTTTAGATAAACAACAAGAAAACACGTTAACTAAAGTTATAAACAATAGGATTTCAAACCAAACATCCTGTTGATCACTGTTGTAATTTTTTTTAAATATGTTTTCCATTCTCAAATAAATTTTCTACAATTTAGATAATAAAAATAACATTTAAGGAAATAATACAAAAAAAAAAAACACAAAAGAATGAGCTAAAACAAAAATAAAAAAATTCCCCCAAAGGCTTTAAGAGATATGACTTTTGTACAACAAAAATGCGCTTTGTTGTTTTTACTGTTCATTTTACGCTTTAGCTTATCTTCGTTGCAAAATGTCAGCATCTGATACGACAAAGAGAAAGAATAAAATTTAGACAACAAAACGAATAAAAAAAATAAACCAACAGTTGAGGTTGCATCACACCCTTAGGGGGGTACAAATCATATTAGGTAAAGAACTATAAGAAAAACTTCCTTCCATAAGGATATCAAAGGATGGCGCTTTCTTTTTTTCGTTCTCTTTTTTCCTATTATTTCGCTTTTTATTTTTTCTTTGCATTCGGTTTTTCTTGACAATGTCGTTTCCACTTTAGCATTGTTCCAGTTTTTCTTTTTTTGTTTTATTTTCTCGTCCTTTTTTTGTTTTGCTTTGTTTTGTGCGCTCCACATTATAAGAAACAAGAACACATGTACCATTATCCTTTATTTTATCGGTTTGCCTTTTTTATTTCTTTCTCATATATGAGGCAAAATCTCCATTCTTCTTCTTCTTTGGGTCTATAGCACCTTTTTTTTTGTTAATGGGATGCTTTAAGTCGCTACAAAAAAGGAACATCCAAATGAGCGAGGACAAGAAGCGTATGAGAAGAAAAAAAAAATAAAGGACGAAAAACACCACAACTGATGTGCGCTTCGCACCGCACCTCATTATGCTAAAGAGGACTTGACGTTTTTTTCGTTTTCGTTTTCATTTTTATTTTGTATTTTATTGTGTTGGCTTTAAAAACAAGGACGAATGAACGAACTTGGGTTAAAAGGAAGCAGTATAACTTAAAATGTGAAGGATATAGGTACTTACATCACTTGATGCGGAAGCGTCTTCCTTCTCGCCGCACACAAATCGAAGTTCAACGTTCACCAATTCTGTAAGAAGGATAACAAAAAAGAAAAGAAAAACAAGACAAGAGATTAGTTGAATAAACGAAAGATACGACGAAATTCATGTTAACATTACTACGTAAGGATAAAAATACATTTGTCAGTTGTTTTTTGTTGTTGTTTTTTTTGTGGGTACCTATTTGGGAAAATTATAAGCGAATAGGAATTTACTTCATTTTTGTCTTAACATTTACAGCACTAAGGTTCACATATTTTAAACCCTTAGTCACTGGATTGTTCTAAAGCAATTAAAAGACTTTTAGAAAAACCTTAAATTAGGACCCAGTGACTTACAACTCTCAACCAGTCCTGTGTGCATGTTATGTCAGGGATGAAGGGGACCTACAGTTTTATGAAGAATTTGAACGGCTAATTTGAGAAAACACTCTTATACTTTTGTAGCATTTCTCAATTTCTTGCATTTCTTGTGGGATTGAAACCAAGTCT
Organism: Eupeodes latifasciatus; assembly: GCA_920104205.1. NCBI lineage: Eukaryota > Metazoa > Arthropoda > Insecta > Diptera > Syrphidae > Eupeodes > Eupeodes latifasciatus. The sequence continues at coordinate 370,228,186 of OV049924.1, forward strand.
TCTAGCATTACAGTCCTAAGCACTAACCATCACGCCACGCATTTAACTTTGATCCTGTTCAAAGAGCAAAATTTAAGAAGTCTGAACTTATATAATGTAAAGAATTGTTATTCTAAACCCAGACAATAATCGAGTTCCTAATGAAATACAAAAAAATTGTCCAAAAATATTTAACCGAGGACAATAGAAGTATGGATAAATGTCTCTAAGGTCATTTTTATTTCATTTAAATTTTGTATTGGAAGTTCACTTTTTCTCCATAAACTTACTTACTTACTTAATGTGGTGCTACAGTTATCTGTGAACTAGGGCATTAGCCAACAAACTTCTATATCTAGCTCGGTCCCTTGTAAGATTTCTCCAATTGCGCACACCAAGTTCTGTGTGGTCACTTTCCACCTACAGCCTTCCTCTACTGCGCTGTCCTGTGGGCGTGGATTTTAAGACTTTCCAGGCCGAAACATTATTTTCCTTGCACTCTACGTGAGTTCAGGCATTTCAGGCTTTGCTCTTTTATTCTTCTGGCTAAGTCTATACCGCTGTACAGCCCCTACAACTCGTGCGTCGAGAGGGCTTTATTCTTGTAATTCTTCCTTTGATCTCAGCGCTGGTTTCGTTTCCTGCATTCATAGCATAGCCCAGGTAGATAAAGTCCTTAACTACGTCAGAGTTAAGTCTGTCGATGGTGACTTTTTGACCGAGACGGGCGGCGGCGCGCGGTGTTGCATGTAATTTCATGATGAAAGCAAGTACTTTGTTGTGCCCTCATTAACCATTAAACCCATTTTGCTGGCTTTGGATCAAAACTCACAAAAGCCTCATTGACATCACGCTGAGTTCTTCCGATTATGTCAATGTCATCAGCATAAGTGAGCAATTGGACAGAATTTGAAAAGATAGAGCCTTTATTGTTGATGTAGGAATTCAGCATTATTCTTCTAAGGACGATGTTAAACAAATCGAAAGTGAATAACTTGGTCTTAAGCCTTTTTTGACATCAAAAAGTTCGGATAAGTTGTTTCCAATCTGAAAGCATCTTGCACATGAGCTACGAACTGCGAACTGTGGATGTTCGCATATTTTGACTTTTCTTTCACATGAGCTTTATTTCTATTCGCAGACAGCGACGAATTGTCAATTTATAATTACCCTTTTCAACAAACAAAACAAGAGTGGTATAATTTTGAGGTTAAGTTGAGCGCGAACAATTTATTCGTTGTAGTGTGGAAGGTGTGTGGAACGCGAATAGAGTTTGACAGATCGTAGCAACCACGCTGCAATTCGTTACTACCAAATTGTTTTTACAAAATGTTCTTGTTTTACAGAACAAAATGCAAATTTTATTATCCTAACATAAGTATCAATTGGTTTCTTATAATTTAAATGTGTTTTTGTTTGAAATTGGCTTTTTGAAATGTGTAAAATCACGTTTGTTCGTCCATTCGTTCATTCGGCGTTCGCTCTCATGTGCAGGGCCCTTAATAGAGCAACGCGAATTTACCAAGGTCATTTTTCACAAACTGACGAGTTTAGCAGGGACATGGCTCTAAAAAATTCGTCAATGTAGATGCTTACGTCGAATTTATGTTCTTGAGTTTTTTCCAGGATTTGTCGTAATGTGAATATTTGATCGACTGCGGACTTTTCTGGTCCAAGGCCACACTGATAAGTACATATCAGGTTGTTGACGAGGGGCTTAAGACGATCACATATTACGTCAGAAATGATTTTGCATGTGATCTTAAGGAGACTGATTGCTCTATAGTTGATGCAGTTTAGAGGTTCTCCTTTTTTCAGAATCGGGCAAACAATACTGAGGTTCCATTTATCGGGCATGCTTTCTTCCAAAGATTATGCCAATCTTTAAGTCGGGAAGACGGCAATTTTGGCTTTCGTTGTCTACATTTAATGAATCATCCTGCTTGACAGCGGTATTCGGTTTTTTTTTTGTCGCCGTTATACGGTTTGCAGAAGGGGTCCTTCTATATCTTCAGCATTGATTGCGGTTGTACTAAGATGTTTCCACTTTCTTCTTTGCAGTTATAAGCTTAAATACGCCTTGCAATTTTTGTATATCTACTCTATGCATTTCTGTCAATCGACTTGCAAATAATTAAGACGAAAATCAATTTGCCAAAAAAATTTGTTTTCATATTTTGAAATTAAATTTAATTGAAATTAATTGGAAAAGGTATTCTGAGTGTACGAAAGTACAACCGAACAAAATTTCGAAAAATTATACGCAATACGCAAAATGGGAATTTTGAGTAGTAAAAAAATATATAAAAATGTGACCGCTAACATTTTCGGGGTTGATAAAAATGGAGCGCTATACTAAACAACAACCCATTTTTTCTATTATTTATCTGTTTTTCAAACAAAATTATATTCAGTAATAAAACTCATTTTTATCTTAGTGATCATCGTTAATAGTCCAAATGTTTGTATTTGGTGTTCAGACAACACACGATTAATTAGGTTAGACTAGGTTAGGTTAAAGTGGCTGCGGATTCAGAATCCACACACTTAGGCCAAAAGAAAAGGCCTATTGTGATACCACATGAATCTAGAGAATTACTTCTTACTAGTCGAACCATTTTGAGCTTTTTATAAAGCGAAGAAGATATTTGATATCCTTTTTAGCTAGTTCACTATGATTATCAAAAGAGTATTCTCCCAGATGAAGTTTGCGTTATAGTGAAAGAGCAGGGCAAGTGCGGAGAAGGTGAGAGATTGTTTCCTCTTCTTCCTCGTCTATACAGCTCCTGCAGAAGTCATTTGAGGCTACACCAAGTCGTATTGCGTGTCTGCCTATAAGACAGTGAGTGTCCCGTAAGGACAACTATTAGGGAGCTAATATGAAGTCTGCTTTGAGATAACAAGTCTTTAGAGCGCTTTAGGTCCAGTGAAGGCCATATGAGTTTTGTGGCTGCGCACGTTGGTAAATTGTGCCACCTTGAGTTTGTTATCGTAAAAGCTGTTTCTTTTAGCAGGAGTTTACATGCAGCTATCGGTATACCTATCTTCTACCTTTGAGGTGAAATATGTATGACGGTTCCATTTTTAGCGAGTTCATCGGCTTTACAATTTCCTGTGATGTCTCTGTGGACCGGCACCCAACAGAGGTGAATGTTAAATTGCTGCGCCATCTCTATAAGAGACGATTGACAATCGAGGGCCGTTTGAGATTTGGTTGAGACACCGTCAAGAGATTTAATAGCAGCCTGACTGTCGGAGAAGATGCGGATATCAGAAGTTGATATCACGTTTTCTCTTAGCCAGGAGAGAACTTCTTTGATCGCTAAAATTTCCGCTTGGAAGACGCTACAATGAGGAATGAGAAACTTAGATTAAGCTTTTCTGAGTACACACCACTACCAACTCCCTCATTTGTCATGGATCCATTGAGTATAAAAATGAATGCTTTTGTCATCCAGGAGTTTCTTGTCTTCCCATTCATCTCTGGATGGAATGGATACCTGGAAGTTTTTTCCAAATTGGGGTTTTGGAATAGTGTAGTCTATGTACTTTGGTATAGAACCGAAGAGGTTCAAAATGAAGGAGTGCCCCACATTGTTGTTGGTCCATTGAGGTGAGGCGTTGTACTCGCTGCCACTTGTTTGCTGAAGATGTCGAGGGGTGTCAGATGGAGGAGAGTGTCCAACGCTGCTGAGGGTGTGGTTCTCAATGCCCCGCTTATGCAGAGAGACATGCAGTGCGTTGGACTCTGCTGAATTTGTCGTAGTATGTGACTTTCTCCAGTGCATTTCACCATACTGCAACCCCGTCCATAAGTATTGGTCGAATGACCTATGTATATAGCCAATAGGTTATGCGAGGTTAAAAACCCCATTTACTTCCTATGGCTTTCTTGCAAAGGAAAGAGCTACTGTAGCTTTTTTAACTCTTTCCTGAATATTAGGTTTCCAACTTAATTTTTTGTCTAATATCAGACCAAGATATTTGGTTTTATTGGTAAAAATTAGTGGTACACCTTTTATTGAAGGCGTTACAATTACTGGGATCTTGTATTTCCGCGTAAAAAGGACGAGGTCTATTTTTTGAGGATTAATACTAAGTCCGCAGTGATCAGCCCATCTAGGGAGCATATTAAGTGCTTTTTAGAGGAGGTCTCTCAGAGTGCCTCTACCGACAGACCTTTTCGTACAAAAATTCCCCATCTTAGAGTTGATGAGCCTGCTTTTTAGCATTAGATTAATCAACTCATAGAGTGAGTATTCGACGTTTAGGGTCGTCATAGCAGAAGTGATAGCGGATGTGTTAACGTTGTTGAAAGCGCCCTCAATATCCAGGAAGACCACCATAGTATATTCCTTTTGTTCAAGGGAGTATTTGATAGTTCTTACCAGAGTGTGTAAGGCTGTTTCTACCGATTTTCCCTTACAGTAAGCATGCTGAGACATCGATAGTCTCTTATCAATGCTATTACGTACATGGATATCAATCAATCGTTCCAGAGTTTTGAGGATGAATGATGATAGGCTAATAGGTCTAAGATCTTTTGGGTTGACATTCGAGCATTTGCCCGCCGTGGGAATGAAAACTACCTTTATTTCTCTCCATCGCTGAGGTGTATAGACCAAATCTAGACAACTTTTGAAGATCATCTCAATGATGGACAAAGTTATGTCGATGGTATGTTGTAGGTCAGCTGGTACGATTTGATCTGGACCTGGAGATTTATAAGGTTCGAAAATATTCAGAGCCCATGTCAATTTTTCTTTTGTAACAAGACCTTGAGGAAAAGTTAAGTTAATACCCGTCCCAGGACGGTTTGTTGTATTAACGGATTTGGAGCTATCTGGGAAGTGGGTGTCTAATAGCAGGTTTAGCGTTTCTTCGCAAGAGTTAGTCCATGTACCATCTGAGTTTTTAAGACAACTAGGCATGGTTGGATTTGTCGAGAGAATCTTCCTTATCCTTGATGCCTCCGAGGATTCTTCTATTCAGCTACAGAAAGATCTCCATGAGGATCTTTTGGCTATTCTCAATTATACTTATATTTATAGGTTTTGAGGGGTATCTAGACTTTTTTGCACGATTGAAAAGCCTTCTACAACCTTTCCTGAGTATTTCTAGTTCAGCAGCCCACCAATATGGTTTCTTCTTTACCCGCACTGTAGTGAGGGGGCAGGCAGTTTCCATGGCTTTATTGAGGGCTGCTGTAAGCTCATCGAATTTTTGATCGAGTTCAAGAGCGCACAAGGGAGGATCAGAAAGTTCTGGTTTAATCAGATTTTTCAGAGTCGCCCTATATTTTGGCCAATCTGTTTTGCTATAATTCCGGAATTGGATCGGTTTTGGGGACTCTTCAATAAGTGTGAATTGGATGTATATATGATCGGAGAACGAGTGCTCCTTTGATACTCTCCAATTCAATATTTTATATGAGACAAGAGTGATATCTAATACTTCTTGTCGATTTTTAGTAACGAGCGAAGGTTGGTTCACTACCTACGTTACTTACTAGATTAGTTGTTAAAATATAATCAAAAAGAGACTCACCTCTGTTATTTATATCGGTACTACCCCACGTAGTACGGTGCTCATTGGCGTCACGACCGATAGTTAAGTTGGTTTTACTTCTTGTTGATTCAGCTTCTGTCTTTTCCGGAATGGTACCAGGCAGTGGGCCCTGGTGGTCGTGGCCCAAATACGCTGATACACGAGTAATTCCTGAGAAATAATTTTAAATGGGTAACAATTCGTGTTATTCATTATCGTAACGTGATAACTACTATATGCGTGATTTTTGCTAACCTATAGTTATTGAGTTTTTTGGTAGCACTGACTGTGTTCAGAAGTTTCGTTTTAAATCGTAGTAGGACGAATGGGGAATTTTTGCACTCTATTCGTTTTCAACGTCTGATTGAATGTATTTATTTTAAATAGTTTTTTCATGTGTTTTTTTCTATTTTGTTGAAAATAAATGCGTGAAAATAACAAGAAAGTGTTTCGGGAACGATTCTATATTGTGGTTTATCATAGTATCCGATCGGAACGAGATTTTTTCGATTTTTAAAATGTATTAGAAATTCCAGAATCACTTTAATTTTTCCTTTTTCAACCGTTCGTTGAACAAATTTTCTAGAGGTGTAACCGATTTATGTGAAATTTGAATTATTAAAATAAAAAACAATACTATATGAGTCGTAGAAATTTCCGTTCCAGTCGGATATTATGATAGGTCTAATTGAGTTTAGTTTAGACGAAGCACAAAAGAAAATAGTTATCAAGAAACACACCCTCAACATTTGTTTTTGTTTGGCACCACCTAACTGTATACTACAATTTCACAATTTGGAACTTTATCTTCACTAAAATGTTTCTACTTACTAACAAATAGTATTCACTTCCCAAAAAATACGGCTTAGTTTGAACTCATGCTAAAGCTGTTTGTTTTTCAGAAAAAAACTACATCTCTTATATTTTTGAGCCTTCAGCCTGAAGATTCAATGTACTAAAAGAAAGCGATGAGTTTTAAAAATTGAAACAAATGATAGAGAGATAATCATGCTCTTTACGCGTAAAACTTTAAATATTTATTTTATTTTATAGTGTTTGAAGTTTTTGCCTAAGTTATTTTATTACCAAAAAATTGTATTAGTTAAATTATTCACTTTTTTATGTGGAGTTCTTATACAAAATTGATGTGACTTCAATCGAATGATACAGAATGTTAGCAACATGTGTACTTACAAAACATTGTTTTTTCTTTTTTTTTCTTGTTGCTGTTGTTTAAATGTAAGACAAGGTGCGCCATCCAGTTTGTGGTTTTAGTTTATTGTCCTTGATGGAGTAAAATAGAGTGTCATACGTTTTATTTAAATATTAAATATTTATTTTGATGTTGCACTAAGGACTTGTATATTGCACAAACAAAAATACTGCCACCTTTTATTTATTGTTTTAAAAAAAATTACCTTAGAGTACTGAATTGTTTTTCCTCAATGGGAACAAAAAACATTATCTTTTTAGAAACTAGAGGGAATACAGTGAAAGTGGACATTAGACACAATCCCCTTGAGGGGATAAAAATGTCTCACGACTGTAGACCTTGAATTGAAATTCCATACATTTAATATGGGTCGAAATATTCTGTATGATCAAAATTCTGTTTCATACTATATGATGCTGTTGGGTCATAATTCTGTGTGACTTAAATTCTGTAATTCAAAACACAGTAAGCTTGGAATGCTTTACACCAAAATATTGTTTGAACAAAACACTGAATCTCTAATTGTTTTTATCACAAAATATTGCACCTTTGAGTAGTTTATTTTTGCAAATTTCTTTTTTAAAACTATCCGAAGAATAGGCTGGAGAAAAAAAAAATGTTTCCATAATTATTTTGAACCATAAAGTATTTCAACCCCAACCCAAAATAAAAATAATGTTATGATAGAGCCGTTTTTCTTTGTCAACTCTGGCTTAGCACTAAACAGAGTTTAAATTCGTTGAGTGCTAGGATTATAGACTACCTTCCTATTTAGGTTTTATTGAAAAGAAAGAATGACATTATTTTTTTTTTTTTCAAAACATCCGTTTTCACGTCTTAGGACTAAAGTCATTAGTTATGCTTACTCCACCCTAGACAGCATCAGTCGCAGATATCGAGGCAACTGGTTTAATGATGAATATAAGTTAGCGACTGAATATAAGAATGTTGTATGCCAAGCAATGCGGAAATCTCGGAGAACACGAGCACGGGAACGAGAATATAAGAGGCGAAAGAAGACAGCCTTCGAAAGTAGCATAGTCTGTGAAATTAAATGAAATAGAATGCCACTGAAGAAATGATGGCTCCATCTTTTCAAGAAGACTATGTCATGCTGCACCCAGCAATCAAAAGGCGAAAAGGCTGTTGAAACGCCTGAGAGACAAGAAAGCCCCATACGCGAAAACCATAATTGGCAAATATCAATATGGTTTCAGATCAGGCAAGTCAACAACTGATCAGATGATTACCCTTAGGCAGACGATGGAAAAATTTCAGGAATTTAACATCGCTACATACCATCTGTTAATAGACTTTAAAGCCGCCTATGACAGCAGAGAAATCGGCATCTCGAATAAAATGATAGGTGTATGTACGAAGACCTTGGCGAACATTCCAAGCCAAGCAAAGGTATCTGGATTGCTAACCAGACCCGTCAACATCTACAATAGGTTCCGACAAGGAATGTCTCATCTTCAACATAGCTTTGGAGACTCTGAAACATCTACCAGAGACAATCGTGAACAAGTCCACACTACTGGCTTGAGATCTTTAGAAGAAGCTAACAAGCTGTACAAAACTCATTTATTCAGATCGAGCGAGTGGAAAAAAACATAGTACTGCACATACATAAATGAGGGAAAAACAAAGTACAATGGTGGCTTCGTCTGTGGAAAACGTTTGAAACCTTACTTCAATAACGGAAGGTGATGACGAATCCAATAATTCCCTAACCTTGAGTTAGTAGTAACATCGGTCAATAACATAGAAGACTTGGGTGCTCAGTTTCATTTTACAAGCGTTCGCGAAGAAAGTCTTGCGAAGAATAGTTGACCACATTTGTGAGGAAAGACTTGTCCGGAGGAGGACGATGAGTTATCTATAGTAATATTATAAATGGGAAAGTTAGTTTGTCTGTTTGTCTTTTTGTTTGTTTATTCGTTTGTTTGTTTGTTTGTTTGTCCGTCTTTCACGTCGCAACCGAACAACATTTTGACATGAATTTTTGTGTGGATGTAGTTACGAGAGGGAGAGTGTTTTAAGTTACTTTTTATCTTATTCAAAGCTTATTCAAGCATATTGGCCGGTAACACTTATAATTAGATATTCAATATAAAAGGTTTTTCAAATATGTTGAAATGGAATGGGATGGCGTTTGCTGTGTCGCACGAAGCACCGTCCTGCTGGAACCATATGTCGTCTAGATCCATATGGTTCAATTTGGGCCATAAGAAATTAGTTATCATCGTTATGTAGCGCTCCCTGTTGACGGTGACCGTGGTTTTCAAAAAAGCACGGACCAATTACGCCTCCGGCAAAAAATCCACACCAAACGGTAACTTTTTGAGGATGCATTATCACATGATAAACCTCGCGTGGGTTGCCATATACGGCAATTTGGCTTGTTAACACAGCCATTCATCCAAAAATGCGCCTCGTCATTAAAGATGATTTTTCTGCCAAAATGTTGGGGTCATCTTCCAAACGATTCATAGCCCAGTCAGCAAACAAACGGCGTTGTCTATGGTCATGAACTTTGAGCTCCTGGGTCCAAACGTTAAAGAGTCGACTGTGAAGGGCCACCACGACTAGGGATGAATCGATACAAGTAACTTCAAGTACATACTCGATACTTTTGATTCGATACCAAGTACTTTTGGAATCGATACTTTTGGTTGCGATACCAAGTAGGTATCGAATGAAAGTACTTGGATCGAATGCAAGTATCGTTTCAATTAAAGTGTAAGTCTTTTTCACTTTACAAGTTACAATTGCAGCTACTGCACTGCTTAATCAAAATCAAAATCAAATAATTTTAAACCTAATTTCGCACACAGTCAGCTTACATGCATTTTTGAATACCCCTTCGCACAAAACAGTAATCAAATCACATACATTTCATACTCACCTCCAATCAATTCTTTCATTCACCTGAACACACCACAAACTTTTTCTTTGCACACACATACAGTCTATATGAATTCTTCAATAATAGAAATTAAGCAACTACGTAATTCATAGTCTTTCCTCTTTCGAAATTCGCAATCTCTTTCTCATAATATTTTTAGTGATTGTCAAATGTCAAGCCATTTCTTTAGTTTATCTATGGCTATGTGGTTTGATTTGTACTTGGTTCATACTAAACAGAAAAATAATTTATTATTAAAAATGACTCCGCCAGTGTCAGAAATATGGATATATTTCACAAAAAAAAATAACGTAGCCGCGAGTTGCAAAAGGTGTTTAAAAGAAATAAAATATTGTGGAAATACTTCCAATTTACACAAGCACTTGAAGAGCCACAGCATAATCTTAACAAAAAAACATGGATTATCAAAGTATGTAAATTACATTCAAATTAGTTTTGTATACCTTGCTAGTATTAATTTGTATAAACTAATTTTTTTATTAAGGCGACAGCAGAAAGAATCTTTAGATCCAGGTCATTCTGCAAACCAAAAGTCGCAGGAAACTATTTGCATAGATGCAGATTCGATTCCTTCAACATCCTTGGCAGTGGCACGAACAGAAAGAGGAAGCTGAATCAATCACCCATCAAGAAAGCAAGAGGCAAAAGTGTCAGGAATCTCAAGATGAAGACTATAATGCAATTAGATCAGCATTTAATAGGATAACCTGTCTTAAGGGTATACAAATAGAATGTTAACAAAAACTAAATAGTTTAACAATTTGTTTTGTTTATGTTTGTTATTTATATGGTGGTTCAAAGTGGGAAAATTAACTCTAAGTATCCTGTTTTTTATATCCAAAGATATGCGCCCCTTTAACGTTGTTGAAGGAGAAGGTTTTCTGAAACTTATGAAGGAAGCTGCACCATTGTACAAAGTCCCTTTCAGCACATTTTTTTAAAAAACAAGCTTGCCGAAAAATATGATGTGACAGTTTTACAATATAAGAACAAAATTGAAAAAGCTAGTGACTTTTGCTTAACATTAGATGTTTGGACAGAGACAATGCAAGAAAAAAGTTGTTTGGGCGTAACTTTGCATTTCTTCGAAGGAATTACACCTGTTAGTTCCAATATCGCTACAATAGAGTTAAGTCAAAGTCACACAGCCGTTTACATCCAACAAGTCTTGGAAGACATCATAAGTGATTGGAATATCCCGATGGAAAAAATAAGATGCTTTGTTACAGACAATGGTGCGAATATGGTTGCAGCTATAAAAAATTTATCTGCTCAACAAAATAAACACCTGCCATGTTTCCCACACACAATTAACTTAGTTGTCGAAGCTGGAATAAAGCATGAATCCGTCAAACCTATAATTACAAAGGTATTTTTGTTTCTCATATTTTTTTCTCTAGATTTTAGTTTTATGTATAATTCTGTTGTTTAGATAAGAACAATTGTGAAATGGGTCAAAAACAGTGTAAAAAACTCCGATAAACTGCGAAAGCTCCAAATTATTTCTGGAGATTCCCAAGGATCAAAAAAAAAACTTGTATTGGACGTCTGCACCCGATGGAACTCATGTTATTACATGATAGATTACTTACTTAGATTACTTAGATTTGTTTATTGAACTTTTATATATACAATTGGATAGTCTTAAGAATAAATAGATACATTGTCTTAGAATAAAATAGTTTGTTGGCACATAGGGGGCCTAACTTTATATATTGGCTTAAGTTTAAATTAAAATATTGTTTAATATGTATGGCGTTCTAAAAATAAAAGTCGGTTGACTTGGTTATCCTCGGGGTGTTCCTTCCCGGTTGTCATTTGTTGGATTTGTTGATTGGTTAGAGGGTTGTTGGCTTGTTTAGCCACGTCGGTGGGCTGACTCGGGGTCAGCGTAGAATGCAACGGCATCTTCGTTGTTGACTTGAATTATGTTATCATCCATAATGTCCATGACGCTAAGGTACATGGGCTCTGGCAGTCGCTGTTGGGTTGTCATCCTTCTTATTAGTTGGTTCGGGTGGCTAGATGAGTTACCTACTAACTTTTTAGCCAAGAGTAGTAGGTAGTTGTCCAATGTATTTATTCTCGCTTCAGAATAAATTCTGTCGTTTTTAAAGTATTTTTGACGCTCCCTGTCAAAGACAAGCCCAGTGCAGATTCTTAGGATCTTTCTTTCGAAAGCTTTTAGCTGCTTCATGGCCGTTTTGGAGATGGTGTACCAAACGGGAAAGCTGTATCCAATGACTGGTCTCAGCAGTTGTTTGTACATCAGGATTTTGGTCTGTTGACTTAGTCCATTGCTCTTCTTCATCAATGGATGAACACGATGAAAGGCCCAGCTGGCTTTCCTAAGAACTTTCTGGGCGTGTGGGTTAAACTTTAATAGCTCGTGGAAATAAATTCCCAGGTACTGGACGGTCCTCTTGGCTGAAAGTGACGATCCATCTGGGAGTTTCAACTTCAGGTTTCTGCATATTGTCGCTTTTTGCGATCTTCTACGGACGACAGTTGACGGCCTTCTGAAGCAGATGAGTTCCGACTTTTCTGCGTTGATTTTAATACCCCATTTATGGTAAAAGTCAAAGAGACGGTGGATGTGTTCTTCTACTTTCTTCACGGCTATATGTGGTGACATTGAGGAGCAGTAAGTCAAGGAATCATCGGCATATAGAAGGTTCTCGCAGTTGACGGGGTTAGGTTGGTCAGATGTCAGGATGCTGTATAGAAATGGGCCGAGCTTCGATCCTTGGGCAACTCCAGCCCTGATGTTCTTCATTGACGATTTGCATTTCTCCAATTGTACATAGAATTTTCTGGAAGAGAGAAAAGAAAAAATAATTCTTATTAGTGCGATTGGAAAGCCCAGCATGTGAAGTTTATGGATAAGGCCTTCAATCCATACGCTATCAAATGCTTTCTCAACATCCAGAAGGCATCCAACGGTAACACGATGGCTATTAAGAGCTGTGGTGATGTCGTGTTGAAACTTCATCAAAGGATGCAGCGTCGAGTGTTTTTCCCGAAAACCAAACTGCATGTCAGGAATTATACTGTTTTCACAGCAGAATTTTTTCAGTTTCCTTAATATAATTTCCTCCAGGAGTTTGCTGATGTTACTCAGGAGAGATACGGGCCTGTAGTTAGAAATATAATTCCGATCTCCTTTCTTGGGAATTGCCACGATCTTAGCAGTTTTCCATTTTTGGGGGAAGTAGTCGTTGTTGAGGCAGTTGTTGAAGACGATTGTCAGGAATATAAACACTGCTTGCGGTAGCCTCTTCAGGATGAAGTTAGAAACCCCATCCGGCCCTGTTGACTTCTTTGGTTTGCCGTGGTTTATTATTTCACATATTTCCTCTGAAGTGCTCAAGTATATGTTGTCAGTTGGGTTATTTGCCAGGTTGGTTTCGTTGAATATACTTCTCTCTAGAGTGGGAGCCAGAGTTTGTTGGATGGAATCATTCACTTCGTTGATGAAAAGTGGGCTAGACGGAGGGTTGGGGGTAAAGTTGCCTTCGAAGTGGTTGGCAAAGGCTTCCACTTTGTCATCCAACGATGTAATCTCAGTGGTGTTGTCCATCATGACTTCCGGTAGTGGTTTATTTCTTCCTATAAAGCGGTTGATTTCTTTGAAGGCGTCTGGTCCGGGTTTTATTTCTCGCAATCTCTTCTTGAGAGATTTGTCATTGTGGTGTCGAATAGAGTTCCGGAACATGATGTTAACACAATCGAGTTCGCTTTTCACTGTCTGGTAATCCCGATTCACTGTGTTGAATTCTCTCTGGTGAATTCTCTGTAGCCTTTTCCTCAACCTTTGTCGGTGTGAATACAACTTTTGTACATATTCCGGGAGATGTTGGTACCTATCTTTGGATGTCATGGGAACCTTTTGAACGTCAAGAGCGTTGCCGATTGTCGCTTCCAGAATTTCGACGGCACCATCGATTTCATTATTCTGGAGGTTTCTGTTGGCAGGAGGAAGTACCAAGTGTTGCTCGATATGCCTCTGCAATCTCTCGACGTTGAGTTTTTTATAATTTATGTAGTCTGCTTGGGGTCTCGCAGTTAGGATGGCTGGCTGATTGAGTTTTATCGAAAGCAGAACTGCTTCGTGGTCAGAGTCGCTAGGCACCGTTGAACAGGTGAAGTTGCTGATTTCTGGAAGAATATAAATGAAATTAGAAGTTGATAGGAAAAAATCTAAAGTTGATGGAGTTCTTGGAAAGGTTGGCTTTGGTTGCGACACTACAACCAGAGAATGTTCATCGCTGTGAAGGTCCAACCAGTCGACGATGAATTTGCCTTCAGCACTGATAGCGGTATCCTGCCACCTGTGGTGTCTTGCATTGAAGTCGCCACCAATTAGACCGTAAGTTGTTTGTTTTAAGACACTGTTGAGTATGTTGAGGTCGCCATGGATGTTTACTTTATAGGAACCGCATTTGAAGTAAACGCCGATTACTGTCAACTTTTCTCCTTGTCCTAGATCTATCTGGACCGCTGTAGCTTCGCTTGTTTGAAGGCCTGGGATGATAATTTCGCTGGTGCTGAAAGAGATCTTTTCCCTCAAGTAGATGGCTGTGCCTCTTCCGTGCTGACCTTTGTCCTGTCGGAAGGTCTTATATCCTACGATGTTAATATTGTTCTTTCGGGTAACATTTGTTTCACTTATAAGAGCGATGTCCGGTTTGTTGTTTTTCATGAACATGTTGAATGACGTCCTCTTATCAAGGCTGTATAATGAGTTTACATTATACGTCAGGATGCGGAGCTTCTTTAGTTGCATATTTGGAACAAGAAGGTGGCCAGTGCCACGGACTTATCTCCATCGCTGAGCTGAGAGTAATTTGGTGGAACCGCACTCCTAGCTTTTCCCATGACCGTGAGCAGGTCGGAACCAAATATTCTCTGGACTTCGCTGTTGAGGTTTACTGGTGCTGCGGCTTTGGTTGGTCCTGTTTTTGCTGGTATCCTTGGTGCGGTCATCTTGGCTGAAGTTCCTGTGACTTGTTGTGCCTTTGTTGGTGCTGGTTTGGTTGGTGGGCCTCTTTTCGCCATTGCTGCGTAGCTGATTGCCGGACGAGTAACCAAGCAAGCTGACTTAGCAGCAAACTCTTGGTGAGAACGCTTCTCCGCCAATAGCCTGTTCCTTTCTGTCAGGCGAGCCTTTAGCGTTGGGCAGCCTTTAAAGCTGGCAGGGTGTCCAGCTTTTTGGCAGTTGGCACACCATACGTCCAACCCAGTGTTTTCTTTGCGCTGGCACTGTCCTGGTTCGTGCTTATCCTTGCACTTAACGCATACAAAGTCCCGCCCGCAGTTGGTGGCCACATGTCCAAAGCGTTGGCACTTATGGCACTGAACGATGTCGTTGGATTTTAGCTTCTCCCAATGGACACTCTGGTTCATAATGCGAGTCTTTGTGTAGACCTCATTGATGTCGATGGACTTTGCTAATTCCACAACGAAGTTGTTGTACACCTTTCCTTGGGCCTTCTTTGCTTTGAAGGGTGACACTTTTATTACTGGCAGTCCCTCTATCCTCAGCTCTTCTTCTACTTCGATGGCGGCGTACGTGTGGTGGATACCCTTTAACAAAAGCAGGTTTTTCCTGTCATCCTTTGGCGTGAAAGTGTTGAATTGTATTTTGCTTGTCAGCAAAAACTTCTTGACGGCGTCAAAAGATTCTCTGTTTCCAGCGTTGATGATGGTGGATTTTGTGTTACGGTTCTTGAAGGTCATGCTGAGGTTTTTTCCTTTGAAGTGTCTGTTTATTTCAGCGATGTTTCCAGAAAACACGAAAATTGGTGGCATTCCTGAAGATTTGGCGGTGTTGTCTTTAGGTTTGGGTGGCGGTGACTGAGTGTCGGTTGTTGTTGTTGTTGTGGCTGGTTCCTTTGGTGGTTGGATTATTTTTTTTGGCTGCTGTTTGGTGGCTTTTGATATAGGTGGTGCTACTGTCGTTGTTAATGGTGCTTCGACATCCAGTTGAGGGCGTTTGACGTTGTCCTTTTTGGATGATGGCTTCCGTCTTTTTTGACCTGGCAATGGGGATTCAGAATTGTCAGCATCGCTTTCCATTTCCTCGGAATTCAGTTCGTCATTGTCCTTGCTTGGTTCGTTGATGGTGGCAGGTAAGAATTTGCCTATAGTTTCACTAAGCCTCTGACTGTATTCGGGACTTAGGTGCGTGGCTATCCTGGTTAGCAATTCTTCTAACGAAGCAAGCGCTGCCTCCGGATTAAATGGTTCGCCCATTTCCGGCTTAACTTTCACTTTTTTATTTTATAACACTGATTTAAACAAACAAATATTTTTAAAAAAACCTTTATTCGTGGAAAAGATCAGGGTGATTACTTGACTAGCGCAGGTAGCCCGTAGGTATACCTGAGTTTTAGCCTTTTAATTTAGGGGTTGATTTTTATTTCTAAATTTCTTCCGCTATAGGTGTATACTGTATCACTGCACTGCACTGATTACATGATAGAAAGGTTTCTGGAACTTTCCAAATTTTGCTCCGATCTTCTTTTTGACGATTGCTCCAGCCCTGAAATGCCAAACAGTTCATAAATTGAGATAATTAAACAGTTAGTACAATTACTAAAACCTTTCGAATATATAACAAAAGAATCCTCTGGTGAAAAATACACAAGTATCTCCCAAATTATTCCAATGTTGAACTGTTTGGCAAAGGAGCTGCTTGCATTCACTTCAAATTTTGACTGTGTGAAATGTGTCCATAAAATTTTAAATACGGAGTTAAATCGCATATTCCAAAATATTGAACATAATCCAAACGTAGCATTAGCAACCTTATTGGACCCTAGGTTCAAGAATCTACATTTTCAAGACGCCAATGCGTGTGGAAGGGCCATCCAGAAGCTAAAGGATCTTCTTAAACAAGATAAAGAAATTTCTAGCAGTGAATCGGATGTGGACGAAACGCAGAAAGGTTTCGATTTTTGGAAGCATCACAAGGAATTGATTATAAGCCAGAAAAGAAAAAAAAAACTATACTAGATGTGATTCGGTTTCTTCATATTTGTCTACTCCTGTTTCCAACTTAAAATCTAATCCTCTAGAGGAGTGGGAAGATATGAAGGCTTTCTTCCCTTCTCTATATAAACATGCAAGGATGTTTTTGGTGGTTGTCGCTTCTTCTGTGCCATGTGAAAGATTGTTTTCCAAAGCGGGTGCAACAATCAGCAAATCCAGAAACCGCCTAAGCGGAAAACACTTAGAAAAACTTCTTTTTTTATCAAATATTCCACAAAATGTATTTTTCGATTCCTCATAATTAAAAATAAAAATTTGAAAAATTAATTTTTGTGTATATACATATGTTTTTTTGAATTTTGATTCGATCCAAGTAGGTATCGATACTTTTCATCCGATACCCAAGTAGGTATCGATACCGGTATCGAGTACAAGTACTCCATACCTTGCAGGTATCGTTTCATCCCTAACCACGACTACAGCAATGCGCGCAACGTTTGCGTTAACGAAAGCACTAATTTTGATAATTAAGTTTTATCATTTGAACGTGCTGTTCAATCGTGTAACTTGCCATAATGATTTGGCATAAACAACTAAATAATAAACAAAAGATTTGACAGATGTCACCCAAAATTGCCGCCACGGGGCCGTCCTGCTGGAAACACATGTTGTCTAGGTTGATATGGTTCAATTTGGGCCATAAGAAATTAGTTATCGTTAGCGCTGTTGGCATGACCGCCTAACTAACGTCGTTTTCAAAAAAGTACGGACCAATTACGCCGCTGGCCCGAAATTCACACGAAACGGTCATTTCTTGAGGATGCATTATCACCTGGTGAACCTCGCATGGGTTGGTGTCGTCCCATATACGGCAAGTTTGGTTGCTAAAACAGCCATTCATCCAAAAATGCGCCTCGTCACTAAAGATTATTTTTCGGCCAAAATTTGGGTCCCCTTCCAAACGATTCGAAGCCCAGTCAGAGAAAAAAACGGTGTTGTCTATGGTCATGCACTTTGAGCTCCTGGGTCAGTTGAATCTTGTACGGGTGTAGGCCCAAGTTCTGACGCAAAATTCGCCAAGTTGAAGTCTGCGAAAGGCCGAGTTCTTGTGCACAGCGAGGAAAAGACTGCCTCGGGATGCTGCCGTACACTTTAACGAACCGCGGCGATGTTCTCGGTCGATCTTGCGTTTCTTGAACCTAAATTCGTCTCAAATTTGGCCACCAAACGTTGAATAGTCGACTGTGAAGGGCCACCACGTCTGCTGTAATATGGGCGCAATGCGCGCAACGTTTGCGTTAACGAACACTCATTTTGATAATAAAGTCTTGTCATTTGAACGTGCTGTTCAATCGTGTAACTTGACAATGGGCGCCACGACGCCACCCTTTATTATATTTTTAGAACACTAATTAGTACCTTGTCATTAGGTGCTGCTTGCTTTTGGACCTATCATCGTTGCCTATCATTAGGCGTGTCTTATAATGACATTTACGCACGAAATTATGCTAAAACACTATTTAAGTTAGGAGATTTGCGATTAAAACCCGATGCCGAGGGCTATGGGACACTTATTAAAGAATGTGTTATTCTGAAGCAATTACAAGAGTTTAACCTTATTTACAAAATAACTTACATGACGATCAATTTCTCTGTCAAAGGTCGATTTTAGCGATGTTACAGGCGGTATGAGAGAGGATTTATCAAAAGACACGGTCATAGACTCAGAACAGAGCACTGAGCTGTCCGGTGTGCCCTCACTTAAGCTCCAATTGAAATTAGGCATGTAAGTAATGCTTATGCCCAATTAAGATGCCCCTCAATTATGAAAAGGTACAAGAATTCGTGTCACACTTGGGGCGAAACATTCTTAACGTTGGAAAGGGTGAAAATTTAATTATTCCTCGAACTCGAACCCCAATGATTCCTAAAGATTAAACATTCCAATTCAAACGACTTCAATTCCCCATCAAAGTTAGTTCCACTATGACTTAATAAGACGCAAAGGCAAATACTAAAAGTAACGGGGTGAACCTGGAATGTCTCTTTGTGATATTTTGACAACTAGTATACGAAATATACCGCGAAGCTGATATTACCACAAAGATAAAGCTTAGTTAGACTCCGGTAAGCTGGATATGTAGCTTATCACACATGAGCGAAGAAGAGCCCGCCCGGAAAGTCATTTGCGGTACAATTTATGGCAGAAGATAGCGGGGAGACCATTCCTCCTCTGAAATGATGGCGAAGACCAGGACCCCCGGAGTCTTGGAGTGCTTAATTGGGGTGGCGCCGCGCCGCCGCCCGGTCGCATCGGCGGCTAGCAACCGGGAAAGTTGGAAAAGCATCTTGAACAAGGCCCGGAACGGATCCCGGTTGTGGCAAAGATGAGGGAGTCATTGGCCAGGCCAACGAAGTAAGTAATTATTGCACACTTATTCAATTATTTTTCATTCTTTTAAATAAGAAAATATTATCATTATTTCCCAAAAAAATTAATATTGTAATCACCTCACTGCAACAATTAATTTATACAATCACAATGTTTTTCATCTTTGTGCATAATTGTTCATGGGAGGTTTTTAAAATGTATGTCGTTGTAGTTTTTGTTTGTTTCTTAAGAAAAACATCCGCACCGCAAACAATACAAAATGCTCCTCCTTGTTCCATCTTTCATACTTATCCTGCCAAGAAAACCATTTGAATTGGCAATTTTCCCAATGCGCCTGTTATTATCTCTGGTTGCACAATATGCCGGCTTAAGAAAAGTCTCCTGTGTCTCTGTCTTTTCGTCCTCATCCTTGCAAAAGAACATGCCGTAATAAAGAAAAAAAACCACAAAACAAAAACCAGTACCGAAAAAAAGAACTTAAAAAGATAAACAAAGATCGAGTGAGGGGGCTGTGTTGGGCTGGGCTGGGCTGGTCTGGGCAAGGATGCGAAAATGGGGTGGGAATGGTGAAGCGAAAAACCTTTTGCCAATGCGGTCTATGAATTTTTAATGCAGGCAGGAATAATAAATAAAGACAGACGAAAAAAAAAAACTAATGATTTCCATTTTCGAGAAAATTCTAAAAAAGCCTCAGCTCCATAGATTCAGAACTTCAGAGCTTCAGCCTCTCAGACTGAGTAAGGCAAAAATTGAGGCAGACACCAAAGAGACTCTGCTATGATAAGGATACCTAAAACATATACCTTTTCTTTCATATACATACATATATGTAGGTATATATGCGAGATATCCTGCCTATTGGAACTAACTTGGTCGTCCTTTGTTGACTCTGGCTGTATAATCTTTTCGATTGTGTGCCGAATTAACGACAAAACAACAAAAACAAAAACAACAACAACAAAAAAACAAAAAACAAACAATATAGTACTCGTACATCTTTCGTCCTGGAAACTAAGCCATGTATCAGCTATCACTGTATTGGATTGGTTCGGTAAGCATCGCATCCTTAGAGATAATTTATGCATGAATTTGAAATTCAAAATATGTATAAAGAGGCTTTGAAGCTTGTGTTTATTTATTTATTTTTTCTTCTCGTCGATTGTGCTTGCTGCTAGCTTTGAATATCCCATTAGAAAGGATAAAGGAAAAGAGATGACAACAATTTAATTTGTATAAATCAAATTTATTCAATAAAACAAAATTCATTAAGACAAAATAAGAATTTTTATGATGGTGCTGGAAGAAAATAATAATACTGCCATTGATTTCTACGGCCGAAGTACACACGTGATGAAATGTACATACATATGTATGTATTTTTAAATAAGGATATCTTGAGAAACATGAGATGATGGAGCAATTCATAGATTGGAGTCGTATTTATGGGGAAATTTTATTATTTTGTTTACTAGAAGGTGCTATAGAGGCTCCGTGATATAATTCCATATATGAAATACAAATCCCTCCTCCTTCCTCCCCCCCCCCTTTTTGCAATAAAAATATTAATAACACCAAAATTTATATGAAGGTTGGAAATATCAGGAAATTAATACCCACCCGAAATTGGGGATCGATTTTATGGTATTTCAGGGATTGCTCATATCCTGAGAATTCCTCATGAAATTGGTTCCAAGTTTAAAGATTAACAAAGAAGCTGGGATGCGACTCACACTGATAACTTCCTATACGTACTAGTCTGTCGATTTATCTAAAACTTTAATAAAATGTTTATAACAATATTTTGAGTGAGATAACAACTTTGAAGTCAATGTCTTTCTTTGTTTTCATAATACTTGAGTCAAAAACCTATTCTTATCAGTTCTTGAAGGATTTCGTGCTTTGTAAAAAAAAATTGTCAATTGATTTTTTGTAAAAAACTAACTAAAAGATAGCAATAATATTTGCCATATGATAAAAAAAGTTTGTTTTCAAAATCTCTTGTTGTTCCCAAGGTTTTAAGTCGACAACCAATTTTTACTAATTTTAGAAGCATTTTTTGATAGTGTAGTAGTACCCGTGGCATGATGGTCAGTGCGTTGGACTGTCATGGGTTCGATCCCTGCCTATGGTTTCTAAAGTTTTTTTCACGGGTACTGCCTCTTGCGATGAATTCTCCAAGAGTAACTCTTGTCATGAAAAGTGTTTTCTCAAATTAGCCGTTCGTATTTGACTTAAAACTGTAGGTCCCTTCCATTCCTGACAGCATTACTCGCACACAGGAATGGTTGAGAGTCGTAAGTTACTAGGCTCTAGGTTTCAACCAACTGTTGTGCCACCTTATTTACTTTCCATAGGAAGTTATTGTAATGGGTCCGATTTGTCGAATTAAAAATTTTGACATTTCTCGACGTTTCAAGGTCCCTAGAGTCGAAATAAAAGATTTTTAGAAAGATGTCTGTGTGTGCGTGTGTACGTACGTTCGCGAAGTTTTTTTCGTCGTCCATAGCTCAAGAACCAGAAGCGATATCGACTTCAAATAAATTTTGTTATACAGATAATAATGCAGAAAGATGCAGAAAGATGCAGAAAGGGCTCTCAAGAAAATTGTGTGGGTGGTTTTTTTACCATAGCAGTTTAAAAAAAAGGTGGGAATTTTGGTTAACCCTAAATATCTCACGAACCAATAACGCTAGAGACTTGAATTAAATTTTATATAATATATTGTACCGTGATACTAAATAAATTAGGTGGCGCAACAGTCCATGAAGAACCAGGGCCTAGTGACTTACAACTCTCAACCATTCCTGTGTGCGAGTAATGTTGTCAGAGATGGAAGGGACCGTGATACTAAAGAAATATATTTTTGGAAAAAAATCCATCTAACGGTTTTTATATAAATCAAAAAAACTGAAAAAAAAAATATTTGTCAGCTCGAAAATTTTACGATTAAAAGATGATTTTATCTCTAAAACAATTTTGTGCAAAGCAAAATAACATTTTCAACATCTGGTAAAATTTTGAGAAAAATCGAATTGACAAAGTAGCAAATTCGGCGAAAAAAGCGCCAGTATTTCAATTCAATGCAATCACTAAACAAGACCTTAAAACTCGGATTAATAAAAACTTAAAAATTTTGCAACAAACTGAATGGAGCCTTTACCACCATCATTATAAAAAAGTAAACCCAACGAAATCTCCACCTAAATACCCTACGAACCTACCAAAACGCAAAATCATAAACTTTGTACGCCTCAGACTCGGTCACACCTCAACAACCCACCAACACCTACTCACCAGAAACAGCCACCCGATGTCTGCAACATGCAACACAACTTTGGATATCTCACACATCCTCGAAAATTGCCAAATCTCAAAACCAATTATGGACTCCGTTTTTAAAAATCTATCAATTTATGAAATACTAAAAAATCCTAATTCTAAGAACATCGAAAATGTAAATAAATTTATTAAAACTCTAAGATTAACTCTATAAATATTATTAAAATAAAGAGCCAATAGTCTCCGCAGCTAGGCTCTTACCTTTTGTATTAGCTTGTAATTTAAATTATGTGTTAATAAATAATAATAATAAAAAAACCATAACTCAAAGTTGGTAAAAATTGAATTTCGACTCAAATATCTTTTCAAAAATTTGAAATTATGGCTTTCAACTAATTTTAGCTTATAAGAAATATTGTTTTCAACATTCGTTATAGTTTTGAGAAAAATCGAATTGACAGTTTTTTACAAAAAATAAAAACCTAAAAAAAATTAATAAAAGTTAGTAAAATTGATTTTCGACTCAAATAACTTTTCAAAACTTTGAGACATTGACTTTAAACTAATTTTATCTTTTAAAAAATATTGTTGTCAACATTCAGTAATATTTTGAGAAAAATCGAACTGACAGTTTTTTTACAAAAAATAAAAACCTAACGAAAAAACAAAAGTTGGTAAAAATTGATTTTCTACTAAAATATCTTTTCAAAACTTTGGAATATTGGCTTTAAAATAATTTTGTGTTATGAGAAATATTGTTTTCAAAAATTTCACTTCTTTTATAAATTGATTTGGTAAGAAAAACACCAATTTTTTTAAAAGTTGTTTCTGCATCTTTCGATATTATTATCTGTAATACAAAATTTATTTGAAATCGATATCTCTACTGGTTCTTGAGATATGGACGACGAAAATTGGTACCCTGAACGTACGGACCGCAGGTAGGAATGTACGTACACACACACATCACTATAAAAATCTTTGATTTTGATTCTAGGGATCTTGAAAAGTCGAGATATGTCAAAATTTTTAGTTCGACAAATCGGACCGATAATAATAACTTCCTAGGGAAAGTTTATAAATTGATTTATTTTTAGCAATAGAAGACTAAACTAAATGATGAAAAAGATCAATTTCAAATTTTTCATTCCAAAATTTGATAATTATCATATGTAAGTTTTTGAGGAACCATTAAAGCATATAAGTGATAGTCAACGATTTGGTAATAAATCAGATCTACAATTTGAAGCCAATCTTAACAAAAAAAATCGACACGTTTTATTTCAAAACCTTAAAATATCAAAAAAAAAAAAAAAATAACCAGTAACAGTTATTTTTAGTCGAATAAAATTAAAAAACGCATGATTGACTTTTGATTTGATACCAAACTAAGTTATGGCAAACTATACTGGGAAATAATATTGACAGCATCAGGCCCTATGTTAATATAGCACACAAGAGGTTTGTTCTTTTTCTAATTTATTGTTGAAGTGTAAAATTGTAACGATTTGTAACAATTCACAATTCAATTCTGACGATGAGTTAAAAGTGTTAAACTGTCAAATTGAATGATTAATTTATTTACAAGCAGTAGTTTTGGCAAAGAAAACAATGAACTTTAAAACAAATTGCCAAGTAAATTGAACCACGAATTTTCGTTATAAAGTAAAGTAATGTTGACTCCTCTCTTTGCTTTTCATCTTTTTTTCAACTAAGCATCAATTTTTATTAAATTTTTAGCAAGTAAAAACGAATTTTCTTTCGTTCTTCTTTTTGTGATTAAGGTTATAGAAACATTTTTTGAATTTTTGATATTCAGTGTAGATCAATAACTTCCTAAATGATTCTAACAAATTTCAACAATTCATAACAATGACACTTGAACATTTTTTTGTTGACATAATAACAATAGTTACGAATTGTTCTACATTTTTTTTTTTATAATTAGCGAACACTAAAAGGGTTTTTTTATACCTTTAATATGCCAAAGACACAGTGTGAGCATTAGGAAAGGAGGGAAGGGTTGGATAGGAGGTGTCGGTGTACATTGATTTTGAACTCCTGAACATTGCAATGATAGGGAAAGATAGAGCGTGGCAAGGCGTTCCACATTCGCGTAGTACGGCTTAAAAATGAATCTCTGTACTTCATAGTACGGCCGAAGTTGGGCTCAAGGGTATTCCTAGAAGCGCGAGTATTACGGTTAAATTGTTTAAGGGGAGGAATGCAACTGGCTATTTCACTAGAGCATAGTCCGTTAAAATAACGGTAAAAAAGGGTTAGACAAGAAACCTTGCGTCGATGTTCGAGTGGCGTAAACGAGATGATGATGTTAATGTCACCAATCATTTCAAAAGCTCTACTTTGAATACTGTCCAAGAGGCTTAAATAAGTTACTGGAGCACCAGCCCAGAGATGAGAGTTATATTCAAGTTTCGGACGTATATAAGTTTTGTAGATTGTAGCCAGATCAGACGAAGAGAAAAATGTCTTGCAACGTCTCAAAAAACCTAGACATCTTGCGGCATTTTTGGCAACATCGCGTATGTGATCGCTCCACAAAAGGTGGTTGCTGATGCACATTCCGAGGATGTCGAGATTTTCCGTTTCGTTGATGCAAGTGCCACTCATAGATAGTGGCAAAGAGGGTTTATCTCGCTTAAACGATGCAAGACAGCATTGCGTTTTCGAAGCATTAAATTCCACACAACGAAGAAGAGATTCGTCGATACCGAAAGCACGCATTTTCGATAAGAGAGCAAGATGCCAGACTTTATCAAATGCCTTTGAAATATCAAGTGCAATAATCTTACTTTCTCCAAAACGATGTAAAGATTTGTTCCACTGTTCGGTGAGATGAACCATGAGATCAGTGGACCTATTGCTACGAAAGCCATATTGCCGGTCATTAAGAAGCTTCCGTTCCTCAAGATATTTCTTAAGCTGATAATTAATCAGCGTTTCCATGACCTTGGAAAGAAGGGACGTAAGTGCAATCGGTCGGTAATTAGAGGGTGAGGAAGATTCGCCTTTTTTGGGAATAGGCTGGACAAATGTGGTTTTTCATCCACTCGGAACGAGACCTGAAGAGTAGGACAGATGGAAAAGCTTACGCAGTGGTTTTGCCAGCGTTGAAGAATACCTCTTCAGAACAATAGCGGGGATACCATCCGGACCAGCGGATTTATGTATGTTAAGATCTTTTAGGACTCTCGCCACAGTACGAGTGCGAAAAAAGATTGGTCCCATAGAATCACTAACGCGCTCGATGACAGGCGGAGTCATAACACTCATTGGCAGCGTTGAGTTAGCGGCGAACTGCCTAGCGAAGAGATTAGCTTTTTGTAAAGAGCTAACAAGTGGAGTGTCATTATCAACGAGGGTAGGAACCGACGAAGAGGAAGAATTCCTCATGTTTTTTACAAATGACCAAAAACTTTACTGCCTTTGGGACATTGCAGTATTTTTTGCCGTAATTTTTGGTCATGTAAAAATTTGGTCCGTCGAATATGGACGTTGCAGGCCTTCCTGGCTTGCTTGAACTTATTCCGGTTTTCCTCAGTTGGATTGGCTTTAAAACAACGAAAACTTACCTTCTTGACCCTAATAACCTCTTTACAGCTCGCATCGAACCATGCGTTTTCCTTAGGTCTGATGCTTTTAACCCTATTCGGGATAAAAGTTCTCATTCCAAGGAGAATCAAACTTGTGATCATATCAGCGCTGGCGTCAACGTCACTATCGAGGAAGCATAGTGACCAGTTAAAGATCCTAAAATAATTATTGAGACCGTCCCAGTTGGCTTTCTCGTAATGCCAAACGGTTCTCTTAGGAGCTCTTTCTTTAACTGGAGAGTTTTGACACGAGAAATTTGGGGATATGACACAATGGTCAGATGAGCCTAGAGGAGATAGAACACTAATAGTGTACTTACTAGGGTCAGAGGTAAGAAACAAGTCAAGAGTGTTTTCTGCTCGACCTACCACGTCCGATATTCGAGTGGGCTCGTTGACCAGCTGAGTTAGGTGGTTCAACTCAGCGAAGATCTCAGCACACACTCCTTCTGGTGTTGTCTGACCCGAATGTTGAAGCTTGAAGCCATGAAGAATTGTGTACATTGAAATCGCCCGTAATAACGATTTCAGTGTGAGGATACAGGGAGACAATTCTTTGAATGGAGTCAGACAGAGCATCAAATTCCTGAGAAGTCGAAACTCTGTCCAGGTTTGGGCTTTGATAAAGGAAACAATAGTGAATTATGTGCTTATTCACGGAAAGTTTTAACCACATGAAATTAAAGAAGGAATTGGTACAATAACCATATTGTGGTGAAATTTGATAGGCAACATCATTCCTAATATATATGGCGAGACCATGGTGTGAAAAGAATAATGGCACCAAGCAATACCCATGAATACAAAATTCAGCAGGATCGGAATTTCACCTACTTGGGTTTCACTCAATGCCAAAACAGCAGGTCTGTTAGAATTAGCGTGGATGTACACAGACAGAAAATTCGATCTCAGCCCGCGAACATTGCTATAATCTACTTTAAAATTACCAGTCATTGCAATATAAAAAAAAATCCTAAAATCAAAACAGACGAACTTCTAAGTATATCGCTGTATAAGATTATTTAAGAGGTCTTTACAATAGAACCACACTAACAGCCTATAGTATTGAAGTTAAATTGGTCCGGACCCTAACAATCAAAACAGTAATCTACAATCCATGTGTTATTGAATGAACCAACACATACACACAATCGAGCGAGCTTTCAAAAAGCTTAGCCCAATGCATGCACCTGCTGAGCCACTCAACTGTACAAAAAATGAAAGAAAGAGTTAGGAGGGGAATGCACTTACTGTGTTCTGGTAGGTATTTATATTATTGCCTTTTTCCCTTTGTGTTGCTTTTTTTATTATATTGCTGTTGTTGTTCACTGTTTTGTTTTGTTCATTATTATTTTCTGTTGATTTATTGATTATTTTTGTTGATCACTGTTTTTTGTTTAGATTTTATTTGAGCTTTTTTTTTTTTCGTTTTTAAATAAATTAAATCAAACGAGACTGCGACGGGGACGGGGACGGGAGACAGACAACAATTAATTAAAACGCAGAACACGACAAGAGGACATGAACCTCCTCACACGAGCTTTCACTGACAAATTAAAGCCAACTTATGCGACTTTCCATGGGTAAAATAAATCAATTTATTTTTTATCTAGATACTCGTATGTCAAAACGAAAATTTCCTCTGTTTTTTTTGCAGTGCAAAATAAATTGATTTATTACTGAAGATCTGCATTTTACGGCAGATTTACCCTTTCTTTGCACAAATACTAATACAGTCTAAAACCCCACTTAAATGAGTTTAGAATACAATAATACATATAGCAAATATAATTGAAAACAAACCGCAACTAACTTCACAAACTTCAGTAAGGAAAGTTGAACATTTAAGTCATCCTCTTAGAGTAATAAAATGGGGCAAACACATTCAGGATTCTAGCCAAAAAACGGTCCGTAGTAATTCCGTTTTTATAATTAAAAGTTGATAAATTAAACATTTGTTAGAATAATTTAAAAATTATTAAATATATAAAAAATATTCAGACTAGAACTTAAATGGATTATTTTAAAGTCGATATGTGAAGAAAATATCAGGAATAATATACAATTTAATTTGTTTTCCATTTGTTAATTTAAATCTGAATGAAATGAAAACTGAAGAAAAGGGTTTTGTTCGTAGATTATGGTCTAAGTATAATGGTTCTTCACGTGCAACAGATGGCGCTATCGTTGAATAACAAACAATAATGCAGCTTATTGCGAAATTAAGAAACTTAGTTGAGTCGGTCTGTATATTTTCATTTGTGTTTACAATTAATAATACAAAATAACACAAGGAAGTGTAGGAACCTCAAAGATCGATGTTATGATAAGCAACGTTAAAAACAAGAATTTTATCAGTATCTTTTTCGGAAGACTTAAGTGGTGCAACAATCCATACAGAGACGCCACAAAATTTTGTACGACTAAAATCGAAATTGAAAATGCTTATACAAAAATGATTAGACAAATGTATTAACATTAGCTGATTGGAAAAACACACAAGTAAACAAAATTTAGTTGAAATAAAGTAAGTTCTGTCGAAATATCATTGGACAGTGTACTACGATAACAGCCATCAAGTGTCAAATGTACCAACGTCTAAGAATGAAAACCTCGAAAATGGATTTCGACACTCGAATAAAGGTCAAATCTCTATCCGCAGCAGGATTTCACTTTACCTTTTATCGGCAGTGATTTAATTGGGGATGTTGTATTTGTTTTTCACATACGTTTCTATTGCACGGATGGCTTTTCCAAAAAAAAAAACTCGGGTATTGTCATTTAAATAATTATGCAGTAAAATGCATATACTGAAGTTTAAGTTATTTTTTGATTAGATAGTTTGAAATGTTAAAACCATTTACTAATATTTTTGGAAAGATTTAAAATCATTTTCAATGTTATTTTCTTAAGAAATTTTACTAAAAAATAACAACAATATAATAAAACTGTCATTTTGATTTTTTTAAAAACCATTCAATCTCTCAAAACTCTGGATTTCTATTTTAGGGACAAATTTGACACATCGTACACATTACATTTACTTCTTATGAGAAGCTAAAAAGTCTGCCAAATTTTAGGCGACAAGAAATGTCTGCCTTTTTAAACGAATGTATCGCCAAAATCCTGAGTTATATGGAAGCATACTCAAGCTTATGCTCATA
The DNA here is from genome assembly GCA_920104205.1 of Eupeodes latifasciatus. Classification (NCBI taxonomy): domain Eukaryota; kingdom Metazoa; phylum Arthropoda; class Insecta; order Diptera; family Syrphidae; genus Eupeodes; species Eupeodes latifasciatus. The sequence goes on from OV049924.1 coordinate 370,257,296, forward strand.
CCAAAAGCTGAAACGAACACAGACAACGCATTCTCAGCGATTATGATACAAAAAAAGTTTTTAGACGTTACCAATCCTCGTGAGACCCAAAAGTACAGAATGGATTCCAAAAAAGACACTGCTTCGTGTGAAGAAAATGATAAGCATGGTTATGAACTTGAACGTCAAGTTCTAGAAATCTATGATTAACAACTAGTAGTACCCGTAGCGTGATGGTTAGTGCGTTGGACTGTGTGTACAAGGTGAATGTTAGCATTCGCCCCAACCACGACCTGGAAAACATAGCCCTACTTAATCACTTTTACCTTCGAAATGATATAACACAATGGCGATCTGAGAACCGCGGTTTCATCCGGTTCAATGACGATTCCTTGGCAAATGCCATAATCGCCGAGCAAACGGGACCAAGTCCCTTGTTAGGTTGAGCTTCAGCTCATCTTCAACTCAATAAAAAATAAAAAGTCAGCAGGTGTCGATGGTATATCCAACGTTGTACTAAGAAATTTACCGATGGAGGCATTTGACATTTACACCACACTCTTCAATAATGCACTGAATAATGCATATTATCCAGTGCATTGGAAGACCGCTGTGGTTCATCCTCTCCCGAAAAAGGGAAAGGACAACTCCAACCCTTCAAATCTTCGGTCGATAAGTCTTCCTCCGAGCAATGGAATAAAACAAAACAACAATGCACAGGTGCTGTTCTGGTTGATTTGGAAAAGGCCTTTGACACCGTATGGTTAGAGGGTCTTTACCTAAAACTGAGCAGGCTTGGCATAAGCAAGCCATTGTTGTATATACTGTATGATATGCTTAACGGTAGAAAGTTTGTTGTCAAAAGTGGCAATGTAACTTCTACCACAACATTCTTAATTAAAAATGGTCTTCAACAGGGAGCGGTGAATTCGCCGATTCTCTTCAGCATTTACACCAGCGATCTGATAGGTAGTCTTACAAAGGCAATCTTCACGGGCAGCCATTAGCGAGCAAAAGTGTAGTGAAGTACCCCAGTATCTGGTTAGATCAGTATTTTTATTTCGACAGACATATAAATGCTGCTCTGACCAGGGCCAGAGGAGCCTTCGCTCTGACGAAACGGCTGTTTTTTAGCAGTCGGCTTGACCCCAGAGTGAAGGTAATTTGCTACATGGCCCTCATACGGCCGATGATCGTTTATGGTTCACCTGTGTGGTTCAACGTTGCCCCTACCCAGATGGAGAAGTTTCGGGTATTCGAGCGGCAGTGTTTACAACGCTGTACCGGCTTATATCGAACAGCCAAATCTTCTTTCGTGCATTACTATTCCAACGAGGTCCTATACAACGGGGCTCGAATCAACAGAATTGACAATTTCGTGATAAAACTCGTTCGAGGTCACATTGCAAGAGCTATGTCTTCGACCAACAATTTAATTTTCGGGGCGTTCTATCCGAACGACGAGTATTTTGAAAGTGCACGCTTGAGGCATTCCTCTTTTTAGACAGATGCGGTCTGATACAGGATAGATTGGCAGTTCCGCTAATCTACCACGTCAGACGACGAACCGTGGATAGGCGACTCCTGTACAATCGGGACGTCATGGCACAAGGCGGAGCAGAGCTCCTTCGGTTCAGTAGGGCTGTGTCCGAACGGGACCGAACTGATAGGGTGAAGCAGGAGAACCAGTTTTGGTGGCTTCAATCGGCACTTGATAGTGGGTAGTCGGGATAGGGTTTAAAGCCTTGGCCGGCTTACATAATTGTTTTATAGTTTTAGGGTTTAGTTTTAAGTAGAATAGGCATGGTGGCACAAAAAAAATACAAAAAACAACAAAAAAGGAAAATACAAAAAATACAAAAAAAAATTTAAAAAAAAAAAAACAAGGAATAAAAAAAAAAGACAACAAAATATGAAAAACTAAAAACGTTAGATAGTTAGATTTGCTGCTGTGGTTGTTCTAGTGTAAAGTAGTTTATAGGTAGAATAGGTTGTTTTAGTTAGCTTTAAGTTTTATATTAAGGACCTTATTTTAAGTAGTTTTTAAGTAAAAATAAAAAAGGATATTGACATTAGTTTTTTTAAATTTTCTAATGAATAAAAAAATAAATAAAATGGAATTGAAGTTAAATAGATCTTAGGGCCGAAAGGCATTAGCATTAAGTATTATTGTTTAACTTAGAGTGTCCGTATGGGACCAGTAAGTTAGTTGTAAGTTATGGTTAATTAGGCTAGTTTTATGAATTTTTGTCTAGCTTTAAGATAGATTTAAGATTGAATTAATAAAAATAAATTTGAAAAAAAAAAAAGAAAAAAAAAAGTGCGTTGGACTGTCATGCAAGAGGTCTTGGGTTAGATCCCTGCCTGTGCCACCTAACTTTTTTCACGGGTGCTGCCTTTTGCGAGGATTTGACAAATCTTCCAAGAGTAATTCTTGTCATGAAAAGTGCCTTCTCAAATTAGCCGTTCGGATTCGGCATATAAGCTGTAGGTCCCCTCCATCTCTGACAGCATTACTCGCACACAGAAATGGTTGAGAGTTGTAAGTCACTAGGCCCTGGTTCTCTACGGACTGTTGCGCCACCTAATTTTTTATTTATAACAACTTCGTTTGGCCTCAATTTAATAATATGGACACAACCGACATGTGATTTCCACAGCAATTCGAGGGCATAATTTTTCACGTGAAAGTAATGAGCACTACAATTTTATTGTACCTGTAGATATTATAAATTAAATAACCTGATATAATTATTATTGGAGAGAAAAACTGCCTACTCGGATTTCTGGTAACATTTTTATGTGAATGTTTGAACCTATTCGTAAAATTGATCTAAAATATTATTTTTTAATATAATTAGAACATTATTTTAACCATACTGACTTTCTAACCCCGGTTATATTCATTCAAATTTAAATTTTCATCTTCTATACCCAACCAAATCCAATGGATATCCTAATCCTCGCCAATCCATACATTTTTTTTACATCCATAATCCATATCATACAAAACTTCACGTAGACCGTACATAGCACAAACTATACGATTACACTTACCATCAACTGTACATGGTCCTGGGGCGTTAAAGAACACTTTGACTGTGCTTTGTGAATAATCAGTTAACGCTTTGCGGTGGTCATCACCACAGACATCAATGTTAAATTCTGGCGCTCCTGGAATCTGCAAATAAAGAGGGATTATGCATACGTACAACGTTCAGTACAAGGGGCCTTATATATGTAGTTTAAACTTTTGCTGACTAAAAGCCTAAGTAATAAATGGCAGATGGTTTGGAATGGAATGTATTATTGGGATTTTGTGGTTACTGTGATGGTTGTAGAATCAAGGATAATAGTTTCAAACGCCGCAATATTGCAGCAGTATAACATCAGCAATAGCAACATCAGCCTTACAAATTGGCTAAACATTTGCAATTTGCCTTTCAACTATATGCTACAACCTTAAAACCTTCAATCTAGATGCTACAGAGAGACCTAAAGCCTAACTCTCAAGCCCCCTCATTCATTGATATTGAACGTAATTTTTGGTTGTGCAATGTAAAATTTTTAACTTACAGGCCCGGGGGGGGGGGGGCGGTGGAAGTGGGTTTGAATGTGTATTGGGGAAAATAGCATCAGCAACTGTTTAGCAATTAGACTTACCTTAATTTTGCCTTTATCCGTAAAGCTGGCATTCCGCACGCTATACCGCTCGTTTAGTTGGTCATTAATAATTTCACAAGTGTTGACGTCGAACTGGCACCAGTGAGCGGGACAAATCACGTTGGTTGGCCAAATAAATTGGTAATGGCAATCGTTGATTATGGATTTCAAAATTGGGTTTCCCTGTCAAAAATAAAATACCATACATCATCAAACCGAAAATTTATTGATTAATAAATATTTGATGACAAAATCGAAAATTTCTCTACACATAATATTATATCTAGTATTGGGATTTTAGCTTAAAACCACAAACTATCAATATAGGAGGAGGAGACCATGCATCGGGAGTGAAGATAGGAGATTTATTGTATAATTAGTTAGACCTTAATTAGGAAAATGTTTTTAAGTTAGGTACAGACCAGTGTTTGTTTTATCATTTGGTGCAGAGTGCGGGAAGTGATTTTAAAATGCACTTTGGTCTGCATTCTATTTACCATCATGTTTGGTATTTTTAATTTTAAACACTCTTTAGCAATGATTCCAATGATAATAATTATGGAATTTTAATTAAGCATACGTACTTTGCCAGCGTGGATGTCACACGTGAATTGAACAATCGATGACAATTGAGTTGATTTATCCTTTGGACATGGGCTTCCACGGCGGTATTTCAATTCGGCACTGGTTTCATTGATGCGAGTTAGGGCAACATCAGGATAACCAAGACTCTGAAATTAAAATAAAAACGGTTTAATAATTAGAAAGACTCGTTGGTTAAATGATTTGAGTAGTCTTGTATATGGTTGATATTTTTAATCAAATTTCTTTTCGAGAAGTTAAATCAATAAAATTGTATTTTTAATAATAAAAATATTGATTTATCCAAGAAGCACTGGGAAGATTCAGACGATATAAGAGACTTCAAAATAAGGCAAGTTTCTAGTATCTAATCTAATCTATCTAATAAGGTAACTTTTTTGACTGAAAAGTTAGTCAGTAAAAATTTCTCTAACTATTAAATCAAGTCATTCTCTAATGGAGATGGCACAACATAGAGACATTCCAGGAAATTGTAACTCGCCCATTCTACCACGTTTGGCAAATGCTGGCATACCAATCGCTGCATGTAAACTATTACTAATGCAAGACGCTATGAAGAAAGCCAGGTGGAATAACACCACCACGTGTCAGATCACAACAAAAATCTGACCTATAAAATAAATAAAATAAATTAGGTGGCGCAACAGTCCGTAGAGAACCAGGGCCTAGTGACTTACAACTCTCAACCATTCCTGTGTGCGAGTAATGTTGTCAGGGATGGAGGGGACCTACAATTTATATGCCGAATCCTAACGGCTAATTTTGAGAAAGCACTTTTTCATGACAAGAATTACTCTTGGAGAATTTGTCAATTCCTCGCAAGAGGCAGTACCCGTGAAAACTCTCCTTTTTTTTTAATTAAGGTGGCACAGGCAGGGATTGAACCCAAGAACTCTCGCATGACAGTCCAACGCACTAACCATCATACCACAGGTACTACAATCTGGCCTATACTAGATTTAAAGTGATGAAGGTGCTTGCTATCTCTAAACAGGTTGCATATAAGCTCGATAATCGGTGTCATAACCGGGCACTGTTTAAAAGGAAAGTACGCTTCGCGGCTAGGCGTATTCTCAAATGACTTTTGCAGACGCTTTATGGATGAGAAAGAGGAGGAAGCTGGTTTTTCACCTCCTCTGTACATGCCCTGCTCTAGCTCAAAAACGCAAGAATAACCTAGGAAAATTCTTCTATAACAATCTAAATCATATTAACATAATCAGTCTGTTACTGTCTGTTACTGGTTTTTTGAGCTTAGAAGAAATCCATTCATGTGGTATCATAATGGGCCATTGAACTAGTCTAAGTGTGTCCTTCTCCATCATTATATATATTTTTCTATAATACCAAATACAAGTCGTGATGGGCAATGGTTTTTTGCAAGATAAAATGAAGGTATACGTTTTGTGGAGTAAAGATCCGAGCTTGAAGTTTATGGCACTTGAACAACTTACTAGTTGCCTAGACCATTGTGTATATTTTTTAGTGTGAAATTGGTCAGGTTTTTATTTGAAAAACGGTACTCAATTCAGGTGTAATACGATTTTTGTGTTATTTGTTTTGTGACATTTAAAAGTGCATAATTTCTTTGACCCCTACTTGCCCCTAACAAAAGTTACACTAGTCTAAATTGTCGTGTTTCAAGACGTATGAGTATTTTTTTTGCGGAAATATGATAGTTTTAAAAATCGAACGTTAATTGGACAAAGAAATGTATTTTTATTTACTTTTAGAATCCACCAAAATCTTTTAACGACTTGATATATTTAATATTTGGCGTATGATGAGGGAAGTTTGGAGATGCTTGCAAAGCTAGATATGGGAATAAACTTCAAGAAATGAGAACTTTTTTTAACAAAGAACGATGATAGGCTTAAGGCCACAGAAGACTTCAGCTATGAGAACAATGATCCATGTATGTATACTTCGTGTCACATGAATAGGGACAAGCTTTTTTCGTTTTTTATTTGACGATATTTTCAAACCCTTAAGTTTTTTTTTTGGAAAAAAAACCAAAATGTGGTAGGAATGAAGTACATACCTATGTATAAAAAAATTTCGATTAAGTTGATAATTATAAGTGTTATGGCGGTTTTTCCGGAGAGGTTCAAATAAAGTACCTACCTAGAATGTTTATGTGTATTCGGCAGGCCTTCCGACAATATTCATTAATTATGAAAGTACCTACCTGTTTTTTTGTGTCACATAGATTGCGACAAGAACTTAATTTACCTATAACCGTGTTTTAAATCAAATAAAAGGATACTCTGATTTTTTTGCAGCGAGTATTAATTTGATAAAATCAAGAAGTATAGGTAGTGTTAAGGGTCTAACCAAGGAGGAAATAGGCCAAATTCGAGCTTATCGTGATAACGGCCATCCGTTTTATAGCCAGCAAAATTAGAAGTAGTTCAACTGTTATATACAACTACTCCAAAGACCCAGATAGGTATGGTAAAAACCACTGAGGAAGAGTCAAGAAAGACACATCATATCTGGAAAGGCGGGCGATATTGAGAGTTGCTTCAAATTCAAGGCTTAAGTAAATTAGTAAAATTAAGTACCCTCGACTTTTCCGATGAAAAAAAAATGTATTTAAGAAACGAAGAAATCTGTCTTGAAAAACAGCACAGCAAAGGAGGTGGTGTAATGGTATGGGGAGCAATCACCTATTACAGGCCCGTGGAGCTGGATTTTCAAATCTCTAAATTGACGGCAATCACTTACAAATTGATTCTGGAACGAGCTTTACCGCAGTTTTCTGAATTATTTGGTGGAGAACGATGGACTCTCCAACAAGAGAATGCACCAATACATACCGCACGGACAACAAAAGCCTATTACCATGGCCCCCGTATTCTCCTGTGGGGATGGCTTTCAAGAAAAGTCTACAAACACAAAGGACCGAAGAGATTATTAAAGCCATAAAACGGGTCTGAGCCCAAATTTCGCTGAAATATCTGACAGCACTCTATGAATCCGTGTACACCACAGGTTACTTGAAGTAATTCAGAAACCAGGAGGCACCACAAACTACTAAAAATTATTTAAATCCATTCAATAAAACCAGTATTTACCTAAACCATAAGATTTTGTGGGTCTTTCAGGTACATACATATATTTAGATTTTGTACCTTTCATGTGACACAAAAAAACAGGTACTTTTTATGATCTTCTTCGGAAAAACCTTCATAAAACTTGCCATGAGTTTTGATAGCAGCAGTGTACAATCAGATTATAAACAACGAATCACGGTTGAATTTATTAATAGTGATATGTTCATTACATCGTATGCCCCCCTTCAACTTTTTAAACAAGTAGATCCTGACAGGAGGATTGGGGTGCGTTTGAAAGTTCGGCAAAGACATTGCCAGATCTGCCGCAACAAATATATTAGTAAAACATGACCTTAAACTAACAATGGTGAATGGTAAATTATGTAATGCCGTGATGTACATATATCCCGTAAAAAAAGATTTTCTACATTTGTGGAGCCAAACCATCTGTCATGATCGATATTGAGACTTTTTTGCAGAGAAATATAATCAACTCTTTGTTCAGGAAAAACTGATCACTGACAATCCTAAACATGGTGGGGAAACTTCACTTTCTTCGAAGATAACTGGAGTTAAAAATGTATTAATAGAGAGATATATGACTATATTAAAAACTTTGGCCTGTTGCTTTGCCTAAAACACCATTGCAGACATTGCTGAAGATAAAAATAAGGAGGTGAAAGTTTTTTACAAGAGCTGCCACCATAACTGTTCCCTTTCTTTGAACCCATTTCTATTAAATGCTCGTGATCTTGAAAAAAAACTAAAAAATCAAGTACCGTAAAATGGGGTTACTTTGCGCCACTGACGAAAACAGTTAGTTTTTTCATTCACGCTCAGACATGTTGCATTCTACCGTATACACACACATATGCATCTGCTACATGTTGCAAGGGACCGTGTACCTGCAGTTAATAAAAAGTAGTTGCCGAGTGAAGTTGACGCAGAAAATTCGTCAGATTTTTTAAGTGGAAAATTTGGTATGGTGCAACAGTTGGGTGAACTTCAAAGAAATAAGTACTGATTTTCTATTTATAATATTGTTTTAGCAATAATTTAAGCATGGCTTTTGTTTGTTTAGTTGATATATAATATTTTATATTATTTTTTTGTGTGAACACCCATTATTTTTTGCTCCAGGAGCAAAGTAACCCCAAAGCAATAAAATTTTTTTTTGCAGATATGATCCTTTTGATCAGGTGTTACGGTAAATTTTACCGCAACAAAAACCAGCCTTTGGCTATTTCCTTTTCTCTAGTTGTGGCTGCAAAATATCGGCAAAGTTGAGGGCAACCATGGTTTCATCAACCACAGGTGTACCTAGCCTTTATTTTGCAAAAGCAACAAAAGGTGATCGAGATCGAGAACGAGTTCTTTCGACAAGGTCGAAAATGCCGGCGAATGAGCCGAAGAAGTAAGAGGTCAGGCGGACCCTTACTTAAACTACAACAACAACAACAACGTATCTATTTTATTTTAACGATTGTAATTTTAACGTAGATTGACTTAATTCACTTAATCATTTATGTACAAAATGGGTTTTTAACGCCGCGTTTTTAAAGTCGCTTTACTTAATGTTTGGTACAAAACTCACACCTCGAATCTCGCGTTATATTAATAGTAATAGGAAAATGCCTAGTTGAGACTTCTTCTCGATTTTTGTTTTTCTTTCAACTTTCTCGAAAAATAAGAATAGTTGGGAAGGGGTCTGAACTCGCCATTATGTTTCGGCAAGTTTTGGAAACTCATCCAACAACTTGTCGAAACCGTGATTGTGTGTGTGAAAGCAAAGTTTCGCTGAGAGTCAACAACGGTGGCTTTCCTGATGAGCGTTAAGCTTCCAGGAAGCCGTGATGCTGTGACCGACAATCACGAAAACGAATGCTTGTGTTGGATGAATGTGTGTGTGACTGGAATGGACGAGGGACGCAGGTTAAAGATGGGAATTAGCTTGGAAGGGACTCTTGAAAAAGCCTGACAAGCGAAAGCATTAAGCAGAAATAGAAAAAGTGTTCGAGGATTTTTAAAAGAAAAGGAAAAGTCGAGAAGGAGGATATGGGAAATCGGGAAATCGAGAAAAGATAAAAGGAATTGAGATTCGAGTTTTGAGGATTTTGTGAGAATCGGGAGTAAGAAGAAAAATAGAAGAAAAAAAAAACAAAAGATAAGTAGCTATTTTTGTTTTGTTCTTTGTTCTTTTGTTCGGTACGCGTCCGTGTTAAAAACCCATTTTCCCTTTGCCATTTAAATTTGTTTCTTTGTTTTATTTAAATAAAATACAAACTTTTCTCCAGCTCTTTAGATAAAGAAAATTTAGTCAAAACTTTCAGATGTAGCAAAGAAACCCCATCCCTTGGACGATTTTGCCCCACTTTTCAACCACAAACAAAGGATTTTAACACGACTGTCAAGTTAGCACTACATTTTTCGAAATTTAAAAAACTGAGTATGCAGTTAATTGTAGCTTTTTTGTTGTAAATTAGTTGTGGAAAAAAAAAATTTGTAGCTCGACGATTTTTCAAAAAAGTGGTATGTAGTGCTAGGTTGGTATCAAGTTAGCACTACACTTTTTGATTTTGTTAAAACTAAGTACGCAATTAGTTGACAATTATTTGTTGTAAATTAGTTGTGGAAAGAAAAAAATTCCAAAAATTTTTTTTACCTTGATTTTTTAAAAAAAGGGGGGTATGTAGTGCTAACTTGACATCGTGAGTCCACGCATAAAACAAGGATATTCGAAAATGTAACGATGCAATTAATTGTAGCTTTTTTGTTTAAAATTAGTTGTGGAAAGAAAAAAATTCCAAAAATTTTTTTTACCTTGATTTTTTTAAAAAAGGGGGGTATGTAGTGCTAACTTGACACCGTGAGTCTACGCATAAAACAAGGATATTCGAAAATGTAACGATGCAATTAATTGTAGCTTTTTTGTTTAAAATTAGTTGTGGAAAGAAAAAAATTCCAAAAATTTTTTTTACCTTGATTTTTTTAAAAAAGGGGGGTATGTAGTGCTAACTTGACACCGTGAGTCCACGCATAAAACAAGGATATTCAAGTTAGCACTACATACCCCCCTTTTTTAAAAAAATCAAGGTAAAAAAAATTTTTGGAATTTTTTTCTTTCCACAACTAATTTTAAACAAAAAAGCTACAATTAATTGCATCGTTACATTTTCGAATATCCTTGTTTTATGGGTGGACTCACGGTGTCAAGTTAGCACTACATACCCCCCTTTTTTAAAAAAATCAAAGTAAAAAAAAATGTTGGAATTTTTTTCTTTCCACAACTAATTTACAACAAATAATTGTCAACTAATTGCGTACTTAGTTTTAACAAAATCAAAAAGTGTAGTGCTAACTTGATATCAACCTAGCACTACATACCACTTTTTTGAAAAATCGTCGAGCTACAAATTTTTTTTTTCCACAACTAATTTACAACAAAAAAGCTACAATTAACTGCATACTCAGTTTTTTAAATTTCGAAAAATGTAGTGCTAACTTGACAGTCGTGATTTTAACTATTATTTAAACGGTTTTCATACCGAAAATGCTTTCTTTCACATCTTATTAATAAAACTGCTTTGAAAAACAAATAGATAAAAATTAGTTTAGTATACAATTTTTAAGAGATTTCTGAAAATAGATGTTTTAGTCTTATTACTCTAACAATTTTAATAAAAATGCTTAAAAAGTAAATAGGGTCAAAGGGGGTAATTGTAAACGATTTTGCATTTTTTTATTTTTTTTTCACTTGTAATGTTTGTAACAGCTTAACTATGCAATTTCGAACATTTTTGTTTATGCTACTTAAGTTTGGATTGTATTATCTATCAAAGAGTAGTAATCTTAATGGCGTTTGTTTATTAGTTTTCATAAAATTTGATGTTTACATTTACCCCCCTAGTTTTTTAAGTAAACGAGAAAAATGGGGTAAATGAACACGGTACCAGTCGTCCTACCATTGTGGAAAGGGGTAACAAAGTTATCTGTCCTTATATATAAAGGTACCTACTAGACCAAGGAGATCATCCTTATCGCAAGGGTAACCAGTACGAGATCTAAAATAAGGCACCTTGCTATAGTGTCATCGATCCTCTGACGTGTATGATGGAGCTGTGGTTTTTGGTTGATATGTACATTGTACGTGGCATCTTTTTGATATAAAATATTGTTAGATCAACACCAAAGCCATTGAAAATGAATGTTTACAATTACCCCAAATTGTTCACTTTTACCCCATTTCGGTGTTTACATTTACCCATAATAGGAACATAATGGAGTAATTGTAAACAGTCAATAACTTTTAAATTTTGTTATACAGACAAATAAAAACATATAGCATGCATTTATACTCATATTTCACTTTCTTAAAGATAAAATTTAACTTACTTCGATCGCCTTTGTTTGTTTTGCAACAATTTTAATTAGCACTGAAAAACTTAAAAACGCAGAAAAACGAAAGACTCATGGAAACGAACAAAACATAAATAACCCTTTGACAGATAAGGCCTTCCACGCGTCAATATGATTTAAATATAATGTCTTTTCAAATAATTTCATGGCATGCTTCAAATTGTAAACGGTTTTGGGAAAATTAAGTGTATTTACAATTACCCCTGTTTACAATTACCCCCCTTCACCCTACATTGACTTTTTTTTATACATGTTCAGTATTATTTGTAAACAGAGGTGTTTTTAATTATTTTGACTGCTCTTCTGATATAAATGTAACCACTGTGCTGTGGTAAAAATTTCAACTTTTCTACAGCAATATCAAAAAGCACTTTAAAAACTTAACTTTTTCCCAGGCCGATAACACAAGCAAATTTTAACCAAAATAAGGACATTTTTGGTGACGCACAGTGCGGTATTTTGGTCGAAAACCTGGCCAAAAATATTTGGGCACATTTTTCATATCAAATAGGTAGGTACCAAATGACTAAAAAGTTATTTGGAAGGATAAATTTTCATTTTTTAGGTACAGTAAAACCCACTTAAATGCCCATCCCGATTAGCCCAAAGAAAAAAAATTATTAAAAATCAAAAAAAGCACGTACAACATTGCGTTATAATTTTTTTTAAAGCTAATATTTTATTCTTTGTTTTGTTTTTTGATTTAAGTTGTTTAATTAAATAGTTTTTGAGAAATTAAGTTTTAAAGTTGAAATTTAGGAAAAAAAAATTTGTTTCGGTATTTAATTTATTTATTTTTAAAAATGTGTTTATCAAGGACATTTTTTGTGTCAATATTCAATGACCAGATATATTTTTAGTCAAATACAAAAAACCTCATTCCGATAAATGTCATAGTTTATAAGAAATTAGAAAAAAACTGAAAGATACTTTTTCCTAGAAAATCCCTTTTTTCCTTTTTTTATGAGTGAAGTTTTCTTAATCCGGGTGTTCAACTTTCATTCCAAAATTTTATGTCCCAGTATACAGGTAACCAAGTCTAAAATACCTGCGACCCTCTGAATCCAAAATACGAAGAATTCGAGATGTGGATTAGTTGTATATTGTATGAGTACAGGTCAATTATTGAATAAACAGATTAATCCTTTTTTGTTTTTCCTTCCGCAACTTAGCAAGTAATAAAAAATGACCAGGATTAATTTAATTTTATAGTTTGTATTTTATTATTTATTGTTTGTCTTTCATCATTAACATCTTCATCATTGGTATTTACAATCAAAAATTCGAGTCTCCTTTGAAAACGATTGTTTTTTTGTCTTGCTTGTCCTTAAACTACTGATATAAGGGTCTGACGTCAATAAAAGCCGGTTAAGCACATCCTCATTGCATGCAGTCCTGGAGAATTTTCGTGAAAAGTTTTCCCTGTATTGGCGGAAATGCTTATTTCTAGCTTCAGCAGCTTCTTCGGAGAACTGGCCGATTGGCAACAATGCATGGGATATGACACTGGTAGAGTGGATTGAAATCTTATGCACTGTTGGAGACATAGGCTGCCATGGATACAAGTTAACGTAATATTTAGCAGTATCTATCGTAAATTTTGCGAATTTTTGAAGATCTATCTCTATCTCTATCTCTATCTCTATCTCTATCTCTATCTCTATCTCTATCTCTATCTCTATCTCTATCTCTATCTCTATCTCTATCTCTATCTCTATCTCTATCTCTATCTCTATCTCTATCTCTATCTCTATCTCTATCTCTATCTCTATCTCTATCTCTATCTCTATCTCTATCTCTATCTCTATCTCTATCTCTATCTCTATCTCTATCTCTATCTCTATCTCTATCTCTATCTCTATCTCTATCTCTATCTCTATCTCTATCTCTATCTCTATCTCTATCTCTATCTCTATCTCTATCTCTATCTCTATCTCTATCTCTATCTCTATCTCTATCTCTATCTCTATCTCTATCTCTATAGCTGCTTCTTCTTGGCTATTAAAAAATCTGCGCGAGGTGTTGCCATCATTAGTGTTGCCATACCCAGCCTTTGGAATGTCCACCAGTAAGCCCATTTTATCGTGAAACTCGTATTGACTAGAAGTTAAATTAGCTTCGACGAATATCCTCAAAGCGTTTTCAGGAGTGTGTTTCTCAGTTTTCGGGGTTTTACTGCCAATCGCAGCTGCTTTCCGGAGCTTCATAGCCCTGGTTGGAGTTTGGGTCGCAACCTCCATCACTTTTGCGACATCAATATGTCCCGCTGCTCGTTGACTCATCTGTGCTGCGTATGTCAGTTCATCAAAAGACACACTCTTTCGAAGTTCCTCTGTTTTTCGACGTTTTGTTCGGTCACTTGATTCCCCGAACTCTTTGCTTGGGCGACCTTTAGACTTTCCGGGAAGTATGCCAACAGGTAGCGTTACTTCTTCGCTAAGCCACTCTTCATTCTTATCAAAGAAACGGTTTTCTGTGCAGTTGCAGAGTTGCCATCTCCGTTTATAGTTTGCTTTGAACGCCTTGATAATTTTTGTAAGTTCATCTATTTTCTCTGGGGGACAGTTTGTGATATCCATACATTTTTTATCCAAATCTTTAAGCTTACCGTCAAGGAGTCTTTTTGAGCTTCCTCTTACCAACTCATGGAGCTGTTTCCTGGTCAGAGACAAGGTCGAATTAGAGTCATCTGGAATAATATAAAAAATGTTTAGTTATGGTCGCTTGAAAGGAGTTTTTTTCAAATGCTTTGTTTTTTCTTAGGTGAAAACTTGTGAATGGTTCTGAAATGCAGGATTGTTCTACATATCCAGAAGTTAAATAATATATATGACAAACTTTGTTGCGGGGTGTTGCCAATATTCAAAAACACTTGGTAAAAACAACGGAAAAAGTGCAAATTTTGTAAGTACATTCTTTAACTCATCGATATGAAGAACTTAAGTTGAATATATAAACATTTCTTTGCTTAAAATATTGTACATACCTTGATTTACGATATCCATATCAAATTTTTTCACAAAAGTCACTTTTAAGATTAAAAAAAAAACACTTAGAAAATACACTTTTTTTTTAAAAATCGCAAACAAACTCGTGCTTATTCAAAAAGTGCAAGTTGCAACTGATGGTGTCGCGAACGGGGGTGACGAATTTATAGATAGACTTCACTAATAAGTAGCCTGGATATATACCTGTTATGGGACACATGCTTAATCCTGAGGGTGAAAGTTGACAAAATTGATTTATGGCCACGTTTCAGGTCAAAATACCACACTGTGTGACGTCCAACGCATTGAGGTGTCCCGGAATTTAATGACAACTGCTCACAACCGAGGTAAATAGAAAGGTTTGTTGGAGAAGGCCAAGATTGTTTCCATTTGGGTTGTCAAGACGATGATGACTGACTGACTGACGTTAAAGTGTAGTTATCATTTACAAAGACCCATATTTTTATCCGCCTTTATATATCAATACAAAAATGGTGGTATTAAAAGTACTTATTTTGAAGAGAATTTATACACAAACACATGTACACCTGCATTTACTGAAAGCATTAATTACTGGCTCTTTATTATGGAAGACGTCTATAATCTTAAAAAAAAAAAAAAAAAAACATTTTTCGATCCAACCACAATAAAAAATTATATTTATATTCTGAACGTTCTGCATTCATAATCCTTACTGGCAAAAAAAGGATTATAAAAAATATATTTCAACCAATATATCATTCAAAAACATTTATAAAATAAAGAATAAAATAAAGTTTTACATGAAAATTTCAATTCAAAAAATATTCTCTGTGCGTGTTTGGCTTAAAAGTTGAATGAAAGGCTCTTTAATCGTTTGTTGGTTTAATGTAAACTTTTGTATTGAAGTTTTTGCATAAGTTTCAGGGTTGTAGGTTAAATGAAATATTCTTAAATTCGCACCTTAATTTGTTTACACACAAAAGAAAGGTTTTTCAAAACATTTCAGAAATATTTAAAAAGCATTTCAGAAAACGGGAAATATTTTTGAAAATTTTTAGAAGTGTTTCTTAAATATTTCTAGAATGTTTATGAATTGTAAACTTTAGTCTCGATATTCACGAAACACTTTTAAATATTTAACAAATATTACGCTGTTTCGTATTCCGAATGTCAAATCGTGTCCAATATTAGTTCAAAAGTTAATTCTTTTCAAAATTTAAACATTTTCATTCAATTTAATTTTAAAAACGAAATAAAACAAATTGTCGCCTTAACTTTTGCTACACTTCCAACTGAAATCCAAACTTGGATAGTTCGAACATCCAAAACCTTAACTTGAATATAAATGCAGAACAATTTTGTGATTTGAGGCTTAAAGTTTCTTCGCTTTAGAATTTGGTTGTTTTGTTTTATTGTATTCCACGTCAGTATGATGCTCCAACGTATTGTGACTTTTGTGCCACGTGTGAATCACAGTCTGGATTTATGCATACATATTATATACCTGCCTGCCTTCCTTCTGCTTCCATTTCTTGATGCTTGTGGTGTTACTTTGCTCCCTTATAATATTCATATTCAACCATCAACCACCTCGGTAACGGTGGGCATTGAAAAGTTGCAGCAGATTTTGATTTCATAAAACTTTCACGTACGAGTGCATATTTTATGAGCTATACCACCCTGGCATATAACCACAATCTGTGTCTCTCTGTACCTACCTACCTATAGATATAGGTACCTATTCAAAACCACTGCGGCTACATAAAATCTCTTCCCGTGTTGCAGCAGCTTGGTATGGAAGGCGGTGCGCGGTGGAGGGCGTGGCAGGCGTGTATCTGCTGTGAAAATCGTAAAAATCGCTTACCAAAATGCATCTCGCAGGAAATGAATGAATTTTACATGCATTTAGAGCAGCAGCAACATCAGCACCAGTATAGCAGAAGCAGTAGGAGCACAGCGCAGCGCAGCGGTTCCAACTTAAATTGTGGCAATATATGGAAGTGGAAAGTGCATGGAGCCGCGGCAAAAGGTCTTATACACTGATGGTATACGATTTGATGCTGTGCTATTGCTATTTGTCAATATATAGAAAGTTCATATATTGCAAATCCAGATCCAAAATCTTTGGCATTTTCGATGCAATGTGGTGTGGGCTGAATCATCAATGAGCCAAAATCTCGCTTATATAGACAGACATACTCGTAGCAGGATAGAAAGGGCTTGGAGGAGATTACTTCCGTCATCGTCGTCATCATCATTCTCGTGGATGAAGTGTAAAATGCGCTCAATAGTAATTTACTATGCAGGTGTAGCTTTATATTTAAAGCCATTTATTCAAATTGTATAGTTTAGAGCATTATTTTTAAGCTTTATTTTTAGAAAAGTTAAAATATTAAGCAGGTTTTGAACAAAGTTATTTTGGGAAATACAACGAAATTGTTCCAAATGCACGAGGAAATTTTAAAACCTTAATTAAATTTAAAGCCTAACGTCCACATTATTGACTAATTTGAATTAAAGTCAAACATGTACATTGTATAAGGGTACCCATGGCTGTCAAGCAGCCATTTTGAAAAATATGTTACAAAGCTAATGAAAGGATTTTGCAATTTTGATGAAAACGTGTGGGTTTTATTTTAAACCGCTTTGCAATAAGAGATTTCATTTTCAATAGACCGATATTCGCAGATCTGTCACTTTTGACAATGAGGGCATTCAATTAGTTAGTGGCTGCGTAGTCAAGTGATTTTAATTGGCTAAATACAACTACACAATGAGTTGAAATTTCTAGTCATTTTGACGTTTCACAATCTTCATACACTTTATTCTAAACATTTTGCAATAGCAATCGACCAATTAACACTTTAGTAAAAGTATTTACGGTTCCCCCTCTAGTCCAAAATGTAAGACTGCTTTGCAGCAAAAAGCACAACAATTAAGATTTTTAATAGTTCACACGATTTTCGATTCGATCTTTTGCTTTCACTAAAACATGGTTGAACGCCATCATCCTAAACACTTTTTGATCAGAAGTTCTTAATTTTCAGGAAAGATCGACGCGTGGAACGTTTCTCTTAAAATATCCAAATATTCCAACTTTTGTCATCCATGGTATACGAAAGAGCTTAAAATGCTTCTAAACAAGGGAAATAAGGCTTTGAAAAATCTTATTTAAAGCATGTCCACTGAAGATTGTAAAGTATATTTTACCCTATTTGAAGAGTTTAAATCTCTCTCCAATTATTTATTTGCCCAATATCTTATAGATATGGAAAGTTCACTTAAGCTTGGCCGCAAAAGCTTAAGCTTGGCCGCAAAAGCTTTTGGAAATTCGTTAAAATAAAACGGAAATCTGATGGCTATGTAGTAAATTTTACTCATAATAAAGGTAAAGGCCCAACTAGATACTAATGCATGAAAATCCTAACCTCAAAAAAATCACCCATTATAATAGGCATAAGCAAACATAAGCTTATGTCAAAAACCCAACGAAAATTCACTTAAGTTTGTGAAATTACTGCGGGTAGCCATAATGCAATTTTGCTCACTTATCTACATGTCAAAATAATATTCGCAGCTCTATATGAAGATATAAATCCTTCGTACGTATTACCCTCCAAAACCCATTTGTTTACATTGTTGTATTTGTAATGTGAAAGTATTCAAAGAGAAAAATTGACGTGTTTTCACGCATACATAGAAATAACTAATGAGGTTTTTGGGGAAATTAGTAGAATACCAGGCAGTTCAGCATGGGAATTTTTTTTATGGCTTTTTTAATGGTTTTTGTTTTGAATAGTTTTTAATGTGTTTTTAATTGGTGCGGTATTGTGTTTGATGTATTGTTTGGCGCACGCCTTGGCGCCGCATGCGTAAGTGATGATGATGAAGGGTTGGTTTGTGATGTTGAGGATGGTAAATGTTTTATTGGATTTGAATAGAAGTGAGGAAGAGGCGGCGGCGGCGGCGCGGGCTCTCTGGATATTTGGATATTTGGAGAATGTGCGGTGGATGGATGGTGATGATTGTGGTGGTTGCTACCGTGCGTCGGTCGGTCGGGATAGTTTAAAGAAGATGTGTGTGAAGTAGTTTTGGATATTTGGAGAATGTGCTGTGGATGGATGGTGATGATTGTGGTGGTTGCTACCGTCGGTCGGTCGGTCGGTCGGTCGCGAGGGAGAGAGTTAGTTTAAAGAAGATGTGTGTGAAGTAGTTTTGGATATTTGGAGAATGTGCGTTGGATGGATCGTGATGATTGTGGTGGGGTGTGGGTAATGTGTTTGGTGGTGGTTGCTGCCGTCGGTCGGTCGGTCGCGTCGTCGTCGTCGTCGTTTATGTGGTATGGTTGTGCGGTACAGCATGTGCTGTGGTGGTGGTTGTCGTCGTGTTCGTCGTCATGATCGTCATGGTCATCGTCGTCGTCACCATAGCTATTGTCATAACGATCGACTGTTAAAAAAAAGAAATGGGGATGGGGAGTGCGTTTCTCTCGAATGAGAATGAGTTTTGATCTTCTAAAGTAAACTATAAACAAATGACACTTAAAATTCAATTACACGCTAGCCCTAGCCACTCGCTGCCCTGAATCATGAATCGACATGATTAGTTTGTTCTTTTATTTTTTTAGGGGGATCTGTTATGAGATATTTGTATGGTGGCAATAACTTAAGACAATGTTGATTTTGTTTGATTGAAATGGGGATGGGGAGTGCGTTTCTCTCGAATGAGAATGAGTTTTGATCTTCTAAAGTAAACTATAAACAAAGGACACTTAAAATTCAATTACACGCTAGCCCTAGCCACTCGCTGCCCTGAATCGATAAGATTAGATTTGTTCTAATATTTTTTTAGGGGGATTTGTTATGAGATATTTTTATGGTGGCAATAACTTAAGACAATGTTGATTTTGTTTGATTGCCATGAAATCATAAAATGACAAAGTAGGATTGCAAGCATTTTAATGTTTTTTTTTTAATATGTCGATCATGAATCGACATGATTAGATTTGTTCTAATATTTTTTAAGGACTGCAACAGTTTTAATGCCGCTGAATGAAGGAAAAACAGTTTTATTAGTAATGCATGTACCAATTTTATTTTGTCACATGTTTGAAGAAAATTATTCATATAAAAAGCAGCGTAGGTTTTTGAATTTGAAGTAGTAGTATTCAAGCTAGAGGATTGCACACATATCTCAAAACATGAGTTTTTTGACAAAAATCAACGGGATCACCAAAGAGAAGCCGGTGGTTCCTCTAAGGGACCTCAACGAGGACCCCTATAATATATCCAGAGCAACAAAGGTCTCCACCAAATATGGCGAAAAAATCCTGGTGGAGTTGGAAGAGTTTAAGTGCTTCCTTCCTAACAGATTTTCAACTTTAACCGAGAAAGACCTGGCTAAACTGATAGGGTATAACATGACAGTTAAACAACCGCCACCTGTGCCTTTCGGGGCATACTCCATAACGTTCACTGAGTCAACTACTAAAAGAGAAAGAAGTGAAGACAGCGAAGACGAAGAAGACGAAGCAGACCTTAGCAAATATCCGTATGGGCAAAAACGGATGAAAATTGTATTGTAAACTTTACAAAAAAAATAAAATAAAATAAATTAAAAAAAAAATGTTTTTATTTTCTCTGTTTTCCCAAATCTTGGTTGTGTTTTTTTTCTTTTTGGTAAGAAGGAGACATTTTGATTAATTTTTTTTTCTTTGGGGAGTTTAGTTTCTTCGAAAGCACTTGTGTTTTTTTTCATCGATAACATCTCTTTGAATCTTCTTGTTTTTTTTTATGAATGATTAAAACGCAACAGTATTTTTTTTTTTTTTCAAAAGTTTATTCATTTAAAATGGATTTATAAAAATTCACTATTTTCTTAATTTTACGAAGTCGAAATCTAATTTCATAACAAGCACAGGTATGTGATTTTTCTTCAAGCTCATTTGATAAATTGTTTGTATTTGTAGGGCAGC
Source organism: Eupeodes latifasciatus (assembly GCA_920104205.1). NCBI lineage: Eukaryota > Metazoa > Arthropoda > Insecta > Diptera > Syrphidae > Eupeodes > Eupeodes latifasciatus. Next base: position 370,277,956 of record OV049924.1, read on the forward strand.
TCGGATAATGAAATCTTTTGGAGGAATTTGAGCAATAGCCTTTTCCAAATCTCTTTATGAAATAAATATTCTCCATGGATTCAGCAAAATGTTCTTCATGTACAATATGCCGGTTTATTTTTAAAAATGATTGAAGCTCGTCAATTACCGAATTCATGTTTAAGCAAGACATGTTCTTTCAACGAATCACGAAAGTGAACTGGATTGAAATTTACTTCAATCCTTCATACAAAGATGAAAATTCTAATTCTCCTCATCTCCTTACTAACCCATTGTAAATTTGAAAAAAAGCAGGCTATAACTTTTTAGAAATACATATACAGAAGAAATTGTATTAGTTATTAATATTATTTTTTTTAATAGGTATCCAAGAGTTGTGATCAGATGGAAAACCAAGCCATTTTACAAACATTTTATTCTTTTTCTTTTTAAGCACTTTTTCAATGAGATAGGTATCGGGAAACTTTGTTTTTTGTAACTCTAGTTCATAGAATCCACCTTTAATTGGATGTCCTTGATAGTCTTCTAGCACGTATGTAACAGGATTTGTGCGCTTTACTTGAATTATCTTAAAGATTTCAGTTGTCCAATTTGGAGTGTACCCTTTATCAAAAACATATTTGTATTTACTAATTCTGACAAAGTCTCCTACCTTGAACTTAGGAGTAACATGAATTTTGATGTGATTGTATATCTTAGAGAGTAATTGTTTTTCATTTGAGGCATTTACTTCAGATGGTTTCATTTTTATTGTACGATGTTTTGAATCATTATAAGTTTTAGTCAGCAACCCTATTATATCAACCCATTTATATGTTCCTTTGAAACTGAATTCTTTCCACATAAGAGTTTTCAATGTGCGGTTAAATCGTTCGACTATCGATGCTTTCAGAGGAGTAAATGTTGAGTAATGGTTGATATGATATTTTTGCATTAGAGTTAGAAATGTCTTATTGAAAAATTCTTTTCCATCATCTGTTTGTAAATTCTTAGGCCAACGACCTTTATTGAATATATTTTGCAAGGCTTGAGTAACTGATACTCCAGTTTTATTTTGTATAGGAGCCGTCCATGCAAATTTAGAGAATGTGTCAATAACTGTGAGAAGATATCGGTAGTTTTCATTTTCTGACGAATACGGTCCCATTTCGACTAGATCAGCTTGCCATAAATCATCAAGCCCCTTGATAACGACTCTCCTTTTTTTAAAATTTCTTCTTGCTGGCTTATGTAGTTCTTCGACAATGTCCCTTTTACTCATCTTTTCACTGAATGATTAAAACAACAAAACATTTTACCTTTTTATTAGTTTATTTATTTAAATTCTTTCATTTGATTTAGTACATAACAAGATTTACTTATATGTATACATAGATACTATTTTAGTCTTTTATACAGAGACATCAATTTTTTTATTCTTAACATTCTATTTTCAAGCATGTGGCATGCGCATGTATCTGGTCCAGCTTTACACAGATTTGAAGACCATGGACAGTTAGTAAAATGACACCCGTGTTTTGAAGTTGTACTCGATATATTCATAAATCTTTTCAAGAAGATAACATTGTTTAAAAGCTCCTCATGATGTTCTTCCAATATATTATTATGATTTATTTTCAAAAACTCCAAAATTTCATCAAAAATGAATCGAGTATCTATGTTAGACATGATAATTGAGTTGACACAATGAGGCATTAAGTTAAAGACTGAAGTGAAGTTATGATTGACTTTAAGTTAAATAGTAGTTTTCCCTTGAATTATAATTTTTTCTTTTTTTTTTTAATTAATTGTGTCAAACAAGAGTTTCTCAAATTTTTCAACAACTTCATATTTAATGTATTCTCTAAGTTGCTCGTTTGCGTCATCAACATATTTTTTGTTAGCAGCGTCTTCCTGTTCTTGTGGATCTTGAATATTTTTTAGTCGTTTAAACGTTAGATTGTAATCACCGCTTTCTGTTTTTAAAAAACCCTCACCAGCTGGTCCAGGCAAACCTCGCTCTCCCTGTAAACCTGGTGGCCCCGGCTCTCCTTGTTTCCCTCTTGGCCCTCTCGGTGGGGTCCTATATGAATAACGACCAAATTTATCAACACTCATTATTTTTTTATTCGATAATATCAGCTTCTTTAAGTTCTTCAATAATTGAAACAATTTCGTTAGAATGATTGTTATGTCCAGCTTGATGTGAAGCAATAAGCAGTCTCAATCGATCTACAAGCTCATTGGGATTATCCCAAAATATATAGTCTTTTTTCATTTTTGATAATTGCATTAATCCATTTCCTGAAGTTGTTTGTGGTGTTAATGGTAAAGGTAATGGCTTAATAGAAGTGTTTGTGTTGAATCCTAATAATTTACTTATTATATTCTTATACTTATAACCACGATTACCAAGTATTTGTCGCTGTGAATCATGATCTTTTCTATATGCATTAGTGTCATGTAAAATGGTCTTGTAGTTTTTTAAATCTTCATCAGTGTAAATTGTCTTATCGGGATTTTTCTTAAATATAAGCTCATATAACCCATTTGTTCCTTCAAATGTTTTATTTTTAATTTCTATATCCCTGCCGAGAATATTGAACTCAGCATTACCGATGTACCACTTTCCATCTTTTAAACGAATACCATACGTTTTATCAAGAGTGCTGGAATTATTAATAAATAAATCTATATATTTTTTAGGCGTGTCGTGAAATTCTTCTTGTGACAATCGTTCCATAAAGTTGCGATGACTTGCGTAATAGTTTGAGGTTTTCTTTGTTCTTTTTGGAGTATCATTATCATCGACAAAAATAGGTGAATCATCAATAAAAGACTTTGGCGTAATGAATTCATCATGTGGTTGATGTTGTTCCAGATTGAGTTTTATTTTCTTTAAAGGGCTCTCGATAAGACTGTTTTGAAACTGCTCGGAATTTGATTTTTTAACCAATTCGTTAAGTGGTTTCGTGAGTGGTTTAAAAGTTTCTTCAATTTGAGTCTCGTAAGCTTCCCTATCGGTCTTGAATGATTTGTATTTCTCTCGTAGAGCATCGGTGGTTTTAATAAGCTCTTTTGTTAGTTTAACATCTATGTTCATCATATTGTAAAGTTAATTTCTTCTTACAAATGCAGTTGAAAAAATAAATCTCGAAGTTGATGAAAAAATCTTTCGATAGTTCTTAAACCAAATTTTTATTGCGCTTACTGGTCTTAACCGTATAGAATACTGGGTCTTAAACTGGATTGAACCGCTTTTAACTGCTATAATCTGTCGCTGAACTGTTCTGTACTGCTCTCATGGAACATTACTGTACATATGATGCAAAAATCAAAAATTGTATCTATTTTATAGTTTAAGGAAGCAGTCAAAACCCTTTCTATATCGACCTTCATTCAAGGGGCTGTCCTTATCAATGACCACAAAACCGTAATTTGTGTTCCAACATTCTGCACATACCTTTTGAAACATTTTAAATGTCATATCCGAATTGACATGATCATTATAAATATGTTTTAAATTCATATCATCCTGTTTGAAGACGATGAGAAAATTCGCATTGTCTCGAATTAAGTGTTTCGGTATTCTTGTATATGTTTGGCACAAATAAAAACTATCGATGTGATGATGTCGTCCCATACTAAAATACACTCGAATCGTATCTTGTTTTTCACAGGCAATATCGTCAAAGATTAATATAGAATTTGGTTTAGCCTCTTCGACTCGAATTACATCACAATTATTGGAAAATGTAAAAAAGCCCATGTTTTTTATTGGTTTCATGGCTTTTCGTAAAAACTCATACTTCGGTTGATGTAGAGATTTAGAATAAACATAGATATTTTCAAATTTCAAACCATTTGGATGTAGTAGTAAACTCATCATGACATTTGTTTTTCCACAGTTTGAGGGACCAGTAATTAACCCCCTTATACTATGAGGGAATAATTTACCATGCTTTTTTCTCTCAATCTTGTTATCCAGTTCCATATTTTGTACCGGTAACTGGTATTGTTGCTTAACGAATCGCATAGTGATGAAAACTAAATAAATTCCTATAAATGTCAAGTTTATATATATAAAAACCCTCATATCACATCTAACCATTCTAGCGCAAAGATATTAATATAAAATGTTTGATTATTCCAAAAATTCTATCAGTCAAAGAAATATTGTAGAAGGAAAAGGTTTATTAAATACCTTAATAAACAAACTACCTCTTGAACTACATCTACCTGGTTATCAATACTGTGGTCCTGGAACAAAACTTCAAAAACGCTTAGCTCGAGGCGATCCGGGAATTAATTTGCTTGATCAAGCGTGCAAAGAACACGATATATCGTATTTCAAATTTAAAAATACATCTGATCGACACATTGCCGATAGGATTTTAACTGAAAAGGCCTGGCAGCGATTTAAATCTAAGAACGCTAGTATAGCTGAACGGTCAAACGCACTATTGGTTACCAACCTCTTAAAAGCAAAAACAAAATTCGGTATGGGTTGTTCTCAGAGTAAAGATAAGAAGCCTAAAAAAAGAGCGAAAAATGAAAACGAAGAAAAGAAGTTCAAGATAGATAATAAAGCTAAACAACCCTCCTTTAGAAAAGTGATTCACACAATTGGGAATATTATCAAACGTAAAAAACCTCTCAATTTAGAAAAAGCAATTAAAATAGCAATATCATCTGCCAAGAAAACAGTTCGAAAAAACATTAAAAGAATTAAGACGCCAAGAGTTATTGCCATACCAAAAACTGGAGGAGCAATTCCTTTCCTTATTCCTCTGTTTGCTGGACTTTCAGCACTTGGAGCTTTAACGGGTGGAGCTGCAGGAGTAGCCAAAGCTGTCAGCGATATCAGCATTGCTAAAAAAGATCTAGAGGAGAAAAAACGTCATAACGAGAAAATGGAATCAATTGCAGTCGGACAAGGCTTACACCTTAAACCTTATAGAAAGGGGCTTGGACTTTATTTAAATCCAAAGTCAAAAAACTCCTAAGTTCGCTACCCAATCGTGCATTAAATGAAATAGATTTGAGAAATTTTGCAAAGAATTTAATTCCGAATTTTCGAGGAGTTTTCATGCGCGATAATTTACCAAAAACTAAACCGAAGAAAAATGAATCTGGGATTGTAAATCTTGATTCCTCAATTGGTCCTGGAACGCACTGGGTAGCGTATTATAAAGAAGGCAGTAAAATTGAATATTTTGATAGCTTTGGAAATTTACAGCCTCCTAATGAAATTATTAACTATTTGGGTGACAAAATTAACTATAATTATACTAAATATCAAGATTACGACTCTTTTAATTGTGGTCATTTATGTTTAAGATTTTTATATGATTGTTTATTTTCAAATAAATAAAGAGTTTTCTTTAAAAATGGTTTCATTGTATTTTTTATAAGCATGACGTTGACACTTACGCTAAGCGGAAGAACTTCCCATCTATTAGCTGAATATTTTCCACCTTTGAACCTGAATCAAGACTACGTTTGCGGATTGATTGATTTTCAAACGTACAACTCCATTCCGAATGTAGATGAACGGAACAATTTGTTTCATATAGGAGAATATGAAATTGAAATCCCAACTGGGTCTTATGAAATTGATAACATTGCAAAATTTATTTCCAAAGAATTATTATCACGAAATTCTACAGCTATTGTTCAAATAGAGGCAAATAATAATACTATGGTATCTGAAATCCGGAGCAACGAAAAAATATATTTCAATAAGGATAGAACTATTGGAAAATTACTTGGTTTCAGTAAATGTGTTCTTGACCCCGGTGTGGTACATTTGTCGGATTTACCTGTTGATATAAATAAGGTGAATGTAATACGAGTTGAGTGTAATATCATTACTGGTTCTTATTTTAATAATACTCCTGTGCATACTTTACATGAATTTTCTCCAGAAACAGGAGCAGGGTATAAAATCATAGAAGTCCCGAAAAATGTCATCTATTTACCTGTGAACGTCAACCGAATAAGCAGTCTAACATTAAAACTCGTGGATCAAGACGGTGACTTGATAAATTTCAGAGGAGAAAGAATAACTGTACGACTGCATTTAACTCCAAAATCACAATAATGTTAATCTATAATAGTAATTATAAAATAGATACGAAAAGAAACCATCCATTTAGTTCTATTAGAACAGCACCACCGTCAAGACCAAAACTATCATCTGAAAATAAGACCTACCTTCTTACATTAGGATTTAAACTAAAGTAAAAACAATATGAACGAAATATTAAACATTACCCATGGACCTAACTATGATAATAGCATATCTAAGTTTGAGTACCATAGTTACTCGCCATTTCTTCAGTCATTCAATCCAAGTGATGAAATACGTATCCCTATACAACAACAGGATTTGTGCATTTTACCCAGTGAAAGCTACATTTATATAGAAGGAGGTCTAACAAAATTAGATGGAAAGCCTTCTTCTACGGGAAAATTATCTAATAATGCGATGGCATTTCTTTTTGAAGAAATACATTATGAACTCAACGGAGTGGACATTGAGAACAATAAAAATGTTGGCATCACAACATCAATGAAAAATTATATATCATTGAATGAGAATGAAAGTAAAAGCTTAGAAAATGCTTCATGGACCGGAAACTCCAACATTACACCTGCATCGGGTACTTTTAATTTTTGTGTACCACTAAAGAATCTGTTGGGATTTGCTGAAGACTATAAAAGGATTATAGTAAACGCAAGACATGAATTGGTTCTAATTCGTACTCGAAGTAATGAGAATGCTTATTATACTACAGAAAACGAGGAAATAAAACTATCAATTTTCAAATTGCAATGGAGAGTTCCGCATATTACCTTATCCGATTCAAACAAGATTACATTATTGAAACAAATACAATTAAATCCAATTCAAATTCATTTTCGAACTTGGGAAATGTACGAATATCCAACACTTCCAACTAACACTGATCATGTATGGACAGTTAAGACTTCAACTCAACTTGAGAAACCGAGATATGTTATTATTGCTCTACAAACGAATAGAAAAAATCAAAAGGATAAGGATGTAAGCAAATTTGACCACTGTGAAGTTAGCAATGTAAAGGTACATTTAAACTCTGAATCGTACCCTCGTGAAGATTTAAATCTTAAATATAAACTAGACCAGTATGCCATTCTCTATGAAATGTACAGTAAATTTCAATACTCATACTATCAAAAACGCTCACAACCACTTTTATCACGACAAAACTTCAAGGATATCGCCCCAATAATGGTGGTTGATTGTTCCCGTCAAAATGAATCAATTAAAACAGGACCAGTGGATGTAAAAATTGAACTTAAAACAACACTTCCAGTTCCACCTTTAACAACTATGTATTGCCTTATTCTTCATGACCGTGTAATAGAATATAATCCAGTTACTGGAGAAGTTAACAAACTTACTTAAATTGACTGTCATGGTGTGTAAACTAATACGTAATCAAATAAAAAAAATCATTGTATCTAACAATATTTTAACCTATCCGGTTCATGCTCAATGATTTTGTTAAAACCAATACTCACCATGTAACCATTCCAAATAAATAAACACATAAACAATATTGTACTTCTAGTTCTTTTTATTTAATTCTTTTTTACATTTTTTATTGTAATATTTTTCAAAGAAATATCAGAAAATGTTGCAAATGCATTGTAAATCTAAGAGGGTAAGAATGCCGTGGGACTATTTTGACGATAAAATCCAAAAGGTAGGGAGCTATGGTTAGAGAGAAAGTGGCGTTTTTCCGATCTTGGTCTATAGGTCTTGCACTGTGTCTTTGTTATCACTTGATGATCCCTTGTCCTGCAAATATTGTCAGAAATAATCTGAATGTGATCATTGCCATCGGCGTTAAGAACGGCTTGTTTGATTGCTTCAAAATTAACTTTTTTTTGATGCTGAGTAATTTAAGCATAATCCCTTTACCTTGCAAATAACCTCTTCAGTGTTGTCTTTTCCACTTAAGACTTTGTAGGCATGTCCGCATATGCTACTGCTACTGCTAAGGCTCTGGGTAAACACAAGTTATCCTTGTTTTTGATGGATATGATCCCACGTTTTTTAAGGCATTCTTCCTCATATGAATTGTAATGAGGTTCGCGGCTATTCCCTTTTACCTGAAGGTAGTTTTATGGAAGTAACCGTTAATTCGAAAGTATCTGTGCAGAATCCTTCTGAGTTACTTTGAAATATTTTAATCATCATTTCCCATAAATCCTTGATTTTAAATTCTGATGCGTTCTTAAAATTCACCCAACCACTTCCTCTCTCCTTGGAAAATCCTTTTCCATTAAACGTCACTCCAACCTTGTCCATAGCCCCCACACCCTGAAATGCAAATTTAAGTGCCTCTTCAACGGCAATTCTTACCCATGTTGTCGGCTCTGCTCCTTTGGGGATAGGACTGATCCTAAACTCTATTTTGTTGGCTTTCAGGTTGAACCGCTTTACTTTTGTTTCAGTGGATGAAACTACCTCATAACGCTATTGAACAAAAACAAAATTATCTATATTTTCCTTGTTTTTAAACCATTTTTTTTTTATAACTTACTTTTTCTTCAACGGGTGGGAGGAATTCAAGTTTTGGTTGCCCTCCTGGAAGTGATGCTTCAGAAACCTTCAAAAAATAGCCTGAGAACAGAGCTATTTCTTCTTCTGAAAGTCCATTGAAGTTAGAAGGTAAAAATACCTTAAAACTCTCCATTTCCAAAAGAATTCTTGGACCGTATTTCGTAAGAGTTTTCTCCCCATTTTTTATTAAGTAGGTAATGGATTGAAGATCGCTTATACTTTTTAATGGTTTAACCATACCCAAGTTATTCAACTTGTTCAAAAATTGAGAACTCATTTTGGGTTTTTTTTTTTATTTTATTTTTCAACCGATCACTGCAAAGTTCACAATTAAACTAACCAATCCTTTTTAAAAATCTTCCATACACCAAACAAAAACTTTGAACAGAAACACCTATTTATTTATAAGCTCACATCATACAAATACATATTCCCATCTATTGTTCATTTGACAAAAGCAACCACAATCATTTAATATCAACATAATAATTTTTTCTTAATGTTGTAGAATTTCTTATTACTTCTCTTCAAATCCAATACATCGGATCGCTTCATCCTAAAAATCGTTAATCTTCAGATATCAATTTAAAATTTAATAACAATTTGCCCCGTTACGGAATTCAATTTTTTTTTTCTTTTTAAAAAAACATTGGAGCAAATCTAATCGTGTTGATTCATCCCCATTTGAAACGAGAGCTAGGCTAGGTACGCAACGCAATGCTTTTATTATTCCAGGGGCAGCGAGTGGTTAGGAATAGTGAGTTATAAAATTTTAATTGTTCTTTGTCTATCTTTGATTGCTTCAATGGTGAATAAATTCAAACGAAAATATGTATTGGGTTTAAGATTTTATTTTATTATTAAGATAACTGGTCTTAAATGAAGAAACGCAACTGCGATTTGTACAGATAGAACTGCTACACTGAACTGTAAATAACTGGTCTTTACCGTACAAAACCGAGAATCAAAACCGAACTGAACTGCAAATTACTGGTCTGAACCGCATAAAACCGAAAATCAAAACTGAACTCAACTGCAAATTACTGGTCTTAACCGCACTAAACTGAACTGAACTGTAAATTACTAGTCTTAACCGCAAAAAGCCAACATTCAAAACTGAACCTGTTATTAACAGAACTGTTATTAACAGAAAGTACTTCTTCACTATACTGCTCGCAACTGTATTTATCAACCATTACTCGGGCAATTGGCTTTAGAATTCAAATGTACCTGCTTTTTATAACTTGAGAAAACAGTCAAAACCTTTTCTATAGCGACCATTATTCAGTGGACTTTCTTTATCGATTACAAAAAAAATCCATAAACGGTTTTCCAACAGTCTGCACATACATTTTGAAATGTTTTAAATGTCATGTCGGAATTAACATGGTCATTGTAAATGTGTTTTAAATTCATACCGTCCTGTTTAAAAATTATCAAAAAAAAATTGCATTGTCCCGAATTAAGTGTTTTGGTATTTTTGTATAGGTTTGACACAAGTAGAAACTATCTAATTGATAATGACGGTAGAATAACGTCACTATTATTAGAAAATGTAAAGAAACCCATTTTTTTTATAGGTTTAATTACTTGTTTTAAGAACTCATATTTTGTTTGGTGTAAAGATTTTGAGTAAATATATATGTTTTCAAAATTTAGTGCGAAAATATAAAATTAATCATTATTCGACATTTACTCAATTGAAGGCATCAATTGTAGAACGATTTATTCGAACATTCACAATTCAGTATAAACGGATCGTACAAATGGACCGATATGCTGTCAACACTAACTAAAACTTATAACAATTCAAAACATCGAACTATAACAATGAAACCTTCCGAAGTAAATACTGCAAACGAAAAACATCTACTCTCTTCTGTATATCAATATATTAAAATTCGTTTAACTCCTAAATTCAAAGTTGGAGATTCAGTGAGAATCAGTAAATACAAACATGTATTTGAAAAAGGATACACACCAAACTGGACAACTGAAATTTTTAAAATTACAAAAATTCAACGAAGTAATCCTATAACATATCTGCTAGAAGACTATCAAGGTCATCCTATTAAAGGTGGTCTTTATCAATTAGAGCTACAAAAAACAAAACCGAATATCCAGACACATTTCTTATAGAAAAAAAGTATTACAAAGAAAAAAAAAAAGATAAAATAATTTGTAAAATGGTTGGGTTTCCCTCCTGAACATAATTCATGGATACACATATCTAAAATAAATAATAAGTAAATTTCAAATTGATGTTTTTTTTTATGCTTTATTTTATTTATTTAGTTTTTTCTTAAATACAATATTTCAGATTTTGTTCTTTTATCTTTTTAAAGATATATTCATACATATATAGATAGATAGTTAGATATATGAATATATATACGGTGATGAAAAATAAGGCTATTTTTGCGGAAAAACGCCTCCTTCAAAAGTTACAGCCTTTCAAAGTTTTCAACATTTTTCTCAATACCCATTTCCATTTCACATTATAACAAAAATACAATTCCATCTCATTCTTCATATTTATAAATAAATCATCATCATCATGGTCACCAACCCATCCATACATCCCTACACAAATAAAATCTACCCCTCTCACTCATCCTCACACAAACGATCGCTCCTCATAAAATCCTAAGCAAACCAACAAATTAACCATCAAACAGATCACCATATCACCACACTGCCGCACCGTCACCTCCTCGTCTCTCACACATCAATAAAAAAATATTTTCTTTATTTGTTTTCCTTCTTCAAGGGACCCTTTACCTACTGACATACAACAAAGACGACCACGACCATGACGACGACGACGACGACGACGATGACCATGACGATCATGACGACGGCGAACACGACGACAACCACCACCACGGCACATGCTGTACCGCACAACCATACTACATAAACGACGACGACGACGACCGACGATGACCATGACGATCATGACGACGAACACGACGACAACCACCACCACAGCACATGCTGTACCGCACAACCATACCACATAAACGACGACGACGACGACGCGACCGACCGACCGACGGCAGCAACCACCACCAAACACATTACCCACACCCCACCACAATCATCACGATCCATCCAACGCACATTCTCCAAATATCCAAAACTACTTCACACACATCTTCTTTAAACTAACTCTCTCCCTCGCGACCGACCGACCGACGGTAGCAACCACCACAATCATCACCATCCATCCACAGCACATTCTCCAAATATCCAAAACTACTTCACACACATCTTCTTTAAACTATCCCGACCGACCGACGCACGGTAGCAACCACCACAATCATCACGATCCATCCACAGCACATTCTCCAAATATCCAAAACTACTTCACACACATCTTCTTTAAACTATCCCGACCGACCGACGCACGGTAGCAACCACCACAATCATCACCATCCATCCACCGCACATTCTCTAAATATCCAAATATCCAGAGAGCCCGCGCCGCCGCCGCCGCCTCTTCCTCACTTCTATTCAAATCCAATAAAACATTTACCATCCTCAACATCACAAACCAACCCTTCATCATCATCACTTACGCATGCGGCGCCAAGGCGTGCGCCAAACAATACATCAAACACAATACCGCACCAATTAAAAACACATTAAAAACTATTCAAAACAAAAACCATTAAAAAAGCCATAAAAAAAATTCCCATGCTGAACTGCCTGGTATTCTACTGAAATTTCATAAATTAGAAGAGAAATGACACGCACACTATGAATTAGTTTATGAGGCTGATTTCCGGTTATGATAAACATTCTGAGAGAAATTATCTGCAGTGGAGTTGGCCTGTGTGTATTTGATCCAAACTGTCAGATTTACTTATGCGGCGAGCGACTGGGATCGCTCTTGCTTAAGTTTGCTTAAGTTAACGAAACTGAGAAAATTTGAACGAAACGGAGCTAGACTCCATTATGGTCACTCGTAGTCGTATTAGATTCTTTGTATTCGTACGTTTACTTATGCGCGCATATGCTAGCTTATGTCTATTATAGTTGGGCCTTAACTCTCAACAATCTTTCATTGACACTTCTGCAAATTAGATGAGAATTTCTTTCTTTACTTGTGAGATTGCCCCCAGATTACCTTTAATAATGTTCAAATAAAGTTAGACAAGACAAAATCTTGCATTACTTGGCATTACTTAAAGACACTTATTCCTATAGACCAGATGGAATTCCTTCAATTGTCTTAAAAAAATGTTAGTCATTAGTGGCATCTCCCCTTCTTCGAATATTTGCATCTCCAAGCTCAAGTAAATTTCCAACCAAATGGAAGAAGGCGTTTACCAGTCTTTAAAAAGGGTAATAAGTCTGACTGACTTTAGGGGCCAGTTATAGCTATCATTGAAATCGATCCGGGAAAATTTTTGAATCGATATTTGATGATGTTTCTCTTCGATTAGAAATGAAAATTATATAAGTACTGATCGATTAGAAATCACCCAAAGAATTTTGTTTGAGGAAAAAAGTGTAATTGTACATTTTTTTCTCTAAAAATATATTTTTTTTGTATTTTCCGGACGGAAATTCATTTTCATGAACAGCTGATACTTTTATGTTCAACAGTGAAACGAATCGTTCCACTTATTTGTGTTCCAATTTCACACAATTCCAATGACAGATTTCTGTCAGTAAAAATTTGTCGGTTGATTTCAATCAGGAAATTTTTTTCAATGACAGAAATTTTTAATGATAGCTATAAACGACCTGTCAAGAAAATTCCAATGTTTGTTTTCAATGATGAAAACCAATGATAGCTATAACTGGCGCCTTATTAATTACAGACCTAATTACTTACTAATCTACTTGCATACCCTACTCGGTCAAAACCTCGACTGTATTTACAGTGATTAATTTAAAGCTTTGGACCAATTTTGTCATGATATCATCACATTTAAGCTGAAGCCAATTGGGTTTCTTCCTCAGTTTATCACATGGATTTCTTCTATTCATCAAAATTGGTCTTATCGAGTTAAATTCAGAAGTTCTTTCTACAATCCTTTTATTGCCTAATCATGAGTTTCTCAGGGTAGTCATTTAGGACCTCTACTCTTTATCTTAGCTATCAATGTTGTACACCTTTGTGTACGATACAGTAACATTTTAATCTATGCGGATGATATGAAAAATTTCGAGTACAACTCCAAGAGGATATTAACAGAATGGGCTAAACCTTAACACAATTGAATGACAGGCTATAACATTCTCTAAAACACGTACTCTTACTGTGATTGATTATAAAATATTGCAACACTCTATATGTACATACATCGCGTTCATAGTTTTTTAAGATCTTGGAGTTCTTTTAAATTTTAATCTATCTATCATAAAGGGTGTCCCAAAATTAACGCAAGATTTGAATTTGCCGCCATTTGTGCAGTGAAGTGTTGGCAACCCTGAAAAAAAGCAATTTGACAGCTAACAGTATAGGGTTATTAAAAATGGAGCATTACACGATAGAACAACGTTTCTTTATTATTAAAGAATATTTCAAAAATAGTGAAAGCTTGGCGGCTAATTTTTCGAGCAAAATCATCCTAAGCGATGAAGCACATTTTTCATCTTGATGGCTTTGTCAATCGCCAAAATTGCCGCATTTGGGGTTCGGAGAACCCACATGTGATTGTCGAAAAACAAATGCATCCACAACGCGTGACTGTATGGTGTGGATTTTGGGCTGGAGGCATGATTGGGCCATATTTTTTTGAAAATGATGCTGGTCAAGCAGTGACTGTTACTGGTGCTCGATATAGCGACATGATTACACAGTTCTTTCTGCCAAAATTGGATGATATTGATGTGTCCAATATGTGGTTTCAACAAGACGGTGCCACATGTCATACAGCCCGTGAAACAATTCAATTACTGCATGAGATATTTCCAGGTCGTGTACTCTCTCGTTTCGGTGATCAAAATTGGCCTCCTAGATCGTGTGATTTAACACCATTAGACTTCTTTTTATGGGGTTTTTTGAAATCACAAGTCTATGTCAACAAGCCCACAACCACCCGTGCATTAAAGGAGGAAATTTAACGCTGCATCAACGAAATTCAGCCACATTTATGCAGAATGGTCATGGAAAATTTCAACAAAAGAGTGCGCATGTGCATGCAAAGCCGTGGAGGCCATTTGTCCGATGTGTTATTCCATACATAACCCTATCCTATGTACTTTACGAGTCAATAAAAATATAACTATCAAAAGACTAAAAACGGCGTTTTCTATTTAATTCAAATCTTGCGTTAATTTTGGGACACCCTTTATTAATTCGATCGTTAGTAAAGCCAACTCTATGTTAGGATTTGTTAAACATTGCTCCAAAGTATTTTAGGATCTTTATGTTACTCTTGTTTTATATAAAACTTTGGTCCCCTTATCTTGAGTACGCATTTCAGGTATGGACTATTTACGAGATCCACAAGAACAGGATAGAATATATTCAACAGAATTGCATATGTTTCGCCTTTAGAGGTCTTATCTCTATAACCTCCCTCTTTATGAACATCGGATAAAGCTTTTTCAAATGCAGTCTCTATCTTAATGGCGGGTTAATAATGATATTTTCTTTAATCATCAACTTTTAACGGGTGTAATTAATGCATCTGATTTATTAAATTTTATAAGTTTAAACTAACGGGTTATCCGTTTTGTTAAGACCGCAAAATAGGCTGGAATTCGACATCTGTCAAACTAAGTTGTTAAACTAATTCTTTTTTCAATTGAAAGTCTGACATTTATAACGCATACAAATTGATAACACCTACTACAAAAATGGTGATTCTGCCACAGCCAAATATCGTGCTTTAAGAGGAGATTATGGTTTAAATAAAGTGTGAAGTGAAAGTGTTGCCAAAGACCCGAATATATCGATTTCGTTCTCAGGAATTAGGACTGTCTTACGGCACAATATGACGTATTTTACATTTGGATCTTCCCCTAAAAAAAAAAATAAATAAATTAGGTGGCGCAACAGTCCATGAAGAACCAGGGCCTAGTGACTTACAACTCTCAACCATTCCTGCGAGTTATGTTGTCAGAGATGGAAGGGACCTACAGTTTATATGCCGAATCCGAACGGCTAATTTGAGAAAGCACTTTTCATGACAAGAATTACTCTTGGAGGATTTGTCAATTCCTCGCAAGAGGCAGTATCCGTGAAAAAAGTTAGGTGGCACAGGCAGGGATTGAACCGAAGACCCTTGCATGACAGTCCAACGCACTAACCATCACGCTACGGGTACTACGGATCTTCCCCTACATCCATATAAAGTCCAGTTCACACAACAACTGAAGCCAGCTGAACATTCACAAGGTCGTAGATACGTCGAATGAGAGCTTGAACAACAGGCGGTGGACCGCTATTTTTCCAACAATATTTTCTTCAGCGAAGAAGCACATTTCTCACTCGTGGGTGTGTTAATAAACAAAATTGTCCTATTTGGGGTTCTGAGAACCCTCAAGTAATTGAAGATGGGCCATTACATCCACAAAAAGTCACTGTTTAGTGCGTTTGGTCCGGAGGTGAGATTGGACCTTACTTCTTCGAAAACGACGCGACGATGGAATGACTGTCACTGTCAATAATGAGCGTTATGGTCATATGATAACCGATTTTTTTGCCTACTATTGAAGAATACGACTTGGAGAATATGTGAGTTCAACAAGACTGTGCCACATGTCACACAACCCCAGCGAGTATGGCTTTATTGCAAGAGACATTTCCTGGCCGCGTGATTTCTCGTCGTGGCGATATCAACTGGCCACCAAGATCATGCGATTTGACAACACTGGACTTTTTTTGTGGGGCTACGCGAAAAACCGAGTTTATGCAGATAAAGCTTTAACTCTTGAGCACTTAAAAACCAACATTCGTCAATTTATTGCTGAGATACCGCCCAATTTGTGGGTCGAAAATTACCTCAAAAGAATCGATGCTTGCAACAAATCGCGTGGGGGTCATTAAAATGATGTAGTGCTTCACACATAATGTCAAGGTTTAAACTTTTACAAAAGAAAAGTTCTATAGAAGCCAGCTGTGTTTTTTTTGTGCTCTCTTAAATTATTTACTTAAAATGAATTATAATAAAATGATAAATGCTTAAAGGTTATTGATGATACTTCCTTTCTATCGTGTGGTGTTTGTGACAGAAGCATACATGCGGGGTGTATCAACTTAATCGAAGAAATTATCACTTTCAAATCAAATAAACATTTGTTCTTTAAATGCGAAAAATGCATTCTTATTCCTTTAAAACTGTGTATTGACAAATTTAGAGAACTTTCTATGTTGCTCGATGTTCCATCTTCTTAGAGTGCAACACCTTCTCTGGATCTGAGTCGAAACATCCGTATCCCTACTCGTGCTTAGAGAACAACAAGTTTAAGTGTAACTGATAAAAAGAAACAGTCAATTACTAATACAAAAAACAAAAAAGTTCCTCTCGGAGATGTTGATAAAGTAAAACTTATTGCTATTAATGATCGTGATGCGTGCGAAAGTGAAAAACTTGTTGCGGTTGATTATCGTGTTGCTGACACTGTTATAAACAATAATGTTACATCGAACAATAATGTTGCAGGTGAAAGTGAAAAACTTGTTGCTGTTGATGATCGTGTTGCTGAAGCTGTTGTAAGCAATAATGTTACAGCGAACAAAAATGTTGCAGGTACTAGTAAGTGTAAGAAACAAAAACATTTAATAGGCAGCGATGCGATGTTCTCGCCGTCTCCGTTCTTCCTTCTGTACCTAAACTACGCTTTATACATGTTTCTCGGCTTAAAAATACTGTAAAACGACATTAGGAATTTTTTCTAGCACGAAAGCTAAATCTGTCAGCAGAGAACCTTGTTTGCGCTAAATTGGTGAAGAAAGATGCAGATATTTCTCAACTGCTTTTTATACATTTTAAACTTGGTGTACCTTCGAGATCTTTCGATGCTGTTCTTCAATCATCTTTATGGCCAACTGGTGTACAAGTTAAGCAGTTTTTGAACCATCCAAAAAACGGACTAGGCCAAAAACAAAATCAAATGTCAACATAATGAATGATCTTCAAATTTTTAGCTTCGACAAGTATTTGTCCATCTTTTATCATAATGCGAGCGGTATGAGAACCAAATCACATGATTTCCTTATTGCTGCCCAGGACTGTCCATACGACATTATTGCTTTAACTGAAACTTGGTTAAATGAAAACTTTTTGAATGGTGAATATTTCCCTTCCGATTACAACGTCTTTCGCAAAGATCGTCAAACTGGTCAAACTAGAGGAGGAGGAGTTTTGTTGGCTGTTCAATCAAATTTTACAAGTAGAGAAATTAGACTATCTTATAATTCTTTCGAAATTGATCAGGGGTGGAATCGGCTAAGGTGATTATTGATTGTTGACAGTCAAAATAATTGAATTTGATCTGTGCAAGGTGATAGTCAAATTGATACCTAAAAAGCTGTCACTAGAAAAATTTGATAGTCATTTTCCTACAAATATGTCGTTTCTGAATAGAGCTACCAGACGCTTACAAAAAACGAATGGAAATTTTTTTCAGTTGCCCTTTTTAGGTACAAAAACACATTCTTTTTACCGAAAAAGCTTACGTAATTCGAAAAAACACAAGAAAAGTAAGAATGTTATTTAAACACAGCCAATTGATACTTTTATTTAGATATTTTATAGAAATCATTTTAAAATTTCAACGTAGCAACAATAAATTGTGACAATTATATTCTGAAATTGTTCAATCGAATTGAATTGAATCAGCTTACACAGACGGGAAAGTCGGTGATAGTCAATTTGACTATTAAAAATCCACCCCAGACTTGTGTTTGTGTAGATCTACATATTTATTCAATCTTTTAAATGTATTCATTTATATATTTTTGTATCATATACATATCCCACCTTCATCTCAAAATCTTTTGTATGAGTCTCACATTAAAAATATTGTAGATATTGCTAATGATAAATGAAAATTGTTATTTTGTAGTTGTTGGTTATTTTAACTTGCCTAATATTAATTGGAAATTCTCAGATGATGAAAAGCAATTATTTCCTTATAATGTTGTCAAAGATTATGAATATAATGTTATTGATAGTTTATCAGCCTTAAATATGTATCAAATCAACAATATTCCTAATTCTATTGGTCGTATTTTGGATTTAATTTTTATTGATAATTGCCTAGAAACTCAATGTAATGAACCATCTTATAAAATGTTAGAAAATAGTATTCATCACAATGCAGTTGAAATAGTTTTTAATTTTTTCATTTTGAATGAATCTAAATCTAAAAATAATTCACAATTGTATGATTTTAAAAAAGCCAATTATGATTCCATAAAAACTTATTTAAACACAGTAGATTGGCAACATACCTTAAGCAGTAAAGATACTAAACAAGCTTTTACTCTGTTTCGGAACGTTTTAGATTCAGCGGTTGCCTCTTACGTTCCTAAAAAAAACTTTATTTAAAAGTTCAAATAAACCTGTTTGGTTCAACAAAAGTATATCAAGATTGAAAAATGTCATGAATATCTATATATATAAAAATCAATGCCACTTTTCGTTGTAATTTTATAACTCAACAATGCCTTTACGGATTTGGCTAATTTTGGTCTTGAATTATTTGTGGAAGTCCAGAGAAGGTTTGTAAGTAGTCAAACAAATTTAATGTCGTCATATGTCATTTCATTTCATCAGCGATAATTATTGCTTTGTTGTGTTTATATTTTCCAAAATATTGTTGAGTTGTTGAGTGAAGGTAAAATGCCACGAGCAAAACGACCAAACATAGGCCGGCGAACGCGTAATGGAAATCAAGTGGCATTATTAAGACGATCTCAGACTACAGATGAACGCGCAAGACGAGAAATTATTCGTGAGCTACAAAGGTTTTTCCATCAGCATAACGCATTAGTTCAATTGTTCAAAATTGCTCTTGATCGTATGCCATCTGATAATCACCAAATTGTAATAGCACCAAATTTAATATTCAACAAAAACATGTATATGACACAATCATGCAAGCCATTTCCAATAATGTAGGTGGATTATATTTCTTGGATGCACCTAGTGGTACAGTCAAAACTTTCGTTGTATCATTGATTTTAGCGACTATTCGATCGAAACAGAAAATTGCATTGGCACTTGCATCTTCGGATTTAAGATTTACGCTATAATCAACAGCTTTTTGGTTGTGCTCTGATATTGCTGTCAGGGGACTTTCGTCAAACATTGCCTGTCATTCCTCGATCAACTCCTGCTGATGAAATAAACGCCTGTTTGAAGTCATCAGTTCTTTGGAGATATATACGAAAATTGACACTGAGCATTAATATGCGTATTTGCCTACATAATGATGCAACTGCCCATGAGTTTTCAAAACAATTGTTAGTAATTGGCGATGACAAAATACTAATCGACAGTACCAACGGATTGATCACTTTACCGAACAATTTTTGTTGCAATCTATAGATGAGTTGATTGAATGTGTTTTTCCGAATATTCTTCCGAATTACAGATATTATGATTGGTTGAGAGAACGCGCCATTTTAGCACCGAAGAACATTCATATCAATGCCATTAATTTTCAATTTCAAACGAAACTGCCAGGTGTAGTCACGACATATAAATCAATTGACAGTGTCATGAATCAAGATGAGGCAATAAATTATCCAATTGAATTTTTAAATTCATTGGAACCGGCTGGCATACCACCGCATTGCTTGAATCTGAAAATTGGTTCTTTCATTATATTACTGCGAAATATTAATCCACCAAAACTGTGTAATGGCACCAGATTGGCAGTGAAAAAGTTATTGCCAAATTTGATTGAGGCTACAATCTTAACTGGTAAATCAAAAGGAGAAGTGTGTTTGATACAGCGTATCCCTATGATTCCAACTGATATGCCATTTGAATTCAAAAGATTACAATATCCTGTGCGTTTATCATTTGCGATGTCCACAAATAAGGCCCAAGGGCAAACACTTCACGTTTGTGGTGTCAATTTGGAGGAATCATGTTTTTCACATGGCCAACTTTATGTTGCCTGTTCCAGAGTCGGTACCCCCAACTGTTTATTTATTCATGCTCAAAATGGAAAAACAAAAAATATTGTTTATCCAACTGTTTTAGACTAACCCATATAGACCCACCATAGTAAGAGTACCCAATTCTTTTTTATTTTTTAGTTTTTACTCTTTGCTGATAAATATAATATAAACAATATATCATTTGGGTCATTTGATTTTTTAAATAGCTAGCAATTTAAAATAGTTTTTTGTTTGAATCAATGAACTTTATAATCATTTTTTTTGTTACAATGCCTTATACGTAGCGAAGCACGTATCGGGCCGCTAGTACTTAATAAAATTAAAAAATCTTCAATTCATTTAAATGAACAGTTCAAACAAATAAGAAGGGAGTATGAGTTTTTGAAAAAAAAATTATACAAGCAATACATCTCGTCTCTTGAATCGAATATTAAGAATAACCCTAAGAGTTTTTTGGTCATTTATTGACACGAAAAGAAACTCAACTGGGATTCCATCTAGCATGACTTATGTATAATAATGTGTTTTCCAATGATATTAATATAATTTGCAATAACTTCGCGTCGTTTTTTCAATCTAATTTTATTAATCTCAAATTAGACTATGCTAACTCAATAAACTCAGATCCTATGGTTGATCTTGGTAATTTGCAGTTATCTGTAGTACTTTTATCTCTTGAAAAATGTTTTTCTATTTCACCAGACAATATTCCACCAATTCTTTTAAAAACTTGTGCTAATATACTTGCTACACCACTTTGTATAATGTTTAACCTTTCTTTAAGTAATGGTGAGTTCTTAGATGAATAGAAATACTTTATAATAACTCCCCTTCATAAATCAGGTACTAAAAGCTCGATTGAAAATTATACAGCCCAATTGTAAAACTGCAGTTAATTCCTAAGGTTTTCGAAGCTGTAGTAAAAAATAAATTGTATAATCTTATTCATAATAACATTTCAGTTTACCAACATTTTTTCTTAAAAGGTAGATCCACTACTACAAATTTATCAATATTTTCAAATTTTTGTCTATCACAGATGGAAATGCGTTCCCAAGTCGACACTATTTACACTGATTTACACTGAGATATATGGATTTCACTCTCAGCTCCTAATGTGGAGGTGGTACAATTTTTCGGGTGTTCCTCAAGGTAGTCACCTTGGACCACTTCTTTTTATCATTTTTATTAACGACTTACCACTACATCTTACTTTTTCTAAATGTCTTCTATTTGCTGACGATTTGAAAATATTCAGTTCCATAAATTCACTTAACGATGCAATAAAAGTTCAAATTGATTTAAATAATTTAATTAAATGGTGTAATATCAATGGGCTGTATTTTAACAATAAGAAATGTAGCGTTGTGACATTTTCTAGAAATCACAGTCCATTATAAAGGGTGTCCCAAAATTAACGCAAGATTTGAATTTGCCGCTATTTTTGTGCAGTGAAGTGTTGGCAACCCTGAAAAAAAGCAATTTGACAGCTAACAGTATAGGGTTATTAAAAATGGAGCGTTACACGAGAGAACAACGTGTCTTCATTATTAAAGAATATTTCAAAAACAGTGAAAGCTTGGCGGCTGCAGTTCGAAAATTTCATACAAAATATGGTCGGAATAGTGTTTTAACTTCGTCAACTGTGAAGAGATTAATTGAAAAATTCATGGAGATTGCATCCGTTGGAGACGCCAAACACACTGGTCGTCCAAAAACAAGCCGTTCAAATGTGAATGTCGAAGCAGTGCGTGAGAGTGTTGCTGACAATCCAGGAACCTCAATTCGACGTCGTGGACAAGAATTGCAAATTTCAAGAAATTCTCTACAGCGTATACTCACCAAAGATCTGTGTCTTCATGCTTACAAAATTCAATTAACACAACAATTGAAGCCTAATGACCATGGACAGAGAAGAGAGTTCGTTGAATGGATTATTGAACATCAACAAATGGACCCTGATTTTTCGAGCAAAATCATCCTAAGCGATGAAGCACATTTTCATCTTGATGGCTTTGTCAATCGCCAAAATTGCCGCATTTGCGGTTCGGAGAACCCACATGTGATTGTCGAAAAACAAATGCATCCACAACGCGTGACTGTATGGTGTGGATGTGGAGATTCAACGCTGCATTAACGAAATTCAGCCACATTTATGCAGAATGGTCATGCAAAGCCGTGGAGGCCATTTGTCCGATGTGTTATTCCATACATAACCCTATCCTATGTACTTTACGAGTCAATAAAAATATAACTATCAAAAGACTAAAAACGGCGTTTTCTATTTAATTCAAATCTTGCGTTAATTTTGGGACACCCTTTATTATAATTTATTATAAACTTGAAAACGACATTTTACAAAGACTTGATAGCCATAAGGATCTAGGCGTAATCTTCGATTCTAAAATGAATTTTTTGTTATCTATGTTTTTTATTTATGCGCCTTCTAGAAACTTGCGCCCTCGTGACTGTGATTTTTTAAATGTTCCTTACCACAGTACTAGCTATGCTATAAGTATAATCCTATCACAAGAGCTTGTATAGATTTTAATGAATATGATTATGCAATTGATTTTAATATTAATAGAAATGTTTTAAAAAATAAATTAGTAAATTTGTTATAATGCTTTAAGTAAATTATGTATTTTATTTTTATGTTATGTATCTTAATTATTAGTCTAAATGGAGTGTGTAACTTTTAAGACGAATAAATAAATAAACTTTATAATAAAAAAGAAATATCATGAAATATTTTATATGTGTTTTATTTGCGTTTACTTTTGAAACCAGAAAATTGATAACCCTGTATTTCTAAAATATACATTTTCTTTGTCCTATTAGTCTTGGAAGATACTGTATTTACATGTGTCATTAATATGACAGTTCCGGATTGACTAGGTCTGTAGTACAATTTTGCATTCACAAAGCTAGTTTAATTTTGACTACGTAGTCACTACCACAATGAATACGCTAAATTAAAGCTTACACCATTATTAATAAAGAAATGAAACACACTTCAACAATGCATTGAAATAGTTTCAATTCATTACAAAATGGAGAAAATTGTGCATCATACTTCACAAAACTAAAGCACTAACCAAAATGTTACCTCAAGTTTCGAATTCCGTCGCAATAAATAAGTTACAACTGCAATTATGATACTTTCATATTTATTGAAAGACTCGTGATAAGGCCAAGTGTATTTTTATGCTCTTCTAAGTCGATAAGAAGAAGATAAAGACTAAAGTTGTTTGACTATATGATCAAGCTTAAATCTAATTATTCCAATATCAACCACATAAGACACTTGTTTAAAGTGTTTCAATAAATTCCAAAACCAAAAATCAAATTCCTCTACTTACTTGTTCTTCTTCAGGATTTGACTGTCCCATAACAGTGGCCATGCAAGCAGCTGAGCCACCCGGACATCCTAAGCCATATTTCGAAACCAAAGGTCTGCAGACATTCAAATAGAACTGAAAATAGAAAAGAGTACATGTGAGTACATTCATTCAAAAACAAAACAATGGACACCCAACGGATTAATAAAACTTTTTAAAATTCTTATCGTTTTTTAGTTTTTTGAAACCATAGCAATAGCGATGGATGGAGAGAAATTCATTCATTCCATAGCCACCACAATCAGAAATACGACACGTAAAACATTATGTATGACTGTGGTAGCAGCACCATCGATCGCCAGCGACTCTTCTGTACGTTCTACGAATAGGTACGTCGTCGTAGTCATGTAGTACGGTGTACGATACGTACCTTCATTGATTTGCCGACTTCCGATTGAGAAATGGACGAACTGACTTCTGCCTGGTAGTTATCTGTTGTACTTATCAGGGGTGTCAGGTCCATGTCATGTCTATCGGAACTTGTATTCCCGTCCATCACGGAAGTTGCTGATCCGTAGCCCCTAGTTTTGCATGTAATCTGATTTTGACATGCCAATTTCGTCTGATAGTGAATCAGTAGTTGACAATTGGAATTTTCAATTATTTTTGGTCCACTCGATGACGATGAGGATGAGGATGATGATGATGATGCCGTTGATGCTGATGATGTAGCATCACCAACAACAATCGTCTGCCCTGCTGCACCATCGGTTGCACAAACAAATTCAATTTTCGTTGACCAATATGTTGTGGTCGCTGTTTTGTCCTTTGGTTGACATGATGCACCGGTTATGTAGAGTAAATACGGTGAGCCAGTTGGATTGAGAAGCAAGTTCGAATTGGTTATACCGAGTGATGTTGATTGGCCATTGATGCTTTCACAGGCACCTGTTTGAATCAAATTAAAAATATACATATATATATATATCACATATCGTATCTGTACTTTCATATGAACATAATAGATTAAAGGAGAAGAAGAATATTTGAAATTTTGTGTGGAATAATTGATTCGAATTCAATTGACATGGAACAAGTGTGTGATGATTACACATTTCAAGTCTATAAGCTCTACAAGTTTGTTTTTTATTTAATCACAGCCGAGTGAAATTGGATTGTGTGGTCAGGTCAGTATTCAAAGGAAGGCAGTTGGTTTGTATGATTCTTTTGTTTTATAACAACTTAGTTATAGCTTTTTTATTTCAAAACAGTCTCAAG
This sequence comes from Eupeodes latifasciatus, assembly GCA_920104205.1. Lineage (NCBI taxonomy): Eukaryota > Metazoa > Arthropoda > Insecta > Diptera > Syrphidae > Eupeodes > Eupeodes latifasciatus. Next base: position 370,303,271 of record OV049924.1, read on the forward strand.
TCGTTAAAAGCAAACAAAATTTATAACAAATTTTAAGGATTTTCCAATAGAGATAGAGAGAATGACGAATTTTCAAAAATATATCACGTATGAGTTAATCAACAACAATTTTTGAGGTGTAAATATTACATTCATCACATTTGGCCAGTTTATATTTTTAAGATATCAGAGATTTCTGTATTCTTAGAAATTCTCATACACAAATTTCTCACTTTTGTTGTCAGAAATCTGAGAATAGAAGTTTTATCTTGTATGATTCAATTTCTCAGAAATTCACTTTATAAGACAATTCAAAAATAAAAGAAGAATAGAAATATTAGAGTTTCCGCATACCATCTCGGCTAAAGCCAAGAGTACCCATCTCATATATAAGATTGGGCTATATTTATCCCTAACCCTAGAGGTATAAAAGAAACGAGATTAGTTATAAAACTCTAAAATATACTTTTGTTAATAATTAATTTATAAAATCATTTTCTTTCGTGTATTCATTTGCACTAGGTTATATCAATTTTAATAAATTCACACAACCTTTTCTTGAAAGCATTCATATTAGTTTCACTCTTCACACTATTCGGTAAATTATTGAAGTAATTAATGCCATCGTAGAAGATTGAGCTTTGGGTACTACTTAACCTACATCGCTCCGGTCTGAGGTTGGTTCCATTTCTCAAACTATAAGGTTGAACTGCCGCCACTTCCACTAATCCATCCGATAAATACTCCGGTAACATATCATTTCTCAATCTTATATACAAAAATGAATCGCAAAATGTGTTGTTAAGCGCATAACTCAACAACGCCTGGACCAATTTGGCCAATTCTTTTTTTAAAATGTTCGTTTAAGCTCAAGGATGGTTTTTAGGGCGAGAAAAATTCCAATAATTGCCGGAAAAACCATAAAAACAGCCCTTTTCTTTTTCCCATACAAATGTTTTCTAACTAAAACGTAGTCGGCTTAAAGAATTTGACTTCAAGTCATATCAAATTAAAATAAAAAAAAAAGAAACAAAGAAAAAAAGAAGAAAAAAGTGTAGATGTCGATTTGCTGTTGTTTTTCTTGGATTTTCTGTTACCTTATCTACTGAGTTTGGTTTTGTCAACTGATAAACGGCTGAAACAAATCCATATATCGAGTTTTGTGCAGAGTCTTAGTGTTAGTGTTTGTTTAGTTAGTGTTTAGTGACAAAATAATTTATATTTGATATGCCTTCTATAAGACGAAGCAATTTAGGTAGAAGAACCCGAACTGCTACAAAACAAGCTAAACCAAACTAATCGTACTGCACAAGAACGTGAAGACCAAATTGAACGTGAAAGAATTCGGATATCAAAAACGCGTGAAGCGCGAGCGCGACATTCAACTAATGATCGCTCAAGTTTGAATCGAGCTGCTTTCAGTTACGATGTACCAATTGACTACAGAAACTACCAATGTGTTGTTATTGGTTCTATGAACTCAGTTTGCTCACACTGTAAGACATTAAAATACAAAAACGAAGCTAATGGATTGTATTGCGCAAATGGTAAAGTGAAATTGATACCATTGGATCCACCACCAGAGCCATTGTACTCATTGGTTTCAGGAATAGGAGCAGATTCCATACACTTTTTGACATTTATCCAACACTATAACAACTGCTTTCAAATGACTTCATTTGGGGCAACAAATGTAGTTCGGGAAAACTTCATGCCAACTTTCAAGGTATGTATTATAGCAGTTATTCATAATTATTTTAGCGAACAAAATTTTATATCACCTAATTTAAGATGTTTATTGATAGATATTAGTTACAACTAAATACATAATTTTTAAGATCAAATATTATTTAAGTTTGATCACTGACAATCCATAAATTTATACCCCATTGCTTATTTATTTTATTTGATAGTGTTTGGTACAAAAATAATATTTTTTTTAATTAACAGATACAAGGGCAAATATATCACAGAGCAGGTTCACTGTTATCAGTGTCAGATAGCGACAGCAAATTCCTGCAAATTTATTTTATGGGCAATTCACCACAAGAAATTGATCTGCGTTGTGCAAATAACAATTTAGTAAAGAGGTCTATTGTAGAACCATTACAAACTTTATTTCATGAACACAATCAATTGATTATATTGTTCAAAACTGCACTGGATCATGATGCCATCTGATAATCACAAAATTGTAATCAGACCTGACAAATCACCTGCAGGTCAACATGCAAGACTTTTCAATGTACCAACTATTGATGAAGTTGCTATCGTTGTAGTTGGAGAAAACTTGGAATCCCGTGATATTGTTTTACATCGTCGAAATGATCAATTACAACGTATAAAGCAATTAAAAGACGAACTTATTTAGAAGGTGTTTCCAAATGTTTCTCAAAATTACAGAAACCATGATTGGTTGAGCGAACGAGCTATGTATACTGGCTGCAAAAAAACATTAATGTAAATGAATTGAATTTCAAAATTCAAGAACAAATTACAGGCGAATCGAGGATATATATGTAAATCAGTTGATTCGGCTACTAACCAAGATGATGTAGTCAATTATCCACCGGAATTTTTAAACTCGCTGGATTTGCCAGGATTGCCACCTTACAATCTTCAATTAAAGGTTTGATCAATAGTTATAGTGTTGCGAAATATCAACCAACCGCGTCTTTGCAACGGTACACGGTTAGCGATAAGATATAGCGAAGCAACTATACTCAAAGGAAAGTATAAGGGAGAAGATGTTCTTATACCGCGCATCCCAATGATTCCGACTGATGTGCCATTTGAGTTTAAACGACTACAGTTTCCAGTGCGGCTTGATTTTGCTATGACCATAAACAAGTCCCAGGGACAATCATTAAGTGTTTGTGGTATTAATCTAGAAAATCCATGTTTCTCACATTGTCAATTGTATGTTGCCTGTTCCCGTTTTGGAAAACCATCAGATTTGTTTGTCTATGCTCCAAGTAATGGAACAAAAAACATCGTATATCACAAAGCACTAAAATTTCTGTTAATAATTGTGATTCACATGATTAACAATAAAGCGATTACTTACTTTTAAATCGTTATATGTATATGTTTCATTTAATTATTTTGTATTCAGAACGCCCTATCACCAAGGGGTGAGACGGTTCTGTTCACGAGAATGTTTAGCCACGAGTATAAAATACGTAGGAACAATAACTGCCACTTTACAAATCTTTATGACAGGACGAAGTCTGTCGGGTCCGCTAGTTTAAAAATAAAAATCATAGCATCAAACATCAATTTCTGTTTCACATTCATCCAACACAAACATTCAAACACGGATTGGTGTATACACGTTTAGTCTTAAAATTATCCTCATACTTTTATTTTGTAGTCTTTGCAGTCTTTGTTTGACGTCTGCATTCGAACCAAATAATAATGTCAAACAGTAATTGAAATGCGGCAAAATTATCGTGTTATACAGAAGAGTCGAAGCATTCAATGTTAAATTTTTACGGATTCTACTAAAAAAATAAACTTTCTTTGAGATTTTTGCGCATACATGACTGGCATGTTCTTTAAGATTTAGTTTTTTGTCAATGACACAACCTAAATACTTAATACTTTCAACACAAACTAACGGTTCATTATCCATTCTCACATCAATGTTATCATTCATTCCAAACTTCATATACTTCGTCTTATTAACATTCTCCTTAAGTTTATTCATTTTCAGCCATATATCAAGTCTTTTCAAGTCTTCATTCAATTTGGCACACATATCTTCACTATTTTTTCCACAAATATAAATCAGACTATCATCTGCAAAGAGTTTCATACTGCAGTATTTTAAACATTTTTTAAAGTCATTAATATACAAAAGAAACAAAAACACTCCCAAAACAGAACCTTGAGGCACTCCCAAATTGTTAACTCTAGCACTCGATGTTTCACCATTTACTCTAGTTCTTTGGCTTCTATTCGAAAGATATGACTCAAACCATTTCCATTCACGATCACACACACCATAAAATCGCAATTTCTTCAGTAATATTTCTCTATCAATCGTTTCAAACGCTCTTTTCAAATCAAGAAAAACAGCCACTATCGAAAGTCCACCATTCATCTTCCTTTTCCAATTCCACACAACACAATTAATCGCCGTTTCACATGAATGTCCATTCCTGAATCCAGATTGCTCTTCAATTAACAGACTATTACATTCCAAATAATTAAGAAATTGTTCTGCAACAAATTTTTCCAAAATCTTTTCACACAACGGTAACATATTTACAGGTCTGAAATCTTCACACTTATTCGAATTGCTCACTTTTTCGACAGGGACAATTAATGATTCCTTCCAACTTTCAAGAAATTTGCCCGTTGATAATGACGTATTTATTATTTTCATAAGCACCGGACCGATTATCTCAATTGATTGCAGAATCGTTTCTTTGTTTAATCTAAACATATCTTTTTTATTATTTAATTTACTTATTAAAGTGTAGAGAGATCTTTCGCTGCAAAAACTGAAAGCAAAAACAGAATTTACACTAATATCAGGGTAACACAATGGGAATATATGGTATGGAGGCATTTATTTCACAAATGCTATCAATAAAGTAGTTATTAAATTTATTCGCTATTTCACCAGATTGATTCGAGATAACATCACCAAAATGGATAGACTCAATGTTGTTTTGTTTAGTATTCTTTAACACCATATTTTTCAAAGTGTTCCACATTTCGATTTGATTACCCTCCGTAGCAGATATTTTAGAAATAATGTAGTCATTCTTAGCCATTCGAATTTCTTTTTTATATTTATTCCGAATATTCTTGTACCTCAGCCAATTATTACTTGTTTTGTTTAAACTTGCTATATTATATGCCCTTATTTTTTCATTCTTTAATCTTAGTAGGTCGAAATTAAACCATTTTTTGTCTTCAAATTGAGGAGCAAGTTTTTTTACCGTTAACTTTTCACAAAACTTATTAAGTTTTTCACTAAAAGAATTTGACAAATCATTCAAATTATCTTTTGAAAAAATATTATGAAAACCTTCTGTGATAAGACAGGAATCAAAATGTTCTTTTGTATAGCGTAAAACACTATACTCTTTTCTTTTAATTTCTGGTTTCTTTTTAATTTGCACATCAATACTTATAGTTTCATGATCAGTAATTTTGTCGCGTGCATCTATCACGTATTTAACTCGAGATTTGAGGTCTTTATTTGTAATAACGTAGTCTATTAAGGTAGCCGAATGTTCAGTTATTCTGGTTGGTTGATTCGCTATTTGGCACAGACCTTGATCGGTTAAAATTTCTAACATTTTTTCCGCGTACCGATTTTTTGTGAGTAGATCGATATTAAAATCACCCATCACTAAAATGTTATCTTCATCCTTAACACAAGCACCAATCCGAAAAAAATGTAAGAAAGTCTATTGTTGAAGAACTTGGGGATCTATAAAACACTGCTACTGTCCATTTTTCATCATTCATCCATATACACATCTTTATACACCACACATTTGATAAGTTCAAAATCTCGACAACTTGTGAACGAATTCCTTTTTTAATATAAATAAGCACACCACCTGTGAATCGTGAGTGTGAATTACAAATCACTTTCTTGTAGCCGTCAATACCTATTTCTGAGTCATCAATTTCACTAGTTACGCAGGTTTCTGATAGTATAATAAAATCAGGATGATAATCATTTACTAAAAGTTCCAATTCACACTTATTCGCCAGTAAGCTTTGAATATTCAAATAATAAAATACCAAATTCTTTCTTGAGTTAATTCTTGTTTGCTACAAAAATTTATTCTGCACAACTTTAAGCTTACGCTTATAGACTTCACACTCATTATCAAACGCACTGTGATTTGTTTTCAAATTTAATTTAAGTTCATCATTCATTCGTACGCAGTTCACACATTTCAAACAATCAGCAGTGCATTCAGAAAAGATATGACATCCACCACACTTAGCACATAACTTACTCTCAGCCTTACAGTCCTTACTGTTGTGGTTAAATCCCAAACATTTAAAACATCTTTTCACGTAAAATGACTCTTTAACCAAACATTTGTCCCATCCAACACTCAATTTTCCAGCTTTCATCACTTCATTAAAACTTTTGTTGTCCAACTCAATCACCGCAGTATAAGAATATTTATTTTTCCATATTGTTTTGCACACCAAGTTAACTTCTTTCAAAATTTCGTTCTGATTTTTTAAACAACTAATCAACTCACTTTCATTAAATTTTTCCGATATATTACAGATTTGCACTCTTGGATTTTTTCTTTTTAAAACATTCACATCATAATTCTGACCTAAGTTCTCTTTAACCTTATCTTTCACTCTATTCATGGATTCAACATTCTCGCATGATACAACAATTGCACCCTTATCCACTTTCTTAATTCCCGATACTTGTATAGAAGATGTCCCAGGATTAACGCTCAATTTCACTTCCGATTTGGTTTTCTCTGCATCCTGGTGTTCCTTTGGTTTAATTATTAAAGCACTCTTCTTAACATTATTATCACACGATTTTTTGTCACTGTTCAAACTCTCATCGATCGTCTTTTTGATTGTTGAAATAATTTTCTTATCATTATTTTCTTTTGAGTCACTGTTTAATACTTGTTCGAACTTAACACCGAGTTGATCAAACTTTTCTTTTATTTGTCTAATGTTCTCTTCAATGTGTCTAAGAGAGACGAGCTTTTCGCGGCACAATTCACACAATATTACCAAAAATGGTTTATTTTCCATTGTTTTTGCAATGTCAAACTCAGCTAAGTTTATGCATTTAGGATGGTACAAAGATCCGCACCCCCCTCTGCATGAGACCAACACTGAGTCATTTTTGCCCCTGTTTAGTTTTTTTACACTCCGCACAAACACCGCTTGAATTCATATTTATGCATGAATATTAAGCTTTAACTTTCTTTGTTCACTTTTCACTCAAACTTGTTGCAATGTTCGATTATATTGAAATTTTATGAAATTAATTTTATTTATATTTTCACAAATAACTTTAATTACACAATGACACTGGGTTTATCTTATGCAGAATCAAAAACTCTACAGACTGAGCCAAATGTATTATTTAATTTCACTGTACTTTTCTTGCTATCAATTTAATTTCAAGCGTACAAAAAATACACGACCGTTCGCAATTTTTCACAATTCCATTCCATTCAAATACAAATCTAATTTAATTTGACTGCTAGGTGAGAAAGAATAGTGAATTCTGTTTATATTACATTCTCCTGTTCTGTCAATTTCAATCTGATTGAGAAAATTCTGAGGAATATTAGAAATATAAACTGGAGGGTCATTCCGTAAAACGATTATCGTCAGACGATAGTCTCACTTCACGTAAGACGATAATTGTCAAAGTGATATCGTCAAAACGATAGCTAATTAGGCATCGTCTGCTATAAATTTCTATTGATAACTAAGCTAATTGAAGTGTTTTTCTTACAAAACGAAATTAAAAAATAAAAAAAAATATAATTAGTACGGTAACAAAGAAAATTAATAGATGAATCAGACCCCCTATATCTTCTAACCCATATGTATTTTTTGTATATACAAAACATAAATATATAAATAAGAAATCTTTCTTCTTTCTATGTTTGACATGCAACGGTTTTTGTATCGCTCTTGCACAAAGCACTAATCCAAAATAGAGTCGGGAACAACAAATATTTTGGAAACCAAGTATTGTCCCCTGTGGATAAAATGGAGTCTTATCTTGGATTCCTTGGACAGAATTATGTTTAATCTTATTGGCCAAGGAAGAATGCTCATCTATACATTTTATTAACATTTGCAGCCGATTTTGTGTTACTGTCTACTGACCTATGGATACTCAAAATTATAATTATATTTATTAATTCACAATATCAGATATACGAACAATTTTTGCAATTATAGTTTCATCGTCGGCAGCAACAAATAAAAGCACAAAAAGTTACATTAACAATTATATTAACATCACAAAACAGTAGGAATGTTTATTAACAAGATATTTTTTGCGAATTTTTAAAATTTCCCATAGAGTAAAACCAAGTTTAATAACATTTTCAAGTTATCGAACAAGGATTATTTTTCGTTGAGTCAATTTTGACATTTCAGTCATAGTAGGTACAAGAGTATTTGAAATATACTGAACGATCTTATACTGAAAACGATTGACGAGACGATAGTGATAAAGTTACGTGAAGCAAATTATTGACGATATCGCTAATGATAATCGTTTTGACGATTATCGTTTTGGAAATTACGGAATGACTCCCCTGACTTATTGGACAGGTTTAAACAACAAAAAGTATTTTACAAAGTGAACAAGTAAACTCAAAGGGTCTGTACAGTACACCTTTAATATGCAAAGGACACAGTGTGAGTATTAGAAAAAAGAGAGGTGTTGGAAAGAAGATGTAGATTGGTTTTGAAAAAAAAATTGAGTTGAACATGTCCATAACAGGAAAAGATAAAGCGTTGTAAGGCATTCCACATTTGCGTAGTACGACTAAGGAACGAATCTCTGTACTTGACACTATATAGCAACACATTAAAATAGTTATTTTAATTAATTAAAATAGTTATTTTAATGTGTTGCTGAGTGGACGTGTTAAAAAAGTGGTCATATTAAATCGAGCTTTCAAGCGTTATTTTAAACGTACCAAGATTATTTTCTTTACTAACAAGAAACAGACAATTTTTAGCTGTGAAAAATTAAATCATTCCTTGCTTTCATGACCTTAAACTTATTTTTCCGAATTTTGACTTTTCGATTTTAATTATTAAATTGTAGTATCTACCGTACATATACCATTTCACTCGCTCTTTTATATACATCGTGTACATTGTTGGAATCAGAACAGAAAAACTTTCTCTTAAATACCAAAAGTCTTTCTCACCTCCGTTTCACCGCGCGCTGCCGCAGTCGTCGTCACCCACTACTCACTCTTGCCAAGTACTTTACCGCAGCAATTTTACCGTAGCCAACAGTCACCGAATCTAGCTCTCTCTCGCATTACATTTATTTCCTACCTTTTGATGCCTCCAAAACGTAATAGAAGGGAATTAACAACATCTCCAGTTCAACATAACCAGTCTCCGCATTCCAAACAGCCTAAAAAGTCATTTACGTCAGACCAAACATTGGCAAAACCGCACTCGTCATTTATTTTTTCTCTTGAGAACAACACAACCGAAATGTCTGAAGAAGCTCTTAAAAAACAAAGCGATTACATAATTACTCTCCTTTCGGCGAAATTGAATGAATTCGAAGATAGGATCTTTGTATATGAAGTGGAATAGTAATATTATGAAGAGGAACGAACGAAGCGACGTCTGGGCTAACGTCAATGAACTAAATCTGCACAGTTTGTGCAGAATTTTAATTGGGGAAATTAAGAGACAATTTGACAATACAAAACAGAGAAGAATGTAAACAAAAGTAGCTATGGTTGGAGGGGACAATAAAGAGACATTTTTTTGTTTATTTATTTATGTATAAAGCAATAATAAAGACAAATACCAATAAGCCAAATACCAATTCAAATTTAAATTTTGTAACTGTTGCCGGTTAGCCGATTGCCAATGAATACAACAAAAATACGTTGAAATACCCATTTTCAAAACAAAAAGAAAATAGGTACAATGTTTTGTTTTTCTTAGGTATATATGCATCTGCATATGTATATTAGGTCAAATGAAAGTAGGAATTATTATTATTGAAATGAAAAGAATACGCTATCAATACAGGTATGTAAGTATATTTGAAAAGAAGACAAATAAAAGTCATGGCGGATCCAGGGGGGTTGTTTAGGGGTGATGACACCCCCCTGGAAGCTATTTTTTTCATTTTCTTAGAAATTCCCTTGAGCTCAAAACTTATAGTACCTATTGCCGTAATGGATTTTACACCTCTTAAGTTAAGTTGCATAATTAAAGACTTTATCTAAAGATTTTTTTAGTAATCTTTTAATATCTTAAAAATGAAAGAAATCTACTTTTTGAAGTGAATTTGCTTCGGAAGCTCTAGAACTAAGATTTAAACACGAATTTCAAGAATATAAATGTCCCAAAAACATCAAAAGTGACACTTTCGTCAAACTAGTGGCAAATTGAAACACCTAATAAACTTTTCATATCTATTAATTTAATATAAAAACGTTTTCGACATCTGTATAATTTTGATAAAAATCGAATTGACAGTTTTTTTTAATATAACCTTTGTATATAGAGTGAATAGTACTCTCATGGAACACGAATTTTTAGTTCATTGACGGCTTATACAGGCGGCGCTCAGAGTACTGAAAATTTGTTGTGCAGATTTCAGAAATTAAAACAAAAATGAGTTGAGGAAAAGAGGGTTTTATTATTTTCTCTCTTGTTAGAAATGAAGAGAGTGAGGCAACAAAATAATACAGTTGCTTATGTTTTTTTTGTGTGTTCTCTTGTCATGGAAATATTCCTATGAATTGAGCTATGTAGGTTTTGTTTTTGTTGCATTAATGCATTTGATTTCAAATTTATAAAATCTAAAATAATTAAATTTTCTTTTCACAATGAATACACTGTTGTCACATTTTGAATATTGTACATACAAGTTGTGTGGATGTGCATATTTAAAACTTGGCAACAGATTTTTGTTGTTTTTTTTTTATTTTTTGGAAAGAAATAATACGGTAGGTGGGGAAATTCAATTTTAAGTCAGATATGTATGTAGGGAGGTGAGTACAATTTTTGTTACTCGTAAGTTGGATATGTATTTAGGTACAAATTTGAAAACACTAATTAGATAGTGTTTACAAATTTGTACCTATGCACATGTAGGTATAGGTATATGTAGCTACATTTTTATCATAGGTTATTCGTATTTGATATTCTATTGTAAGCATAGTTATAAAGTATTATAGGTAGGTACATATGTAGATATATAGAAAAAACTGTAGGTTGACTTTTTATACAAATTTTAAGAAATGTTATCAACAGTATCTTGTATTAAATAAATTAAATTATAAATTAAGGCAAAAATTTCAACTGTCCTCGAAATATTCGAGTAAAAAATCATTACTAACCAATTGTTAGTTGTTGTTTTTTAGTTTTGTTGAAAAAAGTGTCAATTGGATTTTTGTTAATTTTATCTGATGTTAGAAGCAATTAGTTTTAATTTTGAAAATCAATCAATTTTTACCAATTTTCGTTAATTTTATTTTTATTTTTTGAAAAATTGAACCATATGTCGAAGAAAACGTTATTCTTTTTAGCATTAAGACATTCTGGATGCATCGACCGATTAAAATTTATCAATATTGGAAGTTAATACCTATAGCTATATATACAAATAATAATAATAATAATAAAGGCTGGAATGCGACCCACACTGACAATTTCCCATCTTGTCTGTCGATTTGTCTTGCTTAAAACTTTAACAAAACATTCATAACAATATTTTTGTGTGAGATAAATAATTTTAAGGGTACCTACATATATCTTTCTTTGGTATCCTAGAACTTGAGTCAACAACCATTTCTTACCAGTTTTTTGTTGTTTTTGTAGGTTGTTTTGTGTTTTGTTAAAAAGTTGTCAGTTGATTTTTTTTAAATATTAACTTAAAAATGTGTGTATGTTTGTTTAAACATTTTACATTTTAAGCTAAATATGAGAGTAAAAAGAGTGTGTATTATATGTTACGATATACAAAAATTTCATAATTTTATTAATTATATAAAGAATTATGAAAGTAAAGCAAACAAAATTATTTAAACAAACAAAATAATATTATTGAAGTTAATTTCACCAAATATAACTAAAAAATAGTACCAGTCTTCATAATATTTAAAGCGTTCACTGTAGCGTATGTGGAATATTTATTAGTTTATTAGTTTTCACATGAACTTTTAATAATTTAGGCTTTGCGTGAAGTAAAATTTCATGCTTTCATGGTTATTTGAAATGCAATTTCATGTGAATCCATTTAATACCTAATATCAAATCATTATTTTTAAATTAAAATTCACATGAAATTCAATTTTACATAATTTCCTTAAAATTCCTAATCTATATCTATTCCTATAGATTTAGCCATAGTGTTATTTGTCTTTTTTTTAAATATATGTACCCAACAACATATATTGATAGCGTATTTTTTTCTTTTTATTAATAATACTTACTTTCATTTTATCAAATACAGGAAATTACCTATGAAAAAGAAAAAAGAAAAACAAAAACATTGCACCTACTACCTTTTTGTTTTGAAAGACGTATTTTAACGTATTTTTGTACTATTCATTGACAACCGCATAGAGAAATATATCTACCTATATAAGTATATTTCTCTATGGGCAATCGGCTAGCCGGCAACAGTACAAAATAAATTTGAATTGGTATTTGGCTTATTGGTATTTGTCTTTATTAAATAAAGATACAACAAAATTTCTCTTTATTCTCTCAATCTCAATATTGATTACATTCTTCTCTTTTATTTTATAACTCTGTTTTGTATTTTCAAATTGTCTCTTAATTTTTCCAAATAAAATTCTGCACAAACTTTGCAGATCTAATTCCTTGACGTTAGGCCAGACGTCGCTGCGTTCGTTCCTCTTCATGATTGTACTATTCCACTCTATATACAAAGATATAACAACCTAAAAAAATATCTAAAAGTTGGTAAAAATTGATTTTCGACTCAAATATTTTTTAAAGAATTTAATAGGGTCGTGGCACCGGTTACCGAACAATTTACGGACTTTGAAGAGAAAAGAAAATTTAAAAAAACTTTGATCGGCTTTAGAACTGTAATATAAATTTATGCTGAAAGAAAATCTCAAATATTTTTATGGATGAGCTGTACTTTTTTGTACGTACATATGTTTGAATTGTGCCGAGATGTGATGAGGCCATACTAAGTGTGATTGTCATAGGTTAGGTTAATACATTTTAAGAAGAAGATAGGTTACTGCAATACATTTTTATACCTATATTGTTTTTGACATTCAGTAACATTTTTATAAAAAAACAACATTCAATTTTTTTGTAAAAATTAAAACGCAAAATTGGTATAAAAATTGGCTTTCGACTAAAAAACTCGTTAACCTAAAAAAGATTTTGAAATCAAACTATTTCATTGAAGAACAAAGAAAAATATTGCTTTCAAATTATTTATCTTACACAAAATATTGTTATGAATATTTTGTAAAAGGTTTAAGAAAGACAAATCGACAGACGGGATTTAAAGTTATCAGTTTGGGTCGCATTATTATTCTTATTATTATTTTAGTTAAAATTATTAACTTCAAATAATAAGTTATTTTTATCGGTCCAGAATGTCTTAATGCAAATAAGAATAACGTTTTCGACACATGGATCAAATTTTGGAAAATTAAATTGACGTCGACTCGAATATCTTGGCCAAAATGAGGATACTGGCTTCAAACTAATTGTTTCTTACATTAGGTAAAGTTTAAAAAAAGATCTAATTGACACCTTTGTTCAACAAAACAAAAATTAACTAACGATTGGTAAGTTTTTTTTTTGCTTCGAAAATTTCGAGGACAGTTGAAACTATTGTCTTCAAATTTAATTTATTTAATTAATTAATTTTTAGAAAAAGTCGACCTACAGTTTTTTCTATATACCTAGGTACCTATGTACCTATAATATACTTTATAACTATGCTTACAATAGAATACCAAATACGAATAACCTATGATAAAAATGAAGCTATACCTATACCTACAAATATACCTACAAATTTGTAAACACTATCTAATTAGTGTTTTCAAATTTGTACCTAAATACATATCCAACTTACGAGTAACAAAAATTGTACCTACCTCCCTACATATGTATGTACCTACATAACTGACTCAAAATTGAATTTCCTTACCTAACGTATTGTTTATTTCCAAAAAATGAAAAAAAAAAAACAACAAAAATCTGTTGCCAATTTTTAAATATGCACATCCACACAACTATGTACAATATTCAAAATATGACAACAGTGTATTTATTGTGAAAAGAAATTTGAATTATTTTAGATTTTATAAATTTGAAATCAAATGCAACAAAAACAAAACCTACATAGTTCAATACATAGGAATATCTCCATGACAACACACAAAAAAAAACATAAGCAACTGTATTATTTTGTTGCCTCACTTACTCTCTTCATTTCTAACAAGAGAGAAAATAATAAAACCCTCTTTTCCTCAACTCTTTTTTCTTTTAATTTCTAAAATCTGCACAACAAATTTTCAGTACTCCTAGCGCCGCCTGTCTGACGTCAATGAACTAAAAATTCGTGTTCCATAAGAGTACTATAGATTATATATACAAAGATCCTATCTTTGTATATATAATCTATAGTACTCTTATGGAACACGAATTTTTAGATCCTATCTTTGTATATATAATCTATAGTACTCTTATGGAACACGAATTTTTAGTTCATTGACGTCAGACAGGCGGCGCTAGGAGTACTGAAAATTTGTTGTGCAGATTTTAGAAATTAAAAGAAAAAAGAGTTGAGGAAAAGAGGGTTTTATTATTTTCTCTCTTGTTAGAAATGAAGAGAGTAAGTGAGGCAACAAAATAATACAGTTGCTTATGTTTTTTTTTGTGTGTTGTCATGGAGATATTCCTATGTATTGAACTATGTAGGTTTTGTTTTTGTTGCATTTGATTTCAAATTTATAAAATCTAAAATAATTCAAATTTCTTTTCACAATAAATACACTGTTGTCATATTTTGAATATTGTACATAGTTGTGTGGATGTGCATATTTAAAAATTGGCAACAGATTTTTGTTGTTTTTTTTTTTTCATTTTTTGGAAATAAACAATACGTTAGGTAAGGAAATTCAATTTTGAGTCAGTTATGTAGGTACATACATATGTAGGGAGGTAGGTACAATTTTTGTTACTCGTAAGTTGGATATGTATTTAGGTACAAATTTGAAAACACTAATTAGATAGTGTTTACAAATTTGTAGGTATATTTGTAGGTATAGGTATAGCTTCATTTTTATCATAGGTTATTCGTATTTGGTATTCTATTGTAAGCATAGTTATAAAGTATATTATAGGTACATAGGTACCTAGGTATATAGAAAAAACTGTAGGTCGACTTTTTCTAAAAATTAATTAATTAAATAAATTAAATTTGAAGACAATAGTTTCAACTGTCCTCGAAATATTCGAAGCAAAAAAAAAACTTACCAATCGTTAGTTAATTTTTGTTTTGTTGAACAAAGGTGTCAATTAGATCTTTTTTTAAACTTTACCTAATGTAAGAAACAATTAGTTTGAAGCCAGTATCCTCATTTTGGCCAAGATATTCGAGTCGACGTCAATTTAATTTTCCAAAATTTGATCCATGTGTCGAAAACGTTATTCTTATTTGCGTTTTAATTTTTACAAAAAAATTGAATGTTGTTTTTTTATAAAAATGTTACTGAATGTCAAAAACAATATAGGTATAAAAATGTATTGCAGTAACCTATCTTCTTCTTAAAATGTATTAACCTAACCTGCGACAATCACACTTAGTATGGCCTCATCACATCTCGGCACAATTCAAACATATGTACGTACAAAAAAGTACAGCTCAGGTTTTCCCATACTACTATCCAAAAAAAAACTATCTAATGCAGAGGAAGTCGTGGGTAAAAGCTAGTAATAATTATAAAATTAAACTATAAGTACCTATATAATCAAATTAATTTTAACTTTAAAAATACTGAAATGAATTTCTAATTTTATGTTCAATATCATTTTAATTACAAAGTATCTAGTTACCTACATTACTTTTTTCTTATTAACTCTTTGAAAATGTGATTCTTATTTTTTTTTTGCCAATGAACTGTTTTTAAATTGTAATAAAAAAACGTAAAAAGTATTCAAATTTTGCGTTAAAAATGATTTTTGTACGGCTAACGACGTTTTGATTTCAGTGTTCGGAAACAGGAAAATCTTTTTCGGCTTCAGGCAACAAGAGTGTTCGATAATAGGCAAAAATGGTTGGTTTTAATTTAATCTCATTTCTTTTTTTAATGATAATTTTTATGGGAAAAACTACTATCATCCATAAAAATATTTGAGATTTTCTTTCAGCATAAATTTATATTACAGTTCTAAGCCCGATCAAAGTATTTTTTACAACTTCTTTTCTCTTCAAAGTCCTTAAACTGTTCGGTAACCGGTGCCACGACCCTATTAAATTCTTTAAAAGATATTTGAGTCGAAAATCAATTTTTACCAACTTTTAGATGTTTTTTTAGGTTGTTATATTAAAAAAACTGTCAATTCGATTTTTATCAAAATTATAACAGATGCCTGTCGAAAACGTTTTTATATTAAATTAATAGATATGAAAAGTTTATTATGTGTTTCAATTTGCCATTAGTTTGACGAAAGTGTCACTTTTGATGTTTTTGGGACTTTTTTATTCTTGAAATTCGTGTTTAAATCTTAGTTCTAGAGCTTCCAAAGCAAATTCACTTCAAAAAGTAGATTTCTTTCATTTTTAAGATATTAAAAGATTTTGTATTTAATAGGAAATCCATTTTGAAAGAAAAAACACTTTAAGAATGTCTTACAATATTTATTTGCTTCAAATCGCTTTTTGGTAAATATCGTTAAATTACTAAAAAATTCTTTAGATAAAGTCTTTAATTATGCAACTAAACTTAAGAGGTGTGAAATCCATTACGGCAATAGGTACTATAAGTTTTGAGCTCAAGGGAATTTCTAAGAAAATGAAAAAAAAAAGCTTCCAGGGGGGTGTCATCACCCCTAAACAACCCCCCTGGATCCGCCATTGACATTTATTTGTCTTCTTTTCAAATATACTTACATACCTGTATTGATAGCGTATTCTTTTCATTTCAATAATAATAATTCCTACTTTCATTTGACCTAATATACATATGCAGATGCATATATACCTAAGAAAAACAAAACATTGTACCTATTTTCTTTTTGTTTTGAAAATGGGTATTTCAACGTATTTTTGTTGTATTCATTGGCAATCGGCTAACCGGCAACAGTTACAAAATTTAAATTTGAATTGGTATTTGGCTTATTGGTATTTGTCTTTATATTGCTTTATACATAAATAAATAAACAAAAAAATGTCTCTTTATTGTCCCCTCCAACCATAGCTACTTTTGTTTTCATTCTTCTCTTTTTGTATTGTCAAATTGTCTCTTAATTTCCTCAATTAAAATTCTGCACAAAGTTTGCAGATTTAGTTCATTGACGTTAGGCCAGACGTCGCTTCGTTCGTTCCTCTTCATGATATTACTATTCCACTCTATATACAAAGATAGGATTACGGAGAAAATAAACTCGGACGTCACAGCTAAAGAGAACCATTGATGATGTCAATCAAAGAATAAAAACAATTGAACAAAAGCTTTGCGAGATCGACGTCATAAAAGAGGAGAACATTTTGCTGAAGGAGCTTTTGAAAACACAAGATGATGAACTTAAACAGATTACCACACGCATAGAACTAATGGAAGAACGTTTTCAACATAAGGAAACAGAGAGTGATGCTCTCAATAATGGCTTTCCCTTGCTGCCAGAGAAAGATTTAAAATAAATTTTCAATAATTTATGCCGCACTATTGGAATAAATACTATTACTATTCGCGATATTTTTCGGCTTAGAACTAAATCTTCAACAAATCCACCTGTGATGGTAAAATTTTTGTCACCGCGCGATAAAAGCACTGTTCTTCGCTCGATTGCCAACCACCGCACTAAAACAAAAAAACCATTATGCGTCCGCGACCTTGGTCTTTCATCTGATAAGCCCGTATTCATTCATGAATGTCTCACTACTAAAAACGCTACTGAATAATGCTTTAAAACTTAAGAAGGATGGTAAATTGTTTTCCGCTTTTACGATGAGAGGATTGGTTTATGTAAAGAAGAGCCGAAATGAGAAAGCACTAATAGTAGAGAAGAGAACACCGATTATCTGAATTTAATTGCCACGAACTCTTTGATGATATCCGAAACAGCTGATCTATCAACCCTACCCTAATAAGCAACAAAGTAAACAGCATAAATACATTATTATTTTACTTTTCTATGTACTTATTTTGATAAAAGCCTTCTGCAGAATAATTTTTTTTTCTTTTCTCTCTCTTCTATAGTATTTTAATAATTATTTAATTTTATTTTTTGTACTTTTTCATTATTTTATGAGTTTCTTATTACTTTTTCACTATTATATTTTTTTTTTCTTTTCTTAATAATTCTAATGTTATCGTTCTCTCTCTCTTATAATGATTTCAAAATGCTTTACTTTCTCATGCATCTATAATTATACATATTCGTCATCATCATTTTCGTCTTTTGGTTGTTTCTGTGTGTCTTTTTTAATCTGGTTTTACAGCTTATTATATTTGACTGGACTGATTTGGGTCCTTGTCGATTTTTATATAAATTCACTCAATGATTGATCCTAATGTTCGTAATAGAGAATCTATAGCTGAATTTTCGAATCATTCCCTGCGTTCAATGATACAAGTCCTAAGTGGGCAGCATACTGGATTGAAAGTCTGCCATATCAATGCGCAAAGTTTGAGTCCAAAATTAGATGAATTTCGGTATTTATTTATTAATTCTAAGATTGACGTGGTTTGTGTTAGTGAAACATGGTTCTCTGTGGATTCTGTGTTGTGTGGAAGGATATAATGTTTTTCGCTGCGACAGAACAGGTCGGGTTGGTGGGGGTGTTGCTATTTTCACACGATATGAT
The DNA here is from genome assembly GCA_920104205.1 of Eupeodes latifasciatus. Classification (NCBI taxonomy): domain Eukaryota; kingdom Metazoa; phylum Arthropoda; class Insecta; order Diptera; family Syrphidae; genus Eupeodes; species Eupeodes latifasciatus. The sequence goes on from OV049924.1 coordinate 370,322,040, forward strand.
TTACATTGCAAATTAATACGAAAATCTCAAGCAGGTAGTGATATAGAATACATATTTGTTAAAATAAGGTGTAATAACAATAAAATAATGTTAGGGTCAGTGTATCGTCCTCATCGGAATATAGACATATCACCTCTTTTCTCAGTATTGGATGAACTATTATATGTGTCACCGTCTGTTATCGTTGCTGGAGATTTTAATAACAATGTCCTCAAGAGCTCTGAGCTTACGGATAGAATGGCATCTCTTGGCCTATTTTCAGTAAATACTTTAACACCTACTCATTTTACCAAGGACTCTAGTAGTAGTAGCACTCTACTTGACTTGTTTTTTGTTAGTCATCTTAGTAAAGTTCTTCTTTATGATCAACTACCTGCTTCTGGTTTCTCTCATCATGATTTAATTTATTTAACCTTTGAATGTACACCAATGTATCAACCTTCTAATTACAGTTTTAGAGATTTTAAAAATGTCGGCAGTTAGAAATAGATCTGAATAATATTGAGTGGTTTCGAATATACGGTATCCTTTTTGTGGATGACCAAATATCATTTCTTCAAACGAATATAAACTATCTCTATGACTTATATGTTCCCCTGACTGTAAAGCAGTTTCGAAGGAAAAATCAATCTTGGTTTAACAATAATATTAAGGCTTTAATAAGGGAACGTAATCTAGCATACAAACGTTGGAAATTATTTAGGCTCGATGAATTGTACAATGCATATAAAGTTTTAAGAAATAGAGTGATTAGTGATATTCGTGAGGCAAAAAAAAACGATTTTACGCACCAAAATTAGATCCGTCACTTTCCAAAAATGAGCTATGGAAGAATCTTAAGGACATTGGTGTGGGCAAGCAAGTCAACGAGAAATGTGTATCTGTTAATTGTGACGAACTTAATAAAAAATTCACTTCAGTAACTATAGAAGGCCTTGAAAATAGTACTAATGTGTCGCATTTAACTGGTTATCCTTTGAATGAACTGCCTTCACGTTTTTATTTCTCTGCGGTTGATGAGGCTGATGTTTTAGAAAGCATCTTAGCCATCAAATCTAACTCCGTGGGTATTGATGGTATACATCCAGTTTTCTTAAAAGCCATATTACCTTACGTTCTGAAATACATAACGCACACAGTTAACACAATCTTTATGACCAGTACCTTTCCCTCTGCTTGGAAACAAGCTAAGGTCATACCTGTTCCTAAAAATTGTGATTGTGATGATTTTCGACCCATCGCCATTTTGCCTTTTCTTTCAAAAGCCGTAGACAAATTAATTAATAACCAAATGCGCTCTTTTCTGAACAATAACAAAATGATATCATCCAATCAGTCTGGTTTCAGACCGAGGCACAGCTGTACCACGGCTTTAATTGAGGTGGTGGAAAACATTAGGCAAGCTGTAGACGATGATAAAGTGACCATTTCACTCTCTTAGATTTTTCGAAGGCTTTCGATACAGTCAATATCGAGAAACTTTGCGAAAATATTGAACATCACTTTAATTTTTCTGCGCCATCAACAAATTTAATTCGGTCTTATCCGTCTATGAGATTTCAGGCAGTTCTTGCTAATGATACAATGTCTTCCTTTCTTCCTTTGCATTGTGGTGTTCCTCAAGGTTCAATTTTGGGCCCTTTGCTGTTTACAATGTATATCAATGATCTTTCTTCTTTGTCGCTTAGCTCATCCATACACATGTATGCAGATGATGTGCAACTGTACCACAGTTTTCCATTAGGTATGGTTGAGAATGATGCACATGAAATTAATGATCTCAATAAAATTGTAAATTGGGCAGCGAGGTTTTTAGCAATTGTGACTATGAGCACAAACGAAGGCTAAATGTTGCTTTCAACAGCATAGCTCGCTATGTCTACGGTATACGAAGACATGAACACATATCACATTTTTCAAAATCGATGTATGGTGTATCGTTGGACAACTTATTTAGATGTCGCACATTAACCCTTCTTCACAATCTAATGCAATCCCGTCAACCGGAATATTTATATAGTAAAATTAAATTTCCACAATCGAGTAGATCGTGTGATCTCATTCCAGTTCGCTACTCGTTTTTAGTATCGGAACGTCAGTTTTATGTACACGCAATTCGACTATGGAATTCTCTACCTCGTTCTATTAGAATGATAAGCTGTAGAACACAGTTTGGAAGAGATCTAAAGAAATACTTTGAGACACATTAATGATGATGATGATGAAGATGATGATGTTTTGTAAATTAATTTTTTTTTCTGCTATTTGTAAATTATTAAATATTTTAAAAATTTATTTTTAATAACTTTATTATTGCAATATACTTGCTCAAATGCTTATATAGTCTAACAGATTAGCTCACTGTAAGTAATATGTCACTATAGCATACATTTTTTTTTTATACTAATAGTATTGTGATACTGATAGTTAATCTAGCTTATAAGATATTGTATCTTACTGAGTAAATTAATAATAAAACTGTAAACTAAACTAAACTAAGTGTTAAAAGGTAGGAATGCAGATGGTCATTGAGGAACTTGCAGGAGTAACGCCGTATATACAGCCTTGGTAAAAAGTATTAGGCACCTTTATTTTTCACTCCATTCTTCTTAAAACTACTATTTGCATTATTCTTTTTGTTGGAGTAGCCAAACCTTTTTACTTGCGACATATATTTAGCAACTTTTGCATTTGTAAAAAATTTCAAACTCGAGATTTTAATCAAACATGATGGTGAAGTCGAAAAAAGTGGGTCCCGCGACTCCGTCCGTCTGTCCTGTCTGTCTATCCACGCTCCTACAGCCTAAACTATTGGGTCGATTGATTTCAAACTTGGAAGTTAAGGTTTTTTTTTTAAGCTCTTGAAAAATTTTAATTTTTTCTTCTTTTCAGTTTTTTGGTAACCCTGGTTTAACTTTTGTGAGGCGAAGAGTTGGTGAAGAATACAACTCAGATTGTGTAGTTTCAGCAGTTAAGCATAGAGGAGGCAGTGTTATGATCTGGGGCTGCATGGCTGCGGACGGAGTGGGAAAAATCTTCGTTTGTGGGGTTAATATTATGGAAAACATGCTGATACCATCTTTTCAACAAATGCGCGGCGTCTTATTCCAGCATGATAATGCACCATTCCACAAGTTCACTCTCTCAACGAGCTAGTTTTCTGAAAGGCCATTGACCTGCTTCCATGGCCTACACACTCACCAGATCTGAACCTAATTGAGCACTTTTGAAACATTTTGAAACGAAATAGTCGTAAGTACCCAACAACATCAAAAGAGATGCTCATTGCGACAAGAATGGGACGAACTAAGTACAAACGAATGTTGTAAGCTGGAAAGGTATATGCCGAAAAGCATAACATCTGTTATAAAAGCGAGAGGTGGAAACACTAAATATTAATTTTTATTAAATAAAATAAAACATTGAACATTCTGCATACTTGTTTTTTTATTATTTAGATTTGTTTGTAAACTATGGAAACTTTTTATGAGTGCCTAATACATTTGCCCAAGTCTGTATGTCTTCTAGATAACAACTAGTTCAGAGGAGGAGAAAAACTTCTTGCATCGCCTCAGGAAACCTAAACATCTTGCTGTATTTTTGGCGACATTGCGTGTTTCCATAAGTTGTGGTTGATTATACACATACCAAGAATATCGAGATCTTCAGTCTCAGTGATGGAAGTGCCATCCATGGCAAGAAGGGTAAAACTCACTCTAATAATACAAGGGTTTTCGAAGCATTAAATTTTACAAGGTTTTTTATTCAACATTGTACATTGTACAATGCTGTCAGGTCAGAATTTAATAAGCTTAACATATTTTGTCATCGCAGTTCCAAATCCGAAGAGGGATGTGAGTCTGAATGTAAGAGTACTATCTTCAGCGAAACAATGTATTGGATTAGAAGTTGCAGACAGGAGATCATTAATAAATATGAGAAAAAGTGTTGGAGATATAACAGAGCCCTGGGCACATCAGCATTTAATTTGTGTTTTTTCAGACTTTAACCTATATAATAATAATTTATTGATAGATTCGAAAGGTATGTTATTTAATTATACTAATGGTACACATTTTCGATAAAGGAGTCTGATGCCAAACTTTATTAAATGTTTTTGGAATATCAAGCGCAATAATCTTACTCTCTCCAATGCGATGTAAAGATTTGCTCCACTGTTCGGTGAGATGAACCATGTGGACCTATTGCTGAGAAAGCCGTACTGACGGACATTAAAAAGCTTTCCATCTTCGAGATATTTTTTGAGCTGATAATTAATCACCATTTCCATGACCTTGGGAAGAAGGAACGTAAGTGAAATCGGTCGTTAATTAGAAGTAGAGGACTTGTCTTTTTTGGGGATGGGCTGGACAAACACTGTCTTCAATCTACTCGGAACAAAACCTGAGAAGAAGGACAGATAAAAAACTTACGAAGTGGTTTTGTCAGCGTCAGAACATCTTTTCAAAACAATAGGCCAGCAACTTTTTTGTGTGTATTAAGATCTTTTAGGTCTCTGGCAACGCACGAGTTATAGAATTACCTCCCAACACACAAAAGAACATACCAAGCATATTCACTTGAGTATGCGACATATGTCAACGATCGAATTTCTAGTATAAACAAAAATTGTCAACGATCGAATTCTTCGACCGACATATGTCAACGATCGAATTCTTCGACCGACATAAAAGATAATCACAAAGTCACCCCTAATAAAAATACAGATAATTTACGATTCAACTTCTTTGAATCGTTATCAAATATACTTATGCATATGTAAACCTAAATATATCTTTCTGACAAAGCAGCATCACTGCATATACAAATATTTTAAGATAAAAAGGCCTGGGATGACTAGGCAAAAAGGCAGTTGTAAATCAGAGTTCAGTTCGAATTGTTTTAACTAAAGATTTCCCCCCCCCCCCCTGAAGTTATAAATAATTTAAAATAAAAATTAAGATACAAATGTAAATTGTGTTTTTTTTATTTTTTTAAAAATTGATCCCGGAGGATCAAATACAAAATTCACGCGTGCACACGCACGGTTGCGAAAAGCCAGTCGTTCTTTGACTTCCAGCGAGTGAAGAAGTGTTAATTAGTGATTGCCAGTTAATTTTAAATTTAAAAAGGAAAGTAAAGTGCATTTGTAGGGTTTTGCCTTTAAGTCGGCATTTTGCTACAATAACTAACAAGTAATCGGTGGCCCAGAGGAGGTGGCGTCCGAAGACATTGTACTAAGACATTTACCGATGGAGGCAATTGACATTTACACCACACTCTTCAATAATGCACTGAATAATGCATATTATCCAGTGCATTGGAAGACCGCTGTGGTTCATCCTCTCCCGAAAAAGGGAAAGGACAACTCCAACCCGTCAAATCTTCGGTCGATAAGTCTTCTTCCGAGCATCAGCAAAGTTTTCGAAAAAATCATTAATAGGGCTCTGACTAAGTGGGCTGCGGACAACAAAATAATTCCGGATAAACAGTTCGGGTTCAAGGCGGGTCATGACACAATTCATGCTGCGTCTAAACTCGTTTCTGATATCCAATGGAATAAAACAAAACAACAATGCACAGGTGCTGTTTTGGTTGATTTGGAAAAGGCCTTTGACACCGTATGGTTAGAGGGTCTTTACCTAAAACTGAGCAGGCTTGGCATAAGCAAGCCATTGTTGTATATACTTTATGATATGCTTAACGGTAGAAAGTTTGTTGTCAAAAGTGGCAATGTAACTTCTACCACAACATTCTTAATTAAAAATGGTATTCAACAGGGAGCGGTGAATTCGCCGATTCTCTTCAGCATTTACACCAGCGATCTGATAGGTAGTCTTACAAAGGCAATTGCGTACGCCGACGATCTTATTGCGTACAGAACGGCCCGAAAGGTTGAGGTTATTAGAATTCTCTTGCAGCGTGATTTCGACAAGATTCAGCGATATTGCGACGACTGGAAACTGAAAATAAGTGTCCAGAAGTCGGAGACAATTCTGTTCCGGACTCCGTTGGCTAGGGCCACGAGGGATACGTGCAAGAATTGGCGCAAGATGGTCATCGTTGATCTTCACGGGCAGCCATTAGCGAGCAAAAGTGTAGTGAAGTACCTCGGTATCTGGTTAGATCAGTATTTATATTTCGACAGACATATAAATGGTGCTCTGACCAGGGCCAGAGGAGCCTTCGCTCTGACGAAACGGGTGTTTTTTAGCAGTCGGCTTGACCCCAGAGTGAAGGTAATTTGCTACATGGCCCTCATACGGCCGATGATCGTTTATGGTTGTCCTGTGTGGTTCAACGTTGCCCCTTCCCAGATGGAGAAGTTTCGGGTGTTCGAGCGGCAGTGTTTAGCACGCTGTACCAGCTTATATCGAACAGCCGAATCTTTTTACGTGCATTACTATTCCAACGAGGTCCTATACAACGGGGCTCGAATCAACAGAATTGACAATTTCGTGATAAAACTCGTTCGAGGTCACATTGCAAGAGCTATGTCTTCGACCAACAATTTAATTTTCGGGGCGTTCTATCCGAACGACGAGTATTTTGAAAGTGCACGCTTGAGCGGCTTCATTCCACCAGAGGCATTCCTCTTTTTAGATAGATGCGGTCTGATACAGGATAGATTGGCAGTTCCGTTAATCTACCACGTCATACGACGAACCGTGGATAGGCGACTCCTGTACAATCGGGACGTCATGGCACAAGGCGGAGCAGAGCTCCTTCGGTTCAGTAGGGCTGTGTCCGAAAGGGACCGAACTGATAGGCTGAAGCAGGAGAACCAGTTTTGGTGGTGGCTTCAATCGGCACTTGATAGTGAGTAGTCGGGATGGGGTTTTAAGCCTTGGCCGGCTTACATACTTGTTTTATAGTTTTAGGGTTTAGTTTTAAGTAGAATAGGCATGGTGGCACAAAAAAAACATACAAAAAAAATACAAAACAGGAAAAATACAAAAAAATACAAAAAAAAAAATTAAAAAAAACATGGAATAATCAAAAAAAAAAATAAAAAAAAGACAAAATATGAAAAACAAAAAACGTTAGATAGTTAGATTTGCTGCTGTGGTTGTTCTAGTTAGTAAGTAGTTTATAGGTAGAATAGGTAGTTTTAGTTAGCTTTAAGTTTTATATTAAGGACGTTATTTTAAGTAGTTTTAAGTAAAAATAAAAAAGGATATTGATATTAGTTTTTTCAAATTTTCTAATAAATACAAAATAAATAAAATTTAACTGAAGTTAAATAGATCTTAGGGCCGAAAGGCATTAGCATTAAGTATTATTGTTAAACTTAGAGTGTCCGTATGGGACCAGTAAGTTATAGATAGTTAGGCTAGTTTTATGAATTTTTGTCTAGCTTTAAGATAGTCTTAAGAATGAATTAATAAAAATGAATTTGGAAAAAAAAAACGGTTGCGAAAAGAGATTAGTCAATAGTCACATCATTCACGCACTCAAGTCCAGGCGGAGTATAACATTTTTGAGGCAGCGAAGAATTGATAGGTAACAAGGTACGTAACAAAGCGAGGAGGAAGAATTCGACATTTCTTTTCACAAAAAAACAATCATTTTTACTGCCTTTAAGACCTTGCAGTATTTTCTGCCTCAATTTTTGGACATTTATAAGTTTGGTCCTGGCTTGCTTGAACTTTATCCGGCTTTCCTCAGTTGGGTTGGCTTTAAAACAACGTAAACATGCCTGCTTAGCCCTAAAAACTTCTTTACAGCTTTTATGGTATTAGGTATGATACTGTTAACCCTGTTCGGGATAAAAGTTTGCATTCCCTATAAAATTAAACTTGTGATCATATCAGCACTGGAATTAACGTCTCTATCGAGAAAGTATACTAAGTTAAAGATAATGAAATAATTATAAGGACTGTCCCAGTTGGCTTTCTCGTATTGTCAAACGGACCTTTTAGGAGCTCTTTTTTTAATTGACGAGTTTTGACACAAGAATTTATATAATACAACACAATGGTTGGATGAGCCGATATAAGATATAACACTGATAGTATACTTATCAGGATCAGAGACAAGAAACACGTCAAGAGTGTTTTCTACTCGCCAATTAACGTTCGAAATTCGAGTGGGCTCGTTGACCAGCTGAGTAAGGTGATTAAACTCAGCAAAAATATCAGAACACACTCCTTCGGCTGTTGCCTGACCCGAATGAAGAAACCAAGAAAAATTGTTTACATTGAAATCGCCCGAAACAATAATTTGAGTGAAAGGATAAGAAACAAATTTTTGGATGGAATCTGCCAAAGCATGAAATTCGAGAGATGTTGATAGTTTGTGTAGACTTCTATATTTATATATATTGTAATATTCGGTTTGGTCCGACAATTAAAACTTATTCACACTTCGTAAATAAAAAACACAAATTCACTTTATTTAAATTACTCACAAAACTTTCTTTATTCAACTCTTTCAAATATTACTTTTTAAACACAGTCTTTACTTTCAATTATTATTTTACACAGTCTTTACTTTATCGCAGTTCACAACCAATAATAATCCGCTTCGCTTCCGAGCGCGTTTCTGGGGCCGTCGATACCAGAAACCAGCTTCTGCCCCTCGAAGTTGGTTCTTATTCGTTTCCCGGGTGGGAAACAACTTCGGAAGCAACGTTGTTGGTGATGCTTTGAACGGTTGAATTACTTCTATTTCCACAGTGTTGGCATGTGGTTCTTCTTCGTGGTAATCTGCACTGTCGCTGTAGATGTCCAGTCTTATTGCAGTTCCAGCATCGTGCTGGTCCGTTTCGCTGACTCCTTTCCGCAGTAGCCTTCTGACAAGAACATTCTTGGACTTCTATTTCTTTTACGCGATGCACGTTTTGGGAAGCTTGTTCTGCAGCTTCCATCGTCAGAGCGAAAGCCAATGCTTCTGGTAGTGTTCGCTTTCCGGCAATGCGGATAGCCCTTTGGAGATTTATATCGCCCACAGCTCTCACAAAGGCTTTAACAGCAAGTTGATTTATTATCTCGTTACCAGCTGTTGGATATGCCAGGTGAACCTATCGCTCGATATCAGCCTGAAGCTGCTGCAGAGTTTCACCTCTTTTCTGTGTCCTATTGTTAAGCTGAACTCGGAAGACTTCTGTCATGTGGCTATCCCCAAACCGCTGTTCGATTGCGTTTACCAGAACTGTGAAGTCAGCACTCTTCTCTGCTGGGATGGTTTGTAGCAGTTCAGCAGCATATCCTCTTAACGCAAGCGTAAGAGCAATGTATTTTTCGTTATCGTCCCAGCCGTTTGTTAACGCTGCTGCTTCAAACTGTTTCTTGTAGATTGACCACGGAATCTGCCCATCAAAGCTTGGAGGATTCACTTCTCTCTTCCTTGAGCACTCAACAGAAGGTTCTCGAGATTTCATCTTTCGCACTTTTTCTAGTTCATTTGTGGTTTCAATTTGTTCGTCAATTTTCTAGAATCGTGTATTTTGTTTTTCGACGCACTCGTCGACAGTTTTGATTTTCTCTTCGAAGTCCGCAAACCTGCCTTCTAAAAGGTTTTTCTGTTCGTCGAATCGCTCTAGAATATTTTGCTGTTCTAGCTTTTGGTCGCTTCTTTGGGCTTCTAGTTGTTTCAGGACATAATTCCTTTGGGCTTCTAGTTGTTTGAGAACATTCTGCTGTTCTTGTTTTTGGTCACTTCTTTGAGCTTCTAGTTGTTTGAGAACATTCTGCTGTTCTTGCTTTTGGTCACTTCTTTGAGCTTCTATTTGTTTGAGAACATTCTGCTGTTCTTTTAGGACATTCTTTTCATTCTCTTCAAATTTAGCTAACAGAAGTGAAATCATGTTAGATAAGGCAACATTTGTATTTACCTCTTCCACTTTTGCTTCTAATTCGAAAGAAAACGTATCTGGGTCTTCATTTTTGCTGCTCTAGATATTCCTGCAGCCGTTTAACGAGTTCGGTTTTTACGACTGTCCCACTTAAGTCACGTTTGCTTAGTTCAGCCTTTAGCTCAGGGACAGTTAAGTCTTTTAAAACTTTACTCATTTGTATTTTTTTATTATTTTTAACTTCACTACTTTACACAAAATAGTTCAATCACTGTTTTTATTCTCAATAAGTTTTAATCCCTTATTCTGACACCAATGTAATATTCGGCTTGGTCTTGTAATGTGTATACGGCTCAAAATCACCAAGGTGCAGAATTGGCTTCGCTAGCAATTTAGTGTCTTAAATCTTGACTTAATTAAGAAAAAAAATTAATAAAATACTAAAACCAACCTGTTTTGTGTGTCTATCAAACAATATAATTTATTAATAAACTAAATTTTAAATGAAATCAATATACACGCATAGAAAATCATTTCGGGAACGCGTCCTAATGTAAAATCTTCAACAACAAGTACAAAATATGATTGGAAAATGTAAGGTATTTAACCCCGGTCATTACTTAATACACCGTATTTTATATACAAAATCTAGTTTTAGAAAGAATACTAAGAAATTATTTATTTTTTAACTATAAAAATGCAAAAATAGTTTGTCCGTATCCGCACAAGTCATTTCAGGGAACATATCGATAATCGATCAAAAATAATTTTAAGTGAACGCAATAATTCTGTGTCAAACGTCAGTCGACGAAGAGAACAATAACAAAGCCGGCTGTCAGAGTATTTATCGTAAAATAAGTTATATCTAAATGGTAAGTAAATTTCTATTCATCATTCGTAGAGCGTACATCAATAGTCCGTCATTCCGTGAACGCATTTATTACATTTAATTATTGATGAAATACTTTTCTACGTCACGAAATTACAAAGTTACCTCAAATATTTTCCTATTGAAAAAGTCAGATCGCATTTAAGATGACCACCGTATAATTAAAGCGCGCGCTTAATTGAAATCGTCATTTCGGGAACGGTCATTTCGGGAACGTTCCCGGACATGATTTTTACGTATTTTGCTTGTAGAAGATTTTGTATGTATTGTTTTCATTATTGCTTATTTAATATAGATACATAATATACCCATGTTATTAAACAAAGCTTAAATTATGTACTTTGTTTTGTTTTTGTTGATTTTATCAAACTTAGAAAAACGTTCCCGAATTGATGGTTTTTGTATGAAATTTAGTACTAAACAATAATACTAAGAAAGTATAGAACTCTGTGCGCTGCCCTGTCAAAGTTTATTAATATAAAATTTTTGCAACAGTATAAACTAAAATTCATCATTATAGCTTGCAATTTTGTTTGTCATAAAAAAAATTTGAAATTTGCAACCTTGGTGATTTTGAGCCATACACTCTTTATCTCTTTTAATATCGGATTAATAGGAGAACTCGCTTCTTTAAGCATCGAGAAACATCTAGTGGCTAAGAGGGGAACTCAATTCGAAAACATTCAGCGCAGCGCATACAAGAACCTCGAAAGGGGCAACATCTAGGGATTAAGGGAAGAACTAGCTTCGTTAAGCATCTAGTGATAAAGAGGAGAACTTCGTTAAGCATCGAGAACAACCTCGTAGATTCTCGAACTGATTTGAGGTATATAAATAGGTGCTCGGAAGCGAAGCGGATTATTATTGGTTGTGAACTGTGATAAAGTAAAGATTGTATAAAATAATTGAAAGTAAAGACTGTGTTTAAAAAGCAATATTTGAAAGTGTTCAATAAATAAGTTTGGAGTAATTTAAATAAAGTGAATTTGTGTAGTGTGAATAAGTTTTAATTATCGGACCAAGCCGAATATTACAATATATATATTTGTGGACTTCTATAAAGGAAACAATAGTGCATGATGTGCTTATTTACAAAAAATGTAAACCATATACAACTTAAAAAAGGACTGGTGCAAAGATCATTTATTGTATTGTGTCAAAAGCTGATAAGCAACATCATTCCTAATGTAAATAGCGAGGCCATGATGGGAAGATTTAAATCTTGTTTTCCTTTTGCCAAATAAATAGAATTTTCAACTATTCTACTTAAATACATATAGTTCAGTGATTAAGCAATTTGGGATTTTGAAGAGATAAAATAATTTTCCTTTCTTTCGAACTGCAAATAATTTTACGGGACATTTTTTGAAAGTTTTTATAGAATAAGAAAATAAAGCGCTTTTATTCACAATTTTCAGCTATTTGTTGTTTATTTTCAGTTCCTGGAAAACAAAATAACATAAATTAAAATCATGGCCGTCAAGAAATATTTTTTCTATTGGGAACCCCGTTGTATGAAAATGAATGTATATGTACATAGATGCTTACAACAATATCTGAACCATCTAAATAAAGATAACCTTAACACAAAACTTCCAGAGTTCCAACTTTTATCAGGATTCAAGAAAATCGTTCGTAAACTATTTCTCAATAATATAAAAACTACTCCAGATACAGATTCTTTTTTCATAACTTCCTCAGAATTTTCCTTACTACGAGTTCGAGTATATTATGAAATAAATTTGTAATAAAATTCTCATATTATCCTTTTTTTGATAACCTTCTACAAATTTAACATTTCTGAAAATGGAAGCAAAAGCAAAAAATGCGATTGATTGCACAAAATTGCTAACTTATTGGCTTTTTCACATTTCAATGATTATTGCATTTGAAAATACTACATTCATACATACATCATACAATATAGTTTTGTACATTGTACTATTTTGTATCCTTTATACAGCTATGGCCAAAGTATTAGGAACAGTTCCTAATTTTTAGTTTAGCTGTTTGTTGTTTATATTTTACGCACAATTATGTCTGAGTTTTCTTAAAATACGGCACATTGCAAAATTCACAACGAAACACTGTACTAAAATCTTAATAGAAACATATCCGAAAGTGAAATTTCAAAAGTAGTTATGCAAGAATGTTACTTATATAACATATACAGGGTTCAGCAGCGAGTTATAGAAGACTCGAACGGGGCATCAAGCGAGATGGGGGAAACCGTATTGTTATAAGTATGGGTAGCATCGACTATTTGCGAAATGCCATTTCAGTAACCCTGGAGCCGTGGTCTATTGCGCATTAGTCGAAACTTTATTATTGGTCCGTACTTCATTTGTGAAAATGGTCGGACTGTCAATGTTAACACAGATTGTTACTTACAGATGATGCGACGCATCAACTTGAATACTGAATGGTTTCAACAAGATGATGCGACTTTTAAAAGAAACATTTCCTGGACGTTTGATTTCATTGCGATGAAATCCGCGATCACCGGATTAGTCACCATGTGCTTGCTTTTTACTGGACTATCTTGAAACCCGAGTATATACAAACAAACCACGTACACTCGAAGCCCTAAAGTGCCTTGCACATGAGCAACGAACTGCGAACTGCGAATGGACGAACAAACGTGATTTTACACATTTCAAAAAGTCAATTCCACACAAAAACACATTTAAATTATAAGAAACCAACTGACACTAATATTAGGATAATAAAATTTGCATTTTGTTCTGTAAAACAAGAACATTTTGTAAAAACAATTAGGTAGTAACGAATTGCAGTGTGGTTGCTACGAACTGTCAAACTCTATTCGCGTTCCACATACCATTCACACTTCAACGAATAAATTGTTCGCGCTCAACTTAACCTCAAAATTATACCGCTCTTGTTTTGTTTTTGTGTGAAAGATCATGGCTGAGGAAAATATGGAGAAAAGGGTTGACAATTCGTCGCTGTCTGCGAATAGAAATAAAGCTCATGTGAAAGAAAAGTAAAAATATGCGAACATCCACAGTTCGCAGTTCGCAGTTCGTAGCTCATGTGCAAGATGCTTAAGTGAGACAATAATCCATGATATTCGAGCAGTTCCACATAAAATGGTTCAGACGAGTTTGCAGAAGTGTTTTGACAAAAATGGTAAGCACTTGACGGACGCGATTTTTCATACGTAATTAATATTTTTTTTGCAACGATTTTTAATTCATGAATAAAATTTAAGTTTCTTGCGTGCGAGTGATGTTGTCAGGGGTGGAGGTCAGCTATATTTTTAAGCCGAATCCGAACGGCTTATTTTAGAAAGCACTTCTCATGACAAGAATTACTCTTGGACATCTGGCCTGTCCTACCATTACCCACCACCCCACGGGTACTGCCGTGCCCGGTACAATTACGGAATAAAGAAAAAGATATACTTTTTATAAGCCATCTAGAAAAAGATCAACTTTTATCAAAAAATCGAAAGCTAACTTTTTATGCTACAAACAAATCTGGGAAAAGTTTTTGACACGGAACGGTCTCAACCTCAAAGAACAATTATAAAAAAAACAAACATTTCTTTAAAATATACTCGTACAACATAAGCTATGGTGCCTTAAAACGCGAAAAGAAAGGGCAGACTGCACCTTAAATTGAAAAATGTTTGTACGTCACTGAAGCTTTCAACCGAGGCACCTAATATCAATGTTCCAACCTGAAGGTAACATCGTAATACCGTCTATCTGAGAGAATGATTCAGGTTAAAATAAATATATATAAAAAAGATATGAAAAGTTTACAAAACTCAGAAAAAGATATAAAAAGATAAAATATAAGAAAATATATATTAATGAAACATGGGAGCGTATCGGAATCCCGCTTTTTTAAAATCCCGTTTTAAAAAAATCCCGAAAAAAAAGTTTTATAATCCCGTCTTCTAAAATACCGATTTTCTTAAATCCCGTTTTTTAAAATCCCGCTTATTCAAAATCCCGATCAATTACAATCCCGCTTTTTAAAATCCCGTCAAATCCCGACAATCCCGTTTTTTTTACAAAATACGTGCATTAAACTGAATAACAATAGGAGTCAAAGGATTGAATGTTAAATTACTTGAAAATATATAATAATTACAAATAAAACTAATATATAATAATATCGTAATTTGTTTTGTTTTTACTGTACATAAGCAATAATTTTTGTTTACAAAATTAATTCTTGCACAAACAAAATGCATCCTACAGCAAATCTACCTCTCGATAACGGCCTTACCACTATCGTTGACTTTTTTAATTTTTAATTTGAGTTTGTTGTTTTGTTTTAAAAGAATACTAGATACTTTACTTATTATTTTTATTTTTTGATATGTTATATTTGTTAAAAGTTACAATAAAATGAATCAAGAAAAATACCTCATTTTTCAATTTGTTTTAATTTTTTATAATTTCGATTTTGCAATCAAAACTAGTTGTTTAATTTTAAAAAATCGCGCGATTTTTTAAAAATTAAACAACTAGTTTTCATTGCTAAATCGGGATAATAAAAAACGGGATTATAAGAAACGGGATTACAAAAAGCGGGATTATAAGCAATCGGGATTATAAAAAGCAGGATTATAAAAGACGGGATTTTAAAATCGGAATTTTAAGAAACGGGAATATAAAAACCGGGATATCGAACCCAACCCATGAAACATTAATAATAATATTAATGAAACATTAATAAAAATTAGAGGGAAATTAAAATTTTTGGAAACCAAAGGATTTCAAACAATTTTGGCATGATTTTTAATACAAAAAAACGAGGCGGGTATGTGACCTACACTGGGGCTCGAATTTGAAAAATTGGTACTATGTATCTATTTGACTACTTTCGAACAAACGAGAATCGAATAGTGCTAGTAGTGCCAACTATAATATTCTTATGAACTTTCGAATAAACGAGGAACTACGTAACTCAAAAGTAGAATTCAAAACAAGGGAAATTCGAAAATAATCACTTTACATCAAATGTGTTTGCGAGCGAAGTTTTTTTTGTAAAATGTTATAAATTATTAATATGCAATTTGAATTTGAAAGTTGTTCATTAAAATTTTTGTGTTTTATTATTTTACCACCCCAATTACACCGGGAATTCGTGATTTTTGCCAAAAATAGCGTTTGGACTTTCGTCCTTCTTCCTCATTCATTTCAAAATTCATCATCAGCGGGCACATGATTTCGATTGAAGTCAAAACTTTGGCAAGTATTTTTGAAATGGTTTGCTGTGCACGTCCAGCGTTCTTGTCACCACCGATTTGGTTTTGGTAAGCTCTTGTTGTCAAAAACTTCAATGCTGCTGATAACTTAATGATAATCGAAACAGCATTTTGTCTTTTGCGAGTAGTCATGTCGGATGATATGGTGTTAAGTAAGAACATAAATCCGTCTTTAGAAAGACGATAGTTCTTAACAAAACTAAAACAAAAGTATGTATATAGTTTTCATTAAGAATGCGTTCAAATATTCTACCGTATAGATAATGGGTCCGCCAAATAACTTTTTTTTTTGAAAATGCTATAAAAACATCCAGTGTAGCTTCGGCTGTGTGGCACGTAGCGCCGTCCTGTTGAAACCAAATTTTGCCAATATCCTCCTCCTTTTGTGAACAAAAATTCGTTCAATTTGGCCCGATAACGATCGCCATTGACTGTAACGGCCACTCCTTGCTCATTTTCGAAGAAAAATGTCCCAATTATGCCTCTGGACCAAAATTCGCACCAAACAGTGACTCGTTTTGAGTGTATCGGCTATTCAATGTATGCGTACGGGTTTTCTGTGCCCCAAATGCGACAATTTTGTTTGTTTACATACCCGCCAAGATTAAAATGAGCTTCATCTGAAAAGATGATGAAGCGTATACACAACCATATTCGTTCAGCGGAAGGATAAAACTAATTATCTGTTAAATCAGACATGAGCTAAGTGTAACCATTCGAGAAATAAGCTAGTTGAAAAAAAATTTTGTTCAAAACAAGTTGGTGTAACCGGCATTCGATTCTACTTTCATACGTAGTACGATTTGAAAGAAGAATTGGAAATGAGTTTCGAATAGAATCAAAAGTAGAATCGAGTTACATAGTAGGGCCCCTGATAACATCAAATGCGTACCCGTCTTTCGACGTCAATATCTTTCTTTGTTCTCATAATACTTGAGTCGAAAATCATTTCTTATCAGTTTAGTGGTTGAGAGTTGTAAGTCACTAGTTAATTTTTCTTTATTAACTTCCCATAGGAAGTTATTGTAATGGGTCTGATTTGTCAAATTGAAAATTTTGATATTTCTCGACGTTTCAAGGTCCCTAGAGTTGAAATGAAAAATTTTTAGAAAGATGTCTGTGCGTGCGTGTGTACGTACAGTACATTCGTACGTCCGTACGTTCGTACGTTCGTACGTCCGTCCGTACGTTCGCGACGTTTTTTTCGTCGTCCATAGCTCAAGAACCACAAGAGATATCGACTTCAAATAAATTTTGTTGTACAGATAATAAGGCAAAAAGATGCAGAAAGGGCTCTCAAGAAAATTGCGTGGGTGGTTTTTTTACCACAGCAGTTTAAAAAAAGGTGAACATTTTGGTTAACCCTAAATATTTCATGAACCAATGACGCTAGAGACTTGAATTAAATTTTATATTATATATTGTAACGTGATACAAAACAATTATATTTTTGGAAAAAAATTCAATTAACGGTTTTTTTTATAAATCAAAAAAACTGAAAAACAAAATTTGTCACCTCGATAATTTTACGACCAAAATATGATTTCATCTCCAAAACAATTTTGTGCAACGAAGAATAATGTTTTTGACATCTGATAAAATTTTGAGAAAAATCTAATTGACAGTTTTTTTTTATAAAAAATAAAAACCTAAAAAAAACATTACTCAAAGTTGGGAAAATTGAATTTCGACTCAAATATCTTTTCAAAAACTTGAGACTAAGGCTTCAAACTTATTTTATCTTATAAGAAATATTGTTTCCAACATTCAGTAAAATTTTGAAAAAAATCGAATCGACAGTTTTTTTACAAAAAATTAAAAACCGAAAAAAAATGTAACAAAAGTTTGTTAAAATTGATTTTCGGCTCAAATATCTTTTCAAAAATTTGAGATAATGGCTTCTAACTAATTTTAATTTATAAGAAATATTGCTTTCAATATTAGGAAAAAATTTGAGAAAAATCAAATTGACAGTTTTTTTTACAAAAAGTAAAAACCTAAAAAAAAATTATAAAAGGTGGTAAAAATTGATTTTCGACTCAAATATCTTTTCAAAACTTTGAGATATTGGCTTTAAACTACTTTAATCTTTCAAAAAATATTGTTGTTAACATTCAGTAAAATGTTGATAAAAATCGAATTGACAGTTTTTGTACAAAAAATTAAAAACCTAAAAAAAATTTAACAAAAGTTGGTAAAAATTGATTTTTGACTAAAATCTTTTCAAAAATTTGAGATAATGGCTTCTAACTAATTTTAACTTATAAGAAATATTGTCTTCAGCAATCGATAAAATTTCGAGAAAAATCGAATCGACAGTTTTTTTTTTACAAAAAATAAAAACCTGAAAAAAAAACAATACTAAAACTTGGTAAAAATTTACTTTCGACTCAAATAGCTTTTCAAAAATTCAAACTTATTTTATTTCACAGAAAATATTGTTTTCGATATTCAGTAATTTTTTTAAAAAAATCAAACAGTCCGTTTTTTCATAAAAAAATAAAATCTACAAAAAATAGTAGTACGCAAATTTGGTAAAAATTGATACATATAGACAAACTTTTAAGCAAGTCAAATGGTGAAAAGGGATGGGAAGTTATAAGTGTGGGTCGCATCCCAGCCTCTTTTTTATCTTTGATTTTTGCCAGAATATTCGAGTTAAAAATCAATTTTTAACAACTTTTAATAGTTTTTTTTTGATTTTTTGTTAAAAACATTTTAAAAAAACTAATAAACGGTGCGAGGGGGAGTGGTGTCATTGGAATCAGTGATCGTGCGGATTTCTCTGTCACGATGTCGCACTGGTCAAGTGAGCATCGCGCGTACGCCATAGAGGCATTTTTTTTCAAGAGCACCGATTCGTACGTAACTACGCGTCGACATTTTTGTTTACACTTCGGTATACGAAGAATAAGTAATGGGCCCGAGTGTGAATTTAATTGACCGGTGCGTGGGTGCAGAGGTTCCGCGCAACTGCTTTGGCTATGAACACTCCACGGCCAGAGCCCAGTCGATCTTTACTCCCGAACACATTGATGTGGTTGAAGAGAGTTTACGTAAAAAGCCACGACTTTCGTTAAGGAAAGGGGCAGCCTCATTGGGACTTCCAAGAGCGATTTCGTGCTTTGAATCTTATTTTTGCCGAACCTGCAAGCTCACCTATCGTTTTCACCGCACATGTGGTTCCAACAAGATGGTGCGACCACGGGAAGTGAAGAAGTCATAAGCTTTCTAATAAAACAAATCTTTGAATAATTGTCTAATGAAATGTGATACTTAACACCTTAAATAAAAAATAGTATTCATTGTATTAAAATAATGAAATAAATTAAGAAACATTGGTTAAAGTTTTGCTTTGTTGCTATACACAAATGCAAGACATACATATTTACAGAAAAAAAAAATAGTATTGTTCCTATTATTTCGGCCAAAGCTGTAAATACATTTATACGAGTGAAGGATGTTATAAGAAGAGAATTTTTCCACTATCTGTAGAACTAATGTACAAATATAAAAAAAAAAAAACGAAGTAAACCGGGAGGATTCATTCGATTCCCATAACATCATGAAGAGAGAAAAATCAAATTTTCCCTTTTTCTTTTTTTTTTTAGGAAGAAAACACATTTCATTTAATATCATTGCACATAACTTGGATTGAAAATCCCATAAATATTTTGGTTTGGGATGTGAAATTGTTGAAACGTGTTAAGAATTCGCAATCTCTAAAAAATAAAAATAAAAATATAAAATTCAAAAAGAAAAAAATACAAAAATAATAAGGATACATATTCTAACAAGTGTATACGATACGAGCATAATCCCAACAACGACAACGTCCTGTATTCTGTATCCTGAATGTACATAGATACTATGTGTCTATGCTATGGTGCGGCGGGCGGCGGCGGCGCGGCGCTCATATGCCCCTTTGCCAACATGCGAGATAAACGAATTTGTTGTCGATTAACCTAAATTGGGATTAAATTTTTAGAAAACCAATTTTTCCCTCCAGTAAATGTTTGTAGGTAGGTATGTACCTCTGCATCATTTCTACCAAACGACCGACCGACCGAAAGACCTACCGGAAAGACACATGGTGAATCAGGATCGAAAATCTAGCAAAAAATATATTCAATCAGGATGCTGTATACCATATACTTGTACCACCATGTGCTGTATATCATGGTTAGGGTATTCATTTAAAAACTGTATAGTGTTCTAACTCTGTTGTGGTGGTTTATTTCAGATTTCCAGAGAAAAAAAAATCCAAAAATATCAAATGAATTGATTGGACAATTTTGTTGATGTCGCAGGATTGATTGTAATTACCAAATACATTTTATTTAAAAAATATTGATTGAATTTGTTGTTGACTACCTTTGCGGCTCAGTGAACCGTAAAATATTTAAAACGAATATACATACATACATATGGCTTTGTGCTTTTTAATTCTATGTCGATCAATTATGAATGACAACTCAACTTATGTAAATGTTCGCTTAATGGAAGGAAAATTCACAGACTCGCAGTTTTTGGGCACAATGGAGGATGAAAATTAAATTTAAATAAACTTCAACAATTTGCTACGATACGTAATAATTTTAATTATCGACTAGCGGACACGGCGGCGGCTAGCTGTGCCTTGTCTTAATTTATCGCTTATAGATGAACTTCAGAGTGATAATAAACACAGATAGTTTTAACTTCAATTTAATTTATTTGAACGGAATCAACCAGTACTCACTTATGATAATAATTATGGTATGGTGGAATGCGTTAGAGAAAGCTGAAAATCTAAGAACCCTTACAATGGAAGCTTACCCCTGGAACTTTTTGTAAAGGAAACTGCTCAAATCGAAGCTTGTGAATTACTGTCGCCAAGAACTTAGGGTTCTTAGCTCAGATCATTACATTAGACTTTGATTGGTATGAGTTCGCAGTGATGAGCCTAAAAACGTGGGAGCTGTAGAGTTGGCGAAGGAAGTTACAACTTTGGACCAATCCCGTATAAACACGCGTATAAACAACACATCACAACCAGTGATGGATTTACGCCTAGGACCGAGAGGCCCAGGCCTAGGGCGGCATAATTTGAGGGGCGCAACATTTTTGAAATGCTTAACACTTGAATGCGTTTCTGCATTTAAACATACCTCAATGAAAGGCACAAATATGTCTTCGGTCTAAAGTTTCGGAATGCATCCAAAATCATAACTTGTGTTTGACAATTTAAAATTTATTGATTAAATATGAGTGGCTATCGAACAAAATTAAGCGGTGCTGAATACCGTAAAATAAAAGAAAAAGAATCTACGAAGTTAGATAATTTACTTAAAAAAAATCCAAAAGTATCTAGTTTTATGACAAGCTCAACTGAATCTTCTAACAACGACCAACAAGCATCATGTTTACCGGTTGTAAGTATGTTGTTTTGATTGGTAATAATTTTCTTTTTCTTATTAGCATTGATTTTGTCTTTACAGCTGGAATCAGAAGAGACTTCATAACAAGATAGTGAAAAAGTACACTCTTCCCTATCACAAGGTAAGAACGAGGTACCCTCAAATTTTCCTTCATCACAATATGCTGAAGAAATCCAGTCAACAGCTGATATTTTTAAATTTATTACTGATCCCTTTTTATGGAACTTGAATGAAGAAACACGGGATATTATATCTATAAACGGTGTACCACGAAATGATAATGCAGACTTTAAAAATTCTAGAAATGTTTATAGTGATAAAACGAGATATTGTTCCGAAAGTTTATTTCAACGTAATTTAAAAAATGGAGAAACTAAAGGCTCTGTACTTTGTATTCCATGCTTATTATTTGGTAGAAGTGGTGAAATGCATGCTTTTACTGGCGAAGGATTCCGTGACTGGAAAAACTCAAAAGCACGCATCGAAGCTCATGAAATTTCTGCCTGTCACAAAACTAACGTTAGTCATTTTAAAGCTTAAGCAGTAGTTCACGGGCGTGTTGATTAAAATCTAATAAAACAACTCAATGAGGAAATAATGTATTGGACAAAAATTAAATACCGAGTAATTGCAAATATTAAAATTATACTGTTGATTCCAAATAAAGTATTACAACAAATTTCTAGTGAAGTGCAATCTGCTAAGTATTTTAGTATAATTGTAGATTCTACGCCTGATTTAGCACATGTCGATCAACTTACTATAATTATAAGATACATATGGGTGATTATACAAAAGTTGGGTAACTCGATGTCATCAACCAATATTATACAAAGTCTGATTATATTTTATTGAGATTGCAATTTATTTTCAAACAATGGAAAGAACTTTATTTAGTCACCCAATTTCAGTTCTTCATTTTGAATACAAGTTATTGAAAAAAACACAATTAGTTCTTAAAACGTCAGTTCTCTGGCATGTCACAACCCTGAAAACCAACCATTAAGTGACTGTCTATTAAACATTATCATTGATTTGAGAAAACTTATTAATTTAATACAATCTGCGATGTATATAGTTTAATATATACTACAACTTTCATAATGCAGTTTTCTCCACTTTATTCAAAAAAAAAATAAAAAATGTTGTGTTCAGTTTCATTCGTCAGTCCCTTGTGAGTTATTTAAATTTGAAATTCTTGCGAAATATTTCCGACTCACTGTCAAATCCCACTTTGAATTTTAATGTTGGTAATAAAGTTGATTGCGGGTCGCACAATTTGACGGCCACCATATCTGTACCAGAGTTTGGGTTATGTTTGTTGTCTATATACGTGCTTAGCCAATCAACATGTCAGTCCTATGGTAAATCGTTATTTTTTTGTTAATCTAGTTTATTTTTATTTATACATACATATTAGACTATGATTTGTTAAAATGTAGTTTGTTGATAAACATTAGTCCTGATTATAATCTCAAATTTCGTCTTTTTTGTCAGTCCTATGGCTTCGGTCCTGTGTCAGATATAATGTTATTGTTCTTCATTTCATGATCCTTAGTACTTTTAAGATGAATATTGTTAGATTTTGTTTATATTGTTTGTTGATTACTTGGAAATATTCAGTAAAACTATGTAAAAGTAGTAAAAGATAAGTGAATAACGTTACGTTAAATGAAAACTGATATAGTATTTTCTCCCAGTATTACATATTAATAATTATTTTAATTGTTACTAAGTGCTTTTAAGTGATCATTATTAAATCCTAAGAGAGTTTTACTAATTTCTATTAAATTTCATTATAATACTTTCAAAACCATGTATAACATGTATCATAACTATGTTACCTCGTCAATCTCCTGGCAGTCAAATTCTGAAATTTTTAAATATCTTACAATGTACTCAAAAAAGTGACTGGCCCGATTGGGAACAATATATTAATTAGATTAGCTATCATATACACCCGAATTTATAGAAGTTTGATTTAAAAACTATCGTAAACAAAATATCCTCAAAAGTTACCCAACTTTTGTATAATCACCCATATGATGAAAAGTTTCTAGAATTTCTACCAAATAAAGCTAAAGATATTGAGGATGCATTGTTAAAATCTCTAGAAATTAATGGTTTTGATATAATGAACTGTAGTGGTCAATCGTATGACAATGCGAGCAATATGTCAGGTATATGTTCAGGCCTTCAGACACGAATCAAAACAATAAATCCTTTAACAGATTATGTTCCTTGTTGCGCCCATTCTTTAAATTTGGTAGAGTCATGTGCAGTTGAATCGTTAACAGAAGTTGTTGACTTCTTTTCTACTTTAGAAGAACTATACAATTTCTCTACTATATCTATTTATCGTTGGGAAATCTTGGAATGTAATTTTAGGTCGTTTTAATGCTGCTTGTAAGAAGCTTCAAGAATCTCAAGCTGATTTATCATCCGTTGTGCAGATCTATAGTTCTTTGGCTTTATTTCTTCAAGACATGAGAGACAGACAATTTTCTGAATATAAAGAAAAGGCTAAAGCACTGTCTGTAGTTCAGGATTATTATCGTTATGATAGTCATCGCAAAACAAAAAAAAAAGAAAAGTTCAGCCAGATGACTCACGGGTAAATAGTCTTCAAGATGTTTATTCGAATGTGGACATTGCTCTCCGAATTTTTTTGAGTATTCCGGCTACAAATTGATCAGGAGAAAGATCTTTTTCCACTCTAAAAAGAGTAAAAACATATCTACGTGCAAGCATGGGCCAAGATATTAATTATGACGATATAATCGACGTTTTTGCGTTTAAATTCATTAATATAAAAAAAATATGTATTATTTGTCTATCTTAGGATTATAACTTATTTGTCTTTCATGTTAATTAACTATATTTATAAATTATACTTCAATAAAACAAAGTTATTTTGAAACAAAAAATATTGGATCAAAAAAAAATATTGGATCAAAATTTATGAAATAAAATGTATCAATAAGGGCGGCGCATCGAACGGGGCCTAGGGCGGCAGCAAGCCTAAATCCGTCACTGATCACAACTAAAACAGATCATTGGAAGTAAGATACTTCAAGAAACCAATGGAAGAATGAAAAGCCTCGAAACCTTTGCTATAGCCAGGAAATGATTTCCTTAATTCGACAAAACTAGATACCGTTCGATTATGCACCTTGACAAAAAATCTCTTCGATTGCTTGTGAGCATAGTGACAGGACACAACCTGTTAGGTTACCATACAAAAATAATGTAAAGTAAAGTAGGTGGTGCTAAAACTTTTTCCGAGCATATGCCTTAAGTCATTTCAGTTGAGACTAATGTAGCTGCCTCACCTATAACGAAGGATTCAAAGCTGCCCCCCAAAATTAAAATGGAATGATCGTTTTTTGCAGTTACCAGCAATGCTTGAATAGGTAACTATGTTTGCTGAAGGAAGTATCTCCAAGTCCATCCATGGAAGAATTACTAGCTGTTATAAAGAGAGCATATCCACATCAATCTAACCTGCTTAAAACTCGAAAAAAAAGAACAAGCAAATCTGGTTTTATAAGGAGTGTGAAACGGCTCGAAATCTATCGTTTTCGTTCCTAACCTTGTTTCGCTCATCAAATAATGAGAACTTTAAACTATGGTACGTAGAGTCAAACAAAAAATATAAAACCTTGTGCTTACAAAAAAAGCTAGACTATAATACAAGCGTAGTAACCACACTGTCAATGGCAAGATCGTCTGCTGAATTTTGGAAAGGAATGCAATTTAGTAAGTGGGAATAAGCTTAAGTGCGGTCTTAAGGCGTCTGATTTAAAGAATCATTTTTCCTCGTTGCTCAATACGGTATGCAAGGCCTCAAAGATCCACTATGCTGCGCCATATATCAAAGATAATTTCCTGGATTCAACCTTTTCGGAAGAAGAATTGATTACAGCGATAGACAGAGCGAAACTACACAAGGCCGCTGGAACAGACCGAAGCCCAACTTCTTTGCTGTTATAATGAAATTTTCGAGTTTGGAGTCATTCCTCCTAGTTTTCTGTCTTCGGTGATTTTCCCATTATTTAAAAAAGGAGATGCATCTGTTCCAGAGAATTATCGAGGGATATCGTTTTTAAACGCGTCTATGAAGATATTTGCGAGTATGATATTCAGTAGACTTACTTCGTGAGTGAACGTGAACTCCAAGCTCAGTGAGCTGCAAGCTGGATTTCGCTCTGGATATTCAACTACAGATCAGGTGTTTCTGCTATTTAATATTGCAAATGTGTACTTAAATCGTGGACAAAAACTATATACCTTTTTTATAGATTTTAAGGCAGCATTTGACAGCTATGATCGAGAGGCACTTTTTCTAAAACTTTTGAATATCGGCATATCTTCCAAAATTATCAGTATTTAAAGAGCTCTTTATGCTAATTGAATCTTTAGCTAATATTATCTTTAGCCGTTTGGGATGGAGAATGCCTTTCCGAAGATTTCAGTTCTTCAATAGGCCTCAATGCGTTGAGTACCTACTCTATTATTCACTCTATTTATTGAGGATTTAGTGGAGCACACGGGAGGAGGGGTGAACTTTGCGGGAGAAAATATTCCGGGCTTATGTATGCTGATGATATCGTACTTTTATCGGAATCCCCAGACCAACTCTAAGAAATGATCGTCAAACTTGGAAAATACTGCGATACATGGAATTTATCAGTCAACCTTAGCAAATCTAACATAATGATCTTCAGAAAAGTACATGGAAGATACGCTAGTTATGAAAAATGGAAGTGCCAGGGGATGAGGAAGTTCAAGTTGTTAAGGAAGTTAAATACCTCGGTGTGACCATAACAAGTAACCTTTGTATTGCAAATAAATCCATCCACCACTCAGCAAAATATAAACTGTTTCAAGCTGTGGCAAAATCTATTATGCTTTACTCCTCGTAAGTGTGGGGCTACATAAAGAATATGAGGACGTGGAAAAATTATTACGTTTCTTTTTGAAGCGAGTCTTTGCTATCCCATCAACAACGCCTAATTATTTGCTTCATATCGAAACAGGTTTGCCACCGTTGTTCATCGACACGCTCAAAATTCATTTCGATCACGTTATCAAAATACTCCGATTGGATTCATCAAGGCTGGTCAATAGAGTATTAAAATTTATCACCATAAATCGGCTTAATTTTGTACAAACTTGGATCGATCTTGCTAATTTGACGGGTGAATCGATCGAATTTGATTTGGGTAATCTAACGGGGTTTAAAAGAAGTCTTTACTCCCTTGTTGCGAAATTGAATGACAAGAACTCAACGGATATGATTTCTTTAATTCTACGAGCCAGAGGTGATATACTTTCTCTGAACTACATACCTCACAGACCAGACCTGCCTATCGAGTGCCAACTCTGCAACACCCAGAGTTTAAAATTAATTTCCAATAATTTAACTTTATTAATCCATTTAATTTCACTTTTTATCTTTATCTTTATTGTTTTGTTTTTTTTTTCGCTATCAGAATTCATATTCAGTCAATCTGACCGACGGTTTTAAAACTAAGTCTTAAAAGGCTTGTAACCATTTATTGTGTAACTGAATTTTGTATATAAATAAAGTCATTTCTATTCTATTTTACAAAAATAATGCGACTTACAACCGATGATGAGCAAGAAGAAAAAGCCTCCTTCGTATTCTCCTGCTCAGCACTATGCCACACTAGAAACAAACTCTTAGGCAAACACCTTTTCAATAGTCTTGAACAACTGGTAGACATGAAAGAGCCTATTAGGCTTTATAAAAGCCTCTTAATGGCTAGAGCCAGAGAGTTGTTATATTATATTTTCTGAAATCATTCAATTTTAATACTTCAGGGTATCACAATTGATCTACATTGATCTAAGTGTGGCGATAACATCATTAATCGCCAGCCCATTTACTTAACATAACCTAATCGAAATAAGTAGAAAACGATATAGTGGGCATTTTTTTTTCGATTTATTTTCAGGCGCATAAAACAGAACGAATAAACTCTTTTGAATTTTAAAAAAAAGGACACCTGTAAATTTGTCCACAGCTTAAATCAACGTATAACTATCTATTTATGCGTTTTCACTCAAATCCGCTGGCTCGAATAGTATTCCTCCTATTGTTCTGAAGAGGTGTTCTTCAACGCTGGCGAAACAGGTATATACCTTTCCGAGTGGATAGAAAACAGCATTTGTCCTCCTCCTCTAACTATCGTCTAATTACAATTGTGGCTTACCTAACCGAACTGTGGAACAAATCTTTACATCGTTTCGGAGAAAGTAAGATTATTGCTGATACTGCTGCGGTAGAGGACGTATTTCTGCCAGTACTAACGCTTTCGAGAGAAAGATCTTGCAGAGAATTGTTGGCCCTTATATGAGGAAGGGTTGTGGAGACGCAAGAACTGTAGCAATGGACCTCGAAGCTGATATTGTGACAAAAATTAAAGTCGGTAGACTCCGGTGGTCAGGACACCTAGCTCGTATGATTGAAGAGAAATCTCAGAAAGACCTTTGTAGTACATTTTATGGTAGGCGACAGCGTGGCAGAACATGCTTACGCTGAAGAGATGTTGTAAACCAGGATGCCCGAAGCCTTGGGGAGCGCAACTGGATGGCGTCAGATAGCGATCGGGATAAGTAGAGATACTTGTTGTAAGAGGCCAGATCCCGGTTGTCGAGCCGATGATGATCATGAAGATTATTGCACTTGATATTTCACAAGCATTTGATAGAGTTTAACAACAAGCTCTCTTATCGAAAATGCGTGCTTTTGTTATTGATGAATCTCTTCTTCGTTGGATTAAAAATTACCTTTTTAACCGTTTAATACAAATTGTATTGGATGGTTTCAAGAGGTATCTCAGATCACTTTTTATGGAATAATTACATGTTCGATATTGCCATAATTGCTGCCACGTGCTTAGGTGCCAGAAATTGTTCACCCTTTCCCATCTGGCTGTAATTTACAAAGCCAGCAGGTAAGCAGGTGCTCCTAAAACTAGTTTAAATTTTTTGAATAGGATCTTGATGCGCTGATTGCGCATACTACAAGTAATAAGTCTTTACATTATTCCTAAGATGGTCTAGTGTCCAATCTAAGAAGGCCTTTTTGCCATTATTATCAGACTTTACTTTTACAAATTCTAGGAACTTCCTTTGGAAACTCAAAGGCAAATCTGTATAAAAACCATATGTGACTTGAAGTCAATCAGTTTCTTGCTTTCGCTAAAAAAACAAAATCGCCAATCAGCCTATTTTTCTAATTAGAAGGATAACTTCCACAAAACAACAGATAGACAATCCAAGCTAAAGTACATCTATGCTATAGAGTTAATTATGATAGTAGTGACTATTGACCGCCAAAAGGACTTGCCGAGTGCGTTCCTCTTCGCTTATCCAAGCTTAGTAAACTACCCAACGCATTCCATCGATCTTAAGTTTTATCACAATGCGTGGTATGCAAAATGTGTTATCTCAGTTTCAAATACCATTATCTTGAGCTTTTTTAAACTTCAGTATGTACAATTTTTCTCTGCAGCCAACAAAATGTATCGAAAGCCAGTGGCAACATTGCCAAGACGCAACCAGAGAAGCCGCCTCTGATGTGCTGGGTTTCAAGAAACCACCAACAAGGAACCCCTGGTTTGATGAGGAAGGTAGGCAGGCAAATGCAGCCAAACAACAGGCACGCAAAGCGGCGCTGCATAAAAGGACGAGAGCTGCTCATGAGCTCTACGAGCAGAAGAGGCGAGAGGAACACCGACTTCTCAGAAGGAAAAAGAGAGGGCATGAGAAGCGTGCGGTCGAAGATGTTGAAAGGTTTAAAAGCAGGAATGAAGTTCGAAAGTTTTATGAACAGGTGAAACGAAATTTACAGGTACATAAACCTGGAACCGAAGGCTGCAAAGACGAAAGTGGAATCATCATAGTGGAACCGCAGTCAATGCTGAGGATATGGAAGGACCACTTCTGCAGACTGTATAACGGCGACGACGAACCGAATTCCGCTGTCAGGCACGACGATAGCCAACAATCCCGTCCTCCCGACTTAGACAAAGTAAAGATTGTCATATACAAGCTGAGTATAATAAAGCCGCTGGAGCGGATGGCTTGAATGCCGAGCTCTTTAAAGCAGCTGGAGATAAGTTGGTTAGGAGCATGCACCAACTTATCTGTAAGATATGGTCGGAAGAAAGCATACCCGATGAATGGAACCTCAGTATTGTTTGCCCGATCCTGAAAAAAGGAGACCCTCTAAACTGCACCAACTATAGAGGAATCAGTCTACTTAACATCGCCTACAAAATCTTCTCTGCCGTAATATGTGAACGACTAAAGCACATCGTCAACAACCTGATAGGTCCTTATCAGTGTGGTTTTAGACCTGGAAAGTCCACAGTCGATCAAATATTCACATTACGGCAGATCCTGGAAAAAACCCAAGAAAACCAAAACGACACCCACCATCTTTTCATCGATTTCAAGGCCGCATATGACAGCATCTACAGGGACGAGCTGTATAGAGCCATGTCTAGTTTTGGAATCCCTGTCAAACTCGTCCGTTTGTGCAGGATGACCATGGAGAATTCACGCTGCTCCATAAAGGTTGGAAACAACTTAACAGAACCTTTCGATGTCAAGAAAGGTTTTAGACAAGGTGATGCGCTTTCATGTGATTTTTTTAACATCGTACTTGAAAAAACAGTGCAGAGCTCACACGTCAACACCAGTGGCACTATCTTTCCAAAGTCTGTCCAATTACTAGCATATGCTGATGACATTGACATAATCGGAAGAACTCAGCGTGATGTCAATGGGGCTTTTGTGAGTATTGAGGCAGAGGCGGAAAAATGGGTTTAACGGTTAATGAGGGCAAAACAAAGTACATGCTGTCGTCAAGAAAGGACAACACCGACGTCTTGGTCAAAACGTCACCATCGACAGACGTAACTTTGAGGTAGTCAAGGATTTCGTCTACCTAGGCCCCGCTCTAAACGCAGAAAACAACACCAGCGCTGAGATCAAACGAAGAATAACTCTTGCTAACCGCTGTTTCTTTGGGCTAAGAAAGCAATTGAGTGGAAAAGTCCTCTCTCGAAGGACTAAAGTGTCGCTATATCACCCCCGTCCTGCTATACGGTTCAGAAGCATGGACAATGACAAAAGCGGATGAAAGCACCTTGGGTCGTTTCGAGAGAAAAGTTCTTCGTGTGATCTACGGTCCCGTATGCATCGAAGGGGAGTGGAGGAGAAGATGGAACGACGAGCTGTACGGGCTGTACAGCGACGTAGACTTAGCCAGAAGGGTAAAAGTCCAACGACTAAGATGGCTGGGTCACGTAGAGCACATGGACACCAATGCTCCGGCCCGGAAAGTCTTCGAATCCACACCCACAGGACAGCGCAGTAGAGGAAGACCGAGGATCAGGTGGCGCGCCCAAGTGGAAAGTGACCTCACCCAACTTGGAGCGCGAAACTGGAGTCATCTAGCTAGGGACCGACCTAGATGGAGAAGTTTGTTGGGTGAGGCCCTAGTTCACACAGGACTGTAGGCCACCTTTAGTAAGTAAGTAAGTATGTAAAATTTTTTAGAGACAAATCTCACGAACATAAAATCGATTTCATTTTATAGACATATCATTATGAATTCAAATGATTGCATGTTGAATATCGTACTACTTTTGTAGTACCCGTGGCATGATGGTTAGTGCGTTGGACTGTCATGCCAGAGGTCTTGGGTTCGATCCCTGCCTATGCCACCTAAAGTTTTTTCACGGGTACTCCTTCTTGCGAGGAATTGACAAATTCTCCAAGAGTAATTCTTGTCATAAAAAGTGCTTTTTCAAATTTGCCGTTCGGATTCGGCTTTAAACTGTAGGTCCCCTTCATTCCTGCCAACATTACTCGCACACAGGAATGGTTGAGAGTTGTCAGTCACTAGGCCCTAGTTCTCAAACGAACTGTTGCGCCACCCAATTTATTTTATTTATTAATTAAAACAAGGTTTTTCTAAATATTGTTGTTTTTTTTTGGTCAAAAATTGCTTTAAATTTTTTGATTGTCTAAGTCTAGAGGACATCTGAGTAATATTAATTTTTAATTTATATAAATTAAGATAGAAGATTCGGCAAATCAAGGTACTGTATCAACATTATGAGCTAAAAGATGTTATCTGACTTTTTCCGCTATAAACTGTAGAACTATAAAAAACATAAATATTTCACTGACTCATGCAATAGTCTAACTTAACCCTTAGCAGCCACATGGAAAATTCGTTATCCCTGGGGATTTGTTAGCAGTGTAATTAGAGATCTTAAACATTTTAAATTAATACAACAAATAACATCTGATGGTGGCAGGCAAGTTTGAGAAGTGACTTCGCTACATAATAAGCCCGGGTTGATTAGCTAACCCAGTACGGCCGTAACCGTTGTTCAATACAAATATGCTCCTTTTTTAAATCTAATTTTAATTATCCAACCAAAACCATGAGAAATGTTGAAGAACTCTCCAACTGACATGATAAAATCAGCTAAAAGCATAAAATATCTTGTTCAATTGGGTTTTTTATCGGGGGTTATGAGTTACACCGTGTGGCCGCTATGTGGCCTGTATGAGGTGTGGCCTCTAAAGCTGGGCATACACGGTGAACATGTTGGTGTGATTTATTGGTGTTGTGCTGAAAATTATTCGTGTATGGGCATGTTGGCCAACAAATCCACGGTTTATGAAATATTTTATAAACCGTGAAGTTGTGGCGTACATGTTGGCTGTTTATTGGCAAGTTTACAACATGTTTTGAAGTTTATCAACATGTTCGTCGTGTATGGCATTGTGGGACAACAATTCGTCATTTGTGTTGTTATTTTCATTGAATTAACATGTCGTCGCAATGCATCATCCGCACTTCTATCGCACATCTTGACTTCACGACAGTCACACAAAAAATGAAGTTTATAAACATTTTGGGCCGTGTATGGCGAAGCGCTACCCAACAAATCACACCAACATGTTCACCGTGTATGCCTAGCTTAAGGGTTAAGGCGGCATTTACTAAGCTAGTGACTACGTAATCAAGTCATTCTGATTGGCTAAATGCAACTACAAAATTTCTCCTCCAACGTGTTGTACAAATTTCGGCTACACAGTTAGTTGACACTGCTTTTGACGTTTCACAATCAGCTCCTCCGTAAAGACATAAAGACGCAAAATGAAAAAAATCGTTCAACATTAAAATGTAAATATAATTAATTCATATCTTATCTTATTTATGGTTTTATTTAATTTAAAAACAGAAAGAATATTTAAAGTTCTCAAAACCCAGATGTTTCCTATTTTATATATTTAAAAAATAAATAAATTGGGTGGCGCAACAGTCCGTTTGAGAACTAGGGCCTAGTGACTTACAACTCTCAACCATTCCTGTGTGCGAGTACTGTTGTCAGGGACCTACAGTTTTAAGCCGAATCCGAACGGCAAATTTGAGAAAGCACTTTTCATGACAAGAATAATTACTCTTGGAGAATTTGTCAATTCCTCGCAAGAGGCAGTACCCGTGAAAAAACTTTAGATGGCATAGGCAGGGATCGACCCCAAGACCTCTTGCATGACAGTCCAACGCACTAACTATCATGCCACGGGTACTACTTTTTTATATATTTTATATATTTACATTTGTTATTAATACGATTAGCTTTGTTGTGCAATTTTGCATTCACAAAGCTAGTTGAATTTTGACTACCTAGTTACCTGCTTAGTGAATGCACCCAATTTTGTTCTTTTAACCTCAGATAGATAACCTGAGTCAAATCGAAGTAAAAATGTGTGTTTATCTTATAGTCTATGAAATATGTTTATCTTTCAAAGGTAAAGTAAGAAAAATTATCTTTCCATTCAATTTGTTTTAAGTTTAAGAAAATAACAAAGATGTTAAGAAAAGTTTCAGTATTTGTTTAAATATCACTTACCATCATGTTCCAGACATGCTGACCCTGCATCTGTACAAATTCCAAAAGTATAATTTTTCCCATTCAAAACCAAATTGTATGTTTCATTTTTAAGGCTGTTCATGTTATACCTATAAAATAAAAAAAAATATAATTAATTATCAATTAGTATCTTATACATAGATCTCGATTTCAAAACTCACTTAAAACCACTAGTTGGATCATAAGTCACACATGGTTCTATAGTGTTGCAAGACATTGCATTAAGCCATGAAAACTCGTACATGCATCCTTTTTTCCCCATAAAATCAGGACTACCATACTAAAAAATAAATAAAATATTTGATTTCAAAATATTCAAATGCCAATCACAAATATGAAACAAACCTCAATATTTCTATCGCAACCAAATTTGATAACCGAAGTATAGTTGTGTGTTGCATTGCACGGAGTGTCTGATTTATGTCGAATTAGCAGCTGACCATTTTCCACTATTGGATTAGCTTCTATTGTTCCATAATTAACAAACCTTTAATTAAAAATTGAATTAAAAATAAATAATTAACATATTCACAATAGTTTACCTATCCGAATCTTTGGTATCATTCATATCAATTACACGACAAACACTGCTTCCAGGTGGACACATAGCGGCTTCCCCATAAAGAACCGGCTTGCATATATTTATAACAAACATTGAACCATTTCTATCGTATACTCTAGAAATTAAAGTAAAAAAATAATTTATTTCAATATAATCGAATATGCACAATCCAAAATTTTAAAAGAAACAATTTACCTATGGTTGGAATCACTCAAAGGAAGTAAATTGTACGTATGTCCTGTGGAGGGATCCTTTGCTGTGCACAAGTTCGATTTAACCGCATCTGGTGCTGGAAGACATGCTGCTGAAGTTTCCAACAAGATATAAAACGAACAATCATTCTCATTCTGAAATCCAATACCATGCCCATACCCATTCATTAAAACTTATTCAAATATGCATACAATTTCAGAACCAAAAACTACTTACATAAGCAGTAACCTGCGATTGAAGTTTATCCATAGTGTAATCACAACCGAGAATTACATTGAGTTGATATAAAGTGTTATCCTTGCACTTGGAGCCATTCGTAAATGTAAAGAACATTTTACCACTTTTGTAGGTTAGCTGCTGTTGAGTTCCTTAGAAAAGAGAAGAAATATGTATGTTTGGGTATAGAACACATAAAATGTGGCTTTTTGAGTGGGTTTTGTTGTTGGTTGTAAATTGTAGATAGGATGAATCTTTAACCAAAATCAACATTTGATATATGTATGTACACCTTACCTAGAATATACTCTTGTTTGCCTCGTTTCATACAGGCTGAAACATCTTGTTGCCCATTGCATGTTTTTGTTAGATTACGACATATATTGAATTCGAAAATGTCCCCAAGATTACTTGTTGCAGTTAGAGCTAAGTCAGAGCTCAATGAAGTGAAATCGAACGTGTAATTGTAGACTGGTTCAGTTACACCGCATACAAATCCCTAAGGAAGAGATATTTAATTTAATTTGAATCGTTTTTTAATATTAAAGTATATGACAATTTAAAATTAAGAAACATTTTTGTGCTAAATACAAAACTTTTCATATTTGTCTGTACAAACATTCAGATAGGAAAAATATTCGTATGATGAATTTTGTACACTCGTGGCGTGGTGGTTAGTGTGTTGGACTGCATGTCAGAGGTCTTGGGTTCAAACCCTGCCTCTAAAGTTTTGTTCATGGGTACTGCCTCTTGCGAGGAATTGACAAATCCTCCAAGAGTAATTCTTGTCTTGAAAAGTGTTTTCTGAAATTAGACGTTCGGATTCGGCTTAAAAAACTGTAGGTCCCCTCCATCCCTGACAACATTATCCGCACACAAGAATGGTTGAGAATAAGTCAGGGCCTAGTTCTTAACGGACTGTTGTGCCACCTCATTTATTAATTTTTTTATAAAATATACTCTATAAAAATGGAAACAAATATTAGACACAAAAAGAATTAAAAACGACTCAAATGATTTTGATGATTTGTGTTTTCTCATCGCGTTCTTTGGTCGGTTTAATTTTATGGAATTGATTCTCAAATAAAAAGTCTTGGCTTTGATGCGAAACTACTGAAGACTCCATTCCTTGTGTTTTGACAAAGAAAAAAAAGTTTGAGTTAAATGCAAAATAATTCTTCTGCTTTTTTTAATCATTTTGTCCTTAAAAGTTTATACTTAAACTTAGGATATCTTTTTCACCTCCTTTTGAAATTTATCTGAAGTTGAAAAGTAACAGCCAATCAATTGAAATACACGACTAATGTGACACATGAAATATAAATATTCACAATGCATTTTCTTTAAGAGGTCGAGGTATTTAAGAGACAAGTTTTTAGCATATTTCAGGACTTATTTTTTGAACCTCAATGTTTCTAAAGTTCTTTTGAGCAACTCGATGTCCTAGTTCATCCTATATATATACTTTTAGGCATTTAGGTCAGGTCATCTTAGAAGCTTATACAATAACAATAACTTTCCTGTACAAGATGTGTGTTTTGAGTTGTTGTCCTGGTAGAAGATGAAATTGTGTTGTATTCCGAGCCCACTGACTCTGGACTTCAAAGGTTTTGATATTAGCCATTTGATACATTTTGCCTTCCCCAAAATGTTAGTTTCAAACACCAGAACCTACAACACAGCCTTATACCCACCGGCACTCTTCTTTCTAACTCGAGTATACTTATGAGAAAATTCTTTATTTGCTTTCTACCATACATTCTTCCATCTAAACCTTTAAGGTTTAATTTGCTTCCGTCCGTGAACAAAACCTTATTTATAATATTGCCATGTGTATAATAGTTAACTGCAATGCAAAAATATGTAGTTCCAACTTATTCCAAGAAGACGTATCCTGTGTTATATGTTCATTAGCAAACATTAGTCTTTCATTT
This sequence comes from Eupeodes latifasciatus, assembly GCA_920104205.1. NCBI lineage: Eukaryota > Metazoa > Arthropoda > Insecta > Diptera > Syrphidae > Eupeodes > Eupeodes latifasciatus. The sequence goes on from OV049924.1 coordinate 370,358,308, forward strand.
CGATTGTTTTCACTGATAGCTGCATGGCCATTTCGGTCATTACTAACCTTGAAATTATTTAATAAAATGTGGAAGGGCTTCGTTGCACAATTTTTGCTATTTCCCGTAATTTCGACGTGGAGCAGGAAACTACCTTAAATGTTAGTAAAATTCTTCCGTAATAAAAGGTAAATAATAACATTGCCATTTGACGGCAAAACTACCGTTACAGAATTACTTCAGTGCAAAAACAGTGAGTGTCCGATTCTGTGTTACAGGTTAAATTAAGAAATTGTTTTAATTTATTTATTAATTAATAGCTTGAAATGCAATTTTTTAGATTCAAACTTAATTTGAGCTTAAATATATTTGCCTGATTAGTCGGGGGAGCCACTGTATATCCTGAGTAATTATATAATACTATATAATGTTAATAACACATAATTTTGGTCAAAATAAAAGTAATACAGAAAACACCAAAATATTCAAGCTGGATTCAATTTTTATGAGCCAATTTTTTTAAATATTTGATTGTACGGCTTTTTCCAACTTCACATCATCGTTTCTTAAATTTCACCAATGCTTAACATATTTCCAAGGGGGTACTTATCCATGTACTCTCCACTGAGATCTTAATCTGATTATTAAAATTTCTGCTGTGAAACACCGACTGAAAAGTTTTTTTTTTGTTTGGAGACATGCTATTCCAACATACCTCCAATGTATTGGATATTTGGACTGCATAACCTCATACGAATCAGGTAAATATTGAGAATATAATACCCTTAATAATGCCTAGAAGCCTTCTTCTATATAATAGACCCGATCATCACCCGATTGAAAATTGCTGCGATATGGATTGGAAACACCTTGCACATTCGAATAGCTTCGTGATTATCAATTTTGACGATACAAAATTCAATGATCACTTATAATAACATTAGCCTACTCCTTTCAAGTGTGCCTACATTTTTCTTTTCAAATAAACCTTACAAAAAGAAAATGCAAAATGTGAACTTTTGTGATCTGGGTGGCATCACACTTTTGGTGCCAGCGAATGAGTTGTACATATATTTGTACAGAGGGCACATTGAGCGTCCAATGTTTTTTATGTGATCTAACTAATTGCACTGCACATTAATACATTTATTAAATTCAACGAATTTTAACTGTACTGTAGAGCTTTCCAAGATCCATTTAAGGCTGCACCTTAATGTTTAGTGTCTGACTTAACATCCTCTTACTAACATTGCAGCAAATTATATAAAACACTTCGATTCCACCTAGGGAAATTTTATCGTAAGGATTTCAAGTCTCAGTTAAGAAAATCTGCCAAAGCCTTTTTAATGACACTGAGAAGGCTCAACTATAATTTTAAGATGGCCCTCCCTAATCCCCTTCGTAACTAAAATAAATGTTTGTTATTATTAAAAAATAGGAAATTATTGAAGAGGCGTTACTTCCCGGTAGCAAAGTTCGCCATTGGTTAATGCTTTAACAAAAAATTAAAAAATGCCAAATCATAAGATAAATGCCTTCGTACCAAATAAAGAACCGAAAAGAAAAAACACTCTTCTTAAAAACAGTGCAAGGGTTAGGAAAATAGGAAACAATTTAAGAAGCATAATTGGTTTTAAACTCTTTTTGAGTTTGATTAAAATTTGAGGGAAAAACAGAGTTAGTCGACATTCTTCATGTGTCGCTGATAAAAGAATCTCTTTAGTTAACAGTAGATTCGAAATTTAGCTCAAATGTGAACTGATGGGGTAGTATAACGGCAGAAATGTAGGGATGCAATGCAACTCTCTATTTCGAGAGAAAAGTGTTTAAATAGTATCGTGGTGTTCAAGCAATGTAAATTTTCGGCTATAGTTATATGTAATGTAACTATTTAATATCACATAACCTTTTTTTAGAATTAGCGCACACTCAAAGGGTTTTGTATACTTTTAATATACCAAAGACACAATGTGAGCATTAAGAAAGGAAGGTGTAGGTGTAGATTGGTGCTAAGCCATTCCACAAGAGAGAGATAGTCAAAGTGATCGGTCGTATAAATATTACACGGAAATTCAAAATTAAACTTATCGCCAAAAATAGTTCAATTTTAGAAAAGAAACTCAGTTATAGAATCTATTAAGTTTCTCATAAAATAAATAGAAAAACTATGGATTTTATTTGGAACTTGAAAGCATAGTTAAGAATGAAAAGGTTGATTTTGTAATGTTATCGGAAACTCATGTAACGTCTTATATTGATGACAGTGAAATTCATTTAAATAATTATACCACAGTTAGGTGTGACTCTGTATCTTCCCACACAGGTGGCGTTGTTTGTTACATAAACGAATTGTGGCAAGTTGTGGTTTTAGAGTATGTTGCAAGAAATATGGATTGGTGGTTTTTAGTTATTAAAGTGAGTTTGAGTACACAAAGTTTTATATTGGCTGGGCTATATAGGTCACCAAGTTTATCCCTAGCCCATTTTAGTGAATGGATTTAATGGATCGTGTATTGTTGTACGGTAAAGATATTGTTCTGATGGGAGATTTCAATATAGACTGGATGGTGAACAGCACATATGTATAAGTTGCGTATTGAGCAGGTAATTTTTGATAATGCATGCAAACAGTTAATATCTCAACCAACAAGAATAACTCCTACATCACGCACTTTAATTGATTATGTGGTTACGAACAATTTAAAAGTTGAAGCAGAACTGGTTAGAAATTGGAAAATTAGTGATCACGAAAGCATCGAAGTAACTATGGAATCTAGAAATAAAGTAGAAACGGTTAAAAAACAAATACAAATATTAAAATACAACAAGTTTAAATTTTGTGATAACATACGAGAGAATGATTTATTAAATAGTATCTATGACTGTGATAATATTAATTTAATTGCTGAAAATTTAAGAAAAATTCATAATCCACACTCTTCAATAATGCATTGAATAATGCATATTATCCAGTGCATTGGAAGACCGCTGTGGTTCATCCTCTCCCGAAAAAGGGAAAGGACAACTCCAACCCGTCAAATCTTCGGTCGATAAGTCTTCTTCCGAGCATCAGCAAAGTTTTCGAAAAAATCATTAATAGGGCTCTGACTAAGTGGGCTGCGGACAACAAAATAATTCCGGATAAACAGTTCGGGTTCAAGGCGGGTCATGACACAATTCATGCTGCGTCTAAACTCGTTTCTGATATCCAATGGAATAAAACAAAACAACAATGCACAGGTGCTGTTCTGGTTGATTTGGAAAAGGCCTTTGACACCGTATGGTTAGAGGGTCTTTACCTAAAACTGAGCAGGCTTGGCATAAGCAAACCATTGTTGTATATGCTTTATGATATGCTTAACGGTAGAAAGTTTGTTGTCAAAAGTGGCAATGTAACTTCTACCACAACATTCTTAATTAAAAATGGTCTTCAACAGGGAATGGTGAATTCGCCGATTCTCTTCAGCATTTACACCAGCGATCTGATAGGTAGTCTTACAAAGGCAATTGCGTACGCCGACGATCTAATTGCGTACAGAACGGCCCGAAAGGTTGAGGTTATTAGAATTCTCTTGCAGCGTGATTTCGACAAGATTCAGCGATATTGCGACGACTGGAAACTGAAAATAAATGTCCAGAAGTCGGAGACAATTCTGTTCCGGACTCCGTTGGCTAGGGCCACGAGGGATACGTGCAAGAATTGGCGCAAGATGGTCATCGTTGATCTTCACGGGCAGCCATTAGCGAGCAAAAGTGTAGTTAAGTACCTCGGTATCTGGTTAGATCAGTATTTATATTTCGACAGACATGTAAATGCTGCTCTGACCAGGGCAAGAGGAGCCTTCGCTCTGACGAAACGGCTGTTTTTTAGCAGTCGGCTTGACCCCAGAGTGAAGGTAATTTGCTACATGGCCCTCATACGGCCGATGATCGTTTATGGTTGTCCTGTGTGGTTCAACATTGCCCCTTCCCAGATGGAGAAGTTTCGGGTGTTCGAGCGGCAGTGTTTACGACGCTGTACCGGCTTATACAGAACAGCCGAATCTTCTTATGTGCATTACTATTCCAACGAGGTCCTATACAACGGGGCTCGAATCAACAGAATTGACAATTTCGTGATAAAACTCGTCCGAGGTCACATTGCAAGAGCTATGTCTTCGACCAACAATTTAATTTTCGGGGCGTTCTATCCGAACGACGAGTATTTTGAGAGTGCACGCTTGAGCGGCTTCATTCCACCAGAGGCATTCCTCTTTTTAGAAAGATGCGGTCTGATACAGGATAGATTGGCAGTTCCGCTAATCTACCACGTCAGACGACGAACCGTGGATAGGCTACTCCTGTACAATCGGGACGTCATGGCACAAGGCGGAGCAGAGCTCCTTCGGTTCAGTAGGGCTGTGTCCGAAAGGGACCGAACTGATAGGGTGAAGCAGGAGAGCCAGTTTTGGTGGCTTCAATCGGCACTTGATAGTGAGTAGTCGGGATGGGGTTTAAAGCCTTGGCCGGCTTACATACTTGTTTTATAGTTTTAGGGTTTAGTTTTAAGTAGAATAGGCATGGTGGCACAAAAAAGAAAAAAAAAATATACACAAAAAATACAAAAAAAAAAACAAAAAAATAGAACAAAAAAAATACAAAAATAAATAAATAAAAAAAAAAGAAAAAAAGACAACAAAATATGAAAAACAAAACGTTAGATAGTTAGATTTGCTGCTGTGGTTGTTCTAGTTTTAAGTAGTTTATAGGTAGAATAGGTAGTTTTAGTTAGCTTTAAGTTTTATATTAAGGACCTTATTTTAAGTAGTTTTTAAGTAAAAATAAAAAAGGACATTGACATTAGTTTTTTCTAAATTTTCTAATGAATACAAAAATAAATAAAATGAATTGAAGTTAAATAGATCTTAGGGCCGAAAGGCATTAGCATTAAGTATTATTGTTTAACTTAGAGCGTCCGTATGGGACCAGTAAGTTAGTTGTAAGTTATGGTTAATTAGGCTAGTTTTATGAATTTTTATCTAGCTTTAAGATAGATTTAAGATTGAAGTAATAAAAATGAATTAAAAACAAAAAAAAGCTGAAAATTTAAGTTTGATAATTGCTCGTGCGGTTAATTGCCTTAAGGTTGTAAAAACAGTGAGGGCCGGTGATAGAAACGAATGGTTTAGTAACGAACTAAAAAGACTTAGAGAAACTAAAATTGCTAATTATAACCTAGCCATTTGGTCGAATTGTATTCATGATTGGAATTTGTATAGACTTGCACGTAATAAGTTGAAATCTGAAATAAATAAGGCAAAGAATAAGTATGTGTCCAATAAAATCCAAGGGTCTAGAGACCAAAAGACAATGTGGCGAACAATAAAATCATTGGTGTTAAAACAAAAGAAGAGTTCAATAAAAAGTATTACATTCGAAAACGTTTTGATAAGTGATAGTAAATTACTAGCGGGAAAACTTAATGAATTTTTCGTTACGAGTGTTATAGACATAAATAAAGCTATACCGAAAGAAAACTATTTTGATTATATTGAAAACCATGACAAAACTTTTGAATTTCAGTTTGTTGAGTTAAAAATATTTATCAAAGGCATGAATAATAAAAAAGATTCAAATATGTTGTCAGTTAACATGATAATTGATTCGTTTCACATTATTGGAGGTCACTTGTGCAAAGTAGTAAATGAGTCAATGAAAGAAGGTGTTTTCCCGGATTGTTGGAAAGAATCATTGGTGGTTCCCATTGCCAAGAATACTAACCCACTAGGTCCCGAGGAATACCGACCGGTAAATATGTTGCCTAACGATGGAAAAATTTTGGAAAAAATTGTACAAAAACCACTTCAAAAGTACATGGAAGATAGTCAACTATTCGTGGAATGTCAATCAGGATTCAGGAAAGGCCATAGCTGCGAATCCTTTTTAACTTAATAATTGCCGACTGGAAGACGGAAATAAATTCGAAAATGAAAATCGTTGCCGTATTTGTTGATCTCCGAAGAGCGTTTGAAACAGTGGATAGAGACATCCTTCTGAAAAAACTGGATAGATATGGAGTCAGAGGCAAGGAGTTAAGATGGTAAATATGTTGCCTAACGATGGAAAAATTTTGGAAAAAATTGTACAAAAACAACTACAAAAGTACATGGAAGATAGTCAACTATTCGTGGAATGTCAATCAGGATTCAGGGAAGGCCATAGCTGCGAATCCTTGATTAACTTAATAATTGCCGACTGGAAGACGGAAATAAATTCGAAAATGAAAATCGTTGCCGTATTTGTTGATCTCCGAAGAGCGTTTGACACAGTGGATAGAGACATCCTTCCGAAAAAACTGGATAGATATGGATTCAGAGGCAAGGAGTTAAGATGGTTCCAATCATATTTACAGAGGAGAACGCAAAGAACAAGAGTTGAAGAAGCTGTTTCTGAATCTATAAATGTGAATTTAGGTGTTCCGCAAGGATCTGTTTTAGGAACTTTGTTGTTTATAATTTATGTAAATGAAATGCCTAAAGTAGTGAAGTATTCTTTCTTAAAACTATTTGCTGATGATGGATTGTTGTATGTCGTAGGCAATAATATAAACGAATGTGTTGAGAAAATTAACTTTGATTTAATGCAACTAAGTAAATGGTTTCGTATGAATAAATTAAGTTTGAATATAGGAAAAACAAAGTGTATGATGATTAAAGGAGAAATGAATGCAGAAGTTAAAATTGAAAACCAGACTATAGAAATAGTAGACAAAATAAAGTATCTGGGAATAATGTTTGATAAAAAGTTAGAATTCAATACCCATATTGATTATATATCCAAGAAAATTGGTAAAAAATTGTTGTTTTTTTTTCGAGAATTAGAAAGCGAATGTCAATTCTGTGTGCAATAAATGTGTATAACACAATAATTAAACCTCATTTTGAATATTGTTCAATAATAATTTATCTCGGTAATATAACAATGATTGATAGATTACAAAAGTTGCAGAATAAAGCGATGAGAATAATACTTAAATGTCATTGGTTAACCCCGATTGTTTATATGTTAAATATGTTAAAATGGCTAAGCATAAACCAGAGAACTATTATGAATGTGTTAATTTATGTCTTTAAAATGAAATATGGGCTGGTTCCCAATTATTTATGTGATAAAATTAGATATGAAAGTGATATTCATGGTCATAATGTGAGAAATAGATGTGATATTCGTCTTCCTTTGTTAAGAACGAATTCTGCACAAAATATGCTTGTTTACAATGGTCTAAAAATATTTAATGAATTGCCTAATGATTTGAAATTGGAACAAAATTTTAAAATGTTTAAAAAGAAACTGGTAAATTATGTAAAAACAAAGTATATTTAAAGATAAGTTTATTTATATTGAATATAAAGTAGTTTATACAAATAGCTAAATATTGCTAAATAAATAAAGAAAATAAAAAAAAAAATAAACATTTGTATAGTGCGGCTAAAGAATGAATCTCTGTTCTGTACAATACAACTGAAGCTCTTCTCTTCTTTGAATTCTGTTTAAGAGACTTAAGTAAGATGCTGAAGAAGTAGCCCAGAGACGTGAGTTGGATGTATATAGCTGTGTGTATGATGCACCGAGATACCGAGAATATCGAAATTTGCAATTTCATTGATAGTAGTAGTAGTACTTGAAATGGTGGCCACGAGCAGTCTAGCTCGGTGACTCAATTAGTGCTGAGTTGAGCCGTTTTGATACTATAAAATACTCGCTTGACCTATAAAGTTAAAAGAGGGATTATTAAGAAAAAATACGCCTCAAATCCACTTTGTTGCGTTTAGAAAAGAAGATCAAATCTTTGATCTCCAGTTCTGAGAGCTCATTGAGGTCGTTGAAGAAGGACTTTCCCAATGTTTTGGCTCTCGTTTTGGCTAGGGCAGGACACTTGCATAAGAAGTGAAGAACAGTTTCCTTTTCTCGCTGGTCCTCACAACTACGACAGAAAGTATTGTGAGGGATGCCCAGCTAAGATGCGTGTTCTCCAACAGGCCAGTGTCCGGTGCATGTAGCAACGACTATCTATCTATGTCTTGCCTGGGTCTGCAAATAAGATTATTAGTACGGGATTTGTTGTAGGTGGGCCATATCCTTCTAGATATGATACAGTTGGTTAGGCTGTTCCACCTGTGGTTTGATTCAGCGAGGAAAATTGAGAAGATCTTGCCATTCATAGCACCAAGAGGAATATTGACTCTTTCCGCGAGTGAGCTATGAAGGGCTGATCCTTGCCTAGCCAGCTCGTTCATTGCCCTCAAAGCCTCTATGACCCGGAATCCAGATGAGAGTGACCCTGAGTCCAATGTTCATGCCCGCTAACTCACTTCGGCATTGTTGAACCAATTTGGAGGATGAAGTGGACGAGCCAATCGCTTGAATAGCCGCCTGACTGTCCGAAAAAATAGCTGTATTGCGGTTTTGATTTGGATCTAGTTTTAGTAACTTGCATGCTTCCTTGATCGCGAGTAGTTCAGCTTGAAAAACACTTGCAAAGTCAGGAAGTCGCAAAGACCTGGAGACATTTAAAGACTCGGAGTAAATTCCTGCACCGACCCCACACTCCATCTTCGAGCCGTCAGTGAAAATAGTTGTGTCGAAGCCTCTCGTCAATAAGTCATCATCCCATTCATTTCGAGATGGGATGATAACTTTAAAATCCGCACTGAGGTCCACAGTAGGGGTGCAGTAGTCGGTTTCTGTCGAAAAGATGTCCGCTGGGATGAGATTAGTAATATTACTATGACCATAGGGCCCAGAATACCAACTATTCGATTCCCTAAGTCTCAACGCGCTGCAAGATACTAAGTATTTGATATGCAGGTCTATTGGTAAGAGGTAGAGAAAAACGTTTAGGGCGTCCGATGGACATGAGCGCAAAGCTCCAGTGGAGCCAACACTAGCTGTTCTCTGAACCTTTTTTAGTTTAGTTATGTTGTAGGCTTTGCTAAGCAATCGAAACATAGGACAAAATTGGACGGACCACGGCTGTATACGTCCACAAGATTATCTTCGATTGCAAACCCCACTTTTTGCCAAAGGTTTTACTGCAGGCATAAAAAGCTATGCTGGCTTTCTTGACCCTTTCTTCGATATTAAGTTTCCAATTTAACTTTGAGTCAAGTATTACTCCCAAATATCTAGCGCTGGAAGACAAGGAAGAGTTTCACCGTTGAGGCGGGGGAGGGTGAAGGGTACTTTTGTTTTCCTGGTAAAGAACATCAGTTCAGTTTTACTTTTATTGACACCTAGGCCACAGCTTGTAGTCCAGTTGCTTACTTTTAGAAATGCCATCTCCGTAATCTCACTAATCACGGAAGTGAACTTTCCTGATACCAGTATCACCAAATCATCTGCGTAAGCAACGTCTATCACACCACAACTTTCCAGTTTAATAAGAATTTTGTTCATGACCAGAAGCCAAAGAAGGGGGGACAGAACACCCCCCTGAGGTGTTCCCCTGTTTACGCACCTGGTCAATTAAGTGTTACCTAAGGTAGCTTGAATTCTTCTATCAATGAGCATGGATACAATCCAATTTCTGATGTAGTCCTCTACACCCTGATCAACTAGTGATTCTTGAATAGATTCTGTTAAGACGTTGTTAAAAGCTCCTTCTATGTCTAAGAAGGTAGCGAGAGTAAATTCTTTGTAATGTATGGTTTTTTCAACTTTACGCACTACCTCATGTAGGGCTGTCTCCGTATACTTGCCCTTAAGATAAGCGTGTTGAGAACTCTCAAGAGGACATACATCTAAAATGCCTCTGATATGGTAATCAAGAATGCGCTCCATTGTCTTAAGCACGAAGGAAGTAAGGCTTATTGGTCTAAAATCCTTCGCGGATTCATGTCCTCGCCTGCCGACCTTCAGGATAAAAACTACTCTAACATGTCTCCAAGACTTGGGAACATGATTTAGACAGAGACATCCTTTAAAGATCATCTCCAGCCAAGGAATCGCCAGAAATTGCGTTTTCTGAAGCATGATCGGCATTATGCCGTCCAGGCCTGGAGACTTGTACGGGGAAAATGTGTTGATTGCCCAAGCAATCAACATCAAGGTATCGATGTGTTCTATATCCGCCGTCGACACGCCATTAGAATTAAGAGTTTGAAGGTTTTTATTCTCACAACCCGGAAAATGCGCCGCCAAAAGCAGTTCTAGGGATTCTGCAGGAAAGGCTGCCCAGGAATCGCCAGACTTTTTAAGAAAGGAAGGACAACAATGGTCTTTCGATAGAATCTTACTAAGTCTGGCGGATTCTTTTATGTTTTCTATTTTGTGGCTGTAATCCCTCCAGCTTTGCTGTTTAGAATTGGCAATGGCTCGCTTATAAACTCTTAGACAGTCTTTGTACGGTTGGTAGAATTTGTGTTTGTGGCAAAAATTAAAGATCACTCTAGTCTTTTTCCTGAGACTAGATAGTTCTTCATTCCACCACATAGGTAGTGAGAGCCACTCATGAATAATGGCAAGGCGTTATACATATTTCGCTTTAACGATACAAGACAGCATTCAGTTTATAAATAACTCTTTGGTGCTTAAAGGCATCAAAAAATTCGTAGAGTCTCTATGCAGTTCTTAAAGCCCGTAAGCAATTTTATTGCTTCTATAATCTCACATTTCAGACATAATAAATTTAAATAAATAAATAAATGGCCAGTTTATATTTTAAGATCTCAAAGTTTTCCGAATTCTCAGAAATAAACAAAGTTTTTTTTTTTTTTTACACTTCAGAATTTCAGAAAGTAGTAAGCTTATAGCAAGCGTCAAATTACGATCAGAGGCTCATCATAAGTGCATGTGTTAGTTGTTAGTAAAAAAATAATATAATTATAGCCTAACACACGCACAAAATACAAAACATAATTAACATTTAACCATTACAGAACAAAAAATAAAATGAGAACGTTTACGATAGTGGAGCACTGGTTCTAAACAATGATTTTAATCCCACTTTATTCAAATTTAAATCTATCAATGAACAGTTTAAGTTATATAAAATGCTCATTCGACTTAAAGCTTTATTCTTTCCATAGTTAGTTCTATGGAAGTCAATATGTATAAAATCAAATGTACGCAGGTGATGAGTTCCGCCTCGGTAATTCAAATGTACACAAGATAGCAAATAAGGTGCATCAATTTCACCATTAATGAGTTGATGAAAAAATACTAAGTCATTATTAACACACCTTTGATGAAGAGATTGCAGATCATAAGGATTATCCCAAGGAAGACCCTTTAGGGCAAAGCGAATGAAGTTATGTTGAATTGATTCGATACGTTTTCTATGAATTTCGTAATAGGGAGTCCATACCTGCGAAGCATATTCAAGATGAGGACGAACATGGGAATTATACAAAGAAAGAGTAACATAGGGATCATTGAACTCCTTTGCCCAGCGTTTTATAAAACCAAGCATAGAACTTGCTTTATTAACAATCAAATTAATGTGATGTGTAAATTCTAAGTTGGAACAGAAATGAACACCTAAATCTTTAAATGTGAGTTTTTGCTGTGATATACAATAATCAAATACACTACCGATTCGTTTTTTAGTAAAAGTTATCGTCTGGCATTTTAAAGGGTTGAGTGAAAGGCTATTTTTCCCACACCAAAATGTGAAACTATCAATGTCGGCTTGTAAAAGAATACGATCATGGGTGGACTTTATTATTTTAAAAATCTTCATGTCGTCAGCAAAAATGAGTACTTCACTTGAGCGTAGACATGACGATACATCGTTAATAGACAGGATAAACAGAAAAGGGCCAAGATGACTTCCCTGGGGAACACCAGATTGAGCAACAAAAGGTTCAGAAAGACAATTTCTAAATTTTACCTCATAGGATCTGTTTTCAAGGTATGATTTGATCCAAGCTAAGAAAAATGGTGGAAACCCAAGAGCTATAAGTTTAAATAAAATAATTCCGTGGCTAAGTTGGTCAAAAGCTTTGGAAAAGTCAGTGTATATACAGTCAACTTCATAACCTTGTTCTAAAGCGTTTGAACTTATGTTTGAGAATGTGAGGAGATTAGTAACGGTTGATCTTTGTTTCACAAAACCATGTTGCTGTTCGCAAATGAGATTCTTACTAAAAAATGCTACACTTTCACATAGAACTCGTCCACTCCACTCGTCCTGATTCAAGAACCCTGGATTGTTAAATCCATTGTTCGAGGAATCAGGACTCCCAAATACTGCGTGCTGTATGCATCAGGTGAGGATGAACCCAGATCTTGCATATTAGTAAAACGCAGCCTAAATGTATATTTACTCCCTAATTTCAGCGATCGAGATACCACCGCCGCAAGTCTGGAAACAGCCAGAGGAACATTCTGGCTGGCGTCGGCGTATCTTGGCCACGACCATCTTGGCCCTCTCCCGGGAGATACTCTGGAGAGACTGATAGCTGAATCACAAAGGCTCAACATCGGCCTCATCATCGGTAGTGACGCTAACGCCCACCATACAGTATGGGGTAGCACGGATATAAACGACAGAGGTGAGTCTCTTTTCGACTATATTCTTAACACTAACCTACTCGTAAGTAACGTTGGTAATGAGCCAACCTTTATTACTAAAAATCGACAAGAAGTTTTAGATATAACTCTTGTCTCCGAATTCATTAATAATAATATTTTAAACTGGAAGGTATCTAAAGATCATTCCTTTTCTGATCATAGATACATCCAGTTTGACTTTATAAATGAACCACCTTGCCAACCGATCTTTCGAAATCTGAAAAGAACAAATTGGCCAAAATATAAGAGAACGTTAAATAGTTTAATAAAACCTGAACTTTTTAATACTCCCTCCAACATCGAAGATCTTGACGACAAAGTCAATAATCTAACATTAGCCCTAAACAAAGCTCTAGATACTGCATGCCCTCTTATACAAGTAAGAGGTAAAAAGAAGCCACACTGGTGGAACTCAGGGCTGGATCCACTTCGAAAAGAATGCAGAAAACTCTTTAACAGAGCCAAAGCTTCTAGAGACATGTCTGACTGAGACTCATATAAAGAATCACTGAAGATTTATAAAAAAGAACTGAGGAAAACCAAACGATCGTCTTGGAGAAACTTCTGTAACAACGTGGAAGATTGCTCCGAAGCATCCAGGCTGCGCAAAATCCTCTCCAAAAATCCAATCATGCCAAGCTGCTTGAAAAACGCCTCTGGCCTCTGGACCAATTCAAGCGAAGAATCGCTCAACTTGCTACTAGACGTCCACTTTCCTGGTAGCTCTAATATTATTAATAATATTGCATTTAACAATGGTGACAATACTCTACAACCCCCACAAGATCTAGTCACTAGGGAAAAACTCAAATGGGCTATTAACAGCTTTAAACCATACAAATCTGCTGGTCCGGATGGTGTAATTCCAGCCGAACTGCAAGAAAATGCAAGTTTTCTAATACCCATCCTAGAAAACATCTTCAAGGGTTGCCTTAATTTGGCATACATCCCGATGTCTTGGAGACAAGTTAAAGTTGTCTTTATTCCAAAAGCTGGAAAATCCAGTCACGTTAACCCTAAAGACTTAAGACCCATCAGCTTATCATCATTCCTTCTCAAAACTTTTGAGCGTTTGATCGATATTTACTTAAGGGAAAGTATTGATAAGTCCCTCCTTTCAAAGGCTCAACATGCCTACAACAAAGGGAAATCAGTTGAAACGGCTCTACACAGTATAGTACGTACAATCGAATATTCCCTCCATCATAAAGAGTACACCTTAGTTGCCTTCTTAGACATAGAAGGTGCATTTAACAATGTCGACACATCTGCAATTGCACGTGTATTGACATCTCTGAAGGTAGATAAGTCGATCAGCGAATTGATCAATCAGATGCTGATAAGCAGGATTATCAATTCAAAAATGGGCGATTTTACTACACAAAGGGGTGTCAGCAGAGGTACGCCACAAGGTGGTGTCCTATCCCCTCTCCTCTGGAATTTAGTAATAAATGAATTACTAACTACTCTAGAAAGAGAGGGATACAGAGTGTTTGCCTATGCGGACGATGTTGCTATTGCAATAACGGGTAAACATCCCAATATACTAAAAGAACTCTTACAAAACGCTTTAAATAAGCTCACCAGATGGACTAATCGGTGTGGACTAGGTGTTAACCCTCAAAAAACCGACCTTGTCCTCTTCACAAGGAAATACAAAGTCCCACACATTGACCCTCCCCTCATAAACGGTGTACCACTTAAATTCTCTGATCAAGCAAAATACTTGGGTCTCATTTTAGATAAGAAATTAAGTTGGAAACCTAATATTCAAGAGAGAATAAACAAAGCCACAGTAGCCCTGTTCTCCTGTAAAAAGGCCATTGGTAATAAATGGGGCCTACAGCCCCGAATTACGCACTGGCTATACATCTCGGTCATAAGACCGATCCTTACTCATGGAATAGTGGTATGGTGGACGGCGCTAGATACAGCGACAAATCGCGATAAACTCAGCAAAGTCCAACGAACAGCCTGCCTGTGTATGGGAGGAGCACTTCGCTCCACCCCCTCCGCTTCACTAGATGTTCTGTTCCATCTAATACCGCTGGACTTTTTCAGCAAGCAAACGGCCGCTAATACTGCCATACGGCTTCAGGCCTCCTCTCTGTGGATCAATAATGGAATTGGCCACACCACTATTTTGAACTCGTTCAGAACTATAAATAGTAATATTGACTACACCATACCCCATCCTCAGTTCAACAACTATAGCTTCAAAGTGACTATACCTCCCAGGTCTTCTTGGGAGAATACATCATTTTTGGACGATGGTCCTATAAACTTTTACACAGACGGATCAAAAACGGAGGATGGGGTTGGTGGTGGCGTATACTCAGATAGACTTAACTTAAGTCTCTCCTTTCGTCTACCCGATCATTGTAGCGTGTTCCAAGCTGAAATCCTGGCTATAAAAGAAGTCCTATCCTGGCTTAGAGAAAACGTAATATCAACAAATGATATACGCATCTTCTCGGATAGCCAAGCTGCGTTAAAATCCTTAGACTCTGTCTCTACAAATTCACTAACAGCCCTTAATTGTCGATCATCTCTTACGGAGATGGCTACACAGTTCAACATTCACCTTTTCTGGGTGCCGGGCCATAGAGACATTCCAGGAAATTGCAAAGCTGACGAACTTGCAAAAAGCGGAACAACTTTACCTCTGCTGGCTCACAATGCTAGCATAGGTATCCCCTTAGCTACATGTAAACTCATGCTAAAGCAAGATACCATAGAGAAAACAAACTTCAGGTGGAATAACACCACCACCTGTGTAGCGACTAAACGAATTTGGCCTAATCTTAGCGCCAAGCGCTCAAAACAATTAATCTCTCTGAGTAGATTGCACATTAGCTATGTTATAGGTGTCCTGACTGGGCACTGCTTAATAGGAAGGCATGCTATTCGACTTGGAGCTCCTGCAAATGATTTTTGTAGGAGTTGCATGGACGAAGAAGAAGAGGAGAAAATCTCTCATCTTCTGTGCACATGCCCTGCCTTATCACAAAGACGTAGAATCCACCTTGGAGACTACTACTTTAACGATACCAGCGATCTAAAAAATTCAGACATTAGTTGTCTCCTACGCTTCATTCGAAGCTCCAATTGGTTCAACGAGTTAAGCTGATTAACTGATCCATGTGGTATCACAACGGACCATACTTTGGTCTAAGTGTGTTGGACGTCCCAAACCAACAGCCACTTTAACCTAACCTAACCTAACCACATAGAACTTGTTCAAACACTTTAGGAATGCAAGAAAGCTTTGCAATGGGCCTGTAGTTGCTTATATCCGCCTTGTTACCTTTCTTGAAAATTGGTGTTAGAAATGACTCCTTCCATATATTGGGAAATTTGTCTGTTTTTAGAGAAAGTTTAAATAAGAACGTAAGGGGTTCAACTAAAGCATTACTACACTTTTTTAATACTATCAAGGGAATACCATCGGGGCCGGCTGAGCAGTCATCATTCAACGCGGATAAAAGATCAAGGACCGTACTCTGTAGCACAGGGATGTGACTACAGCTAGTTTGTGAAAAGGAGTGAAGATTATGAAAATATACTTCATCAACTTCTTGAGGGCTATTAACAAATGACTCTCGGAAATTTGTCGCGAAAGCGTTACAGATATCAACAGTTTTATCTAACGAAAGGTTCTTGTAAGTGAAGTTAACTGGAAAGCCATCTGATTTTTTCTTTAAGTTTACAAAATTCCAAAATTTTTTAGGATTCTCTTTCAAAGAGGATCCCATATCAGTAACATAACAAGCATATACAAAATTAGAAAGAGACTTAAATTGGTTAAAGAGTTGGACATAAAAAGAGAAGTTGATTGGAGACAGAGTTTTAAGATACGTTTTCCATGCCTTATTTCTTTTGTTACGCAGTGAACGCAATTCTTTCGTGTAAGGATGGCTAAAGTTTGTATTTCTTGATTTCTTTAAGGGTACATTTTTTTCTAAACAATAATTAAGGATCTTATAAAAAGTTGAAACTGCTTCGTCAATGTTAGAAAATGCTAATGTATCAGCAATTCCAGAAATGGTTAAATCTTCAGACAACTGCTGGAAATTAGCTCTTCTAAAATCAAAATTATAAAAGCAATCAAAGGAATTACTGTGTTCAGTAAGGTGATTACTTAAGTAAAAAAAAAATGTCCAAGGGGGGGGGGTGATATTTATCAATATTAGTAATTCCTGATCTAGATTCTAGAACAAGAGTACTAATAGCGTCAGAAGAAAAGACTAAATCGAGAATTCGATTTTTTGGGTTTTTAATACAGCTTGTTTGCTGTAAGTCAGTGAGAAGGACTTTATCGAGAAGAGATAGTTCCAATTGTGAAGAAGAAGGAGAGGCTTCAAGGCAGAATTCGTCTTCGGATGGAATCCAGTCAATGCGAGGTAAATTAAAATCACCTAGAAGTAAAATATTGGTGTCAGAGCTGGACAAATTTATAATATAGTCTAATGCCAAGGAGAGATCGTTATAAACAGACTCCAAACTTTTTGGAGGAATGTAGACGTTTAGAATGAAAATAGTCTTAGTCTGTACCATTATCTTTACACATACCAGTTCAATTGATAATTCAAATGGAAAAGATACAGAAGAAGAGAAATATGTATTTTTTACCGCTATGAGAACACCTCCACCTAAATCCTTTGCATTACCAACATGACGATCGTTGCTGTAAACTTCGAACTCTTGAACTTGACTTGAAAAGTTCTGTGTCGGAAAAGCTTGAATTAAGCCACGTTTCTGTCAAAACGAATACGTCGTGTGGAAATGATTGGGAGTTAAGAAAAATGTCAGCAGTCTTGCTACGAAGTCCCCTTACGTTTTGGTAAAAGAGCGCAAGTCTGTTAAGTTTTTTGACTTGGTTTTCAAAGCAACACCTTGTTTTTGACTTTGAGTAAATTCTTTGACTAAAGTCTCAGCGGGCCATATATTTGTGTTGCAAATAGAATCAAAGAAAGTGGGATTCGTTATTAATTTAGAAGAGGAAACAAAGCTATTTGGTTTACTGATCTTAGTACACCTAATGGAAGGTATGCTCTTGGTAGATACTAAATGGGAAGTTATATCATCTGGCGTTGTAACTGGGTCCAGACGAGATATAAAAATTATTTTTGGTTTCGAGACAGCTTTGATAGGGATGGAGTTGTTTATTACGTTCCTGTAACGGAGTCACTATTGGAAGCTAAATTTGATTCAACAATTACATTTGATTGATTGATTTTTTACATTTGTTATCAGATTTCTGAGAATGGAATTTTAAAGGATTCCCTATCCACAATTCCAAAAAGATAAAAAGTGTGCAAAGCTAATTTGATTGTTAGTTAAGAATGAACAGGAAATTGTGTTAATGTTTCATTCTTCTGTTTTGTCCTAAAAAAATTCTCAGAAATCTTAGAAATATAAACTATCCAAATATTATTCCGATTTCCTATGAAATTCTGACATGATTCACATGAAGTAAAAACATTCCTACCATGCCTTAAATTTTTCCAAGAAGAACACGAAATAATCCTACTGTATTACAATGTACAAGTGTCATTTATATGTGACAACAAAAACAGATCCAGACCAGAAGGTAGAGGTACCGAACAAAATCGTCGAAAAAAGAAAAACAAACATTTTTCTTCGACAAGCAGCGCATATATACCAAAACAAAAATACAATATTTTATTATCAGGAAGTTATCAAAGCAGCAATAAACAATAAACAATTTACCCCTTTATCCGCGGATCCAAGACATTTACCGAAAACAACAAAACTAAATGCAAAAATTACAGCAAAATACACTTTGCAGAACATTGCTGCTGCAATTTTGTGTGGTTCTTTTTTGTTTTGCTTTGTCACAAGAGTTTATTGGAAATTAACAATTGAAATTTTGAAATTTTATTGCAGAATATGATAATGATATTAATCACGATTTATTATCAATCAAAATGTTTTTATTTATCGTAATAAAGTTAAAAGAAAAAACGCACAACAGCAATCAACAACGATTATTCTAAAATCCTTCTACCAAACAGTCAAGTTTAAGGTGTGTTTGTTTTGTTAAATTGTGTAAGCAATTTGAAATGTCAGAGCTAGTGCTCGGTTCTTAGGACTAGTACATACTACGCAGATCGGCTAACACAGAATAAAAATGGAAGCCCAATGTAAATGAGAGGGTTATCGTTTGACTCTTATTGGCAACTTATTTTCAAGTCTTATCATTTTACATGTCTGACAGACTATTCTTTTACTTTTTGGAATTAAGTGTTCCACAATTGAGATAACAACATATTTTGGATACAGTTTTGGGTATATTGGCTTTTAAAGTTCAGTTACGTCAACGTCATATTTTTATTTATTATCTTCTTGAAAAGTTTTCATACTATCAGGATTTATCCAAAAACCATCTTCAGTGGTGAGGTGGTGAGACCTATTTTCAAAACAGAGGCTTAGTTAATTAAAAGAATTGTGACATTTAATGTTCAAAAAGCCTCTTCATCTTCAACGTATCACTGTTTTGTACGGTTTTAGGGCTGGCGTTGTAATTTACGATTTTTTTACCGTCGGAATGGGAAAATATTCATATAATTATATGACGTTTACTTTCATAAAGACGGTGTGATGGAGCTACGTTACACACAAACAATAAAATATTCACAACTTTGGACAAAATGTTTGCTTACCGTTTTATATTTTAGAGAGGTGGTTAAAATTGGCCAACGAGATCATGGCATTCAACACCTTCGGACTTTTTTCTTTGGGGCCATGTGGAAGATAAGGGTTTAAAAATTTCCCACATTCGATTCAAGAAACTAAAGATGGTATTCGTGAAGTTATCAAGCATATACAAAATAATATCATTAAAAGGAGATGTTGCAGCACCCGTAGCGTGTAGGACATTTGGAAAATATTATTTTCCATATTTGATGGCATCCACTTTGTAGCAAAATAGACATCCATTGGTTTTTCTATATAAATATTCGTATTTTATTACCAAAATTAATCTTGTCCATGACAAAAACCAGTATTAACCCATTATTGCATGCAACTGGCCGACACAAAAATACCAAACAAATTGATTGCTTTCCTCGCACTGAACAGTTTCATTCTAATTTGACTGAATGCATCCCACATCAAGTGTCACTTAGAAAAAAAATACTAAATCTGTCAAAAATGTTCAATTCGGAAAAGGGCATCGCTTTGGGTTTTGTGGGAGCATTTGATCAAAACTTTTTAGACAACGATTGAAGGAGGACAACAGAGCAGACGACGGACAGACCTGTTACATACTTTTGTTAAAAACCAAATGGCTGCCGCAACCGAACTAGATTCTTCTCTAAAACAAGCCCTAAATTTCCTCCACTCCACAAATCCTCAATCCGCAGAGGAAATTCGCAATTGCCTCGATGATATTATCAAACAACGCTATGGCAGCTCAAAAATGCTCGCCAACACAATAAGTCAGAAGCATCTTGACGAAGAACCCCAGGCACCCGGGACCATAGCCCTTCCCATTGAGGTCGAAGACCTTACTCTTACCCAATCGCCTAAAACAATCACAGATTCACCCAATACAATAGCTGAATCCGATGATATGGGCGGTGCTCTGACCATATCCGAGGAAGTGGAAAATCTGAAGGAATTCGGTGACCTTAAGTGTGTCGTCTGCGGGGAGATGATAGTCACGGCGACAAATCGACTCATAGAATGCTCAAAATGTGTATCGCTGTACCATCAAAATTGTCACAAGCCAAATATCACCGACGAGGAAGCCGACGAGCAAGAATTGTCTTGGACTTGCAGTAACTGCCAAAATAAAACACCGGTTGTTGCGAAAATAGTCCTTGATGATCCCATTCCCCTGCTCAAACCAAAATCCTCTTCAGCGTCTTCCTCAAGGTCGTCATCTTCGTCGACGTCTTCATCACCGTACTACCGGCAGGAGCATTCTTCATCATCGTCGAGTAGACATAACAAGGGAATTTCATCCAAGAAATCTAGTTCATCCAGGGAGCCAACCAATTCTGGTGTGTCGTCATCGAAGTCTAGCACCTCCTCGTCTGTCGTCACTCCATCGATAAATGTGATAAGCGCCGCCGACAAGACTGGTTATTCAAGTAAGAAGTCATCACATTCTAGTGGAAGTAGCAGCAGTAAATCGAAGTCGAAGCATCACGAGAGCAGCAGTAGCAGTGGCGGAAGCAGTAAGAGAAAATCTAGTAAATAAGTTAAAAATGTACATAAATAAAACAATAAAGTAAAAATTTTATTAAAAAAAAAAACACAAATATACAGACGTATTCTATTAAGGCTTTACATGAAAACAGTATACAAATAAAAATAGAATATTAATTCGAAATACCTATATAGAAAATTTAAATTAGTGTGGTGAGTGATTTATTATGTCGGTCGTATTTATTGACCCCCCCAGAGAGATACCCGTGCGAAGTGGAAAATTATCGGAAACGTACCTATACTTCGTTGGAATTTAAAATGCATTCGGATTTGCACCGGAAAGGATGATACAAGTTTCTGACCCCTTGTGTTATATTTATGAATAAAGTTGTTTTCCTCAATAGTTTGCGAAAGAAATCATTTTCAAAACTTAAAACAAATAAAAACCGTAATTTTTTGATAACATTTGTATCAAATTTTTTACATTTTTTTTATAATATTTAATGGTCTTATCAGTTGTCAAATTCAAGAAACCAAATTTCGGAACATGTTATTTAAAAGAATTGAAACAAGAAATTGAGTTCTCCTAGGTATACTATTTTATTATTCAGCGTCTCCACAACCAAGTTTTTGACCTCGAGTCATGTAGGATCAAGTACTATTACTTTATAAATTATAAATTTATTGTTTTGTAAAGACTATTTTGAAGTGCTATACATATGTAAAATATTTATCATAAGGGCAATTTTACTTGTTTTTCTTGTACTACCATTGGCCAAATTCGACGTACTACGGTTGGCGAACTTTACAATTCGAGTTCGAAATTCAGTGCTACCATACAAAAAAAAAAATAAGAGACATAATAAACGTCAACTCATGAAATTCAAAAAAACTGTTGTGTCCATTAATTGATAATTTTCATATTTAATAAAATTACAAAATAAACCAAAATGATAAGCAACATAGATTTGTTTTTTGGAGAAAACGAAAATAACACAAACAAAGTAAGAATACTTCGACTGCGCAAGAATACTCGAGACAACTCTAATGTATTGGAACTCCCTAATCATCTGTAAGTAGAAAGAATATCTTGTGCTGGAAGTTCTTTTAATTCTAATTAATTGCTTAAGTTTCAGATCATATTTTCGACTGAATAAGGAAGCGTTTGTTTTCGTATTAAACAAGTTAGAAGGCCAATTTAAAAATGCAAGCGCCTCTTCAATCCCTGCTATACTAAAATTAGCTTGTGCCCTTAGATTTTTTGCTAGTGGGAGTTATTAAAGCAGCGTAGGAAATGATTTTGACTTAGGCCTGTCACAATCCTCGGTTTCCTTAGTATTAAAAGAAGTTGTGTGTGCAATTGAAGACAAATTATGTCCAACCTGGATCAGTCTCAACATGTCATCCGATGAAAAACAAAACGCACGAATATTATTTTTTTGAACGGCCAGGTTACCAGGAGTAATTGGATGTGTTGACGGAACTCATATAGGAATCGTTGCTCCGATTGAATTACGTCATCAGTATCTAAACAGAAAAGGATATTACAGTTTAAACGCAATGATAGTAAGTGTTTTCCTTGAGAATAGCGTTTGTTTTTTAATGCAAGTTTAAGGCGTGTGACCATGAAATGTGTATTCGTTATGTTGACGCAAGATATCCTGCATCTGGCGATGTCGGACAGAAAACTTAACTTTTCTTTTTCGATTTTTACCAACTCTGTCTGTGTTGCAGTTTGGCGTTGTAACAAGCGAAGCCGTTCTTTTTCAGAATTTTCATTCATTGTGGTTCGTTTCATTGCTGGTGGTGGGGGCGGTGGTGATTGTTGTTTATCGGCTTCACCAGGGTCTTTTTCATTGAGCACTTCAATGTCTTGCAAGCCGATAATTAAGTCCTCTGAAATTTGGCTAGATGAACTAAAGCACATACCTTCTGGCCTTACAGCTTGCTCAAGTCCAAGCAGTTCATCCACAGCTTGTTCCAAAGGTGTTAAGGAAACTTGAGAGTATTTACCCCCACCAGTTGCCACCACTTCGGCTTTATTCATCGAAAGTTTTCTTTTGATTTTAAGCTTATAATCCAGCCAAACCTGTTGAATGAATAAAAGTTTTATTTGGAAAGTTTTTTTTTTAAATTCACATTACCTTGTGCCATTCTTTTCCATCGCGAGTAGGTGGCCCAAGTGAGTTGAGTGTTGTAGCAAATTGGTCCCAATATTCCTTTTGGTTTTTTTTGGAAGAACCAAACTCTCCAACACCTCTCGCTAGATTCGGGTTCGATTCCATCAGTTCGACTAGCTTTTCGAACTGATTTTTATTAGTTCTCTTGCAGCTGAATAAAAAAATTTATTGATTCATGTTATTTTATAAAAGAAATGAAATAAATATATGTACTTACATTGTTTTATTTTCCGACATTTCTTTTATTTAAATTAGGACCAAAACCTTTCTTAAAATCTTGTGGTATGCAAGCTTCGACCTTTTCTCACACAATATGAACGTTCGACAAAAAATAACTCGAATGACGTTCAAATTAACGAACATTCGATAACGACAATAGAGTGAGACCAAACTTCGAAAAAGTAATGACATTTAAGTCGAATCAACGGTTCTCAATTCGCCAACGGTAATACCAATTTCTCACACTCACACGTTTATTCATTCGACTCGCCAATGGTAATAGGGGTATTATTTATAATATTGCCCAGATGGCATTCTCACTTCTCCTACTGTGCGTGATTTGAAATGAAAAAAATTAATTTGTATGTACAGTGTTATCCATTTTGCGGTTTCAAAATTAAACGTAAATAAAACGCATATGAAATGTTTTGGTTCATGATATTTCTTTTTTATTATAAAGATTAAACGTTGGCATTATCTGTAAAACACTTCATCATTTAAATGACCACCACAAAAATTATTGCAAGCATCAATTCTTTTGAGGTAATTTTCGACCACTTTTTGACACAAGTTATTTCAGCCATAATTTGACAAATGATGGTTTTTAAGTGCTCAAGAGTTAAAGGTTTATCTCCATAAACACGGTCTTTCGCATAACCCCACAAAAAAAGTCCAGCGCTGTCAAATCGCATGATCTTGGTGGCTGGTTGATATCGCCACGACGATAAATTACGCGGCTAGGAAATGCCTCTTGCAGTAAAGCCATATTCGCTCGAGCTGTGTGGCATGTGGATGTGGCACCGTCTTGTTGAAACCACATATTTGCCTTCTCAAGAGCAGGCAAAAAAAAAAGTCAGTTATCATATGACCCTAACGCTCCGAATTGACGATGACAGTCGTTCCATCGTTGTTTTTGAAGAAGTAAGGTCCATTCACATCTTCGGACCAAAGAACGCACCAAACAGTGACTTTTTGTGGATGTAATGGCCTCTCTTCAACTACTTGAGGATTCTAAGAACCCCAAATACGACAATTTTGTTTATACCCACCGAGTGATATGTAAATGTGCTTCGTCGCTGAAGAAAATTTTGTTCGAAAAATCTTCGTCCACCGCCTGTTGCTCAAGCACCCATTCGACGTATCTACGAAGTTGTGAATGGTCAGCTGGCTTCATTTGTTGTGTGAGCTGGACTTTATATGGATGAAGGTGTAGATCCAAATGCAAAATACGTCATAATGTGCCCTAAGACAGTCTTAACACCGTAGAACGACGGGTCATTCGGGTCTTCGGCAACACTTACTTACAGCAGCAGCGATATTTTCAGTGGTACGAGCGAAACGATGATGCACAGGCCTTACAATATCTGTATCCAACCCAGTTTCTTCAAATTTCTTCACAATTTTGCCAATTGCTTGCGTAGTTGAACGATTATTATGTAAACCACAATCTCCACTTAAAGCTGTCTGTGGCAGAATCACCATTTTTGTAGTAGTTTTTAACAATTTTTATGCGTTGTGCGATAGTTAAGCAATCCATTTTTGTAAATGTCAGAATTTTAACTGAAAAACAAAAATTGGTTTACTAACTTAGTTTGACAGATGTCGAATTCCAGCCCTATACTTTTTAGACCGCAAAATGGATAACCTGTTATTTATAAACCAAATATTTATCTTCTCTATTCCTGACAATATTACTCGCACACAGGAATGGTTGAGAGTCGTAAGTCATTTAGACCCTAGTTCGTAACGGGCTGTTGCGCCACCTAATTTATTTATTTTTATGTTTATCTTCTAGTTAAACCATTAACATTTTTTTTTAAATAGTCAAAAAATCGTAAATTTACACACCTCAGAACAAAAAGTTTCATTGTTTACCTTTTTTTCATTTATTTTTTGGTAAAAAGGGTTTATTTTTTAGAAGATTTGTCTTACAATGTTAACTAGAAGCTAATACTGTGCTGTAGACGTGAACAACATTTCATAAGAATCGGATAAAAAAGGTCGTTTTGAGAAAAACTCGTTTAAAGTTTTGACAAACAGAAATTGTTTTAAGTACTTTATATAACGGTTGTTTACCAACAATTAAAAAACAAAAGATTTTTTGAGTATCTGCTGACCTTGATCAACGGACAGATTATATTCAATTATTGCATTCGCTTTCGCCTTCTTCGTTTTGAATTCGACCAATTAACGAATTCCTGGAAAAAACCCAAGAACACCAAATCGACACCCACCATCTTTTCATCGATTTCAAGGCCGCATATGGCAGCATATACAGGGACGAGTTGTATAGAGCCATGTCTAGTTTTGGCATCCCTGCCAAACTCGTCCTTTTGTGCAGGATGACCATAGAGAATTCACGCTACTCCATAAAGGTTGGAAACAACTTAAAAGAACCTTTCGATGTCAAAAAAGGTTTTAGACAAGGTGATGCGCTGTCATGCGATTTTTTTAACATCGTACTTGAAAGAATAGTGCAGAGCTCACACGTCAACACTAGAGGCACTATCTTTCAATAGTCTGTCCAATTACTAGCAAAAACACTCCATTAATGGATTAATGGAGTAATGGAGTGTTTTTGATTACTAGCATATGCTGATGACATTGGGCAGGTTCAGCCGGCATAAGGGACTTAAAAGTTAGGGTAGTTTCTATTATCTGATTGGCCAGCTGCCAAAAAATTACCTTCCAATTAAGGCAACTTTATTGGAAAGTTGACTGGAAAGTTAGTCAAGAAAAATCTCCCTAACTATCAAGTCAAGTCAACTTATGTCAAAATGACAATTGATCATGTTTTTTCATTCAACTAAAAGCTGAACTTTATTATTCAATGAGTTATTTATTTTCTGCACAACTGTATTTAATGCTTTCTGTAAAAAGGTTCCTTGTAAATTTGGAAAAGAAATAAGTACTATTTCTTTACAATACAAAATACAAATCGTGATGGACTTGTAGCTTGCCTGAGGAGTGTTTTGTAGAAAATAATGATTTTGGTAGTTTTTGTACTATGAACTTGAAGTAGAGGTTTGTGAAGTAAAGTTCTGAATTTTAAATGCATGCCACTTGAAAAACAAACTAGTTGCCTTGGTCAAAGTTCACGTTCAAAGGATGAAGTTGACTGCAAATGAAGTCCCTTGTGTTGTCTGAACCTGCCCATTGACATAATCGGAAGAACTCAGCGTGATGTCAATGGGGCTTTTGTGAGTATTGAGGCAGAGGCGGAAAAATGGGTTTAACGGTTAATGAGGGCAAAACAAAGTACATGCTGTCGTCCAGCAAGGACCTGCAACACCAAGGTCTTGGTCAAAACGTCACCATCGACAGACTTAACTTTGAGGTAGTCAAGGACTTCGTCTACCAAGGCTCCGCTGTAAACGCAGAAAACAACACCAGCGCTAAGATCAAACGAAGAATAACTCTTGCTAACCGCTGTTTCTTTGGGCTAAGAAAGCAATTGAGTGGAAAAGTCGTCTCTCGAAGGACTAAAGTGTCGCTATATAAGACCCTTATCATCCCCATCCTGCTATACGGTGCAGAAGCATGGAGTATGACAAAAGCGGATGAAAGCACATTGGGTCGTTTCGAGAGAAAAGTTCTTCGTGTGATCTATGGTCCCGTATGCATCGAAGGGGAGTGGAAGAGAAGATGGAACGACGAGCTGTACGGGCTGTACAGCGACGTAGACTTAGCCAGAAGTGTAAAAGTCCAAGGACTAAGATGGCTGGGTCACGTAGAGCGCATGTAAACCAATTGTAACGGCCCGGAAAATCTTCGAATCCACACCCACAGGACAGCGCAGTAGAGAAAGACCGCGGATCAGGTGGCGCGCACAAATGGAAAGTGACCTCACCCAACTTGGAGCGCGAAACTGGAGACATCTAGCTAGGGGCCGAGCTAGATGGAGAAGTTTGTTGGGTGAGGCCTTAGTTCACACAGGACTGTAGCGCCACCTTAAGTAAGTAATTAAAGAATTCGAAGGCGAATTTGAAATGTCATAATGTTTGTTGGCGAGTTGAAATCCGATAGCTTTTTTTGGCGGATTTGCAGGCAAAAGAGTGTTCATTATTGGCACGAGTACGATAACTTTGGCGCCAAGAAATAATAACGGTTTTTGGTAGATCGGCTTAATACAAACATTTTTTAATATGGGAAGGGGGGTCTATCTCCCCCCGTTCAGGCGGTAGGGGCAATTTAAAAAAATTATTATTTCAAATGGAAAAAAATAATTAAAAAATAACGGTGATACTTACAATTAAGTTTTATACATTTTTTTAAAGCCAACATTCTGTTTTATTAGCCAGTTTTTAATTCAAGTCAAAACTATGCGTAGTTTTTAAAAAATTTAATTTTAAACTCAAAATTTGAGTAAAAAAAAGTTTAAAAAAAAAGGTTTAAAGTGTAATTTTTCAATACTTCAAGTTTATCTACCATTGTTTTTATTTCAGAATTTATTGCTCTTATTTGTTTTTGATCAAAAACTGAAAACTAGATGATTTTATGTCTTTTAGTTTTTGAGAAAATTAAAAATAACCACAACTACTATTTTAATTTAATTCTTTTTTTTTTGCTTGATTGGTCTTATTTTAATAGTAACAATGGTAGGTGCGAGTTTGGGTGTATGCAAAAGTGGGATCTGTAAGGGGGGGCATGCTGCCCCCCTGCAACCCCCCTGCTTGGGAACACTATAGGATTTGGGGTGGGTGCAAGTTGGAGTGCGTGCAAGTGGGAAAGGGGTCAAGGTTCGGTGGGTGCAAGATGGGGTGCATGCAAAGTTTTTTTTGCATTTAAATAAGCTGGATTTAAGAAAAATTAATTTACCCTAGGTGTATCTTAATCCATATTCGATTATTACTATCAAAATAAGACTACGTTAATACTTAAGCAAGGAAAAAGTAATTTAATTAAAATATTTATTTTGGTAATTTTCAATTTTCTCAAGAACTAGAAGACATAAAGTCATCTTTTTTTTTTTTTTGCATACATTTTTAGTTTAAAACAATTTTTTTCAAAAACTATGCATAGTTTTGACTTGATTTAAAAACAAGCTAATAGACAAAATTGTTGGCTTTAAAAAAAAATATAATACTTAATTGTAAATATTACCGTTATTTTTTAATTATTTTTTTTCCATTTAATGTACATGTTTTTTAAATTGCCCCTACCGCCTAAACGGGGGGAGATAGACCCCCCTCCCATAGTAAAAATGCTTGTTTTTAGCTGTTCTATACAAATCCGTCATTAAACTTTGTCGCCAAAGTTATCGTACTCTCCCCTCATTATTTTAACTGTTCGATTTCTTGGATTCTTTCTTGATTATAATTATATAAAAATGTGAGTTAGCTTTATTTTAATTTTCTTATAATTTTTCCACAATCCACAATTAAATATAAACTTTTGAATAAATCGCCGCAAATTTCACAAATTCAATCAAAACAAATCAAAATTTGTGGAAAGCTGTTAAATCACTGGAATATAGGAAGAAAATGTCAAACCAAAAGTGTCAAATCACTGGAATATAGAAAGAACTATTTTCGCTTTGCCGCGAATTCGTTAATAAGGACATACGAGTCGAATTTGAAAAATCGAATTGAAAACGATTCGCGGCGAACCTCATAATCAGGCCCCTGGTATGGGGTCTCAATATATACAATCATTTCTTACTATGGGGAGGGGAGTCAACCGCTCATCTTTAAGGAACCACTTTGTACATAAGAAAAATATAAACTCAAGGAAATACTTATTCAAAAACAGAGTCAGATCTTTTATTCATTTTTTGAATAAGAATCAATTTATACATAGAAGCTTAACTGCATTTTCTTCAAAAGCTGCGTTGAACATTTTTAAAGTACGTGCAGTTTTGTGCTATGAACCATTTTGAGTACAAAAATTATGTACTTTTTTGCTTACGGTGAACATTTATGGAAGCTGAAAGTTGGGATTTACAGCTATGTATAAAGGTTCTAGAAAACGAATTTAAGTAATATTTTAATTCGTTATGCATATTTCGATTTATTTAAAACAATTCCACATCATTTGATGTTCAGCCTTGAAAGACGATGAATTTATTTAATACTAACTTTTACCCGCGACTTCGACCGCATTAAATAATTTTTTTGGATAGTAGTATGAAAAAACCTGAGCTGTACTTTTTTGTACGTACATATGTTTAAATTGTGCCGAGATGGCATGAGGCCATACTAAGTGTGATTGTCATAGGTTAGGTTAGGTTAATACATTTTAAGAAGAAGATAGGTTATTGCAATACATTTTTATATGCGACGTTTTTTGTTTTTCCTTCCTTGGCCAGAAAGTAAAGATTTTTGGGTTTGAGACTCGTGAGCACGCTACATATAATTGTCCATGGGAAAAACAGTTTGTTTTTACAAATTTACACCTCCAACTTTCAGCGTTTGCCCCTGAGCTTTATTTATTGTTATTGCAAATGCTGCTTTCAGAGGAAACTGCACTCTTTTAAACTGAAACGAAAACCCGCGCGAGTAACGTATATTGACCCTACCAAGAAAAGTGATGAGTCTATAAATCAAGACAATATTAATAAATTGCAAACACTTTCATGGTAAGGTAAATAAACACCTCACTTCCGTTGCTTTACTCCAACGTCAAATAAAAATTAATCAGCATAAATAAGTTTTTAATTCATAATTCAAATTGTAAATAGTAAGCATTAAGTTAAGATATAAACATACATAATGTAAATAAAATACTTTTCTTAAATTTAAGTTGGCAATAAAGAGTTGAGTTGAGTTTGGAACTCTAAACAATACGGTCGTCTTTTGATTCTCCTAAAAGATATAACTGGCGCAGTCGGAAAGAACCCAGACATAAAAAAAATATACTTTTACCGAAAGTTGATACGAAGTGGTCAAAATAAAATTTAGTGATCGGGAAGAAACGTACTAAAGTAAAGTATTTTGTGTTTGTCCTCACCCCTACCGGAAGTCAAAAGAAAACGAATTAATTGTATTTCCAAACCACGTCCACACCTTCACCCTATTAAAGAAAAAATAATAAAGTGTTGCTTGAGGGATATGGAAGCTCAGGGCATAATTAGAAAAAGTAAAAGTAGATATATGTAGTTCACCTATTTTTGTCATACCTAAAAAGGGAGATAATTCTGGCGTACAAAAATTCAGGATAGTTGTCGATTACAGGAGACTCAACCAAATTACAATTGATGACAAACAGCCACTTCCCAATATGGACAGCATATTGGACAAGTTAGGCAAAGCTCAGTACTTCACTGCAATTGATTTGGCAAAGGGTTACCACCAAATTTTAGTAGCAGAAGAAGACATTGAGAAAACAGCTTTTGTCACACCAGATGGTCTTTATGAGTTTTTGAGAATGCCATTTGGCTTAAAAAATGCTCCCGCAACATTTCAGCGTTTAATTAATGAAATATTAAGGGATTGCATTAATGTAATCTGTGTTGTTTACCTTGACGATATTCTAGTGTATTCAACAACTCTAAGTGAACACTTTAAATCTTTAGACAAAATTTTCAAAATTCTATCTACACATAACTTAAAAATACAAGCCGATAAATGCAGCTTTATGCAGAAGGATACTAAATTTTTAGGGCATATTCTGACCAAAGATGGTATTATGCCTAATCCCAGTAAAATTGAAGACATTCAAAGAAATGTGTTACCAAAAACTGAAAAACAGCTAAAGAGTTTTCTTGGAATTACGGGATTCTATCGAAAATTCATAAAGGACTACTCAAAGATAGCTTATCCACTTATTAAGTACATTAAAATCAATACCAAAGATCCTCAGTTTATCGAAGCTTTTGAAAAGCGCCGCACTACCGCCGCCGCCACCTGCCTCGTCTACCGCGTGCGACCCACGCCAGCGCACTCGCACCGCGCCTCAGCCGAAACAAAATTATCAGAAGTAGAAGACAGACCCAGTGAATTATTTGTTGTACCTACATGGCTCGTGTTTGGCGATAAAAGGTTGAGCATAGCAAAGTTTAGGTTTAAAATTATTATTTGTGGAACTCGTGGGAGCCACAGTTTGCGTCTAACGTTGAGGGCTTGAGGGACGTGGCGCGCTAAGCCCGCGTTAATATACGTGTATGATAAGTTTAACATGTTCGACAACTTATTTCATAAGGGTTGGAAATGGGTTGTTTTCCCGTAATACAAATTTTATCCAAATCTTTGGTAGTTTAGGAGTAAAAGCGATCAGATTCCCCGGAAAGTAATTTTTCTCATGGGAATGCGTTGTTTTCCCCAAGGTCAAAAGTAATTCATGTCCTTTCTTAAGTCTCAAACTATCTCCTTACCAAATTTCATTTAAATCTGTTCAGTAGTTAAGGCGTAAAAGCGATCGGCCCACCTGAATTTTCCCATGGGAATGCGTCATTTTCCCGGGGTAAAAAGTAGCCTATGTCCTTTCTCGGGTATCAAAATATCTCCATACCAAATTTCATGCAAATTGGTTCAGTAGTTTAGGCGTGATTGAGTAACAGGCAGACAGACAGAGTTACTTTCGCATTTATAATATTAATATATTAATATATAAAATATAAAAATATATAAAAATAAATATAAATAAAATAAGTAAGGATTTGTTTTTTTTATTTTATGATT
Organism: Eupeodes latifasciatus; assembly: GCA_920104205.1. Classification (NCBI taxonomy): domain Eukaryota; kingdom Metazoa; phylum Arthropoda; class Insecta; order Diptera; family Syrphidae; genus Eupeodes; species Eupeodes latifasciatus. The sequence continues at coordinate 370,390,034 of OV049924.1, forward strand.
GAAAGTGAAATACAGGACCTATAGCTTAGCTAGACTACTCTAAATTCTAATAGTGTAACTACATCTACATTTCTACAATTAAAGTTAAAAAAAAAAAAGGAGAATCGTATTATTATCATTTTTAACGAATTTCGGTCCAATAATGTCGGTTTGGTGTATAGCAAACTACAGATTTTTACAATTTTCATTGTTGTTTCTCTCTTTCAAAAAATTTGTTTCGTAAACAATGTTTTCATTGGAAATTTGATGTCATTTCTCGGGATTTTTTTCCGCTTTTATGTTGGTGGATAAATTACTTCGATATCGTCAAGTATCGTTGAGTCAATCTGGGGTGGAATCGCGTAAAGCGATAGCCGATAGTTGATCATCAAAATAAATGTTCTTGCCCCATGTAAGGTGATTATCAAATTGACTATCACTTTTTTGCTATGATTTATTGGTGATGGTGACACCGATTTAGTTATCGTTTTCATATATTTTGTTTATTTTTTGAAAACGAAAGGTAGTGTCAACTTATTTCTACACTCAGTCTAACCTTAAAGCAAGCAAAAAGAATGTGTGACGGTTGAGAGATGATTTGTATGCGAACAATTAATTAAATTCAATTCGTCTAAGCTTTGTTAAATAAACCAATTTAACTCAAAATATATGTTTTCTAAAGACCTCAAATCAAAAAACCTTTAAATAAGATACAAAACAAAACTTTTTAGTAAATAAATATAACTTTCTGCCGTTGAATTCCAGTAATTTTAAATCGTGTGCGATTTAAGCTCTCTTCAACTTCCTATTTCTAATATCATCCATAGAAATTGCTAAATCACATTTTCTTTGTCTTAAATCTCGGATATCAACAAGAATTTCGTATTGCTTGGAAAAGAAATTCTCTTGCAGTTCCAATTATTGCTTTTTTAAGACGTCATACATTTTATTCTATTTTCGCTATCTTTTTTTGGGTTTGAAGAATATTTGTGCAATGTGTCCTTCAAAATCACGTCTCCAATTGGGCACAATTGTAAGTTCGTTCAGAAATTATTCGATGTCATCGAATCGCAGTTTTTCACTATTTTCTGGGTTGGTATAAAATTATAAATTATGGAAATGACATTATAATCAGCCCTATCATGAATTCCATCGTAATCGGAAGTTTTTACGAATCCCGAAAAACTGTATCATGAAATCCGTTCGTAGTGGAAAATCTCATACAATTTTGCATTACGAACGGATTTCATGATACAGTTTTTCGGGATTCGTAAAACTCCGATTACGATGGAATCCATGATAGGGCTGAATATGTTATTGCTGCCAAGCACTAAAGAACACAGAACTAAGAAAGGGTGACAATCTAAATTGACGATCAGAACCAGAACAATCGACTATCGCCTTACATAATTCCAATCCTGGTATTTTATTGAGGGTTACTTATAAAAATATGCTCATGTTATGCAAAACGCAGCATTAACGATTTTGATGGTTTTTTTTGGGGTCCATAGTGCAGTTCTCTGGCACCCCTACCTTTTAGAATACCCCTGATTCACTTGCACAACGAAACTAAAGTTATTTCAAAAAACCAGAAACGTTACTGTCAAAACAGTATTTTGAGGTGGAGAAGACTGCGAAATCTAACACATCGTTCAAATTCAAAAATGTTATTAGCAACATCAACAAGTGTAACCTGGCAAGTTTATGGGAACTAGAAATATTTCTCGGGAAAAAAACTTTTATTATTTCCCGGGAGATGAACGATTGATTTCGATGTTCCTCAAATATTTAATACCAATGTGCACCAATTCTATTCCATCTTTGTTCTAATCACTCCCATTTACCAATATACCATCCCCCATTTCGTAAGGCCATGAGAATACCAGCTAGGAAATCTTCTCTATATCATTTAAGACAGATAAACAGGAGCTTTGATTAAGCTTTAAAGATGGTAATCATCTTCCAGTAAAAAATCTGATGTCAATATTTGCCAACATTTCGTAAGAAAATAAATTATGAAAGTTTATTAATCTTATTAACCCATTAACACCCAAAGGTATTTAAAATAAAAAATATTTGTTTTTTATAGTATTTTATGTTTATTAAGGTGAAAGTTAAGATATATTCAAAAAAAAATATACAAAAAAAATTGTATTTAACAGTTATGGAGGTGTCCTTTTTTTAGTACAATGGGGTCATGCATACCATATTAATTTTCATTAACATGAGCATTTTTAAAACACCCTTTTCCAATACATAGTGTTACATTACACATTTCACAGCACCATTTCGATTTTAAAGAACATTGGCGACATCTTAGTTGATTTGAAAGTTTTTTGGGAAAGTGGTACCCTTGGCTCTCCACAATGCTTCGCTTGACTGTGAGTCTAGGTTGTCCTTGGTTCAAAGTATGAAACCGGAGGTAATGTAGTGTTATTGATCTCGTGAATTCTAGTAGATCGCCTTTGTAGCTGTTTGCTAGCTTGTGGAGCCTCCAGGCATTGGACGTAGTAGACGAGATCATGGCTGTGAATACGTTCCACCACCACTTTTTGCCTCTTATTTCAATGGAGTAAGTGTTGATAAACTGGTCATGCAGATCAACACCACCCATGTTCGTGTTGTAGTTTTTGAAAAGAAGTGGCTGAGGAATATTGACTTTCTTCTGCTCATCCTTGCTCCACCGTTTGACATTTTTAAGAGGTTCGATCTGGTCGTAGTTCGTGGCCATCGTTACGATGCTATTGTCCTTCCATTTGACAAAAAGCAATTCATTTCTCTTATCAAATTGGTGGTCAAAAGTTCCCCTTTTCTGCTCTTGAAATTCTTTATTAGAAGGAAGAGGACATTTTTTTAACCGATTATCCCGAGCTGTTCCGGTTGCTCTAAATTTTTTTTCTTTTAAAATCTTCATTAGGCTATAACTAGTAAATAAGTTATCGAAATAAATAACATGGTCACTTGGACAGTCAACATTCCTTAGAAGGTCGAGAACCACTCTAGACCCTAATGGTAAGGCTTTCAATGAAGGCCTTACGTTTTTAGCTCCGCAATATGTATCGAATTCATACATGTAGCCATCTTTGCTGCAAAGCATCCAATTTTTGAAATCAAATCTTACAGGCTTTCCTCTTATAAATTGTTTAGAAGAATGTCGACCGAAATACTTCACCATTGATTCGTCTATAGATAAATGCTCATGCATATATCCCCACTTTTGAAACTTTTGGCACAAAAGTTTACTGAGCGGACGGAGTTTTGCCATTTCATCGTTCATGTCAAGGGTATTATTGTCAGCAAAATGAATGAATCGTTTTATTTCTTGAAATCTGTTCCTGGACATACTGTTTGCAATAATAGGTACATGTGTATCAGCTGCTTGTTTCCAGTACATGAATTCTCTTGCTTGAGAGTGATAGCCCGAAAATAGAAGGATTCCAATAAAAATTTTTAAGTCTTCATCATTGAACGAAAAGCTGTTTATTTTTTTGGCCTGCATACAACTTTGTTTGATTTACGATAAGTTGCCTTATCTCGACATCAAACAGTTTTTCAAAGACTTAACTTCGTTGAGGCCAACCAAATCAGAAGCGCAGCTTTGGATTCTAGCCAAATAATTCGTTGTTGGATTTATTCCATCTGTTGACGTAATTGACTTTGTCCATAACGGTGGAGCAATTGACTTTCTAAGCTCAGACAATGGAATATCATCTTCGCTGTCAAATTCACCGTCGTCTTGGGCTATATAAGATTCCACAAAAATCTCAACCTCACCTAGAACATCTTGTGGTAACTCTATTGTCTTTAAGTTATCTTCATCGATATCCTCTTCATCCGTAACAAAGTCCACCGGTGGAGGAATCATGACGATATCAGCGTTGACTATCTTCGTATTAATATCAATTTCTTCCAGGGCGGAATCGAGATTGTGGAAACGTTTTCCATAAAATATTTTTGTAGAAATAGATCTAAAATCCATTTTGGATACTTAAAAGAAAAGTGTATGCATGAACGCACTGTCCTTTTTAAAGTACATCTAACTTAAGCTTTGCTTACCTCCGTATGTTTATACAAAACTATGTGGGGACTAATTTTTAACTGATCTTTATGTTTATTTTTAATAAATTCTGCAGAAACAATCAAGTTATCTCGTTGATTGAATTTTTTGAAGAAACAAACTTTTTTGATGGAAGCGAAACTAAGAATATTTTAAAATGCTTTGCGCAAAAAGACAATGCAACATACGCCTACTTCGATAAAAAAAAATTGTTTGGAAAAATTCAAAAATACTCAATAAAGCCGAAAAAGCCTTTAAACAGATAATTTTTATTTCATAGCCTACTTTTATATAAACATAAAGTAACTGCATTTTGCTGTACTCTAAAAAGGACAGTGGGAGAGAATGGGTTAAGAACCAATTTAAAATAAAAACTAGTATTAAATAAAATGCCAAATTTTCCAAACAAAAAAATTACATTAAAATTTATTTATTCAATCGTTTTTTAAAAAAGAAGTGATTGTGGTCGTTTTTTTTTAGTTTTTTGTTTTTTTTTTTTCATTAGAAATAAAAAATATTTATGTAAAATATTATTTAATTATTAAAAGTACGTTAATTTTATCATAACAATACGGAAATAAGCTTTAATACCCTTGGGACAAAATGACAGTATTCTTTCGCTGAGAGTCTTGAACATTGTCCTCCTATAAAGAAAAACAAAAATACATGCATTAAAAATCAAATTAAAGTTGAAAAAGAGATAAAAGAAAATAAGAACTTGACTTTCCTTTTTTCCAATCAAAGATTTGTGAATATGTGGAATGACACCACCTCCGGCAATAGTGGCTTTGATCAGACTGTCCAATTCTTCGTCTCCACGAATGGCCAATTGTAAATGACGAGGGGTGATACGTTTTACTTTTAAATCCTTTGATGCATTACCAGCTAATTCGAGAACCTAAAAAAAAAAAAAAAACAGAAACAAATTAACAAGCGTTATAAAATGTTTGTTGTGAGAGCATCAAGAGGTGTAAGGTTGAAATCCATATAAAAGTAATGTATGAAGGTTATGCAACATTGAATAGTTAAAGATATTTAGGTGTTGAAAGAAATTTTTTTGTAATCAAATATCTTAAGATTACATATCCTTTTTTGGTATCAACTTAAACCTTTTTTTAAGACCTATAAATGGGTGAACCTATAATTTGCTTCTTGTTTCAAAATACACTTAAATACCCCAATAGACTAAGAAGAAGTATATTATTTATTTGGTAAAATACACTAATCTACGACAACTTGAAATTGATATAAACGTAGATTTTCACGATATGATTGTAAAGTTTTGTTATCTACAACAAATTGGTTTGTTGTACAGACAAGGTCAAGCAGAGAAAGAGAGAGGACTTGATAAATTTCCCATATTGCATCAATTTTTAAAATATTGCACCAATTAAATAAAAGCTAAACGTTACTTCTCATATAAGGCTAATTGTATTCGTGTACAAAAATGTGCAATAACCTTGAAATAGTAAATATATTTAACAGAAACGCTTTAACAATAAGTTTACCCTTTGAATTTTGTATAACAACTTTTTAAACATATGTATGACTGCTAACTAACTGGTCGGCAAGGTTTTTGATCCTGAAAATCAAATTGTACTTTTTTGAAACTAAATCGTTTTTTCTTGTCTATTTTTTGAGATGTTACTTATTTTTGTATTCAAAAAAACACATAGATAAAAATTGTTAAAGCTACCTAAATTCATGAAGCAGTGAGACTATCTAAGTTCATGAAGTAGTTTTTGTATTTTAAATACAATTTGTGATGGCTTTCTAATTCTTTAACCCAAATGTTCAATATTTAAGGTATTTCATACAACTTTTGAAAATCTACATATGTATGTTGTTAGACTTTACCTATGTACCTGCATAAATCTTCATAAAACGCTAAGCCATTTACACCAGGACAGTATTTAAGAGAAAGAGGTTAAACGGTTTGAAGTAATTTTTGTTTATATGTATAACAAATCCGACTCGTAAACAAGTGTTTGAGGAAAAAAAAATATGCTAAAAACCGGTATCTTTTGAGCTGAGCACACACAGAAGCTCAAAGCTTATTCAGTGCAAATGTTGCAATTTCTTTCAACCTTAAAGGTAAAAATTAATACAATTCCAATTTCATGTGGGAGAAAACAAATGCAGTTCAACAATTAACAAACATTTATATTTAAATATAAGTATTTTAGAAAGTCACAATCAAAAACTAAAAAGACTTTATTTAATGGTCACAGCTTATTTGATACAAGAGAAATAAATAACGGTTAATAAGTATGGGTGTCAATTTAAATATTGTGTATGAAAATGCCTTTTCAAGAGCCTGAAGTCTTTTTGGCATGGAATCAAGGATTTTTTTCGATACTTCAAGAGTAATTTGTTGTCACTCTTCTATAAGTATCATCTTTGTTGGATATTGTATGTTAATACATAGATATTATTGTCCAACATAGCCCACAAATTTTCAATCACATTGATGTCATGTGATTATGCCGGAGGTGTCGTCAAGTGCGGGCATATCAAAATTAACCAAGTCTGCACAATAATTGCCGTTTTGTGCTTTGGATCATTATCTTAATAGAACCTAAAATTTCATCGAATACCCAACACGACGTTCATTGAATCGAATTAGTTTTCAAAATATTCAGGTACAAATCTTGCCCATGGTAATCTCAAAAAAACTCTAAATCTCCACTCCACCATATCATTACGTTTTCTCCGCCATTCTTGGTAATTGCTTTAAGGGGGTCATCCCATGTGATGGGTTCAAAAAATCGATTTTTTTTTCATAAATTGCTTGTTTAATATGTCTAGAATACGGTAGTAAAGGGATTTTTCAAAATTCGAAGTCGTTTTAAAGATACAGCAGGTCCATGTTTAGAACCAGTGCTCCACTATCGTAAACGTCTTTATTTTATTTTTTTGTTGTTCTGTAATAATTCATGTTAAATGTTAATTATGTTTTGTATTTTGTGCGTGTGTTAGGCTTTAATTGTATTATTATCTTACTAACAACTAACACATGCACTTATGATGAGCCTCTGATCGTAGTTTGAAGCTATAAGCTAACTAGTTTCTGAAAATTCTGAAGTGTAAAAAAAAAATATGGGGTAAAGTATCTTACATACATCGGCGATGGTGGCAGTAAAACTTACAAAGGGATCCTAGTTATCATCTTTAATGAAGGTTTCGAAGGTAATTTGAAAGTAATGTCGGTTATGAGATGCCCTATAGGCCGCGAAGCCCATACTTATGTTGAGAAACGTGATGAAAAGCGAATCTCACGTTCTGAGCGGCGCGTAAGTGATGCCGTTAAACAAGCCAGAATTGATTCAAGAGCTGAACAATCTGCTTTGAAAGAGTTTCAAGAAGAAGTAGAAGGAATACTCTATGGACCAGGCATCGTCAATTGAAAGGTAAGTTGATATTTTCATAGTTAAGAAGACTTGAAACTTTAAACGAGTTTTTCTCAAAACTTTGTTTTTCAAACTTTCCTCCATTGTATCTCAAAAACGGCTTGACCGAATGACTTGAAATTTGATGGGTTGGATTCAGCACATGTAAACGTATGGAATGAACTATCGACAAGTAAAAATTCCAAATATTTCGATTTTTTTATAGCAAAAAACAAAAAAAAACGCAAAATTCGCGACTTTTTTTTCAAATGTCTCCCAAAAGTTCAATTTTTGGTATATTCATTTGATGATAGTTCATTCCATGCATTTAGGCTCACAGATTAAAACATCGTTTACTTTTTTTGTTTTAAAAAAGCTAATCAGCCGGAATCGTGGAGGAAGTGCGAGCCCATTTTTTCGAGGTGGAGTTGTTCACACCCGTGTAACTCGTGTTCTTTACAATATTTTTAATTCAAATTTTATATTTATACTGTCGAACTATGTTAATAAATGATAATAAACTTAATAAAGTTGTATCTATTTACTGGTCGTAAAACAAAATCCTAAAAATTCCTTAAAATACAGGCCGTCACATGGGATGACCCCCTTAAGCAATATTCACATGAGCACGACCAACGACCAACGAATGAACGAATATTCGTCGATTTTGACATTTCTTTCACATGAGAGTTTTTAATTCGTCGCGAATGAAGTTTGACATTCACCACCGAAACCAAAACAAGAACGATTTTTTTAGGTTAAGTACGCGCGATTTTTTTATTGGTTGCGAGTATGGATAATGTGGAACGCGAATAAAGTTTGACAGTTCGTATCAACTATAATTTTTTTCACGACGAATAAATTTGTTTTCTTAAATTTATTAATATATGATATTGAAAAGTAAAAGTATGCATCATAAATCAAATATAAACTATATTGCTATCGTTTTGTTAAGAATTTGTGTGGAAATATGTCTTCAAACGTATATAAACTCACATTTTGTAATTCATTCGTCGTTCGTTGGTCGCGCTCATGTGAATGATGCTTTAAGGTTTTCTTTTTTAAGCTCTGTATTGGCTTTCGCCAAGAAGTTCGGTCAGAGTCAAATATGTTAAACTTGACTCGTCCGCAAAAATTGCAGTAATTCAGAATTCAGTCCTTTAGAATATGCTTATTTTAAATTAAATTCATGTTTGCAATAAAAACGCAAAACTGGTCTTAGCACTAAACACCTTCCCTAAATCTGATTTGAATCTCTGTTGCAATTTTAGGGCCGATAACTTTGGTTAAGCTTTAATTTTTCGTACAATCAATTGTCCGCCAGACAAAACTTCCCAAAATCTGATAATTTTTATAATTGAACTTTAAATGTAAATATCTCAAAACACAAAAAATTGACTTTCATTCACATGAGAGCGGCCTATGATTGAATAAATGGGCTCTTAAACAGTTTATAAACCTTAATTCTGTGCAAATTGTAAAGAAAAAAAAGGAAGAAATATAGTTTTAGTGGGGGGAGTACGATAACTTTGGCGACAAAGTTTAATGACGGATTTGTATAGAACAGTTAAAAACAAGCAATTTTTACTATGGGAGGGGGTCTATCTCCCCCGTTTAGGAGGTAGGGGCAATTTAAAAAAATATGTACATTGAATGGAAAAAAATAATTAAAAAATAACGGTAAAACTTACAATTAAGTATTGTACCTTTTTTTTAAAGCCAACATTTTTGTCTAATTAGCTTGTTTTTAAATCAAATCAAAACTATGCAGTTTTTGAAAAAAATTGTTTTAAACTAAAAATGTATGCAAAAAAATAAAAAAATAAAAGGTTTAGTGTAGTTTTTCAAAACTTTCAAATTATATACTGTTTTTTTTAGAATTCATTGCTCTTATTTGTTTTTGATCAAAAACTGAAAAGTAGATGACTTTGTCTTCTAGTTCTTGAGAAAATTGAAAATTACCAAAATAAATATTTTAATTAAATTACTTTTTCCTTGCTTAAGTATTAACGTAGTCTTATTTTGATAGTAATAATCGAATATGGATTAAGATACACCTAGGGTAAACTAATTTTTCTTAAATCTAGCTTATTTAAATGCAAAAGAAACTTTGCATGCACCCCATCTTGCACCCACCGAACCTTGCCCCCTCTCCACCTTGCACGCACTCCAACTTGCACCCACCCCAAATCCTATAGTGTTCCCAAGCAGGGTGGTTGCAGATCCCACTGTTGCATACACCCAAACTCGCACACACCTTACTGTTGCATACACCCAAACTACCATTGTTACTATCAAAATAAGACCACTCAAGCAAAAAAAAAAGAATTAAATTAAAATAGTAGTTGTGGTTATTTTCAATTTTCTCAAAAACTAAAAGACATAAAATCATATAGTTTTCAGTTTTTGATCAAAAACAAATAAGAGCAATAAATTCTGAAATAAAAACAATGGTAGATAAACTTGAAGTATTGAAAAATTACACTTTAAACCTTTTTTTTTTAAACTTTTTTTTACTCAAATTTTGAGTTTAAAATTAAATTTTTCAAAAACTACGCATAGTTTTGACTTGAATAACTGGCTAATAAAACAGAATGTTGGCTTTAAAAAAATGTATAAAACTTAATTGTACGTATCACCGTTATTTTTAAATTATTTTTTTCCATTTTAAATAATAAATTTTTTAAATTGCCCCTACCGCCTAAACGGGGGGAGATAGACCCCCCTCCCATAGTAAAAAATGCTTGTATTAAGCCCCTCTACCAAAAACCGTTATTATATCTTGGTGCCAAAGTTATCGTACTCGTGCCGTTTTAGTTAATCTAAAGCTAATAAAATTGCCAAAATATGAGAAATTTAATAAATTGTTCATAGCTATCAAAAACTCAATTCGCGTTGCACATACGATCCACACTTCAACGAATACAATTTTCGCCTAAAAAATTCATCGCCATGTGAATGAAATGTCATAACGGAAGACTATTCTTTCATTTGTAGGTCGTTCTCATGTGAATTGTCCTTAATGGAGTTTTAAAAGAACTGTGTCGATATGGGATCAAATAACTTAGTAAAAAATTAAAATGATTTAATGTTTAAATAGAAAACAAGTCATCACAAAATGTATTGTCAAGAACTATGTTTTGCCTTACCTTTGCCTTGCTTTAAAAAACATTTTTGGTTGTCATAAAAACCTTTAAAAAAGTATTGTATTGGGTGTGGGATAGAAAAAAGAACTCAATTTTCCCGACCAGTGTAATTTCAAGGTTTTAACTTCTTATTTAAAAATTTCAAAGCTAGTGTTGGAAAAACCAAAATAGAAACAATCTTCGCCTGAAAATTGAATTGTAATTTAAATGGTATTACAAAGAGTACGAGTATATTAAAATAAAAGAAAAATGTCATATTAACCCGCCATTGGTGACGCAAATTTGACTTTGATCAATGGTGACGCCGGTCTCATGGACCGGGTTTTTCAACTGAAGATTTTTTGAAATGTGTTACTAATATTTCGTGATTTTTTTTAAATATATGCGCCTTGACAATAAAACAAAGATAGTAAATCAACAGAAGATCTTTTATCACAATAGACAAATTCAGAAAATTGTTTTTTTAGAGCATTAAAAAATAAAAGTTTTTTAATAATACATTTTTTAAAATTAGGTAAAAAATTGAAAATTAGATATTTATAGTGAAAATTAGGTTTTTTGGTCTCTCGACATTAGAAACTTTAGTAAAATGAACAAAAATTAGTATCCTTCCAAACAAAAAATAAAAAAAAATAGATCTCAAAAAACTAAATTTCTTCAGGCAAACAGCTACTGCAATATGGCACTACGTGCTCCAAAAACAAATATTGTTTACATTTTTGGCAAAAGTACTTCGTTTTATTTTTTTTTTTTAATCCGCTTGAAAGACCCGATGTCTCAGGTCCACCTTCTTCATTTAAAATCTCTGAAATCCTTTATTATTTTACTTACATAAAAGGTGACGCACGGTTCATGGACCGAGGTAGTCAAAAAAAACACACAAAGTGTGCTCACTGCAAAGTTTCGACGTCAGCTGATGGTGGGGGACGTGTAATGCGGTAGCTACTCGAAAAGGCAACAAAAAACAATAACGGAGAAAAAAATTATTCGCATTTTTTCGCACACCCGGTCTCACAGACCAGTAGGTCACCATTGGCAGGTTGAAATGCTAAACTAAAACAAAAGGAAATACAGTCGACTCTTCCAAGTCGAAACTCTCCTTAACTAGAACATTTTGAGCATTTTGTATCCTTCCCTCAGATTTCCATAAAAAAAACCATTCCGTCTATTTTCTCTCTTACTCGAAAAATTTATATTTACTTCCTCATCTTTTCTTTTCTCCAAATCAAACTTGTTTCTTATTTCTTTTTTATACTTAAAACCAAAGACCCTTTTCTTATAGTTATCTGCGCAAATAGTGCAACAATCACATTCATGAATGGCCGGCTACCTGCCTAAAAAAAGTGATACAGAAAATGACATCGTTCATCGTTCCCTTTTATTCTATTTTGTTATTGAATTGAAAAAGGTCGGGTTATGAAGACGTATAGAAATACGAAAATCAGTTCAATTGGAGAAATTAAAAAGGGTGTCAAGAAAAAATTAAAAATTGCGTAATACTCATTCCTCAATAGGGACACAAATTACATCAGCGGTATAATCTTTTTACAAGCAGTATTTCTTAATAAACATTTCAAAAAAAGGAAACAAAAAATTGCCTCCCTGTAACTCGAATTTTTTCCGAACTCTCTAACTCGAACAATTTCTGGACGACTTAGGGAAAGTCGACTGTAATTATAAATATCCCTCAGAAGAAAAGATAATACAAAAGAATTAAGAATGGTATATTGTATTTTTGTAATTAGAATTTTGTAACTTGAAAGTTTTATTTTTGGCAACAGAATCGCATAGCAGAATGTAGCATAGAATTAAACAACCATTGATTGTTGAGGAAATATTCTTCTTACAACTTTTATATGAGTGCTTCTGTTCGTTATCTTATTTGAGTCCCATTCCATTGGCATATCCCCTTTGTCAAAAGGAATCATTTCGATATTTGGAGTCGGGATGCAATCCACAAGACCACAACACATACTTTATGCTTTAATTCAAAAAATTGGCGTACCTTCAGAAGCTACAGAAGCTAGCCTTAAATCAGTGCTTTCACCGTTATCCTAAACAGTCTTCTTTTTGTATTTAATATTTGGAATTTAGAGTTGCTTGATTGTCTGTTTATTTAAACAGATAAATTCGTTTATAGGTACATAGTGCTAAAAATCATTCCATATGCACCCAGAAGGCAGTTAAGGATTTTGGTATAAGCACTACGATTGTTTTTTCAGCTTCTAGAACTGGGCCAATAGAAGTTCAGGCGAAGATCGTTTCGATTATTTTTTTCCAAAACCGTACTATTACAATAAAAAAAAAGTGGATTTACGCACTTTCTTTTAAAGATTTTCTTATCTTAAGCCAACAGAAGTGTGTAATTCACAATTGGAACCAAAACAACAAACTTAAATAAGTCGTTACTGAAATAAAGTACAGTACTGGATTTTAACTTCCGCCCGCAGAGAAAAAGATCTCTAATTTATGTAACTAACTGCTTGCTTAAGCATAAAAAATCATATAAGTAATATACGCAATCAACATTATTTTCCTTTAAAATATTTCAAACATTCCAACAATTTAAAACTAAACATTATAACTGGCGCCCTACTCTGCGTTCTGTTTACCAAAGAATTACAAACCAATTTCAAATGATTCTTAATTAAATCGTAATTATTTTTTAAAATTGCGCCATAATTCCATTGATTGCATAAGAAAACAAAAATCCAATCATAACAAACCATTTTCCAAAATCCAAAAAAAAAAAACAAACAACTTTTTTGAAAAACTAAACGAATGCACTTCGCGTTTAGAAAATGGCGGCATGACGCTATAGAAATGAGAATACAAAAATTACCCGGCCAACGCACAACAAGCACATAACATTAAAAAAAAAATGGATAACATACAAACGCTCAACAGAAGGTACAATAAAAAATAAATAAATAACGCTTGGCGTAAAATTCAATTTCAGAATAAATTTCACAAGAATCTCCAAACACAATAAATTGGAACTAAATTAAAATAAGAAGAAAATACAAAAAGAAACTCACCTCAGCAGTTAGATATTCTAAAATAGCAGCAGAATATACAGCGGCGGTTGCTCCAACGCGTCCATGACTTGTGGTTCGGCTTTTCAAGTGCCTATGGATCCTACCAACAGGGAACTGCAAAGAACAAAAACCCAATTTTCAAACCCAATTAAAATAAAGAAACCGAGATTATTATAAAAAAATATACGCGAATTTAGGGGTGAAAATTCATTCAAATTGTGATGATGATGGTCTATGGAGTGGGATGGATGTGGAAATGGAAATAGAAATGAAAACAGCGTGTTATCATTTTTGGGCGAACATGAAAAAGGCGCCAAAATTAGTTCGCCCTTTAATTTCAACAAGCGCCAAACGCCAAACACCAATTTTTCTTGGGAATTTCGCTTTTTTTTTTTCAACTTTGAAATTGAAACAAATCGATAGCGAAAGAATTAAAAAGAAAAACTAAATAAAATAAATTTTACCTGAAGTCCTGCTCGTGCAGATCGTGATACTGCCTTTGCTTTTGCCTTCCCAGAATCTTTTCCAGCTTTACCTCCAGCCTACAATACAAACGAAATGCACCATGGACAGAAGATGGTTAAAGGTAATATTCGTTGTTCGTCGTCATCATTTATAATTTGGAGCACACAGAGCCAGCCAGAGCCACAGCACAGCGAAATGAAATAAAATATATAAAATAAAAAGAACAAAATGTGTGTTTAGGTTATGTTTCACATAAAATTGTGGGGAAATTTATGGTTTTCTTTTTGGTTTTTCGCTTTTATTTTAATTTTTCATTTATTTTTTAGAATAAATTCTTTTGTTATAAATGAAAAACTGTTTTGGGTTAATTTAAATCACACATAATTAAGAAATGTTAAATTACCATTTTTGTTTAAGTTGCAGTCAAAATTGAAATAATAAAATGATAAATTTCAATGAAATATAAATTTCACTTTGAAGAAGTTGTGTGAGCGTGAGCCGTCGACGTGAGGAGAGTTTTGGAATGAATTTGTGTGAATTTTGATTTGATGGCAGAGAGAAAACAATCGACGTTCTGTACAGTACGAATTTTTTTTAATAAATGAAAATGAAATAAAATATAAAATGAGAAATAATGGCTAGGGCTGCTAGGAGGGAGACCGAGACGCCACGATTGTAAAATTTAACGAAACGAATACGGTTGCTTGAGTTGGCCGCCAAATGGATTTCGTTTAATTTTGTGGCGTAGTTATGCCAAGTCGATACAATTTTAGACCAAATAGAAAATAAAATGTAAACAAACGAAAATGCTTTTACCATTGACATACTATACATGGACTGCTAGTGGTGTGAATTTTCCATACAAAATTTGAATAAAAATGGTTCCACTTTAAATTAGCTACACTAGCCCTTCCAGGCACAGTGGCAAAAAAAGTTATGAAATATTTAGCGACATCTGTTTTTATTTAGTTGAGATAAGCTTTTTCTGACATAGAAAGTATTGACATCTAGTAGGTATAATTTGTTGAAGACAAACGATGCCATGTTTTTTTTATGTTATTGAAAAATTTTGACAGTTCGTGCAAAATGAAGCAGAAGCAGGCTGTGCGCTGTGAGTATTTTGTTTAATTTATGTATATTTTTTAAAATAAAACATTTTAAATTTCCATTCACAGTGAATACTTTAAATCACTTATCAAGCAGAATATACATACATACATATATGTAGTTTATCTTATTTGCTAATCACAAAGTCATGATGGATGCAATTAGTGAATCGCTGGGAAAACAATGTCAAATACATTCGAATTGATGGGAATAGGAGAAATGATCTAAGAAGTGTAAGTTTTTGTGTTTTAAAATAAAAGCGAATTACTTATAATTTCCTTAATCTCGCAGGGAACTAGTGGAAATCCTTCAAAACATTAAAACAAAACATCGTGTAAAGTTGTGCTGCTGCTGCTGTCTCGTTGAAACCTTGTAACTCCGACATCACTCTGACTGCAGCGGACACAATAGTCTTTGCTGAATTGGATTGAAATCCGATTGTTAGTGTTTTTAAAGTAAAGTAATGTTTATAAAATTGTCAATCTTAGAATATTTTTCTTCATTTAGACCTAAGCATAAGCTGAAAGCAGAGCTCACAGAATTGGACAGAAGGGTTCGGTCACATGTCTATATTTCATAGCCGAGGTCATCATATGGAATATGCTCAAACAGAAACAAGATGTTCTAAATAATAAGGCTGGACTGATTTCTGACGATCTGAAGTACAATTAAAACTTGGTCCTTTGATTTTGTTGTACGCTTTCTCCCTCCGTCGCTGCCAGAAAAGCCTGTGTTGTGTGTTTACAGTTCGCAAGCACTAAAATGATGCCTAGGGAGATAGGGAGCGTAATTATTGTCAACTCCTCTGTCGTGGCCGACATATGGAATTCAATTTGATCTATGATCGCGGTACCAAATTTGGCCTGTGCTCACATGCAGCGAGATACGAGAGTATACTCATGTCGCTTCCCTTAACAGCAGTAAGTTTGGAAAGTGTCTGCATTTCCAGTTCACAAAATTTAGAATTTCTTGTAGTAGAAAGAAAGGATCCGGTGAAGCTAGTTCCACAGCCATCAGTAATTCTACCGGATTCATCAGGTAAACGTTGGAACTATCGCTATAACCATATTGTAATAAGCACAGGATATTTTAACAATCGTTCAATTTCAATATGCAAAACAATTTAAATTATTTCTAATGATGGTGTTATTGATAAAAACAAATGTTGCTACATTCGTAAATGTGTAAATTTAATATGCATAATATGTACGTGTGTATATTCTTGTTATTTTCTTGACCCGATAAATTTTACAAAAGCAGAAATTTCTCTCATAGTTTCAACCTAAATTTATTCACTGAATACAACGTTATTTTTATTAATCAAACATATTTCTTTTTTATGTTTACATACTTTTAGAGGGATTGCCTTTCCTTCCGCACATATGCTATGTTGGAGAAAAACATCGGTTGCTTTTTCTACGAAAAAGTGAAGGAATGTTGCTGTGCTCCAGCTTTGGCAAAACGATGTACGTATTTCAAATACCAATATAATAGTTTTGCATTTATGATTTTATTTTATTTATATTATGTTTTTACATTTCAGGGAAGCATATTTCAGCTGGTCCGACAAATACTTCATATCATCCTGCAATTGTTTTAGCTTTGACAATTTTAATTAAATTTGGAACACACTTGTGCTTTTAAATCATCTCCATTGTCAAAAAACAATACAATATTCAAATTGATGTGGCTTCGAAAAACAACAAAATAATACAAATTTGTTGTATATTTTTTTATTTAAGACTGTAAAATAATTTTTAAGAATTATTATAATGTTAGTGGACATTTTTTATTTATTGATGAAAGCTGAATAATTGGTGTTGGAACTTAATTCCCATACAGCATTTCATGTTGTCAGGATGGTACATTTGGTAAAAAATAAATGAAAGTGAATATATTTATCTTGGCTTTAAAGTGATGAGTTTTATGAGTCTTCAAAAACACAAGACAAACTGTTTGAATGGTAAGTAAAGAGCTAATTTGAGACACGGCTTTACTTCGTTACTTTGAGAACATTTTTCCTTCTTTGATATTGAATAAGTCGCACATATTGACTTTAATTTAGTGAAAATTTGGCAACGTAAGTTTCTTCTTAGAAAGTTTGATTTACAAGTTCAGAATTTTGCATAGCTGTTCAGCAACTGAGCCAATCTGCTCTCCACAAAACATTGCAGGTTCCAAGTACAATTTCAAAAGTGCCCTTACGAAATACAACTTGCCAGAAAAAACAGTAGCACTACTCCCAGAAAATAAACAAAGAACAAAATTAAGTTACTTTTTAAATTGTTTTATTTTTTCTTATACATATATAAAAATATTCTATATGGACAAACAACAGGTAAAGCTAGGAGGTTTGGAGTTAGTAACTTTGTATTTTTTATTTCTTTTTTAAATCACTATTTCTTGTTTTTATATTACTATTTCTTTTCTTTTTATTTTAATTGTATTTAATCACTCTACTGAACTTGTTTTCACAAATCACAACACAAAATAAACAAACATGTTAGAAAAAAAGAAAGAAGCTCCAATGTCAAGTGTCATAAATGTTCCACAATTTTTCCGCATAGTCCTCTTTGCGGTAGTGTTTTGTCCGTTAAAAGTGGAACCATCGTGAAGTTGGCTACTAGCAGTCCATGTATAGTATGTCAATGGCTTTTACCCTTACCCTGGTTACAAGAGGAGATCAAGGAATCGAAAGGAGAGATAACCTTACCCTCAAATCGTTCTTGCAAAATGTCAATCGTGGCGTTTGTTTTACTGCTGAAACACAATGCAAAAATCGGAGCCGCAGCTGGAGTCGGAATAGCTGTCACAGCTTGTCGTACGTTAACAGAAAGAACGCACACAATGCGTCGTACGACTTTTTGACGTTTGATAAAGATTTAAATACATCCATATCCATACTTCCATACTAATATTATAAATGCGAAAGTAACTCTGTCTGTCTGTCTGTTATTCAATCACGCCTAAACTACTGAACCAATTTGCATGAGATTTGGTATGGAGATATTTTGATACCCGAGAAAAGACATAGGCTTCTTTTTACCCCGGAAAATGAAGCATTCCCATGGGAAAATTCAGTTGGGCCGATCGCTTTTACGCCTAAACTACTGAACAGATTTAAATGAAATTTGATAAGGAGATAGTTTGAGACTTAAGAAAGAACATGAGTTGCTTTTGACCTCAGGAAAACAACGCATTCCCATTTGAAAAATTGCTTTCCGGCGAATCTGATCGCTTTCACTCCTAAATTACCAAGGATTTGAATAATATTTGGATAAAATTGGTATTACGGGAAAACAACGCACTCCCAACCCTTATGAAATAAGTTGTCGAACAACGCGCCACGTACCTCAAGCCTTCAATGTTAGACGCAAACTGTGGCTCCCACCAAGTTCCTCAAATAATAATTTTAAACCTAAACTTTGCTATGCTCAACCTATCACCGCCAAACACGAGCCATGTAGGTACAACAAATAATTCACTGGGTCTGTCTTCTACTTCTGATAATTCTGTTTCGGCTGAGGCGCGGGCGAGTACGCGGGCGGGGGTTGCACGCGGTAGACGAGGCAGGTGGGGCGGCGGCGGTAGTGCAGCGCGGGGGAGGACATCACTGAGTGGGTCTACCCGAACGGTCACACTCGTGAGGGCACACGCCGCGCCGTTGTCGGACGCATGCAAATTACAGAGAAATCCTGCAAATATTTTATTTGTCGTGTAAATTTAATTGTTTCTTTAATAATTAATGATTTACTCGGTTCGTCTTTTATCATTTAATTTACCAGAAGTAGGTACATAGGAATTTGCAGTTTCCTCTGAAAGCAGCATTTGCAATAACAATAAATAAAGCTCAGGGGCAAACGTTGAAAGTTGCAGGTATAAATTTGGAAAAAAAAACTGTTTTTCCCATGGACAATTATATGTAGCGTGCTCACGAGTCTCAAACCCACAAATCTACGTTCTGGCCAAGGAAGAAAAACAAAAAACGTCGTATATAAAAATGTATTGCAGTAACCTATCTTCTTCTTAAAATGTATTAATCTAACCTCTATGACAATCACACTTAGTATGGTCTCATCCCATCTCAGCACAATTCAAACATACGTAGAAAAAAATACAGCTCAGCTTTTTTCATACTACTATCCCAAAAAAATATCTAATGCGGACGAAGTCGGGGGTAAAAGCTAGTAAATTATACAAATTAAAACAAACAACATCACACAAAGCACACTTGGCATATTCAACTGTTGGGCAATTGCTTCCCATTCCTTTGCTTTGATTTTATTGTTTTTGTAGTGTCTGTTTTCCAAATTCCAAAGGACGTCCCTTGTGTTCGTGCATCTGCATTTGCGTACTTTTAATATTTTGACAGGTATTTCGGTTACGACTCCGGCTCCTTCACCATTGTGTTCCAGCAGTTAGGGTACGGAGCGCTATCCTGGTGGAACCACATGTCGTCGTCTAGGTCCATATGGTTCAATTTGGGCCATAATAAATTAGTAATCATCGTTATGTAGCGCTTGCTGTTGACGGTGAACGTCTCGCTAACGTCGTTTTTAAAAAAGTACGGACCAATTACGCCGTTGGCCCAAAATCCACACCAAATGGAAACTTTTTGAGAATGCATTATCACCTGGTGAACCTCACGTGGGTTCGTGTCGTCTCATATACAGCAATTTTGCTTGCTAACACAGCCATTCATCCAAAGTGCACCTCGTCCCTAAAGATGATTTTTCGGCCAAAATTCGGGTCCTCTTCCAAACGATTTGAAGCCCAGTCGGCGTTGTCTATGATCATGAACTTTGAGCTCCTGGGTCAGTTGGATCTTGTACGGGTGTATGCCCAAGTCCCGACGCAAAATTCGCCAAGTATGAAGTCTGCGAAAGGCCGAGTTCTTGTGCACGGTGAGGAATAGACCGCCTCGGGTTCTGCTGTACACTTTTACGAAACGCTGCGATGTTCTGGGCCGATCTTGCGTTCCTTGAACATATGGGTGTTGGCTGATTGTTTACTGAATCGGTCGTCTCAAATTTGGCCACCAAACGTTGAAGAGTCGATTGTGTTAACGAACACTCATTTTGATAATAAGATTTTATCATTTGAACGTGCTGTTCAATCGTGTAACTTGCCATGATGATTTGGCATAAACAACTGACTAATAAACAAAAGATTTGACAGCTATTACCAAAATCTAACCAAGCCAATTGAAAAGCCTTTATTTTGTTGAACTTTTATAACGTTCAAGAACGAGAATTACACCATCGCAGTAGTAGTAGTTTAAGTTGTGGAGGCGTTGGCCAGTAATAACAATCGTGAATGAAGCAGCGGCAGCAGTGCTACAAAAATTGTTGGAAATAAGTAAGAAGTAAGGGGAGGAAGCAGCTGGCTATTTCTCTAGAGCATAAACCGTTAAAAAAACTGTAAAAGAGGGTGAGACAAGAAACTTAATAATAATATTATCAACATCTAAATGCGCTCGTTCAATACTGTCCAAGAGGTTTAAGTAAATTGCAGGAGCACCAGCCCAGATATGGGAGTTATACTTAAGCTTTGGACGTATCTTGTAGATAACAGTCAGATCAGTGAAAAACTTCTTACATCGTCTTAGAAAACCCAAACATATTACGGCATTTTTGCGACATCGCGTATCTGATCGTTTCACAAGAGGTGGTTGGTGATACAAATACCGAAAATATCGGGATGTTCAGTCTCCTTGATGCAAGTGCCTTCCTTGGATAATAGCAAGGGGGGTATATCTCGCTTTAAAGATACAAGATAGAATTGGGTTTTCAAAGCATTAAATTCCACGCGGTTTTTTATTCCCCATTGTACAATGCTGCTTAGGTCGGAATTTAATGAGCTTATCATGTTTTGTCGTTGCAGTTCCACATCCGAAGTGGAGTGGAGGAGAAGATGGAACGACGAGCTGTACGGGCTGTACAGCGACGTTGACTTAGCCAGAAGGGTAAAAGTCCACAGGACAGCGCAGTAGAGGAAGACCGCGGATCAGGTGGCGCGCACAAGTGGAAAGTGACCTCACCCAACTTGGAGCGCGAAACTGGAGACATCTAGCTAGGGACCGAGCTAGATGGAGAAGTTTGTTGGGTGAGGCCCTAGTTCACACAGGACTGTAGCGCCACCTTAAGTAAGTAAGTAATCATTTGACTACAATCACCTTTAGCTTTAAAGAGCCATGATTACTGACTTTTTCGTTCATCAATATTGAACAAAACCATTATGTGCAGGAGCTATGATTTCTACAAGATGGCGCAACATATCACACAACTCGTGTCACAATTGATTTTTCTGAGGGAAACGTTTAGTAACCCCATAGTTTCACTTTACGGACCGTGTGATTTAACACCAAATTTTCTAGTCTACCCCTTTACTTTGATATCCCGCTGAACTCATTGCAATTAACTGGCCTTTAACAAAAATGACTTCCAATAGTAAAAAGTAATCATCCTGACGTTAAATCCTTAATTAAAGCTAAAATCCATTTCAAATTATACGAACAAAAAATTGTTTGGTATACTATTTTTAAAATATATTGGCATCACTTTTTGTAAAGCGTTTTTTGAATTTGAACGAAGATTCTTCTCCCCATATATCCATCTCTTTCATACAAACGCGATAAAACAACACAAACTTCAAACAAATGCCAACGAATTTAAGAGCAAAACGGCGCCTTTCAAAATCAAAACCACAAAAATCAAACAAATCAAATGCATGAATTTGAAATAAGAATTTATTATTGATTGCACATACCTCAAGTCAGCATTTAGCTTTTAACAGAACAGAAAAGCATTCCAATAAAACATTCATATTAAAAAATCATGCCGCGTGTTGCAAAGCCTAAAGCTGCCGCTGGAGCAGCAGCAGTTGTTCCGCCGAAAAGAAAACCGGCGGCTAAGAAAAAGAATGACCATGTCATGGGAGAGCCAATTCCAGAAGGTGAAATCATCACCGATTTGTCCAAGACGTCATGGAAAATTGGCCCGTCCATAGGAGTGGGAGGCTTTGGGCAGATCTATTCTGCTTGTAAAGCCACAAATCCGCCAAAGAAAACAACAGACTATGAGTATGTTGTGAAGATTGTAAGTTAAAGAAATATTCATACTTTCTAAGAGTTCCCTGGTTAATGTCTCCATTGTATTACTTCGCAGGAACCCCATGCCAATGGCACTCTATTCGTTGAAATGCATTTTTATATGCGAAATGCTCGTCTTGAGGACATAACCCAGTTCAAGAAGACCAATGGCCTTAAATCATTCGGAATGCCGTACTTGGTGGGCAGTGGTTCGCATGACATCAACAATATCAAACACCGGTTTGTTGTGATGCCACGATATGGCAGTGACATTTGGAAATTCTTCCTCGAGAATGGAAGAAAGATCCCAGAGCACACAATCTATCGATTGGCATTGCAGATGTTGGATGTCTATGAGTATATCCACGGCAGGACGTATGTCCATGCTGACTTGAAGGGGGGCAACATTCTGCTGGGCTATGGCAAAGGGGGTGCTTCTCAAGCGTATTTAGTTGACTTCGGTTTGGCCAGTCATTATACACAAAAGGATTTCAAGCCAGATCCGAAGAAAATGCACAACGGAACAATTGAATACACTTCGAGAGATGCTCACATGGGTGTGCCGACAATGCGAGGGGATTTCGAGATTCTCGGATACAATTTGATAGACTGGTCGGGTGTTATGTTGCCTTGGGAGAAGGAGAACTTGTTGAAGGTTCCCATGAAAGTACAGAAATCCAAAGAAGCTTTCATGGATGATGTTAGTGGATCTATGAAAAAATTATATCCCAAAGGAGTGCCAAGTAAGTGTACCTAAAGATTTTCTTATTTTCTACTAGCTTGGTTCTTTTTACTTGCGACATATAGGAACTATTCGCGTTAGGCGTTTTTTTCATTTTTTTTTAAGATCAAAACTAACAGTGGCCCCCATACAATTTTTTTTGGTCAAAAAAACGAAAATTCGAATTTTCTAAAAACAAACCGATAGATTTTTTTTTATTTTCTCTAAAATTTTATTTTTTAACTTGGCTTCTTTTAGTAAGAAAAACATATTTTTGTATTGCTCCAGAAAGGTACCGCTCATAGAACAGTTTTTTTTTTGTTTTTTTAATTTTCTCAGCAACTTACGAACCGATTTCAATAATTTTTTTTTGAACGAGCTCTTATATTGCCTTAACAATATTTGATTATCAAAAGTGCAATTTTTTTTGTTTGGATTTTTAAAAAAAATATTGATTTTTTTTTTTTCAAAATTCTATATCTCAAAAACGGTTCAACATTTTTTTACGAAATTCAAATGTAGAGTGTATATTTACAATCACTAAACAACTGCATACAAAAAATATTTTTAGAACAAATTTGAAACATGCTCCAGTAACTTATTTAAGCCTCTTGGACAGTATTAAAAAAAGAGCTTTTAAAATGATTGTTGACATTAACATCATCAATTTGTTTACGTCGCTCGAACATCGACGCAAGGTTTCTTGCCTCACCCTTTTTTACCGTTATTTTAACGGACTATGCTCTAGTGAAATAGCCAGTTGCATTCCTCCCTTTAAACAATTTAACCGTAATACCCGCGCTTCTAGGAATGCCCATCAGTTTACCCTTGAGCCCAACTATGGCCGTACTATGAAGTATTAGCCGTACTACGCGAATGTTGAACGTCTTGCCACGCTCTATCCTTCCCTGTCATTGCAATGTTCACAAATTTAAAATCAATGTACACCGACACCTCCTATCCAACCCTTCCCTCTTTTCCTAATGCTCACACTGTGTCTTTGGCATATTAAAGGTATACAAAACCCCTTTAGTGTTCGCTAATTATAAAAAAAAATATATATATGTATAAAAAATTGAAAAATCAAGGGTTTTTTGATTTATAAAATGGCATTTAAATTATTAAAGACAAACTTAATTTTCAGTTAAAATTTTGAATCCTAAAATAGTTTTTTTTTTCAAATTATTTTAACTCTATTAAATGTAACACCCTCCCATCTCACCAGATCAAATCTTGTGCATGAGCCCGAAAGAGCGCATTGTTTTGACAAAATTTTAATTACTTTCCTATCTTTTATCCAAATTAATTAATTTGGTACATATTTATGTATTTTTATAACTATAACTATTTGAAATACCAACGATGGCCATGTAGCGCCGCTGCACTGGATTAACGAATACGATATGTTTAATCAACAATCTATTTTAAAGTGTCTATCAAGAAGTATTATATCGGGTGATTTTTTAAGAGCTTGAGAACTTTTTTTTTTTAAAAACGCATAAAATTTGCAAAATCTCATCGATTCTTTATTTGAAACGTTAGATTGGTCCATGACATTTACTTTTTGAAGATAATTTCATTTAAATGTTGACCGCGGCTGCGTCTTAGGTGGTCCATTCGGAAAGTCCAATTTTGGGTAACTTTTTCGAGCATTTCGGCCGGAATAGCCCGAATTTCTTCGGAAATGTTGTCTTCCAAAGCTGGAATAGTTGCTGGCTTATTTGTGTAGACTTTAGACTTGACGTAGCCCCACAAAAAATAGTCTAAAGGCGTCAAATCGCATGATCTTGGTGGCCAACTTACCGGTCCATTCCATGGGATGAATTGTTCTCCGAAGTTTTCCCTCAAAATGGCCATAGAATCGCGAGCTGTGTGGCATGTAGCGCCATCTTGTTGAAATCACATGTCAACCAAGTTCAGTTCTTCCATTTTTGGCAACAAAAAGTTTGTTAGCATTGAACGATAGCGATCGCCATTCACCGTAACGTTGCGTCCAACAACATCTTTGAAAAAATACGGTCCAATGATTCCACCAGCGTACAAACCACACCAAACAGTGCATTTTTCGGGATGCATGGGCAGTTCTTGAACGGCTTCTGGTTGCTCTTCACTCCAAATGCGGCAATTTTGCTTATTTACGTAGCCATTCAACCAGAAATGAGCCTCATCGCTGAACAAAATTTGTCATTTTGTCACATTTCGAACCGAACACTGATTTTGGTAACAAAATTCAATGATTTGCAAGCGTTGCTCGTTAGTAAGTCTATTCATGATGAAATGTCAAAGCATACTGAGCATCTTTCTCTTTGACACCATGTCTGAAATCCCGCGTGATCTGTCAAATACTAATGCATGAAAATCCTAACCTCAACAAAATCACCCATTATTAGTACCTTTGTATATATATTTTTAAAATATTATTCTTAAAGAATATGGTTGTTTCACACATATTTTACTTGCCTTCGCCTATTTAAAAGATAAAATACTTAATATCGGGTGATTTTTTAAGAGCTTGAGAACTTTTTTAAAAAAAAAACGCATAAAATTTGCAAAATCTCATCGATTCTTTATTTGAAACGTTAGATTGGTCCATGACATTTACTTTTTGAAGATAATTTCATTTAAATGTTGACCGCGGCTGCGTCTTAGGTGGTCCATTCGGAAAGTCCAATTTTGGGTAACTTTTTCGAGCATTTCGGCCGGAATAGCCCGAATTTCTTCGGAAATGTTGTCTTCCAAAGCTGGAATAGTTGCTGGCTTATTTGTGTAGACTTTAGACTTGACGTAGCCCCACAAAAAATAGTCTAAACGCGTCAAATCGCATGATCTTGGTGGCCAACTTACCGGTCCATTCCTTGAGATGAATTGTTCTCCGAAGTTTTCCCTCAAAATGGCCATAGAATCGCGAGCTGTGTGGCATGTAACGCCATCTTGTTGAAACCACCAGTACTTCCATTTTTGGCAACAAAAAGTTTGTTAGCATTGAACGATAGCGATCGCCATTCACCGTAACGTTGCGTCCAACAGCATCTTTGAAAAAATACGGTCCAATGATTCCACCAGCGTACAAACCACACCAAACAGTGCATGGGCAGTTCTTGAACGGCTTCTGGTTGCTCTTCACTCCAAATGCGGCAATTTTGCTCATTTACGTAGCCATTCAACCAGAAATGAGCCTCATCGCTGAACAAAATTTGTCGATAAAAAAGCGCGAAACACATTTCGAACCGAACACTGATTTTGGTAATAAAATTCAATGATTTGCAAGCGTTGCTCGTTAGTAAGTCTATTCATGATGAAATGTCAAAGCATACTGAGCATCTTTCTCTTTGACACCATGTCTGAAATCCCGCGTGATCTGTCAAATACTAATGCATGAAAATCCTAACCTCAAAAAAATCACCCATTACAAGTTAAAGAAACGGGCCAGAAAGAGTATATGTATTTTCTATTAGAATCAGTTTTTCAACGTTTACACATTATACCTATATATGTATTACGTACAACCAACTACTGCTTACGTGCCACTTCATAACTAAAATCCAAAACGCACAAGAGCCTGACTGTAAACACATGAATAGCAATTTTTTGTACCTGTTCGTATGCTTGTTTTTTTTTTTTAACTTTAACGAAAGAAATAAACTGAACGTGATAACTCCATGTTTGCGCTGAATTTTAGACACCTACCTAACTACACAACCAATAGGCAATCGCTTTACAATTTAAAAATACATGTTCTTCCTCTTTCTTATCTTCAGATAATTTATTTTCCATCCTGGTTCTTCTAATATGAAATTAAAATAAAGCTATCCAAAGGAAAAAGCTTTGAACGAACTAGTTGAATACACAAACAATTGTTTTCGTTAACTATGCTTACAAGTATTTTTCATTTCCGGGATGAGTTGTTTCTTGGGATGAATCGCGCCTTTGTATATACAAAGGAAATACCTGGAAACTAGTTTACCGACAAAAAATGTTGTGTATTCGATAAGTTGATTCAAATACACAAACCATTTCCCTTAACATAATATTTTCAGAGTATTTCATATTTTTATTATAATAAAAAGTTAAATTTTTTTTTAACAAATTATAAATTAATATTCAATAAAATACAATTCGCATAGTCAACGGAAAA
Organism: Eupeodes latifasciatus; assembly: GCA_920104205.1. NCBI lineage: Eukaryota > Metazoa > Arthropoda > Insecta > Diptera > Syrphidae > Eupeodes > Eupeodes latifasciatus. Next base: position 370,417,161 of record OV049924.1, read on the forward strand.
TTCTCTTTGTTTTGACACCTTATTTGTTAAAATTAGTTCCGTATGAGAGCCGAAAGAGGGAGACATGCTAACGAAATAATATATACATACATATGATGATGATTCCTCCAGACTAAATTTCTATTTTCGACAAAAAAATTTCCCTCCGCCATAAGCGCATTATTTGCTTTTGCACCCGAACAAAATTTACCCCATATCAATACTGTCTTAATTTTTTAATTAGTATTAAACTTTCTCTAATTTTTTTTTTTCTTAACTTGGCTTCTTTTAGTTAAAAAATGTATTTTTGTATTGCTCCGGAAGGGTTACGCTCATAGAACCGTAATTTTGTTTTTATAATTCTAAGGAACTAATGAACCGATTTCAATATTTGGTGATCAAAAGTGTATATATTTTTTTGGATTTTTGAAAACAATATTGAATTTTTTTTCAAAATCCGAAATCTCGAAAAAGGTCCACATTTCTTTACGAAATTCAAATCTAAAACGTATATTTACAATCACTAAACAACTGAATGACAAAAATATTTTTAAGAAAAAATGGAAAATATATACATAGTATATGTACCTATGTACATATACATACATATATAAAAAAATTAATTTAAATAAAACCCGTCTAACGATTTTCAAACAAAAAAAATTGAAAAATGGAGGTTTTTTGACAAATCAAATGGCATTTATATCTTTGAAGGCACACTTATTTTACAGGTATATTTTTAAATCTTTTATAGATACTTTTTTAAACAAACTCTTTGCATACAGGAGCAAGAACGTGCGACCCAGTCGTGCATTTTATTTTTTTAACATTTGGTTTCATATCATCTCTTAAATAAAATTTGGGTTCAAGAATTCTTTGTGAAATATAGCCAAGGAAAATTAGGCATTCACTTCGACGAAAATCCTTCCTTAGTATGAACGTCTGTTGGTGGTGACGTCTTGAGCGAGAAAATCGTGTTGTTGGTATTTTCTTGATGACAGCATGTACTTTGTTTTGCCCTCATTAACTGCTGAACCCATTTTTGCCTTCTGTCTCAATATTAAGAAAAACCCCATTGACATTACGCTGAGTTCTTCCGAGTTCTGAAATATGGTATAAAAGTGATGACGTGGGAGCTCTGAACTATTCTTTCAAGGATGATATTAAAGAAATTACATGAAATGAAAGCGCTGAATTCTTCCGAGTTCTGAAATATGGTATGAGGGTGATGACGTGGGAGCTCTGAACTATTCTTTCAAGGATGATATTAAAGAAATTACATGAAATGAAAGCAGATCGACTTGTCTAAAGCTTTTTTTGACATCGAAAGGTTCAGTTAAGTTGTTTCCAACCCTTATGGAGTTTGGCAGATATGCCAAAACTAGATATGGCTCTATACAGTTCTTTCATGTAGATGCTGACATATTTGGCCTTGAAATCGATGAAGAGATGGTAGGTGTCGATTGGACGTTCTTGGGGTTTTCCAGGATCTGTCGTAATGTGAATATTTGATCAACTGTGAACTTTCCTGGTCAAAAACCACACTGATAAGGACTTATCAGGTTGCTGATAATGAGCTTTGGACGTTCACATATTACGGCAGAGAAGATTTTGTATGCGATGTTAAGAAGATTAATTCCTCTAAGGTTCGTTCAGTTTAAAGAACTACTTTTTTCAGTATCAGGCAATCAATACTTAGGTTCCTTTCATCGGTCATGCTTTCTTTAGACCATATCTTACAGACTATCTATCTATCAGCCCATATATGAAGATCTTTACTTCGTCTAAGTCGGAAAGACCGGATTGTTGGCTTTCGTCGTCTATATTGAATAGATCATTCTGTCTTACAGCGGAATTCAGTTCGTTATGGTGGAATTCATACAGTCTTGAAGAAATATTCCTTTATTATCTTCAGGCATTGACTGCGGTTCACTATGATGTTTCCACTTTCGTCTTTGCAGCTTTCGAAGTTTATGGACTTGTGAATTTCGTTTCACCTGCTCATAAAACTTTCGAACTTCATTCCTGCTTTTAAAGAAGTCGGTGTTCCTCTCTCCTCTTTTGCCATAGAGCTTGTGATCAGCTATCGTTTGGCTGCATTTGCCCCTTGGCATTCCTCATCTAAAAAGAATTTTCTTCTTGGTGGCTTTTTGAAGCCCAGCACATCAGAGGCATCACTGATTGTACCTTGGCAATGTTCCCACTGGTTCTCAGCACATTGTGTTGGCGGCAGAGAACTTCCAAAAAGGTTACTTGTGGCTCGAGGAAAAAGATACATGTATGTGCGCAAATCCCAGATCTTTCTGCTCTCCCGCTCTTTTTCGCGATTCAGACATTTTTTTTTAGAATTAACTCATGGTTTGATTTGGGCTGTTAAGACGGCCTTTAAAGATTTTTCTTCTGCAAGTATCTCTTCCCTTATTCCTCCTAGCAACACAAATACAGTCATCTTCCATCAACACATTTTTCGATTTCTGAAGCCAAGGCCCAAGTGACAATATGTATGTTCAAGCTAAATGAATATTTCAGTTCTGGTCCTGATGGAAAACAATCGTTCATGATACAAAAAATGTGTCTTATATTTCCTATCCATTATTTCTTCTTTTCAACGAGTCTCTGAAATGTTCTAAGTTGCCAGATCTTTGGAAATATTCATACCTAATTCCGGCCCATACAAAAGAACCTAAACGCCACCCTAAAAAAGGTTCTACAAATTTAGTAACGAATTATCGTCCTAAAGCGAAACTATCTGATTGTTGTATTAAATTGTTTTAATCCCTTGTCTGTGAAATAATTTATCTTAATTGTTCTTTTGTTATATGTAAAAATTAATATCTGCTTGTAAAATAAGGTCTACAATTACTAATGTATTACAATTGTCTATTTTTTGTTTGGATGCATTCGAAAAACAACTCTCAAGTCGGTCGTTGCATTTTTACAGACTAGCAAGGCATTTAACATGACAATTAAGTCATGAAATTTGTTTTAACAAATTAAGAAAAAATTGGGCTTAACAACGGTTTCGGTATTTGGATTTCGTCATTTAAAGTCAATTGTGGTTTACCTTAAGGGAGTTACCTAAGTCCATTGCTATTTATTTTATTTATTAATGATGAGCCTTCTTTTTGAAATAATTCTGTATCGTTTATCTGTGCTGATGTTAAAATTTTTCAAAATATTAACTTCATCAAGGATTTTGAAGAGCTACAAAAAGACCTAAATCAATACAAATTGTTTGATTTTAAATATTGATAAATGTAGAACAATGTGTTTTCACGCAAACACCTAATATATAAAATTCTCCTGTCACAGTTAGTTGCCATACTCTTCCGAAATGGCTTAACCAATTTCAATGAAATTTTGCATGTACATTCGGTAGGTCTGATAATAGGTTTTTATAGTATTCCAGTGACGCTATGTACAATGAAGCATTGATTGGTATTGAGGATCTTTGCATTATCATTACCAACTTACCGCTCAGTCATTTCGGTATGCATTCACCAAATCGAAATGTATCTGATTTAATAGAAACTGAATTGAATCTTGAACTACAATACAATACTGTAGAAATGGCAGCGATTGTTGCTTGCAATATCCCACTAATGAATGAAGAACAAAGAACCATTTATAACCACATCATGCTCGCAGTTTCGGCAGTTTTTTTGATGCACTGGCAAAACTGGCAAAACATTCCTTATTTCGCTTATTCTTGCTAAAATACAATATACAAATCATGAGTGGCTGGCAGAAAGAGCAATTTTAGCAGCAAAAAATGTGGATGTCAACGAATTAAATTCCAAGATACAACATTTGTTACCAGGAGACTTGGTGTCATACAAATCTATTGACACGCAATTAGTAATTAAAAAATTAATGAAAACTCTTATCGAAACCATAATTCTAAATGGCAAATTCCGAGGTGAAAATATATTATTACCGCGAATCCCTATTATACCCACAGATGTGCCAAATCAATTTAAACGCCTTCAATTTCCAATTAGATTGGCATTTGCAATGACTATCAATAAGTCTCAAGGCCAAACGATGTCTGTCTGCGGCTTAGATTTGAGCACTTCATGTTTTTCACACAGACAATTATACGTGGCGTCAGCCAGTTTGTTTGTATTGGAGAAAGATGGGATCACAAAAAATATTGATTGATTGATTGATTGATATTGTTTTTTTGTAGTATTGTCATAATTAGCGATATGTTTATAATTTTAAAGAATTAATTTTAATAAATTACAAAAAAAAATTGTTTGGTGATTTGTTATTTTAATATTTTGTCTCCGATAAACAGTGCTCTACACCTTTCCTACTTATATACCACATCTTTACAGACTTACAATGAGTTAGTTATTTATTTCTAGAAAAATATTCTCTAGAAATTATTTGTACGACAAAACAACGTTTGTCGGGTCAGCTCGTAATATAATAAATTTTGACTATGTTGAATTTGTTACGTTTGATGTTGTACTAGACACAAATTTTACGTTTACTGATCACTATAATTATATTATAATAAAAGCTACCAACACACTTAGTTTTGTCAAAAGATTTTCCTGAGAGTTCCATGATCCAAATGTGATTAAAATTATGCATGTTTCTTTTGTCAGGCCAATTCTTGAAAACGCTTGCGTTGTATGGGCGCCATACTATTCCGTTATATTGATAAAATAGGAAGTATTTATCACAGATTTTTCTCATTTCATTTAATTTATTCGGGAATACTTAATAACTGTAAGATACAATATCTTATAAAATAGTTACAAGCTAATAATACAAATTGATAGAGCAAGCTAATAATTCAGTATCTAATATTATAATACACGATTGAAACTAAGTAATGCGAAAAAAGAACAAGTTAGAGTATCAGAAATATACATTTGCAAAAAATAATTCAAGTATTTAAATGCTATGTGAAAAATGATCTTTAAGAGCCTTTTTAATTCTTGTTGGGTTTTGGATTTCCGTAATAGCGCGAGGAAGAGAGTTCCAGAGTCGGACTGAGTTTATAAAGAATTGTCGTTCGGATGTTAAACATGTGAAGCGACGATGAATCAATTGACGAAATCTACTAGAGGTAGGGAAATTTATCTTGTCAAAACAGTATTGTGGTGGTAGTGTAAGCAGTACATTAGCGAATAGCAACAAACTACGAAGTTTAAGGTAGTTATCAAAGGTTATATCAAGCAGCAGGGTAGCAAAATTGGATACACGATCATATCTTCGTAAGCCAAAGACATAGCGAACAATATTGTTAAAAGTGACATTAAGTTTACGTTTACTTTCATAACAACAATTGCAATATAGTTCACAACCATAAATTAAAATTGGTAATAACAAGGTCTTGGCAAGCAGCATGCGTGTGTTTACTGGTGTAAAATACTGGGTTACCCATAAAGTACGTAGGGCACCATAAACTTTGCCTATAATTCCATTTATATGGTTGTCCCAAGTTAAAGAGCGATTAAAGTTAACACCAAGATTTTTGGCAGTTTCAACATATTGCATTACTTAACAAAATCGAAGGAAAGTAAGAGAGATCAAGAATCTTTTTGGAGATTACTATGCATTTAGATTTCTTAGGGTTCAAAAAAAAGACCATTTAAGTGAGACCAGTATGAAATAGTATCAAGATCCTCATTGATATTAGTGGCGCCATGCTCAATAAGTCCCAGGGGACAACTGAAATAAAGTTGAAAGTCGTCGGCGTACAGATGACAGGAACAGTTTGATTAGACCTGGAAGTTCATTTACATAGATACAGAATAGTAGAGGACCCAAAATCGACCCTTGAGGAACACCGGACGAAATATGTACAAAACTAGACAAACAGTCACCAATTTGAACTGCTTGTTTTCTGTTAGACAAGTAAGAATAAACGAGCTTAGCAGAGCTTGCCGAAAAATTAAACTGCTGCATAAGTTTTTTACACAGAATTACGTGGTTGACAGTGTCAAAAGCCTTAAGCATCTTGCACATGAGCTACGAACTGCGAACTGTGGATGTTCGCATATTTTGACTTTTCTTTCACATGAGCTTTATTTCTATTCGCAGACAGCGACGAACTGTCAACCCTTTTCTCCATATTTTCCTCAGCCATGATCTTTCACACAAAAACAAAACAAGAGCGGTATAATTTTGAGGTTAAGTTGAGCACCAACAATTTATTCGTTGCAGTGTGGATGGTATGTGGAACGCGAATAGAGTTTGACAGTTCGTAGCAACCACACTGCAATTCGTTACTACCAAATTGTTTTTACAAAATTCTCTTGTTTTAGAGAACAAAATGCAAATTTTATTATCCTAATATAAGTGTCAATTGGTTTCTTATAATTTAAATGTGTTTTTGTGTGGAATTGACTTTTTGAAATGTGTAAAATCACGTTTGTTCGTCCATTCGCAGTTCGCAGTTCGTTGCTCATGTGCAAGGCACTTTAGAAAAGTCGAGCAAGACTAAGAAAGTTACATCACCCTTATCCAGCGCTTGTCTTATTTCTTCAGTCACGCAAAGTAGTGCTGTTGTACAGCTGTGCTGCTTCCGAAAACCAGATTGTTTTGGAGTGAGCAAAAAGTTTGCTGTAAGGTAAGCGTTGATTTGTCGCTGTAAAATTCTCTCAAAGACTTTAGACAAATAGGGTAGAATTGAGATAGGTCTATATTCAGATCCCTTAACATTTCTAGGAAGTGGTATGATTTTTGCTGACTTCCAAATTTCCGGAAAAACTCCAGACATCAAAATAGTATTAAATGCGAATGTAATATAAGGCAACAAAATTGGCAAGATTATTTTTAAAAATTTGGGGTTAATATTGTCCAGACCGACAGCACTTGACTTCACTGAAAGCAGACTTTCAACAACATCGGCAGCATCCACCAAACAAAAACTAAAACAAGAGTGATCTCAATGTTCCCTAAATGAAATATTATCAGAGAAAGTCGTCCCGGTTGATGGAACTGAGATGAAAGTTTTATTAAGTGAGTTTACATCAACATCGTTAGTAGGCATATTTCTTGCCTTACCAATACCAACGTTTCGCAAGTTCCTCCACAATTTACGTCCGGTTAATGAAGACTCAGTTGATTAGACAAAATTTGAGATTTGGCTAAACGGATTTCAGCTGTGACTTTGTTTCGTAGTGAACAAAACAAGCGTCGCAATTCGGTCAACCGATATCGCTTCCAGTTGTTATATGCATTATCTCGTTGTTGCATCAACAGTCTAATATTTTGCGTGAACCATGGTTTATCATTAGAATTTAGAGTTTTTGTTTTCAAAGGAACATGCGTATCGAAAAGGGTTTGGATATTATTTGTTAATTTGCATTATCTCGTTGTTGCATCAACAGTCTAATATTTTGCGTGAACCATGGTTTATCATTAGAATTTAGAGTTTTTGTTTTCAAAGGAACATGCCTATCGAAAAGGGTTTGGATATTATTTGTTAAGAATTGCCATTGTTCGTTAGTGGAGGGCATAGAAAATATACTCTCCCAATTGATGAGTCTAGTATGCTCTTCAAGATACTGAAAGTTAATGTTTTTGAAGTCACGGTATGATATTTTTTTGTCAGAATATTCGAGATTAAATTTGATTGTTAAAAAAATTAAGTCATGTTTTGAAAAGGCAGGTACGGAAAGTTGATCATACAAGGCTACATCGTCTATGTCACTTACAAAAAACAAGTCAAGCAGAGTTGCCCACTATCAAAAAAATGAGTTGGATTCGTGGTGTTAACTGGACTTAAACTGAGCGATCGCATGCTATCAGTCAAAGTATTGGTATTCAATAAGTTGCAATTGAAGTCTCCGCATAATACAATATTAGGGAAACCCAACGAGACTTCTTCTATAACTGACAAAAGAGGTGAAAAGTCTATGTACCTATTTGGCCTATAAACAACCCCTAAAAGTAGACTACTGTCACTGCCCAGAAGATCAATGAACATATATTCAAGATTGCTACCTGCGACGGACGTAAACTTAAGTTTACATTTGATAACAGATTTAAGAAATATTGCCACACCACCCCCAACACGATCAAATCTATTTAACCGAAAAGTACGATAGCCCTCTAATCTGCACAATTCGTCACTTACTTCATTTCTCAACCATGTTTCGGTGACACAAATGACATCAATATCTGAATTAACAAAGAGATCACGGAACTCATCAATTTTCGGTAATAAGCTTTGCGCATTAATATGAAAAATCCTGAGGCCACATTTCTGCTTACTCAGGATTTTAACCATAGAACGCAGAGATCTAAAATTATTCATTATACACAACAAGAAGAAAATAGAATACAAAAAACAGTATATATACAATAATAAAGATAACAAATGATTATTTAAATTTAATTTAATTTAAGTATTTATAAATATTAATTTTCATAAGAAACTGCTGATCTGGCAACGTCATCAAGTCCCTCGATGCAGTCAACTTTTTAAGATTTTGTCTTCGTTTTTCTATACACCTCAAAGGCTTCCCTTGGTAAATCTTCCATTTCCTACTGATCACAGATAGAACAGCAAGTTCTGTTTTATAGCTGCATATTGAGTGGAACGATTTTATGACCATTTATTCTTTGTCGATTGTAGTTCAATCTGAGTCAAGCTAGCTTAAAAAGGAATTTAGTCCTTAGAACTATTTTTAGCTGATCGAACAATGGCGCTAATAGTCCCCTTAATCAATTAATCAGAACTCATTGACTCTACAAATGACAATCTCAAATCTGCAAGCTTTAAATTTAAGTTTTTGCTATAAGTATTTAAAATAATTTTAGTTTTAAGTTTACATTTAAGTAACTATTGCAAACTTAACGTTAGCATTAAACGTATTTAATAAATAATAACACCAGTCATCTTCAGTTCCTATAATCGTTTTAAATAAAACTCGTTTTGTAAGTTGAATTTTATGAGATGAATCATCATTTAAAGCAAGCAAGGGTACTGAAAGACATTGGCATACACAAATCAATGCTTACAAAATAAGTCCTAGTGGATAGAAAACAGCATTTGTCCAACATGTCCCTAAAATAGGCGAATCCTTTTCCCCTCTAAGTATCGTCAAATTGAAATTTCATATAAACGCGGATTAATTATCAGTTTATGGAATATCTTGAAGAACAAAAGCTTTTTAATGACCGCCAGTATGGCTTTCGTAGTAATAAGTCCACCGGTATTTTGGTGGTTTATCAAATCGAACAGTGCAACAAATCTTAGCATCGTTTTGGAGAATCTAAGATTATTGCACTTAATAGTGCAAACGTTTAAGTTTAATAAAAGATAAAGTTTGACACTAAGCTTAATTATAGAAAATTCCTACTTTTTGTATTGATGAATCTCTTTTTCGTTTTGTTGTTGTTTTGTTTTTAACCCCAAATTTAACATCCACAAAATAAACGCTGGTGTACCCCAGGGTTCCGTTTTGTCTCCGGCACTCTTTTTTTTATTTATAAAAATGAAATTGTCTGTCACTTCTTATCCACTTCGCTAATGACAGTAGCCTCAGCCTAGATTCACATCCTTCGCCTTGGGAGATGGACTATCAACAGCAGCGAAAAATAAGCTCATTGAATTTTGATCTTCACAGCATTGTCAAACCTGAAATCTGGTCTTTTCAAATGAAAATGATGATCAGAGTCCCTAGTGTCTTACTTTTAACATTGTTTGGTCTCTAATTTTCGAAGAAAATTTTATTCACGATGAGACCCAATGTCTTCACGGTAAATTACTGGAAAATGTAGGATAAGCAAAGTAATAAAATCAGCCAACCACCACCGAAAGTCATTAGTGTAAGAGCCGACAGCATATTTCAAAAGCAAATGTTTATAAAACCAAAATTAGTGTAGGTAGGATTTTTGGGGAGAATCGCTTTGATATCGAAGACCAATGTCTTGCAGGTCTTTTTCAACGTTCGGAGGGGCTGAGATCTGAGATATCTTTATCCCAGGTCCTATTAAAATTGATGTCAATCACGAAGCCGATGAGTTGGTCCTTCATAGCTCACAATTTAGTAATTTTACCTAATGCATCCAATTCAAAAATGAGAGTGTAATTCTATTTAATACCATTCTTCGGAAATCTAAAGTTAGGAAGTATTTTTCTTAATAAGTCATTGTTAGAAACAAAACATTTTTATAATGTTAAATTCTTATACATTGGTTTTCTAACCTAATATTAAAGATGTTTTTCTTTTTTAATTCTAGCTCCAATCCTGGAGTTTATGAAATATGTTGCAACAATGGAATACAACGAAAAGCCCGAATATGAAAAATGTCGAAAAATGTTCCAATCAGGTTTGAAAGCCCTCAAAGTTCAAAATTCTGGTGATTTGGACTTTAAACTAAAGTCAACTCCAAATTTCAAAGCGAAACTAAAGCAACCCGAGGTACCAGCCTCAGATCAAAATGATTCCGAAAGCGATGAAATTTTTGAAAAGACCACACCCCTTAAACCTAAAGTCAAACCAGAGAAACTAAATTTGAAGAAAAATAAACCATCTCCAGAAGAACCTCCCAGTGCAAAGAAGAAACCCGCAAAGGAATCACCAAAAAAGAGATTAAAATCATCACCGCCACTTCGCTCCTCACCACGGAACACTTCAATTTCGGCAAATATAAATTTCAGCCCAGTTGTATCAATACGTAAGAACGCACATTCCGGAACACCAAATAGTTCCCGCAAACCAGGTAAAACCATTATAAACGACAATCTCACCCCAAATCCAAAAAGTGGAAAAACCTATGAATTTAATTTCGAATTAGATGTTAGTATGGATGCTAATGTTGTGGTCAATGTGAAGCGAAAGAAAAAGGCTGAAAGTAGTGAGACGAATTCAGTGAATGAGAATGAATCACCAAAAACAAAAGTGAAGGTTAGAAGGATGAATATGAAGTCTAGAACTGCAGCAGACTCGCCTCGATCGTAGTATTCTTTGTTTTTTTTTTAACTTTTCTTGTTGCATATTTTAGTGTGACTTTTTATTTAAAAAAACAACACAAAAAGGATCTTTATCTGTTTTCCTCTTATTATTACTTATTATCTATTGTATTATTAACTATTCTATTATTAACATTATCAAACATCTGAAATTAGTTGAGTTTCGTTTTTTTTTTCAAAATAAAATAACTGTTATAATGGAACATACACATTTTTGATATTTTTTTTGTTAATGATTTTAGTTAGTGGAATGCGATCTAAAGACTTAACAAATTGTTAAATTATTTGGTAAGAACAGAAACTGTGAAGAGATTTGTTCAATCTCACAACAATACCAATGTTGCAAAATCAAGAATTAAAAATGAAATTAGATAAAAGTATTCATGGGCCTCCAAATTTGGATATGATGATACAAAATTTGTTTGGGCCCTATAATTCCATTGACTTCTACGCCATACGCTTCACTTGAAGGCAAAGAAGTACTTGGCGAAGAACAATCGAACAGGAATATACACGACTGGGAAAGAGTTGGCGAACTTCACGGACGTAATAGGTTCGAGGACCAAAGAAAGTAAGTCTAAATCTAACTCTAGATCCCTTTGGAACTGATGTGAGACATCTAGCATTATGATACAAAAACTGGATACGCTGATAAACTGAGAATTGCTACCAAAAAATCCCAATTATTGTGTTTTTAATTGTTAAATCGCACTGTTAATCACATCCGAGTGGCACACTGATGTGCCTTGAACGTCTGAAAGGTTTGGTATAAGAATGTTTGGGACTAGAACCAAACTTTCCACTCCTAAGGTAAAGTCAACAAATATTTTCATGCATGCCAAATCAAAATGCGTTCAATGTAACCTCGAAAGAAATTGTTGGTATTATATCCATAGTGACTCTCTGAATATTGCACAGCTCACGCATCGACACTAGAAGCTCTACCTTCCAAAAGTCTGCAAAATTACTCACATACGCTGACGATATTGAAATAATCGGAAGAAGTCAGCGCGATGTGGTGAATGGAGCGATGAGTTAATGAGGGCAAATCAAAGTATATGCTGTCACCAAGAAAGAACTTTGGTCAATACATCGATAGATGTAACTTTTAGTTAAGGACTTTGCTTACCTAGGATATGCTTTGACCGTAGCACTAAAATCAAACGAAGCTGTTTTTTTTTTGGGTTAATAAAACAATTGGGTTGCAAAGCCCAAAGTCTTCAAATAATTACTCACAGGATAGAGCAGTAGAGGAAGGCCGCAAAAAATGTGGCGCACAAGTGTTCAACTGGAGACATCTGACTATATATGGAGAATTTTATTGAGCGAGGCCCCAGCTCACACATGACTTTACCACCAACCTTATTAAGTAGGTCATTAAGTCAGACAATCAAATTGCACTTAATGCACCAAATGTCCACTCTAGCTAATATCTCGAAAATAGTGGAGAATTTGTTGACACACTGAAGAAACTTGTCAAGAAAAGTACACACTACAGCTCGATCTTAATATGGAATAGAAGAAAATGTAATTGAAAACAAAATATAAAAGATGAGTGGCAACAGAAATATAAATCTAAAAAAACTCCATAAAATTAAGCAACTAAAACCATTACTTCGGAATAACGAAGACAAAAAAAAAACGTTTCTACTACTGCATAAGTTTAAGTACGAATAACATAGGAACAGTGCAAGTAGTACCCGTGGCGTAATGGTAAGTGCAGAGGACTGTCATGCCAGAGGTCCTGCGTTCATTCTCTGCCTGTGCCACCTAAGAGCTTTTTCACGGGTGCTGCCTCTTGCGAAAAATTTACAAATATTTTAATAGTAATTCTTGTCATGAAAAGTGCCGTTCGCATTCGGCATATACTGTAGTCCCCTGCATCCCTGAAATGACTCGCACACAATAATGGTTGGGAGTTGTAAGTCACTACTCCCTGGTTCTCTGCCTGCGGACCATTGGGTCTTATATTTATTTTAGTAACAAGCCTGCTCAACAGTTATTGTAAACTAAATTGGTACACAAACATCTTTGGTCTTACAAACAATATCTGTTGTAATTTTAGGAACGTCCATAAGGGCACGCCTCCTGTTCAAAAACTAGAAAAATGTGCTGCACCGATGAAAAAACGCAAGGAGTATGGGCACCACGCCACACAAGTCATCGTCCCTGCTTTTAACATCATTTCAATACTAATAAACCAACACGACCTAACTTAACTATTGCATACACCAACCACTGGCTTATCAAACCCATCCACCAAACGATGCATGGTGTCAATGCTCCTACGGGTCTACATTGTACCGGTGACGAGATCAACCGTCAGCCCATTAACCTAACCCACCTAACTTCTCCTATATATGGTGTGGTGGAATTTTCATTCATACCCCTATTTTACATAACCTGGTTCAACAATTCAAGGCTCAAAACTCAATTTTCATAGTAGGTGCTTCTATTGATATAAATAAAATAATTAAAAAGGTGCCCAACGCTCGAGAATCAAAATGTTTGAAGAGGATCTTCTAAGGTTGAACACCTTCACCGTTAAACCTTATAAATGAACCAAATCACATACTTAAACCTTAAATTTGTATGTGCCGGTCCAATGTGGGAGGACGTCCAAGGGAGTGTAAGGCAAGTATAAATGAAGCTTTTAACCAAAATTCAGCTTTGTTAGAATTTTTTAAGTAAGGCCATTTTGTTATCTATGTAGTTTGCCTTGAATTATCATTTTGTTCAAAATTTACTTAAAAGGTTAGTTTTTTAAATGCTGTTCAAAATCTTGTTACTAATTCAAAGTAGATTGTTAAAATGTTGATGCCTTCCCTAACCACCCCACTCAACATGCTGCCAATCCTTATCTTAATTGTCGGACCAAGCCGAATATTACAATACCAATCTTGAAAGCCAATCGAAGCAATCGAAATTCTTCGATTCCATTAATGATCGACAACGACAATCGGGGCCTCAGATGTCAAAGGCAAAATCCCAAACAGAGTTTGGGAGAGAGAATTACTTATCCAATGCTAACAATCTACCTTATAAAACTGAGATGAGAATTCTTGATAAAAATACTATCGGGAATACCGCCCAATCTCCCTAATTCCATATCTATCCAAAATGATTGAAAAAATAATTGCAAAGCGCATGCTATGGTTTGCCGAAACAAACAAGCTTATAAGTCCTAACCAAGTTGCCCTTAAGACCAATAGAGCAAACGTTTCCAAACATAAAATCTATAATTTTGTACGGCTTTCACTTGGACACACATCCGCTTTTCATCAGCATCTCTTCAACAAAAACCCGCCACCACTTTGCACAAATTGAAACACCATGTTGGGCCCAGATCACGTTCTAGAACATAATCAAGAATGTATTTAAAAATAAATTGTATGAAATTTTCCAAAACCCTAGTTCCAAAAATATCAATAAAATATCAGATTTCATTTTAAAAGCAAACCTATTTATAAATAATAATAGTAATATTACTAATTCCAAGTAGAATTGTATCCAGTTGAAACTCATTATAAAATATATACTTTCCTTATGGAACTTGAGACTTGAGATTGTGTAAAACCAAAAGTTTAACGAATACAAAAATTTGATATTAAAACCAATGCAAAGAGCTTTTTGTTCAAATTTATTGTTTAAAGCTATAAAATTACAAACTTACTTATACAAAAAAAAAAAAGAAATAATTAGCTTTCCACTTTGGTTGTTAAAAATTAAAGATAGATTTCCTTAATTTTATTTCGTGTTTTATTCTTTGTTTATAACTTAAAATATACAACTTAAAGTTGTGCATATCATTGTTTTTTTAAAGCTATACAATTACAAACTTATTTTTAAAAGAAAACAAATGGCTAGCATTCCGCTTTGGTTGTTAAATAAAAAAAGAAGAAATAATTTTTCTTTAATTTCATTTCGTGTTATATGTTTTTGTTTATAACTTAAAAATACAATTTAAATTGTATTATCTTTGTTTTTGTTTTTGTTTTCATCCCAAAAGATGGGGAATGCTCTTCTGGATGTCATCACATCTTTCATAAAGCTCATCCTGCAAACAAAAATTACAAATTAAAACTTGGAAAATCATTGAAATAAAAGAAAAACAAAAATCATTACCGGTTCCAATTCCAAGCAATTACCCCACTCAACCAATGTTACTCTGTGATCGTTGTTTTGATCGCACGATTCCAAGAATGGAGCAATGCAATGTTCCAAACTAACAAGTGGAGCACGAATGGGGAACAACTCGTGCCGAGATACGGAACGATCGGTGTTACCATCCAAATCACACCATTTCCAAACAGCAGCGTTAGCCCAACGACGAGTCATGTTAGTTTCAGCTTCCATTTGCATTTGCATGTAATGTTCGGTCAATTCGTCACGTTCAGCCAAGTCACGCATAACGTTGAAGAGCCAGTCGCGCATACGACGTGGGAAGTCCTTCTTTTCTTCTTCAGAGCAACCCTATAAAAATAAAAACAAATAACTTACAAAATGTGGACTCATTTTTGGCAAGCATCTAGAAACTCACTGGCAATTCTTGGCAAGCACCATAGTAGTCAATATGTAAATGGCTGTTAGAGGGATTAGTGCAGCGCTCGTCCTTAGTATCGCAGAAGCAACGCTCTTGGTACACAGAGCAATCAGATGGCCAGGTAACATTTTTGTTTGTGCATACATGACGACGGGTATCGTTTTCCTCGGGGCAATCCTGAATGCAAATACACTTGGCCTCTTCTCCGGTACTGTGGCAGACACGTCCAGCTCCACAATGCATTTTCTCACATGGGTCAACTAAAAGACAAGGCATTCAATTAAGAACCGAATGAAAATGCGTCTTTAATTTAACTCACTTTCTACAATTGGGGTGAGTACGTTGTTTGAGTCTTCAACAAATTTAGAAGCAATTTCTTTTTCACGGTCAATATCCTTTTCCTGCAATGGAAGGGATTATATTGAATCAAAATTGATACAAATTGTACGAGCGCCGCGTTTGTCTGACGACTTACCATCATTTTTTTTTCCAATTCCCTGAGAAGTTCCTCATCGGACTCATTGATATCTTCGATATCATCAAAATTCAATGATAAATCATCCTCCTCAGATTTAACCTTGATTTAAAAAAAATGGATATAATCACATTAGTTTTGAAATTTTAAAACAAACAACGGTATATATGTATGTATATTTTACCTGAGTTGTAAGGGCAAATAATCCCAAAACGATCAGTAAGCTCCACTTCATGATGATGCCGCCTGAAAAATTAGAATGAAATTTCAAATAGAAAAAATATCATCAGACTTTTAAAAATTTCTTTAAAAGCGGAAAATGAATTGTGATAAGAAGTGTCGCAAATGTATGACCTCCGTCGTCGTCTTATCGTTGCGTATGGAGTGGAGGGTACTTGATGGACCATAGAAACTAATCTTTGTTCCATTTTTGTTTTGTATTTTTTTTTTATTGTGTTCGAAAAAAGAATCATGTACGAGTTTTTATATTGAAAAAAGAGGTCACGGTGTCAAAAACTTAAAATTGTTATAATCGAAGATTTGGCTGTCTTCTAATTTAATATATGTACATATGTATGTAAATACTATTTTACTTTGAATATTTGAATAATATTTAAAAAAAATTAATTATCATGATAATGATGAACAAAGAAACTAATTTCAAAGATATTTAATTGATACGAACAATTTGTTCTTATAACGTTAACTGAGGTTTTGAGGTTGTTTTTAAGTGGTTTTTCATTTCTGCTGCGTCGATTTTGTTAAGAAACTATGAAGGACACAAATTGCAATCAGCTATTAAACAGTCAAAAGTAACGCCGATAGTAAGTAAGATACATACATAAAGTACGTATCCCTCGAAATATTTCGAATTTTCAAAAATTAGGAAGTGAAAGCCATAATTATGCCTTGGAATACATTTTAATTGGGAATTAAGTTTTAGGGGACTTTGGCTCTCACTGTGGGTCTTTACGGTTGGTTCCAAAACAGATGAGGGGTAGAGCCTAATATGTTTCCAATAAATCAATAAAGCTTCAAGACTACTGCAGTGTCTTATCCAAATACAATTTTCTAAAGCCGCTAAAGACTTTGTTTCCATAATTTGGTAAAACATATTTATCTAGAACTATAAAGACCATCTCCGCCATTGTTACAAAGTTAACATTGGTAAGACAGTGCCCCAGGGAGCTACTATCAGAGGAAATAAAAGAGCCGACTAGTTGGCCAAAAATCGATCACAACTTCACCCGAGTTGAACAATATCACTGATTTATGCGATACTAGAGAGAATTTTTGGGAAAAATCACTGAAGCTTCCTCGAAATTTTAAGGAGCAGATGGTCAGCCCTTGAAACTTGTTGGGTTTCGAGAAATCTATAAGGGAAAAACTTAAAAAGCAGGCCTCCTTACAGATCACAACTCAATTGAAATCCACATACACTAAATAAGTATTAAATTATCTGATTTATGTAGAGAGGTTAAGGAACTTGTAGATTGCCTAAAGAGTTATTTAGAATATTTTTTGTAGTTTTTACACGATCAACGAAGGTAGAAATTAAGAATAAAGGTTCCGACTTCCGAGTTTTACGACACTTTAAAAACAACCTAGCTGCCTTGCTCAAAGAATGCATTAGTCTGAAAATCTGCCCATTGACGAGGCTATAAAATAAAATTTGCCATCTTAGACGTCATGGACCGCAGTTCAGGAGGTATTGTATTCCATTCGGAAAACCTTGTAGAAAGTTTTCCAAGAAGGCTAAAGGCGGTTTTTGAAAATAATGGGTCGAGTTTTTCTCATATTTAAAAAAAATGCGTTTATGAGTGATATTTAGTTTTATACCACTGTATCTCTTAGTCAGATATTTGATCGCACATGCGAATAAAGGAAAATACATAACCTTGGTTTAATGACTAGGCCATCGAGGATGTATGAACATTTCGTCTAGATGAGCAACAGCAAAGTCTTCAGAGGATGGAAGGCGATTTTGTCTCAGGCAAATGCCCTTAATGTGTATCAAGAGGAGCATGATAAACTAAAGTAGAGTAAGCTGCCGACTGCAGTTGTGAGGTTAGGTAAAAGTGGTTGCTATCTTTGGTCTGTTATCGTGTCACTTGGATTTGGAGCTCCAAATGGATAAGATCAATTTTTGATCACAAGGATCATTGTAGCAGAAGTCTCCTAGTCTGGAGCATACGGAAGAAATTATTATTAATTTTTCTTTAGAGCAAATAGTCAAACAAGACTGCAAAATAATTATCATTTAGTCAGGATTAATGTTTAATAATTGTAAGCTTTGAAAAACTAACTTTTAAGGTGCTAAAGCATAGATCTTTAGTTCGATTCCTAACCTATACTTATGTAGTAAACACAAAAATAATTAAATTCAAAATTTTAAAAGACTAATTGATGTGTTTAGTTCCCTGTTTCAAGGTTATGTTTTTTATATTTAATTATTAGATGTTTCAGATATATCGCTCTCTCCGTTTAATCAGACAGATAACTATTATACTATAACCCAACAGCTACAAGGCAGTTGAGTTAATTTTCAAGGCGACAATGATGATGGCATAATAATCTATTTTTGTGATTCTCAATGAAATATAATATTATTTGATTTTTTTTTAATAAGCCGTACAATAGGGAAACTAGTAAAGTAGGTACATAAGTAAAGGGTGTCTTTTTTAAGAGCTTCAGAACTTTAAATAATAATCTAAGAAAAGTATTAGATAATTACATGACATTTATTTCTTAAATATGATTACTTATTTTTTTTTGAATAAATCTACCCTAATGGCGCCAATGGTGGCCTGAATTTGGGTTTTCAATAATTCTAGAGTTGCTGGTTTTTCGACATTTACCATCGACTTGACACAGACCCACATATTTTGTAATAAATAGATGATTAAGCGCGCTGTATAATAAGTAAAAGTCTTCAATGCTATGTCAATCAATTTGTTGAAACAAATCAGTCAGCTTGGCTCGAAAGATTTCTCCGCTCAAGGTAATGGCAGCTCATTTTCCCAATGCCGCTCCAAGTAGTAAATTTCAACTGATTTAATGGTGCTTTTTTCATGGCTTGAGGATTGTCATCGATTATTGATAATAACTGATGAACCAGAAATGAGCTTAATCGCTAAACACATAATTCAAAGTGAATTTCCAAAATTTGTTCCGACGTTAAATATATCATTAGGATTTCCAAAACCGCCAGATCAAAATTGGCCACACAATTCAGCAGTCTCAACGGTCTCAAACTATACACAATAACCATCGAAATTCTTTTGCAGCTAAAAAACACCCTCTACTTACATTAAACTATGAGCAACAAAAAAAATATTAATAAAATTTCATATCGCTTAATAAAAAATTAAAACAAAATAAAAAAGCAAAGTTAAGAGATTGCAGTCAGAGACCTTTGTGACATTTTGTGTTGGACCATATCAGAAAATACAAAGCTTCCGTTGTGTAAAAATGAGCATCGTAATATTGTTTTTTTTTTTATTCTTATCAATATTGTTCCATATTGCGAAAAAAATATCGCGTGGCAGGAATTAATGGAATGTCTCATCAACTGCGCTCTTGTTACGAACGAGTATAAACTTAAAGCATTATAATGTGCAATGCATAGTGTTTATAGTGTGGATTTATTATTCATTCGTATACATATGGCTAGGTAAGGTATTACTAAAGTCTTAAATTCCTAGTAGAATAAACATGAATGATGTGGGTAGACTTTCTTTCCTATGAACAACATATTATACATATTACAAATTTTAAGATGTAATCTAAAGCCGACATATGTAAGTCCGTATTGAGTCAAGGCTTGATTTAAGCCATGAAAACGCCCTTATCACAAAAGGGCGCTATAATAATGTACATAGATTCATGATAACATGGTTTGTTAAACAAACGGGATTCCGATCTAGTCCATAAGACAAAGATTTGTCAAGAATGATTAAAAAGTAATGCTCCAGAATATTTGTCATCGGGAAATTGGTCAGGTTGTAGTCTAGACCCCACAGCCCTTTTTCGATTGTGTCAATTATCAATACGATATCTTATATGTATTTATAATGAAAGTGATAAATTTTTTGATAAACTGTTGGGAATTTTAATGGGTTAAATAAATCTATTTATTTTTGATCTATAGATCTGTCAAAACACAAATTTCCCCTGTTGTTGCATTCTAAGGCGAAAAATAAATGTATTTATTTTTAATTTAAGGTCAAATCTGCGGGTCAAGATTTTTCGGCACTTTAACCTTTCATTGTGTAGTAACGGTGGTGTGATGGTTGGTGCGTAGGG
Organism: Eupeodes latifasciatus; assembly: GCA_920104205.1. Classification (NCBI taxonomy): domain Eukaryota; kingdom Metazoa; phylum Arthropoda; class Insecta; order Diptera; family Syrphidae; genus Eupeodes; species Eupeodes latifasciatus. The sequence continues at coordinate 370,437,408 of OV049924.1, forward strand.
CTGTCATGCCAGAGGTCTTGTTTTCAATCCCTGCCTGTGCCATCTAAAGTCTTTTTCTCGGGTACTGCCTCTTGCGAGGAGTTTACAAATCCTCCAAGAGTTATTCTTGTCATGAAAAGTGCTTTCTCAAATTAGCCGTTCGGCTTAAAACTGTAGGTCCCATCCCTCTCTGACAAAATTGCTCGCACACATGAATGGTTGAGAGTTGTAAGTCATTAGGCCCTAGTCCTCAACGGATTGTTGCGCCGCCTATTTTTGTTTTACCTTCCCTTACACTAATATTAATACAATTACTAATAAAATCAATTTTTGACGGATCTGAATTTACCAATGGAAAACGCCATGTGCATGTGCTTCAAATTTGTTACGGGTTGGGTTCGAAATCCTGTATGGATCATAATACTGTATTTAAAATACTGTATCTCAAAATACTGTATTTCAAAATACTGTATGTACAAAATACTGTATGATCAAAATACTGTAGCTCAACATTCTGTATCTTAAAATTCTGTATACCAAAATTTTGTATTTCAAAATGCTGTAAATAGGCTGACAAATAAAAATCGTTTTGATAATGTAAAAAAGTGCGCACTTTTTACCACTATCAAAACGATTTTTATTTGTCAGCCTATTTACAGCATGTTGAAATACAGAATTTTAAAAACAGATTACTTTTATAAAGAATACATCATAATATTTTTTCATTGGCATAATGTTCTAATATACTTCCCTTGAACAATAACATATGATAATTCATAAGTCTTTGAATTAATTAAAAAAAAAAACAAATAAATGGTATTTTCGTCTTATTTTCTCTTCCCATTTTCTTCTCATTAATTGTTATTTCTCTCACAGTTGTATATGAATTGTTACCACAATCAACAATTCCATAAACAATTACACCGAACTTATTGATCTGTCAAAACTTCCACGTGTTCGTGCATTTCGTTGATATTTAAAAGCTAATGCAAATTTAAGAATTAAGTGAAATTGGAGTTTCAATAAATGATATAATGTACATACATACATACATAAATCGAGTTCTGCTTTTGTTTTTCTCTATAATGGAAACTTAAGAGCGGAATTTTTCAAAAATACAGTATTTTTGGATAATGTTTTGCTCATACAGCATTTTGAGAAGAAGAATATTGAGATACAGTATTATCAGATACAGTATTTTGACAACACAGCATTTTGAGATACAGTATATTAACCATACAATATTATGAATATACAGTATCATACAGTATGATACAGAATTTTAACCATACAGTATTTTAAAATACAGCATTTCGAGCCGTTCCCATTTGTTACCTATTGTGGATGGTTCAAATTTGCAATATTGGTGTTGTTCAAAATTATTCAACAAATCCATAAATCAGAATGAATTTGACCGAAGGCATCGAATATGTGTAGAGGCCCGTGGTGGTTTGTGGCTTATTTGAATTGACCTGCGATTTAAGAAAGCCCCACAAGAAAAGTCCAGTCGATCTTGTCGGCCAATTTACGTCGCATGGATCGCACGTATCGCCATCCTGTTGAAACCATATGTCTTCGGTATTCATATTATTCAGTTCAGGCTACAAGGAGTTCGTGATCATCGACCAATAGCGATTGAAGTACGGACCGATGACGCCGCAGCTCGTGAATCTGGGAGTGGTCCTAAATCCGACAATTTTGCTTATGGAAAATTGGGATCAACTTCCAACTGAAATCCATTTAGCGGACACACTATCGACGCTGCGCATGGTGGTTTGGTTTAAGTTCCTATAAATCAATTGAATTTTGTATGGGTGCAGGCTTAAATCACGACGCAAAATTCACCGTGTTGTAGTTGTGGTCTACAACAGGCCAAGTTCTTGTGAGCGACACGGAATTGACTGCCTTCGACCCTGCTGTACATTTTAACGAACAGCGGCGATATTTTCGGCAGATCTTACTTTTCGTTGAAGTCTGTGATAAAAAGCAATTTCAACAAGTTTTACACCTATGATGGAGGAAAGACAGTTAGGCATACAAAAGGTCCGAGTTAGAAACATGAAAATGCATTTTTAAAAATAACGCAAACAAATATTAACCATAAATGCATATAATGAATGTGCTCAGAAAATCTACAATGTTTTTACTATCACGACAACAGATATTTTGAAAATGTTTGATTCTTGATGTTGTTTTATAACCCAGAGTTTTCTGGACTCTTCGGATTCTGAAACAATCTGCATTCGAAATCATAATCGACGACAAATTGGTTATTTTCATTTATTGTATCTTTTGTACCAAGTGATTTTCTTTCAACACATTTTATTTTTGATTTTAAAATGGATATTATTAAATTAAATCATATTTATCCTATTGATTTGAATTAAATGAATTGGAGAAGTTTTTAAAATCAATCGATGTAAAACACTCCGATCGATTTCTAGAACCTAGCTGAATATGTTTGTCGGAAGTTTGATTCACTGGTCATAAAAGGGCCCTAAAGTTCTTAAATGTTCTTGGCTAAAATCTAGCCCTGATGGTTCGACTTGTACCTATGCACTTTGTATATTATTTATATACATATTTTTGCTATGACATATGACACTTTTAAAGAGTAGACGATTTATGTTTTTAGTATTCATATCATATAGTACCTATTCGTAGGTGGGATTGCAGAGAGCAGACAAGGCATCTAAATGTTATGGTGTCATATTAATAGTGCTTTTTATCTTTACAACCAATTGAAATTAATTTGCGACAATGATGAATGGAAATGCTGTGATACATAAAAACGTGCATCATTCTTCATTCTTAAACAAATTGATATGTACCTCTTCATACTCTTTGTGAAATTATTTTTTGTTGTGCACAACAAGAACAATCTAAGCAAATCTTCAGAAAATAAAACCTATAATGAGGGTTTTGACACATTTTTTTAAAAACACGATTTAGCTAAACAAACAAAATATACTCCAGTGTAAGACTAACTTTTCGAAAGATTTATGAGTAGGTGAAACGGATTTCATAAGTACATAAAACCTCGAACCGAAGGCTGCAAAGACGAAGGTGGAAACATCATAGTTAAAGTAAAGTTAATGCTTAGGTAACGGAAGGATCACTTCTGCAGATTGTAAAACGGCGACGACGCGACGAACCGAACTCCACTGTCAGGCAGGATGATCCATTCAATATAAACGACGAAAGCCAACAATTCCGTCTTCCCGACTAGTAAATATTGCCATGTCTAAGGTGCTGGAGTGAAACAAAGCCATTGGAGCGAGATGGTTTAAATGCAGAGTTTTTCAAAGCAGCTGCAAATAATTTGGTTAGGAGCATGCATCAACTTATGTATCTGATAAATGGGACCTCCACCTCAGTATTGTTTGCACGATAAAGAAAAAAGGATACCCTCTATACTACACCAACTATAGAGGAATAAGTCTCCTTAACATCGAAAAATCTTCTCTGTCGCAATATGTGAACGTTTAAAGCCCATCGTCAACAACTTGATTTGATACGAGTAGGTTCTTATCAGGTGGTTTATAGAACATGAAAGTCCACAGTTGATCAAATATTCACATTACGACTGAAACAACTCAAGAACATCAAATCGACACCAACGATCTTCTCATAAATTTCAAGGCCACATATGACAGCATCTACAGAGACGAACTGTATAGCGCCATGTCAAGTTTTAGCATTCTTACCAAACTTGTCCCTTTGTGCAAGATGACCATTGAGAATTCGCACTGCTCCATTAAGGTTAGATGTAACTTAACCGAACCTTTTGATGTCAAAAAAGGAACCCTCACGTCAACACTAGAGGCACTATCTTTTCAAAAGTCTGTCCAATTACTCGCATATGATGATGACATTCACATAATCGGAAGAACTTCGGATGGCGTGATGTCATTGGGACTTTTTTGAGCAGTGAAACAGAAGCTTCAAAAATGGGTTTAGCGGTTAATGAGGGCAAAAAAAATGCATGCTGTCATCAAGAAAGCACCTACAACACCGACGACGTCTTGGCCAAAACGTCACCATAAAGAAAGGTACATAGTTTGAAGGTAGTTAAGGAATTTGTCTACCTTAGCTTGGCTGAATACAGAAAACAACAGCGCTGAGATCAAACGAAAAATATCTCTTGCTAACCGCTGCTGTTAAGAAAACAATTGAGTAGCAAAGCCCTCTCTCGAGGGACCAAATTGTCGCTATATAAGACCCTCATGATCCCCGTTCTGGTATACGGTGCAGAAGCTTGGACTTTAACCAAAGCGGAGGAAAGCACCTTTGGATCGTTTCTACAGAAAAGTTCTTCAAGTGATCTACTGTCCCGTATGCATAGAAAGTGAGTGGAGGAGAACATGGAACGACGAGCTGTACAGCGACGCAGACTTAGCCAGAAGAATAAAAGTCCAATGAATAAAATGGCTGGGTCACGTAGAGCGCATGGAAACCAATGTTCCGGCCCGGAAGGTCTTCCAATCCACGCCCACAGGACATGGGCAGTAGGGGAAGACCGCGGATCAGGGGCGCACACAAGTGCAAAGTGACTTCATCCAATTTGGAGTGCGCAACTGAAGACATCTAGTTAGGGACTCAGCTAGATGGAGAAGGTTGTTGAGTGTGGCCCTAATCCACACAGTACAGTAGTACCTACCACCTTAAACAAACGAACAAGTCTTACTTTTGGATTTAAAATTCAAACAAGATTTGTGTATTAAATGCACTTATCATTTACCTACTTGGAATTCTACCGAATACAACTTATAATATATTAAAAGCACGTATTAACTACAAATTTAAGAAAACCATTAATGTAAACGAAAATTGAAGAATGAAAACATTATTTTCTTTTAATAACTGCCTAGATCTACTCAGGTACCTGTATCTTGCTCCTAACAAAAAGCTTTGAAAGCATGTGATAAAATATATTTTTTTTAGTAAAAATCGTTTTGTTTTTATTTAAAAAAAAGTTAGGTCCTTTTCCAATTCTTTTTTGATGGGTACAATTCATATTATGGGGTAAATGTAAACATTGCGATAACCAATTTTCCAAGTGAATAACAGACGTTAGTTGTCGACATTTACCCCAGAATTTTTTTTTTAAACAAGGAAGAGGTAAATGTAAACACTGTCTAAAATCGTGTTTGTGTTTTTATACATTTATTTACACATAATAAGTAGACTATTAGGTTTCTAATTATATAATATTCGTTTTCAAAAGTTAAAAAAAAAAAAAAATTTACAGCCCTATTATGGTTATCAAATATCAACACGATATTTGATAATAGTTGATAATTATCAACAAAATTAATGAATCGGTATTATGGTGATCAATTATCAATATTTTTGATAAATAGTGAATTAAAAGATTTATTGTGAATAGCTTTATTGATAAACTCGGTATTACGGCTATCAAACATATTGATACCCATCAAATATTCTATCAGCTACAAAATCTTCGTTGACAAATGTATCAAATATTCGTAAATGGTAAAGTATTGTAATTTAAATACGATTTATAAAAGTTTTTTGTAGTTTTTATTGAATAATACAAATTGAAGAACGAAATGCCTTCACTAGAATTGTTGTTTGAAGGCAATTGTACTGAGGAACGAAAGTTTATCGTGCAAGCTAAAATAAACAGTATTACGAGATGCTTCAAACCCACTGGACAAATTATAAATTGATGAATTAAAATAAGCAAATATTTAATGAAAACAACTTACATTATTCCGCCGAAATTATTTATAGACCAAAACACAAGAATTCAACACAAATGACAAACGTCAAACACCAAACAAAACCTATTCACAATCGAATATTGATTAGTATTCACAATGGGTGAAAAATTATCATTTGATACTCATAATACCAAATTATCAATAAATTGATAGAAGTGATCAGTTATCAAATAATTGATAGTTGATAGCCATAATAGGGCTGTTAATACATTTAAATTTTCTAAAAAAAATGTTTCTCTAAAAAATGCAAAAACTGTCCACATTCAACCCCAACCGACCTTAACTTTAATTTAATAAAACTATTGTTTATGACTTGAATGAATTCAATTTAGAACACCGTGATTGTGAGACTTAATTTGACATCGATTTCAACAGCTCAATATCTTACGAATCATTCTGAGGAGATTTTTGTACAAATATCTTAGATTATTCGCTCATAAAGTCCAATTGATTTAGAGAACGCGCGACCATCTGCTTTGTTAGCGCCTTAGAAAAACTCGAACTAGACAAAGATTTTGGACTAAAAATCATCTTTTCAGGCGCATATTCAACTCGGCGCATTACAGAGCCATATTAACCGACATTTAAAAAATCCATAATACTGTGTTTTTGAGTCTAAGGAAAAATAGGAGTTTTTAAATTTAAAATATTTATCTTCTAGATCCGTTTTAAATCTTTTTAAAACTAACATAGTGTCCTTAAATATGAATGGTCATTTGACACCCTTGAATCTCATGCTTTTATGGTTTTGAAAAAATATGTTTAATATAAGCACAAATTTAAAAAATTCCAGTTTTAAACGGCCATTTTTTAGTATCTTTCAAAAATGTTATGTATGTGTTGTGTTTTGTTCTTTTTTCTCAAGAACCGTTTAACCATAATTGGTTCAGGGTTTCTCTCAGAACTACATAATGTATATAGTTAAAAAATATTATGAAACACTAATGTCCCACTAAAAGCAATTTTATCTAAAAGCTTTAAATTTTATCAGGCCTTTAAATTTTTTCAGTTTAACCAAGCTTGAAATGGGAAATTTCAGGGATATTTTTGTTAAAATAGAGTTTTCTTCACAACCCTGTAAAAATAAAACCTCTTTTTTCTTTCTATTAAGCGAATTGTGTGAGAAAAAATGAGAAAGCATTAAATGTTGAAATAAATGACAAGAATCGCAAAATACAAAAGTGTAAACTTCTTCAAAATCAAAAATCGTGAGTCGTTCAAAAACAAAATATGAAAATGGATTCTTGTGAACGCGGAATACCTACTCTTGAGCGGCGAATATAACTATATGTTGTTCTCCTTCGTCAGATGAATATGACCAATCTAATATTCTATTTAAAAATTAAAATCATAAAAATGATATTATAAATGTAATGTTGAATTTGTTTACCTATTCATTCTGTATCTCCAAATATTAAGAATACAAATTTTACAAAACAAAACATCAGCTGTCAATCTGTCATATTCATTTTTTAATAACACTTTTAAAATTTAATGAGCCAAAAATGGGCATTTAGTTTTAAAAGGTGTTTAAAAGCTTGTTTACTTTAAAAACGCTTGGTGAAACCAAAATATCCCATTTTACAGTTTAAAATCTTGTTAAATGTATAAAAGTTTTTTATGAAATTGGGCATAAGAATATTAAAAATAGGATCATAGATTTGGAAAATCATTACACATTTTGTTGAAAAAAAGCTTCAAAAACCCTATATGAAATTTTTATTTGAATTTTGAAAGGTATAAGGTATCTCAAAAAACTGTTGATAAGCATAATTTAATTGTCAGTTACAAAACTTTTCTGACCAATTCAATTTTTGTTAATTGTTATTTTTCCTTAAAGATACTTGTAACTTGCGTTTACATCTAATTTTATATGTTTAAAAAGACTTTAAAACTCTAAAGTAACTTTAAAGATAAGAGCAAGTTCCCCCAACCCTATTGTGTACTTTATTTGAATTTAAAGTAAAAATTAATTTGCCAATCAATCAAAACCAATCCATTTATTCTAATAATATAAATTTCAACTAAAATATTCATAAGTAAGTATTTTAGATCAATGACTTCTCGCTTTGCTTCTCTGTATATGCGATCGATGGTTTGAAGTATTTTAAATACCATATGCGAGTAGGTAAGTTATTTTTAAGTTCAAAGAGTTCAACGATTTACTCGATAAATTGAGTGAGTATGCATAATTTTCAAATGAATCGCGTGGATTATAATAAAAACAAAATGCACTGGAATTGAATCGGTCTTTGGTGCTTTAGGAGGGTACGAAATATAATACTTGGCGGCAAGCGCCTTCAATGTTGTACATAGATATAGGCAAGACAGCGGATCAAATTCCAGATTAAAATTATTAATAACTCATTTGATGGGGGTTAATGGTTTTGAATACATTTTTGTAATTTTTGAAGCAAATCGTTGGTTTTTCAGACATATGAAAATTTTAAACTTTCAAAGTTGGAGCACTCTTGTCTAAAAAAAAATCATAAACGGGATGTTGATTGTTGATGCATAAACATTTCTAGAATCTCTTTTGAAGACAAGAAAAACATTTGTTTAAGATTCATCATGAGTCTCTCAGTTCTTCATATTTCAAATTCCGATTCCAGATGTGAACTTAATTGCAAAGCACTACAGAGCAATATACATTGACATTGCAGTTCTTCATGTACCGTACAGTGCAATGTCTGTATTTTCTTAATGGATAAAACAAAAAGCGTATGAAAAGCTTTTTTCCAAGGCCAATTTATTCTATTGAAGTTAATTTTGCAAAACAAAATACTATTCTATAAATTAATTTGGGGCAGAGGGAATCAAGTTGAGTGTTGTTTTTTAAATAGAAGTCGGTGTCTATAGAAGTACATTTTTATGCAACCGCGCACAGCTATAAATATACTCGTATATCCATTTCAAGAGAGGATGGTGTGGTTAAGTTTAAATTATTATGGACACAAGTAAAATATAAAAAAAAATTATAAAATGAAAGTTAATTAATTTCTTTTTTGTATTTGAAGGTCATCATAAATAAATAACGTAATTATAGCAACGATAGAGTTGAAACAAAACGCAATTGGATTCATTCATAAGCGATGATGAACTCAATTTTATACTAAACATCAGTCTAAGATAATATATGCTCCTATCAAATTATTACTCTTACAGGCAATTTCTTGCGAAGTTTTAAAATACAACATTCTATATATATAGTAATTCTCGGTTTATCTTTTTGGAACTTAATAATATTTTGAACTCGACTATTTCTTCATATCTAAACATATCAGTTTAAAATCACCTTTTAGTTCTAGGAATTTTAGATCTCGGTGAAATGGAACTGAGGTTTAAGGAGTTTTTTTCTATTTTTGTAGCACATCGTAGGATTCAAAGCGGAGGTCAGCTTTCGTTGGAGCGCATATTTATTAACTTCCCATAGGAAGTTATTGTAATGGGTCCGATTTGTCGAATTGAAAATTTTGACATTTCTCGACGTTTTAAGGTCCCTAGAGTCGAAATAAAAGATTTTTAGAAAGATGTCTGTGCGTGCGTGTGTACGTACGTTCGTACGACCGTACGTTCGCGACGTTTTTTTCGTCGTCCATAGCTCAAGAACCAGAAGCGATATCGACTTCAAATAAATTTTGTTATACAGATAATAAGGCAGAAAGATGCAGAAAGGGTTAAGGTTAGCAGTTTAAAAAAAGGTGAACATTTTGGTTAACCCTAAATATATCACGAACCAATAACGCTAGAGACTTGAATTAAATTTTATATTATATATTGTAACGTGATACCAAACAAGTATATTTTTAGAAAAAAATCCAATTAACGGTTTTTTTTATAAATCAAAAAAACTGAAAAAAAAATTTGTCACCTCGAAAATTTTACGACTAAAATATGATTTCATCTCGAAAACAATTTTGTGCAACGAAGAATAATGTTTTTGACATCTGATAAAATTTTGAAAAAAATCTAATTGACAGTTTTTTTTATAAAAAAATAAAAACCTAAAAAAAAACATTACTCAAAGTTGGTAAAAACTGAATTTCGACTCAAATATCTTAACTTGAGATTAAGGCTTCAAACTTATTTTATCTTATAAGAAATATTGTTTTCAACATTATGAAAAATGTTGAGAAAAATCGAATTAAAGGTTGTTTTTACAAAAAATAAAAACCTAAAAAAAAATGAATAAAAGTTGGTAAAAATTGATTTTTGACTCAAATATCTTTTCAAAACTTTGAGATATCGGCTTTAAACTACTTTTGTCTTTTAAAAAATATTGTTGTCAACATTTAATAAAATTTTGAGAAAAATCTAATTGACAGTTTTTTTACAAAAAATAAAAACCTAAAAAAAAACAATACTAAAACTTGGTAAAAATTTACTTTCGAATCAAAAAGCTTTTCAAAAATTAAAAATATTGGCTTCAAACTTTTTTTATATCATAGAAAATATTATTTTCGATATTCAGCAGTTTTTTTTATAAAAATCCAACAGTCCGTTTTTTCATAAAAAAATAAAATCTACAAGAAATAGTACGCAAATTTGGTAAAAATTGATGATCGGTTCTTGATATCTCTCAAATTAATTTCATTCATCCAATTTGTTAAAATTTAAGAAATGCTACTAAAATTGGTAAAAATTTGTTTTCGACTAAAAATCAATTTAACAAAACTAGATTTTCAAACTAAACTATTTCTTTATATGAAAAATATTGTTGGTAATTTTAATTTTTTTAAGAATAATTCAACTGACAACTTTCTTAGCCCAACACGAAAACCTACAAACTTTTAAGCAAGACAAATCGACAGACGGGATGGGATGTTATCAGTGTGGGTCGCATCCCAGCCTCTTTTTTAGGATTTAGTTTTGATGTTCTCACTTTTTCGAAATAAAAATTTTGTTTTCGTGTTTAAAACACGATTTCGTGTTTTCGTGTTTTCGTCTTAGATTTTTTAAATTATTCTTTTTTTTTAATGTACACGCGTACACAATACACATATCCGTGTTGCACTGATAATCTTTCCTTAAATAAAGTTCAAAAGAAATTGGTTTCGATTTCATGTTTTCCAATTTAATCCAAAACCGAAATTATTCTAAAAATTAGGCCTTTGGAAGAAGTAAAAGTTGTTGAGGTTACTACTCCATAAATCATTGATAAAATCCATGATATGGTGATGAATGACAGAAGAGTGAAGGTGCGTGGGATTGCTAGTGCTGTGGGTATCTCGAGTTAACGGGTTTGAAAACCGAGCTGAAAGAGAAACGGAAAAGACTGGCCCACAACAAAGTTCTTTTCCATCACGACAACGCACCAGCTCATACCTCAGCAGTTGCGACCGCAAAGCTATTGGAATTAGGATTTCAAATCTTTCCACATCCCCCCTATTCTCCAGACTTGGCTCCGTCGGACTATTATTTGTTCCCTAATATGAAGAAATGGCTGGCGGGAAAAAAATTCCATTCAAACGAGGAGGTGATTGCAGAAACCAATGGCTACTTTACAGACTTGGACAAATCCTATTATTCGGAAGGCATCAACAAACTTGACCAGCGTTGGACGAAGTGTATAAGCCTGAAAGGAGACTACGTTGAAAAATAAAAAAGGTTTATCCAAAAAAATAAAGCAGTTTTTATTTTCGCACGGACTTTTCAAACGACCCTCGTATCTCAGGCTGAGATTTAAATCAGAGTTCTAATGAATTGGTGCTTAATCGAGTTCTAATTTATCAATAAACCGAGTTTTAGAGACTAGAACTTTATCAAGAAATTTACACAATTAATAGCTTCAGATTTGTTTCATAACTAACTATTACAATGAAAACTAAAGAATTTATGTATAAACTTTAGTTGAGCTTAAGGTTTTAAAAAGTAACTTATCAATATCATTATTGATCTTATTTTGATTCTCAAAGGTGAACAAATTCGGACGCCTTGGCAAAGTCCGTCTTATTTTCTTGTCTTTATCTTTCAATTGGCCTTGTCGGGGATGGCCTTTCTCTTCCGACCCACTCGTGTGAACTTTCATTTTTGGTTTTCACCCATGAAAGTTACTGAAAAACAAACTTCGGACCATTCGTCGATTTTGAGGATGTACTTTTAGCCTGCAGCAAGTAAACTGTAACGAGGAGTATTCACAGCACTGAAACTCCCAATGTTGTGATGACAAAATTGCCAAGAATTGACAAAACTATCAAGGATGAGGTGGCTGGAATAAGTCATGAGAAGAGAGCTGAAGACAAAATAAAGTACCAAAAGGTTATTGATTTCAATAACCTTCTGGCTACTCAAAAAAAAGGCCGTTAAGCGCAACAGATCAAAGAAAGAGGCCATTTCGGCTAAGAAAAAGAGTAACCTTGATGGTTGCGAGAAGTTTCCAAAACCCAAAAGATTGTGTTTACGCGAATAGTCTCCAAAATTTACACGCATTTCTTTTACTTAAGTAAAAGCTATATATGTACAACTTGTATGAACGTGAGAAAAAGTGGTTACAAATTACCTTTAAAGAATTGAAAATATCGAATCTTCCCAAGCCGACCAAATAAATATGAAATACATATTTCATCAATCACGTATCACTTCGTTTGAACTATTTATGTAGCTTAACTTTCGACAACGAAAAAAGAATTACTCGTCTTCTTTTGTTTTGGCTTATCTAAATATTTTGAATTGTTTTTAAATTTTTGAAGTTACGAAGTATGATCATCTGCGTTAGATAATGAAGATAATAGGACCTATTGGGAATCTCCATATAGATTTATTTTGCTTCGGAATATTTCTTTCCCTCGAAATTTGTTTAGTATCGTGAATCTTCTTGGATATATGTAACTTTCTTAATGCTTTTTGCACATAATCTACTAGATAAGAGATTTGTCTCCAAGATTGTTGAGCAGTAATTGTTGGACTGTAAAATTTTGGTAAAATTTGTCAATGCGAAGCAAACCAAATAGACAAGGCTAATACCAGTTAATTTACGTACCGCAATATGACATTTGACAGAACAACAATTTTAATTGTAAGAAATTTCTTGAGCAGAATTTGTCATTGCGGGAAGTTATTTGTATCTCTCGTGAGCGTTCTCTTTCTTCTGCCCAAAACTACCAAATTTGTGAAGTGTGGAACATTGGGCAACAATTGTTGACAATTCAATTGGTAGTTTTGGTTTAGGTTGGGAACATACCTTAGGAAACATTGTGAGGTAAATTCGGTTCGCAATAACTCCTAATATTAATAATAATTCCTCCGAGCTATTAAAAGACTGGTTTGCCAAATGAACCTTAGGTATAGTCATTCAAGATGTGACATAGACCGTGCGTTCGTTCGAATGGTCATAATGCTAAAAGTCTTGTCATACGCAAGTTCTATTATGTTAATGAGCTGTATTTACATCGAACCGTTCTATGTACATACATAAGACTCGCATGGTTCGTTGAAAGTTTCTTCAGACTTTTGGCTTTAAAGTATGTATAAGTGGTATAATCAGCCCTTCCAGGTAACCGATCGGAAGATTTTTCGTTTTCTTGCTAACTGAATCGGGGAATAAATATTTCCGTTGCGTTTTGTTGCCGGAAATAATTGGGATAAAATTGTGGACACATGCCGTTACCCTTGGCGCAGAGACATAAGGCCCAGGGACATAACGCTCAAATTTTTTTTTTGGGGCTTATGTCCCACCCGAGTGGGACATAAAGCCAACATTTAATTTGGGCCCTAAGTCCCACCCAAGTAAGACCTAAGTCCCAAATTTGTTTGTTAAAAATGGGACATTGTCCCCAAATTTTTGCAGAGCCAAAAAAGAATATAAAGTTTTTGTATTTCAATACAATGAACAATAATTTTTTGATACGGTGATAATACAAAAATTAGGAAAAACAAAAAAGTTTATTTTCAACATTATTTGCGGGATCTCATGATTTTAACTCCCTTTTTCGGGGTCACACCCGCTCACGCAACTCCGTTGCTCCGCTTAGGGTATGTAAAGTCGCCAGGCAGGCGCCAATATCAACAGCTTTTTTGAATAAAAGCACCTGTGGTTGGGCCGCTTCGCGGTATCTCTGGATTTAAACTCCACAAAACAAAGTCTTGTGGTATTGAAGTGCTCCAAGTTGTGTCATTTGGTGATTCTTATTAAGTGGGACATTAGCCCCAACATTTGGGGCTTCGGTCTTACTTGGGTGAGACTTAGGGCCCAAATAAGATTTCGGTTTTATGTCCCACCGAAGTGAGACATTAGCCCCAAAAAAAAAGTTGGGCGTTATGTCCCTGGGCCCTATGTCCCTGCGCCGTTACCCTTCGCATGAAATTGGACAGGTTCAGACGATACAAGGGACTTGAAAGTAAGGCAACTTTGTATTTTTTGAACGATCAATTGAGGGTAGAGATCGTTCAAAAACGAAGTACTGAAGTAAATTTATCAGTTTAAAATGTATGACACTTGAAAAACTAACTAGTTGCCTTTTTCAAAATGTAGCCTTTATTATTTTGTCTGAACCTGCCCTTTTATATGTGTGTTGTTAACACTATTTACTTTTGCTGGTATGCATGGCACGAGTTTGACATTTTGAACGTACATTGAAAATTGTTTCCGAGCTTTCACCGATTTGTGTTTCCGAAAGGGTTAAAGGGTTGATCAGATTTAATTAATTATGAAATATGAATGAAATGTTAAATATGGCCCTATATTTGATTTCGCCTTGAAACTCTAAAGTTCAAGCTACGATTCTACCAGCGGATATAAAAAAACTGGGATAACTGGACAAAAGCAAAGTTATGTTATTTTTTATTTTTGGTTTCTCTTTATTTTTCTATAAATTAAGTCAATAACTAATTGATTGTGTTCTAAAAATCTGGAATAAATTAGCAGCAAAAACATTTCTGATCCCGAACATCAACTCAACTAAATTTAGCATTGTAGGTACAACAAATTAATTCAAACATTTTTCAACAAAAAAGGCGGATTTATTTGCTAAGCACCTTGAGGAAACGTTCAAACCTTTCGATGGTCAAGAGCTTCTGACTAATGACGGAGAGCTCCAACCAGCGCCGGACAATTTTTCTATCAGGAATATTACTTTGACTGAACTTGTCCAGGAAATAAAACGGCAGAAAAATAATAAAGCTCCTGGCTACGACCTGATTAACGGTCGTGTCCTCAAAGAGTTGCCTAAAAAAGCAATGGTTAAGCTCTTACAGCTCACTAACGCTGCTTTAAGACTTGCTTACGTACCCACGCAATGGAAAGTCGCCGAAGTAATAATGATCCCCAAACCGGGTAAGCCACCGAATGAGAAAAAATCGTATAGACCAATTTCTCTCTTACCAATTATATCTAAAATATTTGAAAAATTGCTTCTTAAACGAATGCTACCAATTATTGAAGAAAAACGTTTAATTCCCGACCACCAATTCGGTTTCCGGAATAATCACTCGACAATTGATCAGGTTTACCGAATAACTAACGAAATTGAAAAAGCATTTGAAGAAAAAAAGATTTGCTCAACTGCATTTCTTGACGTTTCTCAAGCTTTTGACAAAGTTTGGCATGACGGGCTAAAATATAAATTAAAAGTCTTTCCAGAGCAAATATATAACATTCTTGAATCGTACCTAGAAAATAGATTCTTTCGAGTTAAGCAAGGAACGGAGTATTCGGAGTTTAAAGAAATAAACGCTGGGGTTCCCCAGGGTAGCGTCCTTGGACCGATTTTGTTTGTTCTTTATACCCGAGATATACCCCAAACAGAAGGCACAACTTTAGGCACTTTTGCCGATGATACAGCTGTACTCGCAATATCGGATTCAATAGAAACGGCAACCTCTAAGCTTCAAAAAGCATTAAATAGCATTTCAGATTGGACAAAGAAATGGCGAATTGCTCTTAATGAAACGAAATCGACGCACACAAATTTTACGTATAAAAAAGTATATAACTTACCTATTTATATAAATTCTGTGCAAATTCCATACGCTAATGAAGCGAAGTATCTAGGCATGACTCTAGACGCGAAACTTAAATGGAAAGTTCATGTAAAAAAGAAACGCGATGAACTCGAAAATAAACTCCGCGAATTGATATGGCTTATTGGAAGATATTCCAATCTAAGCGTTTATAACAAGCTTCTTATTTATAAGCAAGTACTGAAACCAGTTTGGACGTACGGTATACAACTTTGGGGTTGTACCAACGAAAGAAATATACAAATTTTGCAAACATACCAAAACAAAGTACTTAAAATAATAGTAAATGCTCCATGGTATGTAAGAAATAGCGACTTACATAGAGATTTAAATATAAAATATGTAGAAAACGAAATTAAAAATTTTGAAATCATAGTAATAACTTAATCCAACAATCTGTTAGCGAGGCGTTCGTTTTTCGGCGTCTGCACCGAACAAGACCTTCTGATCTAGCGCAAACAAATTAATCTCTCCACTCGAATTTTGTGGAATCTTCAGGTCCTCTCGTTGGGGAGCTTCCTGACAAAACGCGAACAAAATGACGCTAAAACTACTTGTTAAGCTGGACTTAGTTGTAGTAATAATGTAAAAAAAATAAAAAAAAAAAAAAAAAAAAAAAAAAAAATTTTTCAACATACTAAAAAACAAAGAAAATTAAATTTAAAAAACGCGTAAAATAAACGAAACAAAACTGATTAAGTTCTTTTTGTCAAAATCACTGAAACTTGCATATGGGATGCCGGAACCTTTACAGAATTGGGTACCCCGGAGATCCCGGAAGCGGCTTTAACTAAAAAAAATCTTTACTATTTTTATCCTTTTAATATTAAGCACTATGAGATAATATTGTTTATCTTAGGTTTTAGGAAACTTTCGTTAACACTAAAATAGGTGTGCGATAAGTGATCACTGATCAGTAATGTCTTTTCTTGCACTGACTTAAAAAAAAGTGTAGGGACGCTCCTGGAGACTTAAACCCACTCTCCTACAGGAAGAAAAGAAAGACAAGATCGATAATCGAAGATGATAGATTAAACAAAGTTCTGCCAACTACACTCATAATGGATATGATATTTATCCCAGAAAATTAATTGATCACCATCCATTTTATATTGAGGCTTTAGTCCTCAGATCAGTTGAACTTGTTGAAACTAATGCACTCGCAGAATTCCTTTTTTAAATTTAAGATTCATGCAAAACTTTTCTTCAGTAAAAATCATCTAGGAAACTCAATACAAATTTAAACAATTCCACAATCCGAAAACAATTTCTTAAACTAATTTACACTTACTTATATTTTTGTCGTCAATATATTATAAAATATGACCAAGCCGCAATACGCAAAGTTATTTAAAAATAAAAACTATATCAACTTGAAAAATTTCCTCGTCACGATCGCACTTTCGAACAACACGACTTCCAACGTTTCCCAACACTAACTAAACTAACTGAAAAGAAATCCAGTTCAAAAAGTGAACGTAAAGCAGCTACAATCTGCAATTGGATCGAGTCAGAGCTCCGAGTGCTGGTGCTGGTGCTGGAAGTGGAGGAAGAGCATGATTTTTCTAATCGAAATAAAACAAACAAAATAAAAATCTTCTCTACTATATTTGTACAAATGTACATAATATAAACGAAAGATGCGATGCGATGGAGGAGGAGTACGTCATCGTTTTGTGCAGAAAATAGCAACAAAAAAGGAGACCGAAGAATAACAATAACAACAACAGATCTCGAGCAGGTCTGGTCTCTGGTTCTGGTGCTGGATGCCTGATTCTAGAACAACTGCGCTACGATACATAGCAGGTATCCGTTGATGTAATATTTGTATAACTGAAACTGTTGCATTTTGCACCTCCTTCGTATCCTCTTTCCATAGTATCGTTTCGTTTTATTAAAACCACGGATGAATAAAGATGAAAGTATCATCTTTATAATTCACTATAAAGGGTGTTTCTTTTAGAAATACAAAATCCCGGAAAAAAGTAAACCCCCAAAATCTTACAAACTTTATTTTCGATTCTGGCTCTAGTAGGTAAGTTGTAATTTAAGATACGAGTAATACAAAATAAATTAATCAAAGCAATTATTATTTTTCAGTTTTAAAGGTTACGTCTAGTCAGAATTTTCGAAAATATCGAATTTTTGTTTTCGACGGATTCTCAAAGTATGACATTTCAAAATTAAAAATATCTGAAAATTTGTTGTCTCTACGTTTAAAATTAAGGAAGTTTGAACTTTAACTGCGTTTTTCTCAAAACGTCTTTTCTAAATCAGTGATGACCTCGGTATCTAAACGAGGAATGTATCGATTTCCTTTAAATTTTGCATTCTTTTATGTTTAAGAACGAACTAAGCCTTGATCGAAAATAATACAATATACCAATTCAAAAGTGCTAAACAAAATCAAAACCACGGTTTTTAAGTTAAAACTCAAAATATCTCCTACCAATAAATAGTATGATGATTTTGCAAAGTACAAATCTTTCTCTTCTAGATAAAATATAAATCGTTTGAACATCTTACTTATTATCTAGAAATCCTCATTAGTTATACATCCTTGATAATAATTTTGAGCAAACCTTGAATTTAAAACTTTCATAGTTTTAAAAAATACGTTTTGGACTTAGTTTTTAGTGCTGATTTCGAATACAAACTAATTTTTTTTCTATTAGTCTAAGTTTAAAAAAAAATACCCGTTTTTCACATTATTTTTTAATATATGTACATATATCAAAAACTTGATATAATAGAATTGTTTAGACAACAGACTCGTTAGAAGAACAAAACTTAGATTTAGAAAACCATCACGGATTTTATCGAAAAAAAAGCTGCTTCATAAATGTAGATATCCTCAAATAACCTCATATACGTGTTTTTCAATTTTTAAAAGGTAAGATCTTAAAAACCTGACGTGATATATACATATATTTTAAAGTCTGATGTCAATAATTAATGCATCAAAACCCATCACAAAAGTATAATTTTATTGCCAGTATAAAATTACCTTATCGAATTGTGACATTTTTGAATTGGAAAAAACTATGACAAAAAAAAACTGTTCAAAAAACATTATTTTCCTAAAAAAAACATCTTTTCCCCAGAGAAATTCACAAAAACAACCCCATGTCATTAGACAGATAATTTAATAACCTTTTATTTAAACCAAAAACCGACTAAATAACAAATGAGATCAATTTACTACGCTTACTAAAGGCTTAACACTTCAAATGCTAGTAACTCTGAGTAATGCCAGGTTTTAGTTTGGCAACACAATAGTGTTGGAAACAGAATCAAAAAACCATTTGTTTGACACCAAAGTCAAATAAATAACAGATGAGGGTAATTAAATTAAAAAATGCACTCTTATTTTGCAATATTTAGCACCTTAGGTTATAGCTAGGCAACCAATATTCCAATTGATATCTTTATTAAAATATTGGTCATTATCAAATAACACAAAATCTATTTTTTTTTAACTTTACTTTCTCAAGAAGTAAGGACTACTTTGTCTTTAAATAAGATTGATTGGAGAAGTATTTTGTGTTGATCCCTTTTTTAATCACGTTAAGAAAAACTAAGGCAGTTGACCTAACAAAACCAACAATTGAGTGGTTTTTTTTTGCTTTGAGGAGTATAAGTCCATATTTCTTTTTTTTTCGGCAGTTCGGCAGTTTAAGCAGGACATTGCAATTGGAAGGAATTGTAGCTGTTTTGCACTTTGTCGATATTGGTTATTTAAAAATATAACCAATAAGATTACAATTTTGACATCCATTTTTCACTACCCCTTCATTTTTTATTTTAAAAAACAGTAGTTTTTGTCTTTAAAAAAAATATATTAGGTGTTGCAACAGTCCTATGAGAACTAGGGCCTAAACTCTCAACCATTCCAGTGTGCGAGTAATTTTGTCAGGGATGGAGTTTCTTAATTTGTTTTCAAATTTTAATTTGTCTCTTTAATGTTTATTCCTTATAATTTTGTTATTAATTAAAGCGTTATGAGCAGAGATGGCAGAGTAGATTACGTCAGGTAATCTACTCGGTAAACTACGTGTAGTTAATTGGATAAACTACACGTTTGATTTGTTTCATTTACTACCCTATATTTGTTACGTGTGCTACCTTCACAAAAAACGCTAAATTTCAAAAAGAATTTTAAAAAAACGAGTGAATAAGTAACGACTAATGAGTGAAAAACACTGAACTATACATAAGAACCAAATATGTTGCGTAAATGAACTAAATCAAGGAATTCGAAGTTTTATGAAAGAAAAATGCAAATTTAATAATCTGTTTTATTTTTGTCGTTCATTTTAAAAGTATAGTGTACATCTATCAATTTTTTGGAATGTTTTTGGTTAAGCCTGTTCCGAATTTTCGTATGGACGAACGACCACTGCGAGAACACCCTCTCTATTGCTGCAGATGACGCTGGAATACTTAATAAACGAATAGCATATCTTGATATGCCTGGATGCTGTCTGGATGCCAAACTCCAGTAAGTTCTTGGCAGCAAAACTTCACTTCCACCACCTTTGCCTTCGCCAGTATCACCATCACCACTTTCTCTAAGCTTTTTATTTAATGAAGCAAAAATGCCCTGACCTTTGAGGAATTTATCGTAATATTTTCACACTTTCACAGTTGTTATTGTTATCTTTTCGATGCAATTTGTAAATTTGGTGGTTGAATGGACATTTCAAACTACGTTTTGACGTCTACCGCTACGTCTGCTACATTTAACTACGTTAACTACATTAACTACCTCATTTATGTAGCAGACGTAACAAATGTAGTAAATAAAACAAAAACGCATTTCTGCCATCTCTGGTTATGAGTTAACGATTAAGCACTTGGAGCTGAAAAATCGTAATTTTTTTCTAAATTGTGTATTTTTTATCACTTTATATGTTTTGTAATCCAACTTATAGTAGTTTCTGTTCAATCAATAAAAAAGCTTCACCTATAAAAGATATTGTATATTAAAAAGTAGCTCAATATGAATTAAATACATTAAAAACAATAAACCATTTTCAAAAACAGCGTCCAAATTATCGAGCTCCTAATAAAACACCCTTTTGCAATTTCTATTGGACACATGTATCGCATATGAAATATATAGCTCATTATATATTTATGGATCTTCTCATGTATGTATATAAAATGTATGATCAGAGAATGTAGATCTTTTTCCGCTGAAATTTGTGGTATAGATAATATTATGTTTATATACCTGCCTACTACATAAAGAATTATATTCATTAATATACCATGCATGGCAAGGAATTGTTTACATTTGCTCGTAAAACTAAGTATAAACAAAAGTTATAAAGTCATGCACAGATTCTGGATTGGATCGTTTTAGATACACAACACATGGACTGGACATGACATAGCGCTGCTTCGAGACGAATCTAACAAGAAAAAAAAGGCAAACATTTTTACTTGGAATGCAAAAATATATCTGAACCGAATGAGTTTTGATGATTCTCTTGGGTTGCATGGCGAAAAAACTGCTTGTAGATTCTGTAGAAATTCCAAAATGATGACCAAATAAAAAATAATCCTTTTGTATGAAGTATTTTAGAGAGACACAGATGTGGTCAAAATAATAGAAGTTAAAAGACATAGTCTTACTAACACTGGTTTACAATGGAATCAAATTATACTTTTCCAAAAATTTTAAATGACCTTGGTTCGTATCCGACTTTAACATTACTTTACCACCGCAGGTTCTAGAGAAATTACATTTAAAAAAATATATACATACATATATAGAATTTATCAATAAGATGTATCATTTTGAATAACCTTATAATAGCAAAAAATTTGCAATCACGGTTCGCTGTTTTCCAAGAAAAGTTTCCTGACCGTGCTCATTTTTCGTAGGTATATATACATATGTACATATGTTTTATGTATGTGATCACAATAGACCACCTACATCTTGTGATAGATGGGATCTATGCCTATGCTCCACAATTGATTGAAGACTTTAAGATGCAATGTCTGATGTTATCTAGGACATTCAGATGTGAATCGGTCATGGTCAATTTTATGCAAAGGATATGGTGCTGGAACCGTAGCAGTGGCGGCCTTTTAGCTGATTTTGTTGTTTGTATTGTCAACGGGCGCGGCGTACATTCATCTTTACATTGAAATAAAATTAAAAAAATATCGAAATTGAACTCCTTACTTAAAGCCCTATTTGAAATACATACTTGAGCTGATGTATAGCCACACCGGAAAAATCTTAGTTATGAAATTCAATGTTTCCTGGTTCGAAGAGTGGAAAAATAAAGCTGAAAGCTTGTTTTACCGCGAACTCACTTTTTTGACACTCAATCTGCCAATCTAATAGGGCCTATACACTACACAAACTGTTTAAGCAAACGAACGTATTTTGTTGTTGTAAAAAAGTTTGTGCAAACTGTTTGAGTAGTGTGTAGCGATGATGCGTGTTTGCGCAAGCGGTTTGAACAAAATCAAAAAAAATTGAATTTTCCGTGCCTGCACATTGCACAAACATGTTTGTGTGGTGTGTATTGAATTTTTCTCAAACCGATGCCAATTTTCATAGAGTTAACATGAATAAACAAGAGGAACAAATTTTTTGGACTGAAATAGATCTTTTTTTGTACCACTCTTAACACCAAATTCTTTTTTTTTTTGTTTTTTCTGTTTTTTTTTTTTTTTTTTAATAGCCAAGGCAATAATCAAAGCTGCATACTAATATCTCTCAAACATGTTTGTGTAGTGTGTGGCGAAACTATGTTTGCTTAATCGTTCTTTGCAGAAAAAGAATTCTTAAAGAGAGCTTTTAATTTTTGATTTTTGATTTTTTTTTTAAATCACTTTTTATCTTTATTGTTTTGTTTGATTTCGATTTCAGAATTTATATTCTGTCAATCTGACCGTCGCGACTATTAGAACGGCTATTCAGGAAGTCCAATTTATAAATAAGAAGTAATTCAATTCAACATAAATTAAACAAGATGTTTATTGTTAAAAAAAAAATATGATCGAAAAAATATAAAACTGAAAATATCGAACTTCAATATTGTTCGATATTAAAACTATTAATATTAATATCACAAGTGTTTTTATAGTAAAGTATTTATATACAAATATTTCATTATATATATACTAACACCCCTTCTTAATAAACACTTCTTAAGTAAAGTCTTCATCGTTCTTAGTTAGACCAGCTAGGAGTCTGAATCTCGATTGTTTAATATTCTGTAATGGTTTTGTAAGAATGTCTGCAACCATTTCTTCAGTTGGACAGTAAATGAATTTAACTTCTTTAGATTCTTTAATGTCACGAAGAAAGTAGTACTTTACGTCTATATGTTTAGTTCGAGGATTTATCTTCTCTGAATCCAGTAGTTTTAAACAACTTTGATTGTCCTCGAATATTGTAACATCTTCTAAATCAACTTGTAGATCTTGAAATAATGTTCTCAGCCAAATAAGTTCTTGAATTGCTTCTGCTAAAGCGACAAGCTCTGCTTCAGTTGATGATAGTGCAATCAATCCTTGCTTTTTACTTGCATAACTGATTGTAGCTTCTCTAAATTTAAATAAATATCCGCTTGTGGATTTTCGTCCTCTAACGTCTGTAGCCCAATCTGCATCGGCATATCCAACAAGTTTTGAATTTTTATTACATCCAACACAAAGCTGTAATTGTTGAGTTCCTTTCAAGTATCTTAAAATGCGTTTAACTTCGTTCCAATCACGCTGAGTAGGACAGGATACTTTTCTGCTGAGAATTGAAACAGCTGCTGCTATGTTCGGCCTTGTATTTCCTGATAAGTAAAGAAGTAAGCCAATAGCTTTTCGATACATTTCATTGTCGTCTAAAAGCTCATCATCGGTTGTTTGGTTTTTGAAATATCCAGTATCCAAAGGTATTTTGGATGTCTTCGCATCTGACATATTGAAAGTACCAAGTATTTTCTTTATGTATTTTTCTTGGTGCATATAATACTTTCCATTTCTCTTTTTAATTTGAATTCCAAGATACAACTTCAAATTTAATTTCTGCAATTGTCTCTAAAATTAAATTCTGTTTTGAAATAACCAGGATATCATCAACATAAACAAGTATATATATAATTTTGTTACCTTTGCCTTTTATATACAAACAACTATCAGCTTTACCCCTTCTGAATCCAAAGTTAATTAGAATCAAATTTATCTTTTGATTCCAACATCTCGCTGATTGTTTGAGACCATATATACTTCTATTCAATTTACATACCAAATTTTCTTTTCGGCTTTGTACAAATCCTGGGGGTTGTTTCAAATAAATTTCATTTTCTAGGTTACCATTCAAGAATGCAGTTTTAACATCTATGTGTTGTACTGTCATGTCATTCATTGATGCAATCGCTAAAAGGGTTCGAAGAGTCGTCTGCTTTACCACTGGGCAAACACCTGGTCGTAGTCCTGACCATATTTCTGTGAGAAACCTTTCGCCACAAGTCTTGCCTTATACCTTTTTGATTCATCAGCTTATGTTTTGATCTTAAATATCCATTTACAGTTTATAGCCTTTCTACCTTTCGGTAACTCCACCAACTCCCAAGCATTGTTTCCTTGCATAGCCTGCAGTTCTTCCTCCATGGCACATACCCATTGCGCACTGTCAGAACTTTCCAATGCTTCCTTATAAGTTGTGGGTTCATCCGGGTAAGCTGTTTTATAGCCATATCTTTTAGGAGGTACGCCTTTGTTGGTTCTTGTTGATTTTCTAACATTATCTTCAGAATCAATGCCATCTTCTTCAGAATATTAAGTAACTGATAACTGTTATTCAAAATCAACATTGTTTTCATCTTCAACAATTTCTTCATTTTCAATCGTATTAGTTGTTAAGTTGTCGTTTCCTTGGTTCTTGCTGGTAAAAAGATTAATTTCAAAAGTAGAATCATCTTCATATTTTGTCACATCAGGTAATTTGTTCAAACCGGTATTCATTTCTTCATTAAACTTGACATCTCTGGATTTCATTATCTTGGCTGTTTCTGTATCCAACAGCCTATATGCCTTTGATTCATCACAGAATCCTACAAGTACATACATATTTATAAGATACATCTTCCAACTTATGTCGAAGTTTCTTAATGACATAATGATATGCCACGCATCCAAATGTTCTTATAAGAGCCATAGCTGGTTGTCTTTGAAAATACATTTCATAAGGAGTTTTCAGAGTAGCTTTCGATGGTAATCTATTTTGTAAATAATTAGCAGTATTTAAAGCTTCTGCCCAAAATTTTCTGTTCAGTCCAGATTGTATGAGCATGCACCGTGTCATTTCCATTAGACTCCGGTTCTTTCGCTCAGCTACACCATTCTGCTGTGGACTATAAGGGGCTGTTAACTGCTGCTTAATACCTTTACCTTTAAGATAATCTTTCAACTTTATGCTAGCGAATTCTCCACCTCTGTCAGTTCTTAGCATTTTCATTGGTCTTTCAAAATATTTTTCAGTTTGTTGTATAAACTCTACTATTTTCTCTACACAGATTGACTCTTTTTTTTTCAAAAAATAAACAGTACAGAACCTACTGTAGTCGTCAATCATTGTTAAGAAATATTTGCTCCCACTTGGAGCTATTTCTCTCATAGGTCCACATAGATCTGCGTGAACAAGATCCAAGACCTTATCAGATCTGTTTGTAGCTTGCTTTGGAAACTCTGGTCTTATCATTTTACCTCTCAAACAGAAATCACAATGATCAAGACAATGTGTGTTACCCTCTTTGCATACAAATCTTCATTAAGCCTATAAAGGTTTTTATATAAACTAGCTGTTGCATATATTTTACCATGATGTGATAGTTCACAAATCTCATCTTTAAATAGAACTTGCCAACCACTTTCGACAAGTTTTCTAACTGAAAGCAAATTTCCATCTAGCTCAGGAACATAAAGAACATTCTTGACAGGAATTTCCTTATTCTGACAAAGCAATATACCACTACCAGAACCATTTGCTTCGATTTTGTTCCCATTTGCTAAATATATGTAATCGCCAGTCTTTCTATTAATATTTCTAAAAAATTTATCATCATTGCACATATGACATGTAGCGGCTGAATCAATATACCATGCAGAATCAATTTTATTTGTACCAGAACTAAAACACAAATCAATATCGTTTTGGTTGCACTCACCCTTACCAGACATAGAAGTTTCGACGGTTTTCTTGGCTTTGAAATTGGGTTTTCTTCGTTCTTGCATCTTGTTTGGGCAGTTCTTTTTTAAATGTCCGGTTCTTCCACAAAAATAGCATTTGAACTTGAAGTTTTGAGTCTTCAATGCAGCATCTTCTAATGGTCCTTTCGAAAACTTGTCACTTTTATTCTTATATTCTTGAATAAGCTTTTCTTTGACTAATTCGAGTGTTAACTCATCGTCTCTTCTGACTTCAAGAGCAGTCACCAAAGAATTGTAGTCGTCTGGCAAACTTCCTAGGAGAAATGTAACCACAAGATGATCTGCTAATTGCTCGCCTAAGCCAATCAGACGATCCACAATGTCCAGCATATCACAAATGTGATCTTCTATTGTTTGTCCGTTCTTAAGCTGCATACGACACAATTTCTTTAACAACGTTACCTTATTCGAGAGTGTTGACTTCTCGTGTGCTTTCTTCAGAGCATCCCAGCATTCTTTAGCAGTATTCAATTTCCGAATATGCATTAGTTGAGAATCTTCCACTGCGAGTCCGATTGTGGCACGAGCTTTCCCATCTTTCAAGGTCCAACTAGCAAGAACAGGATTAGGTGCTGCATCAGCAATAACTTCCCAAAGATCTTCTTTGATTAATAACATTTCCATCCTGTATTTCCATGTTTGATAGTTGTTGTTTATCAGCTTCTTGAAAATCGATCTTCCTTCTTCCATCTTGAAAAAATTTTTCTTTATCTATTAGAATTTCCTGAATTAATATCTTTAATTATAATTGTTGGGGTTCTGGGCCCATAACCTATTAGAATTGGCTATTCAGGAAGTCCAATTTATAAATAAGAAGTAATTCAATTCAACATAAAATAAACAAGATGTTTATTGTTCAAAAAAAAAAATATGATCGAAAAAATATAAAACTGAAAATATCGAACTTCAATATTGTTCGATATTAAAACTATAAATATTAATATCACAAGTGTTTTTATAGTAAAGTATTTATGTATATACAAATATTTCATTATATATATACTAACAGCGACGGGTATAAAACCAGATCTTAAAAGACTTGTAATCATTTATTGTATAACTGAATTTTATTGTATAAATAAAGTCATTTCTATTCTATTCTATAGCTGAAAGCTGTGAATTGGCGTTCCGGACGCATTTGCTGTGCATTTTTTTTTTTCGGAGTAAAATCAAAACCGATTTCAACAATTTTTGGAATGCTGATTTTTTTCACTTCGAGGCACATATAAACAATACAAAAATTAAAACGCTTACTAATCAACAATATTGTGTATGATTAACATCCAATAAATTCAGACATTTCATTAATTTTTGACGACGTTCTCGTACAATTATGCCTCCAAAGCACGGAAGAGAACACTACTTCAAGCCTCAGAATTAGACGAGCAATGAGAATTAAGGCTCGAAGACCTTGGAGATGGAGTACATGCCGCTGAGACCCGTTCGTTTGAGAATTGGGGTTCGAAGTTTTTAAGAATCTCATTTTCAAACGGAAAATGGGTATAAATTAAATAAATCATGAAACAATTTATTAAAAAAAAATACTTTATGACTTAAGTTTAAAGTTATCATGTACAGCGGCCAGAGACCCCTCCTCTTAAGAAGCATATAGTTTGGAGTTGCGTCAAGAAGTCGAAACTATCGTTTAAGAAAGCATCTCTGGAGCTTTTCAGTTGATTCATACTGAGCTATATAAAGCCTAACAGATTCCGAGGTTTATATTTTGCGCTAAAATCCTTTTTACCATAGACGCCGATAATTCCATGTTTCGATGTTTCTCTTCATGTTGCCGGTTATGGTGAATCGTAGATGCTGATATTCTTGAACGGTCTCTTTTTGGATTGGTCGACTGAACCATCTCTCTTTTGCTGCTAGTAGTTCTGACCCCCTACAGAATACCATTGTTTTTGACTTATTTATGTATATTCACAGTCCTTCCGTAGAAAGAAACGATTCTACTTAACTGTCAATATTCTTTACTGCGTTCACCGTTTGGCTATTGTAAATGCCTTCAATTATGTTACCAAACTTTAGTGACATACCATCTCTATACAGTTTATGCATTAGGGCTCTCTGTAAATGGAGTCAAATGCTGCTCGGAAATCCACAAAGAAAATAGAATTTTTGACGTCTCCATAGATATATTGCTGCAATGTTTGACAGGGTGAAGATATGATCTACTGTGGAGTATCCTTTTCTAAAGTTGAAGAATATGGCAAGATAGGGCAGGTTCAGACGAAATAAGGGACTTGAAAGTAAGGCAAGTTTCTAGTATCTGATTGGCCAGCTGCCAAAAAATTGTCTTCCAAGTAAGGCAATTCCAATTATGGAAAGTTGACTGGAAAGTAAGTCAAGAAAAATGGGCAGGTTCAGACAACATAAGGGACTTCATTTGCAGTCAACTTCATTCTTTGAACGCAAATTTTGACCAAGGCAACTAGTTAGTTTTTCAAGTGTCATGAATTTAAAATTCAGAACTTTACTTCACAAACCTCTACTTCAAGTTCATAGTACAAAAATTACCAAAATCATTATTTTCTACAAAACACTCCTCAGGCAAGCTACAAGTCCATCATGATTTGTATTTTGTATTTTAAAGAAATATTACTTATTTCTTTTCCAAATTTACAAGGAACCTTTTTACAGAAAGCATTAAATGAAGTTGTGCAGAAAATAAATAATCATTGAGTAATAAAGTTCAGCTTTTAGTTGAATTAAAAAATATGATCAATTGTCATTTTGACATAAGTTGACTTGACTTGATAGTAAGGGAGATTTTTCTTGCCTAACTTTCCAGTCAACTTTCCAATAAAGTTGCCTTAATTGGAAGGCAATTTTTTGGCAGCTGGCCAATCAGATGCAAGAAACTTGCCTTACTTTCAAGTCCCTTATGTCGGCTGAACCTGCCCAATCTCCCTAACTATCAAGTCAAGTCTACTTCTGTCAAAATGACAGTTGATCATGGTGTTTTCATTCAATTGAGAGCTGAACTTTATCACTCAATGATTTATTTATTTTCTGTACAACTTCATTTAATATTCTGTAAAAGGGATCCTTGTCAATTTGGAAAATAGATAAGTAATATTTCCTTACAATACAAAATACCGATCGTGATGGATTTGTAGCTTGCTTGAGGAGTGTTTTGTAGACAATTATGTTTTTGGTAGTTTTTGTACTATGAACTTGGAGTAGAGGTTTGTGAAGTAAAGTTCTGAATTTGAAATTCATGACACTTGAAAAACTAACTAGTTGCCTTGGTCAAAATTTACGTTCAAAGAATGAAGTTGACTGCAAATGAAGTCCCTTATGTTGTCTGAACCTGCCCATTGATACATCACCACCAGTCTCGATAAGATATTGTAAATGGTTCGATTTGTCATAAATAAAAAGAATAAAAGGTTGGATTTAAAAGAGTACGTGTACCGTCTTTGTTGAAGTGGAATTTAGTTTTCCTGTACTAAATAAGTTCTAACTAAAGAACCGAACCGATTTTTCAAATTATTTTATTTTAATTTTCGATATTTATTAATTTTTTTTTTCCAGTCGTCTTACATTAAATACAATTTGTTCTTGTTATTAAATTTGTTTAATAAATGTTGAATGAAAAGATTTAATAGAAGTTCTTTTAAAAGTTGGATTTTTCAACTTCTTCAATATTTAAATATTTGTATATACATAGCAACAAAATCCAGAAACCCATTTTAACTTATTAACACCCTCATTACCCAGCGAACACCTTTAAACAATTCGCGTGACTATAAATAAGAACAGCCCCAATGATGTGACATTCTCATAAGACCCTCCAAATTTAACCTCTGTTTGTAACTATGCCTTGAATTCCTCTGTTTTGTTTTAATAATTAAAATAATACACAATTTAGGTAATATTGAAAAAAAAACTCACCATGATCCAAACTTCTTTTTTTTTTTTTGAAAATGCTATAAAACATCGAGTATAGCTTCGGCTGTGTGGCACGTAGCGCCCGCCGTCCTGTTGAAACCAAATGTTGCTAATATTCTCCTCCTCCTTTTGTAAACAAAAATTCGTTCAACATTGCCCTAAAACGATCGCCATTGACTGTAACGGCCACTCCCTGCTCATTTTCGAAGAAAAATGGCCCAATTATGCCTCTGGACCAAAATCCGCAACAAACAGTGACTCGTTTTGGGTGTATCGTCTATTCAATGAATGTGTACGGGTTTTCTGTGCCCCAAATGCGACAATTTTGATTGTTTACATACCCGCCAGGATCAAAATGAGCTTCATCTAAAAAGATGATTTTTTTTTGTCAAAATCGGCATCTTCTCTAAGCGTTTAGC
This sequence comes from Eupeodes latifasciatus, assembly GCA_920104205.1. Classification (NCBI taxonomy): domain Eukaryota; kingdom Metazoa; phylum Arthropoda; class Insecta; order Diptera; family Syrphidae; genus Eupeodes; species Eupeodes latifasciatus. Next base: position 370,467,643 of record OV049924.1, read on the forward strand.
GGAGGAATAAAACTAATTATCTGTCAAATCAGATATGAGCTAAGTGTTATCATTCACGAAATAAGCAATAGTTTAAAAAAATACCTTAGATGGCGGACCCTACTCGTATTTTTCTGGTTCGTATGGATATCATTTTTGTTTACGTTTTTTAGTTCTTGAAAATCGAAATTTCAGTTAGACCCAAGTTCCTTTACCAATCGTCATAGACACAAAACACATTTTTTTTTTATTAATTTTTTTGTATGTGAGTTTTATTCTAAATATTAAAAAACAAAATAAAATAAACAAAATAAGGTACGTAACTAAATATTTATATTTTTTGTTTTTATATTGTATTGATTTATTTATTTTTTTGTTTATAGCCACAACTTTTAGAATTTATTGTTTGCGTTAATTTTGCAGCATTCATTTTCACATGTTTTTGTTATAAATTTTGTAGGAAGATTTTTTCTTTTTTACGTTTTTTACTTTTGTTAAATATAATAGATATTGTGGTTATATGGGACTTTTAAAAAATATCAATCGAAACAAAAAACTTCTACGAAGTAAATATTATTTAATAATAACAAAAAAATAAAATTTTGATCTATACAAAAAGTTACAAATTTTATTTTCCACTGTCGTTATAATAGATTCGAGTTTATTATTTATAATTTTGTTTGTTTTTAATGTCAATTCATCTCACTGTGGTTTCGGAAGTTTAAATATTTACTTGAAATAGAAGGGCGGCACTTTTTTTTAATTTTTGTTGTTTTTTTTTACAAATTGTGTTGTACGTTTTTTTTCTAGTTTTTTTTTTTTTTAGTTTTTATATGAAAATTTTACCTTTTTCTATTATAATTAGTTCTTAGATATAAACTTAATTATAATTTTAGTAAGTAATTTCACTTTAAGACTAAAATTGGTTTCATGTTTTTGTATTATTTATTTTGTTTTTTGTTTTGTTATAATTTTAAATTTATTACATTAAAATGTCGATTTCTCTTTGTTTTGTTTTCTTTTTTTGTATTATTTATTTAAATATTTGCTTGAAGGTAGTAATTGTTTTGTTTTTATAATTTGTTGTTTATAACATTTAAAGCGTTGAAAAATAAATTCTTTGAGGTCATTTTCTTTAGCATTTTAATTAATTATGTATTTGTTTTTTTTAAATATTGTATCGAAATGAACAAAGTTTATTTTTGTTTATACATATGTATATAACTTGTTTGCTTTTTTGAATACTGCGCACGCGATTTGTTTCTAATTTTTGTGATGATATATAAACAAAAATTTATTCGGTCGAGATCTATTCAAAAATTAATTTAATTTAAATTACTAGCGAGTGGAAAATAAATGTATTATTTTATTAATATTGAATAATTCATTTTTGTAAGTTAAAGATTTTTGCAGTTTTGGCACTAGATAAATAGAAAATGAGTGAGAGGAGTTGTTTTGTTTGCTTGTTTTTGGTAACTTGCAGGGATATTATAAAAGTGTTTATTATTTTAATTATGCACCGTGAGTTAAGTTAAAATTAATTATTAAATTAAAATAAGATTCTGATTTTTAATGGATATAAAACACACTTTCACACATTTCAAAATTTTACATATTCACAACTCAAAAGGGTCCTTAAAAATGTCGATAAGTGAAAAAACTGTCCTTAGATACTACTTAACTTTTGATTTGAAGCTTGATTGATAGTCTATGAAATAAAATTTTAGGTCAAATTATTAAAAATCAACATAAAAGAAAATTGCTTACATGAAAATGGCTAAGGGGAAATGTAAAAATAAACAAATTTCATCTACATAATATAAAAATTACTAATTTTTGTTGCACTCTTTTTAAGTTAGATTTTCAATTTTCCTCTCAAAGTAATACCAAAGTTTCCCTTATAGTTTTGGTGATCAGTTCAAAGGGATATTTTTATTCAGTCAAATGTAATAATTACATACATATCTCCTGAGACGATTCCATCATTATAATTTAGGGAGCCTATGTTGTGGACGAAATGCCTCTTCTTAGGAATTTAGTGGCTATAATAAGATAATCATTCAAATGAACAGTACCTTTTTTGAAATTCGATAACATTGAAAATCCTTTTCTAGAAGCAAACAACCCTTTTCTTGCTAATCGCTTCATTTTAATCAGAAAACAAATCATTATTATTTGGCCAGTGCCATTCAGAAACAAAAATTGTTTAAGGACATAATAGATTAGAAGAGACACTTTGGCTATTAGAGATTTGAATGGAAAATAAGTGCACACACCAGTTTGATGGTATTGTTGGGAGTACCTTTATTTGTTAAATTCAATCCATTCCCGAAACCATGTTTTCGATTTTTACTCTTTCAACTCGACAGTAGTTTTTGTTTTACATAGAGGTCTTCGTATATATTGAGAATGACCACTAATAAACAATTTTTAGCTGTTAACATAAATAAAATTATGTAGAACGCGAAAGATTAGAACCAACAAAAATCCTTTTTATGTATCAAGGTGCATTGAACTTTACTAAAAAGAAAACTGATAAAAACTATTAATAAGCAATGTAATTGTTTACATATTTTAACTAATAATAATATAACTTGTATTTTATTACACAAATTATGTATTCCTACTAAATTAATAATAAGACGACAACTCATTGAACTTTTCTTTCTGATGCATTTGTTTAGCTCTACTTGCTGCTTTGGCAATTTTACTTTACCAAAATTCATTAGATTTCAAATGAACTTGTTTCACTTTTCAGATAATTTTTTAACAGTACCAACTTTGTTGATATATGAAAATGGAAAAAGCTTTCAAAAACGTACATAATTTTGTTCCGAGATCTTCGAATTTTTTGGAAAGCCAGGCGTTGAAGATGATTTTTGACAAATAATAGTCAAAATTAACCAATTATATTTGTTCAAGGTGATAGTCCAACCAAAATGATAGCTAAATACGTAGCTCATTGTAACATTCATTTGCCAACGAATATAAAGTTCCGTCTCAATGTGAATAAAGCTACTTAGCGCTTACAAAAAAGACTGCAACAATTATCTCGTTTATTTATTTTGTTCTTTCAAAAAACATTCTTGTAACCGAGAAAGCTTGCTAATTTCAAAAAAGAAGAAGAGAATGTTGGTATATTGGTACTTTTATTTCGATACCACTTAATGCTAACATATACGGTTACAAATGTTGGAAAGAATCATTGAAAATTTTAACTCCATATTAGACTACGTCCGAGCCAGCCGTGGCGGTTGTATGCCAAAAATCATCTTTCTTTTATTACATTTCAAAGTCCTATACCACTAAAAAACATCCTATCTTATTGGAACCACTTGAAAATCTGTTTAGATGATTCTTATTTTGAAATTTTCAATTGAATTTTGTTGAATCACCTTATCCGATTCCACCCATGTTTCCATGGATGAAACTAACAACATTTGTTTAGTACTTAACCGTATTTATATGTCTTGTTTATTATCTATGCATAAACTTGGTATCCAAATTATAGATCCTTGAAGGTTATTTCCAAAAAAAAAATGAAAAGTTTCCAACTTTTAATAAAGTCCATTTGAAACAGTCAAACTATTTTCTGAACCTCTAAACACCATGTAAGCAGACCTATCAGAAATTCTATCGCAATCGGAAACTTTAACGAATCCTGAAAAAAAACTATTGCTAAATATCATACTGGTAAATCTTATAAAATGTTTCATTACGAACAAATTTCGTGATACGCTTTATCGGAATTCGTAAAAGTTCCCGATTACGATGGAATTATTGATAGGCCTTAAAGTCGTTATGAAAAGTTTTAAAATGTCTTGGAATTTCGTAATCTTTTGCATTCGAAGTATCATTTGCGTTTTCAAGTGAACAAGTTTGAATACAAAGTAAGCTCAATTTGGGGCTATCGGGAATTTTGCAAATTTCATTCACTTTCAACTTTTCTTTAAATAACCTAGATTTTTACACATCGAAATTAGAGCTAAAGTTCTATTGAAACTTAATTTCCAAGTGAAACTTTCGATAAACATCCCTATCACGATGTCCACCGTAATCGGAAACTTTTACGAGTTCCGAAAAAAACTATCACCAAAACCGATTTGTCGATAGTTTTATACAAAAACACTATATGAAGATATATGTAAATCCTTCGTACGTATCACCCTCTAAAACCAATTTGTTTACATTGTTGTATTTGTAATGTGGACGAATTCAACGAAAAAAATTGACGTGTTTTCACGCATACATAGAATCAACTACTGAGTTTTTAGGGGAAATTTCATAAATTAGAGGAGAAATGACACGCATACTTAAATGAGTTTGATTTCCGGTTTAGCTTGTAGGCTAACCAAGATGGCTACTGAGGATTTATATCTTTATTAGATGTTTTTGGTTTTTGTAAGTTCACTTGCAAAATTGTCCAAAATGAGAAAGTTCCGATAGTCCCCATTTTATCTACGTACGTCTTGAAATGTACCTACCTACCTTCCTACCTACATATATTTGAAATTCACACACACAATATAAAAATAAATAAAAAAGGTTGTTGTTTTTTTTTCTCTTTTAAAAATTTCATATTTTTTTCTGATTTTCCTGCTCTCAACAAAAAAGAAAAGAAAAATTAATAAAATAAAGCAATGCAACCACAACAGAATGTATGATAAAATTTTAAGTAAAACAATTATTATAAATAAAATGCAAAAAAATGTGCTCATGTAACAATTACAGAATAAGTTTTTTTCCAATTAAGGGAATATTCAAAAAAAAAAAAAAAATAAATATCGGACAGACTACTGCACACTTTCTTTTTGTTTGTTTTGTTGTTTTTAAATAGTTTGTTTGTATAAAAAAAAAATAAATAAAATAGATTATATTTCTATAGTCTATTTTACAATTTGTTTACAATGTTAATTAATTTATGTTTGTCTTGTCTCTGTCGAATTTGTAATTGCTTGTAGCTTTCTTTTGTTTTTGTTTTATGTTTAGTTAATATTTAAGTTATATTTAGGTTTTTTTTTTGTTTTATCTTAATTTAAATGATTCTCTAAATTATTATTTACGCAATTTATTTTCTTACACACACACGCATCCGTTATTATTGTTATAATTTTCTTTAAAAATTTTGTTGTCCTGTTTGTTTCTCGGTATTTTTCTTTTCTTAAATTTTGTTTAGGTAATTGTTTTTTATTTTCCATTTTATTGCGTAATTTTAATTTTTTTTTTTTTAATTTAAAAAACAAAACAAAAAAGAAATATTCTAAATTTATAATTACATAAATAATAACTTAATATTCATTTCCTTCAGACATAGTTACAAACTATCGCGCAAAGTTACGTTTTGTTTAAGAAGAATTTGTTTTGCTTGCTTTTCTTTTTTTTCCTGTTTTTGTATTGGTTTTTATTATTTTGAAAAAGAGAGAACTTTATTTGATTTTTTGTAATAGTTGTAATTTTTTATTATTTATTTATTTGTATTTTTTTTCTATTTTTTTTTTATATTTATTTTTTACATTTTTTGTATGTTTCATCTATTTTTGTATTTTTTTTTAATCTTTTATATATATTTTTATTTTATTTATGTAATATATAAACGTACGAACAATAAAGTTTAAGTCTTTATTTTGCTTTTTTTATTGCGTTTTCAGTGTTTTTTCTCTTTTTTTTTTATTTTTTTTTAATTATTATTATTTTTTTTACATTTTTTTGATAAATTAAAAATACAAAAGAAAAGAAAACAAAACAATAGCATTATTTATATTAATAATAGAAAATAATAAAACAAACATTTGTTGACCGCAATTTCATTGTTTTCTCTTCTTAAAAAAAAAGAAATATTTTGGATAATAAAGACCAAGCTATCATTTTTTTCGTTTTGTTTAAATAAAATTATTAATTTTAATTATTTGTTTTTTTTTTTTGTTTGTTTGTTTGTTTAAGGGTTAATCGATCTTATAAAGATTAATGTGTGTAAATGAATATAAACGGTTAGCGTCGGTTGTAACTTTGGCCACCGCCACCTCCAGCATTGGAACCTGAGTTTCCGTTACCGCGTGACTGTTGTGATCCACTTCCAGGTGGACCTCGGCTGTCATTGCGATTGAAGCCACCGCCCATACGTGGACCGCCACTTGTGCCACGAGATAGGCTGTTGTTGCCGGGGTTGCCGCGCATCATACCACCAGAATTAGAGAGCGAACGGTTGGGACCCATGTTGGGTCGCTGTGAATTGCCCATGTTGTTGCCGTTGCCGCCATTGTTACCAGACATGTTGTTTGATTGGCGAGGGGGCAAGTCATTGGGATTTCTCATGCGGGGTTTCTTTTCCTCGACATTGAGCTTCTGACCGTCAGGTGAATTTTGTGGATAGTACAGCGGCTATAATTAAAAAAAATATATTAGAAAACAAAAACATAACAAAGATAAAAAAAAACTTTGAAAATCTCTTCGAAAAACAATACCATCAGGTGTTTTTTTCGAATAGATTGTCATCATAGTAAAAGAAAAGCATTTATAGTAAACATACGCAATGAGATAAGCAATTTTCAACAGATTGGGAGTCTTGGTATGTAATGAAACCATAATTTTGTGGATTACGAATTCCTGGTACTTTTGGGCCAGGTTTCGAATGAATTCTCAAATCCATAACAGTGCCAAAACGATTGAATAATTCCTTTAATTCATCTTCTGTAGCATGATGGGGTACATTGCCTAAGAAAAGTTGATTGCTGTCGCTAAATTGTTGTGTATTTGTATTACCACCTGGGCGTCTTTGTTCAAAATCTATACAACCAAATAAACAAAATAATTATGTTAATATTAAGCCTGTTATTTATTAAAAATAAATTTAAAATTGAACATCATTTTTTGGTTGTATGTTAAATTATAAAAATACACAGCTCTTATTTTGTAATGCGTTTTTTCCCCACCTGAGCTCCGTACCGGATTTTTCCGGAAGTTTCTTGATTCGATTGAAAAGTTTACTCTATTTTGCTCTGCTTAGAACGTTGTCTTAATGCAGTTATTTTTGTTTACGACGACGTACAATTAAGGTTAAAAACTTTTACTATAAGCATTTTAACGATATTAATGTTTGTATGATAGGTATACATGTAAAGGTCTCAAAATTCCCCAAAATAAATTTAAAAAATTATTAAATGAGTTTTTCATATGATGGTTTGACAGAGTTGATTTTAATGAATGCACAGTCGCCAGACTTAAACTGAATTGTAAATCTTTGAACTGACGTGAAGACGGAAGCATCTCGGTGCAAGTCAAGTAACGATATAAAAGCTCAGGGGCCCTACTATGTAACTCGATTCTACTTTTGATTCTATTCGAAACTCTTTTTCAATTCTACTTTCAAATCGTACTACGTATGAAAGTAGAATCGAATGCCGGTTATACCAACTTGTTTTCAAAAAAATTCTACTTTCGAACGAGTATCGAGTTGTTTGACAGTTTTAAAAACAAAAAAAAAAAAGCAAAAAAACATGGAATTTTTGGGCAAGAATAATTATAACAAAAATGGACACCGTTGAAATTTGGTTTAATTTGAAAGGAAATGAAGAACGGTACGAGCAAATTAAACGCAAAAGAATAAGAGATAATTCCAAAATAATGGAGCTGAGTGAGAAAGGGTTTGTACATATAGGGTCCGCCATCAAACGTTTTTTTTTTTTTCAACTAGTGCTTACCTCATGTCTGATTTCACAGATAATTAGTTTTATCCTTCCGCTGAACGAATATGGTTGTGTATACGCTTCATCATCTTTTCAGATGAAGCTCATTTTAATCTTGGCGGGTATGTAAACAAACAAAATTGTCGCATTTGGGGCACAGAAAACCCGTACACATACATTGAATAGCCGATACACCCAAAACGAGTCACTGTTTGGTGCGAATTTTGGTCCAGAGGAATAATTGGCCCATTTTTTCTTCGAAAATGAGCAAGGAGTGGCCGTTACAGTCAATGGCGATCGTTATCGGGCCAAATTGAACGAATTTTTGTTTACAAAAGTAGGAGGAGGATATTGGCAAAATTTGGTTTCAACAGGACGGAGCTACGTGCAACACTGCCGAAGCTACACTCGATGTTTTCATAGCATTTAAAAAAAAAGAAGTTATTTGGCGGACCCTTTATATATACGGTAGAATATTTGAACGCATTCTTAATGAAAAATATATACTTTTGTTTTAGTTTTGTTAAGAACTATCGTCTTTTTAAAGACGGATTTATATTCTTACTTAACACCATATCATCCGACATGACTACTCGCGAAGACAAAATACTGTTCCGATTATCATTAAGTTATCAGCAGCATTGAAGTTTTTGGCAACAAGAGGTTACCAAAACCAAATCGGTGGTGACAAGAACGCTGGACGTGCACAGCAAACCATGTCAAAAATACCTGCCGAAGTTTTGACTTCAATCGAAAGAGTCATGTGGCCGCTGATGATGAATTTTGAAATGAATGACGAAGAGGAACGAAAGTCCAAACGCTATTTTTGGCAAAAATCACGAATTCCCGGTGTAATTGGGGTGGTAAAATAATTCATTAAACACAAAAAGTTGAATGAAAAACTTTTAAATTCAAATTGCATATTAATAATAATTTATAACATTTTACTTACACTTTGACAAAAAAAACTTCGCTCGCAAACACATTTGATGTAGAGTGATTATTTTCGATTTTGCCCTGTTTTGAATTCTACTTTCGAGTTACGTAGTTCCTCGTTTATTCGAAAGTTCATAGAATATAGTTGGCACTACTAGAACTATTCGATTCTCGTTTGTTCGAAAGTAGTCAAATAAATACATAGTACCAATTTTTCGAATTCGAGTAATTTTATTGTAGAATCGAATTACATAGTAGGGCCCCACCTTTCGCTATGAAGACGCTAGGAAAAATTCCCATTGTTATGTAAAGACGGTGTGCAGCTGTTATACAAAATAAAGGACTTGCTATCAATTATTTAATTGAACTGCAAATTTAACAGATTGAAAAAATAAATATCCAATGCGTATTCTAAAAGGTCTAATTTTCATTATTATAGATGTGTGATTTACGTAGTCGTGCCGTAAATTCTGTTACAAAACTTTAAAACCTTGTTAGCCATTTAATATAAAATGCTTATCCCTTTTTTTTTTTAATATTTACATAAGTTATCCGCCAGTTTGTTATGTCTTTAAGAATGGAAGACGGCCCAAAAATGAATTTCCATTTCAATGCTGGTTAGGGATCATCTTCACATAAAAGGCTATTGACGCTCTTCAGATCATTTGTTAAAACAACGACTCTAAAAAGTTATTGTTAAAAGAGTCAAAGGGCTTTAAATGGGACACGCGACGATTGAGCATGAAATAATTTCACCGTTGAAGAAGTTTCTAACAAAGAAAACGATACAATTTATACCACATCATTCTACCAAACTAAAACTGTTGTTGTAAGGGTCAAACGTAACCATCGGCAACCTTCTGTAAAGGTTTGAGTGAAAATCTCACTTCAAAGTGTCTCAACTCTTTATAATTACATTTATCTTTATAACCATTGAAGCAAATAGTTTATTGGACAGTTAATACCAAAAAGTCTTATTTGTTTGATACTTTTCTGTAACTTAATCCCATTAAAATTCTAAATGAACTAAAAATAAAAAGTTATCCTACCGATCCGACCACCGAATTTTCGACTTGACCTGTCTCTATCATCTTTTTACAGCATTTTGTACTTACTTACTCGGCTATGTCCTAGGTTGACGTCGCGTCGGTGTCAATCAATTAGCTTCTGTAACTAGCTTGCCCCTGAGTAACTGAGTGATTAAGATCCCACCTGTGTTTGTGTGCCATAAACCGTGTTCAGGAACGTCGTCGTTCGGAATAAGGATGGAATACTTTCCGGGCGGGAACATTGAGATCTATAGACTTAAAAATGTCTTTGGACTTTGTTATGTCACTGTACAACCCGTACAACTCGTTGTTCTAAATTCTACTCTTTCCTCGAAAGGAACTATAAATTACCCGACCACCTAAAGCACACTCATCCAATCATATAGCAGGACCATGATGTTCAATGTCTTATAAAAATACACACTAGTTTCTTGAGAAAGGGCTTTGTTACATTGTTACCGTTTTTCAACCACGCGTGGTCATTATATTTTTGTTAAATTAATCAAATTAAATTTTTAAAAAGTATAAGAGCCGTAAAGTAAAACTTAACTTTACTATTTTTTTCTTAACTTTTTATTTTATTTTTCGTCACTCAAAGTTGTTATTCATTAAACTCGCCGGTGTTTAAAACTTAAAACAACACTTCGGTCAAAGATGTAAAAATGATGCACAGCTGATGTCGAATGTTGACCAGCTTAGAAGGTGAAGGACAATTCTGCCTTGATTTTAAACCATAATTTCGAAAGTAATACAGGAAAAAAAAAATGAACCGTGATCAAAGCACTGACAAACAACAAAGTGCTAGGGCTGGAAGGCATATCCGCAAAATTGCTACAAGCAGGCCCAAGTTCATCGAACGAATTGTCACAACCGCTCATAGACAGCTTTCTCCGAAAATGGAACAAAGGAATAATTGTTAAACTCCCAACAAATGTTGGACTTGATCAAGTGCGAAAATTAGAGATATTTGCGTTTTGACTGCAGTCGCCAAGTGAAGATTGTTCTGGAAGAAAGTAAAGACTAGGAACTTGGAACTCACCGTATCGGAGAATTGAAAGAAGACAGTACCAAACACTTGATAAATGGGACGCCCACGGCATTAAAAACGTCTTGAGTTTGTATTATCCATAAAGTTAAATGCACATCATTACTTTGCTATTCTAAAAGGTCACGACATACATTTTCATCTCGGTGATAATTACTTTAAAAAAAAAAAAAAAACAAAATAGCCGCATTTAGATCTCGAAACAACGACATGTTATTGGCGAGATTGAGAGTGGCACCCTTTGATTTATTTTCTTCATAAAAAGAGGCTCGGAACATCGTTTCTATGTATTGTTATGAGTATGGGCAGTATCGACTCGTTGCGAGATTCCATTTCAGTAACCATGGAGCCGCATCGTGCGTTTCTTTACGACACGTTCAATGAAATCCGATTACCGGATTTGTCACCATTTGATTACTTTTTATGGGGCTATCTTAAAGCACGAGTATATAAGCAAAATACGTACACTTAAGTGAGACAGTAACGCAACACATTAAAGCAATTTCACGTCAAACGCTCAGAGGAGTATGCAGAACTTTTCACAACGCCCACAGGACAGGCAAGCGCTGTCGTTTTTTAGTTTGATTTTACGTAATTAATTTTCTTTGGGAACATCTAAAGAATACATTCATAAATAAAATGTGAGTTTTGGTGGCAAAAATGAGTGTTTAACGATTTTTTCAAATCTTCCACACCTCACTGCCGGATATTGTATTTGAACCAAATTTATTTGGCAAAGTTGCTACTTTTTCTTATTTTAAGAATACAACAACAGTAATTTAAATTTGTAATAAAAAAAAAAAAAACATTTTTAAATTTATAACAAAACTAGATTTTACCCGCGACTTCGTCCGCATTAGATAGTTTTTTTGGATAATAGTACGAAAAAACCTGAGCTGTACTTTTTTGTACGTATGTTTGAATTGTGCCGAGATGGGATGAGGCCAAACTAAGTGTGATTGTCATATGTTAGGTTAATACATTTTAAGAAGAAGATAGGTTATTGCAATACATTTTTATATGCGACGTTTTTTGATTTTCCTTCCTTGGCCAGAACGTAAAGATTTTGTGGGTTTGAGGCTCGTGAGCACGCCACATATAATTGTCCATGGGAAAAATAGTTTTTTTTTTCAAATTTACACCTGCAACTTTCAGCGTTTGCCCTACGCAGATGAACTAAAGAAACTAACTTAAAACTACCTACCTACTTCTGGTAAATTAAATGATCAAAGACGAACCGAGTAAATCATTAAGTATTAAAGAAACAATTTAATTTACACGACAAATAAAATATTTGCAGGATTTCTCTGTAATTTGCATGCGCCCGACAACGGCCGGCGTGTACCCTCACGTGTGTGCCAGTTCGGGTAGACCCACTCAGTGATGTCCTCCCCCGCGCCGCACTACCGCCGCCACAACCTGCCTCGTCTACCGCTTGCGACCCCCGCCAGCGCACTCGCCCCGCGCATCAGCCGAAACAGAATTATCAGAAGTAGAAGACAGACCCAGTGAATTATTTGTTGTACCTACAATCTACATACATGGCTCGTGTTTGGCGATAAAAGGTTGAGCATAGCAAAGTTTAGGTTTAAAATTATTATTTGTGGAACTTGGTGGGAGCCACAGTTTGCGTCTAACGTTGAGGGCTTGAGGCACGTGGCGCGCGAGGACCGCGTTAATATACGTGTATGATAAGTTTAACATGTTCGACAACTTATTTCATAAGGGTTGGGAATGCGTTGTTTTCCCGTAATACCAATTTTATCCAAATATTATTCAAATCCTTGGTAATTTAGGAGTGAAAGCGATCAGATTCCCTGGAAATTAATTTTTCCCATGGGAATGCGTTGTTTACCGGAGGTCAAAAGTAACTCATGTCCTTTCTTAACTCTTAAACTATCTCCTATTTAAATCTGTTCAGTAGTTTAGGCGTAAAAGCGATCGGCCCACCTGAATTTTCCCATGGGAATGCGTCATTTTCCCGGGGTAAAAAGTAGCCTATGTCCTTTCTCGGCTATCAAAATATCTCCATACCAAATTTCATGCAAAATGGTTCAGTTATTTGAATTGTTTCAGATAGTTCTTTTTTTTGCAACCCAAGAGAGCGCTAAGATAACATTCGGAATTCTTAGAACTAAACTAAACCAACTTTAAATTTGATGAAATGTTTTATGTAAACAATTTACTGTACATAAAAATAAGAATGTATGTACATACATATATCAATGAAACAAATATAAATTACCTTTATTAATCCTCGTTGAGTTAGTTCTTTGTGGTAATGGAGCTGCTCCAGTAACACCGGTTTGGATATTATTATCGATCATTCGTGATTCATTTGTTTTGTATGCTGACGACGATGACGAGGACAGGGAAGATTGTTGTTGTTGCGACTGTTGATTCATATTCATATGATTTTGGTTAACTGGAGGAAGCGGTACATATCCACTATTAGGTGAAGATGGATTGATATTTGCGGTAGACTTGAAGAGATTAGCATAAGTTTTGGGCTCATTGGTTTTGGGTGCTGTAATAGAAACAATTTTTATTAAATTTCAAAATTTAAATCATCCAAATTTTTTTAATTAGTACCTTCATATTTTTCCGGGACCATTTGTTGTGGTTCATCAATATACTCTTGACTGCTAGCATGGTCACTATAGTTGCCCATATCATCGTCTTTCTGACTAACGCTGCCACCACTTGTATTGATGTTTGAGTCAACTGGTTGAATATTGGGTACAGGGCCACTTGAAACTTGTGATACAACTGGCATTGCCTGACTCATGACAGGCAAAGGAGGAGAGTGCTCTGCTGCGGATGGCATGTTTGGAATTTGGGCCACCACCTGAGGGATGGCACCAGCAGCCACAACTGCAACTTGGGTCGGTTGTTGAGGCAGCACTTGGGGTGAAACAACTGACACAACAGCAGGAGCTACATTCGCTGGTACTGGAGGAGCCATCTGCTGCATTGGAAGTGGCACCGGTTGCTGTTGTGGAACAGTCTGTTGCTGCATTGTTGTTGCCAACAAATCCTCGTGCACAATTCCTCCATTAAGCTGAGTTTGCTGAGCAGCAGTTGGAGCAGGGAATTGAGCAATTGGAACAGCTTGAGCTGCGATCACTGGCACAGCACGTGGGGCACCCGCAACAACGGTCTGCGGCATCGAGTAGTAGATTGCCTGCTGTTGAGCTTGGGGCTGAGGCACTACAATTTGCTGTTGCTGAGCTGGTTGTTGCTGCGGCTGAGGCTGCACCTGCTGAATAACATTGGTCTCAGTGACACCGCTCAGATTATTGGTTGGTACCACCTGTGGTTGTTGTTGTTGCTGCTGTTGCTGCTGCTGCTGCTGCTGATCGATCTCGTGTTCTTCGTCGTTTTCGGATCGACTTTCACCATCATTCTCCTCATCCGAGTACATATCCTGGTAGCGGAAGATGTCATTGTGCACATAGTACTTTTTAGGTGATTGTGCAGCCAAAACAAATGTCTGGGTGAAACGTCTCATGGGCTGGCCATCGTTGGACAGCTCTCCAGTCACTTGAACCACTACACCGTTTCCCAAAGTTGCCTGAGCATCGACTTGACTTATTTTTGCATGGCAATCACGGAAGTTCAGCTGCTGGATGCGATTGTGGATGTTCTTTTGTCCAACGACCAAGGTTGATTCACCGTGAATGAAGCTCGAGTTGTTGTTGTAAAAGCGATGTAGATGACTTGGCGCCTTGTTCAACAAAGTGTAGTATTGTCGGACGAATTCTCGTCCTACTGATTGTGGTGACGGTTGTTGTTCCTCCATTACCATTTCTTCCACGATAGAGCGGTAGCGTGCCTTCGTTTTTCTAGAGTAATACAAATCGTAGATTTATAAAATATCGATCTTGCAAAATGTTTGCTTTTCGATTTTTGTATTTTGCAAGTGGCTCTTGGGAGATTTCCTAATACTAGACGCGTTTTTAATTAACAGTTCAGTTGCTTATTACGATGAAACAAATCCTGTAAAAAAATATGTATTGAAAAATTAATTTTGCTAAAATGCTCAGATCAGTAGATGTGTGTAATTTTTTTAAGAGTGTAGTGAGTCTATTCACTCTTATGTCTGTGACTCTTATTTCTATGTTTTCTTTGTAACAGAAAAGTTTATTGAGGAAGCTTTTGTTCAATAAACAATAATTGAACTTTCTCGCTTATATCTACATATCTTCAGTAATTTTATTTGTAAGTCGTTTTTAGTAAGCACAACTTCTTAAAAGATGTATGCCGATTTTTCGGCAGATCTTGAGTTTCGTTGACTTTCGATTGTTGGTTGATTGTTCATTTAGCCGTTGGACTCAAATTTGACCACCAAACGTTGACTTAAAACAGTTCAATTGAAACTTTTATATTTCTACGCCTTCCAGATCTTTTTCGGGGCATTCCTGAAAGACGAATCAATCCACTTCTATACAAATGGATCAAAAACTAGTGATCGGTTAGTGGAGGTGTGTACTCTAAACTAAAATTAAGTCTCTCATTCCCCCTTCCCAATCACTGTAGCGTGTTCCAGGCAGAACTTATGACTATAAAAGAAGTCTTGTCCTTGCTTAAAGCAAACGTGATATCGGGATATCAAAATCTGATATCCGGATTTCCTCAGAAAATCAGGCTGCCATTAAATCATTGGACCTCTACAAACTCTATAACAGTCCATAACCCTCGTTCATCTCTTGTGGAGGTATTACTACAGTTTAACATCCATAGAGCCATTCCAGAAGAACTCACTGAAAATGGTACAGTACTACCTGTTTTATCACGTAAACATTTTTTCTAAAACAAGATGCTATAAAGAAAACCAACATCAGTTGGATTCAAATCACTACCTCTTCGGTCATTCAAAATATCTAGCTTCGCTATATATAAAGCGCTCAAGGTGCTTGATATCTCTAAGCAGATTGCATATACGCTCGATAATTGGTGTAAAAACCGGACACTTCCTAATAGGAAAGCAAGCCGGCGTATTTTCAAATGAATTTTGCAGAAGCTGTACGAAAGAAAACACAGATCTCAAACACACTAACATAATTAGTCACTCACGTTTTATAAGTTACTTCGTTTTGTAGATAGTATCACAATGGGCCAACAATTGTCCTAAGTGTGTCCTACTCTATCACAGAGAGCCTTTAACTTAACCTAACTTAACCTTACCTAACCCATATCATAGCAATTTTGTTAATAAACATCAACTGAACACGTCAAAAAAAGTTCTTGAACAAACCTTTGTTAATTGGGCGTTTTATATTTCCAAGATTTCCGACAATTTATTCAGTTGAATTGACAAAGCAGAAAAAATAAATAAGACAATTCTCCGCTCATTCTCACCTTGCAATCAAATTAGCTTTGTATTTATTTTATTCTTTTTGAATTTTGCAATAGAGAATTCTTGAGAAATCGAACCATAAGTCAAAAGTCAAAGTGTGAATTTTTGCCTATTGTAACTCTTCCTAATGACATGCATGTCTTACTATTTATTTCTTCCATTAATCTTGAGGAAACCACCATTTGAAATTTCCAAAAATAAAAACTAAGCCATTACTAAAAATGCAACGATACACGCTTATACAACGAATTAAAATTGTTGTAAAATATTCTCAACAAGTAACGAAACAATCGAAACTTTCCAAGAAAAGTTTTCTTACCGTGTTATTTGAGGCCAGTTATAGTAATGAAGGCCTATCACGGATTCCATCGTTTTCAACGCATTGTAAAAATGGAAACAATTTTGTACTGATAAAGTTTTTGTACTGATTTTACAGCGATCAGTAAATGTACAGTATTAAATTACAGGTATTAAAAAACCACTGGTTTGGTGCTTCAAACTGTTAATTTTCATCAATAATTTTGTACAGTAAGTAAAAACAGAGTTCTGGAATATATTATTAAATACGCTATAAGAAAAAAATAAAATTCAGTTAGGGACCAGTGACAGCTATCATTGGTTTTCATCAGTGAACATTTTATTTCGAGATTTTAAAGCGATTGAGAGAGAAATTTGTAATGTATTGTGTCAAAATGAATTTGATCACTTGTAGATTTATTCTACTAAAAAAATACATTATTTAAACTAAAACAGTTATTTTTTATTTTTTAATGATGCAATCGCTTTCAATGGAACGGTCTTTTTTCGAATCTTTGTATTCTTTCTCTAACCACAACTGCTTGATTGCAATCAGAAACTGCTAGATTCCAATCAGAAAATGGGCAGGTTCAGCCGACATAAGGGACTTGAAAGTAAGGCAAGTTTCTTGCATCTGATTGGCCAGCTGCCAAAAATTGCCTTCCAATTAAGGCAACTTTATTGGAAAGTTGACTGGAAAGTTAGGCAAGAAAAATCTCCCTTACTTTCAAGTCAAGTCAACTTATGTCAAAATGACAATTGATCATATTTTTTAATTCAACTAAAAGCTGAACTTTATTACTCAATGATTTATTTATTTTCTGCACAACTTCATTTAATGCTTTCTGTAAAAAGGTTCCTTGTAAATTTGGAAAAGAAATAAGTAATATTTCTTTAAAATACAAAATACAAATTATGATGGACTTGTAGCTTGCCTGAGGAGTGTTTTGTAGAAAATAATGATTTTGTTAATTTTTGTACTATAAACTTGAAGTAGAGGTTTGTGAAGTAAAGTTCTGAATTTTAAATTCATGACACTTGAAAAACTAACTAGTTGCCTTGGTCAAAATTTACGTTCAAAGAATGAAGTTGACTGCAAATGAAGTCACTTATGTAGTCTGAACCTGCCCAATGTTTGTCCATTGACAGAAATTTTCAATGACAGCTATAACCAACCTGTCAAAAAAATTCGAATGATTGATTTCAATGATGAAAACCAATTAGAGCTATAATGGCCCCTTAAAATAGAAACTATTCATTCGCACTGGTATGTTTTTATTGGCTTATTACAGTTATAGCCAAACCTTTGTCGTAGTAGCATACAAATTAATTTAGATTTTCGGATTTTCCAGCAATCGCAAACTTTTGAGTAATACTCATAAAATTTTTGTTTTACATAAATTGAGACTTACGATTTGGTAAACCTCCGGTATTTAGGGAGATATTAGTAGTTTTCTGAATTTTTGAATAATTTTTTTAGACAAAAATCACAAAACCTGCCCAATTTGAGAGGTTGATTGAGGTTCATCAGCAGAAACGTACACTTACAATCATGACATTCAAGCTGCAATAACCTTTTCTATTTATATAGAGATGTTGAAGATTTTTTTTGGTGCTATGATTCGAACATGATTTCCATCGATGCTTCCTATTACTCCAGGAAATCTGGTTTTCTGGTAAAAATGAATCTTAGATAAATTCAAATTGGTCAGATATGTTCTTCTACTACGTCTAGCACTTCTACTACCGAAACTGTTGGTTGAGCAAGGCCTAAATTAAAATCATAACCACTGCACTTTTGCAACTTCCTTCTGCCATGAAATGTAGGGCAGTGCAGAGCTTGAGAATTGGTGGGACTGCGGAGGAATGCTATGGTTGTTTCAAATAATCTTTGACACAAAACGGAGTCATTAAATCAACACTTCTCACCAAAGAATTTGTTTACAAAAAATACTTTTTGTTTGGATTGGAGCGATCTCTAATATTTTTTCTCATCAGCGCAACATTGAGGGGATTTTCTTTTTCCGAATTTACAAGAAACAAATCAATACAACTCTCCATTTCATTTTATTTTGTCTTTTTAATACAATTTTGCACTGAATTAAAAACTTTGAAATACCTATGTATGTACATGTGTACGTATTTTACTTTACACAGCTGATTTTGACACAAAATAAGCACATAAAAGTAGGCAATGTATTTGGTCTACTCAACTGAAAAAAGTTGTCTCCCATTATAATACGAAATGTTTTTGCAGTTGTCTTCAAATTGAGTTGTCTTGATTAAACTCAACTAAGTCGAGTTGTGATCCATAATAGGCCCTTAAACCACAACCACTCGTAAGGTCGGTCTTGCTTCTGACAGACTAAATACTATTATAAAGGGTGTTTTTTTAGCTATTATGTTTTTGGCAACACTGGTTTAAACAGCTGACGCACGTTTCGTGTTTTGTTTCATTGTCAAACATCTTCAGTTTGGTCTATAATTTAACCATGAATCGTTTTATAGACGAACAACGTTTGCAAATTATTGAGTTTTATTATCAATATGCGTGCTCTGTTAAGAAAGTTCATCGCGCGCTTCTTCCATTTTATGGTCAGATTAATCGACCCACTGAAGTGGCTATTCGAGCTATTGTGACTAAATTTCGCACCAAATTTACAATGTGAATGAGCTCTTGGAAAGTTGGCCGAAGATCCACTTTTTTACCGAAAAATTGGGTTCAGCGACGAAGCTCATTTTTGTCTCAATGGATACGTAAATAAGCAGAAGTATTGCAAGAGCTACCAATGCATCCAGAAAGTCACAGTTTGGTGCGGTTTATGAGCTGGTGGCATCATTGGATCGTACTTCTTCAAAAATGATGCGAATCGTAACGTAAGTGTGAATGATGAGCGCTACCGTGAGATGATATCCAACTTTATTTTGCCCAAAATGCAAGAGCTTGACTTGCGTGACATGTGGTTTCAACAAGACGGTGCCACATGCGACACAGCACGCGCAACAATGGACTTATTGAGAGGCGAATTCGGTGAACATTTTATTTCACGTTCGGGACCGGTCAATTGGCCGCCTAGATCGTGCGATTTAACGTCTTTAGACTATTTTTTTTTTGGGCTGTGTTAAAGCTCATGTCTATACAGACAAGCTTGCTTCAATTTACACATTGGAAGACAACATTGAAGCATTTATTCGTGAGATACCGGCCGAAATGTTGGAGAGTGATGGACCATTTGAGATGCAGTTAAGGTCAACATTTGCATGAAATAATCTTCAAACATTAAATTATATGGACCGTACTATCGATTTAAATAAAGATTTCATGCATTTTTCTGAATTGAATGTTTTTTTTTTTTTTGAAAAACTTTTCTATAGCTTTTAAAAAATCACCCTTTAGTTCTCTGAATTTTCCCTCCGTAGAAATTAATATAAAATAAACCATTCACACTACTTTCACTTGAGAAACTATTTTATATAATTACTAGATTTTACCCGCGACTTCGTCCGCATTAGATAGTTTTTTTGGATAGTAGTATGAAAAAACCTGAGCGGTACTTTTTTGTACGTATGTTTGAATTGTGCCGAGATGGGATGAGGCCATACTAAGTGTGATTGTCATAGGTTAGTTTAGGTGACAAACCGAGTAAATCATTAAGTATTATTAAATAAACAATTAAATTTACACGACAAATAAAATATTTGCAGGATTTCTCTGTAATTTGCATGCGTCCGACAACGGCGCGGCGTGTGCCCTCACGAGTGTGCCCGTCGGGTAGACCCACTCAGTGATGTCCTCCCCCGCGCCGTACTACCGCCGCCACCACCTGCCTCGTCTACCGCGTGCAACCCCCGCCAGCGCACTCGCCCCGCGCATCAGCTGAAACAGAATTATCAGAAGTAGAAGACAGACCCTGTGAATTATTTGTTGTACCTACATGGCTCGTGTTTGGCGATAAAAGGTTGAGCATAGGTTAGGTTAGGTTGAGGGGCAGATCCATTGTGATACCCATGAGTATTGCTACTCAAGCTAATAAGAAAAACCTATGTGTTCAGTGAGTCAAGCCATTTAGAGGCTTTGACGAAGTTCAGAATGTAAGTACCTGGCGTACTAGAGAGTTATTTTAAATCCCCGAAGAAATAGTTGCCAAGCAGTTTCTTCCTTTGATGGGAGAGTGCGGGACAATGACACAGAAAGTGCGAAGTAGCTTCATGCACCTCCTCGTCACCGCATCCTCTGCATAGATCATCTGAACTGATTCTCATCTTTTTCATATGATAACCTAACAGATTATGTCCGGTGATTATGCTTACAAGAGATCGAAGTGATCCCTTTTGTAGCTGCATAATTCTTTCCGTTCTTTGTTTGTTAAAACAGGGCCAGATCTTTCTTGTAGTGCCGCAGGTGTCAAGAAGGTTCCACCTTTCATCGGCCTTAATTGTTATTCTTTTTGAGATTTCCTGTTTTAAATAACAGGTAGGGATGCTAACTAGCTGAGCTTGGCTTACGTCAAGCATTGACCCTAATCTTGCTAATTCATCGGCTTTCTCGTTGCCTACTATATCGCTGTGGCCTGGGACCCAGCAGAGTCTAATGTTGTGCTGTGCGCCAAGAACCTTAAGCTCTTCGCGGCAGCATGAAACAAGCTTCGATTTTACCTCAGAAAGGTTGAGCATAGCAAAGTTTAGATTTAAAATTATTTGTGGAACTTGGTGGGAGCCACAGTTTGTGTCTAACGTTGAGGGCTTGAGGTACGTGGAGCGCGAAGCCCGCGTTAATATACGTGTATGATAAGTTTAACATGTTCGACAACTTATTTCATAAGGGTTAGGAATGCATTGTTTTCCCGTAGTACCAATTTTATCCAAATATTATTCAAATCTGTGGTAATTTAGGAGTGAAAGCGATCAGATTCCCCGAAAAGTAATTTTTCCCATGGGAATGCGTTGTTTTCCCGAGGTCAAAAGTAACTCATGTCCTTTCTTAAGTCTCAAACTATCTCCTATTTAAATCTGTTTAGCAGTTTGGGCGTAAAAGCGATCGGCCCACCTGAATTTTCCCATGGGAATGCGTTTCCCGGGGTAAAAAGTAGCCTATGTCCTTTCTCGGGTATCAACATATCTCCATACCAAATTTCATGCAAATTGGTTCAGTATTTTAGGCGTGATTGAGTAACAGACAGACAAAGTTACTTTCACATTTATAATATTAAGTATAGAAGTATAGATGTCCCGAAATTTTACCGACAAGTAAGAAAGCAAACATAAGATCGATATTCCTTCTGTAAAGTGATAAATAGCGAATACATATACCGAAATTTCAAGTGACGGAGCGGCCTAAGATTATGTAAGTAAAAATAAAAGTGTTTACAAAACCAAGTTAACGGAAGGTATGAATTTTAATATTAAATAAAATTACTCAACCACTCGTAAGAATGTTCGTGCTTTTGACAGACATCCTTACCGACTATTATATTAAGCGCGACCTAAGAATTTGCAAAACGTAATGTAGTTGCAAACCTCTTGCTTTGAGAAGAATTTGAGTTTACTTACACTTTATTTGATTTATTTATTTCTTTTATTTTGTTAACAAATTAAGCAACAAAAGGAAAGACACTGCGGTTGTACAGATTTTCAAATAAAACAAACAATACAAAATTGAAATGATAATGCAGTTGTCAAAACGCGACGAAATAGTAGCTCGAGCTTACGATATTTACGATCTAAAGCGAGCACAAAACTTGAGTTAACTTTTCAGATTGCCTCATAAGAGTGCATTGTTTCTATTCAATATGTCCAATCGGATTGAAAGCAAGGAAATTTTGGCTGAGTTTTAAGCAGGGTTCAAAAAAATTAATCAACAGTCGATCAAATATTTTCTCTAGTAAATATAGGCGACATCTACAAGAAGAATGGCAAAAAGCTTTGTGTCTTTTTCGTCGACTTTCGGGCAGTATTTGACTATATTCCTAGGGAACCTCTCTTCTACAAGCTATACAATTATGGAATCTCTTCAAAAATAATAATTTTGGGATGGAAATAAAATTTCCGATGAGTTTCAGATCTCAATGGGAGCTAAGCAAGGATGCGTTAAACACACATAAACAATATTATAACAATCAGTGAGAGGTGGCATCGTGCTTAGTGAAAAACCTATTCCTGGTCTCATATATGCTGACGATATAGTCTGGAACCTATCAGTTAATTTATCAAAGTATAAAATAATGATTTTTAGAAGCGGTGGAGGGAGATAATCTAGAATGGAAAAATGGACTTTTCAAGAAGCCGTAGAAATAGTTAAGGAGTACAAGTATCTGAGTGTATTGATTACCTTGAACCTATACACAATATTTTGTTAGCGATTAAGTATTTTGTCGTTAGTCTTTCTATATTTTAATCGTACCTAATAATGCTCTCAAATGGCAAAATTATTTCGGGGAAATATCTTTTTGTTTTCACTTAACTGTACACATTTTGAGGCCAATGATGATTTCTTCTGAAAAAAATAATATAAACATGCTACTTTAACTGTTATTCTAACGTAAAGATCAATTTTGTTTGTATGCAATTATAAGTTTTGTTTATAAGTTTGTCAGATGTTTTATATTCGATACTAAACAAAATTTTTAAAAGTCATCTATAATTTTAATTAAGCTGGAAAAAAGGTGGTTGAAATTGCTAAAATTTTAAACTCTTCAAAGAAAAAAGTATTTGAAACCTTACATTCTTCGCGTTTTGATGCACTATTGGTGAGAATATGTAGGAAGTTACCATTAATTTTTTTAAGAGAACTCAAAAATGAATTAAACGGATCGGTGAAAGCTAGAACAATAAGAAACCAACTTTTAGAAGCAAGTCTTCCTGGTAGAAGTCCACGAAAAGTACCATTTTTTAACCAGGACAAACTTACACCGTTCTTATTGGAATAACGTTTTTTGATCGGATGAAACGACAATTTATTTGTTTACTTCCGATGGAAAAACGTATGCGAGAAACCTAAAAAACAAGAAGTTTAACTCAAAATACACAAAGAAGACAGTGAAAGGTGCCAATCAAATGGAAGTTCATGCAGTATAATGACCCGAAGCACACTCCATATTGGCTAACAAATACTTACAACAAAACAAAATCAATGTTATAGAATAGTCATCCCCGACCTAATCCCAATTGAGCACTTATGGGGCATCCTAACGCGAAGGATCGGAGATTGTAAAACCAAAAAGAAACACGAGTTTTGGTCGAAAATCCAAAGGGAATGGAACCCGTAGAGACATGTGCCAAATTGTTGAATTCGATGGGGCGAACAGTGGAGACAGTTTTTAATAATAAGGGTGCCACTACAAAATACTCAAAGAATTTGAAATACTTTTACCGTTAAGTTACTTTCTCGCTACAAAAAAAATACTACTATGATTTTGTTTCTATTATTTTTCCAGGATGAAATTTGTTGATGAAAATCGGAAACAGGATTTACGATCAGTTAACTGAGGAAGCGGAATCATCACTATATAGAGCTTACTACATTCAAGTTAACCACTTTTTGGAAAAAAGTCACTATATAGAGCTTACTACATTCAAGTTAACCACTTTTTGGAAAAAAAAGACATACTTCTTGGCCGATCACACCATACGCATAAACAGTACAATCTTTAAAGCCAGAGGTGAACTCCTCAGTTAAAACTTTATTCCTCACCGTCTAGATCTTCCTCTATGGTGTGATCTGTGCAATCGAAGAGAATGTGTTCCATTTTTTTGGAGTTTGTCCAATTCTAAAAGAATTCCTCAAGAGATACTTTAGAATTGATGTACTCAGTTTAGAGGAAACCATAAAATTGATGAATGGAGAACGAGGGTGGGAAGTCTTATACCAATATTGTTTGAGTGCTTTATGATACAGAACGTGTATAGACAACGAAAGTTTTAAATGTATACAAAATTATACGCAAAAAAGTTAAATTTCATTTTTGAAAACGTTATATTAAATTTTTTAGTACCTATGTATTATTATTTTAAAAATTAAAATGTAAACGTCAGTCTGGTAAACGGCCATCAGCCAAACATTTAAAGACTTAAGATAAACTTACAAAGATAATTGTGAACAGTATTAAAATTTTGAAGTCGATAAAACTAAACTATCCAATATGGCAAAGTCTCCACGACCGAACGCATGACTGTGGTTTAGTTGTGAATTTTGCGTCATTATCCTTTTACTTCGCTTTAACACAAAATTAATTGTATTGTTGTTATGGTCACGTCACCTTCTGTCACATTTTGAACATCAAGGACACTTAATTACCCGTGTATGTACATTATATGCTATGTATGTACGTACATAGAACATGAAAAAGTGTAGAGATCATTTAAGTCATTTGCTGTCTAGAATTTGTTGACATTTAAAATAGTTAAGTATGTAAATTTTGTTGTACATAAGCTTACTTATCTGATGTGATGTCATTTTCAAAAATAAGTTAATTTGATCATTTTTGATTCAACTTTAAAATGTGTTTAAAAATTTTGAAAAAGGTATTAGTAACCCTTCTCTTTAATGAACAACTTATCTTCTTCACTTATTTTTTTTACAATTACAATTTTTGAAAGCTACATTAAACATTATTGAGTTGCTATCTAGCTTCAATTCTTAAAATTAAGAAGACTTTCTTAATATACAGGGTGGGCCTTAAATAAGTGCACTTAAAAAAAAATTATATTAATACAACTGTAGCGCTTTTAAATGAAATATTTATTTTAAATTATACAAAACGAAATGAATTTTTATTTTTTAAAAATTAAATCATCCAAATATCGTCCATTTCGCCTACAGCACTCTTCCAATCTGACTCTGAGATTTTGGAACACTTTTGTCAAAAGTTGCGGAGTGATTAAGCGGATTTCTTCTTCAATGTTCGCTTTTAATTCAGCCGTCGTTGAAGGATTATTAGAGTACACCTTACTCTTGAGGTAGCCCCATAAAAAGAAATCCGGTGGCGTTAAGTCAGGGCTCCTGGGTGGCCAAGCAATATCACCCCTCCTCGATATCAACCTTCGAGGAAACATTTCTCTAACGACCTCCAGAGAGTCGTTACTTGTATGGCAGGTAGCTCCATCTTGCTGGAACCAGGTGTGAATAGTGTAACCACTCGATTCTTGCAGTTTTGGAGCTAAAAAATCTCTAAGTATCGAAACATAACGCTCTGAATTAACAGTAACATTACGCCCGTATCGATCTTCATAAAAATACGGCCCTATGATCCCCCACTTGGCTATTCCGGCCCAAACGGTCACTTTCGGAGAGTGTAACGGTCGTCCATGTTTTAAGCGTGGATTTTCTGTTCCCCAGTATCGACAATTTTGTCTATTAACAAATCCGTTGACATGAAAATGAGCTTCGTCTGAGAAGATAATGTTATTGAAGTGAGGGAATCTCCGTAACATTTCTGTTGCGAAATTGAACCGTGAAACAAAATCGGATTCTTTCAAATCTTGGACAATCTGAATTTTGTAAGGGTATAACTTCAAATCATCCCGTAAAATGCGACGTAAAGTCGTTCTGGGTACTCCCAGGGCCGCAGCGCGTTTCCGTGTAGAGCTTCTTAGATCCTCGCGCACAGAAGCTTGTACGCGTTCAATTGTTTCTGCAGTCCGCCTGGAACGTGGGCGTCCTGTAGGTCGAAGTTTTTGCGTTGATCCCGTTGCCTCGAATGTTACGATCCATTTTTTGATTACATTCGTACTTGGACACTCGGTGATGTTGCGTAATCCAAACTTTACCCTAAAAAGCCGACGAACAGTCACGTATGAGCGATTGTTTTCATAAAAGGCGCGAACGCAGAAATCGCGCTGCTCTCCCGTGAACGGACTCATTGCGACTAAAAATTTAGATCTCGAGCTGCAAGGAGATACCATCCCCGCGCGTCCCGGTTATTTCGTTCGGGAGTTAGAGCGAGACAAAAAGTGCACTTATTAACGGCCCACCCTGTAGTTCAAAATACATCCTAAACAACAAGCTTTGAGTCTAGTTAGACTAATCATATTGTCTACAAGCTTTTGTACAACAATAATTTGCGTGAAAACATCAAGCAAAACCTACTACCTCCGCCCTTTTATAGATTTATATCATTTAGCAGTTAGCACCTACAAGCAAGCAAACCAATAAGAACAAAGAACCTACCAGTCATTTAACCATCAATGAGATCATTTACCACTAAACCAAAAAAGAAAGAAAATAATAGGTATTCTTATCAAATTACATTTCTAATAATTTCTACAAGACGTAAAATACACTAAGTTTTAAAACTAAGCTAGTCTGAGAATTCTATAAAAAGTACAATAAAATTTTCGCACCATGAGGACACAAATCACCGCCTTTTGAAGCTGCCACCACAAGCACAAGGCAAGGCAAGGCAAGATGAAAACACATTGCCAAAGGAAAAATTGCAGTACATACATTCATCTCCCTTTCACCACCGTTGCTACAATAAACAATGGCAACAATTTACTGCATGCATTTCTAGAAGATTTTTGCAGAAGCATAAACTAAAACCTAAGTAGGTAAGTCTAAGCACTTGCCTCTTGCCTTGCCTTTGCAATTGCAACGGCAACCGAAGAACCAAAATCAATAAGTTTGGTTTCTATTTTAAATGAAAAGCACTACAAAAATCTATGAATTGATGCAAAACCAATTCCAATCCAACCCACGTGCACAAAGAAGCACAAGCACACCACTTTTGATTTGACATCGAATCGTCTGTGGTGGAGTCGTGTGTTCTGTGAGGTGAGGCACGACCATAAGCAGCCCCTACCCGACTCGACAGAAGACAATAAACGACCAAAATCAAAGCACGACCTCACAAAAGAACCAAAAGAAAAAAGCCTACTCAGCTTAGAGTAACAATTTTACATATATGTACATATATCCCAGTCCCCATCGGTCTCGCTTTCGTCGTCGTTATATTTTTCACCTAAAATTGAAAATAATTTCCTAAAATTTCACTATCCCCATGTGGTGGACGACGATAGTTCACTTTAAAAGGAGGAAAAGTTTAAGTACAAAGCCCCAAATGGCAAAAAAAAACCATCATATCATTTTTTTAAGGTTAAGACACAATCGAGACAGAAGTAGAAGAAGAAAAAAATCTTTCTTTCGAGTTTCGAGAAAAATATCCCCCTAACTGGGCTGAGCGCTGATTTTGAGGCTACATTCTTCTTTTGGTTTTCTTAGAAGAAAAAAAGCCAAAAGTCCGTCGTAGCCCATTTCCAATTTCCACAACAAAGAAAAACTTACTTAAACTTAAATCAAATGAAAATGAAGCACAAATCACAAGCACTGTCTTTTTCGTTTGTTGGGGTTTTCTTACCTTTTTTAAGTTCGACGGCGAATTATAAAAAGAATTTGTCGGCTTTTAAAAATAAACGTTTGTTTTTTCTGTTTCTGGATAATTATCACTTAAATGTTGCGGCAAGGCTCTCGATGAATGATGATGAATTGTGTTGTGTGTGTTGTATAAAATACTCTCCCGTCTTTCTCTAATTAAATTTGCATTTTTCTTCTACTGTTTTTAATTTTTATTATTTCTAAACAAATGATCACAGATTTTATAATTTAAGTTTAAGGTTTTATTATTTTTTAATAAATTTATTTATACTTTTACTTTTAATATAATTGGAAAATTAGTTATTTTTCTCTCGTTTTGCGTAAGAAAAGAATGCGAAAAATTGCAATTTAATTGTAATTTGTATTTTTGACTTTTTGTGTGGTTTGGTTGGTTTC
Source organism: Eupeodes latifasciatus (assembly GCA_920104205.1). Taxonomy (NCBI): domain Eukaryota; kingdom Metazoa; phylum Arthropoda; class Insecta; order Diptera; family Syrphidae; genus Eupeodes; species Eupeodes latifasciatus. Next base: position 370,495,754 of record OV049924.1, read on the forward strand.
TTTCTGGTTTTTTAAAGAAAACGAAAAGTGCTGGTAGGTTCTTTTCTTCTTCTTTCTTATTTAAACTTGAGAGCCAGAGCAGAGCCAGTACAGTAGACAGACACAGTCACAGAGCGTTTCAGTTTTTAGCTTTCAGCGTTAGCGATAGCGTTGTGTTGTAGAAAAGAGGAACAACGATAGATTTAAGTTTCTCTAGAGCTAGATGGATGAACGAATACGAAGAAAGATGGCTGTCGAACAGTTCAGTTGCCTATTGCCTTGCCGTTTTTTATTAAGTCGAGGGAGTAGGTGAGTACAAGATTCGATGTTTTTCTCGATGTCCAATGCATGAAATGTAGTTTTGTCTCTTGAGCGATAGAGAGAGATAGATAGGGTTAATATGATATAACTAAGGGGGATAGATTAAATTACAAAAGAGTAAGCAGCAGAATAGAAAGAATAAGCCGTATGGAAACTGGTTTTTTGCAATTTGGACGCCGGCTTGAAAGAGAAAATTAGATGCATTCAAGAAAAATGGCGCTATTATGGATTGGTATAAAAAAACATCGCCATGTTTGGTATACAAATTAAACCCTGCTAACATTGGTATAAAAAAGGCAATGAACTACCCTGGTCGTGTGTTCATCCAATAAGGATTAGCTTTTACACGATGAGTGTTATTTCTTTATTAATTGCTGAACAGGAATTAATTTTTTTTATTCGCGTTCCACATTATCCACACTCACAACGAATAAAATAATCGCGCGTACTTAACCTAAAAAAATCATTCTTGTTTTGGTTTCGGTGATGAATGGTGTTCGGCTGTCAAACTTTATTCGCGACGAATTAAAAACTCTCATGTGAAAGGAGTGTCAAAATCGACGAATATTCGTTCATTCGTTGGTCGTTGGTCGTGCTCATGTGAATATTACTTAAGAGATGGTTAAATTTTAAGGGCAGATGTTGAGTGTGAACTACATTTCGGCGGTTAAAAAGAGAATTCGATTTTCTAAATAAATTTTATATAAGCAGAATATTATCAAAACAGAAATGAACATACAAAGTAACTCAAAATCGTTTTGGGTATTTTTGAATTCTAAACCGAAATGTTCATCTTGTTCACAAAGTATGGAATTTGATGATATAATATCTAATGACACAGAACAATCTTGTAACCTCTTCACTAATTTCTTCAAAACATCCTACAAACAGAAATACGATGAAATTCCAAATATTTATGCATCTAGATATTGCGGTTTAAATCCCATAACTGCTTAAATGATTTTTTCCGAAAAGGAGATTCTGGAGAGTTTGCTTGATAACGATATAACTAAAAAAGCCGGGTACGTTTTAATATCACCCTTATTTTTATCAAATTATTCAAAATCCTTGAGTTATGTGATTACTCGCATTTTTAACAAATTTATATAAGAAAGAGTTTTTCTTGATGAATGGAAGATAATTTTGTATTTTTCCAATTCTCAAAAATGAACTTAAACATTTGGTTAGTAATTACAGACCTATCTCAAAACTTTTTGTTATACCAAAACTGCTTGAAAAAGTCATAACTCAAAAGATTTACTTTTTACTTGATAATTCTTTGTCTCCGTGACAAGATGGGGTTTTAAAGGGTAAATCGAATACCACGACAATTTAAGCCTTTTTACCAACTTTTGCTGTATAATATAACCAAATGGAAAATGGCAAGCAAGTTGATATTCTACATACAGACATTTCATAAAAGCGTTCGACCGTGTCCATCATGGGGTCTTATTTTACAGAAGTTAGATAAACTAGGTTTAAATTCATCATTTTAAAAATGGTCTAACAAGTAAAAAAAATAGTTAAAATTATTGAAAACTGTATCGAACCCTATTACTACCCGAGTCTCGAATGGATCTTATGTGATTTCGTTCTCAAATGTTGGTACGATTGATATTGCATTTGTATCTCGATGTCTGTGTTCGTTGAGTAGTTGTGCATTTGGGATCATGTGTGTTTTCTATTGGGGAAAAAAATCAATCTATTACTGTTGTTATTATTTACTTTTGTAAGTGAAAATGGACTAACTGGGCTTATTTTGCAAGAGAAAACAATAGAAAAGATAATTGAGTTTTGCTATGTTTCCACCAAAGGTTTATCTCAGTTTAGATTAAATAAATCTTTTTGGTGTTTCCACCGCACAAGAAGATTTAAAAATGATTAAGTTTGACAGCACTTTCTAAAATGCAAATGGTGTTTCGATGTTTCTTATGAAGTGCAAGTGAGACAGTTTGATTCGTGTTAAACAATGAAAAACTGAATAGTTCAGCACCATATAAGAATATATGCTACCTACTCCATGTGCAATTTTTTTTTTAATTTGATTAAAACAAAACTATATAAAATATTTGATGGGTTTGTTAAAGCCCAATAGAACAGGTAAAATTCAAAACAAGCTCGAAAATGTAACCGTTTTTTGCACTTTCTTGACATTTTTATCAATAATGCATTCGGCCCTAGAAGTTGAAAGCTTGGATTTACCATAAGGACAACATCGTAGAAACAGCCAATAAATCAAAAATCTGCTATGTTCAACGCTTGGTATTATTTTCACGTTTACTGTGCTAATTTTGAAAACTTTTGTTTTTGCTAAATTTACTCTAGTACCTATTGCAGATTTTTACCAATAACTTGCTATTGACTCTAGATATAATAATAAGCAATACCACTTTGAAATCTGCATTTAACGCGCATATTTTTAAAATAGTTGGCCACTCAGGTATTCATGCATTTTTTTTATACCAGCTATGATTTAACTTTTTCAAAAATTATTTTTTTTTCACATTTTGCATTGAAATTCAATGTTAAATATTTTTTTCTCTAAGAAGTCTAACAGTTATAATAATTTTCTTCTACTTATGTGTTGGCACAAGTAATGTAAAATTGTAGCAAATCAAAGTTGAGCGGAGCACAAGAAATAAAAAAGACCGAAACTTCCAGAGTCAAAAAGAATAATAAATGTTTATTGAGAAAAGTTTGACAAGTACAAGATGGAGCAGTGTTGCCAGATTAATAAAAAGTAAGTTATATTCACAATACCCCCATTATAATGAAAAAACTTACTTGGCAATCTGCACTTCTAATCCCATACCCTTACAGCAAAATTCAATTTTTTAACTGCTTTCGTTAATACATCTGCTAACATACTGTCTGTATCAATGTACCTACTCCAGGATTATTTTATTTGCGTTGATCTGCTCTCTGACAAAATGATGACGCACGTAGTTCACCTAAGAAAAGTTGCAACCACAAAGCTTCTTGGGTCGCTGATGACATCGACATATATTCAACCTCTGTAGTCGACAATGCAACAGTAGGTTGCCTTTTGGTGTTCCAGGAAATTGCAGCACCCTGCAGTTTGAATACGTATCCTGTTGTTGATCGCCTCTCGTCTGTATCAGAAGCCCAGTCAGCATCGCAATAGCCTAGTAAATCATTGTTACCATCTTTGGTAAACAACAGCTTCGTATTGATGGTACCCTTTAAATAGCGAAAGATTCTTTTAATGGCATTCCAATGTGACTTACCGGGTTTTGATTATATCGGCTCAAACAGCTAACAGGAAACGATAAATCTGGACGTGTAAGCTGAGCAGCGAACATTATGCACCCGATGGCTTCTTGATAAGGCACATTTCTCATTTCTGCAATTTCTTCTTCATTTTTTGGACACATTTCTTTTGGGATAATTTGGTTGACATCAACTGGAGTTGAAACTGGGTTAGAATCCATCATTCCAAAGCGCTGAAGAATCTCCTTAATTTATTGCTCTTGATCAATGGAGATGGTACAGTTGTTTCGGTCGCGCTGGAGTTGCATACCTAGTATGAAGCGAGCTTCTCCCAGATCCTTCATTTGGAAACTTTCCATCAGCTTTGATTTCAAGTCCGTTTTCATAGTAACATCGTTAGTCTCTAAATTTTGAAGTTCTTCTGTGCATTCAATTTCCAAAAAAATATCATCTATTGGTTTACAGTTTTCGATTTCATAGCAAATATAATCTTTGTTTTTTAAAGAATTAACAAAATCTTCTTTTAAAAAATTTTAAGGATAATTTTGTGAAAAGTAGATATGTATATCTGAAACTAATAAATTTATTTTTTGGGTAAAAAAACGTGCCATATTTAAACTTTTCTTGCCACCGTGCCACGAGAAAATTTCCGTGTCAAAATGGCACGATCGTACCACATCGGCAACGCTGATGCTGACTGTTTTTTTTTTTTTCATTCCAAAAAATAATTTACTAAATTTTACTCGAGGATACACTGACTGCCATTTCTAGATGCAAAAGTATTGTAGTGAAATTGTTTAAGAGTAAAAATGTAACTGGTTATTTCGCTAAAGAATACTCCGTTTAAATAACGGAAAAGAGGGTGGCGTAATTGAGTTGATAATGTTATTGTCACGCATTAGTTTAAAAGCTCTTATTTAAGTAAAGGCCCAACTATAATAGGCATAAGCTAGCATATGCGCGCATAAGTAAACGTGCGAATACAAAGAATCTCAATACGAGTGAACATAATGGAGTCTAGCTCCGTTTCGTTCAATTTTTCTCAGTTTCGTTAACTTAAGCAAACTTAAGGCCCAACTATAATAGGCATAAGCAAACATAAGCTTATGTCAAGAACCCAACGAAAATTCACTTAAGTTTGTGAAATTACTGCGGATAGCCATAATGCAATTTCGCTCACGTATCTACAACATGTCAAAATAATATTCACTCTATATGAAGATATAAATCCTTCGTACGTATCACCCTCAAAAAACCATTTGTTTACATTGTTGTATTTGTAATGTGAAAGAATTCAACAAGAAAAATTGACGTGTTTCCACGCATACATAGAAATAACTAATGAGTTTTTTGGTGAAATTTCATAAATTAGAGGAGAATTGACACGCACACTATGAATAAGTTTATGAGGCTGATTTCCGGTTATGATAAACAGAGAAATTATCTGCAGTGGAGTTGGCCTGTGTGTATTTGATCAAAACCAAAAACACTCCATTACCAAGACCGGAATCTCAGACTGACATTTCGGTTTGCCTACAAGCTTCTGAGGACTAAATGTGAGAAAGTGTGCGTGAAATGATGCAAAAAACCAAACACATTCTCACATTTAGTCCTCAAGCCCATCGAAATGCTTCATTATAGTAATCAGCCCCATCTAAGTGCTTCATTTTGAATGTTGCATAGCCTCGTTCAAAAACTAAACAATCCTAACCAACAAAATCTGAAGTGCTGACATGGTCTTAAATTGGAAGATTTGTATACATTTTTAATTTCAATCCAAATAAATGTTGAATGTTTTTGAACAACAACAACAACTTAAAGGTGCTACCACTCATTGTTTTTGGCTGGAGATATAGCTATTTCGTGCTTTGCCACTTTTGCACTCATCAGTCTCCTTTTTTTTTTTTTTTGTGGTGCTGAGCTTTAATCCAATTTTATTTGAAAAACTTTATGCACAACATAGGATTCAAACCCACGCATATCAGATTTGCTCAGTCTTAGAAGTCGTGTGCACTACGCACTCCACTACTTTAGACCACTGACGTCACAGGTCGAGATGTGCTAATTGTTTATCAAATGCATTTGAAGCATCAACCTTTTTATAAGCTCCTTTAAGTATGCTGTTTTGTTCCGCCTCCATTTTTCTCCATACCTTATTTGATAGACTAACAATTCGTAGTACGTATCAAAGGGGGAGAGGTTGGAAGATCGGTAACGAACCAGACTAAGTTATTATTGTTATTATTTGTATTGTACTATTCGTACTAGAATGTCAGCTTGTTAGACTTGACCATTCCTTTTTAATTTTATTGAATGTTTTTGAACAACAACAACAACTTAAAGGTGCTACCACTCATTGTTTTTGGCTGGAGATATAGCTATTTCGTGCTTTGCCACTTTTGCACTCATCACTTCTAAGACTGAGCAAATCTGATATGCGTGGGTTCGAATCCTATGTTGTGCATAAAGTTTTTCAAATAAAATTGGATTAAAGCTCAGCACCACAAAAAAAAAGGAGACTGATGAGTGCAAAAGTGGCAAAGCACGAAATAGCTATATCTCCAGCCAAAAACAATGAGTGGTAGCACCTTTAAGTTGTTGTTGTTGTTCAAAAACATTCAACATTTATTTGGATTGAAATTAAAAATTTATACAAATCTTCCAATTTAAGACCATGTCAGCACTTCAGATTTTGTTGGTTAGGATTGTTTAGTTTTTGAACGAGGCTATGCAACATTCAAAATGAAGCACTTAGATGGGGCTGATTACTATAATGAAGCATTTCGATGGGCTTGAGGACTAAATGTGAGAATGTGTTTGGTTTTTTGCATCATTTCACGCACACTTTCTCACATTTAGTCCTCAGAAGCTTGTAGGCAAACCGAAATGTCAGTCTGAGATTCCGGTCTTGGTAATGGAGTGTTTTTGGTTTTGATCAAATACACACAGGCCAACTCCACTGCAGATAATTTCTCTGTTTATCATAACCGGAAATCAGCCTCATAAACTTATTCATAGTGTGCGTGTCAATTCTCCTCTAATTTATGAAATTTCACCAAAAAACTCATTAGTTATTTCTATGTATGCGTGGAAACACGTCAATTTTTCTTGTTGAATTCTTTCACATTACAAATACAACAATGTAAACAAATGGTTTTTTGAGGGTGATACGTACGAAGGATTTATATCTTCATATAGAGTGAATATTATTTTGACATGTTGTAGATACGTGAGCAAAATTGCATTATGGCTATCCGCAGTAATTTCACAAACTTAAGTGAATTTTCGTTGGGTTTTTGACACAAGCTTATGTTTGCTTATGCCTATTATAGTTGGGCCTTAAGTTTTTTTGAGCACCAGCTCAGAGATGGAAGTACTTTTCAACCAGCTCGCTTAGCAATCACTTTATTGCAAAATCAATTTGCTGACAATTTTATTTTCAAAAGTGGTTAACTGGCTCGTTCGACTGACTTGACACTTCTCGATTACACTTTTTATTTGGGCTATGTTAATAATACGCAATACGGATGCAATTATTGGCTAAAATAGTAAATAATTGAACTCCCGTAGCTACGGCTGAAATACGTGGAAAATATATTTAAAAAATAAATGCCAGTAAATTATCTACCATATTATAATAAATACAAAAAAAGAGGCTGGGATGCGACCCACACTGATAACTTCCCATCCCTTCTGTCGATTTGTCTTGCTTAAAAGTTTGTCTAAATGTATCAATTTTTACCAAATTTGCGTACTATTTTTTGTAGATTTTATTTTTTTATGAAAAAACGGACTGTTGGATTTTTATAAAAAAAATTACTGAATATCGAAAACAATATTTTCTGTGAAATAAAATAAGTTTGCAGCTAATATTTGTAATTTTTGAAAAGCTATTTGAGTCGAAAGTAAATTTTTACAAGTTTTAGTATTGTTTTTTTTTAGGTTTTTATTTTTTGTAAAAAACACTGTCTATTCGATTTTTCTTTAAATAGTATGGAATGTTATAAGTTAAAATTAGTTAAAAGCCACTATCTCAAATTTTTGAAAAGATATTTGAGGCGAAAATCAATTTTTACCAACTTTTGTTAATTTTTTGTTCGGTTTTTAATTTTTTGTAAAAAAAATGTCAATTAATTTTTTTTCAAAATTTTACTGAATGTTGACAACAATATTTTTTGAAAGATAAAAGTAGTTTAAAGCCAATATCTCAAAGTTTTGAGAAGATATTTGAGTCGAAGATCAATTTTTACCAACTTTGAGTAATGTTTTTTTTTAGGTTTTTATTTTTTATAAAAAAAACTGTCATTTAGATTTTGGGGAGAGTACGATAACTTTGGCGACAAAGTTTAATGACGGATTTGTATAGAACAGTTAAAAACAAGCATTTTTTACTATGGGAGGGGGGTCTATCTCCCCCCTGTTTAGGCGGTAGGGGCAGTTTAAAAAAATATGTACATTAAATGGAAACAAATAATTAAAAAATAACGGTAATACTTATAATTAAGTATTATACCTTTTTTTAAAGCCAACACTTTTGTCTATTAGCTTGTTTTTAAATCAAGTCAAAACTATGCATAGTTTTTGAAAAAAATTGTTTTAAAGTCAAAATTTGTGATAAAAAAAGTTAAAAAAAAGGTTTAAAGTGTAATTTTTCAAAACTTTCAGATTATCTATAATGTTGGCTTTAAAAAAATGTATACAACTTAATTGTAAGTATCACCGTTAATTTTTAATTATTTTTTTCCATTTTAAATAATAACTTTTTTAAATTGCCCCTCCCGCCTAAACGGGGGGAGATAGACCCCCCCTCCCATAGTAAAAAATGCTTGTATTAAGACCCTCTTCCAAAAACCGTTATTATATTTTGGCGCCAAAGTTATCGTACTCGTGCCTAGATTTTTCTCAAAATTTTATCAGATGTCAAAAGCATTATTCTTCGTTGTACAAAATTGTTTTGGAGATGAAATCATATTTTAGTCGTAAAATTTTCGAGGTGACAATTTTTTTTTTCAGTTTTTTTGATTTATAAAAAACCGTTAATTGGATTTTTTTCCAAAAATATATTTCTTTTGTACCACGTTACAATATATAATATACAATTTAATTCAAGTCTCTAGCGTCATTGGTTCATGAGATATTTAGGGTTAACCAAAATTTTCACCTTCTTTTTAAACTGCTATGGTAAAAAAACCACCCACGCAATTTTCTTGAGAACCCTTTCTGCATCTTTCTGCATTATTATCTGTATAACAAAATTTATTTGAAGTCGATATCTCTTCTGGTTCTTGAGCTATGGACGACGAAAAAAACATCGCAAACGTACGGACGTACGGACGTACGGATTTTAGCAATATTTCTATCGCGTTTTATTATAAATATAAAGTTCTTAAGGTTTTAATGATGCATGAATCACTCCAATCTTTTCAAGAAATAAATTCTGAAATTCTTTGATTTTTTACTAATCCGGTTCCTGTGGGACATGCCTCGACAGTAGCACGATTTGTCATACTATAGTATAGTATGTCAATGTCTTGGTATCACATTAAAGAAAAGCTTTTGGATTTGAATCCTTCGCATGCTACAACTCATCTTGGTACAGATAATCCTCACAGATGGCGACAGTGGTCCATAAAACAACCATGTGTAGTCGAAAGATATATTCTTTTAATAGAAGAACATGGTTTGGTTATTACAAAATTGCATTTTACAAAATTGCAAGTTATCTCAACGATACTTCTGGAACGATATATCTAATTTAAAGAGGATTTTTATTCATTGAAATGTGAATGTTTCTAATAAACTTCTAATGAGGCTGTGGTATCTTACTTACTTAAGGTGATGCAACAGTCCTGTGTAAACTAGGGTGAACTAGTTGGGTGAGGTCATTTTCGACTTGTGCGCGCCACCTGATCTGCGGTATTCCTCTGCTGCGCTGTCCTGTGGGTGTGGATTCGAAGGCTGTGGTATCTGCATGCATTTATTTATTAGTTTCAAATCTTATTCAGAAGCAATGCAATCCATCATTTCCGGAGTTAAAATTGATAAACACACCATATCATCATATACATATTTTTTATAACCTTAATATACGCAAATCCGGCGTCTTATAAACCCATAAGTGAAATAAGACCCACTTTCAAAATTTGGTCATATTTTACTTTTGTAAAAGTGCAATAATGCCAAATTCCAGCAGTTGATCATATCGCAATTTGACAAAGCGAAATAGGACCAACATTTTTCTTTAACGGTGAGTATAACAAGTCCTCCATGCTTGGACACACAATTGGATTTGGGATAGGTGCGAGGTTGGTCATATTTAGGGCAACCAAAAATATGTTCGAACATATTTTTTGTTAACATCACTATTAACACGAGACTGTGATAGAAATGCGTTTCATTACCATCAACTGAGCGCTCAGTGAGCGCTCAATGTCAGATTGACGGGGGCAGAATCGTTTTGTGGGACAAGAATCTCCGTACAAACATAAGCTGTCAAAACCATATGTTGTCAATTGTAGTTTTTGATGTGAATTTATTATTTTTTTCTATTGATAATTCTTTGTTACTTTTGGAAAAAAAACTATTAAAATGGATAACAAACAAGAACAAGTTTTGCGTCAAATTTTAATTAGTTCATCAGACAAAATAAGAAATAATAAAAGGAATGAGGAGCATAAAAAGAATAATTTAAATTACGCGCCACACCACACCAGACAAATGACAACTGAACAGCTGTTTTGGGTGAGCAAGCAAATTGAGAAATGAATCCATGAATTTTTTGTCTCAGAGATCTCTGCAAAAAATCTCAGTGCTCAGCTGAGATTTTTTGTCTCACTTAAAAAAATAGTTGAGCGCTCGGAGCGCTCAGTTGATGGTACACGCCTATTGTAATCTTCGTCTTTTGAACGTCATATGTTAGGGCATATTTTTGCATATTTCACTGAAAATGCATATTTTTGCATTTTTGCTTTCAAAAGGCATATTATGGCATATTTTTCCTTTTTTTTGTGAAGGCAAGCAATAAAAACAAACCATTAGTAAGAAAAAAAAAAAAGACGAAAAAAAAAAAATATTTGGAATGTATGTAGCTACAATGATTTCCTATATACCTCTTTTGTACAATACATGCGGAAGTAGTAAATACAAAATTGCAAATATCCGCTGCTAAGCCGAAATCCATATGTTTCATTTATTGTATTTTTTACATAAAATCTAGGAACAACTCGATCGCAATGAAGGGTTGTAAACAGTGAATACGAATATGGAGTGCACGAACACAGGATAAATTGCAATAAATGACCAACCTTGGCGCCGCCACGCCGGCAGGTCCAGGCGAGGCAAGTGTTTTGTTTCTATACTTCACATAGTTTGAATGTGTCGATCAAATTTCAACATCGCACATATACCCACTGATTTACACATTTATTGCTCACTGCCACCAATGGTCAAAAGTGTGAATGTCAAATACGTGAGAACTAAAATCTATATAAAAACATGTTTACCCACCATCGACTACTATTTTTTTTCACTGAATATTGCTTTAACCACATGTGGGAAAGAGAAAAGCCAAAGACAAATCTTGGCGAATCAGTGATCTATTGTATTTTTTACACACAAATTAGCAACAACTCGGTGGCAAGAAGGGTTGTAAATAGTAAATAGGGATACGAGGTGCACGAACACAGAACAAAAGGCAATAAATGACCAGCAGCGTGACGCGCGTGGGCCGGCTGGCGCGAGGTGCCTGCCAGGCCAGTGTTTTTATCTATCGCGTTCACATAATTTAAATGCATCGATTTCATTCAATCATTGTTTGAATTTGCCCGTTGCATCACCCAAAAAACAAGTATAGATAATTGTATTTTTATTAAGTGATTCTGATTGTCTTATTTAAGAACAAGAGCAAAAAAAGGTATGTTCCCATTTCCCAATCAACCTGCCCTAAATCAGTAGTAACTAGTAAGTCACACACCTACTGAACATCATTGACGACTCTTAAATGGAATCTATTCATTTTTTAAGAAAAACACTTTTTACATTTTTAGAACCATGCCGAAAATAAGACAAACCATTGGAAACAGATTGAAGAGCATAGTGAGTGAATATTCCTAATTTAAAACTGATGGAAAAGTCCTCTCGTGGAAAGTTTGCAATAAATCAGTCTCTGGCGAAAAACTATCTATGGTCAAACAGCACTTGCAAACTGCTAAACATATTGAACTTTTGAAGAGAAAAGAAACGAAGAATGAAACGCAACAGTTTTTTGGACAATCTTCGAGTGATTCAAAACATACAGTTTGAAAGAGATTTGTGTGGTGCTTTTGTGGGGGCAGATATACCCTTGTTCAAAATTCGCAATGAAAGTATTCGCTCTTTTTTGGAAAAATATACCGAGCACAAAATTCCATCAGAAACAACCCTTCGCGAAAAATATGTACACAATTTGTACAAAAAAACAATCGATGAAATCAAAAACAAAATAAAAGATCGATTTTTATGGGTTTCAATTGACGAGACGACAGACGCAGCAAGCAGATATGTTGCAAATGTTATCATTGGAATTTTGGATCCAGATGAGACGTTCGCTAAAGAAACATTTTTATTAAATGTAGCTCAACTGGAAATGACAAATCACTCAACCATCGCCCGGCTCTTCGATGATTCGGTTAGAATTCTGGGTGAAGATTTTAACAAAGACTCGATCTTACTTTTTTTATCAGATGCTGCTCCGTATATGGTAAAAGCGGCGCAAGCTATTCAATTTTTCTACCCAAAATTAATGCATGTTACATGCCTCGCACATGGACTTCATCGAGTATGTGAAAAAATTAGAAGTGAATATGCTGACATTGACCGCTTTATAGCAAATGGAAAAAAAGTGTTTTTAAAAGCTCCATCCAGAGTGAAAACTTTTAGAGACATAGAACCTGGACTGGAACTTCCTCCACAACCAATCTTAACGCGATGGGGGACATGGCTCGAAGCGGTGAACTACTACGCCAAGTATTTTGAAAAGATTGTTAGGATTTTTGATGCTTTTGACAACGAGGAAGCTGCATCAATAAAAATTTGTAAAGATCTTCTTAAAAAAACAGAATTGAAAGCCGACTTAATTTTTTTGGCATCAAGCTATGGGTTTCTAGTAGCATCAATTTCAAAACTTGAATCACGTGGCTTACCGCTCAATTCCAGCACACAAATTATAAGTGATGCGGTGAAAACAATCAACAACATTAAGAGCAAGGCTGCAAAATCAGTGAAGAAAAAAATAGAAACTGTAATCGAAAAAAATGCTGGCTTTGAAAAAAATAAAATAATTGCAATGGCATTGTCAGGAGAGAAATCCACAGTTGAAGACTATACAATTGCTGAAGTTTTAGCATTCAAATACGCTCCGATTACTTCTGTTGACGTTGAACGGAGCTTTTCCATGTATAAGAGTGTTTTCCGCTCAAACAGACAAAGTTTCCTTTTCAAAAATTTAAGTGAAATGTTAGTTATTTACTGCAACAAAAATCTGCAATAAATTTTCTCATTAAAACATTTCTTTTATTCAAAAATGAATTTGCTTTGTTAATTTTGTTTTTTTCTTAAATAATATATGTGTGCGAAGTTGAACTATCCGCCACTAAACAAATTTGTTGGATGTTTTATTTATCTTCAAAAACTTGGAGAGAAGAAGAAGAGTTTTGATTTTTCTTTTTTTGATTGGTATTGTTCTTATTAATTTATGTCCTAAAGCAAATAATGCTTCTTATAAACATCTTTTACATTTATTGAGCATATATTTGATTTTTAAGGGCATATATTTGATTTTTAAGGGCATATTATAAGCGCTTAAAACAAGTTTTTTAGGACATATTTTTGGTTGCCCTAGTCATATTTCACGTTTGTAACTTCTACTGCATTTACTGCAAACCATGATGTTAAAAGTGAAATAAAACAAATTTGGCTTTACTTCACCTTGTTTAGGTGTAGTAAGTCCAACTATACTAAAAATTTGTCCTATCGCACTTTTTATAGTCAAATAAGACCAATTGTTTAAAGTTGGCCTTATTTTATACTTGGCTTTAATTCACGGCACCATCAGTGGTGTTTTTAAACGCTGGTAAATCCAATGCCTAAGATTTTTCATCTGTAATGGCAGCTTTTATCCAGTCTGTCCTATAAATAAGCGTATCTTCTTCCCTCCGTCACTATCATGTAATTGCACTTGTGTACTTTCTTTCAAAGATCATGAGGACAATAATTATCAGCTAAAGAAATATCTTGAAGAACTAAAGCTTAGTGACTGATATTGGCTTTCGGAGCAATACATCAAAAATAAATTAGGTGGCGTAACAGTCCGTTGAGAACTAGGGCCTAGTGACTTACAAAGCTCAACCACTTCACAACGCGAGTTGGAGACCTCACGACTTACTCGTGAAAAAGTTAAAGGTGGCACAGGCAAAGATTGAGCCCAAGACCTCTAGTATGACAGTGCTATACGCACTATAACTATCACGCTACATGTACTACTATGGGTTATCTAACCGAACGAATCAATTGACCGTAAGGCTTGTTTCACACTATACGGTTTTGACCGTACGGCAAAAAACCGAACGGCGACATTTGGCTAGAAACCGTGACCGTATAATATGAAAGCAAATGAAAGTGTGAAACAAGCCTAATATAAGAAAAGTATTTGAAAGAGTTTTACTCCTAAGGCTCGTTTCACACTACACGGTTTTGACCGTACGGCAAAAAACCGGACAGCGACATTTTGTTAGAGGCGCGAAGAAGAGCATATACGCCTTCATATTATACGGTCACGGCAAAATGCCGGTGCCGCGCCGCCGTGTAGCAACCGTCTACTGCCACTACAGTATACGGCAGCCGGATGACGCGATAAGCTTAGTGGCGTACGTGACGAAATGCATGTTTTCACATCATACGATTTTATTCGTGCGGCAGAGTTCGATCAGCCACTTCAAGACACGTTTACTTGTGATTAACTATTTACTTAATTACTTGTGATTAAACTTACAATATATTGTCTAAATAACGGTTATCCTTGAGTTTTTCATGTAATACATCAAAAGAAGCACATGACATACGGAAATAATTAAAAAGAATATTTTCATCATTTCGTAGGTAAGTCATTAAATAATGTATAAAATAATCCCGATTCCTCTCTTCTAGCGTTAATAGAAGAAACATGATTTTTCTGTTGTCTTTTGTGGCGACGTTGTATAACCATAGTGCAATAATTTGTTTGTCGTTCATTATAAGAAAGCGCTACTTGAGTGTTCTTATAAAACTATAGGTAAACCTGTGAAAAAGTATACTAAGCACAGGAACCCTATATACATACATATATCGTGTTTTACCGTACGGTTAAAACCGTATAATGTGTAATTAGCCATTGATCCGGTTTATGCCGTCCGGTTTTCTGCCGTACGGTCAAAACCAAAAATACTCCATTTACCAAGATCGGAATCTTTCGTACGTTTCACTCTCAAAAACCCGTTTGTTTACATTGTTGTATTTGTAATTTTGACAATTAGTACATGAATAGATGTGAGCACAAAAAAAAAAAAAACGATGCCGTGGGCTAGCGGCACTTTGCACAGCAAAAACAAAATGGGGTGATTAATAAGTTTTTTTTCAGGTTTTAGTTTTTTTTCGATGAAAAAGTCAGTTTTAAGCTTTAATTTTGCAGTAATTTTGTTGATAGCGAACCAATGTACATTTTTGTCTTGAAAAAATATGTTCAACATCAGTTTATTATAATTAATTCACTAATTTAGAGTAATCACTACGAAATTTTTTAAATTTCATAATTAACCTCGAATTATTGTATAAAAGATGCGTTCGAAGAACCATCAAGTTAAGGCTGCGAGCGCAATTTTTTTATTGAATTCTAATAAATTTTCGTTAATCAACGGCCCAAATATTTTGTTTGCAAGTAATTAAA
Organism: Eupeodes latifasciatus; assembly: GCA_920104205.1. Classification (NCBI taxonomy): domain Eukaryota; kingdom Metazoa; phylum Arthropoda; class Insecta; order Diptera; family Syrphidae; genus Eupeodes; species Eupeodes latifasciatus. The sequence goes on from OV049924.1 coordinate 370,511,241, forward strand.
ATCTGTATAAATTTAACCAATCCAAGTGTATTTATAGTTTGTTTTTAATGATTTAAGCTTGCAACTATTTTTCAATTTCATTTTGATTAATAAATATTAAATTTAAAAAAAAAGTTATAATCTAAAAATACCTTATCCATAACATTCTTGATTGATGGAAGCATACATGTATTTGCTATCAACAAAAATTATGCTTCAAAGGAACACCAATATTTAAAAAAAAAATAATCAGAACGATTATAGCGAACTTGTTTAATAAATGCAGAGCAAATAAAATGCAAATTTTGAAGTTTATCACAAAATGAAAACGTCAAAAAATCGTTCTGAATTCATGCACAACTCATTCAATAGATCATATAATCGACATGAATGTTTATTGTTGACGTACAGAACTTTCTTTTAGTGAATTCCCACAGTTTACGGCAAAATACAATTTTCATTCATTCCTTAAAAATGTTTAGTTACCAAAGTTCAAGTTTACTTATTATTGTTTGAAGGGTATGTTTAGTTAAAATGCTCCTAATAATGAAAATAAATTAATGATTTTACGTATATGTTTTTGTTTTTCTTAATATAATAAATACTACCTTAGATTACTTTTTATAAATGCAGAACATAGAAGAAAGTATACATAAACAATAGTTTTCAGATATAAAGCAGAGGTTAGCGTAGAAAAATATTTTTGAGAAAGCCAATAATATTTTAGGTATGTTCATTAAAGAAATTTCCGCAGCTTATTTTTAAAACATGGTTTCTTCAAATTTGTATTCCAAAATCTAACTACAAACAAAATTCTAACTCTAACATAGCCCCGCAAAAAGAAATTTTCAGGAATATTTCTGCAACAAACAAAACTAAAATTTGGTCTTGCAATTACCGAACTGCTTAAATGATGAAAATACTAATCTGATTGAGGAATCTGAACTAGCTAAAGTTGGCAATGGAACTTCACAAGTAGCATTTTCTGTACAAAAAAATACGGAGACACCCTCCTATTGTTTCCACCTGAACTTCTTACGTCGCCTAAAAAATGCTCTAAGCAAACTACAGCTGAAAAAATCGTGTGTTTTCTTGTTTTACAAAGTGTTGAGTTACACTTTGTCCATTTCCAATTTTACTTAACCAGTTGCAGCGCATATTGCGTTCGCAAATAATTTAAGTAAACAAAATACAGCACTAATAAATCATTAAATATGTATTTGGTCAATTTTATTTTATTTAATATACATACATTAACAACATTTATTTGGATTGAAATTTAAAAGCTATACAAATCTTCCAATTTAAGACCATGTCAGCACTTCAGTTTCTGTTGGTAAGGATTGTTTAGTTTTTGAACGAGGCCATTAAACATTCAAAATAAAGCATTTAGATGGGGCTGATTACTATAATGAAGCATTTTGATGGGCCTGAGGACTAAATGTGAGAATGTGTTTGGTTTTTTGCATCATTTCACGCACACTTTCTCACATTTAGTCCTCAGTAGCTTGCAGGCAAACCGAAATGTCAGTCTGAGATTCCGATCTTGGTAATGGAGTATTTTTGGTGATAGCATGCATTGAATTCCTATGGCTGAACTCGTAAACGTCAGGCGAAGCCGAAGCTGAAGCGTGTATGTGATTCAGCCATTAATTTTCTGAACATTTGCTTTGTCTGACAGCTCAACTTCTGTAAAAAAAAATGTCAACAAACAAAATATTTGCTCTTTGGACGGATGAAATAATAGAAATGTCATTCAAAGCAACCTCGAAGCATGCCCAACGAAACGCAGACGAAGCTGAAGGGTGTTTGTGATTCAGCCATACAATTGAAACATGCTTTCAGCTTTTTTAAGAGGCAAAAATTTGAAATTAGAGGTAGAAGAATCGGTTCCTAGTAATGTTCTTATACAAATATCAAAGAAATAATGTGAAATGTCAAATACGAAGACTTTTTAAAACTGGTTTTTAAACAATTTTTCTAGTTGTTAATCGCTTATGGTACCTCAATTTATGCAATATTTTTTTGTTCTTAATTGTAATAATAAAAACTTTAATTTAATTTAACTTCCGTTTTAATTAAAATTTCTATGGGACATCTTTTTTTCTCTCGGACACCTTTTTAGACACTTAATGAAAATTTTCAGAGGTAACACTGCTTCGAAACCTGCAGACAAAGAGGATGCAAAATAATGAAATCACACTGGTTGGATAGAGAGAGAACATCAACAATGCTGACGTCTTCGAAAATGCAGATTATAAGAAATCGAATAAAGATTCTAGTGAAGACGGACATGTTTTTTCTTCATTGTAGCACCTTCATCTTACTTACTTAAGGTGGTGCTAAAATCATGTGTGAACTAGGGCCTCACCCAACAGACTTCTCCATCTAACTCGGTCTCTATAGCTAGATGTCGCCAGTTGCGCACTACAAGTTGGGTGAAGTCAATTTTCACTTATGCGTGGCACTTGATCCACAGTCTTCCTCTACTGTGCTGTTCTATAGGCGTGGACTTGAAGACTTTCTATACCGGAGCATTTGTTTCCATGCGTTATAAGTTACCCAGCCACCTCAGTCGTTGGTGTTTTCATCCGCTTTTGTCATAGTCCATGTCTCTGCACCGTATAGCGGAGCCTAGGTAGACAAAGTCCTTAACTACCTCAAAGTATCCGTATCCTAGGCTTGTTGGTGCTTCGCAACTGGGTTTTCTTTATGTGGTCAGGAAGTCACACTGACGCACAACCTTCAACCTGAAGCAACCTAATTGGAACTTTAGACGCCACCGTTGATTCAATCTTGGGAATTCCTCCTCTGCCGTCTGGATGAAAGGAGAGGTGCCTTAGTGGAAACACCTCTTCCCCCTCTCTCCGCTGGGGACGGAACCCAAGGCAGAACAGTTCTTCGTGTGATCTACGGTCCCGAATGCATAGAAGCGGAGTGGAGGAGAAGATGGAACGACGAGCTGTACAGCGACGTAAACTTAGCCAGAAGGATAAAAGTCCTACGACTAAGATGGCTGGGTCACGTAGAGCGCATGGAAACCAAAGGCCCTTAAAGTCTTCGAATCCACACCCACAGGACAGCGCAGTAGAGGAAGGCCGCGGATCAGGTGGCGCGCAAAAGTGGAAAGTGACCTCACACATTTAGCTATTGACCGAGCTAGATGGAGAAGTCTGTTGGGTGAGGCCCTAGTTCACACAGGATTGTAGCGCCACCTTTAGTAAGTAAGTAAGTATTTATAAAATTATGTTTTTATTGCCAACTTTGTATGGTTTTTAAATAAAGGGTGGTTACATTTTAAGGGCCGATGTTGACTTCGAATAAAACACAAATCATTTCAGAAATTACTGTAATTTCTTTTTTATTATGATAATATTGGTATGATTCAATTATGTATCAGCAAAAAATAATTAAATATTAGCCGCCGCGAGCTCGGCGGCACACCTTCATCAAATGGTTAAAATTTTCGATGACGCTGAGGCATAATTGAAATTCTATGCCGTTAATGTGCCGAATTTTCTAACCCGTCAAATCACATGATCCTGACGGCCAATTGACATCGTCACCACGTGAGATAACACGGCCATTGAATTTGTCGCGCATAAAAGCCTTTCTTTAAATTCGGGACATAAAAAGTTCGTTATCATCTCAAGGTAGCGGTTCCCATTCAAACTTACTGACCGGCAACATAGTGGAAAAAATACGACTCAATGATGCCGCCAGCCGAAAACCGCACCAAATAGTCACTCTTTCGTCCAAATGTAGAAATTCTACGTATTGACAAATTCACTGTGGAGAAAATGTGCCCCATCGTCATCACTGCACTGAGGATGATTTTCTTTGAAAATTGTTCATCCACTGTTCCCATTTCTTTTGCACACAAATCCAAAAAAGCTGGCATTTAATCAAATTATGAAGTTGAGCTTTATTTTAAATAACGGTTCTATTTCTCTCCGGGATATAACAGAAAATTAGAAATGAGACATTAAAGTTTATTTGCATCACGTGATCTAGTGGAGATCGTCACAATTGACGAGTAAGTTCACGTTTTGCGCCGAGTGCAGACGTCTTTTTACCGCTTTGCGTTGTTCTAGTAAATTGTGTATTTTATTTTATAAATTTCTAAAAACTTATAACAACAGAGACATTGCTAAGCAGCAATGGGCCGAAGTTTCTTCAGAGATGGAACTGACTGTTTTAGATATAAAGCAAAAATGGGGTTTGGGGACCGTTTCCGAAAAGAGTACTCGAAGTGCAATGTAGCTGGAAGAAAAATCTGGTGCTGCGGCCTAAAAATATTTTGGAACCTCAGCCAGAGGTATTCACACAGTTGTTTTCTTTGCATAAATATCTCATTAATACACAGCGACGAACGTCTTGAATGAAAAAGTTCAATGAATAAGAAGTTGCAAACGCGAGATCATATATAAATTTAAAAAAGAGGGTCGAAGAATTTTTGTATATTTTGCGAATTTCAGATTTGAAACCATCCAATACAAATTTTTTCTGAACGGTTAGAAAGCAAGTTTCTAATCCAACAAAGAGATTCATGAATACCGAAAGCATGCATTTTTGACATGAGAGTAAGGCTCGTTTCACTGCTGGAACACAATGCAAAATCGGAGCCGGAGTCGTAACTGGAGTCTGTCACAAGTTGTCGTACGTTTCACAAAAAGTACGCACACAATGTGTCGTACGGCTTTTTGATGTTATTTGGTATATTTGCAGTTTACAACCACATCAAATTTTTCAGAAAATATTTTTTTGTTCACTTTTATTTCTTATTTAAATATTTTTCCACTTTTTTATTGAAAAACTATTAAAAAAAAATATAATCACCAAGTTATTCACTTCAAAAAATGGAAAGATCACATGTGTCGTACGTCAAAGTTAAAAGTTGCTCAACTCTTCCAACTCCGGCTGCGGCTCCGATTCCAGTTGCGCGCGTTGTGTTCGCACATTTGCATTTGGGTACATTGAATACTTTGACAGCTATTTTCCAGTTACGACTCCGACTCCGGCTCCGACACCATTGGGTTCCATTCCAGCAGTCACACTACACGGTTTTAACCAAAAATACTCCATTACCAAGATCAGAATCTCAGACTGACATTTCGGTTTGCCTACAAGCTAACTACACACTAAATGTGAGAAAGTGTGCGTGAAATGATGCAAAAAACCAAACACATTCTCACATTTAGTCCTCAGGCCCATCAAAATGCTTCATTATAGTAATCAGCCCCATCTAAATGCTTTATTTTGAATGTTTAATGGCCTCGTTCAAAAACTAAACAATCCTTACCAACAGAAACTGAAGTGCTGACATGGTCTTAAATTGGAAGATTTGTATAGCTTTTAAATTTCAATCCAAATAAATGTTGTTAATGTATGTATATTAAATAAAATAAAATTGACCAAATACATATTTAATGATTTATTAGTGCTGTATTTTGTTTACTTAAATTATTTGCGAACGCAATATGCGCTGCAACTGGTTAAGTAAAATTGGAAATGGACAAAGTGTAACTCAACACTTTGTAAAACAAGAAAACACACGATTTTTTCAGCTGTAGTTTGCTTAGAGCATTTTTTAGGCGACGTAAGAAGTTCAGGTGGAAACAATAGGAGGGTGTCTCCGTATTTTTTTTAAACTTAGCCAGAAGGATAAAAGTCCTACGACTAAGATGGCTGGGTCACGTAGAGCGCATGGAAACCAAAGGCCCTTAAAGTCTTCGAATCCACACCCACAGGACAGCGCAGTAGAGGAAGGCCGCGGATCAGGTGGCGCGCAAAAGTGGAAAGTGACCTCACACATTTAGCTATTGACCGAGCTAGATGGAGAAGTCTGTTGGGTGAGGCCCTAGTTCACACAGGATTGTAGCGCCACCTTTAGTAAGTAAGTAAGTATTTATAAAATTATGTTTTTATTGCCAACTTTGTATGGTTTTTAAATAAAGGGTGGTTACATTTTAAGGGCCGATGTTGACTTCGAATAAAACACAAATCATTTCAGAAATTACTGTAATTTCTTTTTTATTATGATAATATTGGTATGATTCAATTATGTATCAGCAAAAAATAATTAAATATTAGCCGCCGCGAGCTCGGCGGCACACCTTCATCAAATGGTTAAAATTTTCGATGACGCTGAGGCATAATTGAAATTCTATGCCGTTAATGTGCCGAATTTTCTAACCCGTCAAATCACATGATCCTGACGGCCAATTGACATCGTCACCACGTGAGATAACACGGCCATTGAATTTGTCGCGCATAAAAGCCTTTCTTTAAATTCGGGACATAAAAAGTTCGTTATCATCTCAAGGTAGCGGTTCCCATTCAAACTTACTGACCGGCAACATAGTGGAAAAAATACGACTCAATGATGCCGCCAGCCGAAAACCGCACCAAATAGTCACTCTTTCGTCCAAATGTAGAAATTCTACGTATTGACAAATTCACTGTGGAGAAAATGTGCCCCATCGTCATCACTGCACTGAGGATGATTTTCTTTGAAAATTGTTCATCCACTGTTCCCATTTCTTTTGCACACAAATCCAAAAAAGCTGGCATTTAATCAAATTATGAAGTTGAGCTTTATTTTAAATAACGGTTCTATTTCTCTCCGGGATATAACAGAAAATTAGAAATGAGACATTAAAGTTTATTTGCATCACGTGATCTAGTGGAGATCGTCACAATTGACGAGTAAGTTCACGTTTTGCGCCGAGTGCAGACGTCTTTTTACCGCTTTGCGTTGTTCTAGTAAATTGTGTATTTTATTTTATAAATTTCTAAAAACTTATAACAACAGAGACATTGCTAAGCAGCAATGGGCCGAAGTTTCTTCAGAGATGGAACTGACTGTTTTAGATATAAAGCAAAAATGGGGTTTGGGGACCGTTTCCGAAAAGAGTACTCGAAGTGCAATGTAGCTGGAAGAAAAATCTGGTGCTGCGGCCTAAAAATATTTTGGAACCTCAGCCAGAGGTATTCACACAGTTGTTTTCTTTGCATAAATATCTCATTAATACACAGCGACGAACGTCTTGAATGAAAAAGTTCAATGAATAAGAAGTTGCAAACGCGAGATCATATATAAATTTAAAAAAGAGGGTCGAAGAATTTTTGTATATTTTGCGAATTTCAGATTTGAAACCATCCAATACAAATTTTTTCTGAACGGTTAGAAAGCAAGTTTCTAATCCAACAAAGAGATTCATGAATACCGAAAGCATGCATTTTTGACATGAGAGTAAGGCTCGTTTCACTGCTGGAACACAATGCAAAATCGGAGCCGGAGTCGTAACTGGAGTCTGTCACAAGTTGTCGTACGTTTCACAAAAAGTACGCACACAATGTGTCGTACGGCTTTTTGATGTTATTTGGTATATTTGCAGTTTACAACCACATCAAATTTTTCAGAAAATATTTTTTTGTTCACTTTTATTTCTTATTTAAATATTTTTCCACTTTTTTATTGAAAAACTATTAAAAAAAAATATAATCACCAAGTTATTCACTTCAAAAAATGGAAAGATCACATGTGTCGTACGTCAAAGTTAAAAGTTGCTCAACTCTTCCAACTCCGGCTGCGGCTCCGATTCCAGTTGCGCGCGTTGTGTTCGCACATTTGCATTTGGGTACATTGAATACTTTGACAGCTATTTTCCAGTTACGACTCCGACTCCGGCTCCGACACCATTGGGTTCCATTCCAGCAGTCACACTACACGGTTTTAACCAAAAATACTCCATTACCAAGATCAGAATCTCAGACTGACATTTCGGTTTGCCTACAAGCTAACTACACACTAAATGTGAGAAAGTGTGCGTGAAATGATGCAAAAAACCAAACACATTCTCACATTTAGTCCTCAGGCCCATCAAAATGCTTCATTATAGTAATCAGCCCCATCTAAATGCTTTATTTTGAATGTTTAATGGCCTCGTTCAAAAACTAAACAATCCTTACCAACAGAAACTGAAGTGCTGACATGGTCTTAAATTGGAAGATTTGTATAGCTTTTAAATTTCAATCCAAATAAATGTTGTTAATGTATGTATATTAAATAAAATAAAATTGACCAAATACATATTTAATGATTTATTAGTGCTGTATTTTGTTTACTTAAATTATTTGCGAACGCAATATGCGCTGCAACTGGTTAAGTAAAATTGGAAATGGACAAAGTGTAACTCAACACTTTGTAAAACAAGAAAACACACGATTTTTTCAGCTGTAGTTTGCTTAGAGCATTTTTTAGGCGACGTAAGAAGTTCAGGTGGAAACAATAGGAGGGTGTCTCCGTATTTTTTTGTACAGAAAATGCTACTTGTGAAGTTCCATTGCCAACTTTAGCTAGTTCAGATTCCTCAATCAGATTAGTATTTTCATCATTTAAGCAGTTCGGTAATTGCAAGACCAAATTTTAGTTTTGTTTGTTGCAGAAATATTCCTGAAAATTTCTTTTTGCGGGGCTATGTTAGAGTTAGAATTTTGTTTGTAGTTAGATTTTGGAATACAAATTTGAAGAAACCATGTTTTAAAAATAAGCTGCGGAAATTTCTTTAATGAACATACCTAAAATATTATTGGCTTTCTCAAAAATATTTTTCTACGCTAACCTCTGCTTTATATCTGAAAACTATTGTTTATGTATACTTTCTTCTATGTTCTGCATTTATAAAAAGTAATCTAAGGTAGTATTTATTATATTAAGAAAAACAAAAACATATACGTAAAACTCATTAATTTTTTTTTTATTATTAGCAGCATTTTTACTAAACATACCCTTCAAACAATAATAAGTAAACTTGAACTTTGGTAACTAAACATTTTTAAGGAATGAATGAAAATTATGTTTTGCGTTAAACTGTGGAAATTCACTAAAAAAAACTTCTGTACGTCAACAATAAACATTCATGTCGATTATATTATGATCTATTGAATGAGTTGTGCATGAATTCAGAACAATTTTTTGACGTTTTCATTTTGTGATAAACTTCAAAATTTGCATTTTATTTGCTCTGCATTTATTCAACAAGTTCGCTATAATCGTTCTGATTATTTTTTTTTAAATATTGGTGTTCCTTTGAAGCATAATTTTTGTTGATAGCAAATACATGTATGCTTCCATCAATCAAGAATGTTATGGATGAGGTATTTTTCGATTATAACTTTTTTTTTAAATTTAATATTTATTAATCAAAATGGAATTGAAAAATAGTTGCAAGCTTAAATCATTAAAAACAAACTATAAATATTATTGGATTAATTAAATTGATACAGATTTTAATTACTTGCAAAAAAATATTTGAATTCAATAAATTGCGCTCGCACCCTTAACTTGATGATTCTTCGAACGCATCTTTGATACAATAATCCGAAGTTAATTATGAAATTTAAAGAATTTCGTGGTGATTGCTGTAAATGAGTGAATTAATTATAATAAACTGATGTTGAACATGCTTTTTTCAAGAAAAAAAGTACATTGGTTAGCTATCAACAAAATGACTGCAAAACTAAAGCTTAAAACTGAGTTGTTCATCGAAAAAAGTAAAAAGAAAAATCTGAAAAAAAACTCCCCATTTTGTTTTTGCTTTGCAAAGTGCCGCTAGCCCGCGGCATCGTTTTTTTTCACATCTATTCATGGATTAATTGTCAAAATAACTAATACAAGAATGTAAACAAACGGGTTTTGGAGAGTGAAACGTACGAAAGATTCCGATCTTGGTAAATGGAGTATTTTTGGCTATCACAATGGAGCTTCGACCTCACGTTTCGTTTCGTGATATCGAAGCTTAATTGTGCTAGCATGCATTGAATTCCTATGGCTGAATTCGTAAACGTCAGGCGAAGCCAAAGCTGAAGCGTGTTTGTGATTCAGCCATAACTTATTCAAAGACACTCCATAATAGCTTGAAGCAAACCAGAATGACACATTGGTTCCCGGTCTTTATATAGAGTGTCTTTGAATTTATTAGTAAGTTTGTTTTTTATAAGTGTAAGCTTGGAAAATATTCTCTCAGCACATATGTACACTGCTGTGCGGCAAAGTCAATATTTGACTTTAAAATTCGTATAAGTTAATTCTCAAATTCTGAAAACAAAAACGAACGCTAAAAAGGTGTCCCCAGAGGTAACCCTGCTTCAAAGTGCAGAATGCAGATACATAAAATAGTTGAAATCTATCAACTAATGAAGATTTTGGAAAACCATATCACGAGTTTTTATTGAAATAAAATTTGTTTTTTTTTCGAATTTTAAAAAGTAATATCTCAAACACTCCAAGTGATTGAGTGATTTTGGAGTCAATTTGAATTAAAAGACCATCAAAACCCATCGGAAAAATGCAATTTGATTGCCAGAAACAATGTCGTGTCAAAAAGTGTAAGTGTCCCAGTGTTTCCACAGCTTAATATTTTTATTACTTGACAAACAATCCAACTCACCACTCATTATACCATTACTCCATTTCCACCACACAAATTCAAGTCCACCATTTTGACTTTCGACTACTTTCACCAGTGAAGTTTTTTTCTCAACGACAACGCGTCTTTTCCGGCCATCACTATACTACAGTCGTCATCGCGTGAGAGCGAGTGAATTAAAAATTTTTCATATAAAATTAATTGAATTTATCAAATAAATAAATATTAGTTTATTAATTTCTAAGTAAAGTTCTTAAAAAGAAGTTAGAAATAAACAAAAGAAACAACTAACAAAAACCAAAACAATGTCTGATAACAAGAATAACGACTGTGAAATGAACGGTGAAGACTTCTCACAAGATGTCAGTACCAATGACCAACAAAATGAAGAAAATGGTGCCGGTACAAATGGTAATTCGGCCGAATCGCACGGACGAGATGATGACAGGTAAATTTAATGTTTCTTTAAATTGTGTTAATAATATTAATTGATAAGATGAATTAAATAAGTTTTTTAAATATTTTATCTTTTATTTTATTTATTCTGTTACGTAAAATTTCTCTACTTAATTTTTCCATTCAAAGTGTCTACAATATGATGAGTAATGTTGAATCGAGAAATGAAAAAATCGATACTTGCGCGCCACCATTTTCTTTTTTTGATAATTCTCTCGGCATTCTTGTTCGTGTCTTAAGCTTTTAATTTTTGCTTTTGTTGATTTTTTCGGATTTTAAGGCATAAATTTGTAATCCAAAGGCATCAGCTTTTTAGTGAAGAGATAATTGATTTGAGAATGTTTATATTTTCTTTTATTAGTCCGGTGCGTGTGAATTCGCTGAAAGTTTTGCCCAGAAACTTGGTTTATCATCCTTTTTTCCATTCACAAAAAGTATCTCTCTACCAACTATCATCTCGTGAAATTTTCCTTATCACATTTCATATCAACTCGGAATTCAAAAGCAGAACCCTACTAAAGACAAAAATGGCCGCTTGGGGAAGGGGAACTATGCGCTAAATTTAATGCTAAAGATCGCTTCTGTGGATTGCGATTTGCTACGTGATGCGATTCTTCTTGTCTTGTATTTTTCCGCCGGTTTTTTTTTTTTTTTTTTACTTTTCTTTCACTATCCCAGGGCATTGTTTCCCGCTTTATCTTCTGTAGACAAGACACCTACTCCCAACATACATACTTGATTAAAATTTGCCAATTTTTCTGGGAGACATGTCTCAAGAAATAAAAATTATAGAATTTGTTTTTTTTTTTTTTTTAATTTTAAGGGTCGTTTGTTTCTTGAAAGTAACTTTTTAAATCAAATAAGTTTAAAATCCATTTTATCTTGGAATTTTTATTTTTGGATCTAATTTTTATATGTCATTCGTACCACCACCACAAACATGCTCAGTCTCATATTTATTAATTTATATTTTGTTTGTATTGCGTTTGAAACGCGAGAATGGCGCGCTTGGCGTTGTATCCAGTCTTTTTTTTAATGTCGTTTTATTTTATTTTTTTACTGTACATTCGAGTCTCGATAATAAAGCTACATTCATATTTATTATTTATTTTTCTTCTTCTGATTCTCTTGTGTTGATATACATATTGTTATAAATGGAATGTATGTACGATTTATTAAAAAGAATTAAAAGTTTATATGCATATCTACCTAGCTAGCTACATTTATTTTGTTGTTTCGTACTAAATATACCTACACCGTGATGTGTAATTTGTTGAACAACGACCGGTTAATTATCTCCACAGTAAGAACAAAATTAAAAGTAAAAACTGAAAAAAGGCGCATTGATTGGATTTGGCAGTTTTCTTTTTTTTTGTATAAGTTAAACAAAAAGAAAAAGAACAATACCATATACTTTCGTAATTTGATACATAATTTTAAGTTGATTCAGTACCTACATCATGTGCAAAAATGACGTAACGTAAGGTGTGAATGTTAAGCCTACCACTTAAAAGTGTATATAATTATTTAGGAAGGTAGGTATATTAGGTACGCGCGTTGGTAGGTATGTACTCTTTTATAGACTTAATTTATTCGGAATAAAACATTAAACGAAAAAGAACATCCATAAGTTGAATGATAATCATTATACCTAGGTAGGTTTTATTTTTGTCTACGTGGGCAGTTTATGCTTATCATTTTTATTAGTGCTTAAAAAAGGTGCTAATAAAAAAAAAAACATTTAGAAGGCAGATTTTCTTTGAAACTATAAATGCCTGTACTACTTTTAGGTATCTATTTATTCTTACTCATTTGGAATCTTTTCTTCTGTTGGTTTATTGCTTTATACATTTATAAATCAATATTTAAATAGGTAGAATTTAAGTAGTGCATAAATCATGGTCAGATGATTATCATGGAATAAAGCGCTTAAATACATATTTTCATTTTTTTTCAATTACCACCCAATTGAAAGGTATAAATACCTATACCTTTAATAAGAAGGGAGGGATTTGAAAGGAGGTGTTTATGTAATTTTTTTTGTTGTTGTTGTTATTCTTGAACATTGCAATGACACGAAAAGGAAGAGCGTGCTAAGGTGTTCCACATTCGCTCAATACTGTTAAAGAACGAATTTCTGTACCTCAAAAGCTGAAGTTTATAAAATAAAACAGGTGGCAGGACAGTCCGTTGAGAACTACGGTCTAGTGATTTAAATCTCGCAACCAATCCTTGTAATTTAAGAAAGCACTTTTTATGACAAGAATTACTCTTGGAGGATTTGTAAATTCCTCGCAAGAGGCAGCACCCGTAAAAAAACTTTGGCACATGCAGGGATTGAACCCAAGACCTCTAGCATGACAGTTCTACGTACTACAAGACTGAAGTTTGGCTTGAGAAAAAACTCATGGACATTTCTATAATCACGGTTTTTTACATTGGATGTTTATGAATGTATGCTTTATTGAGTGACAGAATTTGAAATACCGACATTTCGAAGTAAGATGTCTTGAAAATCAGAAATGATAATTTTTAACTTGTATGACTTAAAAGTATCACAAAAAAAACAATCCCTTTAATGTGGATATCTCTTAAACAACGTATTTATTTTAATGTTTTACTGTTTGTGTTAAAAATCAAAAATAATTTATTAAAAACACACACATACTTGTCAAAATATAATATGCATTACGTTGAGAGATATGCAACCGTATTTTGTTAAGAAATAGATAAAGATTTAAGACTGCAAGTTATTAGAAATGCAAGATCTCAAAAACAGTTTAATTTATAAAGAATTAAAACTTTTCAATGATCTACCAAATAATGTACAGCAACTAAATAATAAGTTTTGATTAATCTTGTTGGATATGGTTGATATTAAGTGCCAAAGAAATTACAGTGTATCAAAGTAAAACTCGTACAGCATGTTTATGTTTTGTATTTTGCTAATAACTTTTTCTATTGGTAACCAAATTTTGTAGCAATCATTTTTATTTTTTTCAACACATCTATGTTATCTGTAAATATTCAATTTAAATAAAAAAAAACTAATGCAACAAAGTTTTAGGTTAACATTTATTAAAAAAATTGAAAATTCACGTCAAATTTAAACTCGTACAAGTGCATTTAAGTAAACAAAAAAGGCAAAAAAAATTAGTTAATATTTTGTTGGAAGACCCTTACTGTCCTTAACAGCATTTAACCTCTTTGGCAAAGATCGAACCAATTTTTCACAGTAAGAGGGTGGTATTTTGGTCCATTCCTCCAGCAGCACCTTCTTGAGATCATTTTTATTAGAAATATGATGCAATTTTACCCGGTCTTCCAAATAACTCCATAAATTTTCAATTACGTTAATGTCTGGTGATTGCGGAGGTGTCTCAATCACTTTTGGACAGTTGTACAGCAGCCACGAATGCACTTTGTAAGCTTTGTGCTTGGGATCGTTATCTTGGTAAAATTGGAAACCATCTCTTATACCAAGTCTATCGGCACTAGCATGTAAATTCAGTTTAAGAATGTTGAGATACATATATTGGTCCATTATGCCATCAACAAAATGCAGGTTTCCAACTCCTGATGCTGCCATACAACCCCAAACCATGACCGACCCACCGCCATGCTTAACGGTTGCCCTTAAATTTTTTTCTTTGAGCTCTTCATTGGGCCTACGCCAAACATTGACCTTGCCATCTGAGCCAAAAAAAAATTGGTCTCATCAGTAAACATGCACATCTTCCAATATGCAAAATCTTTGCAGAGGTTCTCTTTTGCGAAAGCAATTCCTTTAATTTGTTTACTTTACTAATGAACGGCTTCTTCCTGGCTACACGTCCATTGTAGTTATTTTTTCTAATCGTATAGTTTCTGGACATGCTTTCTTATCAAGATACTTTTCTCTCTTCTCTTCTCTAGTTTAGGAGCACTAATTTTGGGATTGTCCTTAACTTTTCGAAGTATCCATTGCTCATCCGCATCATTAAAAATTTTCCTACCGCTAATTTTTCTTTTATTGTGGACTGCTCATTCTTCTTTGAACCGCTTAAGGATGTATTGGACCGTTGAGTGACTGCGATTCAATAAATGACCAATTTCTCGCATGGTCTTCCCATTCTTGAAATGCATTATTGCAAGATTTCGCACATCTACAGAGGTTTGGCCGTTTTGTCTACCCATTTTTTCAGAATCCAAAATTTTATGTTTGAAATTATTCACAATAATGACAGCATGAATAATAAAACTTAATTTGTTGCTACATCATTACTAAACATGGCTAACTTTAAAAAGAAAACACTGTACGAGTTTAACTTTGAGGTGTTTTTTTGATTAATTTAGGAAATCTTTGCCTTGGTGAAGGTGGATTTTTACAACTTTTTTTAAAAAATCAAAGAGTGACCCTCTTAACTGTAAGACAGTTATATAAATTTTGAAATATAATGGTTCCATATTACTTATATTTCTTCGTTTTTCTAAGAACGAATTTTATGTACGAGTTTTATTTTGATACACTGTATATAAGATTAATTGAACACAAAAACAAAAGTTGCTTACTCGTTAACTGGTGAGTCAAAGTGAGAATATCGGCACGGAACGCCAATATATCAAATTTTTGATGGACTTAAGTCGAATAAGTTTGAACTTTAAAAAAGAAATAATACGTTTTGTTAAACAATCTAATTGCTAATGCCACTTTAAATAACAAATATTTGTTTAAAAACATTATTTTAATTGTAATTATTAATAGCAATTTAAGCTAAATCAATAGAGACAGTTCTCTCGTTTTCAGATTCAGAAACGTTATCGATTCGTTGTTGTTCATAAAGAATGCATAGTAGATACATAGTAGATATTCTGTTTGTTTATTCCTTGGAAAAAAACATTAAGTCAATGTACTTAAGATTCAAGAAGTACATAAATGTCATCACATGGTCGGTCAGATATCTTTGTTGTAATACAAACAAAATATCCAAAAGAGTGATGGCACTAGTATAGTATTCTTGATTTTCTGTAGGAATTTAAGCCTCACCCTTTAGTGTTATTTAAGAAGATTATGCTCTACTCAAATAGCCAGTTGCATTCCTACCCTACCTATCCGTAATACACGAGTCTCCATAAATGGCCATTAGTATACCCTCGAGCCCAACTTCGAACGTACTGTCAAAAAGAGATTCGTTTTTTAACCATACTACGCAATGTGGAATGCTTTACCACACTTTCTTTTCTAGTCATTGCAATATACAGACATTTAAAACCAATGTGTAACTCTTTCAAACCCTCTTCCTTTCCTAATGCTCACACTGTGTCTTGGCGTATTAAGGGTAACAAAAATCCCACCGAGTGTGCGCTTATTTAAAAGAAAAAAAAGGACTCCCTTCTATGACACGAATTTAAAGCAAAAGTTTGTTAATTTTGAATTGTTAAAAATAATAGCAGCAAAAATAAATCAAACATATTTATTGTAATAAATACATGATATTTAATAATAGTTAATTATTTATGAAGCTATTTAATTTATGTTATGTACAATAATAAATTGTCCTAAAAAATTGACCAAATTTTGTGATAATGGATCAAAGGTTCACTTTGGTTTATGTTAAATGAAAGGGGAGGCTAGTTAATTAGCAATCTTCGGAACAAGATCGTTATGATCCTATCTTTTTATAGTTTTAGAACGTTTGATGCTTTTTAGAACGTCTCAAACCGTACATTAAAAGTCAAACAATTTTTACGAATTCCTAGAAAGTATCACCAAATTCAATCCTAGTGGAAAATTTCATACAATTTGGCGTAGGTATCGAACAAATTTATGGATGAACGTCTCGATTTGGCCAGGGGATATAAGCAGAACTCCTTCAAAGCTAAAAATGAGATTTTGTATTAATTTGACTACAAAGCTAAATGCCAATTGGCATTCTCCATTTTATCCACAAGGCAAATATAACTTTTCTTCCAAAACGTTCGTTGTTGGAATTATTTTAGGCATTGTGCTTTGCTATAAAGCCAATGCAAAGTCACATACTGCTAACCATTGATAGCCCCCGCTACTCAAAGTATAATTTCACACGGAGCCAACAACTAAAATATGTTGTATCGGGTGATTTTTGAAGAGCTTGAGAACTTTAAAAAAAAAAAACGCATAAAATTTGCAAAATCTCATCGATTCTTTATTTGAAACGTTAGATTGGTCCATGACATTTACTTTTTGAAGATAATTTCATTTAAATGTTGACCGCGGCTGCGTCTTAGGTGGTCCATTCGGAAAGTCCAATTTTGGGTAACTTTTTCGAGCATTTCGGCCGGAATAGCCCGAATTTCTTCGGAAATGTTGTCTTCCAAAGCTGGAATAGTTGCTGGCTTATTTGTGTAGATTTTAGACTTGACGTAGCCCCACAAAAATAGTCTAAAGGCGTCAAATCGCATGATCTTGGTGGCCAACTTACCGGTCCATTCCTTGAGATGAATTGTTCTCCGAAGTTTTCCCTCAAAATGGCCATAGAATCGCGAGCTGTGTGGCATGTAGCGCCATCTTGTTGAAACCACATGTCAACCAAGTTCAGTTCTTCCATTTTTGGCAACAAAAAGTTTGTTAGCATTGAACGATAGCGATCGCCATTCACCGTAACGTTGCGTCCAACAGCATCTTTGAAAAAATACGTTCCAATGATTCCACCAGCGTACAAACCACACCAAACAGTGCATTTTTCGGGATGCATGGGCAGTTCTTGAACGGCTTCTGGTTGCTCTTCACTCCAAATTTGCTTATTTACGTAGCCATTCAACCAGAAATGAGCCTCATCGCTAAACAAAATTTGTCGATAAAAAAGCGCGAAACACATTTCGAACCGAACACTGATATTGGTAATAAAATTCAATGATTTGCAAGCGTTGCTCGTTAGTAAGTCTATTCATGAGGAAATGTCAAAGCATACTGAGCATCTTTCTCTTTGACACCATGTCTGAAATCCCGCGTGATCTGTCAAATACTAATGCATGAAAATCCTAACCTCAAAAAAATCACCCATTATAAATAGAAAACCCGTCATGTTACATTTGCTTGGCCAACTTGAATCCAATATCTTGGCAAATGTTAAAAACATATCATCCTTTGGCGTAAGGTTAGGTCTTAATCAAAAAATTTTATTTTAGGTTTGAGTCTAAAACAACTGTTTAATATCCTATTAATTTAGTCTTTAGAAAATAAGATACAAATTCATATTTATTTTGATATTAACTTCTAAAGTTCGTTGAGTCTGTGCGACCAGTTTCTGACTAAGTCCTTTTTTTTTCTAAAGTCAATGAATTTTCAGTACAATCCTCAAAGGAAAATGAGTCTTTCAATTATCCATGCAAATTGCGACCCGCCTCAAAATCGGCTACTGCAATGCAGATAAGGAGTGAATTATATCTAAATTAAAACTACTTTTCATTAGTTTATAACTGGACTCAAAATAAAATAGTTAAGCATTAATTGGGTACCTCTAAAACCTAACTTGAAAAAATGTTAGGAAAGTCAAAGTTAGTCAGGAACAACATAATAAGAGCATCTCATCAACACATGTGTTTTAATAATACATATGTACATAGTAAAAAGTTCACAAGTTTTTAACATGATTAGAAATTTGTTGTGAAGGGCAGAATGCTGAAAAAAAATCTTCCACCTGCGCTTACGTCATATTGCACTTCCGCTTGAAATGAATACGATAACTAGCTTTTAAAACAAAAATTTTAAGAATTGTAAAAATAAAATTAAAAAAAAAACTAGCATTTAAGTCTAATTTTGTAAGCATTGATTGTGTGTTGTGTGTGATTAATAAATATAAACAAAAACTGTTGTAATCATTTTTTCTCTAAATAAATTTAAATTCTTTAAAATATACCCAACGTTGTTTTAATTTTCTAAAAATTCAAAATAGAGTAAAACTAAATTTTAAGTTTATTCCAATAAAACAAATAATATAGATTTTATTATGTATAATTTTCTTATAAGAACCCAAATCCAATCATTGTGTGAATTCGTCCTGTTTGTCTAACGGTAATTTTAAAAATTATCAAACAATGAAAGTTACCTCTTCGTCGTCGAAGAAAGAACACATAAGAAGATTTTATTATTTTTTTTTAATTACTTAAACTTTGTTTTGATCTTGTGTTTTGTTTTAAAGTCATAATTATTATTAGTGTTAAGAGACGATCGAAAAATAATAATCGGGAAAAAAGTTGTTTAAAATAAAAAAGAAAACATAAAAACTAAAATTATCAGTAAAATACAGAGAAACTACTTTGGAACGTTTGATGTCAATCTACTATCTACATAAAATACTTCTCTTCTGTTCCTACTACACAACACGATCGATTTTCGGAATTTAAACTTAAAGTCATATTAATTGAATAAAAAGTAACTAAAAGACAAGCCTCGGAAATAAACCTAGATCGCGGAAAATTTTACAAAATTTTTTTCCATTACAAGAACCAAAAAAGAATACCGGAATAATTTTTTGAAAATTTTGAAGTAAAACTTTATAAAAAAAAAACGGTTTTTTGTCAATTTACATTGTCAAAGTAAAAAAGAGTAAATACCAAAATAAAAAGTAAAAACAATTCGGGCATTATTGATCGATGATGATGAGAGAAAGATGGTGACGAGATGAATGTGAAACATTTTTAATTTCATATACAAATTGCTTAGGGAATCCTGTTGTGTATAGAGTGAACTAACCTTGTTCCTCTCCGGCAGGTATGAGTGAGAAAATCAAGGCTCTCTTAGTGAGTGAGTCGTCGTGGATGTGAGACCCACCAACCACCCACCCACCCAACTACTAGTACAGTACTACTGCCACGCCAGCAATGATTCCTCTTCTAGCCTAATTCTGTGTGTTTTTGTGTGTTTGGAGAACCGAATCAACGCAACCGAAGTTCCTACTTGGAGAAAGACACACCAGAGACAGAGCGAGAGAGAGAGAGAGAGAAAATACGAAACGATGTGATGGTATTTATTAAACAAAAAATATTCAAAAACAAAAATCAAATATTGGATTTTAATAAAAATAAATACACTGATCAAACTAAAATCAAATAAAAAACAAAACTCTTAAACTAGAATCTTATCTTGAATTGTTACTTGAAAATTCCGTTTAAAGTAAAGCTTTGTTGTTGCTATATTATTGGAAAAATACTACTTGAAAAAGCTTTCAAACTAATAAGTGATATACACATAATATTATTATCATCTTTGAGACAAATACTTTGGCCATTGTTGTTTTACTACTTGTTTTTTAAAAAAGAAAAAAGAAAATAGATTTAAAAAAACAAAACAAAATTTTTCAAATTCTTGTTGTAGCTTTTTATTCCACTATTCGAAATATTTCTATATTCACTTGTACTTGATTTATTTATTCTTGAAGTCGAGATTGTTCTTTATAAAATTATTATTGATTGATTGATTGATTGTCCTTTTTTTCTCAATATAGTGGAGCAAATATTTTTGAGATTCTTTAACTTTTACACTTTAAACAAACAAAAATAAATTTTACTCAAAATGGAAATGTTGTCTGTTTAATCAAAAAACAAAAAACTAACGTAACGTAGTAAAATTTTCCCGAAAATATACTTGAACGTTTTTTTTTCCTTTGCTTTTTATATACAAAATATTTTAAAAATAAAGTAAGAACAAAACAGTAAATTCTAACTTTATGAAAGTAAAAAGAAAATACGAAACAAAATCGGAAAAAATCCCTTCCTCCAAAAATAGGATTCTTCTCTAAACTCATCATACTAATGTTGTATTGTTTAAATATTTTCAGGAAACTTTTTGTTGGTGGACTTAGCTGGGAAACCACAGAAAGTAAGTAGTACCGCCGCCGCTCATTACACTTCTCTTCTTTAACTAGCCAATTTTTGTTGGGATATTTATTCTAAAATTATTTGTTTGTTTGTTTTTCTTAAATTACAGAGGAACTTCGTGAACATTTTGGTCACTATGGTGAAATTGAAAGCATCAATGTTAAAACAGACCCACAAACTGGTCGTTCAAGGGGATTTGCCTTCATCGTTTATACAGCTGCTGAGGCCATTGATAAGGTTATCGCTGTGAGCGATCACATAATCAATAACAAAAAAGTTGACCCCAAGAAGGCCAAGGCTCGTCATGGAAAGATCTTTGTTGGAGGTCTTACTCCTGAAATCAGTGATGATGAAATTAAAGCATATTTTGGACAATTTGGAACTGTAAGTTTTACAACTAAACAAAAATATGTTTTTGACATAATTTTAATGTTTTTTGTAATTAATAGATTGTTGAAGTTGAAATGCCATTTGACAAACAAAAGTCACAACGTAAGGGTTTCTGCTTTATTACTTTCGATTCAGAATGCAATGTCAATGAATTGTTGAAAACACCAAAGCAAAAGATCTCTGGTAAGGAAGTAGACGTTAAGAGGGCGACACCAAAACAAGAAAACCAACAAATGTCGACGATGCGAGGTGGACGTGGTGGTGGCCCACGCGGTGGAAGTCGTGGAGGTTATCGACTAGGTAAATTATATAATATACATTTTTTATAACAATTTTCCTTTAATATCATCAAAAACAAAATACTTGAGTCTCTTAGACTAGAGAGACATAAAACGACGCGATAATGTATAATTTTTGTCTTGAACATTGTCGCTTCTATGTTTCATGTCTGTCAATTATAAACAGTTCTCCAGTGAAATAACCAAGTATTTCGTTGCCAAAACAATTCAAATGAAATACTCAATTTGCCCTTAAAATCAGAAACTTTTAAGTACTGATTTTGTTTTTCTTTAGCCGCACCTCACGAATGTGTAATTCTTGATCAGGCTAAAAATTTCCCATTCACTGCGATCTGATGACATTCAAAACTAATGTGAATTTAATTTTGGAAGTAGTGTCAAGTACAGAGAATTTATCTTTAGTCGCTCTTCATAAATGTGGAATTGATGAGCAGGCTCAAAACTTCCTACTCACTGCGATCTGACGACATTCTAAACCAATATGAGCCCAATTTTTGACGTAGTGTTAAGTATAGAGATTTTATCTATTGCAGCACTTCACAAATATTGAATGCTTCGACAGACTAAAAATATCTTACTCACTACGATCTGATGACATTCAAAAGCAATGGGAGCCCAATTTTGAAAGTAGTGTTAAGTACAGAGATTTTATCTGTTACAGCACTTCACGAATGTGGAATTTTAACCCGGATAATTGTTTCCCACTGCTATGGGATCGATATATTTTAAAGTTGTATTCAACTTTCGTAATTGCTCGCGGCACTATTTTTTTTTATATTTTTAAATCCTTCAGCGCGTGCATAATCGGTCTTAGTGGGGTATCACTTCAGAATGGAATATTCTCTGATTTTATAAGATTCCGAGGATTTCTGCTTCGAGGTAGTCTTCCGATCCTTTATTCGGAATTTTTCTCCGATATTTCTAGAACACTACGGAGAGTTGCCTTGAAATGCGATAAAGTATATTTTTTTTGTTAATTTTTGGACAATTATTCTGTGACGAGAACAATTAAATATTAAATTCTAGGTCCCGTTACGTGCCATCACTCGTACACGGGTAGTGTGAAAATATTATAGTTGAAACTTGAGCGATGATGAATTTTTGTCCCTGTATTTTCTCCGACAGGTCTTTGAACGGATCGAATAATTCTAATGAAGGTTCTTCCAATAAGATGGTTTTTAAAAGGAATCTATGGATATATTTTTCATAGTAAAGAGGAAGGTACTATGCCACTTATCAAGGAAAACGATATCAGCCAAATGGCGACGATTTTAACTCTTTGTTCCCAAAGGTGTCACTTACACAAATGCATTTGCTTTTCAACATGAAACCTCTAGGAATATACGAGTATTATAAAAGTTCCAATTAAGTGGTTCCATAGCAAAACCACTGGGAAACAAAGGCTTAAAAGCACCATGTCCTTTTTATTAAATTTTCATTGACCAATTAGGATACTGGCAACAGTATGTCACGAATTGCATCTTTAAGGCGGATAGTTGGGCATTATCTTTCACGTGGCAGCAAAGAAATGAGTCTAAATGTGGTATAGTAAAAAGTGTTAAATCACAAGATCTACAAGGCCAAGTGTGATCCAACTCTTCCAGAACTTCTTATCTTGCAGTAACTTTTCTTACAACACTGACAGCAAAATGTTCAACAATTTAAATCCATTGTTGAAGAGTGCCTCGTTTAATTTTTAGCAAGTGCGTAGTTTTTACTTCTCAAACGTCAAAATATGACAGCTTCAGAAGTGAATAGCCCAAATATACCGGGATATTCAAAATTAAACCTCTCAAAACCTTCCAAAACCCTTTGGTAGATTTAAAAAACTGCTCTTTCTCTAATCTTCTTCTAAGTTAAAAAGTATAGAAGCCAGAATTTCTCTTCAAAACAAAAAAAAAATAATGTTTGCAACACAAAATAAACGTAATTTTTTATTTAGGTTATCCCCATCAATGGTCCGGCCAAGGTGCATACCCAGCATACGGTTACAGCGGCGGCTATGATGCAAGTCCCGGTTATGACTACTACAGCGGTGGCTATTACAACGGCTATGACTACGGCTATGGTAAATACACTCAACAAAATACCAATCCCCAATCTACTTCTAATAACTATTATAATAATACATCATACCACAAAAATAATAGCTATCATCACTAATCAAAGTAAAAACTATAAGAATACTGTACAAAACGCCAACCACTACTACAGCAGTTATTTAAATAAACCAAGATTTCAAAATTATATGAACAGTACTACTACAACTAGGCAACATAACAGCAACAACAATTTTAATTACTCGTATAATAATTATAATAATAACAACAATAGATCAAGACCAAATAATTATAATAACACCAACAACAGACAACAACAAAAACGAACAGAACAACCACAAAAACAACCCCAACAACAACAAAATAATGAAAACAATTTCCAGTAGATTGTTGTTTTTATATATATACATATTTTTTTTTTTTGTTTATCGTTTATTATATATATAAATATTATTTTTTTTTAATTTCACCTAAAAGGAATAGTTATCGAAAATTACAAAAAGAAAAAGATTTTATTCTAAATTTGCACTTGCGACGAAATTTTAATAATGAATCCAAACTTCTTTTATTTTTCAATCAAACACGAGAATAGTAGTTGTCTTTCTCTCCCTCTCTGTATCTTTTTGAAACAATTAATTAGATAAAATTCTTTTAAATTTATCAAAAACAAAAAACCGAGTATAATTTTAAAATTCAATTTTTTTTTCCTAGATTTATTCCAATATTTTATTTTTACTTTGTGTAACTTTTTAATAATAATTACAATTTTATTATCCAAGTGTCTTGACGAGAGTAGCAGACAATTAGATGATGTTGTAATTTTTTTTTTTTAAATAATAATGATAATAATTAATAATAATAGTGTATGACTGGCGAAGAGTGTGTTGACTTAAAAAAACAAAAAAAAAAAGAATATAAATTAGCAAACAAAATTTTAAATTCACAACCCCCCTCCTCCCCCCAAGACAAAATCTCAACTCAAAATCAAATTGCATGTATGTAGTTCATGTACAACATAAAATCACAAACCACATAAAAATAATAAAATTTGGGGGCTGTCATAAATAAAATTTTCCATGGAATCGCCCAATCACGAATTCCATCGTAATTGGAAACGTTTACGAAACCCAAAAAGTCTTTTTCGGGATTCTTAAAAGTTTCCAATTACAATGGAATTTTATAGTGATCCTTGGGAATCTGTTTGTAACAAGAACACAGTTTCTGAAGGAACCCCTGGATTGTTATTTCAATCTGTTAAAGAAGATGTTGGCTAAGAAAGTAAATTAGTTTTGGGAAAAATTCCTAGGAAAATTTTATTTCCGAAAGCCTCCAAAATATAAACAACCACACAAAATAAACAAGCATACTTACTCCGTATGCAAATATACCTCAAGTATAATATGCAACAGTTGGACCTGCAAAACAAGCAATTTATAAACTGTGCCAAAAACCACTTTTATAAAGAAGTAGTTGCGTCTTGGAATGCTGAGCTTTTTCTCTCTTATTGAGATAATTGAATACACCATGAGTTATGCTTTAAATTATAATTTTTTTTGTTTTAAACAAAAGAAAAAAACTACTGAAATATTAACGACGCCCATATTTTTTCGAGTTTCTTCCTCAAAAAAAGTTTAAAATTGGTTTTTGAGTTTTGATAAACTTAAAATTTCGAAAACCCTTATTAAACTAGTTTCGATGAATAAACTCAATAAAATGATAGACGCGACGCGTCGTAAGCAAACAGCAAAACATTTCAAGATCAACCTTTTTCACAAAAGTTTAATTGTGCCTTTTTATTATATAAAAACAAACAAATATTTAAACAAAGGAGTTATTGACTTAACACCTGTTTAAAAAAAAATAAATAAAACACACATCATCTATACGAATGGATGGATGGTGCATAAAAATGAATGACTTTATTTAGTCAAGCCCGTAGAAGAGCTTATTATATGTATATACACAGAAAATCTATGTATATTATAATATCAAGCTAAATGCATATATTTTCGTATGCAATATTTATATTTATATATATATATATATTTTTATTTTAAACATACTATTTTAATATAGTATAAGGAATAGGAACGGAATATGACAATGGTAGTTGTTGTTGCTTTTGCACAGCATAAATTTACCTTGTCGACCTAAAACAAAACAAAAAAAAAACAAACAAAAACAAAAGAAGCAAAACAAAACCAAACAAACAAAAACAAACAGCGCCAGCAAATGCGCGTTGGATACTTCTTTTATTTGCACGCATTTGTTAAATTTACATATTTTTTTTTTAAACTTTCCAAATTTTTAATAAACACATTCAACACTTATTTTTTAAAATTTCTGTGTTGTTTGTTGTATTTGCAAATCCTTTTTGCAAGACTTTTAATTATTTTGTTTTATTAAATTTTCAAAAACATACATAAATAAATAAGAACACACTTCGTCAAAGATTAAAAATATTAAAATATTTTGCAATATTTTCGTAGCTAACATACACGTACATACAATTATTATAAACAAAAACAAACAAACAAAAAAAGGAACAAGTAAATTTAATTATATTTTTAAACAATCAAAAAGAAAAGTAAACAGAAAAACGTTTTTTGGCTGCATGTTTCTCAATGTTAATATTTCCTTAAATTTTGATTATTATTATTTTGAGTCTTTTTCCCATGTATTCTATTATATTTTTATCAATTCTCAAAATCAATGGTATATTAATATTATTCTATATATATATATGCTATATATTTATGTATTCTTCATTTTAAAATTTTGATATGTAACATATTTATTTTTTTATTTTATTTTTGTGATACCGAGTTTTCTAATGTTTCGCCTCACTCTTTGGATGATTCAATCATATAATTTTACTTTTGTTTTATATATTTTTAATAACTACTTTCGATCTTGGTAAAGTTTTTTTTTTTTTTATTTTTGTGGAAAACTTAAAAATTTAATTCGGTTGTATTTTGAAATGCTTCTGTTGTTGATTTGATTTGATTTCATGATGATGATAACGATGATACATCTCTTTTCTTCTTCGTCGTCGTATCGTAAACCCACAAAACAAAAGAGCGAAAGAATGATGAAAGAAAATTTAGTAAAACTTGGGAGTTGTTTTTTTTTCCTTTTCGTACTTCTAAAATTAATCAATAATAATATAAATAATAATAGAGTAGTAGTTTTTTTTTTGTTTTGTTTTTCTCTATATAGTAATTTCAAGATAAAAGAAAAAAGAATATTTAAATCAACTAATAAAACAGAAAAACCTTCCGCGAAAGGGGTGAGGTGAGACATTACAAAGTTTAAAAAATTTGCCAACGCAAAAGTTGTGGAAAATAAGGTAAATAAAAAAATTCAATATATGTGGAAATGCATTGTGAAACATGAGAATATTATTTATTTCTTTTGTAAATCAAACAAAATAATCAATCCAAACAAAAAATTAAAGAAAAAATGATAAAAAAGAAAACCAAACAAAATTACTAAAAAATACACAATTATAATCCAATAATCATTTTATAAAACGATTTTTCTTCTTCTTCTTCTCAAAAAAAAAATGATAAAGCAAAATTAAAAAACAATTTAAAAAATAATATAAACAAAAATAATATACCATCTTCATAAAATTAAAGTGAATTTGCTTTTTGGTTATATTTTATAACAACAACAATAAACAAATGAAATGAAAACGACAATGTTTGACAAAAAACCGAATATATTATTTAAAAAAAAAAAAAACAAAAAGAAGAAAATTTTATAACAAAAATCAACAATATGGTAATGTTCTTTATTAAAGCAAACCAAAACAAAGAAAAGGCAAATAAAAGAATCAAAACAAACAATGTGTTTCTCATATATTTTTTATTTACCATATTTTCCAACGATGGAGGATTATTTTTCTCTCTCTCTCTTTAGTCATCCGCTTTTGTAGTTTTTTGAAATTGAAATTTGTGTTGGTGTTTAGTTTTAGTGATTTTTATTTACATATTTAGTATTATTAACTTTTTCGTTTTCTCTCGTTGTGGTGACATCAAGTCTTTTTTCTTTTAAACGAACAAAAAAAACAATATTATCATTGGTTTACACAAAAATTACTTCAAGTTTTCATTTCGGTTCGCCTTTGAAGAAAGAGAGATTGGAATTGACTTTAGAAAATGCTTTAGAAGATACAATTTTTCATAAGGTTAAGTTTAATTATTTTAACTTTTGGTGTCAAAGAAGACCTATAAGCATTTTTAAAACATTTGAAAACCTTTTTATATTTTAATTTTACTTCATGAAGGAAATAGAGTTCAAGTTTCTGTATTGGTATTTTTTTTACTTTATAATTTTAACCCTTTGTTTCCGAAGATGTCAATTACATTTTGCACAAATGGCCTTGGTTTCCGTCATGAAACTTCTAGGAACTTATCAGAAAAGTATCAATTTTGTGGTTCCATAGGGAAATAATAGAAAATTAAATAATCAGGTTCTGTTTTCCACCGAATAGAAAAGATTGATCCAAAACATGCAACACTACCGTTTACTATTTCATATCGATGGAATGTGAAATATATTACTTAGCTTTTAAACAATCTTATCCTCTCTAAAAATAGAAGAAAAGATTTTAAAAAGTGATCTCACCTTAAAAACTCACATTAATCACAGTGATTAACAAAGGTCAATTTGTGAAGTTTGGTATCAAAATGAAGCTAAGAAATTACAGAGTTTGTTTACTTAAACAAATTTCGTCTAATAGGAAAAGTTTTTTTTTAATATATAATTAATTACATAACTGAACAAAAACAAAAGTTCCGCATTAACAAAATTTTAATGATGAGTCCAAGTAATACCGGGACTAAACGCCAATAATTCTTTTTTTTTTTTTTGATGGACTTGTCGCAAATCTATTTGGAATAAAATAGTTTCGCTCTTTGACAGAAATTTGCAATGAAGAGTATCGAAGGAGTATCGAGTAGAACACTGATAGAAAACACTGAAATTCATCTTTCTTAACATCACATCAACTTCCAAACTTTTGCTTTGAGTCGAATTTGGTTATTCATTATAAGAAATACGAATATGTTCATATGTATGGTAGAAGCAGTCAAATTTGAGAAGTAAAACTTTTGTAACAGCCGTTACATGATTCAAGTATAACCCTATTTAAGATAAGTAAATGTTAAGAGAGGTTTTGAAGATATCAAACGAAAAAGATTAAAACGAGTCATAGGATTAGATGCAGCCAAGATAAGGTTGTTGTGAAGCGGTTAGGTCATTATAAGAGTCGTGTGACTTTAAAAATATAAAAGAATGTTTAGGTCGTTAGTTCTCTGTTTAAGAAGAAGATTGTTAGATTAGTTCGAGGGGTTTATATAAAAAAGAGATAATTTTTCTGGGCAATTTAATCCTTTCGGGACGGGAGTGGGACATTTACATATATGCAAATATTCTTTGTTCTGTACCACTCTCGTACCGAAAGGGTTAAAATAGTAAAAAAAAAGATTTCAGATTGTTTCTAAAGGTAAGTTATTTATCATAATAAGTAACAACATTTATGTATTTCATAATTTAATGTATCTGTCATAGATGATGAACAAATGGAATGAGTATTGAAATATCGATCGAATACAAATATGTAATCCTAAATTAAGTTTAATTCAAATTAATTAATTAAAGTTCATATCTGCACAATTATTCGGCCCGTTCCCAGACGATTGCAAATGCAAAATAAGAAAATTTCATAGTATCTTTGTTAAAACAAATATTTGCTATAGAATTTGGAATTCGTAAAAGTAGAATCTCAAATTCTGTGACAATATTTAAGTTACGATTACGGATCTATGATCCACCGGGACATTGCCGATTTCTTGACAAAGTTTTAAAATCATTTTAAATTATTTTAGATTTAGCTCTAGCTTTATCAAGAAATGAAATAGAAGGATATAATTTTGTCAAGAAAATGGTCGTGAGAGCACAGGGGCCTGATTATGGGATTCGCGGTGAATCGTTTTGCTAGCGAGTTTGCCATTTTTCAATTATTGCTTTCGCTTTCGCCTTCTTAAACGACCAATTAACGAATTCGAAGGCGAATTTGAAATGTCATAATGTTTATGTTGGCGAGTTGAAGTCCGACAGCTTTTTTTGGCGGATTCACAGGCGAAAGAGTGTTTATTAATATTCACTGTTCGATTTCGTGGATTCTTTCTTGATTGTAATTTATTATATAAAAATGTGAGCTAGCTTTATTTTAATTTTTAAATTAAAAATTAAAATTAAAATTAAAAAAAAACAAACAAACAAATCGACATCAATTTTTGGTTCTCGTCGAGTTTATGAAGAAAAATAAGGGTATTGCAACGGGAGCACTCGTCGGTCCTGAATTTCTGGCTAAAACAAGTTTAATTAATATTAAATATTGTTTATTCAATAAATCACCGCAAATTTCACAAATTCAATCGAACCAAACAAAATTTGTGGAAAGCTGTCAAACCAAAAGTGTCAAATCACTGGAATATAGGAAAAAAGCCAAACCAAAAGTGTCAAATCACTGGAATATAGAAAGAAGTATTTGCGGAAATACGACGCGAGTCGAATTTGAAAGGTCGAATTGAAAACGATCCGCCGCGAACCTGATAATCAGGTCCCAGCTTAACCGACGAATATTTATTAATCCGTACCACTAAAGCCATACATTTTTCATACAAGAAAATACCCCACAATTATATTTTTTTAAGGTAAATGTCTTTAAAGTAATTGACTTCTGGATACACATTGATCAATATACCTTATTTTAGGACGTCTAAAAAAAATGTCTTAAAAAAATTATTACTAAATACTTACAGTCTTATTTAATAGAATTCGCTAAACAGATGAATGGATTTATGTAAGCTCTATGTAACGTTGCGAAAATTCCCATTTATAAAAAATTCTGCTATAAATTTTAGTTATACTATGCTTACGTATATCAAAAAAAGTACCAAAATGGAGCAATCTATTCCATTTATTTGTCTATCAAATCAGCTGTTTGTCATAACATAACAAATAAAATATAAAAAAATAATTCCAATTATTTTTATGATATTCTCTTTAGAAAATCTATATTTTTTTTTTAATTCTTCGTTTCTTAGGCTCATTGGTTTGAACCTTTTTTTATAAACTTTCCGCCTTCTTGGAGTCGGTAAAACGTGATTTAAATTCTTTAAATCATTAATAAACGAGCTAAACTGGAGAAGCATTATTTCATTTTATTTTAATTTCAAAAATGGAGAGAAATCAAAATGACATTTACGAAATAATAATAACAATAATTTCCTTATGTAGGCTCTATTCAACCTCAAAACGCGTTTAGCTTATTATGGGACTATACAACCTTGCATAAGTTTTATAAATAGTATTTTTGCGTTTAGAGGCATTATAGAGATTACATAACTTTATCTAGGCTCTATACAGCGTTTTTAAATAAGACTGTTACTCTCGATCAAATTCAGATCCTTGATATTTTTAACTTGGACAAAATTTCAACACTTCAAGTATGTTAAAGACACGTATGTATATTCCAGCTTAGGTTAAACTAAAACATTCTTTTCAAAAGTTCCAAGAAACTTCAGTGAATTTTAAAAATCACAGTGCATTAAAGTAGAACTCGTACAAAACCCCTAAGTTAACTTTTCAAACAATTGAAAGTTCAAATCAAAGTTAAACAAGTACAACATGCTTTCGGTTAGAAAAAAGGAAAGAAAACGAAATATAGCAATTATTTAATACTAATTTGCAAGACCCTTATTTTCTTTGACAGCCTTTAACCTGTTTGGCAAAGATCTAAACAATTTTTCGAAATACGAGGGAGGCATTTTTTGTCCAATCTGCCAGCAGCACTACTTTAAGGTAATTTTTATTGAAAACGTAGTGCGTTGAAATGTAAATTTCCTGAATATGATCATGACAAGGATTCCAATAGTTCAA
Organism: Eupeodes latifasciatus; assembly: GCA_920104205.1. Taxonomy (NCBI): domain Eukaryota; kingdom Metazoa; phylum Arthropoda; class Insecta; order Diptera; family Syrphidae; genus Eupeodes; species Eupeodes latifasciatus. The sequence goes on from OV049924.1 coordinate 370,542,648, forward strand.
ATCTTTGCAAAGATTTTCTTTAGCGAATGCAAATCTCTTCAACTTACGAACGGCTTCTTCCTGGCTACAGTTTCATTGTAGTTGTTTTTTTTTTCTTAAGATATTCCGTATGGTATCTGGACAGGCTTTCTTTTTTATATATTTTTCGGCCTCTTCACCTATCATCTTATTTATTTTTTGTTTTCATGAAAACGAATGTATTGTACGAGTTTTATTTTGATACACTGTATTGAATTTAACATGTGAAACACTTTAATTCCGTCACTGCTGTTAGAACTGTCTGTTGGTATTTATGTTTTATATGACGATGTAATTTTTGGTAAAGTTTTCAATATCCTCCTAAGTTGTTTCTTCATCAAATGGTTGTTTTCCTAAGCTAAGACCCTCATTATGAATAGAAATTCAAAAATTCGATCCAAAAAGAACTACTAGGTGGCGTAACAGATGGATAATTTTACCTTTTGTAACGAACAATGGGGGAGGTGAGATGAATTCTTTCAAAAATCTTTCGACAAGTTTTTCATAATGATGACCAGAATACCATCAAAAGAACTTTTACCAACTTCAAAAATTCGGTAATGTTTTTGTAAACCCATGTTAACCTAACCCTTGGAAAAGGGTTTACCCTTTGGAGCCGAATTCCCAAATTTCGTGATAAATCAAAACTTACGACATTTCAATTTTTTTAATATGGGAAAAAAGAAATAAACAATATTCGTATAAATGTTCTTATCAAATAAAATGAAAAATTCTACAATTCTTAAGTATTATTAATAACAAAAGTAACTCTATTCTTAAATAAATAAATATGTAGATTAGTATGTAAATAATTTCAATCTCTCTTTCTCTGTGTAAATTAATCTAAAAACAAAAACTAGAAACGATATAAACATTTTGTCCTCAAGTCCACCCACCACCCAAGTCGATTTTGATAAATAATAATAATTAATTAAAAACATGTATAGTAAATAAATAAATATATATATATTTACGTAGTTAAAAACATTTATAGCTTACAAATTTGCTCTAATAACACATTTTTTCCTCCTCTTATTGTATAACAAATAATATAATATTAAAGTAAATTTTGTATAAAAGAAAAAAAAATATTCAAATAATATTAAACAAATGTGTTGTGATAAATTTAATGTTCAGACTACGGCTATGGAGGTTATGACGGTGGCTACGGTAGCGGATACGGTAGCGGCGGTGGTCGACCTGGTGGACCACGGGGCGGTGCCAAAGGTACTACACACAAATAATTTTAACTTGATTTTTTTCTTAAATAATTAAAAATAAATATCGGTTTTTTTAATATAAATACATACAGTAATTATTTGCGAATGAGACAACTTTATTAAAAAAGCAAAACATAAACAAAACTCGATTTGATTTTTGAGTGGTCTTGTTTTATATAAAAATGTAGAGTAAACTTTTTTAAATAAACATATATGTATTTTTTTTTAATCATACGTATTTTGTGTGCACCACCATTTGCGAATTCTTTTAAAACTTAAATCCGCACCTCATTCTAAAACTAAAATTTTAAAATTAAATAATTACATTTTAATTCGAACAAAAATTTATTAAAAAAGCAAATAAATTAAGCAGGGTGGTGTGTTCAGTTCAGTGTTATTTGATTTTATTTAAAAAAAAAAAAAAAAACGTTCAAGAAACAACGTGTAGGTCCCAGCATGCTGCCCTCCCCAAAAGTAGTTTATATTTTACATATCCATATATATAATATATTTAAGTGTTTTTTGAATACAAACTATATAAAAACAAATTATATAAAATTTAATTTGCATTATTAAATATATTAAGGTGAACAAAGGACGAAACTAATTTATAAAAATATATTTATGTAATTTTCGATTGTACATCCAGAATAATACTGAATCCCAAAAATATTGCGATAAATACAAAAAAAAAAAAACTGGTGAAGGGTTGGAATTACAATTTTAAAATGAAACTAAATTACGTATACAATTTATTTGGGATTTGTTCTTCTGGGTTACTAATCAAAAACGCCATAAACGTATCAATATAACGAACAGAGTTCTTTGCATAAGAAGTGCATTTTTTAAATAGAACTTTGTGACTTACAGTGAATAGTGTTATAGTTAGTGCTTAGGACTGCCATACCAGAGTACTGGGTTCAATCCCTACTTGTACCATCTAATTGCGGTTACACTGCATTAACCTAGGAATTTACAAATCTTCCAAGAGTATTGCTCTTCATGAAAATATGATTCAGCATAAAAAGTGCAGGCCTCATTCATTCCTACATTATTTGTACACAAGAATGGTTGAAACTACGCAAGTAACTAAGCCAAGTTCTCTACGAGCTGTAGTGAGCGCCGCCGCCTTATTTCTTTATTCATTTAACAGTAGTGCTTAACTTAAGACCTTAGGCTGGCTAATTTGGCTAGGTCAACTATGTTTCAGAAGCCCTACTCTATATTTTGTTTCGAAGGTGTTTTGTTTCGCTTTAGATTTTGAACTCTGTACTTAATCAGCCTTATAACGAATTTCAACGCAATCGGAAATGTTTACAAATGAAAAAAAACTATCACCACCGAATCCGTTCGTTATGCAAAATGTTCTGAAATAGTTTAATACAATCATGTTTTTTTCCTTTTATGGATTAGTTTTTGTCGGGCTTGGCATTATTTCTGATTATTCTTTCAAATCCAATATCAAGAAATTGATTGCACTGTGGACGGATGAAGAAATGAATGGAATGTAGAACGAGAATTGGTCAAACAATTATACGTGGCAAATATTAATATTAATAATAAATAATAATTTCATTGTTTAATCTTCAACTTCCCTGTTGAACTTTCGCCTTTAAGATCAACTACAGTTCCAGACATATTATAACTAGCTATAACTTAAATGCCAGCCCTTAAGAAACGTTGTAGCCATCGACCTGTAGTGGCACGCACTGTTTTTATTGATACTTTTGACACTGCTTCATTTGACTCAATCTTAAGAGTTTTATAATTTCTGTAAGAATTCTTTTAGACACCTTAAAGATTCAAATCTGAAGTTGCCGAGAGCCAATCTAAAGCTTTTTCTAAGATCTACGGTGTTAACCCTAAGGCACTTTTTTGTTGTAGAAGAATCGAAAAATTCATCTCAATTCATTTAAAAGGGCAATTGTTAAACCCTTTAAGAAACCCTCTACCAAATCTGTATGGTACAATTTTTCACATTTGTTCCCAAAAATGGTGAGATAGGACACTGGAGTGAGAATTTCAATCAAACCATTACAGAAGCCTGGTGATGGTTACGTTTTACCCTTAGATCAGTATTAGTTTGATAAAATGATATGGCATAAATTGTATCGTTTTCTTTGTTATAAACTTCTTTAACGGTTAAAATATTTTCATTCGCAAAAAAAAAAAGAAAATATTTCATGCTGAATTCTCCCGTGTCACAGTAAAAGCCCTTTGGCTCTTTCAACGATATATTTTTAGAGTCAAGGTATCAACAAATGATCTGTAGAGCGCCAATAGCTCTTTATGTGTAGATGCTCCCTAACCAGCATTGACATACATCTGGTGAATGTATCCAATTCTCTTATACATATTTCCCTTTCGAGAAATGCTTTCATAAGCGTACAAATGTAGGCAACGCAGGGACGACTACTTTTTGGACTGTCATCTATTTTTAAAGACATAGCAATCTGGCGGAGAATCCATTTGCCGAACATTATTGTAGTTCCCTGTAGTTTTTAAAATAATTAATTCATTCTTTACCTAAGTATATAAGGCAATTATTGCGATTATATTTGCTTTAGCGCATCACTCCATGGTAACAGAAGCTAATCTAAAGCCAAATTTGTATTCCTTACTAGTGTTATATCCAATGGATGTCTCCAGCAACAGGGTCTTGTTGAAGTTTTGTAATAGAATTTATGGCACGACTGGCCATTTTTGAATTCAAACTTGAGTTACCAGGTCCGAAAATTCTACTTTTCATTCACCTTAACAAATAAAGGGTTCAAAATATTCGTTGACTGTTTTAACAAAATACAAATTAGGGCAACATGTCTGATTCAATTGGTCATGTACCTCCAAGTTTCAAAAAATCTCGGTACTGGATGACCAGCTTAGTAAAGAACAATTTGGAGACCAGTATGATGATTGAGGAGATATACAGCCCTATTACGGTTTTCATAGTAATCAAAAATTACGAACATAATATGTAATTTTCGGAATGCGTTGCTATTCATGATGAGGTTGATTGTGGTAGTAATTTTGTATACAGTTATATGAAACTTGACCTGAATTTAAATGTACAACGTTAAGCGACTTGCAGGAGGTTTTAACAAATAGTTTGGATAAAAGCAATAACTGCAACCTGCTTAAATCACCATTAAAACCCTTATTATGAACAGCGAATCAAAATCAGCAGTTTTGTTGCATTTTACAAGAACAATGCATAACTTTCAAAGGGACGCTGTGCTTACTTACTAACTTAAGGTGGCGCTACACACCTGTGTGAACTAAGGTCTCATCCAACAAATAACTTCATCTAGCTCGGTCCCTAGCTTTCCACTTCTGCGCGCCACCTAATCCGCCCACTTCCTTCGGAGCATTGGTTTTCATGAGCTCTAGGTGACCCAGCCGTCTGGGGCGTTGGACTTTTATTCTTCTACTACTACTACTTCGCTGTACAGCTCGTCGACGCTGCGCTGGAGGAATTCAAATTGCTGCTCACCTAACTAAATTACTTAAGTGCCCTACTTCTTTAAATGCAAGCATTAAATGCATAAGCTCATATGTAATAAAATAGGATAGTTTGTTCTTTGATTCACCAATGAAATCTTAATAATGCAAAAATAAAACAAATACATAGCACATGATGTATTTTAATATTTATATTTTTTTTATTGCAAAATGTATAATATTAGTTATACCTGCCTGTCTTTAGTGCCTTTTATATAAATTTAGACCTTTAAAAATTGTTATGATATTTTTGTCCTTCATTTAAAATGTGGTTTGAAAAAAAAAAAATAAAAAAAAAATATATTCAGGTGATATTGCAAACCTACCATCCAAAAAACTAACGTAAACTTAGCACGGAAATCATCTTCTATATCCTTTTTTTAATTCGTATATTTCTTAATTTCTTCATCAGGTTCCTATCAATTAGGCAAACAAAGGGGGACTGGTCGTCAGCCAAGGCATCAACCTTACTAAGTTAATAAATAATCATATTGCCGTATTTTATAGTTTGTTGTGGTAAGTTTTATTATTTTTCTATTACATACAAAAGAGAAGAAAATTATTTAATAAATATTTTATTTCTTTTTTATTTACAGCGTACTTTTTTTTAAAAATAATATAATACACAATTTTCACCAATTCATACAATACCAGAACTCAGCCAACTTAATACAACAACAAAAACAAAAACCGACAGTTGCGTTTCACATTCATCTTTTTCCATTCACCATTCCATTTGTTATGAAATAGGAAATAAATACAAAACAATCAATTTAAAAGAATTAAAAAGCAACATCTTGAACAAAGTACTAAGTGTATATCACAAAAGAAACATCAAGAAATCACAGTAGAAAAGGAAAGATGCCAACTACTAAAATAACAATAAAAATAATAATTCAATATAACAAAACTTATCTAAAGAACAAAAAACTAGTTCGAGGGTATTTTTCAATAGAAAAAATAAAATACTACAAAAATAGTTTGCATAGTAAATATTTATAATGAACACATTTTTCCGTACCAAGAAAAGGAGGAGGGAAGTTAAATACTAGTTAAAATTTTCGACGGAGGGTAAAAATGATCAAATATTATTTTAAAAAACCAGAAACCACACAACACAAAACAATTGAGTTAAGGGTGAATTGCCTTCGAAACATCATTATTAAAATAAAATAAAACCATAAACAAAAACAAAAACATAAATAAAAAAACAATTCTGTATCTTAAAATAAGCATCAAAAACATAAAAAGTTGCTTACGAAATTCTTCTATTTAGTTTATAAACAAAATAACAAAAACACAGTAATACATAGAATCGTATGTATATCTATCTATAAATAAAAATAAATAAATTAAAAATGTACAAAACAAACAAAATTAAATTAAAAAAAAATATATAAAAAAGAAAAGTAAATTTTGTTGTTTATTATTTGTATATTAAATGCAATAAATGAATATTTTGAGCCGAAATACTAAAGTAAAATATAAACAAAAAAAAGGAATCAGACTTAAACAAAAATAAACTAATAAAATGAGAATTAAATAAGACAATTTGTGTTTTATCAATAAACCAATATTAGTTTAGTATCAACTTTTTTTTCGTAATCGTATTTTAAAATTTCTTTTCTAGTATTTTTGTATAAATTACTGTGACTGATGATTACAAAGAAAATAAATTACTAAATAAATAAAAAAAAAAAAAACAAATAGACGATAAAATGAGAAGTAAATTTTTTTCTAAAATAATTATTAGTCTACACACAAGAAAAGAATTAAATGATTAATATTTACACTAAAATTTATATATATTTACATTAAATAATAAAAATAAGTATGTAGTGGGAGAAGTACAGAAGAAAACAAACAAAATAAAAACGAAAAGAAAAGAAAACACATCAAAGCATACATCAACCAACCACAACCTGGAGGCATTCATTTTTAAAGGATTACTTAATTATATATTTTTCTTCTTTGTCTCATATGTAAGGGGAATTATTTAGTTTTTTACTCTTTATAATTTCCAATAGGTTTTTCTTTTTTTTTTTTTTTTGAGTACAGTCAATTATGGAAATTATATCTCTTTTTTTTTTAAATTAATTATAATTATTTGTAGTGTAATAAATTTAATTTTTGATAAACATTTCAGCATTGATTTTTTATTTTAGTATTTTCTACACGTTTGCATAAATTGTTTTTGGTTATGGAGTCGGAGTGGAAACCAAAACGGATGGACTGGACATGTCTGTGTTTAGCTATACTTCAGATTGCTTATTTAAGGTGGCGCTACAATCCGGGATGGACATGGTCCTCATACTTAACATTGGGCCTTGTGGAAAAATGTAAAACTAAAACTTGGAATTTAAATGTAAAGCTAAGGTTTGGGTGAACAAAAATAAAGCTTAATCTGGCAAAAACAGTTTACTAGTCAAAATAGCAAATGGATTTCATGGTACGAGTACATAAGAAAAGAGAACTGACCTCTGCTGAGTAGAAGATGCAGATATTTTTTAAGATGTCATAAGTAAACCGGATTTTAGTTAGGTCTTCCATTCAAAACGTAAACAAAAATATATTATTGAAATATAGAACAGTTTATATTTTGCTTATTGAAATTACCACAGAAATGATTTCTTATAATCCAAGTAGGATACAATGCTCTTGCTTCGTTTTTTCGGTCTATTATCACCCCTGTTGTGGTAACCTATCGGAAAAGTTCCTCACGACCGCGAGCTCTATCAGCAGAAGAGGAGAGAGGAACACTGACTTCTCAGAAGATGTTGAGACGTTCAAAAGCAGAAATGAAGTTGAAAAGTTTTATTAGCAGATGAAACGAAATTCACAAGTACATAAACCTCTGCAAATATGAAAGTAGAAACATCATAGTAGAACCGCAGACATAGTGAATATAATGAAAGGACCACTCCTGCAGACGGTTTAACAGCGACGACGAACCGAATTCTACTGTCTGGCAATATAGACGACAAAAGCAAACATTCCCGACTTAGACGAAGTAAAGATTGACATATCTAACAAAGCCGGTGTAGCAGAGTGCCGAGCTTTTCAATGTAGCTGGAGATAATATTGTGTTAGGAGCATGAACCAACATATCTGTGAAATATTGTCGGAAGAAAGCCTACCCGATGAATTTTTAAATTAAATTAGGTGGCGCAACAGTCCGTAAAGAACCAGGTCCTAGTGACTTACAACTCTCAACCATTCCTGTGTGCGAGTAATGCAGGAATCGAGGGGACCTACAGTTTATATGCCGAATCCGAACGGCTAGATTGAGAAAGCACTTTTCATGACAAGAATTACTCGCAAGAGGCAGTACCCGTGAAAAAAAAACTAGATGTCACAGGCAGGGATCAAACACAAGACCTCCCATGATAGTCCAACGGACTAACCATCATGCCACGGCTTACAAAATCTTCTCCGCCGTAATATGTAAACGTCCAAAGCCTATTATCAACAACCTGATAGGTCCTTAGCAGTGTCGTTTTAGACTAGGAAAGTCCACTCGTCCGTTTTTACAGGATGACTGTGGAGAAATCGCGCTGCTTTATAAAGTTTGGAAACAATTTGATCAAGAAAAGTTTTTTTTATTACAAATTCTATATGTATACAAGTAGAAGACAATGTACTAATTAAAAGGCCAATATACCAAATATTTGATGGACTTTAGGCCGCAAAGCTACTTCGAATTTAAAATTCAACAGTCCATTAATTAGTGCATTATCTTCAAACGAAGAATTACTCTTGCTAACAGCTGTTTCTTTGGGCTAAGAAAACAATTGGGCAGTAAAGCTTTCATTCGAGGAACTCTCTCGAATGCAAAAAATGCATGAAGTTTTAATCTATTGCAATAAATTGATTGCAGTCAAATGATTGGGGAAAAAATTAAGATTGCAGGGGCCTGATTATGATTATGAGGTTCGCGGCGGATCGTTTTCAATTCGACCTTTCAAATTCGACTCGCTTCGTATTTCCTTATTAACGAACTCGCGGCGAAGCGAAAGTAGTTCTTCCTATATTCCAGTGATTTGACACTTTGGTTTGACTTTTTCTCTCTATATTCCAGTGATTTGACACTTTTGGTTTGACAGCTTTCTACAAATTTTGTTTTGTTTTGATTGAATTTGTGAAATTTGCGGTGATTTATTTAATAAACAATATTAAAATTAAAAAATGGAATCAATTAAGGTGTATATTTATTCTGAAAGGGAGGAATTTGAGGAATCCCAGGAATCCTCAGGATTACGGGTGTCCAGGAGACTACTAAGAAGCAAATCTTCTCCTCTGGATCTCCCTTCAACTGAGTAAGTATTGTTTCCTTTTAGTTTAAATCAAATAAATCAATTAATCTACACACTTTGTCTTAATAGATTTATCAAACTATTTCGACTTTCGAAAGAAGCTTTTGTCTTCATTTTGCAAGAGATCAGTGAGGAATTCAAGGATCAGGGGTGGAATCGCGTAAGGTGATTGTTGATTGTTGATCATCAAAATGGATGATTTTGCTCCACGTAAGGTGATTATCAAATTGACTATCACTTTTTTGCAATGGTTTGTTAGTGACAGCTATTTAGGTGTCACTTTCATATATTTTGATTAATTTTTTGTGAGAAAGATAATTTGTGTGAACTTCAGCTCCACTATAAATTTTAAATTTAGTGAAAAAAGTGAAAAGATATCAAAGTTAAAATAAAAATAAGTCAACAGTAATGTATACCTACTTCAATGCAAATTTTCTATGAATGCACCAGAACGAGAAATGATTACAAAAAAGTTCAATTGCTGAGAACCAACTTAAGGAATAAAGCAAATATTTTGGAACTTTCTAACCCAATGTAACTATGAAATTTTCTATGAATATTTATAAATAAGTTATTTACAACATAATGTATGTACGTATAAATTATTTATTTCAGATTCTTGAACAATTTTCGATTGAACAAAGAAACGTTTGTGTATGTATTGCGGTTGCTCGATTTACCATCAGGAATAAGATCAACACATATTCCACCTATCCTTCAACAGGCTGCAACTTTAAATCTTCATGGAGGTGGTGGTTATCAACGACAAGTTGCGGCTGATTGAGCTCCACTGATGGGACAAAGTACTGCTGAAATAAGCGCTGCAGTTATTAAGAAAACGTAGTCGGTTCTATGTCCACTTTTCATTAAATTTGAGCCCTTGGATTCAAGAAAAGAATATATTTTTGCAAAATATAACAAACATTCTTATTAATTTATAACTATTATTAATTATAGTTATAGGTATACTTACATTTTTTAAAGAAAGAAAACTTTGCAAATTGAAAATTCAACACAACAGCTGATCGAAATGACATTTATGTGTTGCAATTTGTACCAAGTTTCCCAAACTTGGGTAAGTGCTGCCAGCAAATAGTAAAGTTTTAGCGATCACTTTACACAGAACAAAGAAAAGGTGATGATCAAAATTGACTATCAAAACAGTGACAATCAACTATCGCCTTACGCGATTCCACCCCAGAACAGCAACGGCATTCCTTCAATTTTAAAGCTTGCCGCTACTATGAGATTTCTTGTTGAGGGATCGTACCAAAAAGGAGTTGGACAAGACGTACTCCTTGGAATGGCACAACCAACAGTCTCAAACGTTTTGTCTGAAACTCTTAAAATTCTTGAGAGAAAGTTGTGCCCAAAAATGATAAATTTTAAAATGAATGAACAGGAACATCGTTCCTTGAATGAATTTTAAAATTTTATATTTTATTGTGGATAAATTATAAGAAAATTAAAATAAAGCTAACTCACATTTTTAAATTAAAATAAAGAAATAATCCACGAAATGGAACACTAAATAATAATAAACACTCTTTCGCCTGTGAATCCGCCAAAAAAAAGCTATCGGATTCAACTCGCCAACAAACATTATGACATTTCAAACTCGCCTTTGAATTCGTTAATTGGTCGAATTCAAAACGAAGAAGGCGAAAGCGAAAGCAATAATTGAAAAATGGCAAACTCGCTAGCAAAACGATTCGCCGCGAACCTCTTAATCAGGCCCCAGTCTTTTTAACGTCAAATGATTTGTGATTTCAAAATTTGAAGTCCCAATCTTTAGGTTATTTCAATGAATGCAATCTTTACATGTAAATTATTGTTTTCTATTAGTAATTAGTTTAGGATAAATTATTGAAGGAACTCACCTTAGATATTCATGTAAACTAAAACGATTTACGTTTTCTGTATTGATTTGATTACAGTTTCCATAATAGGAAAACTGATATTTTTTTCTAAGTTTAGTTAACGTATCACGAATTCCATCACACAAGGTTATCAAATTTTCCACTACCATTTTATTTGTTGAATGTTTTTTTCTGATAACGATGAAATTCGTGATTGGGGTTAAATTATTTGAGGGGAGGAGTGCAATTGGCTATTTCATAATAGCATTGTTTATAAAAATATCGATGAAACAATGATAGGCATAAGACCTTGCTGCGATGTTTAAGAGTAGCAAATGAGTGAGAGAACGATCGCCTATCATTTTTAGAGCTCTTTTTCCAATTAAATCCAACAGACTCCAGTAAGCTATTGGGGCACCAGCCCAAATATGAGCATTATACCCCTGTTTTGGACGATTAAAAGCTTTGTAAATTATAGCCAGATCAGAAGGTGTAAAAAACTTCTTGCATCGTAGGAGAAACCATGCCTAAATTAAATATGTGATCACTCCACAAAAAGTGTTTTGTGATGCGCATACCTAGAACTGAAAGCTGTTCAGTCAACTCGGTGGAATTGAGTTTTTGAAGCATTAAATTCTACACGATTTTTGATTCCTTATTGGGTAATGCTGTGAAAACCTGGGGCCTTATTATGAGATTCGCGGCGAATCGTTTTGCAAGCGAGTTTGCAATTTTTTAATTATTGCTTTCGCTTACGCCTTTTTCGTTTTGAATTCGACCAATTAACGAATTCGAAGGCGAATTTGAAATGTCATAATGTTTGTTGGCGAGTTGAAATCCGACAGCTTTTTTTTTGGCGGATTCGCAGACGATCTTTCTTGATTGTAATTACTATATAAAAATGCGAGTTAGCTTTATTTTAATTTTCTTATAATTTATCCACGATTAAATATAAAATTTTAAAATTTATTCAAGGAACGATAAAAATAAGCAAACAAATCGACATCAATTTTTGGCTCTTGTCGAGTTTATGAAGAAAAATAAGGGCATTGCAACAAATTCCTCCCTTTCCGCATAAAAATACACCATAATTGAATCCATTTTTTAAATTTAATATTGGGCAGCTTCAGACGACATAAGGGACTTTAAAGTTAGATAAATTTGTAGTATCTGATTGGCCAAGTGCCAAAAAATGACCTTCCAATTAAGGCAACTTTAATGGAAAGTCGACCGGAAAGTTAGTCAAGAAAAATCTCCCTAACTATTAAGTCAAGTCTACTTCTATCAAAATGACAGTTGATCATGTTTTTCATTCAACTGAGAGCTGAACTTTATTACACTATGATTTATTTATTTTCTGCACAACTTTATTTAATGCTTTCTTTAAAAGGGTTCCTTGTCAATTTGGAAAAGAAATAACTACTATTTCTTTACAATACAAAATACAAATCGTGATGAACTTGTAGCTTACCTGAGGAGTATTTTGTAGACAATTATTTTGTTGGTACTTTTTGTACTATGAACTTAAAGTAAAGGTTTGCGAAGTAAAGTTCTGAATTTGAAATTCTTGATACTCGAAAAACTAACTATAGTTGCTTTGGTCAAAATGTACGTTCAAAAAATGAAGTTGACTGCAAATGAAGTCCCCTATGTTGCCTGAACCTGCCCATTGTGGAAAGCTGTCAAACCAAAAGTGTCAAATTACTGGAATATAGGAAAAAAAAGTCAAACCAAAAGTGTCAAATCACTGGAATATAGGAAGAACTGTTTGCGTTTCGCCGCGAATTCGTTAATAAGAAAATACGACGCGAGTCGAATTTGAAAGGTCGAATTGAAAACGATCCGCCGCGAACCTCATAATCAGGCCCCTTAAAATTATGAGCTTATACGTTGCCGTTGCAAGTACACATCCGAAGGATAAGGATAAGAATCTAAAAACGAATAAGAAAAGCTGAAATAACTGACATCAGCGAAACATTCAAGTTTAAGTTTGGTTAGAAGTTTTAGAAAAAAGATCATTTATAAGAATAAGGAAGTGTCTAAGACAAAACTGTTTATTTTGTGTGTGGATATAAGAATCGAACCCGTAATTTCAAACCCAACAAAGAATTTGATAACTCTATCAAATGCCTTTGAAATATCAAGTGTAATAATCTTTCTTTCTCAAAAACGATGTTAAGATTTGTTCCACTTTTCGGTAAGATAAACCATCGAATCACTGGTTGATCAATTGTTACGAAAGCAATACTGCCGGTCATTAGGAAGCATTCGGGACTTCAAAATATTTCTTAAGCTGAAAACTGATCAGAGTTTCCATGATTTTGGAAAGAAGAGACGTAATAAGTGGAATTGGACGATAGTTAGAAAGGAGGAGGATTCGCCTTTTTTCGGGAAGGCTATTCAGTTATTTTGCTAGCGTTGAAGAACACCTCTTCAGAACAAGTACTCTAGCAACTGTATACGAGTGCGAAAGAAGATTGGTTTCATAGAATCGTTGATACTTACAAGTACAGGAGGATAGTAATATTGGTTGAACTGACTAATTATCTTAGTTGTTTAATCACAAACGTAGTGATTTCAACAGTTTACACAATTATTTCTTTTTTGATCACGTCTGTGATCGAGTGACAATGAAATATATAATTTACAATTACGAACGTGATTGATTTGTCTCTACACCTATGTATGTACCATCCTTTAAATTAATGAAATAAACAACCAATTCACTTTAAAGACAAAAATTGTTTAAAAAAAATGAAACCCTAAGGAATTGAAATTCATTGATTTCTGTAAATTGCAGAATTAAATGAAATCATCACAGACGAGATTATACATTAGATTTATCATTTTTAATTTAAATAGGCAACACAAATATTGATACAATTTAAATCCTCGATAATTTTTCAAAATTGTCGTTTGACTTGTCCAGTTTCATGCAAAATATTTATGATATTTAAAAATGATCTATAGTCGAACTCAATACGCAAACCTACAATTAAAAAAAAACAGCAATATTAAACTTAGGAATTTTTTAATAATAAATTATTTACCTCTTTCGTAACCAAAACATTTGCAAACAACTTCAAATTCATGGCTACTGATTAAATTGTTCATATCACGAATTGTCAATGCTCGAAGAAATTGATTTTGTGTTATTGTCCCACAATTTTCTTTATCGAAATCTTTAAATAACGATTGAAGATTCGAAATTTGATCTGGTTTGGTAGCTAATTTCTGAAGAGCCTTTGATGCTGTTGTACGTTCTTCAAAATTTAGGAAACATTGCACACAATCAACACATGGGAAATGCTTCAAAGGAGCTGATAATTCGTTGTCCTGGGCAGAGGATTCTTGAATGAAAATCTCATCTAAAGTATTGCAAAAGTCTCGATACCGAACTGAACAACCGCGATTAGAAGAACGGAATCTGTTAAAAAATATAAAAATTTGTTTTTAACTTTAGAAACTTAAAATTTAGCTCTTACATGTCACAAATTATATCAACTTCGGGGACGGTTAGTTTTACATCAGCATTATCCAGACCCCGACGGAAATCCATTTCCGGAATTTGATTTTCCCTGTGATGGTCGTAATCCACAAAGAAGTCAATAATTTTAACATTATTGATGGACATTTGTCTTTTTATCTTAGAAAGGGCCTGAATTACATCTCGTTCTGTAGGCTTGCCCTTTATCAGACAAGGTTTTTCAGGTTCATGAACTTCTCTCAGTGGCAAAGGTTCTTTCAACTTGAATTTAAAAATACATACAAATATTCGACTAAGATCGAGATTTTAATTGAATTTGTGTCTCGAACCTTTGGAAAAGCATATTCAGTTGGATCTATATCTTCCAAGAACCGCATGTAATTGAAACCCATATCATTACAATAACGTTTCTCCAGTGTTGCAAATTCTTCTTCAGAAATCAGAATGGTATTACTCAATAGTGCCTGAAAGGCTTGGTTCGCACGAACATATCCTTTATTTAATCTTTAATTTTAGATTTGACTTACATAGGTAAATAAAATTTAAAAAATATCAACCCAAACTTACTTATCGTAATTTTTAAAAAATGGATGCAAATAAATTCGTCTCGTATTGATTTTATTTTGTATTCGTTTAATAGTTTCTTCACAAAGATCTCGAACAGATTCAGATTGATCTTTCCAATTATGTTGACCTGGCTTAGGCAAAGTTTTGATATATCTTAGAGGCTCCCCCACAGGAAGACGCGGTTGTTTGTCAAGGTTTTTTTCAGTGAAAACTATCAATTTTTACTTTAAAATTTTCTCAAAGAAAATGAAAAGAATATCAAAAACGAACCTCTATCAATATCATCGCAAAAATATTGCCATTTCACACGACCGAAATCAATCGGGTCAGCATATCTTGAAAAAATCAATTCAAATTCTCTTTCGCTTAGTCTTAAACGCTTCGATTCAGAAATTCCAACACAATCTAAAGCCCGTACAAATTGGTTTCTTGTAATACTTCCCAATTTAAGAAGATCGAATGGTTCCATAAATTCTGAGATGCGAATACCATTTTCATAAACATAATTTTGTATTTTAAATATGGTATCACAAATAGCATTATCAGGTTTATGGCGAATTTCAAAGGTTGGGGTGTGTTTATTAATGCCCTCAGCATTTGGAAATGGCAATTCGGGAAGTTCAAGATCGATCAATTGTCCAGGAAAAGAAACCAAGTTCTGTGAAAATATACTTTTTTGATTATATGTTTTATCGAAATATAGATTTGAAACCTTACATTTGATTGGTCCATTAATCCTTGTTCTTTTAGATATTTAATTATAGCATCAACATGTTTTACAAATGCTACATAATTAACGGTGTATGAATCTTTCATATAACGTTTTATTAAGAGCATAAAATCCTTTTCGGAAAGAGAGAGTTTCATAAAATGCAAGACCCTTGCAAAATGAGCTACAGTTACTGTACCAGAATTTCTTGTTACCTATAAGATAAAAAGGATTAAATTAAAAGGCTTCTGACTGTTTCAAAAAAAGCACCTTTTACAATTTTTGTCGTTTGCCTTTAGCAAACCGGGTGAGCAATGTTATAACTTAAACTTGATATTAAAAATTATGCGTAGGCAAGCCACAAAACAAACGAAAATAACGAATTTCGTTTATAAAACCTACAATTTTTGGAAGAGAAAAATAATGAAAATTCTACTTCTTTGAAATTTTTCAACGTAACAGATGGGATTTTCATCTTATTTTAGCGGAGTATCGAATATTGAATAACAAAATAAAGTTAAGCTTCCAAATCGTAGTTGGGGGTTTTAATCTAATTCAAGGTGATTACAAATTTTTCATTTTTGTTTGTATTTTTGAAGCTCACTTTTGAGAAGTTTTTTTTACTAAAAATTGGAGTTTGCGCAACAAACAAAACAAAATAACAATAGTAAATAGTAAAGAGACGAAAGAAGTTAAATATAGTGTGAGACGCGATAAGCGGAATTACACCAATGCTTGGCTCAAGAAGCAGAAGAAGGCAAATAGGTGTGACAGAACGCTTTATAGGATAATCAAAGAGCTACCTGGTGTTCATAGCTCAAAGCAAAACTCTATTTAAGACATAGATGGTTCCCTGCTTATCTCGGATGAGGACCAGCTTAGAACGTGGAAGGAACATTAGGCTTTGGTTTTAAACCATGCATTCGAAGCAACGTGTAACTGACTTCAGCGGCATTCCCGTAGAATTGTTGGAAGCAGCGCCAAGCTCATCGAGTGAATCGTTGCAACCGCTCATAGAAGCAGCATGGATCTCTAAACGCTCCCCCGAAGACTGGAATGTTCGTCAAGGTCCCAAAAACAAGAATACTTAATAAAGGAAATCAGTTAAACAAGTACGTATTTTCATGAAGATTTAAGTTTAACTGGCTGTAAATCATCCTGGTGTTGTTAAGTTTGCACTTCCCAAAAACAACTATTATACATAGTGCAATTTGGTCCTTCCAATAGGTTCTGAAAACACCTCCTCAAGTCACCCGTGCTAATATCTGCATGAATGTGCAAATTTTGGGTATTCTTTCGTCTTCCATCTCCAAAATTTTCGAATCGAAAAATCTTGTTAAGGAAGTGTCCCAGGTAAACCTTTCTACATCATCGAATTTGGAATAGCCCCAGGCTTCTATACACCATACTGGAGTTGCTTCGAAACAATTTTATCTTCAGACTATGGTCAACATTTTTATTATCAATGCAACGACCCCAAACTGCTAGAATTGATCTTTTCGCCTCCGATAATTTCGCCTGGAAATGTTTTTTTTTAACTTTAAGGGTTGGGGTTGTCAATAGACCCAGATATTTGTACTCCCGCACAATTTCAATACATTGACCTTTGTAGTTCCACTTTTCATTGCGAGAATATCTACCGCCACTATTTCTAAAGATCATCATTTGCGATTTCTCCAAATTAAATTAAATTAAATTAAATTAATGCAAAGTAAGGTTCTTAAAACGCAGCCTTGTTAACACCCATTTCGCCTTTATTTTTGACCCACCCCGTCAATCTGTTAAATATCAGGGCACTGAATAACTTTACGGAGGTGTTCAAGAATGAAATACCATGTAGTTATTTGGATTATTTAAAGCTCCCTTTTTAGGCAGTTGATACATTATCGCTTTTTGAAGTCAGGCGGAACGTTCGTTGTTTTGAATATCCTGTTGAATTTTTTTTTAAATGCAGACACTAACTTTATTGTACAATTCTTGTAAAGCTCATCCATAAAAAAGCGGCTGGTGTTCGGGAGCTTTTCAAAATAGTTTCGTAGATCCACTGCTTGCAGAGTCTGTGGAAGATTATGCACTTTTAGGTTTTCTAATTTTTTGCTGTTCATATTGCCTTTTCTTCAAAAATCTAAGTTGTTTGTAACACTTGTTTGATGCTGCATATATTTTCTTGGAAACAGGGGAGTAAGTTTTATCAAGGTTTTTTTTAAAGTGAAAATGCCTTCTTCCTTGCTTTGAAGCGTTTCTGAACAAGCAGGATTCTTGCATTGATCATACCAATACCTTCCCAAGCAACAATTTGTAACCTCAGTAGCAAAATTACCGCGGTTATTAATTTTACCGGGAATAACCTTGGTCTTAAAATGGTTTGAAAAAGGTTATCTTTTAACTGAGGGAAATTTTCGGTAAAAACAAACCCTGAAATAAACCCAAAGTTAGTTTCAGGTAGTTTTAAATAAAAAATTAGGTGGCGCAAGAGTCCATGAAGGACCAGGGCCTAGTGACTTACAACTCTCAACTATCCCTGTGTGCGAGTAATGTTGTCAGAGATGGAAGGGACCTACAGTTTATATGCCGAATCCGAACGGCTAATTTGAGAAAGCACTTTTCATGACAAGAATTACTCTTGGAGGATTTGTCAATTCCTCGCAAGAGGCAGTACCCGTGAAAAAAGTTAGGTGGTACAGGCAGGGATTGAACCCAAGACCCCTTGCATGACAGTCCAACGCACTAACCATCACGCTACGGGTACTACGGGTACTTCAGGTAATTTTGCATCATTTTTTTTAGGTATTTTAATAACCCAGGTTTAAAATTGGCTTTAAAAAATCCTATTTGAAACCTGGGTCATAAATCAGGTTTATATTTACCAATTATTTACTTTTTTCAATTTTCTGGTTAATTTATTACCAATTCTAGCTATCAAGTTCAAAACTAGCTTTAAAATAACTGATTTTTCAGGTTAAAAAAAACACTTTTGAATTTGATAATTATTTTATTGGCTATAATCTTACCAGTTTTACTAAAAATGTAAAACTGGTTATAAAAAAACTTATTTTATTGGTAGTTAAGTCAAATTGTTGTTTAAATAATTTGTTTTATCGGTTCATATTTTATTAATTTTATTTTAATTGTAATTTTGGTTTTAAAAAACTTAATTTTGAGTTGAAATATAACCTTTTTTTAGTAAAAGTTGAAAAATTACTATTTTTTACTCCATATTATCTATATTTAGTCTAAATATTACCTATCTAGAACCTCAGTAATAGTCTAACTCATTTGTACTCTCTCCACAACCATACTCACTCAATCACACAAACTATTTTCCAATCAGTATCAGACTATGTTTTTGTCAGTTGGTTTTTGTTTTACGTGGCGTAAAGTCGTAAAGTTTGCTAAGTGCTAATAAGTGAGTTGTGAAAATTATAAAAAAGTAATTTATCGAAAACAAAAGGATTGTTTATCAAAGGAGTTGGAGTCAATAGGATTATTGTGTCCAAAAGGATATTTGGTAAGTCATTTTGGAATATATTAAATTTAATTATTTTTATTGGATGAAACGTTATTTTGGGTAATTTTTTTCCCTATTTCACCTTTTCTTATAAAGAATAGGTAAAAAAATCTCTTCTTTTTAACTCTCTAGTAAAAAATAAGTAAACAAATCACATCTTTCTTACTTCCTCATAAAAAACAAGTACAAATATTACTAGCATTTTTCCTGGACGCAAACAATGACTCGAACTATCGGACGACTGGTAGAAAATAGCGCGCAAAATCATTTTTGATAATATTGGTAAGTACTTTCGTTTTATTAATTTAATTTAAATTTTCTAAAACCTAAAAAGCTTAAATACTTGTCGTCTCAATTCGAAACTATGCAATTTCCAGAAGTACTTAGCAGCAGATGTCATGGCCCAAAAGTATATAACTCTTATCATTCCATACAAAATGTTATTCTTTTTGTTTAATGTTTCAATTTAAAAATAAGTTGTAAAATATTTCTTATTGACCATTTCAGATTCCAACACTTCTCAACAGCAAATTGCCTTACAAACAATTCAAAATGTGCGGGCTGAACAAAGGGCAAGTCCAGTCTCTCGAAATGTTGCTGGGGCATTAAAAGTGGACTCCGTCGAAAATAAGCAACTCCTCGAAAAGTTAATGGCTAGGACGGAGGTTAGCTGGAACCTTATTATCAAGAAACTGTGCCTTGGAGTTGCGAGAACGGATACAGCTGAAAATCCCGACAGCTTGTTGCCCATCAAAGACCACGCCCAAATGGATGAGCTGGAAGAACAAATTGGGGCTGATCCAGTTTTTAAGCGAGCCTTGGTATGCGTTAATTCTTTAGTATTTTTACTAATGTATTTCTTATAATGTTTCTTACTAATGCATTTTTACTAATGTATTCTTACTAATGAATTTTTACTAATATTATTTTTCTCTATGTGTCAAATTATAACTAAAATTTTCGTTTCGTTCTGTTTTTCTTTTAAATAGATTCGGAAACTCAGCACATTTGGAGGAGTAAGCGCGAATAAAACTGTTCGCACAATGTCCAGGTGCATGTTTGAAGACACTTTGCTCCTCGAATACTCGTGGTTCGGGACGGTCATCAAAAAACGGTTTCCATGTGTTTAAGCAAATTTTTAGAGTGATGGTGGAGGCGGTCAGGAAGAGGTTCCCTAACTTTACCGATGTGGAGAGATCCGCATACATAAAAACGTATACTTGAAACGGGACCGTTTCAGGCTGGGAAAATGTAAGTTAATTTTATCTACATTCCTTTTTATATAATTTTTATATATTTATGTAGCTAAAATAAACTACAAAAAATGTATTTAGAATATTGCTTTTATTTTTTGTTTTCTAATAAATTTGTGTACATATTTTCAGCGAGGGGCAGCATCCGATTAAATTTGTTTGTATTAATCTTAAGTTATATAAATATATGTATGTATATTTAAGTATGCATTAGTTTTAAGTTCCTAAAGTAGATAAATGTTTAGTTTAAACATGAATAAAAAACATGCAAAAATTAATTTTTTAACGTCTTTTTATTTAAAAGGAATTTTATTTTCAGGAAAGTTATAAATAGTTATAAAATAACTGATTTCGGATTTATACTGGGTTTTGTGGTAACCTAATTCTAACCGACGAAAAATAATGGTTTTTAAGTAACCTAATTACAACGTTGAAACCAAGTATTAAAAAAAACGATTTGTGGGTTTCTTTACTACCTGTAATAACTGGTAAATAAAATACGTCATTATAACGCTTTAAAATAAAGTTAATGGAACGTAAGATATTAAACGCTTCTTATCGGTTACATTTAATCTCCAATAAGCAATTATTATTTTACCGTTTAAAGCTGGATTTTTGTTACCACACAAAAACCCAGGTTTAGAAGAAGTTATTATTTAACTCTTTAAAATCGGTTTTTTGTTACCAAGAAAAACCCAAGTTCAAAAGTTACTGAGTTACAGTTATTTCGGGTAATGGTAATGGTTCTGGAACGTTTCCCAGTCGTGATTTTTACCGATTTCATTACTTTTCTGTAAATAACCTAGGGTTATAAATCGGTTTGTAAGCCGATTTTTTACCAAAAATTGTAGCTTGGGTTACGGATCTATACATCGAACAGTGCTTTGAATATCGATCACCATTTCACCTGCTGTTCATCGATTTTGAGATTTTGGGAGCATCAACAGAAAGTTTATTTGGCTTGCTTTGCTGAGGAAAGGTTACATCTCTAATTGGCAAGGCGATTATTGATGAGTCTGACACACGTCTTACTCAGAGGTAAGTTTTCAGAAGTCCAAAAAGGAGTCAGACAGGGCTGCATACTGTCAACAATTCTTTTCTGTGATCAGTGATGTGCTGCGGGAAACCTCTCTGGTAAACATTACTAAACAACGAGTGAAAAAGTAGTATCTTGAAAGTAGGATCTCTGCTGAAAGCGGAACCGAACAAGATATAGTTAGCCGTATTGAGAAATCTAAGGTTGTGCTCGGGATGTTGTTTAAGGAGGACAACTCTCTCAGCTTGAAGACAAAGATACAACTGTTCCTCTTTAACGTCGAATCAGAATCAGTACTGTTATAAGGTTGTAACAGAAGTTGAGGCCCTATGTCCCACTAGGGATCACCCACAGGCTTTATATGTAGATCTGAGGACCTTAATGAGTAAGTAAGTATCTAAGTTTTTGTCCAGTAACTTAAGACTTATTTTAGCACAAAATTCAATTCCTCGAAAACTATGCTACGAGTATCTACAAAATTTTGGTTTGCACAGGAAATAAGAGTTTAATTAGATACAATTTTTGAGATTAAAATTGTTTAATTCCGCTACAAAGTGTCTACTTAAGTAAGAGTCGTGATTGCTTTGGAAATTGTAAAAAGAAGGCCCCACATAAAGATTCTCATCATTCTTTTTATACTTTCATAGCATATTAATTTGGAAAGACTAAAATAAATTCCTAGACCAGACCATTCCATAATCTTTTTGGTTAGTCTCACTTATGCATTTCTCTAAAAAAAAGATTCTATTGTTTAAAAGAACTTACCACTTCATAATCTTGAAAATACGGAAACAGTGGTATGATACAAGTTTTAGCTATTTTCATCAGTAAAATACATAACTGACGTTTTTCTTGATCATTTAAAATATTAACATGCATCGGATCGTTCCATTCAAGTCCGTCTGCAGTGTCTAAATTTTGGCTGTGCTCCTGACCTTTAAACAAAAAAATAAACCAAAGAATTCAGGAAGAATATCGCGACTTCTATTGCGAGCGTCAAATATCAAAAAATAGTTGATAATTAAGCTTTTCGAAACCTTATTCATTAAGGAACTTAAGCAACTTTTATTTAAAAAATATAGAAATATGCTCACAACAGTTGGGAATTCTCAATTTTTAAAACTCTGAACAATTAATTAATTAAACGATAAACTTTGATATTTATCAACTATAAATTATTCAATTGATCGTATCTCACAATATGGATGCATATTATTATGTTAATTTCATCACTGTACTGACCTTCCTCACAAAGAACTCCACAAAATTGTCTGTAAGCAATTCTTCCATCTCGAATTCGAAAGTAATCAGTTAATTCTCGAATTTCAAAATCTGATAAGCCAATTATTTTTTTATATTTCATTAAAACACTTGTAAATTTTGATTCTTTTAAGAAAAATAAAACAAAATTAGTTAATCAATGCATTACGTAAAGCTAAATGATTTTACTTATGTACCTGATATTAAACCATGTCCTTTAGGATCATTGTGAGAAAATTCATAATTAATATTGAAACCATGCCGAAATATAGCTGCTTGTATCTTGCGACAAGTTCGCCAAACTTCATTTAAGTTTACATCTAACTTTAAAGAACAAAACTATTTTAATTTTTAGAAATCCATACTATTTAAACCAATATTATATAAGTTGCATCTCACTTTTTGGTCATCGTTTTCCATTTTGATATTTCAAAATTTTAAATTTAAAAAGTACGGATTTAATTAATAAATAGTTTACTAATTAATTTTATTTGATATGTGTTCAAAATCAATCAATTTTTAACAGAATACAGATGAGAAAATCAAACAAACTAAGTTCTTTCTTTTAATAAAGTTATTTATATATAGTTAAGTTTCACAAACCTTATTCAAAACTTGAAAAGATTGAACAATTTACATTGGGCAGGTTCAGACGACATAAGGAACTTCAAATTAAAGCAAGTTGACAAAAAATTGCCTTCCGGTTTAGTATACTTTATTGGAAAGTTGACTGCAAAGTTAGTCAAGAAAAATCTCCTTAACTAAAAAGTCCAGTCTACTTACATACATATGTCAAAATGACAGGCGATCGTGTTTTTCATTTAATTAAAAGCTAAACTTTATTAATCTTTGATTTTTTTTATTTTGTGTTTAAGGAAAAAGAATCTATACTAATATTATAAATTCGAAAGTAACTAGGTCTGTCTGTCTGTTACTCAATCACGCCTAAACTACTGAACCAATTTGCATGAAATTTGGTATGGAGATATTTTGATACCCGAGAAAGGACATAGACTACTTTTTACCACGGGAAAATGTCGCATTCCCATGGGAAAATTCAGGTGGGCCGATCGCTTTTACGCCTAAACTACTAAACAGATTTAAATAAAATTTGGTAAGGAGATAGTTTGAGACTTAAGAAAGGACAAGAGTTACTTTTGACCTCGGGAAACAACGCATTCCCATGGGAAAAATTACTTTCCGGGGGATCTGATCGCTCGCTCGCGGTAGACGACACAGGTGGTGGCGCAGGGGGAGGACATCACTGAGTGGGTCTACCCGAACGGGCACACACGTGAGGGCACATGCCGTTGTCGGACGTATGCAAATTACAGAGAAGTCCTGCAAATATTTTATTTGTAGTGTAAATTTAATTGTTTCTTTAATATTTAATGATTTACTCGGTTTGTCTTTGATCATTTAATTTACGAGAAGTAGGTAGGTAGTTTTAAGTCAGTTTTCTCTTAATATTAATACGTGTTTATTTTTTAGTTTAAAAATAATAATATTATAATATATATAATGGGTGATTATACAAAAGTTGGGTAACTTTTGAGGATATTTTGTTTACGATAGTTTTTAAATCAAACTTCTATAAATTCGGGTGTATATGATAGCTAATCTAATTAATATATTGTTCCCAATCGGGCCAGTCAGTTTTTTGAGTACATTGTAAGATATTTAAAAATTTCAGAATTTGACTGCCAGAGGACTGACGAGTATACACAGTTTTGAAAGTATTATAATGAAATTTCATACAAATTAGTAAAAATCTCTTAGGATTTAATAATGATCACTTAAAATCACTTAGTAACAATTAAAAATAATTATTAATATGTAATACTACATCAGTTTTCAAAACAGACTTTTGACATTTAACGTAACGTTATTCACTTATCTTTTATTACTTTCACATAGTTTTACTAAATATTTCAAAGTAATCAACAAACAAAATCTAACAATATTCATCTTAAAAGTACTAATGATCAAGAAATAAAGAAGAATAACAATTTACCTGACACAGAACTGACGCCACACTACTGACGAAAAAGACGAAATTTGAGATTATAATCTGGACTAATGTTTTTTTTTTTTTTTGTAATTTCAAATATCAACAAACTACATTTTAACAAATCAAAGTCTAATACGAATAAATAAAAATAAACTTTAGATTAACAAACAAATAACGACTCACCATAAAACTGACGCGTTGACTCGCTAAGCACGTGTATAGACAACAAACATAACCCAAACTCTGGTGCAGTTATGATGGCCGTCAAATTGTGCGACCCGCAACTAACTTTATTACCAACATTAAAATTGAAAGTGGGATTCGACGTTGAGTCGGTGATATTTCGCACGAATTTTTAATTTAAATAACACACAAGAAACTGACGAATAAAACTGAACACAAAATTTCTTATTTTTTTAAATAAAGTGGAGAACACTGCATTATGAAAGTTGTAGTATATATTAAACTATATACATCGCAGATTGTATTAATTTAATAAGTTTTCTCAAATCAATGATAATGTTTAATAGACAGTCACTTAATGGTTGGTTTTCAGGGTTGTGACATGCCAGAGGACGTTTTAAGAACTAATTGTGTTTTTTTAATAACTTGTATTCAAAATGAAGAACTGAAATTGGGTGACTAAATAAAGGTCTTTCCATTATTTTAAAATAAATTGCAATCTCAATAAAATATAATCAGACTTTGTATATATTGGTTGATGACATCGAGTTACCCAACTTTTGTATAATCACCCTAATATAAATATTAATACGTGTTTATTTTTTAGTTTTAAAATAATAATTTTAAAATAATAAACGGTATGTAAACCTACTTAATTTCTATTTGTTTTGGTTAATTTTAGTCTTACTTAATTTAAATAGAAGCTTTTAAATAATCTCCCTTTCGTTTACGTTTCTAATTAATCTTGGTTTCGTTTACGTTTAGCTTGATATTACGCTAATATGCCTGGAAAACGTAAATCTAATCTAGCGCGTAGTTCTAGCAGAGCTCGAGCTGCGAAAATAGCTAGAAGCCAAGATTCCGAAGAACACACCCAAACCCATTTGGCTTTAGATGCTGAGAGCCATAGGGCTCATAGAGCTTCTGAGACTGAAGAGCAGGGTCCATCACGACGTCTTTTAGATGCTGAGCGCCATAGGGCTCAAAGAGCTTCTCAGACTGAAGTTCAGAGTAAAACCCGTAGATCTTTAGATGCTGACGAAACTCCGGGCATGTGTTGTTCTGGTGGTAAAGTTTCACTCCCATTACTTGGCGAGCCAGAAGAACCTCTAAAATCTCTGTTTTTATATGATAACAATGAATCACGGCGATTTTTGAGCCGTATAAGAAAATATAATTCGTGTTTCCAAATGACATCTTTCGGAGTAGACAATGAAGTTGTTATGCCTGGATTTTCACCTACTTTTACAATTCAAGGACAGATTTATCATAGGATTGGCTCTTTAACCCGCCAATGGTAACCTACTGGTCTGTGAGATCGAAAAAAATGGGAATAACTTTCTTCTCCGTTATTGTTTTTTGTTGAACTTGAATTTGTATATTGTAACAAAAGAGCCTCTGTTGATTTAATTAATCATTAATATCATTTAACAACAAATATTAGTAACACATTTCGAAAAATCTTCAGTTGAAAAACCCGATCCGTTAGACCGGCGGCGGCGTCACCATTGATCAAAGTCAAATTTACGTCACCAATGGCGGGTTAAAATGTATTAACCTAACCTAACTTAACCTATGACAATCAAGTAAGTATGGCCTCATCCCATCTCGGCACAATTCAAACATACGTACAAAAAAGTACAGCTCAGGTTTTTTCATACTACTATCCAAAAAAACTATCTAATGCGGACGAAGTCGCGGGTAAAAGCTAGTAAGTAATATTTCTTTACAATACAAAACACAAGTTGTGATGGACTTGTAGCTTGCGTAAGGAGTGTTTTTTTGACAACTTAATTTTTGGTAGTTTTTGTATGTTCAACTAAAGATAGAGGTTTGCGAAGTAAAGTTTCAAATTTTAAACTATTGGCATTGGAAAAACAAATTAAATTGGTCTTAATATATGTATGTTTAAAAAACGCAGTTTACGGCAAATGAAGTTGTCTAAAGCTGCCCATTGGTACGCCACTATTCACGATTTGTTGGAATTGGCTTTTGGTATGATGTCATGAGAAAGGGGCTTTCCACTAGAAAATTTATAGATATCAATAAAAGACGCGGTGCCTGTCTTACAACGATTTCGGAAAAAGGTTTTTAACCTTAAAAATAGCTTTAATTTTGTTGAAGTTGTCATCTGTCGGGATTTCGCAAGTAAAAACTACGCCATTACTTAAAATGAACCGTATACGCTTCAATGAAGCATTGTTTGCTCTTAATCTTGCGTTGAATAGGCTAGCCTAGATAGGTGGGCTTTAAGATACCTTATTGAGCGAGATGGATACCTAAATTAAAATTGCTGCAAAAATATAAACATAACTTTGAGCCGTTGAAAAAAGAAGCAAATATTTAAGTTTTGAGGTTTATTATTGTAAAACAAAATACTGAATGGATAATTTTAATGAGGATCTTTTACCAAAAATCATAAATATTTTAAATTAATTTTCAAGTTTCTTCAAATTCAATCATGTGTTGAATCAGCTGTGACACCACGGATACCAGAAATACTTGGATTCATTTTTTGATAACCCAGCTGTATCCGGATACCCTATCTATCTGAGATTGGACGCAACGGTTGAAATTATTAAAATCCTTGTAGCACACTTTCGGCGAGCAATAATGAAACTGTAAGAACATTTTAAGCTGTTTGAACAAATTTTGAAGAATGGAAACCTTAACCTTGGTTCAAGAAAAACTGGAAGAACTGAACTGTTGGCAAACGAAATTACTTACATAGTATTTTGCGTGAAGACTAAGGTCCTAAGAAGCATTTACATACGTGATATAGACTACTAGTAGCCAACTTCGAGTTGATACCATTTATCCCTTAACGCTACTATAGCTCTTTTGTTGGTTCAACGGAAATATGGATACACTTTTAGAAGTTGATTTTTGTATTTTTGAAATCACTTTTAAGAGGGATTTCCTAAAGGAGTACGCATCGAATAGCAGCCCATATCGAGTGTGCAATGGTCTTAAGCTTTTAAAAGTTGATTGAACTCAACCCGGTCGAATACCAGCAACGTCGTATTTCCTACGTACTTGAAATGCATTTTCATTAAAATATCATCTTTAGTGAAGAAGCCCATTTTCACCTTAAAGGCTACAATTCCACGCAGAACTTTCGCATTTGACATGCATCTTACCGAATTTACGATACCATGTATCATAAAGAGCGACCTAAGTATTTGTAAAACGTAATGTAGCTTCAAAAATTAAATAGAAATACACAAAGCCACACATGAGTTTACTTACAATTTTTAAATTTATTTATTTGTTTTACACTAATTTCTTTATAGATTTAAATATGTATAACAGAAGGGAAGACATTGCTGCTACAAACAGATTCTAATATAAAACAAACAAAATTGCAATGACAAAACAGTTGTCAACTGTCAAAGTGTCACCTAAATAGAAAATAGATCTACTCGGGAGTTGCGGTCGGGCTTACGATATTTACGATATAAAGTGAGCACAAAGCTTGAGGTAACATTTCAGATTGCCTCCATAAGAGAGTCCATGGTTTCTATTCAATATGTCAAAGTCCACGCGACCGAACGCGTGATTGTGGTTTAGCAATGATTTTCATGACATTAAACCGATTATTATGCTGCTTTGACCTTCATCTTCTCGCAGTTAAATAGTTTAAAGGATTTAAATATGTACTTCAAAAATTCAATAAAACCATCTATTTTTTCTTTTAATTGTGAAAACATTTCCTGTACACTCTTTTTTGAAATATAAAAACGACACTTAGATGCTAAAACGACTTTATTTCGGCTTTAATACTGCTATCAGCCAGTTTTACATTATTCCGCCTGTTATACTGTAAGGTCTGAATAACTTTACGCCTAATACGATAATACGATTAATTAATTTTCTATAGTGGAAAGTATTTTATATTTTCTTGTAAATCGAGTTCATTGTAACCTTCCTTTTGTTTTAATCATTGTGAATGATTATTTTATTGACATGTGACTGTTGTCGGCAAGTATGACAGTTGACACTCTGACTTTTCTTCTTTCTATCCTAACCTCAACCTTGACTCTTCACTTATTTGCAAACAAAAATAAAAATCGTGTTTATCAAATTTTAATTACAATTTTCTTTTATTTTTTCAAAAAAGGATTGACTTAAAATGTCTAAAAATAATGTAAATATACGTTTGGCAATCGATCGAGTGAACATGAGTTTACTTTCTCAGAATGAGAATCGAATACCTCGTTTGTTTACACCAGGAGAGGTGGTGACCGCTCAACAAGGCTTCATGAAAGGCCACGGCACCTATGTCGAAGGAGAAGACATCAAAGCGTCTGTTGCTGGAGTCATGGAGCAGGTAAACAAATTGATATCCATCAAACCTCTCAAGAGTCGATATGTTGGAGAAATCGGCGATGTCGTTGTGGCTCGAATCACAGAAGTTCAACAAAAACGCTGGAAGGTTGACACAAATTCCCGGCTAGATTCAGTTTTGCTTCTATCTTCAGTGAATCTACCCGGGGGAGAACTGCGTCGTCGAGGAGCCGAAGATGAGCAAATGATGCGCAAATACTTACAGGAAGGCGACCTCATCTCAGCCGAAGTACAAAACATCTACGACGAAGGAACTCTATCGCTTTACACTCGTTCTCTAAAATATGGAAAACTATCACAAGGAATTCTCGTCAAAGTTTTCCCCTCTCTGGTCAAAAGGCGGAAAACTCATTTTCATAATTTGCCTTGTGGAGCATCGATTATATTGGGCAACAATGGATTTATTTGGATATCACCAACTGTCAATTCGGAAGTAGAAGGCGATGGTGGTTTTACTCAGAATCTGGACGATGTAGT
This sequence comes from Eupeodes latifasciatus, assembly GCA_920104205.1. NCBI lineage: Eukaryota > Metazoa > Arthropoda > Insecta > Diptera > Syrphidae > Eupeodes > Eupeodes latifasciatus. The sequence continues at coordinate 370,572,394 of OV049924.1, forward strand.
TCCACGAGCCGATCGAGAAGTTATTGCTCGGCTACGCAATTGTATCTTGGCTCTGTCACAATGCAAAATGGTTTTATTCGATACAAGTATATTGTATGCCTACGAGGAGAGTTTAAAATATGAAGTTCATGAGTTGTTAAACCAGGAGGCTATTTTCGATGTCGCTTTTCTAACACAGCATCGACTGCGCCTGCAAGAAGAATAATGGATAATAATAAATTGTTTCTTTTATTTACTAAAAACTCCGTTTTTTAGTGTTTAATTTTTTGGATTTGAATTTGAGACAAAACTATAAAAATAGACATGAGGAGAGATGAAAGGGTAAGAATAGTTTTAGATGGGTTTAAGCATGAAAACCACAAAATAAATCATGGGCCCTGATTCTACAAAAAAGTGCAATATCATCTTTCTTTTTTTCTGTAACGAACGTGGTCGAATTTTTTCATTTCTTTTTGGAATGCCAAAGCTAGTGTGCCCCAAGGCTCTTTCCTGTCTCCGACACTCTTTCTAATGTTTACTAATGATCTCTTGTCTAAAGCTTCTAATAAATTTATCTGCTTCGCTAACGGCAGTTCCCACAGTTTCATATTAGTTATCCTGTCCGGATGTGGAACTATAAGGAGCAAATATGAGGTGCATATTCATATTTATTTATACCTTGAGAGCGTTGCTAAAAGGGGAATACAAAATAACGTAGAATTTAATATGTCGAAAAATCATAGTTGTATATATTGTCGTTAAGGCTTAATTTTCCACCTTTACTTTTTTCAATGGGTGGCACTTATATCAAGGAAACTGAACATCTTGAAATTCTCGGTATTTGTATCCCTCTCTTATGTGGCGGTTGTCTTTTAAGTATAACTTGCATCTCTGCTGTGGCTCCAATGACTTATTGAGGGCTCTTGGACAGTATTCAAAAAATTGCGTTTAAAATGATTGGTGAAAAAAACATTGGTGACTTATTTTCGTTCCTTGAAAACCGTCGTCTTTTCTCACTTTTGCCGTTATTTTAAAGAATCGTGATCTATTGAAATAGCCAGTTGTTTTTTGCCCCTCTATCCTTTCGAACCTGGTTGGGCTGCTCGTGTTTAGCCTTATAAACACCGCATACAAGATCCGGTCAAGTGTATTATTTAAACGCCTGAAGCCATTTACTAACGATGCAGATGACTTTGACATTAATGAAAGAACCAAACGTTGCGGGTGCCTTTTCCAGTATCGAGTCTGAAGCGAATAAAATGGGTCTTGTTATTAATGAGCACAAAACGAAATATATACTGTCATCGAAGAGCGTCATTTCCCATCGCAGACTTGGTCAAAACGTTATCATTGATAGGTATAACATCGAGGTAATCAAAGAATTCAATTATCTGGGTATTGTTGTTAACTATGCAAATGCTGAAATCAAGCGTTGAATAACTTGCTAATCACTGTTTCTTTAGACGTAAGTAAGTAATTAAAAAATAAGACCTTACCAAGCATGGACCCTCTTTCCGGCGAATGAAGGCTATCTTGGTATTTTCGAGAGGAAGGTTCTTTGCACGATCTATAAACCGATTTGTGTTATCTGGCAAAATAACACCTGACGGAGACAATACAACCAAGAACTGTATAAACTGTACAGCTACTTAATGGTTCAAAAAGGCGTATTCAACAGTTACCATAGCTAGGGATTATCTTTAGAGAATGTTTATCGAAGCTTCGGGGCGTAAAGTATTAAGCGCCAAGCCAGAGGGAACAAGAAGAAGACGCATCTCAGGTGGAGCTACTAAGTTGAGGCCGATACATGCCGGGCTGGTATTCAAAACTAGAGATTAAGTAAGCTCACGGAAGCACTCCGTGCTGCAGCGCCAATAAAAGTAAATTGAGTAAAATATGAAATGTACAACTGATTTGGTTGAAATATATCTTATTTCTTAACTTAACCGTTTCTCACGATTTTTTCTTACAAGAAGTGGGTAATAATGTTTGCATTTAAGGGTTGAAAAATTTAATCGTAATTCCTTGAGCAATTGATTTATATGCAAAGTGCAATAATAATTATGCTGCAGGTGATACTGCTATTTTCGTTAATGAAAGTTTAAATTTTGATTGTTGTAGCACAGACCTCGTAAGCTCTGATATGGCTGGGATATCTTTAGTTTTTAATTCAGTTAAACTGGTCTTTATGGGTTTCTACAGATTTCATAATGTAAATGAAGAGGTTTATTTAGAGGAACTTAACCCATTGCTGATTAAAAATAGCGCAAAGCACTTGTTTATTTTGGGTGACATAAATATAGACATCTTATCTGAAACTGCAGCAGTTGAAAAGTACAAATCGTTAATGTCAGCTCATGGTCTAATTTCTTGTATTAATGTACCAACTAGAATTACTTCTACATCCAATACATGCATTGATCATATTTTAGCTAGAATTGATTTAAAAACTGATTTAACCCTACCCTCACTAGTTCAGTATCTGATCTTAAGATATCAGATCATCACATGACTTGTCTATTTTTCAATTTTAAAGAAAAGTGCGAAGTCTGTTTAATGGGACAGGTCCAGAATAGGCAAGCTATCATAACAAATTTTGAAATTTTGAATTCTATTTTATTATTTGAAAACTGGTCAAGAATTCGAAGCGATCCTGACCCTTCCATTGCTTTTGATAATTTTTGTATCCTTTTGAAACGTTTTATTGATCAAAGCTCTGAAGTTATTGGAAGCAAAAAAAGTAAATTAAAAAAACTCAAGCCCTGGATGTCTAATTATTTATTAGAAAAAATTGATTTTAAAAATAAATTGAGGATTAAGTGTAAGAAACACTCTAATAACGTTTTATACCGTGAAAAGTATGATAATTTATGTAAAGAAATCAGACTAGAAATTCCAATATGTAAAGAAAATTTTTATATGGAAAATTTCCATAAAGCAAAAGGTGATTTAAGAAAAGAATGGGGTATAGTCAACGAATTATTCGACAAAAACAAAACTTCTGATTTACCTTCTTATCTTTCTTTCAATTCCCAGACCATTGTTGATCATTCAGAAATGGCTAAAATTTTCAATGATTGTTTTATAAAAATAGCTGTAGAAATTTGAAATTTGTTTCAAAGAAAGTTTTCAATCTCATAGTTTCCTTTTTCAGCCGATAACTTCTTTCGAAATCTTTAGAGTACATAATTCAAGGTTTAGATAGTTCTCATTCTTCTACATCTAATAGTTTTTCAAATTTTTTTATTAAAAAGGTTAGTTTTAATATAGTTGATATATTATCTCTTTTATTTAACAAAAGTATTTTTCACGGTAATTTCCCGTCAAGTTTAAAAATAGCTGAAGTTATACCTATTCCTAAAAAAGGCGATAAGAAATGTGTTAACAACTTTAGACCTATTTCTCTATTACCAGTTTTTTCAAAAATTTTCGAGAAAGTTTTTAAAAGTAGGGTTATTAATTATCTGGATGGCATTTCTTTTTTCAACTCTAAACAGTTTGGTTTTAGAGCTGGAAAATCTACAGAAAATGCACTATTAGCTCACTGTAGTTTTATCTATAAAAGTATTGACCAAAAAAAGTATACTGCTGCTCTATATATTGACATCAAGAAAGCCTTCGATACTGTTGATCATGAGATATTATTAAGAAAATTAGAGAAAGCTGGTTTCAGGGGTTTTATGCTGGATTGGTTTTCTTCTTATCCAAAAAACAGAAAAGAAATGGTCAAAATAGGCAATAATTTCAGTGATGTCAAAAATATTAATATAGGTGTCCCACAAGGATCAGTCTTAGGTCCAACCTTGTTCCTTATTTATATTAATAGTATTTGTAATCTTAACTTTAAAGGCAAAGTCTGTGGTTTTGCTGATGACATACATAGCTTGTGTGTATTCTAGTACCACTGTTCTAGATATGATTTCGGATATAAACCATGACTTAGAATTATTCAGACATTGGTTCGGCATCCATAAGCTTGTCATTAGTGAAAAAACTAGAGTTATGTTTTTTAAACCATTTGATTCCTTTACTAATCCACCATTTCTTGTTCAACACAGTTTTGACTGCAAAAATAGCCCGCTAAGTAGTGTATCTTGTTATTCATCTAATGCGTTTTCACCAGCTAATGTTTTAAATAATCACTCTTCTTCAAAGTGTTTTAGTATCGAGCAAGTTTTCGTATACAAATATCTTGGTTTAACTATTGATAGCAAAATAAACTGGAAAATTCACACTTCTGTATTAAAAAAATATTTGTTATCAACTACTTATATTATGTTTGACTTGAGGAAACTTTGTTGTAGAAAACTTATGGAAACAATCTATTATGGACTGGTTCAATCCAAAATACAATACGGTATAATTTGTTGGGGTGGTACATTTAAAAACAATTTACAACCTCTGATAGTTTCTCAAAAACATATTTTAAGAACCATCTGGATGAAAAAGAAAAATGAACATAGCTTCCCGTTATTCGTCAGCTCTGGTATCCTTCCGCTCAAACATCTTTATATTTTTTTAAAGTTTAAAAAATATTTTTCTTGAGAAGTGGTTATCTCTTAAGTCGCAATACGCCAGCTTACTCACTACGAAGCACCGATAGAAATCTTTCTGTCATTCCAGTGCACAATTCTCATCACTTTTTAAACTTCTATACCTCGGTAGCACCTAGACTTTTTAACGCGTTACCTTTTGACATTAGAAGCATTCGTTCTGCTCATTTATTCAATAAAAACATTAAAAAATGGCTTTTTAACTTTGATTTTGAAGAAGTCAATAACATCATCAGAATTATGGTTTAAATTTGTATATTCACATTTAATTTCCCTTAGCAATAAAAAAATAATCTTAGATTTTCATTCTGATACGATACCCCACAACACTTCTTTATGTAATTCAATTTAAATTTATGATTAAGTTATACTTATTTGGTACTTTCGACTCTTGTCATAGGACAACAGATTGTACCTTCTTTTTCGTTCTCAATTATTATCTTCGACGATGAACCGAATTTTGCTGTCAGGCATAATCATGATAATGATCCATTCAATATAAATGACGAAAGCCAACAATCCCGTCCTTCCGACTTAGACAAAGTAAAAAAATGCCATATCTAAGCTGAAGTCTAACAAAGCCGCGCTTTTCAAAGCAGCTGGAGATAATTTAGTTAGGAGAATGCACAAACTTATTTTTAAAATATGGTCGGAGGAAAGCATGCCTGATGAATGGAACCTACGTCATGTGTGCGCAATACTGAAAAAGAAAACCCTCTAAAATGCACCAACTATAGACGAATCAGTCTCCTGCCGTAAAATGAGAACGTCTAATTCACATCGTCAAAAACCTGATAGGTCCTTATCAGTGTGGCTTTAGAATAGGAAAGTCCACAGTCGATCAAATATTCACATTACGACAGATCCTGGAAAAATTCCAAGAACATCCAAAATCAAAACAAACTCGACCGTTTGTGCACGATGACCATGGAGACTTCGCGCGCTGTTCACAAAGGTGGGAAACATTTTAACCGAAAATTTTGATATCAAAAAAGAATAGTGCAAAGCTAGCACGCGTAAACCAGAGGCTCAATCTTTACTGTCCAATTAGTCGTACAATGCTGATGACTTTAATATACATAAATGGAAGAACTCAGCTTGATGTCAATGGAGTTTTTGTGAGTATTGAGACAGACAAAATGGATTTAACGGTTAATGAGGGCAAAATAAAGAGAAATGACCACACCGACGTCTCGGTCAAAAAGTCAATACGAAAGACATAACTTTGAGATAGTTAAGGACTTTATCTACCTGGGTTCCGCTATGCAGAGATCAACCGCTGATATCAAATGAAGAATTACTCTTCGTAACCGCTGTTTCTTTGGGCTAAGAAAGCAATTTGAGTAGTAAAGTCCTCTCTAGATCATCTAAAGGGTAGCTACATAAGACTCTAATTATCCCCATTCTTCTTTACGGTGCAGAAGCTTGGACTATGAAAATCGAATGAAAGCACCTTGGGTCGTTTCGAGAGAAAAGTTCTTCGTGTGATCCACGGTCTATTAAAGGAGCATAAGAGGTTAGTAGAGGAAAAGATGGAACCTATACAGGCTGTACAGCGACAAAGACTTAAGGAAAAAAGTCTACCAACTGAAATGACTGGGTAACGTAAAGCGTATGGTTTACGTCTTGCAAAGTTTCCATTCAAGCTCGTCATTTTTGAATTAGCGTTTTAAAACTTTTGCCGATATTTCTATACGGCAGTTAATCTTTACTTGGGCTCTAATTTGTATCGATGATGTCAAAAAGGGATGCGCTTTGTTAAAACCTAGTGGTTTTTCCATCCTCAGAATTATTTCTTTATAAATCCTCAAAAGTTTTATTATTTGATAATATAAAGTACGTCAATAACTTAAACTTGAGTAAAATCTTTGATTGGGGCTCTGGTAATAAAGGTTTTAAAAAAGTTCCTCGATTTCTCTGCCACACTAGTTAAGCTTTTAAATTTTCCCCATTTAAGTAAAACACTATTTTTGTATCTCTTTGCCTGGTTACGTGAAAGGCAACGTCTCTGTTTTTATTCCCCCAATAGAAAAAACTTTTACAAAAAAGGTACAAGTACATAGAATTTCTCTGCTTCTGTCCAAAGATTTGAGATCAATTTAGGCACACCTTCACATACATACATATAAGAGGTTAAATCTACTTAATTAAGTTCCTCAATGCAAATTAAAAACATATAAAATTAGAGAGTATTAAGAAAATTTAGTTAGTCAGTTGATTTTTTGCTTCCACATTCTAAGGGTGGAATATGATTTTAGTAAAAGGTCCCAGGGCTTTTATTGAAAAAAATATTCAGAGAAATATTTTGGTATATGATTCTTTTGGTTATGGTTAACAGGAAAAAAGTTATTAAGGATTTAATTTGCAAAATTCTGTTAAAAAGTGTTAAAACTAAAAGTCTGGCAAGGGGAAGGCTGAAAGCAAAACGTCTTGGACACACTTTTCTGACATCAGTGGACCATCTACTATTGATTATATATAAATTTAAGTGGTTATCACTTCGACCCAAAAAGTTGATTTTCGCGCATTTTGGCGGCCGTCTGGCAAGGGGAAGGCAGAAATCAAAACGTCTTGGACACACTTTTTTGACATCAGGGCACCATCCCCTTTTGTTTATATATCCATTTAAGTGGTTATCACTTCGACCCCAAAATCGAAAAAATTACCATTTTCGAACGCCCACGCCCGCCCCCGGCTGAAAAAAACCTGTCAGACGGTTGTATTTGGCATAATTTTGCGTATATCTACACATACATGTATATACATTTTGGTTATCACTCCACTCCCAAAATTTGCTGCCGGCTTTTAGACTAAGAAGCTTGAAAGAAATAAAGCTTCAAAGTAACATAAAGTTTGAAGGAAAAGGATTAAATTTTGTTTTTATTATTTTTCTGAATATAGTAAATTTGTGTACCAACTAACTACCAACAATTTTGGTAAAGCAGCAACATAAATAATTACATCTTTTATATAATAATACTTAAAAATCTATTTGATCAAAAATAGTCAATGCAAATTTTGTGTAAGAGGATTATTCATAAAGTGTTAAAGAAGAAAGCTTGATTAATTATTTAAATCAAAAATATCATTGACTTTATTATTATTGCTTTTACTTTTATAACACAGTATGTAAAAGTTGTGCAGGAAGGTGCATAATAATTTCTATAAAAAAAATATACACACACTTTTTAGTATCCAAACTTGTCATTTAGCGATGTTATTCCATCACCAGATTGATTCTCTGGTGGAACCCATTTGGAATATTTTTCTGTGTCTTCGTATTCGCCTTGATCTTCAATGTCGACGTTTTCACGTTTTCCCCTTATTCTTTGTCGCTGGCGTTTTCTCTTTACTGCTTGCGCAGCTGCTTCTTCTACTTCAGTTGATTTTTCCACCTCCTGGCATAGAGTTGGGGGTTTTTCTTCTTCGGTCTTCTCCTCTTTTCCTTCTACTTTTTCATCCTCCTTATTTTCCTCTTGAATCACTTTCGGTGATGGTATCGACTGGTCTGGAATAAATGCTGGACCATATAATCTTTCTGATTTCTTTTCTTCTTCTTCCGAGTCCTTTGGAAGATTATTATCCGTTGGTTCCTTGACTTTGATGGCAGTATTTTCAATTGATTCTTCTTTTTCCTCCTCCTCCTCCTCTTCGACTTCTTCTTCATCTGATTTGAGTTCTTTTTCAAATGCTGCTCCCACAGTAGCTTTTGACCCTTCCTTAGGCGGTAATCTCAAAGGTTTAAGTGTTTTGTATGAAAATTGATTGCGTTTTCCAACCATTGGCAATTGTCTCGTCTTCTTTGCAGGTTCTGCATCTGTAGAGATAATTGCTGGGAGATCAATAGGCTTGGCGATTTGAATTAATCTTTTTATTTTATTATGATCAATTATTAATTGTTTTTCTTCCATTTGTAATTTCCATAGATCAGACTTCTCCAAAGCTGCTGTGTCAGTTAGTTTTTCCATGAATGTGTCAAGATCTTCGATTTGTTGATTTTTAGCTTCCTTCATTTGTCTAGCAAGTTGTTGATATTCCTCAATTTTGGTTTTAACTTCCGCCAGCTTTTTCTCAATCTCTGTTTCTTGAATGAGCTATGAAAAGAAATATATCTTGAGTTTTTTCAAAACCTTCAAAAACTTAACAAAACTCAATCATGAACTTACTAAATCATCATAAGTGAGTGTGACACTTGTGCTTGGATTTGACTTCCGCATCTTCTTTCGTTCTACGTCCCCAGTTCGATCAAAGAAGTCGTCTTCATCGTCAGAATCTGCTTTTACAATTTTTCGTTTCAAAGGCTCTTTAAGGAAAAAAAAATGAGAAAACAAATAAAATCCAAATTTGTAATCTCTTACCATGATTCGCTTGCCTAAGGACACCATGTCTGTCGAGAATTCTGCACGCCTCCAACGCGCACTGCACCACACAGTCCTTCTTCTTTCCTTTGTGACAAACCTCGGCAACAATTTGCTTTCCATTCAAATCGTCCACAGGCAATTCGATACGACAAACAAAGCTTCCAACAGACATTTCATCGCATTTGTACTCCAGATCGAGTCCTTCACGCTCAAAATACCCTCGAAGTGTTTTCTTGGGATCATCAAGAAAGAGCTCCTCATTGTTGGTACTGGCATAGGGATTCACCGACAAATCGGTTTCCTCATCAGCGTCCTCGCCCATTCCCCAGGTAATGTCTTCTCTTTCCATAGCTTCCAACTGAACTGAAGCATTAATTTTTTTCTGCTCATCGGCATTGATGCGCATCTGCTTGAGTTCAGTCACTGACATCTCGGACTCAGGTTCCTGATCGAAATCCGGCCCTTGGAGGATGTAACTCCTCATACTAGCACCTAACCTTAACATATGACCCACTTTCACCCGGATATACGCTTTTGGCGGGATTCTCATTTTATTGAGGAACGTCCCGTGCGTGCTGCCTAAATCATAAATATACCAACCCTCTTCGACATGCTTCTTATTTTCGGCGGTATCATCACTTTCCAACTTCGGTCGATATTGGAAAATCGCATGAAATCTGGACACAGTGGGATGAGCCATTTCGATGTCGTTACCGGGAGACCGTCCGAATACCCAGAATGGTTTTTCTTGCAAATTTTTCACCTCATCAATAATTTGTCCTGTTTTAAGGACTTCGAATTTGTATTCGTTCTCTTCAGGGGGGCAAGCTGACCATTTTGGTTCTACATAGGGACAACTGGGTGTAGGTTTTGTTTGCAGTTTATCGTCAGTGGTCTTGCTTTGAGGCTGTTCGACGGTTTCATTTTCTTCCGCGGGTTTGGAGAAATGTTTTGGAATCGCATTCGGAACTTTAAATTCGTCCATGTTTTGGGTAAAACCGATTAGTTTACAAATATAGAATTTTGGGAAATGGACGTTTGTAAACAAAAACTTTTTCTATATATCTAAATTCTAGGAAAATAGGCAAACTGCTGTCAGCGTGACGTCTGATTTATGTTTGTCAATATTGAAAGAAAGATGGCGCTTTTTTATGAGCTATCGTCAGTACTAGAAACCACAGAAAGAGGGAGTAAGCATCTCTAGACATGTGGCGACCATTATTACCACAACCAGATGGCGAATCCATCGCATAAAATGTGGCGACATTATACTTACCACAACCAGATGGCGAATCCATCGCATAAAAATTCAAATTCTTCGCTCAACGAATATTCGAGATTCTAGACAGATTTTATGGATACAACCAGACGCCTGTAAATTATCCTCCCTTTGATTTTGTTCAATTCATTAAATAAATAAAGCATTTCATCATTTTGTTATTATTAAAATCAAAAGTCTTTTATTGTGGAATTCATCGGCAACAACCACAAATTGGTGACCCCGACGTGATCAACGAGATCACAAAAAAATTTTCTTGATTTTCCATTTTTGTTCCGAACAACTCACGGTGACACAAAAATTTTGGCAAAATGAATGACGATAACGCGCAAAATGACGACAATAACGCGCAAATTGAGAATCCTGAGGTGAACGCGGTAAGGGTAGTAAAAATTCCACCTTTTTGGCGAGAAAACCCTTCACTCTGGTTCATGCAAGTTGAAGCCGCATTCGCAATTTCACGCATCACCGCAGACACCACGAAGTATCGCTACGTACTCGTCAATTTAGACTCATCCACTCTGCCGTTTGTCTCAGACATTCTTGCAGCACCGCCAGCTATAAATAGCTACGATGCTATCAAAACACGTTTAATTTCTTCGTTCGACGAAACCAGCGAGTCCAAACTCCGACGCCTCCTCCGCGGCACTGAGATTTCAGAAGAAAAACCATCCAATCTCCTACAGCGTTTGCGAAACTTGGCAGGAAGCTCATTCCCCGAAAACGTTCTTCGTTCTCTTTTCCTCGAACATCTTCCCGAACAAATAAGAGGCGTCTTGGCAATAAGTGAGGTCACGGATTTAACCAAACTGGCCACACAAGCTGACAAAATCATCGAGCTTTCACGTCCCTCCATATTGGCAGTAGAAACAACAAAACCATCTCTTTCAAAGCCAGGTCCGTCAGCACTAGAAGCTCAGGTCAACGCGCTTTCAAAGGAGATCAAAGATCTACGTTTAAAACTAGGAAACAGCCGCCGCTGTAGGTCCTCTAGTCGCACACGAAATAACCAGAAACAAACTTATTGTTATTTCCACAAAAGATTCGGAGATAAGGCAAGGAACTGCAGGGATCCATGTGATTTCCAAATTAACAAAACGACTTTAAACCACTAAACCCTTCAGACAATCACGCAGGCAACTCTGGAGGTGTTTTAACGACACGCCTGCAAGTCACAGACCGAACGACTGGGTTAAAGTTTTTGGTGGACACCGGAGCGGATATATCTGTCATACCTTGTCAACAGAAAATTGGTGAGAATATGAAAAATAAATCTCTAACAAACTCTAAACTATTCGCAGCGAACGGATCCACCATCAACACCTTCGGTTTAACAACTATATCACTCAACCTTGGCCTCCGACGTTCATATCTTTGGACATTTACCATAGCTGACGTCACTCAACCAATTCTCGGTGCTGATTTCATCAAACATCATGGCCTGCTTGTCGATCTTCGCCGCCGAAGGCTGATAGATGCTGAGACGAACCTTTTTTCTCCATCAAAACTCATCCATTCTTCACAACCAACCATTCTCACAGTCAATTTCAACCATCCGTACTACAAGCTACTTAAGAAATTCGAGAATGTGACCAAACCTGTTGCGTGCAAAGCAGCTGCACACAACGTGCACCACTACATTACAACAAGAGGTCAACCGGTTGCTGAAAGAGCCCGTCGTCTAGCAGGTGAGAAACTACAAGCCGCAAAAATGGAATTCAGCAACATGATGCAACAAGGAATCTGTGAGCCATCAAAAAGCGAGTGGGCAAGTCCTCTACATCTTGTACAAAAGAAGAACGGAGAATGGCGTGCCTGCGGTGACTATCGCCGTTTAAACAAAATCACCATTCCAGATCGCTACCCGATTCCCAATGTACGTGACTTCATGTTCAACCTCCACGGATGTACAATCTTCTCAACCCTCGACCTGACTAGAGCATACTACCAAATACCTGTGATTCCAGAAGATCGACCGAAAACTGCCGTCATCACACCGTTTGGCCTATTTCAGTTCAACGTGATGACCTTTGGTCTGTGTAACGCTGCACAGTCGTTCCAGAGACTGATGGATTCCATTTTGCGGGAGTTTGATTTCTGCAACGTCTATATAGACGACATCCTAATTGCATCAAGAACCCTTGACGAACACGAGCAGCACTTACGGACTGTCCTTGAGAGACTCCAACAACATGGATTGTCTATTAACGTATCCAAGTGTGTATTTGGTCAACCGACTGTTGACTATCTTGGTTACAGAATAAACGAATCGGGCATCAAACCTCCCGAAGAGAAAGTCGAGGCAATTCGTAACTATCCCAAACCGAAAACAGTTGCTGAACTGCGCAGGTTTTTGGGATCTTGGAATTTCTACCGACTGAACATGCCAAACGCAGCCGAAGTCCACGTTCCACTCATCGAATTGGCACCTACTGTTAAGAAAAACGACAAAACCGAAGTTGTTTGGACCACACAGGCAGAAGATGCCTTTGAAAAGTGCAAGCAATTGTTAGTCGACGCCGTCCAATTGGTATTCCCGATACCAAATAAGACCCTAACACTACGCTGTGACGCATCGGACAAGTCTATCGGCGCAGCGCTCGACCAGACCGTCGACGGCATTCCTCAACCTTTGGGATTCTTCACAAAGAAGCTAAGCAAATCTGAATCGAACTACAGTGCCTACGACCGAGAATTGTTCGCAATCTACAAAGGCATACAGTTTTTCAGACACCTGATTGAAGGACGAAATGTCACTGTGGTAACTGACCATCGTCCTCTGGCTTTTGCCTTCGCACAACGATCAGATAAAGCTTCACCAAGACAACAACGGCAATTACATTACATCAGTGAGTTCACCACTAACATTATCCACACACCTGGAAAGTCAAACATAGTTGCTGATGCAATGTCAAGAATCGAAACAATTGACATGCCTACACTCATATCGACCAGAGACATCGCAGATCATCAAATATGCGACGAAGAACTTAAACAACTGTTGCAACCTGAATCTGTCACTGCACTCAAACTTTTCCAGCTTAAAATTGACGCAGAAAAACCTATCTACTGTGACATTCTCAACAAAACCGTCCGTCCATATATTCCGCTGCCACTAAGGCGAAAAGTATTCGAAAACATACACAACCCGTCACACTCAAGCAGTCGGGCAACGAAGAAAGCCATAGCCCAACGCTACGTCTGGCCTTCCATGAATCGTGACATCGCCAACTGGGCACGGACGTGTCTACCATGCCAGCGAAGCAAAGTACACCGACATGTAAAAAACATACCACAGCATATAGAGATACCTAGCGAACGTTTCAAACATATTCACATTGACATCATCATGATGCCACTATCCGAAGGCTATCGCTATTGTTTAACGTTCATCGATCGTTTCACTCGCTGGCCAGAAGCAGTTCCGATAAAAGATGTTACAGCGGACACCGTCGTCAATGCATTTTTCTCTGGGTGGATAAGTCGATTCGGTACACCTTCAACAATAACCAGTGATAGAGGCTCACAGTTTGAATCACGTTTATTTGAGGCACTAACAAAACTCATTGGATGCACGCGAAACAGAACGACTACATACCACCCTGCCTCTAATGGCATGGTCGAACGATGGCACCGGTCATTGAAAGCCGCAATCATGTGCCACAGCACAAGCAACTGGACAAGAATTCTGCCCGTCGTACTTCTCGGACTACGAACAAGCCTAAAAGAAGATATTAAAGCAAGTGCAGCTGAGATGTTATATGGAGCAACTCTACGTCTACCCGGTGAGTACTTTATTGACGAGGAAACAAATCCAAATCCCCAAGAATTCATTGAGCAGTTCCGCGTATTTATGAGGGAAGTTCGCTCAGCTCCATCAGCACACCATAACAAGACCAAAGCATTCTACCATGGAACTCTGTACTCCTGCACACACGTTTTCATCCGAGTGGACAGCGTCAAGAAACCACTAGAACAGCCATATCGTGGACCTTACGAAATCATCGACCGCTTATCAGATTTTGTTTTTAAAATCAACATTGATGGAAATCCAACTACTGTGTCAACAGAAAGATTAAAACCAGCCTTCGTCGAAAATAATGCTGCTGTCACCATCACACCAACACGAACACCAGCCGTGAGTACAACTTATTCGCTAACATCAACAAATGTCATGGATAAAAATAATAATCAGTCATTCACACCGTTCACACAACCTAAGAAAAAACGAAACAGAGTTAATTTCGTGAACCTCGCTCCACACTCGTCCCACTCCTGAGGGGCTCATGTGGCGACCATTATTACCACAACCAGATGGCGAATCCATCGCATAAAATGTGGCGACATTATACTTACCACAACCAGATGGCGAATCCATCGCATAAAAATTCAAATTCTTCGCTCAACGAATATTCGAGATTCTAGACAGATTTTATGGATACAACCAGACGCCTGTAAATTATCCTCCCTTTGATTTTGTTCAATTCATTAAATAAATAAAGCATTTCATCATTTTGTTATTATTAAAATCAAAAGTCTTTTATTGTGGAATTCATCGGCAACAACCACAGACAGAATTTGAAATATTAAATAATGTGCTTAACGGTATCGATATTGAAGTTGGCAATATTCATGATACAGGATTTATATTAAAGCTTGTTAAAGTTAAAAACATTTTCACCAAAAAAACGAAGTTATTTGGAATACCACAGCGAAAATCCAAGTGTTTCGTATCCCCATCTTGACGAAAACTTTGGACCCATTGACATACTATATATTATGAACTGCTATTCGATTCATTTTCCCACATGAAATCCCACTATTTAGCTATGCTTGCTCTTTCGTAGGTTTAGTGGGAAAAATAATTATTAATTTTCAATCTCCATTTGTTGTTTCTTTGCTTCAAAACTTTTCTTTTTTGTCAAAGGAACTAACAACATCTATTTTAAATTTTGAAACAAAATTTTTAAACAAAATACAAAAATCAAGTTCAAAAGCTTCTCCATATATCCGCCGATCCAACAGAAGTCCATATCTGAAGGGGTTTTCGATTGGCGCGGGTAGATTTTAGCGCCCCGTGGTAGCCATTTTGTTTTGGTGACATCTGTCAAATCTTTTGTTTATTATATTCAATTGTTTATGCCAAATCATCATGACAAGTTACACGATTGAACAGAACGTTCAAACGTTGCACTCATTGCGCCCATTTTACGGTAGACGTGTTGGCCCTTCACAGTCGACTCTTCAACGTTTGGTGGCCAAATCAGCCAAAACCCGTACGTTCAAGGAACGGAAGATCGGCCTAGAACATCGCCGCGGTCCGTGAAAGTGTACAGCAAAACCCCAGGCAGTCTATTCCTCGCCGTGCACAAGAACTCGGCCATTCGCAGTCTTCAACTTGGCGAATTGTGCGTCGGGACTTGGGCCTGTCCCCGTACAAGATCCGACTGATCCAGAAGCTCAAAGTTCATGACCATAGACAACGCCGTTTGTTCACTGACTGGGCTTCGAATCGTTTGGAAGAGGATCCCAATTTTGGCCGAAAAATCATCTTTAGTGACGAGGCGCATTTTTGGATAAATGGCTGAGTTAACAAGCAAAATTGCCGTATGTGAGACGACACCAACCCACGCGAGGTTCACCAGGTGAGGCTGCATCCTCAAAAAGTTAATGTTTGGTGTAGATTTTGAGATGATATAATATAATATATAAAAGGTAAAGGTAAATTTAATTTATGCATTTGAAATTTGAGATTAGTCTTAAAGAGTTCCAACGGAAGAAAGCATTGATAGAAGCCCGCAGCACAGCGCCATCTATTATATTTATCTCATGAAATTCACTGGTTGCCCTGAATAAATGTGGAAAACTATTAATGTGTTAAATAAAGACAATCAAGATCTTTGTGAAATTTAAGTTAACAACATTAAATTCAATAACAAAAAAGATATAGTTAACAAATTAAATGAATTCTTTGTCAATAGTGTGATTGAGATAAATGAAAGCATACCTTATTTTCAATATAGTGATGGCATTCCAGAATCTTCGCGTTTATTTCAATTTAGACAAATAAATGAAATAGAATTAGAACAAATAATAAAAAATTTAAACAATAAAAGCGATTTCAACGGTTTTAATACTAAAATTATATTAGACTGTAAAAATGAAATGTTCCCAGTTCTCTTAAACATCATAAACACTTCTGTGGTTGAGGGAGTATTTCCAATTTCATGGAAGGAATCGATTGTTGTACCTGTAGAAAAGGAGAAAAACGCCACCAAGTTGGAACCATGACTTAGAATTATGACTTAGAATTATTCAGACTTTGGTTCGGCATCCATAAGCTTGTCATTAGTGAAAAAACAAGAGTTATGTTTTTTAAACCATTTGATTCCTTTACTAATCCACCATTTCTTGTTCAACACAGTTTTGACTGCAAAAATATCCCGCTAAGTAGTGTATCTTGTTATTCATCTAATGCTTTGTCACCAGCTAATGTTTTAAATAATCACTGTTCTTCAAAGTGTTTTAGAATCGAGCAAGTTTTCGAATACAAATATCTTGGTTTAACTATTGATAGCAAAATAAACTGGAAAATTCACACTTCTGCATTAAAAAAATATTTGTTATCAACTACTTATATTATGTTTCACTTGAGGAAACTTTGTTGTAGAAAACTTATGGAAACAATCTATTATGGACTGGTTCAATCCAAAATACAATACGGTATAATTTGTTGGGGTGGTACTTTTAAAAACAATTTACAACCTCTGATAGTTTCTCAAAAACATATTTTAAGAACCATCTGGAAGAAAAAGAAAAATGAACATAGCTTTCCGTTATTCGTCAGCTCTGGTATCCTTCCGCTCAAACATCTTTATTTTTTTAAAGTTTTAAAAATATTTTTCTTGAGAAGTGGATATCTCTTAAGTCACAATACGCCAGCTTACTCACTACGAAGCAACGATAGAAATCTTTCTATCATTCCAGTGCACAATTCTCATCTCTTTTTAAACTTCTATACCTCGGTAGCACCTAGACTTTTTAACGCGTTACCTTTTGACATTAGAAGCATTCGTTCTGCTCATTTATTCAATAAAAACATTAAAAAATGGCTTTTTAACTTTGATTTTGAAGAAATCAATAACATCATCAGAATTATGGTTTAAATTTGTATATTCACATTTAATTTCCCTTAGCAAAAAAAAAAAAATAAAAAAAAAAATAAAAAATTAGATTTTCTTTCTCATACGATACCCCACAACACTTCTTTATGTAATTCCAATTTAAATTTATGATTAAGTTATACTTATTTGGTACTTTCGACTCTTGTCATAGGACAACAGATTGTACCTTCTTTTTCGTTCTCTATTATGAAAAACACTTATAATTAGTATAAATATAGTATATTTACAAAATTATTATTTTTGAATCAAGATATAATTAACTAATTGTTATGTTTGAATTTTATATTGCCTATATTTAATGTAAAAGAAAAAGTAAATAAACTAAACTAAACTAACTAACTAACTAACTATTCCGTCCCATAAATATGATGCCAATCTACGAAAAAATATTGGAGAAAGTTGTGAACATTCAATTAGAAAGTTACCTCACTCAATATGGAGTTCTTTGCGAGGAGCAATCTGGATTTCGCAAAGGCCATTCTACAGAAACTGCATTAGCTTGGGTTTTAAATGAGTGGAAAAGAGATATGGATTCGGGAAATTTTGTGATGGCATTGTTACTTGATTTGAAGCGAGCTTTTGAAACCGTCGACAGGAGTATTCTTCTATAGAAGCTGTCCAAATATGGAATTAGACAAACTGAACTTAAGTGGTTTGATTCCTTCCTTTCTTCAAGGACTCAAAAAGTAAAATTAGGTGAAGAGCATTCTTCTACAATAGGCGTTGAATTGGGCGTTCCTCAAGGAACAATTCTTGGAGTCATCCTTTTCCTTCTTTATGTGAATGATATTAAGGACTGTTTGAAGTTTTCGAAAGTTTCATTATTTGCGGACGATACTCTTGTATATATTGTTGGAAAAGATTTAAAAGAATGTGAAAGTAATTTAAATTCTGATACTGATTCATTATTTCAATGGTTATGTAAAAACAAATTAAAATTAAATGTGTCAAAAACGAAAAGTATGTACATATATAAGCAATACAAATTATCATATTAACATAAAAATAGAAAATTCAAATATTGAGTGTGTTAAATAAATAAAATATTTAGGTGTCTTAATTGACTCTAAATTAAATTTTAATGATCATGCCGACTTTATTAGTTCAAAAATGTCTAAAAAAATACATTTTTTATATAGAATAAGGAAAAAATTATCAAAAAAATGTGCAATCAGTATTTATAACTCTATTATATTACCTCACTTAGATTATTGCTCTGCTATCTTGAGTTTATGTAACAATGGAAAAATTGATAGTCTTCAAATTTTACAAAATAGAGCTATGAGATGTGTATTACAATGTGGCAGAAGAACTCATATATCTGATATGTTGAATGAGTTAAAATGGATGAGTGTTAGCCAGAGACTTAAATTTAATTTATTAATATTTATATTTTAACCTCAAAATGGACTGTATCCGATGTACCTCCAAAGAAATTTGCAATATGTTGGTAACTATTACAACCTAAGAAATGTAGGCGATTTTAGACTACCTTTGTATAGGAGAACTAGTTCTCAAAACAATATTTTGTATAAAGGAACACAAATGTTTTATAATTTAGATGTAAATACTAAAATGGAAACTAATATTAATTTATTTAAAAAAAAATTGCGCAGAATATTATAAATGGAATATTATAAATGGATATATTTATTAGAAATAAATTGTTCAAAAACGTTTTTTAAAACTAATAAAGAATTAAAACTAAAAACTAAAATTTGGAATCTCGCCTTATAATTTGTACCTTTTTACTTCCAATAGGAAGTTATTGTAATCTGTCCGATTTGTCAAATTGAAAATTGAAATTTTTACCAACCGAAAATGATATTACCTCCGCAATAGTTTTGTACGTCGAAAACTTTAAAAAAGCACTACTAAAATTTGGAAAAAATTATTTTTCGACTCGAATGTTTTGGCAAAAATTAAAAATGTTGCCTTTAAACTAATTTCAAAAAAACAACAAAATACTGATAGAAAATGGTTTTCGACTCAATTATTATAAGAAAATAGAAAGATATTGACTTAAAATTTGTTCATTTCACACAAAATGTTGTTATTAATATTTAATTTAACTTTTAGAAAAATCAACAGACGTGCACGGTTGGGAAGTTATCAATGTGGGTCGCATCCTAGCCTCTTTTTTGTTAAATGTATTCCAAAATCTTGATTAGATACCCTTGTTTTGACGATGGATTTATAAAAAAAAACTACATACAAATTCATTTCAAAACACTTTTCTGTTCCGTTTTACCATAAATATGGGGTGATTTTTTAAAAGTTTCAGTTTCAGTTTATTTATTTATAAAGCTTACACACTAAGATAACAGATATCTTATACATTTGTGAGAGCCCATGACTTAACTTTAGATAACAATTCAAAATAAAAAAAAAATACAAAAGAAAATGATATAAAATAAAATTAAAATAAAATTAGAGAAAAAAGAAAAACAATATTTATCGTTAAAATATTATTTGACTTGAAAACAAGGGAATAATAGAAGTAATAGAATTAGAAGAAGAAAAAAAGGAGAAAAAGATGGTTAGAGTTAAGAAGAGATGATAGGCTAAATTATGTTAGTTGCTTTGGTTAGAAAAGAAGATTTTAATACTTTTTAGAAAAATGTGCATATTACTTATATCCCGCAGATGAGTGGGCAGTGAGTTCCAGAGGCGACATGCAGTGATTAAAAATTGCCTTTCTGAGGTCAAACACGAAAAGCGTGGCAAAATTACCGATGTCGATCTGTTGGATGTTGACATTCTGATTTTTTCAAAGAGATAGGCTGGTTGACGTTATTTCAAGATTTTAAAAAACAGTATTAATGTTCGAAGCTTCATGAAGTCATTTAAAGGCATATTAAGTAGAATCTCTTGCAAATGTGAAACATGGTCGTACCTTCCTAACCCAAAGATGTATCAAATGATACTATTAAAGGCTATGTTTAGTTTATTTTTGCTGATGGAATCGCAGTTGTAAAAAATTTCGCATCCATAAGTGAGAACAGGTATAACTAAGGTTCTTGCTAGCATTAGTCTGGTTTTAAATGGAGTGATGTTTTGGACGGTCCACAGCGTTCTAAGCGTTCCATAGGTTTTACCTATAAATTAATTGATGTGATCATTCCAGGTCAATGTTCTATTGAAGATTACACCTAGATTTTTACTGGAATTTACGAATTCTAATGGGTTCTCGTTTAAAATTATGGAAGGAAAGTATGTTAGATCTATGTAATTCTTTTCTTGATATAACCAGGCATTTGCATTTGCTTGCGTTGAGAATCAACCCATTGCAAGACGCCCAGTAAGATATCTTTTCTAGTTCTTGATTGAGGGTGAAAACGCATTCTTTAATTAAACCCAAAGGACAGCTTTTGTAAATTTGAATGTCATCGGCATAAAAATGTTTTGATACTTAATTTATAATGAAACCGATTTCATTTACATATAATGAAAATAGAAGGGGGGATAAAATTGATCCTTGGGGAACTCCTTGTTGAATCGGAAGAAAATCGGAGAGATTTTCATTTAAGAAAACGGCTTGCTTTCTATCATTCAAAAAGGAAGAAAGCAGTTTAATAGCTTCTGAAGATATGTTGAATTTGTGACGCAGTTTATTCAGAAGTATCGATTCACTATGTCGAATGCTTTTGAAAAGTCTAGCAGGACTAAAAAAGTTACTTTGTCAATATCAAGTTCGGTCCTTATGTCTTCGATTATTTTAGTTAGTGTCGTAATACAGCTATGGTGTGAACGAAAACCCGATTGAACATCGACTAAAAGGTTGTTGCGACTGATGAAGCTGCTTAATTGTTTTTGCATTATCCTTTCACATACTTTAGATAGAAAAGGAAGTATTGAAATCGGTCTAAATTCATTACAAAGCGAGTTTTTGGGGATAGGAATTATTTTTGATTTTTTCCATTGATGCGGGAAAATGCCAGTGGTAAGGATTGTATTTATTACATGTGTAAAGTAGGTTAGAAGCAATGGAAGAATAGCTTTAATGAAAATTGGATTCAAATCATCAGCACCAGTGGCATTAGACTTTATACTTATGCAACTTTCAACTATGTCTAAGGCGTTCACACAATCGAAACTGAACAAAGTGTCTGTAGAAGTTGGTGGTATCGTATTGAGAGATACATGATCTCTTGGAGTTACTGAAGGTGTAGAAGCAAATTTACTGTTTAGCTCATTTACATTCATTGCAGCTGGAAAATTATTTTTATAAAAAGGTTGATGCTTCAAATGCATTTGATAAACAATTAGCACATCTCGACCTGTGACGTCAGTGGTCTAAAGTAGTGGAGTGCGTAGTGCACACGACTTCTAAGACTGAGCAAATCTGATATGCGTGGGTTCGAATCCTATGTTGTGCATAAAGTTTTTCAAATAAAATTGGATTAAAGCTCAGCACCACAAAAAAGGAGACTGATGAGTGCAAAAGTGGCAAAGCACGAAATAGCTATATCTCCAGCCAAAACAATGAGTGGTAGCACCTTTAAGTTGTTGTTGTTGTTCAAAAACATTCAATTATTTTTTTTGTTTACCTATTCCTTAGCTGGCGGAGGTTGTTCCATAGTTTACGACCATCGGATCTTAAAACTAGACGCTTAGAGTAGAATTGTACTTTTGCGCGTCTAACCTCTTGAACTACTTTATTTCATAGTGATTTGTACAACTCACTGAGCTCGTTAACACGGAAACGTTTCCAGCGTCGATATGCTAGAATCACGCCGATTTATTAGGTCTTTAATCCTTCTAGTAAACCATTGTTTATTTTCGCGAATCCTAGTTTGTGTTTTCAATGGAACGTGTTGATTAAATAAAATACTAAGGTTTGTGTTTCAAAACTCGACTTGGTCATCTGGTGAAGGCATTAGGAAAATGTCATTCCATGCTATCATGTTTATATCATTTTCAAGATGTGTTATATTTATATTCTTAAAATCTCTTAACTGAATTCTAGAAATCACTTGGTTTACACTTGAATTAAAATCATAGGTCAAAAAAATAAAATCATGTCTAAAAAAAACTGGAGTTTCGAGCTGATCATATAACAGTACTCGATCGATTTCACTCACATAGTAATGATCTAATAGCGTACAAGATGACTGAGAAAAATGGGTTGGTTGAGTAATGTTGACTGAGTGCAAGTCGAAGGATCTCATGTTTTCAATTAACCTTTTGTCAGTTAAATGGTCGCAGTCAAAGTCACCGCACACGATAATGTTTGAAGAGATAAGAGTAATTTCTTCAATAACTCTATAGATTTGTTCCAAATCGATATACCTATTAGGTCTATAGATGGTTCCCAAGAGAAGATTACCTTCACTGCCTTTAACCTACAAAAACAAATGCTTGCAAGAAGAGCCGGGTGACGAATAGCATAACTTCTTACAGATAAGGTTTTCCCTGACATATATAGCAACACCTCCTCCGCGGTTGCACCTATCAGACCGGAAAATCCTATATCCGCTAAAAGAGTATGTTGCATCTTTCACAGATGCAGAGAACCACGTTTCGGAAACACAGATCGCGTCGATATGCGATTCTTCAAAAAGTAATCTAAATTCATCAATCTATAGGAAAGTTAAAAAAAAAACACATACAATTCAAAAAAATTCATGAAATCATTATTTAAATCGATAGTACGGTCCATATAATTTAATGTTGACCTTGACTGCGCCTCAAATGGTCCATCCGCTTAGTCCAATTTTGGCATACTCTTTCCAACATTTCGGCCGGTATCTCACTAATAAAGGCTTCAATGTTGTCTTCCAATGCGTCAATTGAAGCGGGCTTGTCTGTATAGACATGAGCTTTAATCGCACGATCTAGGCGGCCAATTGACCGGTCCCGAACGTGAAATAAAATGTTCACCGAACTCGCCTCTCAATAAGTCCATTTGCTGTGTAGCATGTGGCACCATCTTGTTCAAACCACATGTCATGCAAGCCAAGCTCTTGCATTTTGGGCAAACAAAATTTGGATATCATCATTCACAGTCACAGTTACGTTACGATTCGCATCATCTTTGAAGAAGTACGGTCCAATGATGCCACCAGGCCATAAACCGCACCAAACAGTGGCTTTTTTTGGATGCATTGGTAGCTATTGCAATGCTTCTGCTTATTTACTTATCCCTTGAGCCAAAAATGAGCTTCGTCGCTCGCTGGAAGAAGCGCGTGATGAACTTTCTTAACAGAGCACGTATTTTGATAATAAAATTCAATAATTTGCAAGCGTTGTTCGTTTGTAAGACGATTCATGGTTAAATTATAGACCAAACTGAAGGTGTTTGACAGTAAAACAAAACACGAAACGTGCGTCAGCTTTTTAAACCAGTGATCCCAAAAAGATAATAGCTACAAAATCACCCTTTAGTTCATATAAAGATTTCGGTAAGACTGTGTATTAAGATTTTCCAAATAGTTTATGAAATACTATATAAATATTTAAATTGGAAAGAAAGGAAGAAGTGATGTTATATTTGATTGCTTAATATAAAATTTAATTTAGTATTAAACCTAAACTCTCTTTGAGTTAAGATGGGATCTATATTTATGGCAATTCTTGGCACAATCACAACTGTTTTCTTTTGTTATCCTTTTTATTGTACGTAATGGACCTACTTTTTAGACAGATCTCATAACCTTTGGTTCCCAAGACAAATTTAATATTTTTGGCAATTTTTACGAGTAGATGATGAAATTTTATGCCAATAAGTCTACATTTGGGTTTCCTTAAAAAAAGAAAAAAATGCGTTTAATCTCACATTATGTAGTCACAAAAACCTCCGTGTTAGGATCAACCATAAGTAGGCCTACTGAAAAATTAAATGGTTATAACCAGCGTTGCCGCTGGGCTTCACGAAAGTGTAACACATTTTTTTAAAAAACGTAACAAAAGCGAAAAAAATGTAACAAATTGAAAAAAAAAATGATTTAAATCAAAGAATGCTTTTGAACTCAATTTTTTAATTTTAATAGGAACATAAGTTTTCTTCATCACAGTTTTTAAATTCAAGCCTAGTACGCTGCTGATGCGAAACGAAATTTTTCGGCGGTCTCCAAGTGCAGAGCGAAATTAAATCGAAGACCACAGCGGAAAAATATTTGTGGAGAGTTCTGTCTGGAAGTTGAATTTCACTGCTTGTCTTCATCACTTCTTGCACATTACCAATAACATCCTGAGTTTCCGATTCAGAAATGCAATGTTGGAACACATTAGACAAATCCATTTTATTTTAAATTTTAAATCAAATATAAATCAAAGTCAAAACACCGAAAGTCACGAGTAAACAATTTTTTTTTTCAATAAAAAAATTAAACGTCAAAATTTCGCAAGCAATTAATATGCTGGGCAATTAAATTGAGAACGAAAAGAGTGGAGAATTGTACTAAGAAATCTAGTACAGCTATCTACTAAAATGACACATTTCGTCGTTCAGCAGCGTACTGAAAAACGAAAAGCACAGCGAAATTTTTCGTTTATGATTTCGTCATGTCATTTTTGTATGGGAATTTTCGTTTCGCATCAGCAGCGTACTAGGCTTAAGTACAAAACTATACATTAAATAATAAGTTAATAAATTATTATAAGTAAGACACATTTTAAGTTTTACATAAAACATGTTTAGGCAAATTAAGAAAATTAATCTTTTATTTGTTTTGCAAACATTATTGATTCAATGGTATTGAAGTGATACCTATTGGTTAAATTGGTTCGATCGAGTCAAATGAAGGTGATTTCAACTCAATTTAGGACGTAGGTGTACAAATAGGTGGAAGTGTTGTTTAAGCGCACTTCACACTGATTAAAAAAATCATAAAGTAAATTTTAAAAGAAAAAAAAAGTTTGGAGAAAAAAGTGTAACAAAAAGAAAAAAAAGTAACATTGTAACAAATACAAAAAAAATAAGAAAAGTGTAACACTTTTGTTACACTTGTAACATTGTGGCAACGCTGGTTATAACTTATGTATCTGAAGAGACTTTGTGTTCGTATCATACAGGAATCGCGGAACCGGAAGTATTTTTGTATTTGTATTACTTTCAAAAGTCATCAATAACAAAAAAACAAATAAAATTATGAAGACAAATGTTAGGCTTGTAGAAGTATGTAGCCGCCTAAATGCGGTTTTAAAAACCAAACCAACTCAAATCGAGTTTCCAACATTTTGTATCATTACAAAGGTACACGTTATTAATAATATACTAGTATGTAGTATGTACAGTGTACACGTGGAATGATACACATCACAAGAGGTGGTTTGAAACAGTCTTACAATTATTATAATTAATTGATGTATGTTAGAAATACATGGCCAATGAAATGATTTTCTGACGTCATTGAGTCTTATCAATAATCCAAACTAATTTATTTCAACAACTAACTATAACGTTAAGTGTGTCTCGTTTATACCAATACCACCCACCATGGGGAATAAATTGTAATTCCTTCTGGTTATGGTTTTGATGGAGAAGATACAAAAAGGGGTAGTTTTATTTTAAGGGTAAACTTTTAAAAGCTTCTTGGCTGTCCGTCTAGCGCTTTTTTAACGGAAAAGGAGAAAGGTTCTTTTGGAAAGGGGTGTTGATATTTGCATGAAAATTATAGACTGGTATGGGGTTTGTTTGCCTTGAATTTATAATCAAGCTTCTACACACATGTAAATATGTAAATATACATAATTTTATAAAAATAAAGTTAACAATTAAAATTAATAAGTAATATTAAATTCATTTGTAAAGCATGAAAGTAAGTTGTAGTATTAAAAAATTATTAAGTAGTTTTAAATGGAATATTTCAAATGTTAGCCTTAGTGCTCCTTGAGATTTCATACTTACCGCACTTTAACAAGTCTCTTTCATGTTGAAGATGAGTACGAGAGCTGAAATATAAAATAAGCTACTTATACATAGCCACATACGAAACGGCGCTGCACACAAGGACCAGAAGAGGTTAGAGGAACATCGCCTTCTTAAAAGGAAAAAAGGGAGCATGAGAACCGCAGGATCGATTAGATAGATTGATGTCACAAGAGGAATGAGGTTCGTAAATTTTACCAAAAGGTAAAAAAAAACCTCCCAAGGGTACCAGCCACGAACCAAAGCCTGAAAGAGGATCAGGGAAACATAGTAGTAGAACCACAGTCTTTTCTAAGAATATGGAAAGACTACTTCTCTAAACTATATAACGGCGATGACAAATTGAGTTCCGCTGTAAGGGAGATAGCACCAGTTAATGTAGTCGACGTATAACAACAATTCCACCAACCCAACCTCGACGAAGTAAAGATATCTATATCTCATTTGAAGTCCACCAAAACTGCTGGAGCTGGTAGTACCTCTGCCGAATTATTCAAAGCAGCAGGCGATGACTTAGTAAGAAGCATGCACCAATTCATGTGCAAAATATGGCCGGAAGAAAGCATGATCGGTGAGTGGAATCTTAGCATAGTTTGCCCGAAGGAGACCTTCCGAACTGCACCAACTACAAAGGCATCAGTCTCCTGAACACTGCTTATAAGATTCCATATGCCGTATTATGAGAACGTCGGAAGCTGTTGGTCAACAACCTGATAGGTCCATATCAATGTGGCTTCAGACCAGGAAAGTCCACAATTGATTAAATATTCACATTACGACAGATCTTGGAAAAAAACCCAGGAACTTCAAATCGATATACCCACCATCTCTCTATCGATTTCAAGATCGCGTATAACAGCATCTATAGGGAAGAGTCTTACAGATCAATGTCAAGTTTTGGCTTCCCTATCAAACTTGTCCGTTTGAAGAGAATGACGATGGAGAATGAACGCTTTTCTATCAAGGTCGGAAAAGATCTCACCGATGCATTTGATGTTGTCTTGTTACTTCTTCAACATCGTTCTGGAAAGAATTTTGCAAAACTTAACCGTCAACACTAGAGGCACAATCTTCCAAAGATCAATTCAATAACTCGGATACGCCGATGATATTGACAGATTTGGAGAATCGAAGCGTGATGTGAGTGGCGCGTTTTTGAGCATTGCGACGGAAGCGAAGAAGATGGGTTTTAGCGGTTAATGAGGCAAGACCAGCTAGTACAGGGTTTTTCAACAGGAACGCTAAAAAAGTAGAGCGACAGGGACAGCAAACGACGCTATATTTCTTGCCGCTCTTTTTACATTTTTCCATTCTATGATAGAAATATATACGAGCCAACAACAAGTCAAAATTATTAAAATTTACTACCGAAATTCGGAGTTAGTGGCCTTAACGTTAAGAGCGCTACGTCCAATTTATGATCGTCATAATCATCCTTGCAGATCAACAATTGAGCGTATAGTTGAAAAATTTGAATCCATAGGGTACAACATTTTCCCGTGCCAGTGAGACAAAGAAGTGCCCGTAGTGTTGAGAATATTGTTGTCGCTGAGTCTTCAGTTGCAGCAAGCCCAAAAGTGTCTCTCACACGTCTTTCTCAAGCGTTGGGCATCTCTGTGACGTCATTGTGGCGAATTTTGCGAAAAGATCTTGGACTACATCCTTACAAGATTAAATTGACGCAAGAACTGAAGCCGCTTGACCACCAGAAGCGTCGTATGTTCGTGAATTTGGCTGAGCAACAACTTGAAAATCATTCGGATTTTCATCGAAAAATCATCTTAAGCGATGATGCTCATTTCTGGGTGAATGACTTCGTCAATAAACAAAATATGCAGTATTGGTCAGGCAGCAATTTACAGGTACTCCATGAGTCATCATTTCATGCCGAATAAATTACGGTTTGGCGTGGTTTATGGGCCGGCGGCGCGCGTCATGCATGGCGTGGTGGCCATGCAAAGGAAATCGAGTTCCATACATAATGGCATCGAACCTTCTTTCACAGAAATAAAGAATTTCATTGATATCCAAAACCGTTTTTGTTTTATTTAAAAAAAAAAACTTTTGTAGCGCTCTTATTGAAAAACCCGTTGTATGCTGTCATCAAGAAAAGACAGTGAACGACGACGTCTTGGTAAAAACGATGAATAACTATACATTTGTATTTGTATTAGTACCCGTAGCGTGATGGTTAGTGCGTTGGACTGTCATGCAAGGGGTCTTGGGTTCAATCCGTGCCTGTGCCATCTAACTTTTTTCACGGGTACTGCCTCTTGCGAGGAATTGACAAATCCTCCAAGAGTAATTCTTGTCATGAAAAGTGCTTTCTCAAATTAGCCGTTCGGATTCGGCATATAAACTGTAGGTCCCTTCCATCTCTGACAACATTACACGCACACAGGAATGGTTGAGAGTTGTAAGTCACTAGGCCCTGGTTCTTCATGCACTGTTGCGCCACCTAATTTAATATAACTATACATTTACAACAGCGCTGAAATCAAACGGAGAATAAAGCAATATTCACATGAGCACGACCAACGACCAACGAATGAACGAATATTCGTCGATTTTGACATTTATTTCACA
Organism: Eupeodes latifasciatus; assembly: GCA_920104205.1. Classification (NCBI taxonomy): domain Eukaryota; kingdom Metazoa; phylum Arthropoda; class Insecta; order Diptera; family Syrphidae; genus Eupeodes; species Eupeodes latifasciatus. The sequence goes on from OV049924.1 coordinate 370,601,208, forward strand.
TGAGAGTTTTTAATTCGTCGCGAATAAAGTTTGACATTCACCACCGAAACCAAAACAAGAACGATTTTTTTATGTTAAGTACGCGCGATTTTTGTATTCGTTGCGAGTGTGGATAATGTGGAACGCGAATAAAGTTTGACAGTTCGTATCAACTATAATTTTTTTCGCGACGAATAAATTTTTTTTCTTAAATTTATTAATATATGATATTGAAAAGTAAAAGTATGCATCATAAATCAAATAGAAACTATCGGGTGATTTTTTTGAGGTTAGGATTTTCATGCATTAGTATTTGACAGATCACGCGGGATTTCAGACATGGTGTCAAAGAGAAAGATGCTCAGTATGCTTTAACATTTCATCATGAATAGACTTACTAACGAGCAACGCTTGCAAATCATTGAATTTTATTACCAAAATCAGTGTTCGGTTCGACAGTGTTCGGTTCGACAAATTTTGTTCAGCGATGAGGCTCATTTCTGGTTGAATGGCTACGTAAATAAGCAAAATTGCCGCATTTGGAGTGAAGAGCAACCAGAAGCCGTTCAAGAACTGCCCATGCATCCCGAAAAATGCACTGTTTGGTGTGGTTTGTACGCTGGTGGAATCATTGGACCGTATTTTTTCAAAGATGCTGTTGGACGCAACGTTACGGTGAATGGCGATCGCTATCGTTCAATGCTAACAAACTTTTTGTTGCCAAAAATGGAAGAACTGAACTTGGTTGACATGTGGTTTCAACAAAATGGCGCTACATGCCACACAGCTCGCGATTCTATGGCCATTTTGAGGGAAAACTTCGGAGAACAATTCATCTCAAGGAATGGACCGGTAAGTTGGCCACCAAGATCATGCGATTTGACGCCTTTAGACTATTTTTTGTGGGGCTACGTCAAGTCTAAAGTCTACACAAATAAGCCAGCAACTATTCCAGCTTTGGAAGACAACATTTCCGAAGAAATTCGGGCTATTCCGGCCGAAATTCTCGAAAAAGTTACCCAAAATTGGACTTTCCGAATGGACCACCTAAGACGCAGCCGCGGTCAACATTTAAATGAAATTATCTTCAAAAAGTAAATGTCATGGACCAATCTAACGTTTCAAATAAAGAATCGATGAGATTTTGCAAATTTTATGCGTTTTTTTTTTAAAAAAAGTTCTCAAGCTCTTAAAAAATCACCCATTATATTGCTATCGTTTTGTTAAGAATTTGTGTGGAAATATGTCTTCAAACGAATATAAACTCACATTTTGTAATTCATTCGTCGTTCGTTGGTCGCGCTCATGTGAATGATGCTTAACTCTTGCAAATCGCTGCTGCTATGGACTTAGAAGGTGATTGAGTAGTAAAGCCCTCTCTTGAGCAACTTAAGTCACCCGATTTAAGACACTCATCATCCCGGTTCTCATTTGTTGCACTGATGTTTGGATCTAGCGTCACCTTAAGTGAGTAAGTAATTACTTATATAATATCGGGGCCACATGAGTGAACTGTTTACACTTACAGATTTTGAAATGGTCTCTTTTTAAGCTTGTTTTACAGCAATTAAAAAAGCCTTCTTGGTTAATGTTATCAACTTGTGTAGCCTTCAGATACTTATGTTTGTAGTAAATTTTTAAAAATTTGAATGCGTTGTTTAAGTGTGTATAATTTCTGTTGTTCTTAACAACACAACTCTCCGTAACCTTGTTCTCAATTTTTTCATGTTTCACAAGCGTATTAGCTGTTATTTCCGGGAACAGAACGGAACCCAATCGTGATCGGCTTTTTAAAAAATGCAATCTTTCTCCAATGTAATCTTTTGTGTCATCAATTTGAAGATTACAATCTTTGATTTCACCTTCAATCTTGTAATCACCAATTTATTTGACCTCAAAAATACTGCAATCAATTTATTAATTGATTGATACAAGTATGTTACATTCAAATGTTGTCCGTTTGGTTTTCAGCGATTTGTATAGGTCTTTACATTTTTTTTTATAATTAACAGACACTCAAGGGGTTATTAATACTCTTAACATGTTCAAAGTCTAAACACAGAGCGAGCCTTAGGAACATAGGGATATGGAATAAATAGGAGATACCTGTGCACATTGGTCTCAAAGTTTTGAATATCGTATAGGGTAAAGCATTCCACATTCTCGATGTGTGGTGTTTAAAAAAGAATATCTATCTCATCGTGATTTCCCACATTACATCTGTGACTTCCTGTTGCAGGAATTCATTGTCAATAAGTCTCTACAATTTAATCCTGTATAAGAATAAAAAATGGTATTAAAACCGAAATAACTTTAGATTTGTTTCTATGTTTCTAGGTCAAACAACATTAAAAAATAAATTAAAAATTCTATTTATTTTACCTACTGGCAACACTATTTTAAATGTGAACGCACTTAAATGTTGCCGGTTCTAAATCCGTCAAATTTGTCTCATTTTATAAAGGCCATCCACCTATGACCGCCGGAAGTTATAATTCTCCTCTCCCTCAAGAGTTCGCAATTAAAGAAACTTTAAGTTATTTCACACTATCCCTGCCAGCTCCAGGTATACACAACACAAAATGCCTACAGATTTTATTTCTCCGTCAAAAAGGTAAACTTCCCCTAGAGCCATTTAAAAAAACATTAAAGAAAACAACCCCCCAAAATCAGGTGAATTCAACAGCTTTTCTTCATGCGAAATGCCTTTTTACTCACCCTCTGGCATTTTTCAAAATGAAAGCTTTCTCTTTTCGAAATTGATTTGAAAAATGAGTATATGCCCAATTCATCACCCACGAGACAGGCACAGGATATAGCGATTTTCATTTCGAAGACCTAGCACAATTATTTGAAATTTCGAAAATCGTTGGCATTTCGTCAGTTACAAGTTTACCACTGAGCCTGTTAGATCGGTGTGAAAAAAGCTCGCTGCGTGTACAAAAATACTCCGCCGCGGCCGCCGCTATCACCAAAACACCAACATTAACACCTCTCAAACTGACTTCCACCTGTCTCGTGCGCGTTAAGTTTCTCTTGCTCTCGCATATTAAAAACTACCTTCCTCTTAATAAGCCACCTACGAAAAAAGTGGGACTCACAACTGAAAAAGTCCCAGTCCTTGTTTTCTTCTACTGTCTGTAATTTTGGGAGTCGTTGGTATATATTTTCATTCGAAATGGAAAAGAGGGCCCAATCAATATTAGCATAGCAATATTTCTTGTCCATCCATCGAGTTGGATTGTTTTTGAAATTAAACGAGAATTATTTCGAACCTTTGAAACGTCCTTGTCAATTATTGTTATTTTAAAAGAAAAGAAAACAAAAAATTAATTCGAAAACTCACGCAATCATTGTAACTGTAACCATTACATAACCCCATAATAGAAACAATTTCACTATTCCGTCGCGTCGTCGCTCGGTAACACCTGAAACCTATGAACTTATTTAGGGTTTCAAACATTTTCAATTGATTTCTTAATGCCTTCAACGAGAATATTGAATATTCGAAATTTAAAAATTTCAAATGGAATAAATATAAATTTGATTGTTTTGCGAGCACATGTGCGGGCTACGTTTTAAAACCCGAAATAGCCCGTCTCAGAAGACGTCCTTGCGTTGGGGCGATAGCTGTTGGTGCGTAGTGTTTTAATTTAAAAAAAAGGTGCTAAAGTGTGGATTTTATTTTTCATTAAAACTCGTATACTCGTACATACATATATTAAAGTAGAAGCTACGAGCAAAAGCTATATAGCAATTCCTTTTATGCAAATTAACAATTTCCTAAAAAAGCACGACTGTATTTTTAATACATACAGGAATATTTTATTTATAAAATTTAATAAAATAAGTGAAGAAAAGTCTAAACTTTAAGTTTAAAAAATAATTCATAAAGTATTTTTCTACATATGTACATATGTATTTTAATGAAAATATTATCTAAAGAAATATAGTTTGTGAAAATGTCTGTGATTTGTTTAAATAAAATAAAATGATAACAAATTTTAAAAAAATATAGAAATTTGTTATAAGATTGTTACGAATTTGTGGAAAACGAGCAGAATTTAGAAAGAAGAAATTAAACAGAAAAGCTTTTCCTAAAAAGGTAAGTCAGTTTGCTCCAGCCTACTTATGTACAACTTATACCCTATTCTCATACTTCGAATTCTCAAACTACCTTTACTCAACCTCCCCCCTTCACCCCTCCTCAAAATCATTTATTATTATTTTATTAATGGGGAAGTCAGGTGCGTGTCTGATGGGCATCTGACTTCCCCATTCGTACATCGTAATATACGAACAAAAAAACTGGAGAAACCGGAGAGTTTTTGAATGAAAGCCTTTTTCAATCAAGAGCATTGAACATTTTCTGAATAACAAAATAAGCCGAGAGCTTTAAGAAGAAGTTCAACATTTCTTTTATACTGTGTTTTTAAAATGGATGAATTGAATAAAGCACAATTTTGTTCGGTTGGTATAACCAAAGAGAATCAAATATTTGGATCACATGGTTTTAAAGTGCGCGTGGTCCTGTTTTTGTAGGGACTGTAGGTTAATAAAAAGGCTCCCCCAAAAAATAACTGGAATGGGATTATAATATCAGGAATGAAAAGTAAAACGAAATGGAGATGATGTGCGCAGTAATATACTCAACTTATACAAAATGGGAACTTTCTGATAAAAAATCGAATCGAATCGAAATGAAATGAAAAAAAAAAAAACAAAATGGTGTCATGTTCTTATTCTTTTATAAGTTAGAATAAGAAAGGAAAAATGTTAATATTAGATACGTAATTTTGAAGAAAGTTACGTAAAATTAGAAATATTTGTGTTTATATTTTAGGTATCAACTTATTAAAGTCATCTAAAAAAAATATTCAATATAAAATTGTCATTTCTTTTTTTTTATATTAGCAAAATATAGGTACTTTATTAAATATGGCAGAATTGCACAATTTACATAAATATGGTTATTAAAATTTTAATTTCAAATTCAATCTTACTGTTAGTATTTTGCCTAAGAAGTTTTCCAAATTAAAACAGCCTTTTAGAATTTTTAAATTAGATTAACGATGGAAGGAATAATATGAACAATACCTAACTTTCAAAATAATGATGAAGTTGTTTATCAAAACTCAGATAAGGCCAATGTTTTTGCAACAACCTTTCTGAAAAATCATTGTGTATCTCAACACCTTAGTGATGATCCTACTAACATGCTAGTAAGTAAAACAGCAAATACAGTTCACTCACAAATCACTGAAACTCCTAGGGATCAGTTTATTTCCAAATAGGATGTTAAATACATCGTTTCAAACTTAAAAGTAAAAAAATCTGATGGACTAGATAACATACAAAACATACATCTTAAAAAACTACCAAAAGCAGGGCTCGAATTTCTTACGTTTTTGATAAACGCGTGTCTCAAAACGCAATATTTTTGATTGAATTGGAAATATGCAAAGGTTATACCGATTCCTTAACCTGGAAAACCTTCAAAACTCCCAACAAGCTATCGAACAATAAGTTTGCTTAGTTGTACAAGCAAAGTTTTCGAAAAAATTTTGAAATGTAAAATATTACGCATCGTTGATGAGCTTCAGATATTTTCCAATGAACAATTTGGATTCAGAACGCATCACAGTACTACTCAACTACTCAACAGGTATTTAGAGTCTGTGAACATATTAAGAAAATTCGACCCCTTGGTAAATCGACTGGGCTCATTCTACTTGATATAGAAAAGGCATTTGACTCAGTTTGGCACGATGGAGTTGTGCACAAGATGGCATATTTCAGGTTTCCTTCGTATCTTGTACAAATTATCCAAAGTTTTTTGTCCAATCGTTACTTAAATGTTTTCGTCAACAACTGTTCGTCTAATTGTTACCAAGTCAGCTATGGTGTCCCGCAAGGATCAGTAGTAGGTCCTTTACTGTACAATATTTATACTTCTTATATTCCTAGATTACCAGATTGTCAGATAGCCATATTTGCGGATGAAACAGGCATCTTTTCATCGCATGAATTTAGTCTTACCATTGAGACAAATTTGAAAATTGATAGAATTGATGGCTATATACTACATTAAATGGAAAATTAAACTAAATGCTGACAAACTACAAGCCACCTTTTTCAGTAAAAAAAGAAAATCTTGTTACCTACCAAGCAATCAACTTAATAATGTAAATGTTGATTGGGATCCAAGTTTGAAATATCTTGGTATTTATTTAGATCAAAAACTGACTTTTAGAAAACATATTGCCATCAGAACTCTGCAGAAAGTTAGCATTGCTATAAATATTTTGTATCCTTTTATAAATAGAAAGTCCTGTCTGTCTGTCTGCTTATTGCAACGACAATAAAATAATAACTCAAAAAGTAGTATTCCAAGCAATACTTCTGTATGGATTCCAGTTTTGGGGAAAATGTGCAAACAGTCATCTTAAAAAACTGCAAGCATCACAAAACAAGCTTCTAAAAATGATGCTTAACCTTCCACGATATCATTCCACCATAGAATTACATCAGAAGGCAAATGTTGAATTTATATCTCTAAGAATCATTAAACTGACCAACAGTTTCTTGCCATAATTGTGAAACCTCTGAAAATCCGCTTATAAATCAATTGATTCATTAACCACCTTTCCGATAAGTTTTTGTTAGTTTGAATCATTGAATAATTACTTAATAATTAATTAATTTGTAATTATTCAATGGTTTGAATATCACTCGTTAACTTGTCAATTTATTAGTTTATCTACACTAATATTATAAAGAGGAAAAACTTGTATTTTTGTATGTAACGAATAAACTCAAAAAGTACTGGGCCGATTTTAATAATTCTTTTTTTATTAGAAAGCTACATTATCTGTACCTATTTATGTCTACCCGCGCAAACCCGGGACGCGGACGGGCTGTTAGTTTTCTATATGTTCATTATTTATGTATTGTTTGTCTATACTTATCTATTTATTAATTTAATTATTTATTCATTTATTTATTTATTTATTTATTTATTTAATTATTTATTTATTTATCTGTTTATTTATTTATTTTATTTATTTTATTTATTTATTTATTAATTAATTTATTTATAAACTAATGTATTTATTTATTTATTTATTTTTTTATATTTATTTATTTTTTTTATATTTTTTTATTTAACAATTTGTTAATTCTTACAAACAAATTACTAATATATTGAAATATATTTATCAATTATCATTTATGCTAACCTTTGTTTTACTAACATACTTCTAAACAAAAGTTTAGAAACCCTAATTTTATTTGAGTCAAAATGTACCTGCCCTTTTCAATTTGCGTTGAAGGTTTTGTTTGTATTTTCCTTCAAAATTATTACTTAAATTATTATTATGCAAATTCTATATAAATGTACATATGCATAAAAGATATCATAGAAAAATATAAAATCTCTGTATGTAAACTGTGCGGTAGCTTACCAAATATAACTGAAAATACGAAAATTAAGAACATCTATCTATCTATGTATCTAATATGTATTTTCCAATAGGAGATTTCAATGCTTTTCAAGAAACATTAAAGGATGTTTATTTCATGTTGTAAAACGAAGATTTGTTCTTAAGAATAGAAAACGTTATCATCCAAATGGCCCCCGGGTATACGGTTGCAGCACCATATACTTTTCATGACTTATTTCCATTTTTTGCAAACCTAACTATGTCTACGATAACTTTTATCTTTAAGGTCTTTTGAATTGATTTGGATCGAAGGCAATAATCTTCTCTTTTATGTTGCTCAATACAACAAGATCTCTGTACTCGGTTAATTTCCTTTCTTCGAGAAATAACACGGTTGGGAAACTTTTATCGCAAAACTACAATTGTTTCTTTGCTTATGTGACACCAAGTAGCGGATTATCAAAAATGCTTGAAGTCTTGCGTAGGAAAATTAAAATTCATAACAATAACATTAACTATAATTTTCATAATAATTTAGACATTTTCATGTTCTAATGCTGTGTTGGAATATCCTACGAAGTTAGATAAAAGATATGCTATTACTTTGAAAAAGTTAAAAACAAAGAATTTTGGTGGGGTGTTCATTTATGCTTCTCTAAAATTTTAGCATAATTTCAGAGTACACTCTTAAATTCATGATACATATAAGAAGAAAAAGAACCAAAAATATTTTAGATACAACAAAAAAAGAAGATGAAGTTTTTAAACCTCCTAGCATTAGCTCTTTTTAGATAATTTTGAGAAATTTACTTTATTCGACAGATAATTTTTATTATGTTACTAGCGGACCCAACAGACGTTGTCCTGTACTAACTATGAATCTTGATTTGGAATTAGTATAATTAACTAAACAAATATTTCAGAAACAAAAAATAAATAGTTTTGTTGGTGTTCCGAAACGGGAACAGGCTTCATATAACTGGCCATGTGAAAAACATGGCATTTTCAAAAATAATGCCACAAACAGCAACTGCCCTTGAGATTTATTTATCGATATTGAAAATGCTAGCCGCTCCGGAAATTGTAACCGTTTGAAGTCGAATGGCATGTCGTTCGGAATACAAGGAATACGTGGAATCAAGACGTCTTTGCCTTTTTGCTTCCCTTTCAAAATTGTGGCTTCAATAACGTTGGTCTTTAATTTCTTCACCGTAAGTCGGATGCCATAACATAATAATTACCGATCCAATCTCTAGTGGCAGATTATGAGGTGGTAATCCGTTCAATTTCTGCGAATTTAAGAACTCCGTTGGTTAGTTGACAACATCATCTTAGTTAGTAACGGAATCATTCGATTTGTATCTCATTATTTCGCCATCAACTTTCAATTATTTCGTTGATATCAACATTTTTTTGCAACCAATACAACTCTTTCGCTCAACCATATATGAGTTTTGTAATTTTGAGCAATGTTTGGAAAAACCTTTTCGATCAGTTGGGTTTTTGTTTTAGTTTCCCCGAGTGACGTGGATTCCAGCGCAGATATGGTTACAAATTTAATTCTTTGTGGAATAAGAAATTTTATCCCGAATAGGCTGAAATCTATCAAACCCAAAGAGAACTCATTGTTTGATTCGTGCTGTAAAGAGGTTATTAGGTTCAGAGATGTAAGTTTTCGTTGTTATAAAGCCAACCCGACTGAGGAAAACCGGAATAAGTTTAAACAAGCTAAAAAGACCTGTTATGGTCATATTAGACGAACCAAATTTTTGCATGATCAGAAATCAAGGCAAAAAATACTACAATGTCCCAAAGGTAGTACAAATTTTATCCACAATGACACTCCCACAATGACAAGCCAATTTGCATGCAGCACAGTTTGCTGTTAATTCGACGCTACCGGAAAGTGTCATGAGTCCTCCTGTTTTTGAGAGCGTAAACGATTCTATGGGACGAATCTTGTTTCGCACTCGTGCAGTTGCAAGAGTACTGAAAGACCTTGACATGCACAAATCCGCTGGTCCGGATAGTATACCCCTAATTGTTCTGAAGAGGTGTTCTTCAACGCTGGCAAAACCATTGCGTAAACATTTCCATCTTTCCTACTCTACAGGTATCTTTCCGAGCGGATGGAAAATAGCATTTGTCCAGCCTGTCCCTAAAAAAGGCAAATCCTCCTCTCCCTCCAAGTATCGTCCAATAGCACTCAAGTCCCTTCTTTCCAAGGTCATGGAAACGCTGATAAATTATCAGCTTAAGAAATATCTTGAAGAACGGAAGCTTCTTAGTGACCGACAGTATGGCTTTCGTAGCAATAGGTCCACTGGTTTAACTCACCGAACAGTGGAACAAATCTTTACATCGCTTTGGAGAAAGTAAGATTATTGCACTTGATATTTCAAAGGCATTTGATAGAGTTTGGCAGCAAGTTTTCTTATCGAAAATGCGTGCATTTGGTATTGATGAATCTCTTCTTCGTTGAATTAGAAATTACCTTTTTAATCGTTCAAAACAAGTTGTATTATATGGTTTCAAGTCTGAAAATCATAAAATAAATGCTGGTGTTCCCCAGGGCTCCGTTTTGTCTCCGACTCTCTTCCTTATATTCATAAATGATCTTTTGTATGTCACTTCTAATCCATTAAACTGTTTCGCCGACGACAGTACCCTCAGCTTTTCATATTCGTTTCTAGATTCACATCCTTGTCCTTTGGATGTGGAACTTTAACGGCAGCGTATGATAAGCTCATTAAATTCTGATCTTGACAACATTGTTCAATGGGGAATCAAAAACCGTGTGAAATTTAATGCTTCGAAAACTTAATGCTGTCTCCTGTCGTTAAAACGTAACACACCCCCGATGCCGCTATCTATTAGTGGCACTTAAACGATTCAGCCGTAATACTCGCACTTTCAGGAATGCTCATCAGTTTACCCTTGAGCTCAATTTCGGGCGTACTGTCAAGTATATAGATTTTTTCTTAAATCGCACATCGAGAATGTGGAATGCTTTGGTCAACTCTGTTTTTCCCTCCCATTTTGATGTTCAGAACTTTAAGACCAATGTGCACCGGTACCTCCTCTTAAATCCTTCCCTATTTTCCTAACGCTCGCACTCTGTTTAAATATAAACATATAAAGGGTACTAATAACCCTTTGAGTGCCTGTAAATTATAAAAAAAAGTAAAATGAGAAACATTGGTATATCCAGACGATGAATCTACAGGAATTTTGCCATTACCAATATCGGGCAAATGTGTGGAAAAGTTTCTTCAGATTGCTCATTCTGCAATTCGACTCGCATGTTTATATTTAATTTGCCATACATTGGATAACTTTAAACATGAGTTCTGTTTGTCGGCTGTAGTTGATCGTGGTATTACTAATATTGTGTGGCAAATATGATCTTCTAATAAAATAATTACACCACCAAACCGATTTTGGTTCTTTTGGAAATCTCGCAACTTGTAATCTAATGCTTCCAATGGATTTTTGTGTGCTCATCGCAAATTAGTAATTTACTGCTTTGTTGCAACACTTTGACCATGGCAGAATTTCCCGAAAGTTTGCAAGTTGGTGTTTCATTTATTTGCATGTTTTCAACTGCAACTTGAGTGGGGAATGAACTGCTCGATAGCTCTCCAACAATGTAGTTGGAATACCTAACGAACAAGTGCAAGTGCGATACAATTTTACGATCTTTACCAAACTTTAAACTTTCGGTGTGTGCATTGAGAAATTAAGTTTTTGTTAGAAATAATTAACTAATTATTTTATATGTTTTTTATCAGTAACTCCGATCGATGAATCTGTTTTAAACTATATTCATTTTGACGATATTTGCAGCACCTATTCTGTCAATGTTATGTCAAACGCTATATGATTACAACGAAAAGTTTTAATTTTGAAAATGCTATTGTTACATTAGAAATTATTTAATATGGTGGTTAAGTTATCTTAAATTTTCCACTCATTTTTCTTATTTTTTTCTTTCATAAGCACCTCCTCCTTAAAAATAACCAACAACAAAAAAATTAGCGAAATCGGTCTAGCCGTTCACGCGTAATGTATACATACGGATTAACTTCCCATAAGAAGTATCCGATTTGTCGAATTGAAAATTTTGCCAATTCTCCACGTTTCAAGGTCGCCTGGATTTTAAGAGAGATCTCTGTGTGTGTACGTATGTACGTTCATTCATACGTCGTCCGGGATATAATTTTTTTCGTCCATATCTCAAGAACCAGTAAAGATATCGACTTCAAACAATTAATAACGTCAGAAGATGCAGAAAGGACTTTCAAAAAATGATTTTTACATGTCGAAAGCAGGAGACGGTTTTATAAAACTACTTTCTATGAAAAGGTTATTTGGGTACTGATTCACTGCGACCTAGCGATATGTATATCTTGCAACCTGGGACTGTATACGAATACTCATTCTAGAAATTAGTTTCTTTGAGGAAATTAATTATATGGGGTTTTTGACGAGATAGCTCTTATCTTATGTTCTTTATGTTCCAGATGTCTGTGTCTCAGGTCAATAATGGTACTACATTTGACTAATAAATGAACAGAACCTACAAAACGCAATTCTCTTCGAACAAACCTAGAAAAGTGCCTATCAACTTGCAGTCAAAAGTAAGAGGGCCTATAATTTATCTTATCATACGTTTACTGGGAGCAATTTAAGGTAACAATGTCTGTGGAGTTCATTTCATCTTTTGGGCTCTTCCTCTGCTTTGACATTGTTTGGTCACACCTATACCAAAATAGGGCTCTAGCCCCTTAAGACTACAATTGTTCGCTTTTTTTCCCTCAAAATAAATGATTTAAAAAAACAAAATAAAAACTGAAATTTTAGGTTTTAAAATTACGCACGAGTATCATATCCGCATTCTACCCGCCTCCTCCTTCGCCATTCGCACCGCTAATTGAAATTAAATCTACTTTGATATAAAATACACATGAACTGGATATAATATTGTACTTAAAAGGTCTTCTTTTATAATTAAAATCATCTCTGTTATATGCTAAAGGTCAAATACGTATCTACATAGATGCAATTAAAATTAAATTACCAGAAGGTCCAGAATGTTTGAAGGTCATTCTTTTTTGAATCGTTATTTAACAAGATTCTCATGAATTTCGTTCTGTCCTGATATCAGATATGAACTCGTGTTTCTACGTAATTCTAATTTTTTTTTATATTAATTCCTGTGAAAATCATTAAAACCTCCACCCTATATATGTAACCTCGCTTGAGGAAAACTCATTCAATTGAAGGTTTGAATTTTAATTAGCTTCCCGTACACAAAGTTCATAGTTTATTTCAAAAGGATTCTTTGTTTTTGATTTGTAGTTTGATGATACGAGAATTCATTCAGTTTATGGTTTAGTTTTCACTCGTATGTTGTTCGAATATTTAATATTTCACTTATTTAGTAATAGTTTTGTTTATTTCAGATCCAATGATTTGCTTTTATGTAGATTTGATGCATTTTGAGGTCTTTTAAAGTTGATATCTCATACTCTAGTGTTTTCATATTATTTTTGTTTTTTGTGTTTTCATATTATTTATAAAATTTGGAAGCACAAAATTCTTGCTCTGCCTAAAAGGCTTTGAGGGGGGAGTTTCGGATCATCTAAGAGCCCATAGCAAAATTTGGGTTATGAAAGTTGACCGAAAAATAAGGACATGAGTCCGAAGCTATGGTAAATGTAATAACAAAAATCGAGATCTTGCATTTTCCGGTAGCGGCCTTGTGGCGTAATATCAGGTCAAAACCCCCCACCGAAAATTTAAAAAAGAGGCTGAAGTGCAACCCATACTGATAACTTCCCGTCCGTAGCTATTAGAAGAATTTTCTAAAACGTTAAACGTCTTTTTTGTTTTTATAATACTTGAGTCGAAACCCATTTCTTATCGATCACCGAAATCAAGCATCAGTGAGCGCGGTTAGTAGACAGATGGAGGACCGTCTCGAAACCTACCGCATGCTGTTGTCATGTGTTCTGTCTGTTGTTCTTCCTCTTCTGTCCTTCTGTCTTGAATTAATGTCTTGTGCTGTTATCACCTACATAATCTTGTCGGTCAAGGTGGTGTGGCTCTACTCTGTACATTTATAAGCATATCTTCATTTATTCACGAGATATAGAGAATCGAACATCAATGTTTACCAATTTTGTGTCGTATTTTTTGTAGATGTTAATTTTTATGAATGTTGAAAACAATATTTTTTAAAGTCAATATCTTTATATATAAACATATACATATATATATTTGCCAAAATATTCAATATTTTTTGTTTGTAAAAAAAAACTTTAACTTGATTTTTCTCAATATTTTACAAGATGTCGAAAACTTTATTCTTTGTCGCCTACATTTATTCCGGAGGTAATTTCAAATCGAACCAATTTGTCGAATTGAAAATTTTAACATTTCTCGAAGTTTCAAGGCTAGATTCGAAATAAAAGATTTTTAGAGATATGTCTGTGCGTGCGTGTATACGTACGTTCGTGCGTTCGCCACGTTTTTTTCGGCGTCCAAAGCTCATGAACCAGTAGAGTGAAAATTTTGGTTTACCCAAAATATCTCAGGAACCAATAACGCTAGCGAATTGAATTACATTTTGTATTATATATTATGACGTGATACCAAACTAGTATATTTTTGGAAAAAATTCCAACTAACGGTTTTTTTTATAAATCAAAAAAACTAAAAAAAATATTTGTCACCTCGAATATTTTACGAAAAAAAAGATTTTATCTCCAAAATATTTGTGTGCAATAAAGAATAACGTTTTTGGCCTCTGGTAAAATTTTGAGAAAAATCGAATTGACAGTTTTTTAACAAAAAATAAAAACCTAAAAAAAAATTACTAAAAGTTGGTAAAAATTTATTTCGACTCAAATAACTTTTTAGAAATTTGAGATTATGGCTTTAAACTAATTTTGTCTTACAAGAAATACTGTTTTCAACATACAGTAAAATTTGGAGAAAAATCGAACTGACCGTTTTTTTTTTACAAAAAATAAAACCCTTAAAGAAAAACAATACTAAAACTTAGTACAAATTTACTTTCGACTCAAATATCTTTTCAAAAATTAAATTTCGTAAAAATTGATTTTCGGTTCTCGATATCTCGTGAACAATAGAATATATTGACTTCAAATTAATTCCAATCATCCAATTTGTATTTGTTTATATAAGAAATAAAATCTTTTTAAGAAATGCTACTAAAATTGGTAAAAATTGTTTTTCGACTAAAAATCTCGTTTACAAAAATAGATTTTGAAATCAAACCATTTCATCTAATGCAAAATATTGTTGGTAATTTTCAAATCTTTTAGAATAATTCAACTGAAAACTTTTTTAACAAAACACGAAAACCTACAAACCTTTTAAGCAAGACAAATCGACAGACGGGATGGGAAGTGTGTGGGTCGCATCCCAGCCTCTTTTCAACTTCCCATAGGAAGTTATTGTAATGGGTCCGATTTGTCAAATTGAAAATTTTGACATTTCTCGACGTTTCAAGGTCCCTAGAGTCGAAATAAAAGATTTTTAGAAAGATGTCTGTGCGTGCGTGTGTACGTACGTCCGTACGTCCGTACGTTCGCGACGTTTTTTTCGTCGTCCATAGCTCAAGAACCAGAAGAGATATCGACTTGAAATAAATGTTGTTATACAGATAATAAGGCAGAAAGATGCAGAAAGGGCTCTCAAGAAAATTGCGTGGGTGGTTTTCTTACCATAGCAGTTTAAAAAAAAGGTGAACATTTTGGTTAACCCTAAATATCTCATGAACCAATGACGCTAGAGACTTGAATTAAATTTTATGTTATATATTGTAACGTGATACAAAACAATTATATTTTTGGAAAAAAATTCAATTAACGGTTTTTTTTATAAATCAAAAAAACTGAAAAAAAAAATTTGTCACTTCGAAAATTTTACGACTAAAATATGATTTCATCTCCAAAACAATTTTGTGCAACGAAGAATAATGTTTTTGACATCTGATAAAATTTTGAGAAAAATCGAATTGACAGTTTTTTTACAAAAAATAATAACCTAAAAAAAAATAAAAAAAAAAGTTGGTAAAAATTGAGTTTTGACTCAAATATCTTTTCAAGACTTTGAGATATTGGCTTTAAACTACTTTTGTCTTTCAAAAAATATTGTTGTTAATATTCAGTAAAATTTTGAAAAAAATAGAATTGATAGTTTTTTTTACATAAAATTAAAAACCGAAAAAAAAAATTAACAAAAGTTGGTAAAAATTGATTTTCGACTTAAATATCTATTCAAAAATTTGAGATTATGGCTTCTAACTAATTTTAACTTATAAGAAATATTGTTTTCAACATTAGGAAAAATTTTGAGAAAAATCGAATTGACAGTTTTTTTACAAAAAATAAAAACCTAAACAAAAAAATTAATAAAAGTTGGTAAAAATTGATTTTCGGCTCAAATAGCTTTTCAAAAATTAAAAATATTGGCTTCAAACTTATTTTATTTCACAGAAAATATTGTTTTTTATATTCAGTAATTTTTTTATAAAAATCCAACAGTCCGTTTTTTCATAAAAAAAATAAAATCTACAAAAAATAGAACGCAAATTTGGTAAGAATTGATACATTTAGACAAACTTTTAAGCAAGACAAATCGATAGACGGGATGGGAAGTTATCAGTGTGGGTCGCATCCCAGCCTCTTTTTTTTTTCAAATTATACTAAAACACTAACCACCACGCCACGGGTACACGTCACAATTATATACAATTTAATTAAATTAACTTAGCGTTATTGGTTCGTGAGATATTTGGGTTCAACCAAAATGTCAATATTTTTTTTTAAATTGATATGTTAAAAAAACCAAACACTCATTTTTTTTGAAAGTCTTTTATTCATCTTTTGATGTTTTTATCTGTAAAACGAAATTAATTAGAAGTGCATATCTTTACTGGTTCTTGAGATATATAAAAGACGAAAAGTGGCAGCCTTAACACTAACTTATGAACGTACGATTCTACGCACCTTGAAACTTTGACAAATGTTGACATTTTGAATTCGACAATTCGAATCAAATACAATAAGTTATGGGAAGTTATAAATCGATGTCTTGAATTTTTCGGTCGCTCCCTTAGTGACGCAATAGCGGGACAAGACCTTAGAATAAATCACCTTTTGGAAAATTTAAAATATAAAATAAAGTTAACCTGATCAAAAAAAATGTGCATGAAAGACAAATTCATGCCTCTCAAAGGCAATTAAGGAATTTTAGTGATTTTCGGTCTCAAAAATCCCTTATTGATGTGAAAACATAGTTTTGTTGTCATTTTGCAATGATGATAAACCAACGTCGCGTCGTTTCGTTAACAATTGTAAGAATATGATTTATAGTTTTGGGGGTTTTTAAAATTGTCTGACAGAAGTACGGCCGCCATGAATTTGTCTTGGAGCCACATACTTATAATCTATATTTACAAAAGCTAATTTTAGTTTAGTAGTACCCGTAGCGTGATGGTTAGTGCGTTGGACTGTTGGTATGTTCCCTAAAATCAACAAGATATTTAGGAAAAAGAACGACAATGACCTTCCGTGTCTGAAACTCCAAAGAACTGAAGAGAACAGAGACGTACTCATGACAGCGCAAATAGATCCAGAAGAAGCCATCTTTGACGATGACTTTTATATAATTGAAGATCCGAAGGAAAAAGTGGAGGCGGTGGGAGCTGCTTTCCAGCAAGTGTACAAGGTGAATGTTAGCATTCGCCCCAACCACGACCTGGAAAACAGTGCCCTACTTAATCACTTTTACCTTCGAAATGATATAACACATTGGCGATCTGAGAACCGCGCTTTTATGCGGTTCGATGACGATTCCTTGGCAAATGCCATAATCGCCGAGCAAACGGGACCAAGTCCCTTGTTAGTGACGAAGGTTGAGCTTCAGCTCATCTTCAACTCAATAAAAAATAAAAAGTCAGCAGGTGTCGATGGTATATCCAACGTTGTACTAAGACATTTACCGATGGAGGCAATTGACATTTACACCACACTCTTCAATAATGCACTGAATAATGCATATTATCCAGTGCATTGGAAGACCGCTGTGGTTCATCCTCTCCCGAAAAAGGGAAAGGACAACTCCAACCCGTCAAATCTTCGGTCGATAAGTCTTCTTCCGAGTATCAGCAAAGTTTTCGAAAAGATCATCAATAGGGCTCTGACTAAGTGGGCTGCGGACAACAAAATAATTCCGGATAAACAGTTCGGGTTCAAGGCGAGTCATGACACAATTCATGTTGCGTCTAAACTCGTTTCTGACATCCAATGGAATAAAACAAAACAACAATGCACAGGTGCTGTTCTGGTTGATTTGGAAAAGGCCTTTGACACCGTATGGTTAGAGGGTCTTTACCTAAAACTGAGCAGGCTTGGCATAAGCAAGCCATTGTTGTATATACTTTATGATATGCTTAACGGTAGAAAGTTTGTTGACAAAAGTGGCAATTTAACTTCTACCACAACATTCTTAATTAAAAATGGTCTTCAACAGGGAGCGGTGAATTCGCCGATTCTCTTCAGCATTTACACCAGCGATCTGATAGGTAGTCTTACAAAGGCAATTGCGTACGCCGACGATCTAATTGCGTACAGAACGGCCCGAAAGGTTGAGGTTATTAGAATTCTCTTGCAGCGTGATTTCAACAAGATTCAGCGATATTGCGACGACTAGAAACTGAAAATAAATGTCCAGAAGTCGGAGACAATTCTGTTCCGGACTCCGTTGGCTAGGGCCACGTGGGATACGTGCAAGAATTGGCGCAAGATGGTCATCGATGATCTTCACGGGTAGCCATTAGCGAGCAAAAGTGTAGTGAAGTACCTCGGTATATGGTTAGATCAGTATTTATATTTCGACAGACATATAAATGCTGCTCTGACCAGGGCCCGAGGAGCCTTCGCTCTGACGAAACGGCTGTTTTTTAGCAGTCGGCTTGACCCCAGAGTGAAGGTAATTTGCTACATGGCCCTCATACGGCCGATGATCGTTTATGGTTGTCCTGTGTGGTTCAACGTTGCCCCTTCCCAGATGGAGAAGTTTCGGGTGTTCGAGCGGCAGTGTTTACGACGCTGTACCGGCTTATACAGAACAGCCGAATCTTCTTATGTGCATTACTATTCCAACGAGGTCCTATACAACGGGGCTCGAATCAACAGAATTGACAATTTCGTGATAAAACTCGTTCGAGGTCACATTGCAAGAGCTATGTCTTCGACCAACAATTTAATTTCCGGGGCGTTCTATCCGAACGACGAGTATTTTGAAAGTGCACGCTTGAGCGGCTTCATTCCACCAGAGATACATGATACATGATAGATTGGCAGTTCCGCTAATCTACCACGTCAGACGACGAACCGTGGATAGGCGACTCCTGTACAATCGGGACGTCATAGTACAAGGCGGAGCAGAGCTCCTTCGGTTCAGTAGGGCTGTGTCCAAAAGGGACCGAACTGATAGGGTGAAGCAGGAGAACCAGTTTTGGTGGCTTCAATCGGCACTTGATAGTGGGTAGTCGGGATGGGGTTTAAAGCCTTGGCCGGCTTACATACTTGTTTTATAGTTTTAGGGTTTAATTTTAAGTAGAATAGGCATGGTGGCACAAAAAAAATACAAAAAAAAACATACAAAAAAAATAAAAAAAATACAAAAAAGAAAAATACAAAAAAATTCAAAAAAAAAGAAAAAAAAAAGAAAAAATTAAAAAAAAAATCATGGAATAATAAAAAAAATAAAAATAAAAAAAAAAAGACAAAATATGAAAAACAAAAAACGTTAGATAGTTAGATTTGCTGCTGTGATTGTTCTAGTTTTAAGTAGTTTATTGGTAGAATAGGTAGTTTTAGTTAGCTTTAAGTTTTATATTAAGGACCTTATTTTAAGTAGTTTTTAAGTAAAAATAAAAAAGGATATTGACATTAGTTTTTCTAAATTTTCTAATGAATACAAAAATAAATAAAATGAATTGAAGTTAAATAGATCTTAGGGCGGAAAGGCATTAGCATTAAGTATTATTGTTTAACTTAGAGTGTCCGTATGGGACCAGTAAGTTAGTTGTAAGTTATGGTTAATTAGGCTAGTTTTATGAATTTTTGTCTAGCTTTAAGATAGATTTAAGATTGAAGTAATAAAAATGAATTAAAAAAAAAAAAAAAAAGTGCGTTGGACTGCCATGCAAGGGGTCTTGGGTTCAATCCCTGCCTGTGCCACCTATCTTTTTTCACGGGTACTGCCTCTTGCGAGGAATTGACAAATTCTCCAAGAGTAATTCTTGTCATGAAAAGTGCTTTCTCAAACTAGCCGTTCGGATTCGGCATATAAACTGTAGGTCCCTTCCATCACTGACAACATTACTCGCACACAGGGAAGGTTGAGAGTTGTAAGCCACTAGGCCCTGGTTCTCCATGGACTGTTGCGCCACCTAATTTATTTATTTATTTAATTTTAGTTTAAGTTGTATTCAAAAACCAGTATAGATTTATAAATATGAATAATTTAGACCAAAATAGACACAAAATAACTTCTATTTTTACAAAAAAATGTAGTTTTTTTTACAGCAAATAATGTAATGCATTTACATTTATTTATGTATCTACAAGCTTAAAGCATAATCCAATGGATTGACAAACTTTATTGAATTGCCGAATAAATCTACAAATCGGCTCATTATTAGGTACCGTAGCTTGTTCTGTGAACGATTCAAAAAGAAATTTTCTGCCACGCATTGCTCTTGTCGGAAAAAAATTGGTATGATTAAATGCAAAGATGGAAAATGTACGTGATAACATAAAATATGCCTCACACGCATTATACCATGATTGTTTTTTCTTGATTCAAGAGACTTTATACGTAGGAAAATACATCTTGCTTCATCATCATACATCAATCTTCATGATATAAAATATGAATCTAGCACAGTTTTTGAACCTTTTCCAAATTATCTAAGCACGTTTTAAAAACCTGGGTTCCAAATGACATCTGCACATTCTTATTTAGATCTTACAAGAGATATTTGTACATATATATGCATAGTATTGCGTAAGGATCTTACAACTGAGTTATACCTTCAAATTTATTTGATTTTTTAAGGAATAATATCTGTCCAATATAACACCTCAATCTTTTGTTTTCTAAACAAGAAGTCAATCGTTTAATCAAACCTGTTGTGGATATAGGACCTATAGAAGGAGATAGCATTGTATTTTTTTGTATTCAATTTTAGACCGTTTAATTAACACCATTCAAAAACACGATTAAGGTCGTCCTGCAGCAGCTTGGAACCGTGGAGGCATATTATTTTTAAGAATAATTTCAAATCATCAGCGTAAAGATAAAGACATTGTTTGCGAATATGGTATTACTGTAGTTATATCACTTTTAAAAATATTAAAGAGGACCGGACCCAAATGGCTTCCTTGGGGAACACCAGAGCAGCATTGTATAAATCTCGAAAAAGCGTTATTTATTAAAACTTTTCGAAATCTGCTCATTAGATAAAATGAGAGCTAATCAAAAAGAGAAGAATGGAAACCATTTCAAAACAATTTTAAATTTGTTATAAAGTGGAATGACCAAAGCTGAAAATAAAAATGACCAATCGTACCAAAAAGAACCAAAATAATTTGTGTCCGCAATGGCTTTTAACTTCTCATAGAAAGTTATTGTAATCGGTCCGATTTGTTGAATTGAAAATTTTGACATTTCTCAACTTTTCATGGTTCCTAGAGTCTAAATAGAAGATTTTTAGAAAGATGTCTGTGCGTGCGTGTGTACGTACGTTCGGGAAGAATAAGGTTTTAGACATCTGGTAAAATTTTGAGAATTGACATTTTTTTACAAAAAATAAAAACCTTAAAAAAACAATAGTAAAACTTGGTAAAAATTTACTTTCGACTCAAATATCTTTTCAAAAATTAAAAACATATTGGCTTTAAGCTGATTTTATCTCACAGAAAATATTGTTTCAGACATTTCGTAAATTTTGTATAAAAATACAACAGTCAGTTTTTTCATAAAAAAAATTAAAATCTACAATAAATAGTGCGCAAATGCAATCAAAATAGCTTCTCTACGTTTGGAAAGGTTGCCATAAACTTAAAACAATAAAGATCCAAGGTAGCTGGCCTGCGGGACACCAGATTATTGTTTTTTAGTAAGTAAACTGGCTATCCAATGAAGAAGTGTTGGTGAAATCCAAAATATTATTACTTGCGACATTAGGAACTATATATGGCAAGTTTTGCATTCGTAAAAAATTTCGAACTCGAGATTTTAATCAAACATGATATTACGATGGTAGAGAAGTCGAAAAAAGTGGGTCCCGCGAATAGGCGATCTTACTTACTTACTTAAGGTGGCGCTACAGTCCTGTGTGAACTAGGGCCTCACCCAACAAACTTCTCCATCTAGCTCGGTCCCTAGCTAGATGTCTCCAGTTTCGCGCTCCGAGTTGGGTGAGGTCACCTTCCACTTGTGCGCGCCACCTGATTCGCGGTCTTCCTCTACTGCGCTGTCCTGTGGGTGTGGATTCGAAGACTTTCCGGGCCGGAGCATTGGTTTCCATGCGCTCTACGTGACCTAGCCATCTTAGTCGTTGGACTTTTACCCTTCTTGCTAAGTCTACGTCGCTGTACAGCCCGTACAGCTCGTCGTTCCATCTTCTCCTCCACTCCCCTTCGATGCATACGGGACCGTAGATCACACGAAGAATCTTTCTCTCGAAACGACCCAAGGTGCTTTCATGCGCTTTTGTCAAAGTCCATGCTTCTGCACCGTATAGCAGGACGGGGATGATAAGGGTCTTATATAGCGACACTTTGGTCCTTCGAGAGAGAATTTTTCCACTCAATTGCTTTCTTAACCCAAAGAAACAGCGGTTACCAAGAGTTATTCTTCGTTTGATCTCAGCGCTGGTGTTGTTTTCTGCGTTTACAGCGGAGCCTAGGTAGACGAAGTCCTTGACTACCTCAAAGTTACGTCTGTCGATGGTGACGTTTTGACCAAGACGTTCGGTGTTGTAGGTCCTTTCTTGATGACAGCATGTACTTTGTTTTGCCCTCATTAACCGTTAAACCCATTTTTGCCGCCTCTGCCTCAATACTCACAAAAGCCCCATTGACATCACGCTGAGTTCTTCCGATTATATTATTATTATTATTATTATCATCTTTATTTTTTCATTTCAAAAGTTTACAAACTTAAAACTAAAGATTACAAGCATGGCTCATGGGCCGTCTGCCGGTATATTTTTCTAAACTAAACATTTTCCGATTATGTCAATGTCATCAGCATATGCTAGTAATTGGACAGACTTTTGAAAGATAGTGCCTCTGGTGTTGACGTGTGAGCTTTGCACTATTCTTTCAAGTACGATGTTAAAAAAATCACATGACAGCGCATCACCTTGTCTAAAACCTTTTTTGACATCGAAAGGTTCAGTTAAGTTGTTTCCAACCTTTATGGAGCAGCGTGAATTCTCCATGGTCATCCTGCACAAACGGACGAGTTTGGCAGGGATGCCTAAACTAGACATGGCTCTATACAGTTCGTCCCTGTAGATACTGTCATATGCGGCCTTGAAATCGATGAAAAGATGGTGGGTGTCGATTTGGTGTTCTTGGGTTTTTTCCAGGATCTGCCGTAATGTGAATATTTGATCGACTGTGGACTTTCCTGGTCTAAAACCACACTGATAAGGACCTATCAGGTTGTTGACGATGGGCTTTAGACGTTCACATATTACGGCAGAGAAGATTTTATAAGCGATGTTAAGTAGACTGATTCCTCTATAATTGGTGCAGTTTAGAGGGTCTCCTTTTTTCAGGATCGGGCAAACAATACTGAGGTTCCATTCAGGCGAATCGCTTTACAATTTAAACATACATGTTCTTCCTCTTTCTTATCTTCAGATAATTTATTTTCCATCCTGGTTCTTCTAATATGAAACTAAAATAAAGCTATCCAAAGGAAAAAGCTTTGAACGAACTAGTTGAATACACACACAATTGTTTTCGTTAACTATGCTTACAAGTATTTTTCATTTCCGGGATGAGTTGTCCTAGGATGAGTTGTGTCTTGGGATGAATCACGCCTTTGTATATACAAAGGAAATACCTGGAAACTAGCTTACCAACAAAAAATGGTGTGTATTCGATAGGTTCATTCAAATACACAAACCAATCCCTTAACATAATATTTTCCGAGTATTTCATATTTTTATTATAATAAAAAGTTAAGTTTTTTCAACAAATTTTAAATTAACATTCAATAAAATACAATTCGCATAGTCTACGGAAAATTCTCTTTGTTTTGACACCTTATTTGTTAAAGTAGTTCCGTATGAGAGCCGAAAAAGGGAGACATGCTAACGAAATAATATATTATGATGATGATTCCTCCAGACTAAATTTCTATTCTCGACAAAAAAATTTCCCTCCGCCATAAGCGCACTATTTGCTTTTGCACCCGAAATAAATTTACCCCATATCAATACTATCTTAATTTTTTGATTAGTATTAAATTTTCTCTAATTTTGTTTCTTAACTTGGCTTCTTTTAGTTAAATAATATATTTTTGTATTGCTCCGGAAGGGTACCGCTCATAGAACCGTAATTTTGTTTTTATAATTCTCAGGAACTAATGAACCGATTTCAATATTTGATGTACAAAAGTGTATATATTATATTTTTTTGGATTTTTGAAAAAAATATTGAATTTTTATTTTATTTTTTTTTTATTTCTTACGAAATTCAAATGTAAAACGTATATTTACAATCACTAAACAACTGCATAACAAAAATATTTTTAAAAAATTGAAAAATGGAGGTTTTTTGAACAAATCAAATGGTATTTATATCTTTGAAGACAAACTTATTTTACAGGTATATTTTTAAATCTTATACTACCTAAACGCAAAATAGTTGGACTACCTATGATACAAATCAAACATCTGCTGATTCTTAAATTCCATCGAAAAAATACTCATAATTTTGTCTGTTTATAAAAATTTATTAATTTTGAATATAAAAAAGCAATAAAAACAAATTTAATTCAGTTATATAACAATAAGCAATAACAAAGTATGTACTGATACACTTTTTTTTACGCAGAATAGTTGGCCTACGAGTTTTTTTTTAATTTTACCATGGTGTTACGTCACCTTTGGCCTTGATAACGGCTTCTACGCGTCGTGGCATTGTGTCAACTAGTTTTTGAGATTCTTCGGCACCAAAAGATTCCCAAATGTTTGTTATTTGAGTTCGTAGGTCTTGAAGATTCCGACAGGGCACTTTTCGCAGTTGTTGCTTCATTTTATGCCACACCGTTTCAATCGGTGAAAGGTCAGGGCTGCTGGAAGGCCATTTCCAATAAAGGAATTGCTTTAGCAGATAACCACGTCATTGTAGACCTAGCCGTATGGCAAGAAGCACCATCTTGTTGAAAAATGAAGTAACCGTTAGTTGATTGAAGTCGTGGTATTGATGGGATAAGTACAATTTCCAGGATATCTCGGTACTTCACTGCATTCACAATTCCATTCACAAAATGTAAATTGCTCAAACCCCGTCCAGACATGCACGCCCATATCATCAAAGACCCTGGAAACTTGACAATTTTCTTGAGGCAGTCCTTGTGAAAAGCTTCTTTGGCGGTTCTTATATCACTCGTTTTCCTTCATCGCCCACACAAACTTCAAATCTGGACTCATCACTGCAAATAACCGACCGCCATTGGCTTAAAGTCCAGTTTCTGCTTTGTTTCACCCATTCGAGTAGCCTTTTCTTCTGTTTAGGTGTTAACAGAGGCTTTTCTTTGGCCTATGGTTTTCACTAATTATGCAGCTCTAATTTTAATTAAACTTAAACAAACCTTATAAAACTTGTATGCAAATTTATTCATTGCCCGCTTACAAGTGTTGACAGAAACACTTTTTTGGATTATTTCCCTCCATTCCACAGTTATTGCAGCGGCAGTTTGGCGTGGATTTTCTTTAATTATTTCTTTTAAAACCCGACAATCACGAGGCGTTGTAATCGGTGGGCATCCAGTTTTTTTTACCAATTTCAAAATTTTCACTATTTTTGAATTTTGATAAAATGTTTCGAACCGATGAACGAGGTTAATTCAAATTTGTTGCTATTTTATAGCTTGATAGTCCCGTTTTGAAGGCATCAACGATTGATTGCCTCAGATCGCTTGATAAAGCAACACCACGCGCCATGGTTGACTCTAAACTGTTACTGCCTTGCATCAAACAAGAGATTAATATATAACAAATTAATTGCATGTCATTGTTTTAATAACGGTTAAGTACAACTCTCTTAAATATTCATAGTCCAACTATTTTGCATTCAAAAGAGAGAGAGTTCAAGTATTATGCTCTCATCTTTGTTTGAAAAGGAGGCAAACTGGAGCTATGCTCTATTTAAAATTAAGTTCTGTTGGGTTTTATTAAATTACTAAACGAATATTATTATATGGCCAAAAAAAAAATTTAATGAAACAGCTTGGGGTCGGTCGAAAAATTAGTTACAGAAATAAGTACTACTACTGCAAATGCTATCAATTTCAATTTTGTTATATTCAAAATAATTTTCCTTAAAAGTAGACGTGTGTTGGGTTTTCATGTTTAAAACTAACTTAGCAGGTCATCGTACTAAATAAGCCAATGGCCATCACAAAAGTTTCACATAAAGTTGAAGGTTAATATCAAATACATAAATAAATAAGCAATCAAACAACTGACAAGAAAACCCACCAATTTCTCTAAAGAAACTATTTGTTTAGTTTGCTGCGAAACTACTATACAAAATGTGTTTTAACGATGTTTGCAATATTTCATTATTTCAATGAATCAATGCTGGTAGAGTATCAGCTTGTCTTTCGAACTAATTAACAATAAATAAATGACAAAATTTGTTACTTTTGAAAGGCTATATTATAAGGCACGTGTTTCCAATTTTATATTTCTAAGTTAATTCTAGAAAACCAATAATATGGGTCTTATATTTATATCGGGTGATTTTTTTCAGGTTAGGATTTTCATGCATTAGTATTTGACAGATCACGCGGGATTTCAGACATGGTGTCAAAGAGAAAGATGCTCAGTATGCTTTGACATTTCATCATGAATAGACTTACTAACGAGCAACGCTTTCAAATCATTGAATTTTATTACCAAAATCAGTGTTCGGTTCGAAATGTGTTTCGCGCTTTACGTCCGATTTATGGTCTACATAATCGACCAAGTGAGCAAACAATTAATGCGATTGTGACCAAGTTTCGCACTCAGTTTACTTTATTGGACATTAAACCAACCACACGAATGCGTACAGTGCGTACAGAAGAGAATATTGCGTCTGTTTCTGAGAGTGTTGCTGAAGACCGTGAAATGTCGATTCGTCGCCGTTCGCAGCAATTGGGTTTGTGTTATTCGACCACATGGAAGATTTTACGCAAAGATCTTAGTGTAAAACCGTATAAAATACAGCTCGTGCAAGAACTGAAGCCGAACGATCTGCCACAACGTCGAATTTTCAGTGAATGGGCCCTAGAAAAGTTGGCAGAAAATCCGCTTTTTTATCGACAAATTTTGTTCAGCGATGAGGCTCATTTCTGGTTGAATGGCTACGTAAATAAGCAAAATTGCCGCATTTGGAGTGAAGAGCAACCAGAAGCCGTTCAAGAACTGCCCATGCATCCCGAAAAATGCACTGTTTGGTGTGGTTTGTACGCTGGTGGAATCATTGGACCGTATTTTTTCAAAGATGCTGTTGGACGCAACGTTACGGTGAATGGCGATCGCTATCGTTCAATGCTAACAAACTTTTTGTTGCCAAAAATGGAAGAACTGAACTTGGTTGACATGTGGTTTCAACAAGATGGCGCTACATGCCACACAGCTCGCGATTCTATGGCCATTTTGAGGGAAAACTTCGGAGAACAATTCATCTCAAGGAATGGACCGGTAAGTTGGCCACCAAGATCATGCGATTTGACGCCTTTAGACTATTTTGTGTGGGGCTACGTCAAGTCTAAAGTCTACACAAATAAGCCAGCAACTATTCCAGCTTTGGAAGACAACATTTCCGAAGAAATTCGGGCTATTCCGGCCGAAATGCTCGAAAAAGTTACCCAAAATTGGACCTTCCGAATGGACCACCTAAGACGCAGCCGCGGTCAACATTTAAATGAAATTATCTTCAAAAAGTAAATGTCATGGACCAATCTAACGTTCCAAATAAAGAATTGATGAGATTTTGCAAATTGTATGCGTTTTTTTTTTTTAAAAAAGTTCTCAAGCTCTTAAAAAATCGCCCATTATATTGCTCATTAATATTCGAGTCAATATTTGTTTTAGTTTAAAAAATTGGTAATTTAGCTGGATTACTTTTACAATGTAACCTTTGTTACAAAAGTCCTTAAAGAAAAGTCTTAAAGATTGTACGTTTTTCTCCATCACGTTTTTCTCGTTTACTCCCTCAAAAGAAAATTAAAAAGGGTCTTGCTCTTCCTCTAAGTGTAAACACAGATTGAAAGGAAAAAAAATGGCTGCATTCGAATCCCCTTTTTTCGACCTATTTTTAAGTTTTTTAACTTCCCATAGGAAGTTATTGTAATGGGTCCGATTTGTCAAATTGAAAATTTTGACATTTCTCGACGTTTCAAGGTCCCTAGAGTCGAAATAAAAGATTTTTAGAAAGATGTCTGTGCGTGCGTGTGTACGTACGTCCGTACGTTCGCGACGTTTTTTTCGTCGTCCATAGCTCAAGAACCAGAAGAGATATCGACTTGAAATAAATGTTGTTATACAGATAATAAGGCAGAAAGATGCAGAAAGGGCTCTCAAGAAAATTGCGTGGGTGGTTTTTTTACCATAGCAGTTTAAAAAAAAGGTGAAAATTTTGGTTAACCCTAAATATCTCATGAACCAATGACGCTAGAGACTTGAATTAAATTTTATGTTATATATTGTAACGTGATACAAAACAATTATATTTTTGGAAAAAAATTCAATTAACGGTTTTTTTTATAAATTAAAAAAACTGAAAAAAAAAATTTGTCACTTCGAAAATTTTACGACTAAAATATGATTTCATCTCCAAAACAATTTTGTGCAACGAAGAATAATGTTTTTGACATCTGATAAAATTTTGAAAAAAATAGAATTGACAGTTTTTTTACAAAAAATTAAAAACCGAAAAAAAAAATTAACAAAAGTTGGTAAAAATTGATTTTCGACTTAAATATCTTTTCAAAAATTTGAGATTATGGCTTCTATTTAATTTTAACTTATAAGAAATATTGATTTCAACATTAGGTCAAATTTTGAGAAAAATCGAATTGAATTAACTTATAAGAAATATTGTTTTCAACATTAGGAAAAATTTTGAGAAAAATCGAATTGACAGTTTTTTTACAAAAAATAATAACCTAAAAAAAAATAAAAAAAAAGTTGGTAAAAATTGAGTTTTGACTCAAATATCTTTTCAAGACTTTGAGATATTGGCTTTAAACTACTTTTATCTTTCAAAAAATATTGTTTTCAACATTCAGTAATATTTTGAAAAAAATAGAATTGACAGTTTTTTTACAAAAAATTAAAAACCGAAAAAAAAATTTAACAAAAGTTGGTAAAAATTTATTTTCGACTTAAATATCTTTTCAAAAATTTGAGATTATGGCTTCTAACTAATTTTAACTTATAAGAAATATTGTTTTCAACATTAGGTCAAATTTTGAGAAAAATCGAATTGACAGTTTTTTTACAAAAAATAAAAACCTAAACAAAAAAATTAATAAAAGTTGGTAAAAATTGATTTTCGGCTCAAATAGCTTTTCAAAAATTAAAAATATTGGCTTCAAACTTATTTTATTTCACAGAAAATATTGTTTTTTATATTCAATAATTTTTTTATAAAAATCCAACAGTCCGTTTTTTCATAAAAAAAAAATAAAATCTACAAAAAATAGAACGCAAATTTGGTAAGAATTGATACATTTAGACAAACTTTTAAGCAAGACAAATCGATAGACGGGATGGGAAGTTATCAGTGTGGGTCGCATCCCAGCCTCTTTTTTTTTATTAATTTTAAACTCAAATCCTTTTACCTTCTATATTCTTTTTATCTACAGAGAGAGATATATGAATAAAAATAAATATTTACCTTTATTGTAGGTATCCTTGCGAGAAGACTAAAACAACTATCACCAAGACTCCAAAACTACTTTCGCAACTATGATTAATATCGCTGGAGTAGTGAGCATTGTGCTCTTTTACCTACTTATCCTAGGTGTAGGTATTTGGGCGGGACGGAAGAAAGAAGCTGGCAATGATTCCGAAGAAGAGGTTATGCTTGCAGGAAGATCGATTGGATTATTTGTTGGAATATTCACAATGACAGGTAAGAACAAATCTCTATGTGAGATGGAAGCATCTTTGATATGGTTATGCAATTTCTTCTGCAGCTACTTGGGTCGGAGGTGGTTATATAAATGGAACAGCTGAAGCGATCTATACTCAAGGACTGGTGTGGTGTCAGGCTCCATTCGGTTATGCACTGAGTTTGGTATTCGGTAAGAAAAATCTGATTAAATGAGTTATAAATGTTTCCGGTTGAATTACATTTTTCTTGATACAGGTGGCATCTTCTTTGCAAATCCCATGCGGAAGCAAGGTTATATTACTATGCTTGATCCTTTGCAAGATTCGTTTGGCGAGAGGATGGGTGGTTTGCTGTTCTTGCCAGCTCTGTGCGGTGAGGTGTTTTGGGCTGCTGGAATTCTAGCTGCTCTAGGTAGGTCAATTAATATTATTAACTGATAGTTTATAATTAATTAATGTTTATCCTTCCTTCATGTGATAAAAGGTGCAACGTTATCAGTCATTATCGATATGGACCATCGAACTTCTGTGGTCCTCTCATCGTGCATCGCTGTCTTTTACACTCTCTTCGGGGGCTTATATTCGGTGGCATATACAGATGTTATTCAGCTATTCTGCATATTTATTGGTTTGTGGATGTGCATTCCATTTGCATGGGCCAATGATCATGTCAAGAGTTTATCATCGATGGATGTCGATTGGATTGGATCAGTTGCACCTGAAATGAAATGGTTCTACATAGACTACGGATTATTGTTGGTATTTGGAGGAATTCCATGGCAGGTAAATAAGAATTTGATCCATAAAACTAATTTTTTTTAACTTACTTAGAGTCTTCCCCAATTCTATCAAATAATTTCCTTAAAATGAGTACAGTGCAATATTGAAAAGATAAACAGATACAAACCAGGCCCATTTATTTTTTCGAATTATTGAATTATTCTGAGCACCGAAAGTTAGTTTAAGAAAAAGATATCTGTCAAAATGATAATAAATTTAATTTTTAAAAACAAAAAACATAAACACACAAATTTAACAAATAGATTAAATTTGTTTAATAAGTCCACCGCTTTCGAACGCGAAAAAAAGGGCATTTTCGACGACGTCTACCGAGAAAATGCAGCCACCGGAAACCAAAATTAACGCAAGATTTCTTGCGTTAATTTTGGGACGCCCTATATAATATAAAATTTAATTGCTTAATTTAATTTTTTCGTAAGATATTTGGGGTCAAACAAAATGCGACCCACACTGATCTGTATATCAACTTGTTTCAAATTAACGCAAGATTTCTTGCGTTAATTTTGGGACACCCTAGAAATCTTGCGTTCATTTTGGGACACCCTATATAAGCTTCAATTTATTAGCATAACCTCCACATGTTGCTGAGGCTAAAGCATATGTTAAATTCATTTTGTAGTAAACGAAATACAGTAAATTTCACTTTTTCAATTTTTGGTGTAAGCAATTTTCGAACAATTACAAGATATTGGGAACGGTAAAATAGAACTGCAATCAAATACGCAATGCATTAAACTGCCAGACAATTTCTGCACTGTTCTTCAGGAAAAAATGCATTGATTCAGAGTATTTTTCCGGATATACAGAGTAATTACTTGAATTATAACTGTCATCGGCTTATTTTGGCAGCCAAAAATGTTGATGTTGACGAAATTAACTTCCAGGTATAACAGTTGTTACCAGGCGATCTGATGTCTTTTAAATCAATCGATACTGTTGTAAATGGATATACATACAGAGTAGACTAATGTAGTAGACTAACTAATGCCGATTACATAGTAAAAGTAATGCAAAGGTCAAATGAAAATCTTCATAAGCAAATGATGGATTTCGCATTCCGAAGGAATTTATCGCCGTTTAAAGAATGGTATGAAATAGCAAATGCGCACGGATTTAATCTAAACCTTAGTACAACTTCTCTTGCTAATTGGAAAGGTAGGTTTTATGAATGTATTGCATTGGTTGATGATTCATTGTATCTCAAGTTCTTGAATAGGGCTCGAACCTCTCCAAGCAGATTGGTCTATAAGCAACTCAATCACACTTTGTTTGTAAACAATTATTTCAATAGTAATCTTTCTGCAAATCAAATAGGTACTTTGTTTAAAGCAAGAACTGAGATGCTAAATCTGAATTACAAACCTCACAGAAATGATAATCCCAGGTGTAACCTCTGCAATCGAAATGAAATCGAAGATGTCAACCACTTTTTAGCCGTTTGTCCAATTTTACAAGAACTCCGAAGACTTTATTTTTCAAAAACTTTCTCAATCACCAGGAAGCGAAACAAATTTTAAACGGAGAGTGGGGTTGGAAGGACCTTTACAATTTTATTGATCATGCCTTAGATTACCGAAACAGTTTTTTAGAGTAAATTTAAATTTTTCAATATATGTATATTTATGTATCATTACCTAAGATGTAACGAGGAAATATATATTATAAACTTAGATATTATGCTTATTTAAATTCAATCTATTTATTTAATTGTCTACATAATCTATTTATAAACTTATTATAATCTTAAACTTTCTATTTTTATTCTCGATAAATGTCAATTTTCAGGCAGCCGGCAAATATATTTTTTGCCATGCTAATGTTCTTATATAATTTTTCAAATGTATTTCAAGTTATGGTCAAATAAAGAATTTGTAATAATAATAATAATAATAATACAGAGTAGACTAGAATGCCACAAATAATCTAAACAACAATGTCCATTTGTGTTTTAGATTTGGAAAATCCATGTTTTTCTCATGAGCAACTATTATGTTGCATGTTCACGTGTAGGAAAACCGTCGAGGCTATTTGTGTTAATGAAAGACAGGTTAACAAAAAATATTGTGCAGGTTAACAAAAAATATTGTGCACCGATTGGTGCTACATTAAATTGAAATTAAAAATATTTATAAAATTTTTAATATACTCATTTGTTACAAACTTGAATACATTTTTACAATACAATTCTTTTGTATTGATTTTTTTGCTTTGCAGCAACTGTACGAAAATTTTGATCAAGTTCCAAGTCCTTACCCTTGAAATCAAGATGTTTGGGTTTCCTAAGTTGAGTTAAGTTTTTCTTCCCTTCTCATCTGGTCGCTTGAACATCGTGGTCCAGTTTCTTGTCTCACCGTTTTTTTACCGTCACTTTAACAGACTCTAGAGATAAAACCAGTTGCATTCCTCTCCTCAAGCAATTCAACCGTAATACTCGTGCCTTGAGGAACTATGTATAAGAAAAAGTGAATAAAAATTACCTTAAAAAGTTCGAATTATGTGAATGTTCCCTTGAAGAAATTATTTTCATTCGCGTTTTATCAAAAATATACCGCTGTTACGAAACTAATCCTTTATGTTTCAACGAAAACTGGTTTCATCAGCACATTGCCATAACTATGCGAAATTGTTTCACTAATTCGATTTTTACATGGCTCCTTAATTTATCTTTTAGTCAACTGCCCTTAGAATCCTTGAAAATAGATTAAGGCTATGTAAATACAATTATATTTCATCTCTAGAAATTAAATTAATATTTATTCTATTTACTTATGTATATGTGCAGGTCTATTTCCAACGAGTATTATCGAGTAAGACTGCTGGCCGAGCACAAATTTTATCCTATGTTGCAGCATTCGGTTGTATCTTAATGGCCATCCCACCGGTTCTAATTGGAGCAATTGCAAAATCAACTGGTACGTATAAATAAAAATAACAAATCTCTTATCCAAAACCCCCGTCGCCTTCGGTCAATCAATAATCAATAATTTTGTAATCAAAAAGCTTGGAACGAAACTGACTATAAGGGTCCATACCCACTGACTGTTGACCAGACCAGTATGATACTTCCTATGGTGCTGCAATACTTGACACCTGATTTTGTGTCGTTCTTCGGACTTGGTGCTGTTTCTGCGGCTGTGATGTCCTCAGCCGATTCGTCTGTTCTATCGGCTTCGTCCATGTTTGCCCGCAACGTATACAAAATGGTATTCCGTCAAAATGCATCCGAAATGGAAATAATTTGGGTTATGCGAGTTGGTATTCTTGTTGTTGGTGTAATGTCGACTGTAATGGCTTTAACGATTCCTTCAATTTATGGACTATGGTATGTATCCATCCACAAACCGTAAATATTTGATTTCGAAGATTCAGGTATTTTGAAGATTTGGTTCTTTTGTATTTGTTTAGGTCAATGTGTTCCGATCTGGTTTACGTCATTCTATTCCCACAATTGCTAATGGTGGTTCATTTTAAGCACCATTGCAACACTTATGGCAGCTTAGCAGCATATTTGGTGGCCTTCTTTGTGCGGCTGTCAGGCGGAGAGCCCTTGATGGGTCTTGATGCTTTCATCTATTATCCTGGCTTTGATGAAGAAACTAAAACTCAATTGTTTCCCTTTCGAACAATGGCAATGATAATGAGTCTGTTTACATTAGTTTTTGTATCCTGGTGGACAAAGTATGTACTATAAATTTGTATGAAATATTTTGAAGAAATTTAATTTTTTTTTAGAATGATGTTTGAGTCTGGGAAACTTCCACCGAATTATGATTATTTCAAATGTGTGGTCAATATTCCTGAAGATATTGTTAGAGTTGGAGAACCATCAGAAGCTGGCGAGCAGGTAATAATGCTGAGATCTTATTAGAAATTTGCTTATAAAATTATGAATTGTTATTTAAATTTTAAAGTTGAATTGGATATTTATTTGTTTTGTGTTTTACCTAAATAAAGTTGCTCAATTTTCAAAACAAACCTAAAAATTATTTTGCTTTGTTTTGTTACTAAACTATTTAATTGATTTTAGTTGCTTTTAAATTTTATAGATACAATTTTTAGAGCTTATGCATGAAATTTAAATATAATTTTTAAACTGGATCAATTATAATTTTTGGTTTAATTTCTAATTTTACTTCGGTGGTTGGTGGGAAGATATATTTTTTAGACCAATTTTAGAAATATAAATTTACTGAATTCTTTAGCTGTTGTTAGTTTCGAAGCTGCCATATTATGAAACCCGTTGGAAAAACATCAAAATTAAACATTTATTTGGCTTGGTACAAAATTTGGCCTTAAAATAAAATTACAACTAAAATCATTTTATTTTAAACATTAGCGTATTTTTCTGAAATTGTATTTGTTTGTCTAGACACAAACTCTTAACTCAGTATTGGGATCGTAACTAAAAAGAAGGAAAATAAAAATCATTGGAATTTAATTTTGGAAGTTCGAGTTTCAGGTGATGAATGTTTTAAAAGGTATTTTTGTATGAAATGGTGGTTTTCAACCTGTACTTAGCATTATATAACTATACATATTGCAAAAAGGTGTTATATTTTATATAAGTTCAATTCTGAAAACCTTGTCTTTCACTTAGGAAAAAAATTGATAGATAATTGTGAGAATTTAAATTTTAATTTGCCCGCTGTTTTTGCAGTTCAGTTTTGTGAACTTTTAGCAAAACAATTTGACAGCTGTCAGTTAGGATTTCGGAGAAATGGACATTAAAGAACAAATTCCTTGTAACGTTAAACAGTATTCCAAAAGCAATGCCAGTTTGTCTGTCAATTTCAAGAATTTCAAACAAAAGGCTGTAAATAGTGCTTATAATTTGGATATTTTAAATTCCTAGCGGGAATTTCGTTAAGAAATTCGTTTCACTGGACATATTTAAGTCGTTATTTACGTTAATTATCAAACCAGGACATACCATTTGTCTAATTTTTTTTATATTTAATTGTTTTCAAATATTGGAAAATGCAGATTTTTTCTTAGAACCAATCGCTCTCGGCTCTCGAATCGATAAATCATCAGCAATACTTGATTTTGCAGTATTAATACTTTTGCATGAGGAGACATAAGTACCGCTTCCCAATTTTACAGGTTTTTTGCGTGGTCAGTCTATTATGATGACCAAAATTATACCGTAAAAAGTTAAATCACCATTTTTGTACATAAGTGCTTGATTTCCAAAAATTAACTTTATCTAAAATCTAACTAAATCTCAGAGATTTTTGTATTCTCAGAAATCTGGGAACAGAGTTTTGTGATTCGACTTCTCTAATGTTTCTATCGCGCAATTCAAAATGGTTGAAGAGAAATGGAAACCAATTTGATTGCTAGATTAGGTTAGGACAGGTCAGGTTAGGTTAAGGTGGCCATTGACAGGAAAACCAACACACTTAGACCAATAACTGGTCTGTTGTGATACCACATGGATCTTAAGATCAGTTTCAGTTATCTATAAAGTGTTTGAGCAATAGATGTTGGAATTTCATTTATCACTAGGATTATTGTAGTAAAAGTCTCCAATGTGGAGTCTTCGTCTTTGTGATAGGGCAGGACAAGAACATACAGGGTGCGGCAGAGCCGACTGACGAGTTTAATGAGGTCATTAGCCTGTGATAAGATAAGAGTAGGCCTTAATAAGTGGTATATTTTGAATTGTGCGGTAATGCCGTTTTTATTCGTAATCATGGTCTGGACAGGTGTACATCGTGGTTTCGTCATGCGTGCATATTACGAAAATAATCATTCTGTGATCGCTACACAAAGGGCTTTTCGTATACACTTCGGCATTCCACGTGCTGAATCTTTTCCGTCTGCAAACACTATCAAATTGTGGATACGGAATTTGGAAGAAACTGGAAGTACCCTAAGTATGGACACGGAGCACCCAGAACGGTAAGAACCCCCGAAAATGTGCAGTTGGTTAGAGAGTCAATTGAGCAGTCACCAAGACGCTCAGCCCGGAAACACGCTGTAGCTTTGGGAATCTCAGACCGTTCTTTGAGGAGAATTCTTCACGAAGATTTATCATTCCATCCCTATAAATTAATGCTTGTCCAAGAGTTAAATGCTACTGACTACAACAACCGCAAAAATCTTTGTCAACAAATTCTTCTGCAAATTCCTCCGACATCAACTTTTTTCTGTAGCGATGAGGCCCATTTTCATCTTTCTGGAACTGTAAATAATTTTTTTCCTTTGGGGCTACCTTAAGGATAAGGTTTTCAGACATCGCCACATACCATAGAAGAAATTAAACAGAAAATTACCGCGGAAATCGAGGCCATACCAGTCGAAATGTGCCGAAAATCATGCGAAAGCTTCAGAGATCGTCTACACAGTGTATCAATGCTGACGGCCGCCATCTTGGAGATATAATTTTCAAAAAATATGTCTTCTCTTTTTCTTTATCCACAAAGCTTCTGTAAAAATCGTTTGCTTCAAGTCCAAAAGAATGTCTACCCATGAAGAAGTGTCGTGTAACGACTCCTATAAGGGAGCTAATGTGCAATCCACCAACCAAAATGAGTTGCCTAGATCGTTAAGCATCAAGCATTTTCCAAATTAATTTGGTTGACCGTCACGTATGTAGTTGTATTAGTCTATGTGTGGTTTGGTTTTTTTTTATGGTATCATGCTTTAGCAATAGTTTACAAGAAGCTAAAGGTAGTTGTTCAATTTTTTGCAGCTTTGCCATCTCCCCAAGAGAGTATCAACTGTTTCGAGCTGTTAGTGAGCTTATGGAGACAGAGTTCAATAATTTTATAGGAGCTTGACTATCTGAGAAGATGCGTATATCGGCAGTCGATAGCACGTTTTTTCTGAGGCAAGAGAGGGCTTCTTTGGCCAGAAGTTATTGTTGGAACACGCTTCACTAATTGAGAAGGCGAAATGAGAGACGAAATGAGATTTAGTCCATCAGAGTCACGTCATTGGTTTTTGATCCATCTGTATAAAAGTTAATTGTTTTATCTGTCAAAAAATTGACTTATTCTCCCAGGTAGACCTGTAAGGGATGGACACTTGGAAGATCTGAATGAGTTCAGACTAATATAGTGGCCAATACTACTATTGATCCACTGTGAGGAGGCTTTAAGCCGAATGGCTGTGTTAGCGGCCGATTATTTGCTGAAAATATCTTACTGTATAAGATGGAACAGAACATCAAGTGCAGCGGAAGGGGTAGAACAGAGTGCTTCACTCATACATAAATTCCGTTGGATTTTGCTGAATATGTCACGGTTTGTTGCTGTGTCTAGCGCAATCCACCATACTGCTAGTCCATATAAAAGTATTGGTCTAATGACTGAAATGTATAGGCAGGATTGTATGATAAGACGCAAGTATTTAGCTTTGTCTTAAAATCTAAGCGGTGTATTATGTGGGGGATTTTATATTTCCTAGTAAAGAGTACAAGTTCGGTTTTGTACGGGTTGGCACCAAGTCCACACCGTTCTGCCCAGGTAATGACCTTGTTTAAAGCAGCTTATAAAGGTTGAATTTTTAGCTATTATCTTTTTGGCAACACTGGTTTAAACAGCTGACGCACGTTTCGTGTTTTGTATCACTGTCAAACATCTTCAGTTTGGTCTATAATTTAACCATGAATCGTCTTACAAACGAAAAACGCTTACAAATTATTGAATTTTATTATCCAAATGCGTGCTCTGTTGAAAAAGTTCATCGCGCGCTGCTTATGTTGTCTTGTGTTCAGCGACGAAGCTCATTTTTGGCTCAATGGGTATACTTAAATAAGCAAAATTGTCGATTTTGGAGTGAATATCAGCCAGAAGCACTGGAAGAGCTACCAATGCAATCAGAAAAAGTCACAGTTTGGTGCGTTTTATGGGCTGGTGGCATCATTGGACCGTACTTCTTCAAAGATGATGCGAATCGTAACGTAACGAATGGTGAGCGCTACCGCCCAAAATGCAGGAGCTTGACTTGCATGACATGTGGTTTCAACAAGACGGTGCCACATGCCACACAGCACGCGCAACAATGGACTTATTGAGAAGCGAATTCGGTGAACATTTTATTTCACGTTCATTAAAGCTTATGTCTATACAGACAAGCCCACTTCAATTGACGCATTGGAAGACAACATTGAAGCATTTATTAGTGAGATACCGGGCGAAATGTTGGAAAGAGTATGCCAAAATTGGACTAAGCGGATGGACCATTTGCGGTGCAGTCAAGGTCAACATTTGCATGAAATAATATTCAAACATTAAATTATATGGACCGTACTATCGATTCAAATAAAGATTTTATGAATTTTTTATTAAATTGTATGGTTTTTTTTTTTTTTTATAAAAACTTTCTTATAGCTTTTAATAAAGCACTCTTTAGTAGTTCCTTCCTAGATACCGCTATGGCAACATCTTCCGTATAGGCAATCAAACCGAACCACACGTTCTCTAACGTTGTTAATAGTTGTTCACTTTTAGGTTCTAGAGGAGAGGAGAAAGGACACCGCAATGCGGGGTACCTCTACTGATAGCTCTTCGTGCAGTAAAGTCACCATGTTTTAAGTTGATAATGTCAATATTGCGAGAAAGTGCATGTAGAGCAGTTTATACAAATTTCCCTTTTATTGTATGCGTAATGAGCATTGGAAAATGTTTGCCCTTAAGTGGGTACCAATCAGAAAGTCAAATGTTGTAAGAAGAAATGATGATATGCTCATAGGTCTTAGATCTTTAGGGCTAACATGGCTAGGTTTGCAACCTTTCGGTATAAGAAAATCTTTGACTTCTCTCCATGACAATGGAATGTGAACCAGATTTATACAACCATTCAAGACGTGTTGGTAAGAATGATTATAACAATATCAGAATTTTTCTGAAGTTCCGCTGGAATTATTTTATCTAGCCCAGCAAATTTGTATGGATCGAAGCTTGTGGAGGAGTTAGGTTATTGATGAAACTACTTATTTCAGTGTTGTCAACAGAAAGGCAGCCATCTAGAAAGTGTACATCCAAGAGCAAGTTGAGCGATTCTTCGCTTAAGTTTGTCCATTGACCATCAGTGTTTTTTAAGCAACTAGGAATAGCTGGATTTTTTTGAGAGACCTTACGTAGCCTTGATGCCTTTGAGTTGCCTTCTACATTCCTAAAGAAAGTTCTCCAAGACATTCGTTTGGTTTTCCTCAATTCTTTTTTGTATATCATGAGGAAATCTTTATAGGAAACCCAATGTGGCTCAGATGGTAAAACTTCCTCGAATTTCTCTAAACAATCAGCATTTCTGAAATGTTGTCCCCAATTACGTTTCGAATGTTTGGACAAAAGAAAACTGTGTGTGTTTATTTTTGTGGTTCGAATGATCACCGTTCCCAAAAAATATTAAAATCAGAAAACACTATGAACAAATTTATTAGTTTATCGTTTTAAAGAGCTTGAACCATTATTATGTACAAAATATAAAATAAATAACACTTTAAATGCATGCACCTATTTTTTAAATGATTTGTAATAAAACTAATCAATAAATTTAAGACTAAATTTAATTTTTTAAATTTTAATGATTTGTATTCTTAGCTTTGTTTTTTTATGCATGAAAACTAAAAAGACTTTTTCAAAAAATCTTTATAAACAAAGACACTTTATGTGTCACAAGAAAAATTAAAAATTATAATTTTTACAAAACCGAAAAAAAATAGCTCTCTGTGATGGCGGGTCCACTGGCACGATCTTATGGTGCCGCAACAATGGTTGGAAAAGATGAACGCAATGGCCGAATAAATCCAGCCCTGGAACCAGACGATGATTTGCCAGTTGCCGAAGCGCAACGTCAATTTCAATTGTCAATGGGAAGCGGTAGCGGAGGCGGTGGAGTTCAACCAGGAATAGCCGTGCCAACTGCTGAGGATAATACGTCCTTCTAATAGAGAGAGACAGAGACATCAAACTAATTAAAAAAGAACATCATTAGCCATTTAACTAAAAGACGTAAATATACAAAATAATATTATACAACCAGATTAAAACTAAACTCATTAAAACAAAAACACTAAAATATATTAGTAACATTACACAACTAAATAATATTTTATTTTTATATACAAAATATTTGAATTCTATATTTTTTGTAATTGTTTAAATTTTAAAGTGATATTATTATAGAGCTATTTCCAAGTTAATTTTTGTTATTGTTTTTTGTTTTGTTAATTAAAATTTAATTGCATTTAATTGGTTTTTGTGAATAAACGTTATGGAAAGATGTTAAGTGCTCAGGTATATTTATTGATGGATATAATAAATTAACATATTACTTGTTTATTTTTGAAAATATTTATATATTTAGT
Organism: Eupeodes latifasciatus; assembly: GCA_920104205.1. Classification (NCBI taxonomy): domain Eukaryota; kingdom Metazoa; phylum Arthropoda; class Insecta; order Diptera; family Syrphidae; genus Eupeodes; species Eupeodes latifasciatus. The sequence continues at coordinate 370,642,204 of OV049924.1, forward strand.
ACAAAATAGTTTAAACAAAAAATTGTAAAAATTATATTCTTTGTGAATGTTATTTTATTTTTTTTTAAATTTGTCTTTTTATGTGTAGTTAAATTCATAGGAATTCATTAACGAAATATTCTACCTAAAAATATATATAAACTACCTACAATATACTACTATTAAAAAAAGATGTAAAAATAAAAATCAAAAAACATATCTGCAAACTGCAATATATAAAGAAACAGAAACAACAAAAATAAAACCAAATACGAAACAAGCCACTGCAACTGAACATATCACTGTGAATACTAAATAATTATATAATATTTTAATTTTAATGTTAAGCATAAATTTAACCTTTTAAAATCAAACAAATACAGGATTTCTTATATTAAACTTAATGTTTAAGAATATTAGAAGAAGAATTTTAAAATTAAACTTAATTGTTACCTGTATTAAGAAAATTAGATTCAAGACCACTGTAACGTTAAATAATTCATAATTTTTAAAAATTTTATTTCGACATTCGATCTCAGTCAACAAACAAATTAGAACAGACATATTTAAGGATTTTTTTAAATTTTATGTGTCAGAACTTTAAGTTTTTAAGATCGGCATTCGATCTCAGTCAACAAACAAATTAGAACAGACATATTTAAGGATTTTTTTAAATTTTATGTGTCAGAACTTTAAGTTTTTAAGATCGACATTCGATCTCAGTCAACAAACAAATTAGAACAGACATATTTAAGGATTTTTTTAAATTTTATGTGTCAAAACTTTAAGTTTTTTAAGCAAGTAAAATTTGAGGCCCCGTTTATACTTTTCATTCTTTTGGGGTAACATTTCTCAAATAAAATTTACTATCTATAACTATTTTTCGGAAGTAAAAGAAAAGCAAGCGAACATTTTTTCGTTTAATTTTATAATCAGACTACACATCGGTGATCTACATACATAATAACTATAGAATAGCAACTCGAAAACCTTATGAGTAATATTATTTCCTTATTTAGAATATTTGGAAAGTATCACACACAGGAATGGTTTAGAATTGCCCCTGGTTCTCTACGAGCTAATGTGCATTTTTTTGGGTGGGTGGTAAGTTAACTTTGAACTATTCCTGACTTGGTCAATTCAGAAAAGCTTTTATATAATCAGAGATTAAACTGGTCAACAAAGTTATATAGATATCAATCGAATTTTACTTTATTTAAGAGTTTTGATTGTCTTACTGCAAATACGACTTCAAAATCAATCTATCACGACAGGTTTTTGAGATACAAACTATTATAATTCGAAAAATAAACGCCGTACGTTACATTAACCTAAAAAGAAAGCTAAATCATTTATACTAAAACGGTTCTTAACAGACAAACGGTATAAAAACAATTTATGATCTTATGTATTACAAATTTTAAGACTTAAAGTTATAACATCAAGTTTTTGAAATAAATTGACAGAAAACATAAAATTAATGTTGAAAAAGGGCAATTCTGAGTTTGAGCACATAAGGTTAGAATTAGAGTTTGGATTCGGAATCAGCACTTAAAATTACCTCTAAAACAATAACAAGGTTTTTCAAATCTTTAGTTAGAATAAAACGGAGACCCATAATTTATTTTAAAACTAATGAGAAATAACGAAAAAAATAGTGAAATACTAAAATAATTTAAGATTTAAGAAGTTTAAGATGTGTAGTTGTGTACTTTGCAGAATCATAACACAATTTGTTAAGGTTAAGATATTGATTGATTATTTTTAGCATTTTAAAAATGGGTTTTAGGTGAGATTCGAATTCAGGACATCTTCATCCTTAAAAAAAAATTTTGTTGGTTGTGCACAAAAAAACGTAATTTTGTCGATCATTGTTCTTTGCATTCCTCAAAAATCTTCCGAAATTTATATGCGACACTTTTGATAACGAAATTTTGATAGCGTAAACGAGTAGTACCCGTAGCGTGATGGTTAGTGTGTTGGAATGTCATGCTGAAGGGCTTGGGTTCAATCCTTGCCTGTGCCATCTAAAGTTTTTTTCACGGGTACTGCCTTTGGCGAGGAATTGACAAATCCTCCAAGAATACTTCTTGTCATTTTACCCGCACAAGGGGATGGTTGAGAGTTGTAAGGCACTAGGCCCTAGTTTCAATAAACTGTTGCGTCACTTAAAAAAAGCAAGGGCCAAAAACACTCTTCTGAAACCTAAGATTTTCCAAAAAACTCTGTTTTACTGGCCGTATTTTCATAAAATAAGAAGCAATAGGTCCACTGGTGAATTCATGGTTTTTCTCAAGAACTATTCTTTACATCATTTTGGAGAAAGTAAGATTATTGCACTTGATATTTAAAAGGCATTTGATAGAGTTTGGCATCAAGCTCTCTTATCGAAAATTCGTGCATTTGGTGTTGTTGGGTTAGATAGAAATTACCTTTCGTACCGTTCAATTCAAGTAGTTTTGGACAGGTTTAAATCTGATATCCACAAAATAAACGCTTTTGTGCCCCACGGCTCAATTTTGTCTCCGAAACCCGTCCATATTTTTATAAATGATCTTTTGTCTGAAACTTCTAATCCACTTAATTATTTCGCTGATGACATTACCCTCAGCTTTTTGTATTCATTTTTAAATTCTCATCCTAGTTCTTCGGATGTGGACTACCAACGACGTACGACAGCATATGATAGCTCTGTAAATTTTGTCCAACGGGGAATTAAAAACCGTGTAGAATTTAATGCTTCAAAAAATCAATGCAGTCTACTGTTTCAGAAGCGTAACCCTTCCACAATGCCACTATCCATGGGTGGTACTTGCATATAGAAGACTGAACAGCTTTCACTTCTATGTATGTGCATCATAAAACCATCCCTTGTGGATCACATATTTGACATCGCCAAAAATGCTGTTAAGTGTTAAAGTTTCTTCCGACGATACAAGAAGTTTTTTTACACCTTCGGATCTGGCTAAAATCTACAATTCTTTTATATCTCCAAAATTCGAGCACAATTTTCATATTTGAGAAGGTGCCCAATAACGTACTTGAGTCTTTTGGAAAGAATTGAAAAAAGAACTCTTAAAATGATAGTCGATGGTCTATTACTAAGATATTTGCTACATTATTGTATCGATATTTCCACAAACAATAATCTAGTGAAATAATCAGTTCAGTTCCATTCCTCCCCTCAAACAATTCAACCGTAAGACCCGTACTTCTAGGAATGATCATCATTTTATCGTTGAGCCCAATTGCGGACGTACTGGGATTATTTCCTTAGCAGCACTACACGAATGTGGAGTACTTTACTAGGCTCAATATTTCTCACGCTCTGTGTTTAATCATTACAATGGAATTCATAATCTTTTCAGGCCGTTGACCATAATAAAAAAACACTGTCTCTTGCGAGGAATTGACAAATCGTTCAAGAGTAATTCATGTCTCAAATTTGCCGTTCAAATTTTGGTATAAAACAGTAGGTCCCCTCCATCCCTGACATGACTCACACACAAGAATGGTTGAGAGTTGTAAGTGACTAGACCTAATTTATTTATTTTATAAACATTTTCTGCTATCTATCTGCTATGCTATAATAATTGATCATTTGAAGTCCTCGCAAATATTTTATGCAAGTGATTGCTAATGACTGCAATGACTCCAAGTTCAAGTGAATACAGACCGCAACAAGAAAAAAGCAAATACTTCGAATGAATGCGTAAAGTCTCAAAAGATTGCAATCGATTGATAAAAGTGGAAAAGTGAATACAATACATAAAAAGTGCAGTAATGTACTGAAATACATAAGATTTTATAGTACCGAAATATGTTTCAATGAAATCTTGTAAAAGAATTTAGACACTCATATTCTTATTTTCATGTTACTTAACCTCTAAAAATACTTAATTATTAGGTAGCATTTTCATTTTGCAATTTTAACGAATTCAAGGGACCAAATTTGGTTCGGTATGTCTTAAGTTATGTGTTGATTTTGACTTTTGACTGAGTTTTTTTGTCACAGTTATCGATCTCTCTTTATGTACCAAAAGATTCTTAACTTTAGTTTTTAATAAAAAACAAATTATTATCAAATTAGTTTCCGATAAAAACGCAAAAAAAAGTAGATCAAAGTTACCATGTAGACATTTAAATGTCAAATTGGATCACAACTTATTCTTAAGCATACAAATCATACACAAGCAAGCTACAAAATTAAAAATTAGAATTTATAAAAGATGATAAGACAAACATTTTAAAAAATAAAACAAATACATATCACTAATTGTGTCCTTCCTACAAAAAGAAAAACAAAACAAAAAAGAATGCAAAATATCACAAAAGAGGAAAAACAAAAACAATTCTTTGCTAAAATAAAAACCAAAAAATAACGAAACATATCATTTAAATGTGAATAGCTATATACTATATTTATATAGATAAGTATACATATATAAATATATAAATAAATGTAAAATAAAATATAAATCCTGTTATACAAAAAATGAATTAAACTTAATATTATTAATATTAATTAAATGTACCTATAGTGTAAAAAAAAACAAAGCAAAACAAAATAAAACTTAAACAAAACAAAATCTCTAAAGATTCAAAAATATTAGATGTTATAAGAATAAAAATATAGTGAGATTATAAATTATATTATATTATACAAAAATTAGACAAAAAGAAAACAGCTGATTAGTACCTATACCTAAACATTAAATAGATACCAAAACCTTAAAAAATAAACAAAACAATAACAATACGATTAAAAATTTAAAGAAATAAAAAATGTTGCAAAATGACAGTGTTAAATAAATACAAAAAATATAAATAAAATATTTATGAATCCAGTCAGTTATTTTTGATTCTTATATTTATACAAATTTATTCTTAAAACAAAAATGTTAATAAAATTTTATCATGAAATATTAAATTGAACTGAATATTTTATCTTTTTTGTTATATTATTATTTGTCTTCTTCTTTCTTAAATTAAATAAAAAAACTAATATATTTATCTTTAATAAAAATTCAAGTAAGTAATTTAACTATCTTGATGTGTTGTTATTGCGTTATTTTATTAAATACAAACAAATTCAAATTAAATATTGGTGTTAAAAATGGTGTTACTTTAATGTTCTATGTAATTAAAAAAAAATAAGAAGAAGAAAATAAAATAAAAAAAACAAAACATATCAATTAAAAATATGTAATTTATTAAATTTAAATAAGTTGTGTTTGTATTTTTATTGTTATTTTTACCAATTGCTTTAATATTTTAATACAGTATTGAAATTTATTATTACAAAACAAAAAATATGTAAAAAGAATATACATACAAAAAAACCACCCTATTTGTTTGACAATTATTAATACAACAAAAGAAAATATGAATAATTTGTGCAAAAAATATTATTAAAAGTGAAAAAAAAATAATTAAGCAAAAAAACAAAAATATGAAAGTAAAATAAAGAACAAAATTATGTATTGGTTTCCTTGTTGATGCAATTTAGTCTTTTTTAATATTCTTTTTTTTGGAGAAAAATTGGAAGAAATTCTAATTTGGATGAATTTCCATACATCAGAAGGTGAGTCAGAAATGAACTTCTTGGAGGCAGTGAGGCACTGCTGCGCTGCTGGCTTGTAACCCAGTTCAAAACATTTGGAGTGTTACGAAGTTAGCGGACAAAAACTCAAATAATGAATAAAATTAAATTTGGTCAGCATTTAAATTTATAGACTTTTAAATGCTTTTATGTTCCAAAGATTTCGTTTTTGCAGCTGTTACATCTTATTTTGTATTCAAAGTAAGACGACCATACTAAAATATTCTCTTTTGATTAGAAAAATTATAGCTTTTTAAACGGTGATTTATTGTGTAAAATAATTTACTACCTTCTATGGGTGATTTCTTTACAATATTATGTAAAAGTTTCTTTTGCCAAAAATTGTCGGTTAAAAAAATACTCAAGTTTAGTGGAAATGGCTGATGAACTCACAAGCCGCTTCCAAAAACCATACAAAAGTTAAGTGTTCTAGATTTTGTCCGCTATCTTTAAACTTAATTTAGCAGATAATTTAATAGGTCAACAATTACGCGAACTACAAATTTTGTACATAATTTTTGAGATTAAAACAACTCATAAAATTTTGTTCTGTTTAAGACAAAGACCATACAAAATGGGATATGAATTTCCATATAATGATTAAACACATTGCGAGCAATTAGAAAGGGAGGATAGGACTAGAAAGGAGATAAAGATGCCCATTGGTTTTGAATGTCTGCACATTGTAATGATTGGGAAGTATTGAGTATGGTAAAGCATTCAACATTCGTGTAGTTCGTGTATTCGACTAAAAAAAGAATCTCTGTTCTTTATAGTAAATCCGAAATTGGGCTCAAGATAATACTGATGAGAATTCCTAGAAGAACGGGTATTACGGTTGACTTCTTTGAGGGGAGGAATGCAACTGCCTATTTCATTACCACAGATTGATAGTGGCATTGGGGGATGATTACGCTTTTGCGACAGTAGGCAGCATTGAGTTTTCGTAGCATTAAATTCTACACGGTTTTTGATCCTCCATTGGACTATGCTGTCAAGATCAGAATTCAATGAGCTTATCATACGTTGCCGTTGATAGTCCACGTTCAAAGAACAAGGATGAGAATCTAAAAACGAATATGAGGGTACTGCCACATGCGAAACAATTAGTGGGTTAGACGTTTCAGACAAAAAATCATTGATAAAAATAAGGTCTGGTCATCTAAAAATGTAATGCGTCGAATGTGTCCGTTACAGATCTTACTGCTTTTCCTATTTCCTCAGAGGGGTTGGATTTGTATGTCCGGAAACTTACGTCTTTGATTCTAATAACCTCTTTACAGCTCGAATCAAACCAATTTCTCATTCCACAAAGAATTATGTTTGTTACCATATCTGCGCTGAAATCCACGTCGCTATTGAGGAAGCACAGTGACCAGAGTTCCTGAAGAAGTCGTTAAGACCGTCCCAGTTGGCTTTCTCATATTGCCAAACGGTTCTCGTAAGGGTTTTTTGGCATGAGAAATTAGCAGATATGACACAATGGTCTGATGTCCCTAGAGGCAATACTAACTACACTGATCGCATATTTATTAGGATCAGAGGTAAAAAACAAGTCTATAGAGTGTTGGCGGACTGACCAGCAACGTCAGAAGTTGGCTCTTTAACTAACTGAATCAGGTGGTTTAAGTCAGTATACTGTTGTAGAAGCTAGAAGGCAACATTATTACGTATGTAAACGGCTAGACAAATGGTGAGAAAAGAATAATGGCACTAAGCTATTATCATGAAGATTAAACTCCGTATGATCGGTGTTTTCACCAACCTGGGTTTCCCTTAGTGCCAGAACTGCTGGCTTGTTCAAAACAGTATGAACGTATACAGAACACAAATTTGTCCTTAGCCCACGAATGTTGCTATATTGGACACAAAACTTACCAGCCATCAGAATCGAAAGAAAATACGAAGTTTGTATCTCCAAAAATAGCGTTGTTGTAGTTTTGCAAAACAGGAAAATCAGCAATATAGAGTATTGGGCCAAGAATAGATCCTTGAGTCACGCCTGCGTTATCTAAGTTAGCCTTCTTAATAACTTTAACAACATTCCAGAAAGGTTTGCTACCTTTCTCTTGTTCTCTTAATTTTTGGTTACATTCCTTGTTTCTAAAGCTTGCAATACATTTTCCATAACACTATTAGTAAACAATAAAACATTTTGATCAGTGGGATTTGGGGGGGGGGGTGAAGAAATGGAAAGAATGAGTAGAATGAAAATTTTCTAGAATATATTAGCTCTGAGGAATCCCCAGATAGAGAGAGAGAGAAGAGGTGGTGTGTTGCCGTAGTAGTAAAAACTTTTCAACATAATTTACTTACTTCTTTTTAATACTAAAATATTGGTACTGAAGTTCCATTCTCGAATGGCTTTTTATTTAAAAATTTCATACTTCCAGGTCGGTCCCGTATCTCCTCAAAAAAAAAGTTTGACAAATCCTTCTCTCATCTCTATCGCTATTTGAAAACCTATCATTAAAAGGGAGCCATGTTTCTCAGGAGAGCAAAAATTTAAATATGCTTTACATCGAATGGTTTTAGCATTTCAAGAAAAACAGGCATTCTATTTTGATTTTGACACAGACAACGAAATTGCCAATCTGTCAAATACTAGTTGTAAAAAAGTTTTATCAAAACTTTGATACACCGATTAACCAAATATTCAATTTAAAGTGAGCGACTTACTGTAAGCTCCGATCGTCACGTGCGTCGGTCGTTCGTAGTTTAAAATTTACATTCAACATAGTTTCATTTTAAGTGCCTATAATTTGCCATGTAATAAGATCGATAGGAAAGGCAACAGCATCATATATTTTTTTACATTGTCTTGGAAGATTTCAGGCACAATATGAGACGTACCATACTCAACACAATGCTGTACTTGTATGAAAAGTTATGATGGCCATAACAAATTTTCGCTCAAACGAATAAAAACATATTTTTATAACAAAACCAAGAAAATAAAAGTTAGAAACTTATCTATGAGGAATACCGATTACACAATTCCATAAACGACCTACAATGTCAGTGCAATATAATGATGAACAAAAATACAAAGTTACGACTTACGAGCAGTTTATTCTCAAAACCATCATCTTCAAAAGCCAGCATATATTCGTATCTATCTACAAAGATACTAAAGTCGTACATAATGCATATCATCATATAAAGTCATAATTGATGTAATTATAATCGTCGAGATTAACTAATAATAATCTTTGATTGTTCGCTTTGTTCTGTTCCAGCTCAGGGAGCAGAGCACTGAATATTATCTAAATCTAAAATCTAACTTAAGCCAAAGCGTCTTCATCTTTCGGAAGTTGCAACTTAAATCTATATCTAAGCGAATATACCGATACATCTACCGTATCTATCGTTCTTAGAGAAGATTAAAGCATTCTTCATTTTTGATTCGAAAAGTAAAACATGGCATCAAAATTCCAATGAAAATCATAATAATGGGAATGCTATTGACACAAGAATCTGTCAGATATACGTCATATTCATCATAATGTTCGTTTTGGTATTTTTATTAATTATTTCAATATTCAGATATGAATCAATTTAATGAGAATCAAATGTACAGAGGTTTGTATCTTCTTCATTTAATGCAATCAAATTAATTTTGCATTTCAATCTGGGGAAGAGGTCAATAGTGGAATTTTGTTGCAAATGGTATCCTAGAACACATGGTTTGCTGAATGCTTTAAAATGTTGCACAAGAATCAAGATTTCTTCATATGACGAATGCGTCAATTAGTCTTGAGAGCTGTGCACTGTGCTAAAGGGGACTTCTCTTTGTTAGGAAAAAATACATATACCACTTTTGCTTCTTCACTTCATAGATTTGTGTATAATTTGTTGATCGTCAAAGACAAAGATTGGTCGTCATTTCGTCAATTAATGCAACAATGGTCTAGGTCAGATGCTTTTGTTGGTTCTTAAAATTATAGTTAATATTATTTGGCAGTTCGTGAGATAGATTGACTTTGAGTTTTTTGTTACGGTAATTATTGTGGCAGACGGTAAAATATGAGTTCTGTCGATAGAAGGTAATTTTTCTTCTTTTATCCAAATAGTATTTATGTTACTGCTGTGCGGCGCGCGGCGACGACTTGTATTGAGCAATTATGGAACACCAAAAGGTAATCATGGACACTCAATGTTGATTCTACTGAGTAGAGTAGGTATTTAGTCTACTTTCAAAACTAGACGTCAAGTCAAAGTGCTAATTAACTATACTGCGGTATATATTTAGTTTCTATTATTAAAAATGACTGAATTCAAATAATTGGGGTTTGCCCAAATTTTTTTCGAATAAACATTTAAAGCGAGCATCGTTATAATCAATAATGAGTAAGAAAAATGTAGAGATAGATTAATGGAATCAATGCCCCTGAAAGTTATTGTAATTAGTCAAATTTGTAGAATTTAAAATTTTGATATTTCTCCACTTTTAGGGATCCCTTTTAGAGAAGTTCCTGTTTGTAGTCTGTTTGTACGTAAGTATAAGTTCAAGATACCTTTTTTCTTCGACCTTATTTCAAGAACTATTTCAGATATCGACTTTAGATAAATTTAATTGTACAGATAATCACATACATAAATAATATACAGAAAAGAAATTCTATAAAAATACAGAGGATAGTTAGTTGCTTACTAACTTATCCGGTTCCCGATTCATTGAGGGTCTTAGTCTTAGCCTGAGATATTGCGTTCTTCCATCGTTTGCGGTCCCTTGAAACTTCTCCTCCATTCGTTCGTTTGGAATATATGATCAAATATCCGCCGAAGAGTTTCCAGTATTAATTTCGCTTTTTTATTTATCGTCTAGCACTCGGCTCCGCGCCGCGCCGCGCCGCGCCGTAGAGTAGAACTGGTAAAATAAAAGTTTTGAACCCATTTGTTTAGGCAAACGGAAGGAAAAAGAGTATTTCGTGAAATTGATATTTGTCAAGAGGTAGTTGAACTCCGTGACTACCTCGAAGTTACTGCTACCAAGAGTGACGTTATGTCCTAGGCGGTGAACAGATGCGGCTTTTTGTTGTTTGCATATACTTTGTTTTGTCATCATTCACTTCAAGAGAAAAAAGTTTCGCCTGTTCATCTAAAGCTGTAAATGCTTCTAGAACAGCTTGCTTGGAGCTGTCGATGATGTCGATATCGTCTGCATAGCCAACCAAATTGTAAAGTCCTGTTAAAGTTAGTTCCTTCCTGGTTAACACCACTCTTGCGCACTATCTACTCCAGTATTATGTTGAAGAAATCACATGATAGGGTATCTCTTGAGTTGCTACCCATTTGCAAGTTGCACCGCATATTTTGTAACGTCATGCGGCATAGCTGGATCAGTTTTTTACGGGTTCCCGAGTTCAGACATCGTCAATAGAAGCTCTTGGTGACTTATGCTATCATATGCGGCTTTGAAGTCGATAAAAATATGGTGGGTTTCGACTTGAAATTCGTCGGTCTTTTTCAGGATTTCCTTTAACGTGAAAATTTGGTCTATTATTGATTTACCTGGCCTGAAGTCACACTGGTACGTTCCGATATGTTGGATAGGATATTTAAGGCGAAATTAAGCAGGGATATGCCTTTGTAATTTCTGTAGGACATATGATTGCCTTTTTTGCAGTTTGGGCATATTGGGCTATTTGAGCAGTCATCGAACACTACTTCTACCAAATCGGTGGATTGCATTTTTAACTTCATCACTACTGGGCGCTGGGACTGGGTCTTTATTGACTGGTCTTATGGTTCTTTGCTCGTTTCGTTCGCCCTGCTTCCATCACCTGCGCATTCATCACCATACCATCATTATTTGTCTATTGTCCTTGTTACGTCGAGGTTGTTCTTTCCAACGCCAAAAACATTTTCAAAGATATTTTCCTTCGCAACTTTAGTGACTTTGATATCGTACTCCGGACATCCTCAATGGCGAAGGGAACTGGATTTCATTGGTAAAATACCTCTCTCTAGCTATGAAATATCGAAACGCACTTATAAGAGAATATAATGGATAGAACAACAACAACAACAACAACGACAACAACAACAACAACAACAACAACACCAACAACAACAACAACAACAACAACAACAACAACAACAGCAACAGCAAGGATATTTGATCGCAACAGACGGCTCAACAGAGCCATTGATGCAAAATGCAATGTTTAGTGTTAATATTATTAAATTTATGAATTTATGAATCACTATAATTAAAAAAAAATTTGTACTACTATACCTTAATTTTTTTTGAATAAACATTTACTTACTTACTTACTTACTTACTTACTCCGGACATCTTCCCGTAGGCTCAGTCCTGGAGGTCGTAAAACTCCTTGTTAGATTCGTCAGCTTCATCCATAGGGGCGTGTGCACATATTAGGTCTCGAATATCTTGATAGAAAAGAAGAAGCTGTCATCTTATGACATTTGGCAAGTAATAACTAAGCCGCTACTAAGAACACCATTAAAAAAAAAAAACGCATTGAATTTGTTAAAATTCACGGGGAGAGTACGATAACTTTGGCGACAAAGTTTAATGACGGATTTGTATAGAACAGTTAAAAACAAGCATTTTTTATTATGGGAGGGGGGTCTATCTCCCCCCGTTTAGGCGGTAGAGGCAATTTAAAAAAATATGTACTTTAAATGGAAAAAAAAATAATTAAAAAATAACGGCAATACTTACAATTAAGTATTATACCTTTTTTTAAAGCCAACATTTATTTTGTTTATGTTTTATTAGCCAGTTTTTAACCCAAGTTAAAACTATGCGTAGTTTTTGAAAAATTTAATTTTAAACTCAAAATTTGAGTAAAAAAAAGTTAAAAAAAAGGTTTAAAGTGTAATTTTTCAATACTTCATGATTATCTACCATTGTTTTTATTTCAGAATTTATTGCTATTATTTGTTTTTGATCAAAAACTGAAAACTAGATGACTTTATGTCTTCTAGTTCTTGAGAAAATTGAAAATTACCAAAAAAAAATATTTAAATTAAATTACTTTTTCCTTGCTTAAGTATTAACGTAGCCTTATTTTGATAGTAATAATCGAATATGGATTAAGATACACCTAGGGTAAATTAATTTTTCTTAAATCCAGCTTATTTAAATGCAAAAGAAACTTTGCATGCACCCCATCTTGCACCCACCGAACCTTGCCCCCTCCCCACCTTGCACGCACTCCAACTTGCACCCACCCCAAATCCTATAGTGTTCCCAAGCAGGGGGGTTGCAGATCCCACTGTTGCATACACCCAAACTCGCACACACCTTACTGTTGCATACACCCAAACTCGCACCTACCATTGTTACTATCAAAATAAGACCACTCAAGCAAAAAAAAAAAACAAATAAATTAAAATAGTAGTTGTGGGTATTTTCAATTTTCTCAAAAACTAAAAGACATAAAATCATCTAGTTTTCAGTTTTTGATCAAAAACAAATAAGAGCAACAAATTCTCTTTTTTTTTTCTTTTTTGAGTTTAAAATTAAATTTTTCAAAAACTACGCATAGTTTTGACTTGAATTAAAAACTGGCTAATAAAAGAGAATGTTGGCTTTAAAAAAATGTATAAAACTTAATTGTAAGTATCACCGTAATTTTTTTTATTATTTTTTTCCATTTTAAATAATAATTTTTTTAAATTGCCCCTACCGCCTGAACGGGGGGAGATAGACCCCCCCCTCCCATAGGGTCTATTATTGATTTACCTGACCTGAAGTCACACTGGTACGTTCCGATCATAGTTTTGCAGAAAGGTTTAAGACGCTTTCATAGTATGTTGGATAGGATATTTAAGGCGAAATTAAGCAGGGATTGTAATTGTAAGTATCACCGTAATTTTTTTTATTATTTTTTTCCATTTTAAATAATAATTTTTTTAAATTGCCCCTACCGCCTGAACGGGGGGAGATAGACCCCCCCCCTCCCATAGTAAAAAATGCTTGTATTAAGCCCCTCTACCAAAAACCGTTATTATATCTTGGCGCCAAAGTTATCGTACTCGTGCCAAATTCACTAAAAAATGGTGAACATTTTACAGTCACAGTTCGCAAAACGAAACAAAAACTAATCTTGGGTCGTCGTGAAGCATCTTCTTAGCCAAAAATAGTGAAATTGGTGAAGTCACGTGAAAGATAGGGCCTACGTCCATGAGATTGTTGAGCCGTTGTGGCCATTTGGCTGATTTCGTTAACCATTCTTAATGACATACCTTTTTTTAAATTGAAAAAACTTCCATTGATTTCTTTTTAAAATAACTCCTTTTTCTTAAACCAAAACGAAAACTCTTATTGAAAAACCCTCTATATTATAAGATAGGTAAAAATAGTTGAACTTAAGAAATACAAAATGCGGAAATTGTCACATTTATTTATATACTTTTCTTATGGCACACCTTACACCTTCCTGTCAGCCGTTAATAATGACATGACAATCAATTTGTCAATCACTTTTATGCCAATTCAATTTAAATTGAATGTCTATAAAAAAAATATACAAATAAAACAGTCTACGTAAAACTATAAACATTTTGCCAATTTTTCATATTAACATAACAAGAGATTTAAATGCCACAATTGTAACACATATTTGTAAATATGTAGGCCATTGTACGAATTTTGTTTAAAAAAATATATGAAACGGATATGGATATGAAAAACAACTGCCTATAGAAATAAAAAAATGTAGCTCTATTGGGAACAATTATTCAATGAGATTGGTTGCACAACGATAAAAAAGAAATACATATAATAAATCTTTTTTCATGTAAAAAAACATTTGCTTTTAGGACGAGTTGACACTTTTATGTATTGAGCAGTGTTGCCATAATCTTAAATTTCATAATGCTAGATTTCAAATTTTATAATGCTAGATCGTATGGGAGCTTAAAAATCAAAATGCTAGATTTTAAAATCCATATTAAACGTCCATATCGATGATTAAAAAACAAACATCTTAAAAAATGCAACATAATATTTATTTTCACATACAAATACCTAACAAACATAGGTGGGAACAAAAAAAAATTAATTCAAAAATAACAAAACTTAAAGCTTTATATGTAAATAGGTATTAACAGCACAATGTTTTTAAGTATAGTAACATGTTTTATAGTTAATTATTTAATTTTAAATCATTCAGATTTATAACATTCTTATTTATAGTTTTTAAAAATAAATTTCTTATCTATTTTATAATTTTAGATAAATAATGAGTTATCCCAAAGTTCTTCATATAAATAGTCTTCTTCGCCCTTAGGTTTTTCATACTTTGCTGAGGCTCTAACTTCATCTATAATAACAGTTCTTGAAACCTCATAAGAAAAGCAGCATTTATCTTCTATTTTCAGCCCCTCGCGTATTTGGACAATGCTGTTCAATAGTTCTATTCCTATGTTATTACGATTTTTTGTTTTAATTATATTCGTTTGACTGAACAGGCGCTCAACCTCAGCGTTTAACTAATTCGTAATTTGACGTTATTAAGGTTAAATCACAATGGTTTGTAATTTAAAAAAAAAAGATGATTTTTATTTTTTTCCAAATATGATATAATCAAATCAATTTTTTGAAATCAATTTTGGCATTCAAGAATGCAAAACTTAAAAACAATAATGCCAGAAAAGCATTTAGCATTATTTTAAAATTTCATAATGCTTTTCTCTTCTCTATAATGCTAGATCTAGCATTAATAATGCCGTTATGGGAACACTGGTATTGAGGCTAAAAAATAAAATTTGTATCAGTGCAATTTTGTAGTTTGACTTTTAAGCCTTAGTTGTAGGAGGAAATGGCTTAGTCACCGAGGTTATAAACTTTCTCAAACCATCTGCTATTGCAAATTGGCAAACAATTTTTTTGAGTTAAAGTAAGCTTGCATGAAAAATTTTGGAATAAAAAGTAAAAAAAAAAATGTTCTAAACATTAAATTCCGGAAAAGTAAGTATACATTTTACAAATATTAAATTTGTTATCAATTTCAATAATTGTTCTTTTAAATTTAAAACACAAGACTTAAAAACGGATTATCATTAAGTGTATCAATATTTTCTTTTTAAGAACCAAAATGAAAGAGTTAAAGCTAAATTCGAAGTTATTAAAAAAGATGAAGGCGCCTTACTTAAATTAGTAAAGGTTTCTGTTACTGAGACGCCAGATTCTACTCCTAACTCAAATGCACAAACCCAAGAACAACTTGAAACGGCCGGCGGCGGCTGTTGAATTTGCCACTGTTCATCTGTATCCAGAGCAAAATGTTCCCATCGCTTTGGAAAATCCAACTCCATCAATATCTTGTCAATTAAAGTCTGCATCTGCATGTGAAGCCATATAAGAATATCTTAGAAATGGAGACCAAAATGGCGTTGCCTGGTTTTCAACATGGGAACCTGAATGATATTGGGAAATGGCCAGTAATCATAGACGAAAACATGCGATTGTGTTCATGGTGGAAATTAAATGCCTAGGTTCACAGTCATGAAAGCAGTCCACTTCACCAGCAAAATCATTGTAAATGGAAGGAATTGGAGAGCAGACTGCGAAAAGGACAGACAATTGACAAAGAAGCTCAAGACATGGTGGAAAATGAAACCAGAAAATGTCAGGAAATTTTTTACAGAATGTTTGACATCACCAAATTCTTTTCAAAACCATTCCTTTCAAATTGCTTTCAAAACAAAAATGAAACTATTACAAATAGAGTTAACTTCTTGGAATTGGTAGATTTGATTGCTTAATATGATCGTGTTCTTCGGGAACATCTCGTAAGATCCAAAATGTGTCCAAAAACGTCAATAACTTATTTGTCACCGGAAATCCAAAACGAATTTATAACCATTTTGGGAAACAACGTTCGACAATACATCATTGAGCAAGTGCAAAAAGCCAAATACTACTCTATTAAATTTGACAGACAGCATTTCAGAAATTTCACATAAGCACCAAACAAGCCAGGTTTTAAGATACGTTGTGATTGAAAATCAGGAAGTTCTTGTAGTGGAATTCCTTATAGATTTTATAGAAACAAAAGATAAAACAGCCGAAGGAATTTTTGCTATGATTTTGAGCAAGCTTGAAGCAGATAGATTTGATATAAGCAACTGTAGAGGTCAAGCGTATGATAACGCTGCTGTTATGTCTGGACGGCACTTAGGAGTTCAGCAAAGAATAAATGATTTAAACCCAATAATTGAATTTGTACCTTGCTCCAATCATCGCGCTGGTTTCGTAGAAGCAAGTTCAGTGACTTTTTTCGGTACATTAGAACGGTGTTATTCTTTCTTTTCCAAATCCACACATTACTGGGAAGTTCTGATAAAAGCTACTGGAAAAGGTTTTAAGAGGGTACAGGATACGCGATGGAGTGCAAGGGCTGATGTTGTAAATAAAGAGATTCTTCTTACCTTAGAAAAACTGACAGAAACAGGTAATTGTTTACAAAATCTTTTTTAAACAAAGAAGTTGAGTTTTTGAACAATATTATTTGAATTGACAGGCGAAAGTTTGAGCACAAGAACCGATGCAGGAACTTTGCTAGTTGCGATGCAGTCGTTTTCCTTTCTTTGTTTCTTTGGCTTGTGGAAGCCAGTTCTTTTTGAAGTGAATAACGCACAAAGGTATTTACAAATTTTTTATGGAACCTCGGAGGCTAATTACAAAAAAGATCATGTTTGATGAAAGATGCACACCTGTCTTATGAAAAAGAGTTGAGACGAAAGCTGTTTTTATCTCTCAATAGAATAATTCAAGAAATCGTGAGCGTTTCAAACAACTCCACAATTTGGCCGAAAAGTTTGCTTTTCTAACACCAGCAATTTTGTTAAGACTCAGAACACACTTAATGTAATCTGGACCATGCTTCTGCTGAAATAGACGTACAACAGTTTCAACTAGAACGACATCTACTGCAATCCTTCGTTGATGCCACATAGAACAAACTTAAATTAAGTAATGGAGATCCACTTGATTTTTAACTTCGCATAGGAAGTTATTGTAATGGGTCCGATTTGTCAAATTGAAAATTTTGACATTTCTCGACGTTTCAAGGTCCCTAGAGTCAAATTAAAAGATTTTTAGAAAGATGCCTGTGCGTGCGTGTGTACGTATGTACGTCCGTACGTCCGTACATCCGTACGTCCGTATGTCCGTACGTCCGTACGTTCGCGACGTTTTTTCGTCGTCCATAGCTCAAGAACCAGAAGAGATATCGACTTCAAATAAATTTTGTTATACAGATAATAAGGCAGAAAGATTCAGAAAGGGCTCTCAAGAAAATTGCGTGGGTGGTTTTTTTACCATAGCAGTTTATAAAAAATGTGAACATTTTGGTTAAACCTAAATATCTCATGAACCAATGACGCTAGAGACTTGAATTAAATTTTATATTATATATTGCAACGTGGTACGTATGTATGTACGTATGTTTTTGGAAAAAAATCTAATTAACGGTTTTTTTATAAATCAAAAAAACTGAAAAAAAAAATTTGTTACCTCGAAAATTTTACGACCAAAATATGATTTCATCTCCAAAACAATTTTGTGCAACGAAGAATAATGTTTTTGACATCTGATAAAATTTTGAGTAAAATATAATTGACAGTTTTTTTTTATAAAAAATAAAAACCTAAAAAAACATTACTCGAAGTTGGTAAAAATTGAATTTCGACTCAAATATCTTTTCAAAACTTGAGATTAAGACTTCAAACTTATTTTATCTTATAAGAAATATTGTTTTCAAAATTCTATAAAATTTTGAGAAAAATCGAATTGACAGTTTTTTTTACAAAAAATAAAAACCTAAACAAAAAAATTAATAAAAATTGGTAAAAATTGATTTTCGGCTCAAATAGCTTTTCAAAAATTAAAAATATTGGCTTCAAACTTATTTTATTTCACAAAAATTATTGTTTTCGATATTCAGTAATTTTTTTTATAAAAATCCAACAGTCCGTTTTTTCATAAAAAAAATAAAATCTACAAAAAATAGTACGCAAATTTGGTAAAAATTGATACATTTAGACAAACTTTTAAGCAAGAAAAATTGACAGACGGGATGAGAAGTTATCAGTGTGGGTCGCATCCCAGCCTATTTTTAAAATTTTTTGTAAGATCGAAGCTTGAGGATTCTGTACCAAACATCATAATAATGCTCAGGATATTTTTAACAATTGCTATAAGTAATGCAAGATGTGAAAGAAGTTTTTCTAAACTTACTTAACATTTTTACTTTTTTTATGTATAACCTGTACCTGGAACTAGTGTCTACTTAATTTTCTTTTTCTTGAAGTTCGTCATGTCAAGGCGGCAAACATTTCTTCCGCCCCGGGCGGCGAATGCTCATCCTACGCCACTGGTCTGAGTATACCTGTTTGCACTTGCCAAATAATTTAATGGAATTTTTGAACCCGCCGTGCGTTGGTACCAGTTTGCTTCAAAAAGAGAAGTTAAGTAAAGCTATTCAGCACACTTATTTTTGAAAGGCTCACACAGTGTGTTAACAACAAGAACATATTCAACATGTTAAGGAAACCCAACCGACATGCTTTTTTCTTAGATTTCCGAGCTGCCTTCGATTGCCCGTGCATAGTTATCTTATTAGCTTTATACAGGGTGCGGCAGAGCCAACTGACGAGTTTATTGAGGTCATTAGCCTGTGATAAGATTAGAGTAGGCCTTAATAAGTGGTATATTTTGAATTGTACGGTAATGCCGTTTTTATTCGTAATCATGGTCTGGGCAGGTGTACATCGTGGTTTCGTCGTGCGTGCATATTACGAAAATAATCATTCTGTGATCGCTACTCAAAGGGCTTTTTGTATACACTTCAGCATTCCACGTGCTGAATATGTTCCTTCTGCAAACACTATCAAATTGTGGATACGGAATTTGGAAGAAACTGGAAGTACCCTAAGTAGACTTGTACAAATGTACACGGAGCACCCAGAACGGAGTTTGTTAGAGAGTCAATTGAGCAGTCACCAAGACGCTCAGCCTGGAAACACGCGGTAGCTTTTAGAATCTCAGACCGTTCTTTGAGGAGAATGCTTCACGAAGAAATTAAACAGAAAATCACCGCAGAAATCGAGGCCATACCAGTCGAAATGTGCCGAAAATCATGTGAAAGCTTCAGAGATCGTCTACAACAGTGTATCAATGCTGACGGCCGCCATCTTGAAGATATAATTTTCAAAAAATAATTTTTAAAAATAGGATTGCATACTGGGGTGGAATCGGCTAAGGTGATAATTGACTATCATATTTTTGATAGTCAAATTTAACTATCATTTTCATTCTGTCTGTGTAAGATGATTCAACTCAATTCAATTCGATTGAAAAATTTTAGATTATAATTGTCACAATTCATTGTTGCTATGGTGAAATTTTAAAATGATTCCGTTTTTTCCGTTTTTTGTAAGCGTCTGGTAGCTCTTTTCATTAACGACATGCTTGTAGGGAAATGACTATCAAATTTTTGTTTTGACAGCTTTTTAGGTATCAATTTGACTATCACCTTACATAGATTGAATTCGATTATTTTGACTGTCATTTATCAACAATCATCTTAGCCGATTCCACCCCTGATTTAAATAAAAAAAAATGTTTTCTCTAAGTTTTACTGTTTGTTATTTATAGCCCACTAGCTTTTACCCGCGACTTCGTCCGCATTAGATAGTTTTTTTGGATAGTAGTATGAAAAAACTTGAGCTGTACTTTTTTGTACATATGTTTGAATTGTGCCGAGATGGGATGAGGCCATACTAAGTGTGATTGTCATAGGTTAGGTTAATATATTTTAAGAAAAAGATAGGTTACTGCAATACATTTTTATATACGACGTTTTTTGTTTTTCCTTCCTTGGCCAGAACGGTCCTTGGTGAGAACGATACATATAATTGTCCATGGGAAAAACAGTTTTTTTTTCCAAATTTACACCTGTAACTTTCAGCGTTTTCCCCTGAGCTTTATTTATTGTTATTGCAAATGCTGCTTTCAGAGGAAACTGCACTCTTTTAAACTGAAACGGCAAATCGGTTGGAATTATCGGAATGCGGAGAATTAAAACATTTTTTCCTTTTGCTATTTCAGTCATGATTATAGCTTTTATAATATTTCGTCTTAGGTGAGTAATCGGGTGCGTCAAGATTTCTAATTAACAGGACTGGAACACCAACCTTCAATCTCAACTTATGAAAAGGCACCCCTGATAGTTCCAAAGAATTAAGAAACTCTATGGGGTATGATGTTACTTGCTCTATGTCCATAACGTTGTCTACTGAGAGGTACTGGAACATATCTCCCTCCACGTCCGACATATTTTGTTCGTTTATCTGGCTAACTATCTCATTAGTTGGAGCTAAAATTGCCATCTCACACAACCACTCCCGATTGCCCATATTTATACACAGGTTTGGATAGACATTACTTTTTAATTCATCTGTGCTACAGACAATTTGACAGAATGCATGAGTCATGACTCAACGTAATCGAGCCGTTAGAGTCTGTTGGCATAAAATCTTCTCCGATTTTTAGAAATTTTGTGTATAACTGTGTCAAAAACTATTTTTTGTTCTGAATTTAAAAGTGGAACGTCGTCTGTTATTCTCTGCTCTAGAGCGACAGTATCATAATTTAATTCTCGAACTAAATCACTGCTCACTTCCCCAATTCTCTGTGGTCATTCCGAATTCAGACAAATCTTTCCCAGTAATATTTATAACGTGATCTTCTACAAAAGTTAACGGCTCATTGTAAAGTATATCAGTCGGATTTTGTTCTTGAACTCTGTGTAAAATATCATCCGCCATATCATTTTTAAACTTATCCCACTATTGTTGAGGATTTGACAGTCCACATGTTGCTACTAATATAGCAAACAGCTTTCGCAGTTTGGGAGCAGATTTGCATTGTGCGGCCTCTTCTAGAGTTAGTTCCCACTAATTGTAGTTTTCTAATAATTATCTGGCCTCACACGTCTCTCGAAATGTTTTAAATTCTTGATCATTATGCTCTTTTAGATCATTAAAAAGGTTGGCTCACTTACATGATGTAACAGCAATCTCAAACAGAAACATTCCATCTTACTAACATGGACCGTGTATACTCGTCCTTAGTCATCTTCGTATTTGACCACAGACCAATTTGAACTGGTAATCCTTGAACGCGACGACACTGTTAAATAATCAAAATCTAGCGGAACTTTATTCAAAAAACAAAGTTGATCTCCCATGTAAAAAAACTTTTTTTTTTAGCTCCTAATATAACAAACCGGTTATTTAAGCTTAAATTAACTGCATATTTGCATAATTTATTGTGCAGCAAGCGGTTGAAGTTAAGTATCCCACACAAAAAGTTATAAATACAATTTTTCGCTTTATTAATTAAAAAAATTAAAGACTCCTGCTACAAATCCTTAGTGATTGTTAAGTAAATTATTAAATATTTTATATCTACAATATTTATATTTCGCGCGAAAGTAGATATTTTTTCTTTAAATTAATTGTTCATACTTTTTTTTGTTCAATTTCGACATAGGCTTAAAAAAGTGGCCAAAATTGAAACTTTGCACTTTGGATAGAGTTTTAAATTTATAGACACGTGTAGACAACCCAATTTTTTCATTTTGTGTTTCTCTAATTGTTGCTTAATCAGAAACAAAGGTAATCTCGTGCACCTTTTTGCTACCCCCATATAATTTTTTTCAAATACTCCTAGATGAAGAGGCTGGATGTTTTTGAGCTATGGCGACAAACTGCGAATAAAGAAAGACTCCAAAAAATTGTGCAACTTATTGCTTCTGAAAACGATATGGTGAGCTCTACTCGAGATTTGGAGATGTTTGTTAGTAGTCTGATCGGGAGAATAAAAGTTAAATGGGAAAAAAGTAATAGAAATTACCCAAGATTCCTGCAAGAATTTTTTGCTTTATTAATTAAAAAAATTAAAGACTCCTGCTACAAATCCTTAGTGATTGTTAAGTAAATTATTAAATATTTTATATCTACAATATTTATATTTCGCGCGAGATTGGTTAGATCAGACTATTGTTTTGCCAGCTAAGTGCATAAGCCCATCTATACCAAGTATCAGTGCGGAATCAGGAGCTGGACCCGGGAGGCCAACAAAACCATTTAGAGACTGCAGCATTAAAGTGAAAAAAAGAAAAATTAAGGATTTAGTTGACACCAAGTCACCTGAAGAGTTAGCACTTGCCAATGAGATAAGTTTAAGGTCTTCGGGAAAAAGGGATGCAGCAAATTTGGTTAAGGAGTTGTCTTTTTCTTCACCATCTCGTGCAACGAATCTTAAACAGGCCAGAAATACAATGCTAAAGCCAAAACTTTCTCCCGAAGAAGCCTTGGGTCTTATGATAGATGCGAAATTGAGTGTTCAGCAATATAAAATAATAAGGCAAAAAGCTAAAGATGCTGGAAGCAATTTATTCCCTCCCTATTACCTAGTATTAAAAGCTAAGGAACAATGCTATCCTCCAGAACAAAGCATACAAGTCACGGACACATCTGTTGAGGTAAATTTACAAGCCCTTGTAGATTTGACAGCAAAAAGAATTTGTGAAGCGCAATCTGAAGTCATTGAACAAGGAAAGTTTTCAAAATTACGCCTGATCTACAAGTGGGGATGTGACGGAAGTTCTGCTCAAAGCCGATACAAACAAACCTTAACGGAGGGTTTTAGTGATGAGAATTTATTTTCAGTGAATTTAGTGCCTATAAGGCTCGTGTGTGAGAGATCCAAAAGCGTTGTTTGGCAGAATCCCCGACCAAATTCGACAAGGTTTTGTAGACCTGTTCGCTTTTCCATGACAAAAGAAACTAAGGATGTCATAAAATTAGAAACAAATAGAATGCGAGATAACATCAAGGAACTTATTCTCACAAACATTCAAATCAAAGACTTGCATATCGAACTCAATCATAATTTAATTATGACTATGGTAGACGGAAGAGTTTGCAGTGCCTTGTCGCAATACGATTCAACGCAAAGGTGCTATATATGTGGAGCCACTCCAAAAGATATGAATGGAGACTTATTTGCTACACGAAACATAGATGAAGATATGTATACATTCGGAATATCTCCCTTACATTCCTGGATTCGGGCGTATGAATGCATGTTGCATATCTCTTATAAATTAGATATCAAAAAATGGCAGGCTAGGACATCTGAGGATAAACTTTCAGTCGCAACTAGGAAATCGTTTATCCAAGATCAGTTCTATAAAGAAATGGGTCTTCATGTTGATAAGCCCAAACAAACAGCAGGCAACACAAACGACGGAAATTCGGCTCGCAGATTTTTCAGGAACCCCGAATTAACTGCTGTAATCACTGGCATTGACATAAGGTTGATAAAGCGTTTCCTTGTCATTCTCGAAGCTTTATCATGCGATCTGGAGATAGATGCAGAGAAATTTAAGTTTTATACCTTGGAAACTAAAAACCTATACCAGTCTCTCTATCCCTGGTATAGCATGCCAGCAAGCATCCACAAAATACTTGTTCATGGAGAACAAATTATTAAAACATGTGTTCTGCCATTGGGACAGCTAGCTGAAGAGGCTCAAGAGGCAAACAATAAAGAATACAGGCGAAATCGGGAGTATTTCAGAAGAAAAACGAGCAGAAAAGATACAAACAGAGATGTCCTCAACAGATTCCTCATTGCATCTGATCCACTGCTGTCTATCAAATCTGGTTTTTCACGAATGAAAACTCACAACCTTCCACCAGAAACCATTTCGTTGTTAAAAACGCCAACTACTACTTTTCCAACTTCTGAAGGGGAGGACTATTCAGATAGTGAATAATGTTCCTTCTTCACATTAATAAAAAAATTATTAAAACAAAATATAAAATATTCCTAATGTGTGTTATAAAACCAAATATAAAGACACAAGCAAAATTGTAAAAAACTTAAACAATCACATTTTTTGTTATTTTTTTAAGTAATCAAGGCCTATTTTTATATTATTTTCTTCATTTATTGGATACAAAGGCACAGCCAAATATAAAAATCTCATTACCATAACACAAAAATGCCCTTTTCCTGTTAAATTAGGCTACAAGAGACACAAATATTAATATTTTGAATAAAGTTCTGCTAGAAGGCAAAAATTGAACACTGTGCGACGTTTCCATTCTTTTCGTGTTGCATTCCAGGTGTAATACCTTGTTAACTCGACGTAAAGAAGCGTTCTCATCTCTTGTACAGAGTTCAAAAAAAGCGGTGAGAGTCGTTTTAGGTGGAGAAGATAGCCTCTCTTGTAAATTATTTTCCGTAAAATAGACACTTTCGCCGTTTTCTAAATGCACACTGAGGTGAGTAACGGAGGGGTTCCTTTCATGTAAGAGAAACCCTAACAGACGCCACACAGCTTCGTTGCTGCTGACATTAGGAGTGAAAGCGATCAGATTCCCCGGAATTTTTCCCATGGGAATGCGTCATTTTCCCGGGGTAAAAAGTAGCCTATGTCCTTTCTCGGGTATCAAAATCAGTTGTTTAGGCGTGATTGAGTAACAGACAGACAGACAGAGTTACTTTCGCATTTATAATATTAAAATAATTAATAAGTATATAAGTATAGATATATATATACCTAATAATATTAAGTATATATATATATGTATAAATAAAGTATAATATATATACAGATCAAAACTCGTCAGTCGGCTTTGCCGCATCCTGTACTTTGGAAACCTTAATTAAAGTTGTGAATCTGCAAAAATAAATGGAAACAGTGTGCCTTTTGTTTGGGACGGGAAATTTACGTCGGAAGTCTTTGAAACGCAGATGGAAGTAAGACAGGGATGTGTGTTGAGTATACTTTGCTCTTTATTTTGTATATATGCACATAAATGATGAAGTTGGAGGGGGTATTGAGTTCAGACATTTATACGAATACCGTAAACCTCCTTATTTTCGAGGATGAAATTCTTTTTCTCGGAATCAGTTGAGGGAATGCAGCGTATGATCAACCGGCTATAGCACTACTCCGATCTATGGAACCTGACTCTTAACAAAATGATGATCTTCAGGTATGGAGAAGGTAGGTAGATACTCGAGAAAGGAATGGTGAACCTACAAAAGACAGAATTTGGAAATTGTTCGTACTCTAAGTGCATCATTTATGCCGACGATGTTACAATTTTCAAAACTGTTTCAAGTTCTCAAGATTGTGATGAATTGCAATGTGATCTTTACTCGTATTTTGATTGGTGTGGCTATAACACAGTTTTATTTTAATAAGCTGTGGAATAACTTTTGTGAATTAGCAGTACCAAGCAAATAAGTTAAGTTGGCTTTCAAAAGTTAAATAGAAATAAATGATTGACCATTATATCCTCATTGATAAGTTGAGCCAACGCTTTAACATGTCTTCTTCTGCTGTTAAGTTGTTTTTATTATATTTAAAAGGTAGAAAAAAGATTGTCTGCAAGGCAGCAGTTGAGCATATGAAACAAATGGTACATAAATATTATTAATAAATTTAGCAAATATTTTATAATTTGAATAATTAATTCTGTTGAAAATAAACGCTGCGATACTTAAAAACCGTAAAGCTACGTTTAATAAGCGTAAGCATACGCCCTGGTGTACCATCATTTATTAACTTTCAGCTATTTGAAAGGAGATCAATTTAATATATGAAACAATAAAAGCCTAAAATGACGTAGAATGTTAAAAATTTGCAATATCCAAACTTACTTTAAAGTGTATTGCGCAATACCGCGAAACGCAAGAATAATACCATTACCCATAGCTGACAAAAATAGGTTAGTTTAATTATGATTTATGCAATTTGATGAGAAAATTACTGTCACTTCGAGTACATACTTTATGACAAAGCAAGACTTTACTTTGATCATCCTATAGTCTATTCAACCCTAAATAGCAAACTGGGTGCTTCAATGCCATATCAATTGCCATACCATCTTTTTAGATATATTCGGTCGTCCCGGTAATGATCGTGGTAGAAGATTGCCACAAATAGCTGACTTTGAAATTCAGCTGCTTTATGTGCGCTCGCACGTGTACTCTTTGAAGATTGAGCGACGCCGCCGCCGCCGCCGATGCACTGCTGCCAGTTATAATTGGCGTTGGAGCATTTGCAAGTTAAAACCACAAATTATCGCTAGTAACTGCATATATAATATAATTTCCCTTTCCTTACTGCTCTTATGAGACACCGATGGCGATGGCGATGGCGATGGCTGTATGACTACAGCGGGAGTTGCACCGTTCCTTGTATAATTATTATTATTGTACCCATAGACAATTAAACAAGTGTTACATCTTATGGAAGCATTAGGGCATATTGTATGCATCGATAGTTTTATTTTTGTTAAGTAAACAATTTAATATTTCTGCAAATTAAAATTATGACACTTTTGATATTATATTTAATAGATGCCATACATGTACGACAAATTTTTGAATAGAGGTGTGGTGGTGTTTTAATTGTTGAGGAAATTGGAATATTTTGTAATATTCAGAGCCAAAGTGTTGAATGAAAATCAATATTTGAGATTTGAATAACTTATTGGCTTTTTTAGTTGACTCTTATGCTACTAATGACTTCATAATAATTTGTACTCAATATGTACGTATTCATAATTTAATACTTCCTCAAGGAAGTCATTTAGGGCCACTTGCTTTTTTACTTTTTAGTAACGATATTTCCGATTGTATTAATTTTTCTCAATGTCTTATGACTTTTAATAATGGCAGCCTTCTGAATTATCAAAATAACTAAGACGACTGGTGTAATTGGAATCAATTACAGCAAAACATGACTCTATAATGGGACAACCTTACGATATCAAATCATCATTTGAAAAACTAGACAAAAGAATGTACCAATATCTTTTACAATTATTAAAGCAAAAGCAGTGTCTATATAAAAAGTTATCAAAATTGAAAATTTTACAGCTTTAAGTGGATTGCTTATGGCATTTAAGAAGCAACATAACATTGGCGCTTGTAATTAGCAATTTCGTTTGTCAAAATTTACAAAGCAAACATACTTAAAGGGACCTATTAATTGTAATTCCCAACTTAGACTGGACAACAATGCTCTTAAACGAAATGTTGTCTAGGTTAATGATATATGCCATATGGATTACGAAAATTGCTAAAAATTAAAGTAAACATTCCGTGGTTTTAACTTTAACAAAATGTTAAGAGGTAGTAAGATGTTAAAATCGTTTAAAACTATCATATTTTTAGCTTAGTAAATTGCTTCAAAAGATTAACAATAGGATTACTTTGTAGCTCAGTCAGAGAAAAAGAACTTGTAATGGTCATTGGTAAGTTAATTTTGTGTAAGATTCATTTTAGAAACTTAAGAACATGCCCCAAAACCAACAGGAAGAGCCGCTAAGCTACAAATATTGACATCGAAAAAGCATTGGGATTAACTTAGAGAAGTTAAGTTATTTCAAGAGTGGCTAAGCCTATGTGACAAAACAAATGCAAAAACAAAACCAAAATGTTCTTCCGTTTTTGCAGACGATGTCCCGTCTTATATTTGACTGGATTTAAAAACATCGAGGTGAATTGTTTGCCTGCAAATATATAACTTCGCATTTATAGCCTCTTGATCAAGGCATCATTCATCAGCGCACTTCTAAACTGATTGGTAACTGGACTGCAACTGAAGGCACAGCTGATTTCTCATTCTCATCAGTTCTTAAGCTTAAATTTCTTCATCTGTCTCGTGTCAGTACGAACGTCACCGAGAAGAACATTACTTCTTTTGTAGCACATAGGCTTGAACTTCCGGAAAGCGTGCTTCTTTGCAAGAGATTAGTTAAAAATAATGTCGATGTTTCAACTCTTCATTTCACTAACTTCAAACTTGGAATTCCAGAGTTTGCATTTGAGAAAGCATTTAATCCCTCTATTTGGCCATTGGGTGTGCAGATTAAGAACTTTATCCAACGTCCAAAATCAAAAAACGGGAGTGTTGCGAACCAAATATCAACAACATAACATGTGCCTCATCGTCTTCCCTTAATCCGTCACAGCTTAGAATTTATTATCAAAATGTTGGTGGCTTGCGAACAAAAACAAATGAGTTTTTCATCACTTCAAGTGCACACGACTATGACGTAATAATATTAACAGAGACCTGGCTGCACCATGGAATCTATTCTTCCGAGCTGTTTGATTCTTCATATGTTGTCTATCGAGTGGATCGTTCTCTAGACATTGGTATGGATAGAGGCGGGGGAGTATTAATTGCAGTTCGTACTTCACTTAATAGTAAACAATTCAATTTTCAAACAAATTCTATTTATTTTGATCAACTATGCGTTCTTGTTAGTTCAGAGCATTTAGCACATAATGTAAGCAGAGCTGAATATTGTTTTATTGTAAATTATATTAGACCAAAGAGTAGCTTAGAATTATATGTTCAACTTGTTTCAAATGTTAGTTGTTTATTGAATGGCTTATCTTCTAATCAATATCCATGTATCTTCGGTGACTTTAATCTTGGTGACATTGATTGGCGTTATCTAGAAGATGAGCAAATCCTTGTCCCTTTTAATGTTTCTAGGGATGTGGAAGTTGAATTAGTTGATAACTTTTCCTCGTTAGGATTAATCCAAATAAATCATGTAAAAAATACTTTAAATAGGTTTCTCGATCTTGTATTTATTATTAAAGATCTTAAATTTATGGTCTTTGAATCAGACTTTCCTTTAGTAAGAAATCAAATTCATCACAAAGCCATTATGGTTGTATTTGAACTTTATAATTTTCAACCTGTTATTACAAATAACTGTTTTATATTTAATTATAAGAAGGCTGACTTCATTTCGCTAAATAATTATTTTAATACCATAAATTGGGAGCAACTATTTGCAGATAAATCTTTAAATCAGATGTATACCATCTTTAAAACACTTTTGTTTGAGGGTGTTCAGAAGTTCGTTCCGGTAGTTCGAAAGAGATCGTCTTTTAAATCTCCCTGGTTTAATAAAAGACTTAAGAATTTAGAAAATGTAAAAAACAAGGCTTTAAAGAGATGTAAGGTAACAGGCAAATCTGAAGATAGAATTCGTTTTATGCAACTGCGACGGGAATTTGATTTTTTGAGTAGATTTCTATATTCACAATATATTAGTTCAGTTGAAAGGAATATCAAATGCAACTCGAAATCTTTTTGGGTTTTTTTAAATTCAAAACGCAAAAGTTCTGCGTTTCCTAGCTCTATGGAGCTTGATGGAGAGACCTCCCATAGTACTGAAGCTACATGCAATCTTTTTGCTAAGTTTTTTCAAGCGAATTATAATATAGACATTATACCTAATAGTGAAAACCTGTATAATGATATTAGTTCTCAAGTTGATTTTAATGTGTTTTCTCTATCTGATCAAGAGGTATTTGACGGCTTAGCTTCTCTTGATGTTAATATAAAAGCTGGAGTAGATTTGATTCCTCCTCTTTTGATATCGGAATGTGCTGTTTCGCTTTGTAAAGTACTAAAAATTATTTTCAATTAATCGCTCCATTCTGGGGTTTTTCTAGAAGAGTGGAAAATATCATCCATCAGCCCTATTTATAAAAGTGGTCTCAAGCACTTAATTAAGAACTATAGACCAGTCTCAAAACTTTCAGCGATTCCAAAACTTTTTGAAAAGTTGGTGTTCAATAGACTTAGTTTCACGGTGAAAGACATAATATCTTCGAGACAGCATGGATTTTGTAGTGGTCGCTCCACTACTACGAATTTGTGTCTGTTTACAAGTTTTTGTTTATCTGCTTTGGAAAAAAGAATGCAGGTCGATGTTTTGTACACGGATTTTGTGAAAGCGTTCGATAGAGTCCATCATAGACTTCTATTAAGAAAGTTGGAGAGAATGGGATTCAGATTCGGTTTTCTTCAATGGTTAGAATCTTATTTGTCAAATCGAAAACAGATTGTTAAAATCGAAGGCAATCAATCCTTTTTTATTGAAGTCTTATCGGGACTGCCTCAGGGAAGTCATTTGGGACCCCTCCTTTTCAATCTTTTCGTCAATGACATTCCGAACTGTCTGCAATTTTCTAATTGTTTGATGTTCGCAGATGACTTGAAACTATATTCCCAAATTTCTTCAGTTGAAAATTGTGTTAACTTTCAAAAAGATATAGATGCGTTTTTCAATTGGTGTAAATATAATCATCTCGAGCTAAATATCTCTAAATGTAAAATATTTAGAGCTTCTCGTACAACACCTAAAGTGCTGTTCAGTTACAGTCTCGGCAATGAAAGTCTTTCAACCGTTAGTGAAATAAAGGACCTTGGCGTTATTTTTGACACTAAGTTTTCTTTTTCTGAACACATACATTTTATTATTTCAAAAGCGAATTCGTTGCTAGGTTTTTTAAAACGCAACACGGGGGTATTTAAAGATAGTTATACTCTGAAAACGATTTACATATCTTTAATATTACCCATACTGGAATACTGTTGTGTTATTTGGTCTCCTTTTTATCAAAATTCCTCAGACAGGATCGAAAATATTCAAAGAAGATTCACGCGCTTTGCTTTAAGGAATTTCAGGTGGTCAGATGGTTTTCCCAATTATGGCTCTAGGTGCGCACTGATAGATTTAAAATCTTTAAAAAGCCGTAGAGAAACCCTTGGGGTTCTTTTTATCAAGGACATACTCAATGGTAAAATAAAATCTCCGGACTTACTAGCTCTTATGTCTTTTTATGTTCCTGAGAGACATCTAAGAAATAGGGACGTTCTCTTTTTGATTCCTAGTCACAGGACGAACTATGGACTTAATGAACCCATAACTCGTAATTTAACTCTTTTTAATTTAATTCATAGTGAAGTCGACCTTCAAATGAATAGGGATATGTTTAAGAGTATTGCTTTAAACTTTTTTAATGATGTATAATGGTAAATTATAATTTAATTGTAGTCAACAGATTATGTATCCATTGATGAATAAAGAAATAAATAAATAAATAAATCATTAGAAGCTTGAAGTCCCATTATAGAAAATATCTTATGCAACTTACACCTTAATAAGAGAAATTAAAAATTACGAATACATGAACAAGAATGCTCGTGAACCACCGAAAAACCAAAACCTTTTCCGAGGAACGTCTCTGGCAAGACATTGATGGGGTCACCACTGCCTATAGCTGGGCTGACAAAGAGCACGAACCACCAATCATCGGACCCTTGGGCTCTACCACCGAACTAATCAAGAAATAAGATGGGAGAGGATTGTTCTTCCACTACAAGGGACATTATTAGGGAACACATCAAAGGACTCCTATCCCTGACTGCCCAAAAACGAGATGGTTGGGCTAGATGGAAGAAGGGATGAAGGAATGGATGATGCTAATACTGCTGGCACCAGCCAACGTGTACCCACAACCAATCCCTTTCCTCTCAACCTGGAGACCGGTCAGTTGACACCCAGGAAAGGGTCATGAGAATAAGGCCAAGCACGGCAAGGCTAAAATTTGTATCGACAAAGCCATACGAACACACATAAAGACTGAACGATGAGAGGATTGTTCATAAGTTTGCTTGCAGAAATACCGAGACCTTAACGGAGAGGGAAAAGCTAGCCCTGAGAAAATCGAATTGGTGATTAAACTGACTACGAACACCAACGTATGATAAAAAGAAAAACGAACACAGGCCCATGCATTTACCTACAGAGAAGCAGTCTTACCCCTGATCAACCCGCAACCATCGGCGAACTCCTCGAAAAGAGCCAGGATTACAAGCTAGTCGCCAAATAGCTCCCCGCAAAGGACGAGTAAAAGAATTAAGGCATCCGTAGGACATCATCAGATTGCCAATGTAGACTTCGGCAAGCCCACTCGAAGGCTGACAGAGGGCCAAGTAATTGAGCTAAGAATCCTGGAAGAAGTCAATATGGCAATAGTCAATATACCACTTCCGCAACCTCACTACAGTACAAAACTCTTCAATGTTTCCAAGAGTTCATCCTCGGAACTGTGGAAACTTGGTCGAACAGATCACCGTCTTATGAACAAAACGGAGATCATAAATCTTAATCGGCCAGCAGGTAAACTCCTGATAAAAGTGCCCACCTTAAAAAAAGATCGGCTGCGGAGATACATTGTATCTGACAACGCCGATATACTTAGCCAAGAATGGGAAGTGATCGGGACGAAGAATACGGAGGTAGTTTTAAGGTTAACTAACAAATCAATATTTTTTCTCTGTAAAATAGACTTTTAGATCCGCATCGGAATATCTACATTACAAATATACAGTGTGGCGATAAATTCATCAATCATCAGCTTAACCTTACCTAACCCAACAACAATTCTTTGAGAGGTGTTTTCCTGGACGCTTGGAAAGTATCTTTTATTCATCAAATTTTTAAGTCAAGCTCCAAGATTGAACTAATTACCTACCTTCTCTCAATTTGAAAAACACCTGCCAAATATTGAACCAATGATAATGTCTCTGCTACCGTCTATATTCAATTGTCGTTTAAGGCAGTCACCTAGGTCCTTTTCTATTTTGAAACCTAGGACGACGTGGTGTAACGTAGGTTTTTTACAAATGACTAAAAGTATTAATATTACCTTTAATAATTTCTGGTCATCTAAGAATTTGGTCTTTCTAGCTAGTTTGAACTTATTCCGGTGGGGTTGACTTTATAACAACGGAAACTTACATCTCTGATTCTAATAACCTCTTTACAGCTCGAATCAATTCAGAAGATATTCCGGCCGCTGTACTCTGTACTCTAAGATCACAAAATTTTAACTTTTTAAGATATATTTTTAACCTCCCATGGGAAGTTATTGTAATGGGTCCGATTTGTCAAATTGAAAATTTTGACATTTCTCGACGTTTCAAGGTCTCCAGAGTCGAAATAAAAGATTTTTAGAAAGATGTTTGTGCGTGCGAGTGTACGTACGTTCGTACGTCCGTACGTTCGTTTTTTCGTCGACCATAGCTCAAGAAGCAGAAAAGATATCGACTTCAAATAAGTTTTGTTATACAGATAATAATGCAGAAAGGGCTTTTAAGAAAATTGCGTGGGTGGTTTTTTTTACTATAGCACTTTAAAAAAAAAGGTGACAATTTTGGTTAACCCTAAATATCTCACGAACCAATGACGCTAGAGACTTGAATTAAATTTTATATTATGTATATTAACGTAATACCAAACAAATATATTTTTGGAAAAAAAATCCAACTAACGGTTTTTTTATAAATCAAAAAAAAAAAACTGAAAAAAAATATTTGTCATTTCGAAAATTTTACGAATAAAAAATGATTTTATCTCCAAAACAATTTTGTGCAATGAAGAATAACGTTTTTAACATCTGGTAAAATTTTGAGAAAAATCGAATTGACAGTTTTTTTTTATAAAAAACAAAATCCTACAAAAAACATTGCTCAAAGTTGATAAAAATTGAATTTCGACTCAAATATCTTTTCAAAAAAAAATGATATTATGGCTTCCATTTTATTTTATCTTATAAGAAATATTGTTTTCAATATTCGATACAATTGTGAGAAAAATCGAATTGACAGTTTTTTTACAAAAAATAAAAACCTAAAAAAATGTGTAAAAGTTGGTAAAAATTGATTTGCGACTTAAATAACTTTTCAAAACTTTGAGACATTCATTTTAAACTAATCTTATTTTTAAAAAAATATTGTTGTCAACATTCAGTAACATTTTGAGAACAATCAAATTGACAGTTTTTTTTACAAAAAATTAAAAACATTACTAAAAGTTCGTAAAAATTGATTTTCGACTCAAATATCTTTTCCAAAATTTGGGATATAGGCTTCAATTTAATTTTATTTTATAAAAAATATTGTTTTCAACATTTAGTAATTTTTTATATAAAAATCTAACAGTCAGTTTTTTCATAAAAAATTAAAATCTACAAAAAATAGTACGCAAAATTGGTAAAAATTAATTTTCGGTTATCGATATCTCGTGAATAATAGAAAAAGCTGACTTATACAAGAAATAAAAACTTTTAAGAAATGCGACTAAAAATCGTGTAACGACTAAAAATCTCGTTAACAAAAATAGATTTTGAAATCTAACTATTTAATCAAATTTTTTAGAATAATTGAACTGATAACTTTTTTAACAAAACACGAAAACCTACAAACTTTTAAGCAAGACAAATTGGCAGACGGGATGGGAAGTTATTAGTGTGGGTCGCATCCCAGCCTCGTTTTTGAATTTCTCATACATCTTATTTAACCCTTTTTATTAAAATCATTGAATTAAAAATCGAAGAATTAAAAGAATAGAAAACCGATTCACTAGAATTGCTATTTAGAATCTTACAAATAGAAAAGTTTATTTTGGAAATTTGGCAGTTTATATTGATCTTGATTTTATATTGTTTTGAAGAAGGGTAGTTTTATGAAATAATTTACTTTTATTTAGTGTATCTATTGTTATAAATAATTAAATAACTTATTGATGTATTGTCTGTTTAATAAAAACAACATTATGCTTTTATTATCCGTCCAATAATCATCCATAACCTATAAATACAAAAATGAACGAACATACAAACTTTCATAATATTCATTTTTTCGATGGTAAACTATCTTTTACCACCCTACCTCACGTCTTGTTCCCGCCTTGAAGTTTATACTCACAAAAACCAAAAACAGTCCCACTACGGAAATGTATAAATTTTCGCTCTAAAACAATTTGTTGAAATCTAAGCACGAGATATTTTATTATATCCATTTCAATGGATTTATGCATAGTTAGTAGGATTTATGAGATTTCTAGTGTGGCAGAAAATCCCATTCCGGCTCTAAAGTTAGTTCTATACTCGTCTCTATAGAGTCAACTATGTGCTCATCATGCATATATTTTGTGTGTTGCTGCACTACATCAGATTGATTCAAGATCCCAAGTCAAACAAACAAAAGACAACAAAAAAAATGCCATACTCACTGTACACAACATTGCACTACACCGCACCGCACTGACTCTGTGTTGAAGCGACATGATTTCGGAATATTCTGTGCATCGCATTACTAAAAGTTCCGATGGGGCAAAAATAAAAGAAAAGCCTCGCCAACCCTCCCTAACCATTGTTTTCTCGGCTGGGGCTGATGGAAAACCCAGAAGATAGATTTGTATCTGAGAAATATGTACATTTGTATTTTTCTTTATTCCAAAGAGATCACTTGGTAAATATTCTTGTTTATTTACATATTATTTCTTTTAAGTTAATGCACCCACAACATTCGAAGAAGTGAATTGGCCAATTTGGAGTTGACTTAATTATTTAATTGCATACAATTAATGCAATGATGAGTGGGATTTAAAAGCAAGAAAGATTTTATTATTATTTAAATTTAAAAATATTTTGCAGGTAATCTTCACATAAGATCTCAGAACTTCTTCAAAGTCATTTGTTTTTACATAAATTGCTGCTTTAAAATGGTATAATACGCTAATGTAGTACATGATGGTTAGTGCGTTGGACTGTCATGCCAGAGGTCTTGGGTTCGATCCCTGTCTAAGCCATCTAAAGTTTTTTTCACGGGTACTGCCTCTTGCGAGGAATTGACAAATTCTCTTGTCATGAAAAGTGCTTTCTCAAATTAGCCGTTCGGATTCGGCTTAAAACTGCAGGTCCCCTCTATCCCTGACAACAGTACTCGCACACAGGAAAGGTTGAGAGTTGTAAGTCAATAGGCCTGAAAACTTCCCATATCGTCTGTCGATTTATCTTGCTTAAAACTTTTACAAAATATTGAAAACATTATTTTGTGTTAGATAAATAATTTGAAATCAGTATCTTTCTTTGTTCTTCTAATACTTGAGTCGAAAACCATTTCCTATCAGATATTTGTTTGTTTTGTAGATTTTCGTGTTTTGTTTAAAAAGTTGTCAGTTGAGTTTTTTAAGAAAATAACAACAAATTAAGAACAATATTTTGCATAATTATGATGAAATAGTTTGATTTCAAATTTTTTTTTGTTAACGAGATTTTTAGTCGAAAACAAGTTCTTACCAATTTTAGTAGGATTTCTTGAATTTTTGAGAATCGAATATCGATTTTTACTAATTTTGCGTACTATTTTTTGTCGAAAACAATGTTTCCTATAAGATGAAATTAGTTTTAATTCCATATCTTTAATTTTCGAAAATATATTTAAGTCGAAAATCAATTTTTACATACAACGAAAAAAGCTTTCCGAACGTACGAACGTGCGTGTGAACACACTTACGCACAAATATCTCTCTAAAAATCTTTTATTTCGAATCTTCGCGAAGTTTTTTCGTCGTCCATAGCTCAAGAACCAGTGGAGATATCGACTTAAAATAAATTTTGTTATACAGATAATAATTAATAATTGAGAAAAATGCACAAAAGGACTCTCAATAAAATTGCTTGGGTGGTTTTTTTACCATAGCAATTTAAAAAAAAAGTGAACATTTTGGTTTACCCAACATATCTGACCAACCAATAACGCTAGCGAGTTAAATTAAATTTTATATTATAGATTATGACGTGATACCAAACAAGTATATTTTTGGAAAAAATTCCAACTAACGGTTTTTTTATAAATCAAAAAAACTAAAAATAAATATTTGTCACCTCGAATATTTTACAAACAAAAAATGAGTTTATCTCGAAAATAATTTTGTGCAATAAAGAATGACGTTTTTGACATCTGGTAAAATTTTGAGAAAAATCGAATAGACGGTTTTTTGTTTATAAAAAATAAAAATCTAAAAAAAAACATTACTAAAAGTTGGTAAAAATTGATTTTCGACTCAAATATCTTTTCAAAAATATGAGATTATGGCTTCAAACTAGTTTTGTCCTATACGAAATATTGTTTTCGACATTCAGTAAAATTAATTAATAATATTGGCTTAAAACTAGGCTTTCTCACAGACATTTATTTTTATAAAAATCCAACAGTCAGTTTTTCAAAAACAAAAAAAATAAAATCTACAAAAAGTAGTACGCAAATTTCGTAAAAATTGATGTTCGGTTCTCAATATCTCGTGAGCAATAGAAGATATTGACTTCAAAATATTTTCTTCTGAGCATCCAATTTGTATTTGTTTTTATAAGATATAATTTTTAAGAAATGCTAATAAAATTGGTAAAAACTGGTTTCGACTAAAAATCCCGTTAACAAAAATAGATTTTTAAATCAATAATGATGACATTTATGCAAACATTTTAAAATTTTTTAGAATAATTCAACTTAACAAAACGCGAAAACATACAAACTTTTAAGCAAAACAGACGCGATGGGAAGTTATCCGTGTGTGTCGCATCCCAGCCTTTTTTTTTATAATAATATCGCCGTGAACATCTCACAATACCGAACACCATTCACAGTAACTGCCTGACAAGACTAATTTTGGAAAAAAAACGGGCCGATAATGCCGCCAGCCCATTAACCGCACCAAACAGTCACTCTTTGTGGGTGCATTGGTTTTTGGGAAATCACTCTAGGATTATCATTCACTGAGGTGAAAATTGAAGATGATTTTTTTCGAAAATTGATCATCCACTATTGCCACTTCT
Source organism: Eupeodes latifasciatus (assembly GCA_920104205.1). Classification (NCBI taxonomy): domain Eukaryota; kingdom Metazoa; phylum Arthropoda; class Insecta; order Diptera; family Syrphidae; genus Eupeodes; species Eupeodes latifasciatus. The sequence continues at coordinate 370,680,357 of OV049924.1, forward strand.
TGCCACCATTCTGACCATTAACTACTCTTGAAATGATCAAGAGGCTTTAGTTCTTGGGTCAATTGCACCTTGTAAGCGTGTAAATGCAAGTCTTTATGCATAATTTTATCAAAGACGAGCGTGAAAGGTGCAATTGTTGGACAAGACGACGAGTTGAGGTGGACGGCTCTTCAGACTGTACGAGCATGGACAGGCGTTTTCACATTTCCTAACTTCGACGCATTGCTCGATTGTGTATCTTTCCTTGGTTCAAATTGAAATGCAGAAAATATGTTGACGTTTCACATTCAACATCGGCTCTTAAAATTAAAATACCCTTTATTATCCATGTGACGGTTGTATTCGGCTAGCACAAATGGTCATTCAATCGAATAGTGAGCTTTGTTGATTTTATCATATCGTTGAGAGGGTTCTTACCTGCCTGCAAAATTTGACGCCAGTGAAACAATTTTGTTGTCCTTCCAAGCAATTGTTAAAATCTGAATTCCATTGTGTTCGCCAGCGAAGTCAACTGAAGTACCCCTTGACTGTTTTTTTTTTAAAGGTATTTGGAATTCTATTTCTCCTCACTGTTCCAAGACTATGAATAGCCAAAAATTCGTTAAGTAGCAAAGAGGTTAATAGTTGTCGACGTTAAGTTTGTAGTTCAAATTTGTCAACTACATTTGATGTAGCACCAAACTGGGGCGTGGTATACTAGTTTCTTTGATTATTATTGATATTCCTATTTTATAAGACCAGTAACTTATTATATTGAGAATCCATATACTCGTACATAATTGGTATGTATAAAACTATACTCGATCTTTTTGTACGCTCTATATGTTGGTTTGATCGCGTAAAAGATCAACAATTTCTACAGTAAAAAAAGAAGCAAAAAACTGGTATGGCGTTTCCAATTCCAGAAGTTTGTTTGGAAGATCCTCGTTGCCTAAAAAATTTAGCCGATATTGATTGAATTCAAGTTCTTTTCCTCGTTCCCTGAAGAGTTATTTTCCTGGGGGATAAGTAATGTAGGATCATCATCACATCAAGTTCATCTTCACTTTCGCACCATGAACTGATTAGTGCCTAAAGTTGTTAGTCGCTTAGAAAATTTTGTATATGTATGTATTTGGTCGCATTCTGTGAAACGTACACAATTTAAGGTTACATATCTTTACTATACCTTATCCAATATATCTGGGTTTTGGCTAGTTTTATGGACAATGTTGCAGATGTACAACAATACCGAATACAATTGCAAGCTGAAACCTCTCGGAATTATCGACTTCTTCCTGACAAGATATCCAACTGTAAGAGGGCGATAAGGAGATTAGGGGAATTGACTTAGGACGAAATGAAAGGACTTGAACACAAACGACTACGCTCGTATCAACCTTGAAAGAGAGTTCTCTGGAAACGACTGGCCACTCGTCAGTCCCGAACAGAAATCTCTCTCCATGGAAGCCAAGACAGAACTAGAACGTAAATAAAAGCAATACGCTCGTGCACTTCTTGATGGAGAGTGCTCGGGAAGTTACTGGTCACTTTTCGGATATGTAACGAAATCTCCCCCTAGGAGGACTCTGGGGTCAAGACACTGTTGGGGCCACTATCTTATAAAGCAAGTATTCGGCTAAAAAGGAACGTCAACCCATCGGTTTCCAATGCACACACTGAAAATTTGTAAGAACCAAATATCGGACAAATGCTCTTGACCACCGGACCAAGCGTGGGGCCTATTGTCCTATCTTGCATAGAGAGAAAAAAGGTGGATAGGAATGCAGGGGGTTGCATGAACAACCAAACGCAGGGAACATCCAACTTGCCATATGGGTTACTCATAAGGTCTATTATCCCAGTCCAACCAGCTTGCAAGAAACATGCTCAAAATCAAGGCATCTCTAGCAAAGGGGGATATCAGCAAGCAGCCATCGCCGACTTCGGCAAGTCTACGCGAAGACTATGGGAGGACCATTAGCAGCTGCTAGAGCTGGAAATCTTTTTTCGAAATAAATTAAAAGCCTCATTTTAAATTCATTGAATTAAGATAACTCTATGAGTGCACGTGTTTTTGTTTAAATCGAACTAAACTACTGGCGTCAATTTTAAATTTTTTTTATCTATTTTCATAAGTGCCTTACTACAAAAGGAGTAGGAGCCCTAACATTCAACAAAAGCATTTAAGATATTTCAATTTGTTGCTTGGTATCAAAATCTAGCTTTGGAGTTACAAAATTTGTATTTATATTATTCAAAAAAAAATACTGTATTTAATCTAGAATTTTTGTGTCAGGGGCCAGCCATAGCTATCATTGGTTTTCATATCATTAAGTTTCGAGATTTGAAAGCGATTAAGAGATTTAAATTTGTAATGTTTGGTGTCAAAATGGAGCTGATCAGTTGCAGATTTTTCTACTAGAAAACATACATTAAATATATAATTCAGAACTCTCATTTTAGTTCATTTTTAATTTTTCAAAAACCAGTTGATAGTTAAATTCACATTTCGGAACGTAATCATCGTTCCACTGAAAGTGTTTCGTTTTGTTTGTATTCCCACCTGTCAGTTTTACTTCCAATGATCAACTGTAACTTCAAATTCTTGATTCCAATCAGGAAATTTTGACCTTTCAAACAAATTGCAATGATTGCTTTCACTGACGAAAATTAATGAAATCTTTAATTGTCCGATTAGTTGCATTTTATTTTTTTCAATGATGATATTAAAGAACAGCTGATTTTCGATTTTATAATTAAAATCGTTCCACTAAAGGCCTTCCATTTTCCTTACATACAAACTTAGCAATTTTGCTTCCAATGATCAACTCTAACCTATTTCAATAAGAAATATTTTTTTCAATAATAGCAATTTTTAATGATCTCTATAATCTACCTACCAATAAAATTCCAATGATTGGTTTCAATAATATCTCATATTCTGCGATTTAATTAAATACAAAAAAATAAGTATTTTACACACATGTGTTTTATTCATTGGCAGTTGGCAGCTTAAATAATAATAATTTTTAATTTTTTACAAAACTTTTATACAAGAGTAAATAAAAAAACTAAAACAAAACAAAAATATATATAAAAGAAAACTTAATATTAAAATGAGAAAAGAGAGATGAAGAACTCTTTTTGAAAAATTAAATCTTACATTCTAACAAAACATTATGTTTTGTTGAAAATTTAACATTTTAAGAGAAATGATCGTATCGTTTATCGACTTATTTAAGAGAGTATGTTCGTTTATCAGTTTATTATTAAATACTGAAGGTAAATGGTGAAAGAGTAAGAGCACTTGACTCTCAAAGAGAGTTTTTAAAGCGAAGAGAGATTTTAATTTAAACACATAACGCATAACGGAGGTTTCGTTCAAAGGTTTTTCATATAAGGCACTTGTATGGTGAATTTGGTGAAAGTTCTCACCACCTTCCCGGTAATCGTCTACTTTCGGTATTTGTAGCCACCATCCGGGGAGTAGCTTTGGGGAATTGTTTCGGGGACAGAACTGGGAGCACCATATGAACCTGAAGGAACACCACCAGATCCGCCACTTGTGGGGGCACCATAGCTTGACGATGGGGCAGATGGGCCGACGGCGCCAGAACTGTAGCCACCACCACCACTTGGTCCTTGTGGGGCATCGTAACTAGATGAGCCGGAAGAATATCCTGGTGCTGGGCCGGAAGCAGGAGCTCCGTAGCTTGATGATGGTGGTGATGGACCAGAAGGAGCACCGTATGAAGATGAAGGCACGGGACCAGAAGCTGGGGCTCCATAGCTGGATGAGGATGCTGATGGTGCACCGTAGCTGGAGGATGGGGGTGATGGAGCAGATGGGGCTCCATAGCTTGGTGAAGGTGCGGATGGTGCTCCGTAGCTTGATGATGGGGCTGGTCCAGTTGGAGCGCCATAACTTGATGATGGTCTTGATGGTGCAGCAGGGGCTCCGTAGCTCGATGATGGTGCTGGTGCCGAAGGTGCTCCATAGCTGGATGATGGTCTTGGTGCCGGTGCTGAAGCTGATGGATATCCCCCTGAGCCTCCTGAAGAAGGGGCACCATAGCTGGATGACGGTTGGGATGCTGATGGATATCCACCGCCACCACCACCACCGGAACCGCCAGATGAGTAGCCTCCTGAGCCAGCTGAAGAGTATCCACCGCCACCAGATCCACCAGATGAGTATCCTCCTGATCCACCTGAAGAGTATCCACCACCACCAGATCCGCCAGAAGAGTATCCTCCAGAGCCACCTGAAGAGTATCCACCGCCACCTGAACCTCCTCCAGCTGAAGGTGCTCCATAGCTTGTTGATGGAATATTTACAGTTGGGGCACCATAACTAGATGAGGGAGCTGGTGCAGACGGAGCGCCGTAACTCGAAGATGGGACTGATACTGAAGGTGCGCCATAGCTTGACGATGGCTTTGAAGGTGCAGGAGCACCATAACTACTTGATGGTCTTGATGGCACTGAAGGGGCACCATAACTGGATGATGGCCTGGATGGTGCAGCTGGAGCTCCATAGCTTGACGATGGGGCGCTGCTGTATCCACCAGAACCACCACCAGAGGAAGAATATCCCCCGGAGCTTCCACCAGATGATGAGTATCCGCCTGATCCACTACCTGAAGATGCATATCCACCACCGCCGCCGCCAGAAGAAGGTGCGCCGTAACTGGAAGATGGAGCTGAACTGTAACTTGGGCCGACTGGAGCGTTGTAGCTGGAAGATGGAGCAGAAGGAGCACCATAGCTTCCTGAAGGTGCAGATGGAGCACCATAACTAGACGATGGAGCAGGGGCAGAAGGAGCACCATAGCTTGAAGAAGGTGCTGGAGCCGATGGGGCACCATATAAACCAGATGGACGTGATGGGGCAGCAGGCGCTCCGTAAGAAGATGATGGTCTTGGTGCAGATGGGGCACCATAGCTCGAAGATGGACGAGATGGAGCTCCATAGCTTGATGAAGGCTTTGAAGGTGCTCCATAGCTGGGAGATGGGGCTGATGGAACTCCATAGCTTGTTGCTGGTGGTGATACTTTAGGTGGACCGTAGCTTCCTGATGGTGTCGATGGTGGTGCTCCGTACATAGATGATGGTCGCTTTGGTGGTCCGTAGCTTGAGCTGGGTCGTTTTGGTGGACCATAGCTGGAGGCTGGGGGTGAAGCTGGTGGCCCATAACTGGAAGATGGCTTTTTCGGTGGGCCATAGCTGGACGAAGGTGGTGCTCCATAGCTGGGAGATGGACGACTGGGCGCTCCGTAGCTCGAAGATGGGGGAGAAGATGGTGGGGCACCATAACTTGATGATGGACGGCTTACACTGGGTGCACCATAGCTACCCGAGGGCTTGGATGGAGCACCATAACTTGAAGAAGGTCCAGATGGTGGAGCACCATAACTGCTGGACGGCCTAGATGGTGGGGCACCATAGCTGGACGAAGGTTGTGAAGGTGGGGCACCATAGCTGCCCGACGGCCTCGAAGGTGCACCGTAACTTTGTGATGGTGACGCTGGTCCAGAAGGAGGTGGCAAATAAGAATTAGATGGAGCATTATACCTCGTCGATGGCCTTTGTCCAGATGTCGGAGGCAGATAGCCATTCGATGCCGCTGGAGGTTCACACAATACCATCCTCATGCTGCAGACTGTGATACAAAGTACCTGACGAAAGACACAAAATACACATTCATGATAGTTTTGTAAATCTTAAAATTATGAAACAATCGTGGAAACTTACCGCCGCCGCCGTCAACCTTATCATCCTCATCGTATAATTGAACTAGTTTCTCACAGAATTAAAACCTGCAACAAAAGAAGAAAAAGAAATACTAGATCAGATCTATTTAGTCCAATTAAGAGCCTCCTAACTATAACTCCCATCAGAGTCGACTTAATACGATCACGATGATGGATGGAACGTTGCGTAAGGCCCGCTCTGTTTAGGTACATATATATATACATAAATTTAATGCAATACATGAGTGTTCAGTGTTTACAGCTGTGCTACGCTTACTACGAATCGAAGCGACTAAATTTTTTACGCATGCGTAACCGCATCCCGTATAATTATATTGCGTTATTTAACGCTCCTCAGCCAAAGTTAATTGATTTCTGATGCTCTACGACGCGACCGCGACGATGGCTGCGAATGTGGTGGCAATTTCGCACAAATCAACTGTCATTTTGTGCTCTCCGAGGAAGATGCGCCCGACCGCATCACATGAAGTGAAATTGACTTCCATTCCGAAGTTGCAAGTTGCTCTTCGTCAGTCTTTCATTCAACTTTATTTTTGCTGTTTTGTTTATTTCTTTGCCTTTGCCATAACAAAAGCGAAAGTAGGTTCAGAGAAACAGATATCTTAGGTATATGATTATAGAGTTTAAGCAAAAGACCTTGTTTTGTTTTAATGCTTGCGGTAACAGTTGCAAGTTCGGTGCTACGGGTTCGGGCTTCCGCCAGAGGAAGCCTCCACCTCCACCTTAAAACTTCCATGGCTCTATAGTAGAAAAGTCGTGATTCAAACACCCATAAGTCGTGATTGTGAATTTGGTCATAATAGATTCATTTTCAGGACAATGTTTTATGTGCTTTGACATATTCAAAGGAAAGTGAAATCGATGTTTCCTTTTTAACAATTAAATCAACTTATTGTTGTAAGGGAAATCGTGACATTGAAATTGGCTCACATGATCTTTTGAGAAAAATTCAACTGATTAATCCATGAATTTGCATTTATTTACAATTTGGAATATATAAAGCTACGATATGAAATATGGCTTGAGTCAGACTTCAAAGTTAAGGTTAGCCAAAATACTTGGGCGAATAAAATAAGTTCATGAGGTTTATGCGGTTTTTGCGGTTTTCTTTTCAAGGTTTCTATAAATTCGTAATTTATGATTGAAGAAGTTAGGAAGATGATTTCTTTCGGACGTGAAAATTGTAAATAATTATTCAAAAATTATTAAGCTATTTTAAATTTTAATATCACTGAGATTTCGGATGAGATTGTACATTTTTGCTAGAGATAGTGTGTATTTTTAGCTCAAAATAGTTAGGCTTGAATATGTCAATCACTTGATTATTTAGTATCAGTCACCATAGGATTTCGGAAATTTCAACTAGATTACATTAAGTTTAAGACTTGCTTTGGAAGAGTAAAGGGTATTCCAATTTTTAGCCTTTTTATTTATGTACTTTTAAACAGATATCAAAGTTACTCGAGTATTTTTAAATACTTTATTTGAATTATATAAAAGATTTATTCGTAAGTCTTATTCACATAAAGTGATTCGTCATGAGCGTTTGGTACGCTTGTTGGTTCCCTTTTTTAAACTTCTTTTAGTTGGATATAAAAGAAAGCTGAAGGTTTTAATCGGATTACTGAGATTATTTCACTAAAAACATGTTTAACGTGGTTTAAGTTGATTAAAGGGAAAATTTTAAGTTGGTTTATTTAAATAGTTGGTAACATTTTCGATAAATGTATACAAAAGTGCTAAATTCTTTTTTAAAATGCTTTAGAAAATATATTACTAGACACATTTCATTTGACTTATAAATTTAATAAATTATAAGGAATGTAGGGAAAAATTCTAATTGAGGATCGGAAAGTTGATCACAATTGTCTTGTGATTTAACACCTTTAGACTTTATTTATTTAAAGCCAAGTAAAATATAACGTCTATTTCAATGCTCCACAATCGATTCAAGACCTTAAAGATAGAATTTTTGATACTCATAGCTTCTAAATTTTCTACCGTCGAAATTATTGAGAGCAGTGAAAGAGGTTACAAACTAAAAATAAATTTGAATTTCTTAAATAAAAAGGCTGTTGGATCCACACTGATAACTTCCTATGGCTACCAAAAAAAATGCCAAATGGTGATTTTTGTTACAAGTCAATTTTATTAATAAGAGAAACTATTGAAAGAGTGGATATGCAATCCAAAACATAAGTTTAAGCTGCCTTGCTAAGTAAAATAAATAAATTAGGTGGCGCAACAGTTCAATGAGAACTAGGGCCTAGTGACTTATAACTCTCAAATATTCCTGTGTGCGAGTACTGTTTTAAGCCCAATCCGAACAGCCAATTTGCCTTGCTAAGTGCTTTAGAAAATATAATAGTAACAATTTTGATTAATAAAATGAATAGAGTTTGACGTCAATAATTTTGTTTTGTCTACAAGAAGATATTTGAGTCGAAAATAAATTTTTTTTGCGGTTGAATTGTTTTTAGAAGGTTTTCGTTTTTTGTTAAAAAAATGACAAGCAAATCCCAAAAATTAAGTAAATATCAACAAAAATATTTTGTTTTGATTATTGGAATTATATCAACTCAATCAAAAATATTTTGAGCAGTATCAACAATTTTTTACCAGTTTTTATTAGTATTTTTAAAGGTTTTTATTTTTGTTAAGCAATTGTATTTTTTTTTGTTAAGCAATTGTATTTTTTTTTGTCAATTTATTGAATTGTAGCTACAACATTATTTATATGCTAAAGCTATTTTAAAGTCATTATCTTCAGTTTTTGCCAAGAGTCGAAAAACAATTTTTAATGAATTTTCGAAAAAAACTTTCAATTCGATTTTTTTTAATTTAATCAAAGGTTTAAAACGTTATTCAACGTTTTACGAAATTATTAATATCTTTCCAAAAATATTCGGGTGAAAACAATGTTTTTGAAATGCTACACAAAATTGGTATAAATTGATGTTCGATTATCGATATCTCCTGAATAAATGAAGGTATATTGACTTCAAAACTATTTCCTTCTATACTTAATTTAGTTGTTAACGTAAGATAATTCACATAAAAATCTAATCTCTATTTTTTTATATAAGAAATAAAAATCCTACGAAAATTCTACTAAAAATGGTAAAAATTTGTTTTCAACTAAAATCTCGTTAACAAAAATAGATTTTGAAATCAAACTTATTCTATCACATGTAAAGTATTGTTTCTATCTTTAAGTTATTTTTTAAGAAAAATTCAATCTACAAATCTATTTGCAAAACACGAAAATCTACAGTCCAGTTTTTTTTTAATTGCTATACTAAAGAAACAAAAACTCAAATTTTTGAGTGTTCTTTCTGCATCTTTCTGTTACAATAACAAAATATATTTGAAGTCGATAATACCAATACAGAAATAAGACCCAAGAATTATATTTCCTAAGACTGTAACGGCTTCTTTTTCCATTTGCCTGGCAAACAAGAATTCGGTGGTTTGCAATACTTAAACGGAGAACTAATAATACTTTGTTGTTGAACTAAGCAACAAAGTATTGGCGAAAATGACGTCGTTAAAGTCTACTGAAATCAATAGAACTGATTGTGTCAGTTTGTCAACACGATAGTTGCAGTATTGATGCCTTCCTTTTTTGTAGAATAATAATAGAGAACATTCGTAGTGTCATACAAATATAAAATAAAATATTACCGAAGGCAATTGTTCAGTTGAAAGTAAAGCCTGATACAAAATACATCTTCAATCTTTGGAAATACACTGCTAGCCCTGGTTGGCAAGGTTTTCTTCTTGACAATAAAATTGCACTTTTACAATAAGTGTTGATGACCTTAATTCAAATCCAACTTCCAAATGCATTTATCACGTCAGGTTTTTGAGATATTACCTTTTAAAATTCGAAAAACACATAAGGCTTTTTGAGGCTATTTTAATTTATGAAGTAGGATGTTTCAATAAAATCCGTGATGATTTTCCAAATCTGTAATACTTCTTCTTGAAATATTTATATTATTTCATATAATATTCGAAAAATCTTTATAAGTTGTTAGAAGTTAGATCTCACCTAAATTACAAAAATCTAAAAGAAACACTAAATCACGTATGCTAAAACGGTTTTTAACACAAAGAGATAAAACCGTTTGAAAGTAAGATTTGTTCTTGTAAAGAATCTTTTATCTAAACTATTCTATTGTATTAAGTTTCTTAAATATATTAAAAAATATACAAGTAATAAAAAAATAAATAATAAAATAAAAGTTTGGATTCGAAATCAGCACTTAAAATTAAGTAAGTATTAAATTCTAAGTTTCCTCAAAACTTTATATAGAGTCAAGTAAAGACTCATAACTAAGTAAGATGCTTAAATGATTTATATTGTATCTACTGAAGAGAATGATTTGTACTTTGCAAAATCTTCATACAAATTATTGTTAAGAGATGTTTTAAATTTTAACTTAGCCTTAATACCTCGTTTTTGTTTGCTTTTATCATTTTAAGGAGCGTATTTATTTTAAAAACCTGACATGATAAAAAAATTTTAAGGTGAGATTCGAATTAAGGACATATTAATCATTTAAAAAACGTATTGTTTAACGTAATTTTGTCGACCAGTGATAGTTGATTAATATTTTACCTTCTAAGACTCTTTTAATTATTTTTTTTTAAAATTAATAACCATTTATTTTTTTATTTTTAGGACAGTTTGGAAGATTCCCAATTATAAAAACTTATACAAATTGTCTGGTTAAATGTAAAATGTAATATTTATCAGCTACCAATTCAATGTTTAGTTGATACATAGAACAAGTCTTATTATCTTCTATCATTGACCATTTGAAATGTTAGCGGGTGAAATGAAATTGTTGGATGAATGAAATTAATTTGAAGTCAATATCTTCTTTTTTTCACGAGATATCGAGAACCGAACATCAGTTTTTACCAAATTTGCGTACTATGTTTTGTAGATTTAATTTTTTTATGAAAAAAACGAAATGTTGGATTTCTTAAAAGAAATTAATGAATGTCGAAAACAATATTTTCTGTGAGTAAAATTAGTTTGAAGCCAATATTTTTAATTTTAAAAAAGACATTTGAGTGGAACTTTTAGTTATGCTAGGTATTTATTTTTATTAAGGTATTTATTTTTTGTTAAAAAACTGTCAATTTGATTTTTCTCAAAATTTTATCGAATGTTCAAAACAATATTTCTCATAAGATAAAATTAGTTTAAAGCCAATATCTCAAATTTTTGAAAAGTTATTTGAGTCGAAAATCAATTCTTATTAACTTTTATTAATTTTTTTTTAGGTTTTTATTTTTTTTAAAAAAAGCTGTCAATTCGATTTTTCTCAAAATTTTTCCGAATGTTGAAAATAATATTTCTTATAAGTTAAAATTAGTTGAAAGCCATGATCTCAAATTTTTGAAAAGATATTTGAGTCGAAATTCAATGTTTACCAATTTTGAGTAATTTTTTTTTTAGGTTTTTATTTTTTATAAAAAAACTGTCGATTCGATTTTTCTCAAACTTTACCATGGCGTTAAAAATATTATTCTTCGTTGCACAAAATTATTTTGGAGATAAAATCATTTATTATTCGTAAAATTTTCAAGGTGACAAATATTTTTTTTTTCAATTTTTGTGATTTAAAAAAAACCCTTAATTTGATTTTTTTAAATATACTTGTTTGGTATCACGTTACAATATATGATATAAAATTTAATTCAAGTCTCTAGCGTTATTGGTTCGTGAGATATTTAGGGTTAAACAAAAATTTCACATTTTTTTTAAACTGCTATAATAAAAACCACCCACGCAATTTTCTTGAGAGCCCTTTCTTCATCTTTATGTTTTATTATCTGTATAAAAAAATTTATTTGAAGTCGATATCTCTTTTGGCTCTCGAGCTGTGGACGATGAAAAAAACGTCGCGAACGTACGGACGTACGAACGTAGGAACGTACGGACGTACGAACGTACGTACACACGAACGCACAGACATTTTTCTAAAAATCTTTTATTTCGATTTAAGAGAATAAACAAATAAATATGTTATTTAGTTTTTATTTAATTTTTATTTTAAATTTTTAATTTTACAACTTAATTTTAATTATATTTTATTTTAATTCACGACGCGTTTCGGATATGTTTCTCCATCATCGGGTGGAATCTCTAGGGGGCTTGAAACGTCGAGAAATGTCAAAATTTTCAATTTGACAAATCGGACCGATTACAATAACTTCCTATAGGAAGTTAATAATACCGAATTCGACCAATATTTTTGGAAAATTGACCGTTTCCGTTTCAGAGTTTTAATGTAATCAGAGTACATGAAGAACTACCTGTATTAAAACTCAAATTAATAGGTTAAACTCCTTTAGCCTTATTTTCCCTCAAATATTGGCGAATTATGTGGGACGAATGATTTCCGCAAAACTTGTTCGTACATCTTTTTGCTAATTTATACGAGTATTTCCATGGTTTAATCTGACCTTCTCCATTATAAAAACGTCAAGATTCAGCATTCAGGAATGTCTTATTATGCAATTGAAAAGATATTGTTCAGCCTTGTTATGTTGCACAAATGAAAATTAAGTTCAATGTTTATCGACCTTAAAATTCAGAAGAAAAACAAACTACCATGAGAAAAACTCTACTCGTTTATCAATAAAAATGTGGCAAAAAGACGAACTACACATGTTTTATGTAATATACCAGCATATAATTTGATGGCGTCTGACTTGGCACGTCAAACGTCAGACTTTTCTTTTTCCCTATAGTGTTTGATTTATGGCTATACATGAAGACACTCTTAGACTGAAAGTGCAAGTGCATGTAATGTCCAAGTATGTGCTATGTTTCGAGATATTTTCATGTTGTCGAGATGTGATGTAAAGGCATCTTCATTTTTTGACTTAATGAGCTGCAGCACTGCACTTTAGTGAGGGTCTATGGCAGGCTTACCTCTCTATCGCAACTCATGTCATAGTACAAAGTCATTACAAAAAATCTCCTATCTATTATATGCGATGCGGCAAGGTATCGCATCTTAAAGGGTATTAGCTGTCAATTTTTCATCATCTTCAACTTGGGTTACTTAATACATGTAAGTTCCGATATCTAGGTATTTATAAAATAAACGTAAAGTATTTTTATCTCATGGATGAACATTAGATTTCCGCTAAGTTGCAGTGTGATGCATCAGTTGAAGTTTCTTTTCCTATATTTGCTTTTAATATAAGCTTTCGCCATTGCTGCCGAATAAATTTGACTAATGTTGCAATTGCGCGACTTAAGATATATTTGCTTTTTTATTTTCTATACAAGACATCATTTTATAATAAGGCAATTCATAACAATGTCGTGTCCGCGTCGTCGTCATCGTCGTTGTTGGCGTCGCGTCGGTCGGTTTCGTGTGGAAAAACGTATTTTCCCATACTTTTCTTTTTATTTTCTTAGATTGCTTGAGAGATTATATTTTCATTCATAAGTTTATTTAAGCAGATTTAAGGGTAAGTCAAGTATTCGTCAAATAATAATTGATTAAAATAATAAAATTTATAAACACTTGTGGTCACTAAGTGAAAGCTATTGACGTCTATTTGACATTTGCTTACTTTACAAATGTCAAAGTAAAAATGACATTTACGGCCATTTGCACAAATTATAGACTCTTCCCAGAACTTTTGCTCTAGATAAAAAATGTTAAATGAACTTTGCAGATGTAAGCTAGGAGTTGTAAAATTTTGTATTTTAAAAAAACTTGAGAAGACTTGTAAATCATGTCCTTTTGTCGTATATTTGACATCGATTTACTTCACAAATGTGACATTTCCACCATTTGCAAAAGATATAGCATCTTCCCATAGCTTCTGTTCTAGATAAGAAATTTTAAGCAACCTTGCCAACATATGTAAATGATGTAAGCTAGGAGCTGTACAATTTTTTGTTTCAAAATACATTGGGAAGAATTGTGATTCACGTCCTATTGACGAATATTTGACATCTGTTAACTGCACTTCACAAATGAGTAACCTTACATGATGTAAGGTATAGAAGATGTAAGATTTTTTATTTGAAAAGACCTTGAAAAATTGGATTCATGTCCTATTGACGTATAATTGACATTTGTTTACTTGACAAATGTCAAAGTAAAAATAAAAAAATAACATTTGACACCATTTGCAAAAATTGTAGCATCTCCCCAAAACTTCTGTTCTAGATAAGAAATTTTGAACAACCTTGTCAAGATACATGATGAAAGCTAGAAGCTGTACAATTTTGTTTACTGCACTTCACAAATGTCGAAGTAAGGATCAGACTTAGTGCCATTTGCTTCAATTATAGCATCTTCCCATAACTTTTGTTCTAGATTATAAATTTTGAAAAACTTTTGCAGATGTAAGCTAGGGACTATACAATTTTGTATTCCAAAAGATCTTCAGAAGAATTTTCCTATTGACGTATATTTGACAACTGTTTACATCTCAAATGTCAAAGTGAGAATCACATTTGCCGCCATTTGAAACTGTCAAATTTTGTTTTTGCAGGTGAACTTAAATTTGAAGACTTAAGCAAGTCCATCAAACCTCTGTGGCCCATTTTAATTTTTATAATAAAAAGAATAGAAGTTTCTTGCAAGATTTTACTTTTTGTTTGTTGAAATCTAAAATGCAATCGAATAGAATTTGCAACATTTTTATGTACGCATCGGCAACAAGTTGCTTATTGTTTGTTAAATATATTATAGAAAAAAAGGTAAACAATTCCATATTTATTCGTTTTGCATAAATTAAAATAAATACAAAAGTGAGATATGTATTTTTATGCATTTGCATATTTACATTTGCAAAGGCATAAAGTAAACGCTTAATATTTAAATAATCGTAAAGCGGTTTCATAACATAAGGTTTGTTTAAAAAAGTAGGTGGCCAGACTTTGCATTGCGTTATTCGGTCACTAAAAGTTAGGCTTACAAGTTACAACGATGATGACGACTACGACGATGATGACGATTAAAATGCAAACCTAGTTGATGATGGTAATTTTTTGAATTCGTGCGAAATGAAACTTGGAATGATTTTTATCTCGGTGTATATAGAATAATAGAAAATAAAATGTTTATTCTTGAGCTTCTTAAGCAAGCTACTTATAGCCCCTTACTCACTGTTTATTATTTGTTTTTGTTGTTATGAAAAAACAAGTTGCATTATATTTACACAAAACACAGATATTATCCATTTGGGTGCAACTTTAATTAAATGTTATTTGAAATGGTTGGCGGGATCATTATGATGAGTATAATATCATGTTTCAATATCGAACATGGAAAATTTCTTCACCTTGATTCGTTGATACATATTTTAGCCACTGGGCATTAAGGTTTTTACGAAAGAAATCGTTTTAAAAGTGGTGTTTTATGTAAATAGAACTTTGAGATTTTTCCAATAAGACATTTCATTGTGAACAGCCCACTATTTTGAGAGATGTCACTTTTGACATTTGACAAGTGAAATCTCCACCATTACTAAAAAAGCAACTTTATTCGCTTCAACAACGTATTGAAATTGTTAAAATTCACTTCAAAAATGGTGAAGATTTTGAAGTCTCAGGAAGAAAAGTTTTCTTCTTTGTTATTTCTCGAAGAGGTGATTACAATTTACCGCCGAGATCTTGCGATTTAGGTTTATTTATTTGAAGCCAGTAGAAAAATAAAGTCTATAAACATGCTTCACAATTGTTTCTTATAAAAAGTACTCGCTTTTCATCAACATGAAATGTCTTATTTGAAAAAGCTGTATTTGGTTGTCCCAACAAATTCGAGTTTGCCGCCATCTTAGTTGTAATGTGTTGGCAACTTATTCCTTAAAAATGACATGTTTACAGATGACAGTTCAAGAGTTAGAGAATATGGAGCATTAATAGTAGATAGATAGTGTTTGCAGTCCAGAATAGTGTGTTTGCTAAAATAGCTTATGTATAGCAGAACAATTGGTCAACAAATCAAGGTATTGAAGCATGAATTTAAAGTAGAAATACGCGGGCGGTTGCACAAAGCCAACTTCGGTCTATCAAAGCTTTTAAAATTGAGAAATCTTATCATAACTTCTAAGCCGATTATGTACAGAAC
Organism: Eupeodes latifasciatus; assembly: GCA_920104205.1. Lineage (NCBI taxonomy): Eukaryota > Metazoa > Arthropoda > Insecta > Diptera > Syrphidae > Eupeodes > Eupeodes latifasciatus. Next base: position 370,696,235 of record OV049924.1, read on the forward strand.
TATAGTTCTGCCAGTACTCACATATGGATCGAAAACCTGGGTGCTTAGTTAAAGGCACTCCGACCTTTTATTCGCTTTCGGAAGAAGGTCTTGCGGAGAATTGTTGGACCCTAGCTTTCAGAGACGCTACAATCATAAACATTAAACTGTATGCAATCTACATCAAAACTGATATTGTGACAAAAATTAAGTTCGCTAGATTTCGGTGGGCTGGACACCTAGACCATATGAGCGAAGAGGAACCACCTCGTTCTAGACAGTGCTTACGCTAGACAGATAGCGAATACTAGGACACCCGAAGCCTTGGGGTAAGCATTTAGATGGCGTCTGCTTACGATTGAGATAAATGGAGAGACTTGTTGTATGAGCCCAGGACCAGATCCCAGTTGTCGAGCCGAAGATCATGATGATGATGTTATAGCTTTAAAATCTCAATACTTTAGCTTAGCTTTGGCTTAAGGAGCTATCGTAATTACATTCGATTAAAGAGTATTCCTTTTGAAACCACATAGATCTAGAAAGAAGCAATCTTCTCACTCGTAACGAAATGTGAAGGCATGTGTGAGGTTTACCAACCACTAGATCCTAAATCATCAAATATGAATTCTTTCCTCTAAGAGTTTCTTCAGTATTCACAAATTTCAAGCCGCAAATCGGACTGCCAAACAGTGTAATATTATAAATTTTATAGATTGGACCCTGTTTATCAAATCTATTCTGGGATACTTGATCTGTTTCGTTATTGATCTTTTGATACTTAAAAATTGCACATACGAGCGAGGGTATAGAATTTTAAAGTTCAAAGCTAAAACGTTCAAGATCACATCACAACTTCTGATACTACATCAATAATGCAAACAAACAAATATTTTTTACTGCATTTGTACTTCAATCTAAAATTAGATTTCTACAAATCGTAATGTATTATTAGGTAATAATGTAATGCAATTGTTTGAAAGTAAAATTGATATAAATATAATAAATCAAAATCAATTTATTTTCTGCTTTGTTAACCTTTTAAGTTTTAAGTAGTAAAGAAAATAATAGAAAATAATAAATCACTTGATTACATCTATGTTTTTCTTTGATGCTCTTTTATGATAGACATTTAGTCAATCATACAATCCAAGTAATGATAAGGTCAACACTACATTCAATAACAAAAGATAGACAGGTCAGTTTGATAAATTTATTATTATATGGAAGAGGAAGTGTTGAACATAAACATATACAACAAATGTTACTTATGGTATAATCATGAACCTTGCTAGGTGATGTTGTTGTTTAGTTACAAGCCCGCCCGACGACGCGTCGTTAAGAAAACCATGAATACAATGTAATTTGTTTGTTAGTTGGTTTTTATTTTACTAACAGAAAGTAAGTGATTTAATGATTCTTCTAGGAGGACCAAGGATTTTTAAGAGTTTAATTTTAATAGATATCATTTAATCCTAAGATCCAGTTCCCTTAAGAAATCAGGGCTCTCAGTTTAAATTGTCATCCAAGCTTGTACTTACGATAATTTGTCTATGGTTTCTTGTGTTCTGGTACACTTTTGTCAAATTGTTGATATTTGAGAAAAATAATCTTGACGAATTATTCCAGGGTTTTCCGTGGTTTTGAATTTGGTAGCGTATTGGTAACTCAGTTCAATGTTTGTCATTTACGAAAATGGATAAGCAATCGAACAACACTCTAATTTGATAACAACTTAGTAAAAAAAGCAGTAGTTGTCAACCACCACCTTTTTGGTTGTCGATTGAAGATCATGACTTGGTTTATTGCAAAGAAGTTTTATGAAAGGGTAATTTTATGTTTTTGTACCGTGTACCGGGCTTACGAGAATAATCTCCGACCCCTAAGCGTGTTAGAACCCCATTACTCAAGTAATGGTCGATATAGCCACCTTAATGTACAAAAAAGCGATTAGAAATGTCTTCAAAAGAATCGAGACGTCGTCCATTTGAATTATATTGTCTTTCACACTTAAATGGCAAACATTATAGTGCAATAGATTTTTCGTCAAAAATGCTAAAATATACCTTTCCCGATTTGGTTGAGAGTTTGAATGAATTACTTGAGTTTTGTCGAAATTTTTAGTGCAAAATTTCAGTTCTAGTAGTCAACTATCGGCTCTGGTCTACATTTCACTCGAAATGAAATTGAAATTAATTCAAAATGAAAATTGGAGTTCTGAAATTTACTCTTTTCGATAATTAATTCATTTTTTTTTTCAAACTACTCGTAAAACCGAAGTGAATTTTCGTGTTATAATGGGTGATTTTTTTGAGGTTAGGATTTTCATGCATTAGTATTTGACAGATCACGCGGGATTTCAGACATGGTGTCAAAGAGAAAGATGCTCAGTATGTTTTGACATTTCATCATGAATAGACTTACTAACGAGCAACGCTTGCAAATCATTGAATTTTATTACCAAAATCAGTGTTCGGTTCGAAATGTGTTTCGCGCTTTTTTATCGACAAATTTTGTTCAGCGATGAGGCTCATTTCTGGTTGAATGGCTACGTAAATAAGCAAAATTGCCGCATTTGGAGTGAAGAGCAACCAGAAGCCGTTCAAGAACTGCCCATGCATCCCGAAAAATGCACTGTTTGGTGTGGTTTGTACGCTGGTGGAATCATTGGACCGTATTTTTTCAAAGATGCTGTTGGACGCAACGTTACGGTGAATGGCGATCGCTACCGTTCAATGCTAACAAACTTTTTGTTGCCAAAAATGGAAGAACTGAACTTGGTTGACATGTGGTTTCAACAAGATGGCGCTACATGCCACACAGCTCGCGATTCTATGGCCATTTTGAGGGAAAACTTCGGAGAACAATTCATCTCAAGGAATGGACCGGTAAGTTGGCCACCAAGATCATGCGATTTGACGCCTTTAGACTATTTTTTGTGGGGCTACGTCAAGTCTAAAGTCTACACAAATAAGCCAGCAACTATTCCAGCTTTGGAAGACAACATTTCCGAAGAAATTCGGGCTATTCCGGCCGAAATGCTCGAAAAAGTTACCCAAAATTGGACTTTCCGAATGGACCACCTAAGACGCAGCCGCGGTCAACATTTAAATGAAATTATCTTCAAAAAGTAAATGTCATGGACCAATCTAACATTTCAAATAAAGAATCGATGAGATTTTGCAAATTTTATGCGTTTTTTTTTTTTAAAAAGTTCGATATTTGCGATTTTCAAGTTATTTGAATTCGATTAGATTAAGTTGGTGTGATTTGAATTTGAAAAGAGGAAATTATTTTAAAACTGTAATGGTTTCACTTTAAGGATATTATAGTTAATTGTCCGAATTTGTGTTTAACGAGTTTTGTACATCAGAATGTTGGGTGAATTTAGTGTGGACTTTAGTAACATTCGTGGTTTAAGAAAGAACTGCTATGCCACATATGTCCACACTGCATCAAACAGGCCAGCTGTTTTGGCATTGAGTGAAACCCAAATAGGTGAAGATTCCGATCATTCGGAATTCAATCTAAATGGGTATAACTTAGTGCCATTATTTTTTCCTCATCATGGATTAGCCGTGTATATAAGAAATGATGTTGCATACCAACTTCAGCCACAATATGGTTTGTGCTCTAACACAAACTTTAACTTCATGTGGTTAAAATTCACGGTAAATAAGCACATCATCCATGCATGTTTTTTATATCGAAGTCCAAATCTAGACAGAAATTCAACTTTTAACGAATTTGATGCTCTGTCTGACTCCATTCAAAGAATTGTTGCCCATTATCCTCACACTGAAATCGTCATTGCGGGCGATTTCAATGTACACAATTCTTCTTGGCTTCGTTATTCTGGCCAGTCAACACCGGAAGGAAGGTATGTTGAGATCTTTGCTGAGTTAAATCAATTAACTCAGCTTGTCGATGAGCCTACTCGAATCCCTGACGTTGCAGGTCAATCCGCCAACACCCTAGACTTGTTTCTTACCTCTGACCCTAATAAATACACAATCAGTGTATTACCGCCTCTAGGCACATCAGACCATTGTATCGTATCTGCAAAATTCTCATGTCAAAAAAACCCAGTTAAAGAAAAAACTCCTATGAGAACCGTTTGGCAATATGAGAAAGCCAACTGGGACGGTCTCAATGAATTTTTCAGGAACTTTAACTGGTCACTATGCTTCCTCGATAGTGACGTGGATTCCAGCGCAGATATGGTAACAAATTTAATTCTTTGTGGAATGAGAAATTTTATCCCGAATAGGGTGAAATCTATCAAACCCAAAGAGAACTCATGGTTTGACTCGAGCTGTAAAGAGGTTATTAGGTTCAGAGATGTAAGTTTCCGTTGTTATAAAGCCAACCCAACTGAGGAAAACCGGAATAAGTTCAAACAAGCTAGAAAGACCTGTAACGGTCATATTCGACGAACCAAATTTTTACATGATCAGAAATTAAGGCAAAAAATACTACAATGTCCCAAAGGTAGTAAAAATTTTTGGTCATTTGTAAAAAACGTACGAAACACCACGTCATCCTCGGTTCCAACGCTCGTCCACAATGACACTCCCTATGTAAGCTCGATTGATAAAGCCAATTTGCTTGCAGCACAGTTTGCTGTTAATTCGACGCTACCGGAAAGTGTCATGAGTCCTCCTGTTCTTGAGAGCGTAAATGATTCTATGGGACGAATCTTCTTTCGCACTCGTGCAGTCGCAAGAGTACTGAAAGACCTTGACATACACAAATCCGCTGGCCCGGATAGTATTCCCCCTATTGTTCTGAAGAGGTGTTCTTCAACGCTGGCAAAACCACTGCGTAAGCTTTTCTATCTGTCCTACTCTACAGGTCTCTTCCCGAGTGGATGGAAAACCGCATTTGTTCAGCCTGTCCCTAAAAAAGGCGAATCCTCCTCCCCCTCAAATTATCGTCCAATTGCACTTACGTCCCTTCTTTCCAAGGTCATGGAAACGCTGATTAATTATCAGCTTAAGAAATATCTTGAAGAACGGAAGCTTCTTAATGACCGACAGTATGGCTTTCGTAGCAATAGGTCCACTGGTGATCTCATGGTTTATCTCACCGAACAGTGGAACAAATCTTTACATCGTTTTGGAGAAAGTAAGATTATTGCACTTGATATTTCAAAAGCATTTGATAGAGTTTGGCATCAAGCTCTCTTATCGAAAATGCGTGCTTTTGGTATTGATGAAACTCTTCTTCGTTGGATTAGAAATTACCTTTCTAACCGTTCAATACAAGTTGTATTGGATGGTTTCAAGTCTGAAATTCACAAAATAAATGCTGGTGTCCCCCAGGGCTCCGTTTTGTCTCCGACTCTCTTTCTTATATTCATCAATGATCTTCTGTCTGCCACTTCTAATCCATTAAACTGTTTCGCCGACGACAGTACTCTCAGCTTTTCATATTCGTTTCTAGATTCACATCCTTGTCCTTCGGATGTGGAACTTCAACGGCAGCGTATGATAAGCTCATTAAATTCTGATCTTGACAGCATTGTTCAATGGGGAATCAAAAACCGTGTGGAATTTAATGCTTCGAAAACTCAATGCTGTCTCCTGTCGTTAAAGCGTAACGCACCCCCGATGCCACTATCTATGAGTGGCACTTGCATCCAGGAAACTAATCAACTGTCAGTACTCGGTATGTGTATCACAGATCACCTTTTATGGAATGATCACATATTTGACATTGCCAAAAATGCTGCCAGGTGTTTAGGATTTCTCCGACGGTGCAAGAAATTTTTCACCCCTTCTGATCTGGCTGTAATTTACAAAGCCTTCATCCGTCCAAAGCTTGAATATAATTCACATATCTGGGCAGGTGCCCCTAAAACAAGTTTAAATCTCTTGGATAGAATTCAAAAAAGGGCTTTAAAAATGATAGGTGATAGAACTATAAGCGAAACATTTACATCGCTAGAACACCGCCGCAATGTTTCATGCCTTTCGTTGTTTTATCGATATTTTTACAAACAATGTTCTGTCGAATTAGCCAGTTGCATTCCACCCCTTAAACGATTCAGCCGTAATACTCGCACTTCCAGGAATGCTCATCAGTTTACCCTTGAGCTCAATTTCGGGCGTACTGTCAAGTATAGAGATTCTTTCTTAAATCGCACATCGAGAATGTGGAATGCTTTGTCCAACTCTGTTTTTCCCTCCCATTTTGATGTTCAGAACTTTAAGACCAATGTGCACCGGTATCTCCTTTTAAATCCTACCCTATTTTCCTAACGCTCGCACTGTGTTTAAATATAAACATATAAAGGGTACTAATAACCCCTTGAGTGCCAGTAAATTATAAAAAAAAAAAAAAAAAAAAAAAAAGGAAATAAACGTTGAGTTTTTTTTTTATAAAATGCACTTGATTCGTGGGAAGTTGCAGCTTTCAAGGCACATTCAGAAATTATACTTCCCAACCGATATTTGGAAACTGCTTATCGCAAAGAACCGAAAATCTGCAGCAAATGTGCATCAACACAGTGCAAAAAAAACACTAATATTCGATATTTATTTTATTAAAAAACACAAAACAAATATAAAAATAAGAAATTATACAAAATATGACAGTGAACAAAATTGTTTATTAACTGATGTGATATTATATGTCAGTTGCTTTAATTTCACTTGAAGTGATTTTGAAAAGTATTCGAAGTTTTGAAATCAATCGAATCATAGAACACTGAAAACAATTTCACTCGATTTTCAATTTAGATTTAGATTTAATTTCACTTGATTTTGGAAACCTAGCTGCATCTTTACTTTTTTTTTACCAAACGGAAAATATTATACATATATAGAGGAAATATTTCTTCTACAATAGAATAGATGTACAACTTTGTACTGTTCGATTATTTTGTTATTTTCAAATCGCTCAAAAACACGTTGTTTTATGCTCCAATGAACCTTATTTTCAGAGTAATTTTTTTTTGGAATCACCAATATTAATTTGCATGAATTCACAAATTAAATAGTTTTAAATTAAAAAAACATATGTGTTGCATAATTTAAACCGAAAATACAGCAATATTTGAAATCACACTGAAGAGAATTCTCAAAGAAACTAAATTATGGCATATTTGAAACACGTCAAAATTTAAAGTGTGATAATGATTGCAAACCATTTTGAGTGATATACTCAATGAAAAAAAAAACTTAACTTAAAGCCTAAACAATATTTTACAAATTTCCTTAAAACTTCGCGTTCAATATTTTACGATGAAGGAAATTCTATCCAGAAACAAATTTTTTTTAGCAACTAGAAATTTATAAATTTGATCTAAACAGAACAAAATCTGATTTACATTTTTCTTTTTCAAAAAATATTTTTTAAATGATTACATAAATTTGGGTCATTATGTTTTCAAAAAAGGAAAATACATAAAACCGCTTTTTGCAAATTTGAACGAACTTATATGTTTTTAGTTTTTAAGTTCCTATAGAAAGTTACTGTAATCGGCCCAAATTGTCAAATTGAAAATGTTGATATTTCTCGACATTTCAAGGTTCACAGAATCTTAATCAAAGATTTTTAGAGAGATGTCTGTGAGTGTGAGTTACTCAGGAAGCTTTGTTCGTTGTCCATATCTCGAGAACCAGTGAAGATATCGACTTCAAATAAATTTTGTGTATGCATATAATACCACAGAAAGAAGCAGAAAAGACTTTCAAAAAATCACACGAAACATTAACGATTTTAGTTAAATTTTATATTTTATAATGTTTTGGAAAAAAATCAATTAACGGCTTTTTATATATTATTATATTACAATTATTTGTTACCTCGAATATTTAACTAACAACAAATTATTTTAAAAATAAAATAAATTTGGAGGCGCAACAGTCCTTTGAGAACTAGGGTCTGGTGGCTTACAGCTTTCAACCATTCCTGTGTGCGAGTAATGTTGTCATGAATGGAGGCGACCTACAGTTTTAAGCCGAATCCGAACGGCTTATTTGGGAAAGTATTTTTCATGACAAGAATTTCTTTAGGAGAATTTTTTTTTCATTGCAAAAGGCAGTAACCGTTAAAAACTTAATTGGGACAGGCAGGGTTTTAACCCAAGACCTCTAGCTTGACAGTCCAACGCACTAACCATTACGCGCCGCCATTAAAAAATTATTTTACCTCCATCAAATGTATGCAACGAAGAATAATGTTTTTGACTTCTTGTAAAATTTTTGAAAAAAATCGAATTGAAAGTTTATTTTACAAAAAATAAAAACCTTAAAAAAAAACATTAATAAAAGTTGGTAAAAGTTGATTTTGGACTCAAAAACCTTTTCAAAAATTAAAGATATTGCTATCAATCTTATTTTATGTTATGAAAAATATTGTTTTTAACGTTTCTTAAAATGTTTAGAAAAATCCAACTGCCAGTTTTTTTTAATAAACAATAAGAATATATTAAAAATATTACGCAAAATTGGTAATATATGATGTTCGATTCGACTATCTTGAGAATAGATGAAGGTATTGACTCCAAAATGATTTCATTCAATGCTTAAGTGTCTTCTTAACGGAAGATATTGTTCTTAGAAAAACGTTTTATAAAAAATACAAACTTTCAAGAAATGCTCCTAAAATTGTTTTAAATTGGTTTTCGACTAAACATTTTGGGAACAAAAACAGATTTTGAAACCAATCTTATTTTATCATATGCAAAATATTTTTGCTAACTTTTAATTAAGTTCTTAGAAAAAATCAATTGACAACTATTTTTCCAAAACACGAAAACCTAATAAAACAACAAAAAAGGTTTTCGACTCAAGTATTATGAGAAAAAAGAAAGATATTGACTTAAAATTTCCTCACACAAAATATTGGTATTAATATTTTCTTTAAGTTTTAGAAAAATAGACAAACGGAAATGGATGGGAAATTATCAGTATGGGTCGCATCCGAGCCTCTTTTTTTATAATTTGTATTATCTCATTGTTTTATTAATTTTTTCTTTGTAAACATATTTAAACAAAAATTTGATATTTAAGCGGCTTTAGCTTGAGCCACTGCCGACAAAAGACATTTCTTAATGAAATTTTCCTATAAAAGGATCGAAAAACAACTTGAATTTAATGAAAGTTAACATTTTTGTAGATATTTAAAAGTAAAAGAATTAAAAGTAGTTAACTTTCAATGCTTTGAAACTAGGATCTTTTTATGACTTTCACTGTAAAAACAAAAAAAAAAAAAAACTAAAATTGATGTTTTCTCAATTTATGAAATCTTTGTACGTTAACCAATCTTAAAGAAATTTCCCAACTTCAATCAAATTCCACTTCAATTGTTTTTATTATTTGAACGTATGATTAAATTAATTAAACAAAAAGAGATTATTTCAAAGTATTGAATTTAAAAGCAATATTTCATAAAAACCACAATTTAAACAACATTTTTAGAACCATCCCCGATCGATCTTAACAACATTCAAACGTTCTTTAGGAGCTTCTAAAAAATCTCGAACGATGTTAAGACAACTTTTATTTCTAACACTCAATGTTTATAGAAGACTTGATCATATAAAATCTAAATATCTTTCCACTTTTGTAACACAATTCACATTTTCGATCACAAAAGAATTAAAGTTCATTAGTACACAATATTTGAAATAAAAGTTCACTTAATTCCAAAAGGATCATTGATTGCACATTTTCAAATATCGTTCAAATTTATCCCTTTTTGAATATTTAGAATATGTTAAAAAAACAACGTAACTAACCAGAAATAAATTTTATATTCAAGCTCCGTTTAAGCGTTTCGTTTCCTCGGTTTGTTTCGATTCAATTCGATGTGAAGAAAGGAATAAAAAGGATATAAGAAAACTTAATAAAAAAACAAGGCTTAAAGGTTGGTTTTTATTCCGATAGAGTTAAATGCAAACTACATAGCCTACACCGAGCATCGAGCTATTTTATACCAAAATTGCATATTTCCCTACTTTTGTCTGAATACAATGAAAACTTTTAGTAATATTTCTTGCAATTGTTGTTGTATCTTATATTTTTGTTTATGTTTATGTTTTTTAATTTAGCTTTTTGTTTGTTTGCTTTGAATTTATTTGAATGTGCGACTTTGGAGGCATCTTCTTTCATACCTCAATCATTTGAAGAGAGTTAGAGACCGAAAAAGAAAAACGAAAAAAGTGCATCTTTTTTTTGAATTTCAACAACAACGGATTGAGATAGTTAGACGAAAAGCAAGACGAGCATAGCTTTGGTTGTTGGGGAAAAAAGCTCAGCTCAGCTTAAACGCCAGACCTTAAGTTAGTCTCTTACTCTTTGAGAAAATGATGCGTTCACCAACGAATGGCAGCAATGATGATGGGATGGGGGTAATCCACCAACCGCAACTCAAGCTATCAGATACTTTTGCTATAAACTATCTTTTATTTTGGCAAAGAGCATTAGAGCAGAAAGACACATAACAGATAGCACCACTCGACTATACGCATCTTTAACTCCATCACGCTAGCTGAGATGATGAGTCTTTTTAAGATACGTACTTTAGCGCGACTTTAATTGGAAAGATAGTTCGGCAATAGATTCAGATGATGGTGCTGCTGTAATTTGTATAGATACAAACTTTATATCTACTAACTCTAAAGGTGTAAGGTACTTGGTAAAGTTTGACAGTTAATTAGTAATTTTTTTTTTGTTAGTTTCTGTTGTTTAAATTCGTGGCTTTATGTAGTTTGAATTAATTGAATATTTATGTGCGAAGATGAGAGGACCAGAGGTACGATTGGTGTACCAAGTAATAGTTGTGTAGTGGATAATAATGAAGAGACTTATTTTTTCTTTAATTGTTTCTTTTTCTTCTATGAGAATAAGTTTGGGGTCTTTTGTGGAGAGTCGTTGTCATCATAAATCATTAGGTTCAGTTTTAACTTCAGCTTCAGCTTTAGCTTTAGCTTCATCTTCAGGTGCAATAAGTTGACAAAGTGCTTATGGTCGTTATGTTCGTTATTTGAATAGAAATAAGGAAATGTGGTAACGGATTTTTGTAAACAAGATTTAAGAGATGTTATTTGTTATATCTTATGTGTGCTTTGTAATTTAGACGAATTTTTAATGATTTCAAGAATTTGATTTAGCTTTGAGTTGTATTTTTCGTGTAAGTTTTTTCAATAAGTCAAATGGAGTATCGTACTTAAATTAAGTTAAATAAAATTAAAGTTTTCTAGTACTAGACATTTTTTTCAATTGAACCATGTGTTTTTATTAAGGGATTTTTTTGAGAATTATTTAAAAAATGATCTCAATTTCCTGCAAATGTTTCGAAATTACGAACCAAAATATTAAATTAGTATTTTTTCTTGAAGAGTTCTAAAAAGCATTCAAATTGTATTCTATATTTTTCAAGGATATATATGATTCTTAGTCAAATTAAAAGGTTTTAGGTAAAAAAACTGTCGGTTTGTCGAAATCTTGTATTGTAAATTTGCAAAGTGATAGATTTGCGAGAACATTCGAAGAAGGCAAAGAGTTGAGGTTGTTTGCATAGGGGTGGCATTTCTAATGTATTTAGAGGTTTTGAAAAAAGTAGAACTTTCAAATTTTGTGGAATATTTATACACTTAATTTTAGATTCTGGAAGAGGTATAATTATTACTTATCTCAGAATAATTAGTTTTTTTGCAGAAATAAACAATTTAGTAAATTCGAAGCGTCTAGACATTAAGAGACAAATCAATTTGCTCTTTATGGGTCTTAATTTATTCCACAGATATGGCCGTACCTCAAGCTTTGTTTTACAACAGATGTCGGCCAAAAACTTTTGAGTATTTAAAAAAATCGAACTAAAAAACGTTTTTTGGAAAAGTTTTACAACAAGAAGTTTCATCTGATATTAAACAAATCGAGTATTTTTTAAAAGAAATCCATGGATATTTATTCCAATGCAATGTAAAGAACAAGATAAAGGTATGCAATGGACACTGTACATCGATAGCAGCCTGGACTACGGTTGCGGGACCATATCTTTCTCATTAAGGGTCCTCGCTATCTTCAAAAAATCCGCCTTTAAGATCTTGAAACGATTGTGGCATACACTTTATCTTTCACGTGGCCACAAGCAAATAAAGTGCACGACTGGCATAAAATTGCAAATGTATCCAGAGAGTCTATTTAAAAAAAGTACTTATAACTCTGCTACAACTGAATACGCACCAATATTTTCGAAAATGCTTCTTTTTTCAATTTTTTTCAAATATTGTGGGTTTTTGTAACATCTGTAGATGCTAACTAATTCTTTAAGATGTTAAGAACAAAATTTAAAAAAAAATGTCATTACATGCAATTGCACTTACCCCAAGTCTTGTTGTTGTGTCAATGAGCTTTTTTTCTTCGTAGATCAACTAGCAGTCCAAATTCCTGAATGAAATCTGCTCCGATTATTGGTCGAGTGACATCCGCAACAATAAACATCCAATCCATTTTTCTTCTAAGTCCGAAGTCGATTTGAATGATTTTTGTCCCGTATGTTTCGATTGGAGTTCCATTGGCAGCAAATAAGGAATATCTGTTGTCTGGTTTGTTTTTTGTGGCGGGAGGTAAGACCGAAAAGTCTGCACCTGTGTCTACGAGATACCCTTGGTTTGTTTTTCGATCTCGGATAAATAAGCGACGGCTTTCATTTGTGTCAGCTCTGTGTAGTGTCGCTTCCGTTGACAGAGCCTCCTTTAGTTTTCCGAGGGTTTGGCAAGGTTCAATGTATTTTTTTGCATCCTTGCCGAACCTGAAATGATAGCGACAAAGTGGAAGACGTGGTTTAGACTTACTGCGGCTTTTGCTTAAATCTCTTTTGTGAGTCATGCTTTCTGCTTTCACCTGGTCTTGATGTTCTAAGTTCTTTGACTTGTTTTTTAAGCGCATCGATTCTTGATAAAATTTCAGATTGGCTTCCAACTGCTGATATGTTTGAGATGCTCTGCATTTCGGCCATCGTGTCGGCTTGCTTTGAAAGCGTCGCGTCGTTAAATCGCCTGAACCAATGCAAATAACAGCTAAATTTTTTGAGCACATCAGCGGAAAGTTAGTTTTTCGCAAGTTCTTTCATTTTTTTCAGAAGCTTGATTGACCAAAGTCGCCAAGCTCAACACTGTTTATCAATTTACGCAACTTCTTTTGATTAGAGTCAGTAAATTCTGCTATTATCACTTTTTTTTAGTTCTTCACATTTATTTGTCTCTTGTGGATTTCTAAGTGATTCATTGACAGGTGAAGAAACATTTTGATCTACGTAGTGATATTTTGTTATGTCTGATTTGATGTTAGCAATGTTGAACTGCGCCTCCATCTGAATAAAAAATAGGTCGGGTTGGTGTTGCGAAAAAGGTGGTGGCTTGATAGAAACACGATGCAATTCGCCGCTAACGTTTTGTCTGTCCTGGTCATCATCTGGCATTTTCAATTATTTTCTGTAAAACTTTCGAGAAATTCAACAATCTTTTTTTTTCTTGCTATGCGTACTTTTTTCAACGTAAGGGTCACCAATATGGATAATGGTCTTGATTCAAACTTGACCAACACCCATTCAATAAAATTCAAGTTAAAAAATTAAAAGACGAAAGCGTATCAGAAAACTAAAACAAATTATTTATTAATTTTAAAGAAAACACGACTATTCTATGAAAATCTAAGAACGAATAACAAAAGTAAAATTCTCAATAATACAATGAAATTTCAAAGGTTACTACGATAGTTAATTTAAATAGAGTGATTCGAATACATTGATAAAAAAATATTGATTTGAAACTGAGTGAAATGCAAATTTTAAATAGTTAAATAAATGAATGATAATGATAATATACATATATATATGTATGTATAGCTGCTACACTAGATAGTTTAAATCAACAATTTCAGGGTTTTAAGTGAAATTCAATTCTGGTCTAAAATTGTAAGACCAATGGGTAGATCTACATGGCTTAGCAGTATTTCAAAAGCTAAAATCCACTTTATTAAAGGCTTTTATTCTTACCTAACAAATAAAGATTCGTACAGATGAAACATAAAGTGAAGTAAAAAAACTTCAAAAACACCAACTTGAAGGCGAGCAATTTTAATTTGTGCATCTGATTCTTGTGATTCTGGATCAAAAATAAAACAAAAAGTCTCTCATCAGTTTTAAGAGTTACTTAAATTCGACTCATCTTAAACAAATTTAACTTTAGAAAAAACCGCTACTTGACGACGGAAAGTAATGCTATTAGATTTTCTCAAAAGTCAAATAATTTTGAAAAAGAATGGTATCACGTGGTTTTTTTTTCAGACGGTAGGACTATTTAATTTCGGTTCCCCTGATGGGTCAACCTTTTATTATTTAAAAGCTTCATCACAACTGTGAAGTAGGTGGTGTTATACTTAAAGCTGTTAGTTAAAATGGAACAATCAAGGTTAAGGTCGTTACTTCACAAATTACTTCAGCTGGGTATAAGGGAATCTTGGACAGAAATGTTCCTAAGTAATCTTACATTTTTTGACCCATAATGATAACGCGCCTACTCACTCGGTGCGCATATAATGAAAGCTTGGATTTTCACTTCCTTCAATAACTGTCGTTCTCATCTGATCTTAGTGTTATTAAATATACTTGGGGACGGATAATACCCAAAGTTATGGGGGTAAGACAAAGAATCCTTAATTTCTGCAATTATTAAAGGGCTGTAGGATTCATACCGGAACTAATTAACGAAATGATTAAAAGTAAAGGTGGAAGTAGCAACTACCAAACTTAACAGATACAGATACAATTATTTTAAGGGCATAATCATTTTTTGTTCGTAAAATATTCGAGGTGGCGAATATTTTTTTAAGTTATTTTGAGTTACAAAAAACGGTCAATTGCTTTTTTCAAAATTATTCTTGTTTGGAATCACACTACATTTTATAATATAAAATTTAATTGAACAACATTTATTTGAAGTCAACTTCTCTACTGTTTCTCGAGATATAAATAACTAAACATATTAGCTAATGCAACAGTCCGTAGAGAACTTGGGCCTAGTGACTCAACCATTCCTGCGTGGTAGTCATTTCAGGGATAGAGGCCCCCTACAGTTGCTTGTGCCAAATCCGAACGCCAAATTTAAGAGAGTACTATTTATGACAAGAATTACTCTACGAGGATTTGTCAATTTCTCACAAGAGGCAGTACCTCTAAAAAACTTTTGGATGACAGCCCTACGCCCTAATCATCACGCCAATTAAGCGAATTTACAGCTCAACATCACTACTGCAACTGATTGGTGAATTTGTGAGGAATATTATTGACACGCATCAAGTCACACATTATTTCGATGTTCTAAGATTTATGAGAATTGTATACAAAGCAGTAGAACGATATAAATAGAAAGACCCATCGACGCTTTCTACACTGAAACTCGCTTGGTGGTGAAAGTGATGAAGGAGTATTTGAAGCCTATATTTTAAAAATAACGCCCCATTGTAAGTTCGTAAATTGTTATGGTATAACGGAAATGGTTGGTAAAATTTGTTCTACTGAAAAAATCGCCAGAATCAAACATTGTGTGAATAGTGGTGTTCTGAACAATGGTTTCATGATAAAACTCGTAGACGATGATGGAAACACTCTTGGGCCAAATCAAATTGGACTAGTTTATGTGAAAGCAGCTGCCCCATTCTTAGGATATCTGGAAAACGACCAAGCGAACAAGGAAACGTTCATTGAAAAAGATTGGTACAATTCAGGAGACTTAGGAATTGTAGATTCAGAAAATTTGCTTATATTTCACAAGTACGCTTTGAAATATGCTGATGGCAAAATTCTTATTCCAAATTCAGTTGAAGAAATTGTTAATAATTTTGAAATGGTGTATTCTTCAGCTCTGGTGGGGAATCCTAGTGCAGAGGATCACAAACAATATTGTGGAACAATCTTTGTAGTTCTCGAAAGTGGTAGCCTAAATTCAGCTGATTTCGAAAATACTTTCAGAGTTTATTTGAGGAAAAAATTGAGTAAGGAACAACTAGAAATTATCACGTATTTCAAAGTGATAGATGATTTACCAAAAACATCTTGCTTTAAAGTTGATAGAATGGCCTTGAAAAAGATTGTTGGGGGTATTAAAATATAATTTAATTTTAAAATGTATATGAACCACAGTGTTTGTTTATAATAAATACTGTTATTCGACTTTCAGGTATTTTTGAAGTTCGAAAGAGTTCTATTTAATTTGGAAAATACTTCTGTTGAAGAAACCTCAAACGTTTTATACTCTTCAATTTCGTCAAATATCCGTCCCTACCGACCGAAACTCTCACAAAGGGGAAAAAGTCCCTGATTTTGAAACATTCTTTATTATTGCGCGCTCGTATTTGTGTATTAGCATGATGGTACGTATCCTATTGCCTTCCACAATAAACGGGCTATTCAACACTGTTATAATTTGTCTAACAAGGAGTTCCTGAGATTAGCGAGTTCAAACGAACTTAGCTTTATGACATAAATATAGATTTTTCCTTTATCCTTATCTCAAGGAACATTTAATAAAATATGGAAAAAATTTATCAGCAATTCTTAAGAAAGTGCCGAAACGTTTGGTGAAAAACTATTCCTCCAGATTTTGTTTTTGAAGCTCTCTTAGTACCTAAGCACTTTAAGGTTTTAATAAAGAGCAGATCCACCACCAGATGTTCAAATGGTAGACATGTGCATTTAAGAGAACACAAGCGTCTACAGGTTTTTCTCAAAACCCACCTCTGTCTATCAACTCCTACTCTCGCCTCCTCGTGGTGAACATCGGGCGCCTAGTACCTCAACTGGAGATTGGGTTCTAACCCCAGCGGAAAGTTGTTGGGGACAGCAAACGAGAGTGGGGGGGGGAGGTGTTTCCACTAAAGCACCTCTCCTTATCCAGACGGCAGCGGACGAATTCTCGAGATGGAATCAACGGTGGCGTCTACAGTTCCAGTAAGGTTGAACTACTTAGTGAACACCTTATAGGGCTTCTACGACTTATTCGGAGCCCAGGCCTATAAGGAGCGGTTTATCCGGCTCCCCGTCCTTGGAGTTATACTAAGGATCTGGCCCTCCAGGTTGGGGGTTGTGCCGTCAGGGTGAAGCACCAACAAGCCTCGGATACGGACGGATTCACTGTTGACAGTGGCAACATTGCCTTGCAGCCATCAGAGATGCCGCCTCTGAAGTGCAAGGTTTCACACGTCCACAACAGCGAAACACCTGGTTTGACGACGAATGCCGGCAAGCGCACGCAGCGAAGCAAGAGGCATACAAAACGGCGCTGCACAGAAGGACCAGAGCTGCTCGCGAGCTCTACGAGCATAAGAGGAGAGAGGAACACCGGCTTCATAGATGGAAAAAAAGAGAGCACGAGAAGCGCGCGATCGAGGAGATAGAGGGATGTTACAACAGGAATGAGGTTCGTTAATTTTACAAAAAGGTAAAAAAAAATTCCCAAGGGTACCAGCCACGAACCGAAGCCTGTAAAGACGATCAGGGGAACATCGTAGTAGAACCGCAGTCTATGTTGAGAATATGGAAAGACCACTTCTCCAAATTATATAACGGCGATGACGAACCGAATTCCGCTGTAAGGGAGATAGAACCACTCAACCTAGGCGACGCAGATCAACAATTCCGCCTACCCGACTTAGACGAATTGAAGATAGCTATATCTAAACTGAAGTCAAACAAAGCTGCTGAAGTTGACGGCATAGCTGCCGAACTATTTAAAGCAGCAGGCGATGACTTGGTAGGGAGCATGCACCAACTCATCTGCAAAATATGGTCGGAAGAAAGCATGCCCGATGAGTGGAATCTCAGCATAGTTTGCCCGATACATAAAAAAGGAGACCCTTTAAATTGCGCCAACTACAGAGGGATCAGTCTCCTTAACATTGCATACAAGATCCTTTCTGACGTACTATGTGAACGTCTGAAGCCGTTCGTCAACAACCTGATAGGTCCTTATCAGTGTGGCTTCAGACCAGGAAAGTCCACTATCGACCAAATATTCACACTACGGCAGATCTTGGAAAAAACCCAGGAGCTTCAAATCGATACCCACCATCTCTTTATCGATTTTAAAGCCGCGTATGACAGCATCCATAGGGAAGAGCTCTACAGAGCAATGTCTAGTTTTGGCATCCCTGTCAAACTTATCCGTTTGTGCAGAATGACGATGGAGAATGCACGCTGCTCCATCAAGGTCGGAAAAGATCTCACCGATGCATTTGATGTCAAAAAAGGTTTTAGACAAGGCGATGCACTGTCATGCGACTTCTTCAACATCGTTCTGGAAAGAATTGTGCAAAACTCAACCGTCAACACTAGAGGCACGATCTTCCAAAGGTCCATCCAATTACTCGGATACGCAGATGATATTGACATAATTGGAAGATGAAAGCGTGATGTCAGTGGAGCGTTTTTGAGCATTGTGACGGAAGCGAAGAAGATGGGTTTAGTGGTCAATGAGGGCAAGACCAAGTGTATGCTGTCATCAAAAAAGGACATTGAACAACGACGTCTTGGACAAAACGTCACCATGGACAGCTATAACTTCGAGGTAGTTAAGGACTTTGTCTTCCTAGGCACCGCTATAAATACAGACAACGACATCAGCGCTGAAATCAAACGAAGAATAACTCTTGAAAATCGCTGCTTCTTTGGACTTAGAAGGCGATTGCGAAGTAAAGTCCTCTCTCGAGCATCTAAAATCACCATCTATAAGACACTCATCATTCCGGTTCTCATTTATGGCGCTGAGGCCTGGACCCTGTCAAAGAAAGATGAGAACGTCTTAGGATGCTTCGAGAGAAAAATTCTTCGGGTGATTTTTGGTCCCGTACGTATAGATGGAGAATGGAGGAGAAGATATAACGACGAACTGTACGGGCTGTACAGCGACACTGACCTAGTTAGCAGAATAAAAGTACAACGGCTTAGATGGCTGGGTCATGTAGAGCGAATGGACATCAACGCTCCAGCCCGGAAGGTCTTCGAATCCAATCCCGAGGGACGGCGCGGCGCAGTAGAGGAAGACCGCGACTCAGGTGGAGCACTCAGGTGGGTGAGGACCTCAACCAACTTGGCGTGCGAAACTGGAGACAGCTAGCTAGGGACCGAGCTGGCTGGAGACGCATGTTGGTTGAGGCCCAGGTCCGCCCCGGACTGTAGCGCCACCTTAAGTAAGTAAGTAAGATCCACCACCACAAACCTTGTAGAATTCGTTTGATGAAGTTGATAATATTCTCCACTGATTTTAGCAAACCGTTTAGTCTTTAAGCTTTCTTACTTAGGTTTTGAACGCTTCTTACTTCTTACCTTCTTAATCTTAAATATTGTGTCCGGTTCAGGTCCTGACGTTTCAATACTATTCTAACTACTTCTAGTGGCCCCAAAGTTAGTCATATCTTTTCTTATATTTAACGAAATTAAAGGGTAAAGGGGTTTTTGCGAAAACCCCTTTACGCATACGATACGAAATTCTGCGCTCCAAACAGATCTCGACAATTATTCAACCTACTCTACCAAAAATTACAGAAAGTGAATATTTCCCGTAAATGCATTCAAAATTTTCCCGTCTTTACTTTCTTCATAATCATTCCATACTGTTATTAGACATCTTGACCTTTTATGTGACCGTGAACTTCAATTTGTTCTCCATATTGATGAAACTATTCATATTAGATTTTGTGAAGCGATGGTCTTACTTTTCCGGATTGGTCTCAAAAATAGAAATCATCCAACACGATCCTTCGTTTTACACTTCAATATCTTAAATTGGAAAGTGAAAATATAAATATGAAGCGCTGAACTTTTGAAATTATCATTTATTGAATTTAGAACAAAATATTGTGTAGGTTTAAAATACTTCAACTATTTTCCAGGCAATTCTTCTTCTTCCGAATCCTTTTTATTTCCAATTGAAATGATCCAGAGATTCTTAGGACTTTGTCTTCTAAAAATATCGATATAATTTTGAACCGAAACAAGAAATTCCTATGAGATAAAAACAAAAATATCAAACATTAAATTTAAATACTAATTGTGTACTATATTTATGCAAACAAACCGGTCCAAAAAGTGTTTGAATAAGAATGTTTTCAGTTGATAAATTTCGATTTGTTGCTAAATGTGTTATGACAAGTGGACAATTTGGCTTTAAAGAAAAAATAATGAATTCTCAATTCGTTTTTAAAAACACAGGATCAAGACATACCGGTACAGGCTGACCTTCTGTTTCAAAACGCATATTAGGATCTGAATGATAGCAACGCCATTTCGTGTATGCATATGGGATATCTTTTCCGGGACCAATGTTCTTCGAAAATAAAAAGAAATTTTAGATCTTTGTGATACTAAATCCATATAGTATGAACCTTTTTCAAGCACAATGCAACTGGAAGATTAATTTCACCACGCTTACAAGAGTCAAACGTTGTCTGGACCATACTTGTAAGATCAGCTGATTTTTGCATGCTAAATAGTAGAAGAGGCTGTTCCTCCGCTTCAACGCATTGTATTGTAAAATGCTCACCAAATCTCAGAGGTTCACCATTCCGATCTCGATTATCAGCGCTATTTGGAATTAAAAGAAAATATAACGGATAAAATTAAAGTAGAGATTTATATAAATTTGAATTCACTTGAGATAAAACAAAACAAACCAAATAAAAAAAAAATTTTTTTAACGAATAAAAAGATAAGTATACGCACCACTGCACCACAAAGTAGCTTTCTTTACATTATTGTAGTGAATTTCCATAAGACTCTTTTTCTTACCTCATAATTTTGAATGAATTTCTCACACAAGGTTGCACAGATGGCGCAACAGTCAATTCACATAAATCATTGATTTGTAGACGACTTTTTCGTACAACTTGTTCATTGATAATGACAGATAATGCTGATTGCAGATTTGAATTATTGTTATTATTATTGTCAGGACAAAACTTCATACATGACAGAATCTGAACCACTGCCCCAAAACGAATATGATCAGGTGAACTATCTAATTCGACTTTGGCATGAAAATTTACAAATAACAAACGAGTCTTTTGGATTAGAAGTTCAGTTTTTTGACGTTTACGTAGAAATGTTTTGATTTCATCCTAAGGAATACAAAAGACAATAAATAAATAAATAGAAATTATAAAAAGCTGTTATATTACCTCTTCAAGAGAAAAGTCTTCATACCAATTACCAATACGCACATTTCGCCCATAGCGGATATAATTTTCAGCAGCTCTTCTCATTAGAAGTTGATATTATGTTGATTTATTTGCTTAAGCTTATTTTCGAATTAAGAAAAGTCAATCTTAAAAATACTAAACTGACATACATATATTGAGAAGCATAAATCGAGTGGCTTTGTTTTTAGGATTAGTTCTAAAGCATCCAAATTCTAGAAGTAAAACAATTGAGTTGGTTCACCTTTTGTTTTACTGAATTCTCCATTTTTCTTCAAATACAATTTTCATTCGACTCAATGGTATCAAAAGCTCGATTAAGAATATTAACTTTATAGTTTTTAAATTTAGTATAAAATATTAAGCTACATATTTTTATGCAGAAACTTTAACTTTGTGTTTATACATCAATATGACATCTTCAAACTTACATAATTGTTATTTGGAAAGAAGTATAATTTTTCAATTGCGTGATGAAAGTATTGCTTATATCGCAGGACTTCAGGAGCCAAATAAATTAAATAATTGCACCCCATATAAACCCAAAGATGGCAATAAAGTTCACTTAAATTCAAAAGTACCACATTTAAGTCTGAAGACGTCAAGTAATAGATAATAAATGAACTTACATTTTCGCAGGTAAGGAGCTGGTAGCAGAGTTTTATGCGACAAAAATTTGTAATTTATAATGCAATGAATATCTATTTGATGAATTTCTCCTTTGCAAGATTAATTAATTAGTAATAAGAAATTAGTTCTGCTTGTTAAATTAGGAAAGCTGTGGGTTCTAGTGAACGTTTCGTAAAATGACTCCAATCTTATTTACTGCATTGATCATACTTTGTACTTTTCAATGGTTGCGAATCAAACAAGTTTAAAGCTAACTTTGGAATTCCACAACGTAGACATTTAGGTCCTATTCTCTTTATTCTCTCTCTATTAACCGTCTGTGTTGAAGCACTCTTATTTCATCATTTACGCAGACGATGTATCCTGTATCAATAATAATATTCCCAAAGGAAGCATGATGAATTTAACAGATTGTATACAAATTCCAAACTGTCGAAATAATTATGAACAATGTCCTGCTTTGAATTACATGTTTAAACCTAAACCTATTTGAC
The DNA here is from genome assembly GCA_920104205.1 of Eupeodes latifasciatus. Classification (NCBI taxonomy): domain Eukaryota; kingdom Metazoa; phylum Arthropoda; class Insecta; order Diptera; family Syrphidae; genus Eupeodes; species Eupeodes latifasciatus. The sequence goes on from OV049924.1 coordinate 370,718,538, forward strand.
AATAGAGTGAATCTATCAAGTAAATTTAGAGCTTTTTCTTGACAATTACTGGTGTTAATGAATGTAAACGAACTCTGTAAAGCTAGTTCTTAGCTGGTTTAAATAAATAAGTTGTGTTAGATATGCTTAAGGTTGATAGCTACAAAATCAATACTGAGGTGCCCCAGGGCTCTATATTGAATCCAATACTCTATCTAACATTTTTTATTCACTCTTGTTAAAAACTTCAAATCCACTTACAAGCTTGGCTGATGAGAGTTCTCTCACCTTTTCTTATTCACTTTTCACAAACCTCCTCTTCAGACTTGGATTTAAAGTGGTACAAGAATTATTGTTCCCTTCTGTTTATGATGTTATATTTAAGACTTATAAACGTCCTAAACTTGAGTATAACTCACATCTCTGTTCTCCATTATAATATTTTAGGCTCTTGGACAGTATTCAAAGAAGAGCTATCAAAATGATTGGTAACAATAGCATCGTTGATTCATTGTAGTCACTTGAACACCGTGTCGTAAAGTCTCTTGCCTTAACCTTTTTTAGACTTATTTTAAGGAATTATGTTCAAGTGAAATATCAAATTAAGTTTCTCTCCTCAATCTATACAACCCTGATACTCGCGCATTTAAAAATGTTCCTCAGTACACCTTCATGTTCAAGTATGTACTGTACAGAGATTCTTTCTTTTGCAGTACTACGCGAATGTGGAATGCGTTAGCACACTCTGTTTTAACCTGTAATTACAATATTCTTGACTTCAAAACCAATTTTCACCGACACAATATCTCCTTTTGAAATCTCTCGTCCTTTTCTAATGCTCGCATTGTGTTTTCATGCGGCATCAAAAGAGTACGAAGAACCGCGGATTACGGCCATATGAAATATGACTATAAAACAACGCACCACTATAACCTGAAGCTAAAAATTTAAGAAGAAGCTGGGATCTGACCCACACTTATAACCCACCATTCGTGCCCGTCTGTCAATGTTTCTAAGACTCTAATGTCCGATTTCATAAACAAACACTAAAAGCCCTTTTATCTAAAAGCTTTTTAAATTTTATCAGGCCTTTAAATTTTTTTAGTTTCACCAAGCTTGAAATGGGAAATTTCAGGGATATTTTTGTTAAAATAGAGTTCTCTTCACAACCCTGTAAAAATAAAACCCCTTTTTTCTTTCTATTAAGCGAATTGTGTGAGAAAAAATGAGAAAGCATTATATGTTCAAATAAATGACAAGAATCGCAAAATACAACAATGTAAACTTCTTCAAAATCAAAAATCGTGTGTCTTTCAAAAATAAAATATGAAAATGTATTCTTGTGAACGCGGAATACTCTTGAGTGGCGAATAACTATATGTTGTTCTTCTTCGTCAGATGAAGATGACCAATCTAATATTCTAATTAAAAATTAAAATCATAAAAATGATATTATAAATGCAATGTCGAATTTGTTTACCTATTCATTCTGTATCTCCAAATATTCAGAATACAAATATTACAAAACAAAACATCAGCTGTCAATCTGTCATATTAATTTTTTAATGACACTTTTAAAATTTAATAGGCCAAAAATGGGCATTTAGTTTTAAAAGGTGTTTAAAAGCTTGTTTACTTTAAAAACGCTTGGTGAAACCAAAATATCCCATTTTACAGTTTAAAATCCTGTTAAATGTATAAAAGCTGTTTATGAAATCGGGCATAAGAAAATATAAATAGAAATATTTTGTGTGAGATGAAAATATTTTAATTCGATATATTTTTTTGTTCCATTAATACTTGAGTCTAAAACCATTCTTATCAGTTTTTTGTTGTTTTTGTATTTTTTTGTGTTTTGTTAAAAAATCATATAATAAAACGAGCTTGCTTTCAATATCATATTATTTTATTTTTTTATATTTTATAAAAAATACCGATTTTATTTTTCTAAGAATATTAACTTGAGTTAATAGCAACATTTTAAATTGAATAAAATAGTTTTGAAATCAATCTCCATCTATTCTCAAGATATTCGAATCAAAAATCAGTTTTTACCAATTTTCTTAGTATACTTTGTAGATTATTATTGTTGGCAGTTGGATTTTTGTCGAATACAAATTTTTACCAAAATATAGGAGTGTTTTTTTTAGGTTCAATTCAATTTTTCTCAGATGTCAAAAACTTTATTCTTCGTTACATACAATTATTTTGTACGGAAGTACGTAAACACAGAAATTCCTCTAAAAATTTTTGATTTAGATTCTAGGGACCTCGAAACTTCGAATGTCAACATTTTTAATTCGACAAATCTGACCGATTACAATAACTTCCTAAGGGAAGTTAAAAAAATCCATATCTCTATAAGGTTAGACCCTTTTTTCGACAGTTTGACTCGACTGATCATGAAAAAGATTTTCGAATGAAAAAATAACAGTTTTAAGTAAAAAAATGTGTAAATTGGATTGAAAAAATAACTAAGCAGATATTTAAAACGTCATTATTTATAGAATAAAATATACTTTTAGTCATTATTATCGTTTTTTTCTAAAATATTAGATATTTGTTGTTTTTAACTATTTTTTATAGACAACGATCGGTTGTATTTTTTCGAAACATTTTTCAGTTTTTAAAAACACAATTTTCTGTGACAAAAAAAGTATCTTCCTAAACATATTTAAGTCGCAAAATAATGTGTTAAAAACTACCTTTATTTATTCCTGAGATATTTTAAATTAACCAAAATTTTGTAAAAAAAACTATATTTAAAAACGTCCCCATAAATTTTGTAGTCCTATTGTACAATTTACAATATTTATTTGTAGTCGAAATTTTTTAAAAGGCAAACGGAATGGTATAAAATCACAAATCAACTTTTTGGAAAAAATGGATATGAATTCCATGGACCTTGGAATGTCTAGATAATATTAAAATTAATTAAAACAAAATATAAAGAATACGTATACGCCTTAAAGCACCGTTTTTCAGTTTTTTATTTGGGAGCAAAAAAATCAGTTTTTAAAGTCATTCTTACAATCCATAGGTTTTACCTTAATTTTGGATAGGTTTACTTTTAAACTCGAACAGACTGGAACCACAAGTGACAATGCAAGGCGTGGCCGCCACCGGACTGATCGTTCGTTCGAGAATATCATGGTGGTGCCTGATGAGGTCACTGAGAGAAACATCAACCATTGATCATCACCATCAGACGGACCCTACAGCGAATTCTAATAAAAATCTAACACATATTCCCGTTTAGAGTGAAAAAGTGCATCAGTTAGTGTTTCCTGGCCTTCAGTCATGTGTGAATTAATATAATTAATTCATTAATAAATTAATGTAATGTAATTAATTAATGAATCTTCTTAAGAAAGCTTGGCATGGCCAGCAAGATCGTCTGATTTATAACCACCCCTGACTTTTTCCTTTGGAGCTACTTGAAGTCGCGGGTTTATATATATCAACAGGGCTCAGACAATCGCAACCCTAAATAAGAATTTTGGAAATCTCTGTTCCAGGTTATTTTTTAAATACTTTTAAATAGGGAAAACTTCCAATTTTTTAAATGTTTTGGTTAATCCTTAACATTTGTTCTGGTAGTTCAAATTTTTTTTTTGAGTTTTTTTTAGTTTTCTGCAATTTTTTTAGAATTTTTTTTCTGCTATTAAACATTTTGAAAAAGAAGTTTTCAAAAATACCAAACGAACTTTGTATTAAATTTAATTTAAGTTTTGAGACCTTTAAGTTAAAAAAAAAACGTATCTTCAAACCGTTTAAAAAAACCAACACTTCTTGTAGCTACCACCATCGCCATCATTGCAGCAAGTTCTCTTAAATTTTATTTTGTTATAAGAATTTATAAACACAAGATGCAGTCTCTAATGCAAAATGATACATGTGCGGTGCATGTGCAATATGGCAATATGATCATTAGTTTTTAATTTATAGAGATTACCAAAAGATTTACAGAGATTACTTGAAGATTTACAGCAATATTTAGTGTGCTGGAGGATGAGGATGAGAATGACTGATGAGTTTCGTAATTTGTGGATATTGTAAATTTAATTTATATGTACTAAGTCTAGTCTAGACACTATACGTATCATCAGGTAAGACTTTCTATTATGATATAGGTTAAGAGACGATATCAGCAAGCAAATATGTAAGTTGACCCATACTATTTTGATAATTTTGAGATATTTTTGATTTTGTAGTACAAATTTGTATACCTACACTTGAATTGAAACGTCCATATTTTTTGAAAAATCTGTCGTACGTGATGGTTAGTGGAAAAGACTGTCAGGCAAGAGGTCTTGGGTTCAATCCTTGCCTGTTCCACCTAAAGTTTTTTCACGGGTACTGCCCCTTGCGAGGAATTGATAAATCCTGCAAGAGTAATTCTTGTCATGAAAAGTGCTTTTTGTGGGTCCCCTCCATTCCTAACATGACTCGCATACAGGAATGGTTGTTAGTCACTAGACCATAGTTCTCTACGGACTGTTTCACCACCGTATTTATTTAATTATTTATATCTCACCAGTAGAGATGTCGACTTTAAATACATTTTATTTCACAGATAATCTTATGTATATAAATTACTTGTCACGTTTTTTGTCAGCGATGGACTCCTAAACTACTTAACCGATTTTATTTAAATTTGTACACCATGTGCAGTTTGATCCAACTTAAAAGATAGGGTAGCTTACATTTCAATTTATGATCGCAATATCATTTTATTGAAAATTATTTGTCTATTATTTGAAAGTCGCAATTATCAGTTATCTGCAAACGATTCTAACAAATGGCGACATCTGTTGCCTGGATTGAGTAAGTATGCAATAGATGGCGCTGTGTCAAACTTTCAAACGCTTCATATAAGCTAAAATTTAATAGCATAACCACTATTTATCCACGAGAACTATGCAAGATTTACACTGTAATGATAAACTTTTTGGTGGCTCTCTTACTTTTGTCTGGTGATATCCGCTAGACCTTATCAGTTACGAAGTGTTCAAATATTTCGATTGAACATAAACATGCGCGTATGATTGCAAAATGATACATGACGATAAAATTAGAACTGCAACTAAATACGAAATGCACTAAACTGACAAAAATGTTGATGTTGACGAATTTTTTTTGTCAAGTTAGAACACTTGTTAACAGTCTTTTAAATCAATCCATACCTACATACTGTTGTTATTGAAACCGATAGTGTTCATTTTCCAATTGAATTTTTAAATTCACTTAATATACCTGGAATGTTACCACATAATCTACGATTAAAGATTGGTTCACCTATTATTCTTCTGCGTGATTTCAATACACCTCTATTATGCGATGGTACACGTTTAGTCATCCAAAAGATCACCGGAAATATTCTTGAAGCAAGAATTTTAGATGAAAATCTTAAAGGAAAAATGGTCCTGTTGCCACGTATTCCAATGATACCGTCAGATTCTGCCATACCCTTCAGAAGTTTAGGTACCTACAGTTTCCAATTCGTTTAGCTTTTGAAATGTCTATAAAAAAAGTCTCAAGGCCAAACAATGTTCATTTGTGGTTTAGATTTTGAAAATCCAAGTTTTTCTCATGGTCAGCCGGCGGATGATGTTCATGTTCACGTGTAGGAGAACCGTCGAACCTACATATTTGTGTTAGCGAAAGACAGGTTAACCAAAAATATTGTGCACCGATTAGTGCTAAATTAAATTGAAATTAAAAGCATTTATAATTTAAAATAAAAAATATTATTGTTAAAAGATTTTAAACTATTAGCCCTACCTACCTCACTTCTTATTGATTTTTGCAATATCACAAAAAACGTTAGCCACAGCAACGTGTGATCGGGTCAGCTGGTGTGATATAATAACAATGGACGCTAAATTAGAAATATTGAGGCTGTATGGGCTATATGTGGTTTTAACAAGACAGGGCAACGCACGTGCCCCACAACACGATCCCTATAAATTTATTACGTGAAAAGTTTCCTGGTTGTTTAATACAGTTTTAGCGACGACTGTCAAGTTAGCACTACATTTTTCGAAATTTAAAAAACTGAGTATGCAGTTAATTGTAGCTTTTTTGTTGTAAATTAGTTGTGGAAAAAAAAAATTTGTAGCTCGACGATTTTTCAAAAAAGTGGTATGTAGTGCTAGGTTGATATCAAGTTAGCACTACACTTTTTGATTTTGTTAAAACTAAGTACGCAATTAGTTGACAATTATTTGTTGTAAATTAGTTGTGGAAAGAAAAAAATTCCAAAAATTTTTTTTACCTTGATTTTTTTAAAAAAGGGGGGTATGTAGTGCTAACTTGACACCGTGAGTCCACGCATAAAACAAGGATATTCGAAAATGTAACGATGCAATTAATTGTAGCTTTTTTGTTTAAAATTAGTTGTGGAAAAAAAAAATTCCAAAAATTTTTTTTTACCTTGATTTTTTTAAAAAAGGGGGTATGTAGTGAGTGCGTAAAATTAGCCCCCCTTTTTTAGATTTTCCTATTTTGGAAAGTTGTTCCGGTTTGTTCCGCATTGTTCCAAAGTTTTTTTTTTTTGAAAAACACCCAAAAATGGGGGTCTTATACCCGAACAACTGTTTTTGACCTAGCCCCCCTTTTTCGAAAATCGATTTTTTTAAAATTGTTCCAGGTTGTTCAAGTTGTTCTAAACATTGTTTCAATTTTTTTTACTTCTATAATCAAAATTTCAAAAATTCTAGCCCCCCCTTTTTTCGAAATTCCAATTTTTTATATTTTTTTAGATTTTAAAAAGTGTTCTAACCATTGTTCCAAAAACTAAGAGTCGTGAAATGCAAATTTTAAAAGATAATGCAAAATACGCTCCTCAATTTTTTTTAACCCTACAGCATAATAAATCGTGAATAAGCACATGTACATCAACCAGAACTTGGCATTTAAACTATTATTAACGCTGATGGTCGAACTTTCAAAAAAATCTCAATATCTTTTAATTTTGTGAACATTATTTTAGCTCCCCTTTTTCAAAAATCAAAAATTAAAAAAATGTTCTAAGTCAAACCATATTTCCTCCAGTTCGTGTCCAAATTTCATCCAAAACTGTAATCAAATATAGCTAAAGCTGCACACAATCGAAAAAAATAATAATTCCCCTCAATAGTGCCCCCTTTGAAAGAATTTAAAATTTTAAGCCAAAGCTTTATTCTTTCAGCAAATACCAAAAGGTCTTTAAGATTCCGACCTTATGAAATAAATAATGATTATGAAAATATTAAAAGAAAAACATCCCCAACCCCCCCGTTACAAAAACCCACATTTAAAAAATAGTTTTTTTATATGCATAATCACTCAGATCGAACTTTTCCAAACATTCATTGAAATATGTTCAAAAATAAAGATAATAATTCCAAATACCACTTTACATTGTACCAGAATGGCACAGTGTTAAGTGGTATTTTATTTATTTATTTTTGAACATATTTCAATGAATGTTTGGAAAAGTTCGATCTGAGTGATTATGCATATAAAAAAACTATTTTTTAAATGTGGGTTTTTGTAACGGGGGGGTTGGGGATGTTTTTCTTTTAATATTTTCATAATCATTATTTATTTCATAAGGTCGGAATCTTAAAGACCTTTTGGTATTTGCTGAAAGAATAAAGCTTTGGCTTAAAATTTTAAATTCTTTCAAAGGGGGCACTATTGAGGGGAATTATTATTTTTTTCGATTGTGTGCAGCTTTAGCTATATTTGATTACAGTTTTGGATGAAATTTGGACACGAACTGGAGGAAATATGGTTTGACTTAGAACATTTTTTTAATTTTTGATTTTTGAAAAAGGGGAGCTAAAATAATGTTCACAAAATTAAAAGATATTGAGATTTTTTTGAAAGTTCGACCATCAGCGTTAATAATAGTTTAAATGCCAAGTTCTGGTTGATGTACATGTGCTTATTCACGATTTATTATGCTGTAGGGTTAAAAAAAATTGAGGAGCGTATTTTGCATTATCTTTTAAAATTTGCATTTCACGACTCTTAGTTTTTGGAACAATGGTTAGAACACTTTTTAAAATCTAAAAAAATATAAAAAATTGGAATTTCGAAAAAAGGGGGGGCTAGAATTTTTGAAATTTTGATTATAGAAGTAAAAAAAATTGAAACAATGTTTAGAACAACTTGAACAACCTGGAACAATTTTAAAAAAATCGATTTTCGAAAAAGGGGGGCTAGGTCAAAAACAGTTGTTCGGGTATAAGACCCCCATTTTTGGGTGTTTTTCAAAAAAAAAAAAACTTTGGAACAATGCGGAACAAACCGGAACAACTTTCCAAAATAGGAAAATCTAAAAAAGGGGGGCTAATTTTACGCACTCACTACATACCCCCTTTTTTAAAAAAATCAAGGTAAAAAAAAATTTTTGGAATTTTTTTTTTTCCACAACTAATTTTAAACAAAAAAGCTACAATTAATTGCATCGTTACATTTTCGAATATCCTTGTTTTATGCGTGGAATTCACGGTGTCAAGTTAGCACTACATACCCCCCTTTTTTAAAAAAATCAAGGTAAAAAAAATTTTTGGAATTTTTTTCTTTCCACAACTAATTTTAAACAAAAAAGCTACAATTAATTGCATCGTTACATTTTCGAATATCCTTGTTTTATGCGTGGACTCACGGTGTCAAGTTAGCACTACATACCCCCCTTTTTTAAAAAAATCAAGGTAAAAAAAATTTTTGGAATTTTTTTCTTTCCACAACTAATTTTAAACAAAAAAGCTACAATTAATTGCATCGTTACATTTTCGAATATCCTTGTTTTATGCGTGGACTCACGGTGTCAAGTTAGCACTACATACCCCCCTTTTTTAAAAAAATCAAGGTAAAAAAAATTTTTGGAATTTTTTTCTTTCCACAACTAATTTTAAACAAAAAAGCTACAATTAATTGCATCGTTACATTTTCGAATATCCTTGTTTTATGCGTGGACTCACGGTGTCAAGTTAGAACTACATACCCCCCTTTTTTAAAAAAATCAAGGTAAAAAAAATTTTTGGAATTTTTTTCTTTCCACAACTAATTTTAAACAAAAAAGCTACAATTAATTGCATCGTTACATTTTCGAATATCCTTGTTTTATGCGTGGACTCACGGTGTCAAGTTAGCACTACATACCCCCCTTTTTTAAAAAAATCAAGGTAAAAAAAATTTTTGGAATTTTTTTCTTTCCACAACTAATTTTAAACAAAAAAGCTACAATTAATTACATCGTTACATTTTCGAATATCCTTGTTTTATGCGTGGACTCACGGTGTCAAGTTAGCACTACATACCCCCCTTTTTTAAAAAAATCAAGGTAAAAAAAATTTTTGGAATTTTTTTCTTTCCACAACTAATTTACAACAAATAATTGTCAACTAATTGCGTACTTAGTTTTAACAAAATCAAAAAGTGTAGTGCTAACTTGATATCAACCTAGCACTACATACCACTTTTTTGAAAAATCGTCGAGCTACAAATTTTTTTTTTCCACAACTAATTTACAACAAAAAAGCTACAATTAACTGCATACTCAGTTTTTTAAATTTCGAAAAATGTAGTGCTAACTTGACAGTCGTGTTTTAGCGACGTTAATTGCCCACCAAGGTTAAGCGATTTGACACTATTATATTTATTTCTGTGGGGCTACACGAATAATCGTTTTTAAACGAATAATTCCCGAGCCATAAGACGCATTCAAAATCAAAATTACTCAAGTTATAGTCGAGATAATGCCCAAAAAGTGCGAACAAATTTGTTGTTAAAAACTACCGGTAAGGAATCGCATTGCTGCAGTTAATGGCAATTTTAATGATATTGCCAGATTAAAACTTTATAATGAAATCAAACATAGTAAAATATTACTTAAAATGCTTGTATTACCCCGAAGTATTGGAAATAAATAGTTAAAAATGTATTTTGTAAATTATTAAAATAAATAATATTTAAAAAAAAACAATGAAAACTGAGATTTTTTTTTAAATAAATTTAATATAATATTTTTGTTATCTAATTTTGCAAATGAAATGTTCTATAAAATTTGCAAAGCAATAGGTAAAAGACTTTCGGAGATAAGCGATTAAGAACAAACTAATAATTACATTTTTATCTTTATTAAGGATTTTTTTTTAAGTTCTGGCAATACTCTTTTCGGAGTTGATCTTTTTGACCGATGTCACTTGATTTATGCCCATCAGTTTGATTTGCCATTTCATAATGAGTAAGGACTTTCATAGTTCTGAAAAACGTTTGCAAACCGTGCCAAAATAATGGTTCTCGGTTCCATACAACGAAACAATCAATTTAGGAAAACTTTGGTGATCGCATTATCTTGTGTTGCTGCCGGCCGCGGGCCTGTGCATGCATGCCGTGGCCTCCAAGACCGTGCGATTTATCACAGCTGGACTATTTCTTGTGGCGTTTTGTGGAGGCGCTTATCTACGGAAATAAGCCCGAGATGATTGACGCCTTGAAGAGAATATGCGGTGCGTTATTTCTGACATACGGCCCGAATTGCAGGAAAAAGTGTTCGAAATTTGGGAATTTATTCGAAATCATTTTGAAAACATAATAACGAATCCTTATCTTTATAATAAAGCTTAATTCTTGGCAGGGCCGTCGAGAGGAATTCCGGGCCCGGGACGGACAAATCTCGGGCCCCCCATATTTACCATTTTAAAGTTCATGCCTACTGATATGGTACGTTCTAATTTAAATTACGAATAACATTAAATTGGTTGGAATCGGAAATAATCATTTTTTGTTTGCAAAATGAACCGAAAAAAGTGTTAATCATCAAATCAATCTTACGGGTATAGTCCAGTTTAGTTGAAATGGAGGATGGATAGAAAATAATTTTACATTCGAGTAGATCAGATTCCGAACAGAATCATACATTCAATTCGATATTGCCAACGACATGTTAGTAACTGATAATACGGTCGATTTATTATTAAAAAAATAGCATGAAGATCTATTACCTACTATGAAAACAAAATAGAGCAAAGTAAAAGTATTTGAAATTTGTTTTAAAAAAAAAACTAAGTATTTTAAAAGTTTTACATTAATTACTCTTTATTGTTTTTCTTTATATTAAAATATTATTACAATGTTTTATTAGAGTTAGTTTGCATTCAATGAAATATTTTCTTTTGGCAAACGAGCTTTCTGAGCAGCAAAACAACTTATAATGGCATCGAAATTCAATTTTCTTGCCAAAGGTGCTTCGATGCATAGTGTAGCAAGTCTGGAAACACGATCTTGTGATTAGCACGAACGATGAAACTTCTTTGTTCTGGCAAGGACGCTAAATGAACGTTCGGAACTAGCTACGGTTACAGGTATGGTGGAACACACACGGAGAGCAACACAAATGTTGGAGGAAATCGTCTCCAAGTTCTGAGAATAAATAGCATTGAGCAAACTCAGTGGCGGAAGTTCTGCTTTGAAATTGGCTTCATAAATGTGTTTTCTCAAGTTCGTCCATTGTTGAAAACTGTCATAAAAATGAAAATGTAACATTCAAATTTTTCATCGTATCGAACCGACGAGAAATTCCAGATATAATTGAATCAACTATGATGTAAAAGGTGTTTCTCTTGAAATTTATTTCTTCGTCTGTTTCAATTTGCATTCCAGTTCCTCGATTTTCTTATAAATGTCTCTTTAATTGCCTTTTTCGTTTCGATGGCAACGATTCTGGAACATCCCCCAATCCAGTAGCAACTGCTTTGCATTCAGATAAAAATTGTTCGCATAATGTTCAAATTGAAGATCAAGTTGTCGAGATCTCGAATTTCAACGTTTACTGTTTCTGGCTCGAAGAAGGAAACTTCTTTCATTTATAGCCTTGCACCAAATCGAAGACATCAGGACGCATTTAAATTTGTGCATATATTTTAAAACGCCATTTACATCTCTTCGAGCTTCAGCAGTTAAATTAATATCACTTAAGGATTCTAATGATGTTCTAAGGTTTTTCAGATGATTTGCAAATGGTTTCACTGCCTCAATTCTAGCTGACCATCTTGTATCGGAAAGTTTGTGAAAGGATCCGGGCACATTTTTCTTAAAAATTTCCCAACGTTGAGCACTGCTGCTAAACAAGTTGAAACACTTTTGAACAACACCAACAAATGTAATTGCCGCAGTACAACATTCCGCTGAATCGACTCCACGCAAGTTAAGGCTGTGAGCTGCACATGGTGAATACACGGCATTCGGAGTTTTGTTTAAAATATGACTTTGTGCACCATTATACTGTCCTTTCATATTGCTTCCATTGTCATAGCCTTGTGCACAACAGTCTTCTAAAGGGATTCCGTTCTTTGCCAATGTTTTGCAGATCAAATCAGCTATTGCGGTGCCAGTTTTTTTTTGTTGCAATCGACAAATTCTAAAAACCGTTCTTCGATGGTGAACACATTTTCTTCAAAGCGCAGATATCGCAAAATAAATGTGTTTTGTTCCACATCACTTGCATCGATGAAAAAATGTTTCACATCGACAATTATAGCGAATTATTTCTCTCTCCTTCAAAATAGCTGAATTCACATGTTGGGCACAAATTTTAATGAACTCATTTTGAATCTCAACGGAAAGATAGTGGACTTGGAAACGTTTGTGCTCTTGTTGTGAAATTCTTATTTTTTCCACGTGCTCCTGACGTAAGAGGTCATAATGATTAATTAATTCCAAAATGCCCAAAAAATGTCCATTATTTGGCTCTCCAATATTCAATATAGAATTCCTTGCTATTTTTGTATGGCTGATTTAATATGCACACTTTGAAGTGACTTGATATCCTTCAAATCTTCAGTAAACAATTTATTCAAAATATTAATTAATTAATATTACGGAAACCACAATTGAAAAACGTTTGCGTGGGATTTTCCGGTCCCCCGAAACCGAATCAAAAATTTCGTTCCCAGCAGAAACATTAATAGAAGAAAAGAAACTTTATAAAAACAGAAACCGAAATAAATACTTGTGTTTTGTTTTAAGTTGCCGGGCCCCTATTTTTGATTTTAAAAATTTTCAAAATAAAATAAATTTGAAATTTACGTTAAATTAAGTAAGAAAAGCGAAACAATTTATTATAACTTTCTTTCAATAATTCAGAGTTGCCCAATTTTTCATTAAATATAAACAAAAATGTATACTCCAAAAAAAATCAGGGGCCCAGATCGGCAAGCTTGTGACTGAAAGATTGGTAGATAACATGCAAACAGGGGCCCGATTGCGAAAGCATGAATGATTTTAAATTTTCGGGCCCCTAAAAATAAGTGGGAATAGGTACATACATATGTTGATTATGAATTTAGACTACCTATATTGAAAAAAAAAACACTCCTCATTGCTTTCAATTTTACGGGCCCCTAGAAAATCCCGGGCCCGGGGGGGGCCTTCCCCCCCTCTCGACGCCGCTGATTCTTGGTCATAACATTACATTTTATGCGTTGTAGTTCTTCTTGAAAGCCATCACATCTATAATTTGTGTGATTTAATACAAATGTTGGACATAAAATAGCAATAGTTCAAAATTGAAAATTACAAAATGTATATTTAGTTACTTTAGACATCAGATAAGAAAATCAAGTTGACTTCAATGCTTCTGCAGAAACACAATACATTGTAAACTTCGGTCTTGATACAAATCTTTGCGTGGATGTCAAAACCTTATATTTGACTGTAACTACTTATTATATGTTTCGATTGTCTTACACTAAATTACTTTATTATATAAATTTATGTGAGAACTGAGATTCTTGATGTCTCTGAGTCTGAACTATAGTCACCTAATACATAAGTAGAGGAGTACGAATTTGTGTTAATATTAGCAAGTCGTAAATTTTATTTTCCTAAATGGAAGTCTTATGTAAAAGTAATAAACATAATACACATCCTGTCAATATAATGTTGCAAAAGGCGTTTATTTTCGTAAAACATCATCAGATATCTGCTTTTGGTTTGCTTGTAACCTAAATGTATTATATTACTACCATTATCCATCTACTAAAACAAAATTCCCATCATGTACCTTACTTGTACTTCAATATTACGAGCAACTAAATAAATTTTGTAACTAAGGTTTTCAAACAAAAGACACCTATGTAAGTATTAACATACCTATGTCTTATAGCTATGTACATACATTATGTGAGTATATAAAAATACACTTAGCCAACATAAAATAAATAGCAAACAATTAACAATCCCAATAGATTAACATAGGTTTTACAGATCCATAGAAAAATAATGTATTTAAATCTTCAATAGAACTTCTATCTATCTATAAGTAAATTACTTAAACTTAAAGTTCCTGAGCTAATTCTTAGGAATAGAGAGTTTGAAGAAGTTTTCGTTCATGCAATAATAATTATTATTGTTTTGCGTGCTTGTATTGCGCGTCTTTAAGTCGCATCGGCATTACTAGTCGACTTATAGTCAGTCGGTCGTTCTTCTTAATATATTACTTATCTGAATATTTTGTAATTCCTAAGATGCTTAACAGAATCAGACATAAAGTCGCATCGTATAGCTATTATCATAAAGAAGCATCGCACCTGATGCCAAAATATACTCTGAACTCTTTGGTGTTATTGTTGCCAGGTTAGTTTAACTTAATCAAATTTTAGTTTTATAGTTTGATTGTATTTTTAAGGAGAAATATTCAAGGTAAACGGTTTTTCAAAAAATATCAAAAGGATATGAACTATTTTCTTTCTTCTTCGGCTTGTGCGTAATAAAATGAAAGATGGCGTTGAGCTGTTTTACACATTCCAAATAAATTTAAAGTTGGTATTGGGAATCAAGTAGTACCCGTGGCGTGGTGGTTAGTGTGTAGGCCTGTCTCGCCAGAGGTCTTAAGTTCAATCAACGCCTGTGCCACCTTAATTTAAAAAAAAGTTTTAATGGGTACTGCATCTTGCAGAGAATAGACAAATCCTCCAAGAGTAATTCTTGATTCGGCTTAAAACTTTACTCGCATCGCACACAGGCATGGTTGAGAGTTGTAAGTCACTAGGCCCTAGTTCTCAATGGACTGTTGCGCCACCTAATTTATTTTATTATTGGGAATCAAATATATGGCTTTAAGTGAAAAAGTCTACATCTACAAAGCTACTCTTCAAATTGCAAAAATTCTAGTCGCTGCCGCCGTTACCTTTCCTTATGTGGACTTCAATAAAAAATATTAGCAACATAAACGATTGTTTTCGAACAGCCTTAGAAGCCTTGAAAGCAACAAAAATATAAGCTTTAAGGTTTTATGAATCCTTTGAAAACTATGGGCAAAAAGGGCAGTTAATCTTATTAAGAAACACTTACTGATCCAGGCCGGGTTTTCTGTGCCTCAAATGCGACAATTTTGCTTGTTTACATACCCGCCAAGATTAAAATGATCTTCATCTGAAAAGATGATTTTTTTTGGAAAAATCGGCATCTTCTTTAAGTCAATCGCAGGCAATATTTCCCAGCGTTGTTCACGCGTATACACAACCATAGCGGAAAGATAAAACGAATTATTTGTCAAATCAGATGTGAGCTAAGTATTACCATTCACGAAATAAGCACTAGTTGACAAAAAAAAAGTTAGATGGCGGACCCTATATAATACGGAGATACTATTTCGACCCTCGTATTTTCGTCTTTGAATTGTGCAAGTGCTTATAGGAAGCTTCCTTGGAAATATTTAGCATGCTTCACGATGAAATGATCTCTGCTTCTAACGCTGACAGTATCTTTTACGCAAACGGTTCTTATAAAGAAGAAAATAGATATTAACATCCACTATTAACCAAAATCTGCAGACAGCTACATTCAAGCATTTTAAAACTGACAACAATTTATAAGAGTACATCAGTTGCTCAAAAATTTCCTAACAGATAGTTGGTTGCGACATGGGTCTTAAAAATGAGACAAAAAAATGCCTTTTCTTGGAGATTAAAAGAAGATATTTATATTAATATAGAACTTATTATATCGGGTGATTTTTTTGAGGTTAGGATTTTCATGCATTAGTATTTGACAGATCACGCGGGATTTCAGACATGGTGTCAAAGAGAAAGATGCTCAATATGCTTTGACATTTCATCATGAATAGACTTACTAACGAGCAACGCTTGCAAATCATTGAATTTTATTACCAAAATCAGTGTTCGGTTCGAAATGTGTTTCGCGCTTTACGTCCGATTTATGGTCTACATAATCGACCAAGTGAGCAAACAATTAATGCGATTGTGACCAAGTTTCGCACTCAGTTTACTTTATTGGACATTAAACCAACCACACGAATGCGTACAGTGCGTACAGAAGAGAATATTGCGTCTGTTTCTGAGAGTGTTGCTGAAGACCGTGAAATGTCGATTCGTCGCCGTTCGCAGCAATTGGGTTTGTGTTATTCGACCACATGGAAGATTTTACGCAAAGATCTTGGTTTAAAACCGTATAAAATACAGCTCGTGCAAGAACTGAAGCCGAACGATCTGCCACAACGTCGAATTTTCAGTGAATGGGCCCTAGAAAAGTTGGCAGAAAATCCGCTTTTTTATCGACAAATTTTGTTCAGCGATGAGGCTCATTTCTGGTTGAATGACTACGTAAATAAGCAAAATTGCCGCATTTGGAGTGAAGAGCAACCAGAAGCCGTTCAAGAACTGCCCATGCATCCCGAAAAATGCACTGTTTGGTGTGGTTTGTACGCTGGTGGAATCATTGGACCGTATTTTTTCAAAGATGCTGTTGGACGCAACGTTACGGTGAATGGCGATCGCTATCGTTCAATGCTAACAAACTTTTTGTTGCCAAAAATGGAAGAACTGAACTTGGTTGACATGTGGTTTCAACAAGATGGCGCTACATGCCACACAGCTCGCGATTCTATGGCCATTTTGAGGGAAAACTTCGGAGAACAATTCATCTCAAGGAATGGACCGGTAAGTTGGCCACCAAGATCATGCGATTTGACGCCTTTAGACTATTTTTTGTGGGGCTACGTCAAGTCTAAAGTCTACACAAATAAGCCAGCAACTATTCCAGCTTTGGAAGACAACATTTCCGAAGAAATTCGGGCTATTCCGGCCGAAATGCTCGAAAAAGTTACCCAAAATTGGACTTTCCGAATGGACCACCTAAGACGCAGCCGCGGTCAACATTTAAATGAAATTATCTTCAAAAAGTAAATGTCATGGACCAATCTAACGTTTCAAATAAAGAATCGATGAGATTTTGCAAATTTTATGCGTTTTTTTTTTAAAAAAAGTTCTGAAGCTCTTAAAAAATCACCCGATATTATAGAATATTAAAACTTGGAAACTCCGGAAACTGAAAAACTTGCCGAAATTTTAAATCCATCAGATTACCGATCTATTCAAAAATACCTCATCCGTTCACCATCGTTGCTGTTTCCTCATTTTTGTCACATTATATCGCTAGGTTACTGGCTCGTGAGATATTTGGGGTCAAACAAAATTTTTACTAAATGACGGTATTGACTTCAAAATGATTTTATTCTGTACTAAATCCGTATTTTCTTAAACAAGAAACAAAAACTTTTTCGACTAAAAATATCGTTATCAAAAACAGATATTGAAAGAAATATCATATGCAAACTATTGTTGCTAGAACTTTTAGTTAATTTTAAGAAAAATTCAATTGAAAACTGGAAATGGTTTTTGACTCAAGCATTTATTTAGCATTTTGTTATTTATATTTAGTTAAAGTTATAGAAAATCCACAGACGGGATGGGAAGCTCTCAGCAGCCTCTGTTTTTTAAGTTGCATTTGTAAAAAAACACAAACGGAATTTTTTTGAAAGTCCTTTCAGCAGCTTTCGATGTTATTGTCTGTAACACAGAATTTATTTGAACTCGATATCTCTACTGTTTTTTGAGATATGGACGACAAAAAAAACTCTCTTAAGATCTTTGATTTAAATTCTAGGGAACTCGAAACGTCGACAAATGTCAACATTTTCAATTTGACAGATCGGACAGATTACAATAACTTCCTATGTTAAAAAAGTAAAAAAGTAGGTATGTATACAATTGATTGTCGTTTTAATCAAAGACTACGTTTTATTGTTTACAATGTTTTGTGTTACAATTGTAGAAATAACTTAGCAAAGCTATCCTTGTTGAAATCAAAGCTAAAAGTACAACAATAACATACCCTGTTATTTATTAATTTGATCACTTGATTGGTTCCCAATCCACTAGCATAACATCCATGAGTAATTTTACCAAAGGGCATTAATTGGCTCTAAATATCGGGTTTTTCAATAAGAGCCACCACGGGCACGCTTGCAGAAGTCTAGACGCTGAACCCAATTTTCGACGGTTTTCAAGCATAAATTGGCCTATACTGCTGCAATTTTATGTTCGATATTCGTACGAAGTTCATTAATCGTCGCTGGCTTGTTGGTATATACCATAGACTTGACGTAGCCCCGCAGGAAATAGTCTAACGGCGCGGCGTCAAATCGCACGACCGAGCCAGGTAAGCGACTGGACCACTTCTTGAGATAACACGTTCTCCAAATTTGGTTTCCAATAAATTGATTGTGATATTCGCTGTGTGACTTGTGACGCCGCCGCCGGCCGTCCTGTTGGAACCACATGTCCTCCAAGTCCATAGAATCTAATTGGGGCAAAAAATATTCGGTTATCATTGAACGGTAGCGATCCCCATTCACGGTAACGTGCTGGTCTTGGTCATCAAGGAAGAAGTACGGCCCATAAACAACACCAAACCGTAATTTTGCATCGGGATGCCATGATGACTGATGGAGTACGTGTGGATTGATGCCGAAATGAGCCTCATCTCTGAAGATGATTTTTCGATGAAAATCCGAATCATTTTCAAGTTGCTCAACCCAATTCACGAACGCTTCTGGTGGTCAAGCGGCTTCAGTTCTTGCGTCAATTTCATCTTGTAAGGATGTAGGCCAAAATCTTTTTGCAAAATTTGCCACAACGACGTCATGGAGATGCCCGACGCTAGCGTACGACACGTGTGAAAGACACATTTGGGCTTTCTGCAATTGAAGCCTCAGCGGCTGCAATATTCTCGACACTACGGGCACTTCTTTGTCTCACTGGCACGAAAACATTTTGTATTGTGCCTGTGGATTCAAATTTTTTCACTAGACACTCAATTGTTGATCTGCTAGCACGATTATGACGACCATAAATTGGACGTAGCACTCTCAACGTTGAGGCCACTGACTCCGAATTTCGGTAGTAAATTTTAATAATTTCGACTTGTTGTTGGCTTGTATATCTGTCCATAATGAAATGGCAAACCTTACTGAAAATAAATGTCAAAAGAGCGGCGTCGCACAGTGGGGAAAATGCGGACAAAACCTATTTTTCTGAAAGTAGGATTTTTTTTTAAACTGAAAGTGTTTCTTATAGTTAATTTGTTGTAGAATCAGAAAATGAAAACCGTTTCTTCAAGATTATCTACCATTGTTTTTATTTCAGAATTTATTTCTCTTATTTGTTTTTGATCAAAAACTGAAAACTAGATGATTTTATGTCTTTTAGTTTTTGAGAAAACTAATTTAAATACTAATTTTTTTAAATTGCCCCTACCGCCTAAACGGGGGGAGATAGACCCCCCCTCCCATAGTAAAAAATGCTTGTTTTTAACTGTTCTATACAAATCCGTCATTAAACTTTGTCGCCAAAGTTATCGTACTCTCCCCACCAGTTCTGACGATGATGATGACATTCCCAACTTTAGAGCATTTTCATCTGTTGGTTTACACTGGAGTTTTGCAATGTCATTCATTTCCGATGGCTTTGCCCCGCAAATGGTACAATTACTACTAGAAGTTGTATTTGTAACAATTTGTGCCGTTTTTCCATCTATCATTGTGAAATACATTGCATGTTTTATTTTAATAAAGAATCCATTGAACTCAATTTCAGTATCTCGGAGATTCAAAATTTCAGCTTCTACACGGTCTTTTTCTTTTCTAACTTCTTGCAGAGTTTCTTTCGAAAAGAAAAATTGAAGAGCTGGTGAATGATGGGTTGAGGATGGTCGAAGATTTTTCTTCATTTTCTCGTTGAACAAGTTTTAATAATACCAGGGATGTAAGAATTAAATGTCCATCAGAAATGCCTTAAATTGAAACTGCATAAATTTGCATATATCAAATTAAGTTTATTTGAATTATTTTGAATAAGCTTATTAAGATTAAATGATTTTTTTTTTATTTACTTGAATTATTTTTTTATTTATTATTTAAATTTATTTTATATTACATTTAAAACAAATCAAACGGTAAGCTTTGAAAACACCAACTATCTATGTCATTATAAATCCAATGTGTTATCCTTACAACTGCAAACAAAATAAACCTAAAGATGTTTTTTACTCACAACCATTCACCTTTAAGCATATTAAAACTGAATTTTTAATAATTTACAATGCTTTTAAAATTCTTTTTTCGCTATTTATTATTATATTCACAATATACCTTAAATTCGGTAAACAAATCTTTGTTTTCAGATATGTTTTCCGAAAAAAGCCATTTTCTCTTTTAGTGGGCGTGGAAATGGGCGGAATTTTCTGGTGTAGATTTGTCTTGCTATTGGCTATCATTCCTGAAAATTTCATTCAAATCGGTTCATTAGTTTAGATTTTATAGAGTTTTGTCCGCTCCCCCATACAAGATGCCCCACTGTGCGTCCTTTGCTGGCTCTGTCGCTCTAATTTTGTAGCTTCCCTGCTGAAAAACCCTGTACTTGTATTATTTCACAAAGTTTGCTAACGAATCTTTAAACTTTCAATAATTGTCTGTAAGAACCAAACACTCCACTAAACTAGGCTATTTTTGGATTCATTCTGTTAGAGAAAATCCATATTATAAAATCTTAATTATACACGTGAAAAATCAGTTTGTTTGTTTGTTTGCTTGTTTGTCCGTCCTTAACGTCGCACCGGAACAATATTATGACATGATTTTTTTTGTCCAGGTAGTTACTAGGCTGGAGAGTGTTTGAAGATGCTTTTTCCTAGGATCTCATTCTCATTCACAGCTTATTTGAGCAGATCCGCAACATACACGCCGATACATTTTTCTGTCAATAGTGCTTCCGGTACCAAGAAATGATGTTGTTTTGAAAACAAATTTAAACATATTGGATAAGGTTTAAGGTAGCAGAAGATATGACGAAGTATTTGTCAACAGACACAGTCATGGACTCATACCCATTAGAGTTTCTTAACTCACTTGAGTTCCCCGTTGTGTGGAAGAGGTGAACAAATTTCCCTCGAATCTCAGAATTCCTATATATGTTTACTATGTTTACCAAAGGGCTTCAATTCCCCATTAAAGTTATTTTCGTTATGACAATTAATAAGGCACAAAGGTAAATACTTAAAGTAACTGTGGTGGACGTAGATAAGCCATGCTTCATCACTTTAACAATAGACAACTTTACTTTTGGTTCCTCCTTGTTTCTTTTAATTACCAACTTACCAACTAACTCCTGTATACATTCCCCTTAAATGTCTCTATGTGATAATTTGATTTTTGACCGCGGGTATTTGCAAGTATATATCTAAATCAAATCATAAATAAAGGATTAAGGAAATCTAAAAAGCTCTCTTGGCAACCATAAACCAAAAGTATTTTACTTAATGAACTGATGTACTGTACTATATGGAATGATGGTAATATAGAAGTTGCGAATTACATGCAGCGATTCTGGCACCAGCTAGTAGCAGCAGCTGCCACCATCATCTTCACTGCTCGTATAAACGATTACACCGCAATAATTTGAATATATGTAGCTTAGCTGCATAATGTACATAAATATATTTTGTTTTCTTCATTTTGGGAATATAATTTGGATTTGTTAATTTAAGCACAAAATACCTAATGGTTATGTTTATGTTTATGGTTATGGTGCACACTCAAGAGCAATAATATTTTATTAACAATAAGAGAACGCGACTCTGATGAGGGGAATTGGTCTGGTGCCTTTCAAAAAATCACTACTTCACTTCTTCAGACTTGAAGATGCGCCCGCTATCCACTGTGCCATATCTTCTAACGTTTTAGTTTAAATTTTTGCAGTTTTTTAATGAACTAAAATTGAAAAGAACATCTACATAATATGAGAAGAAAATGTACAAAAACCACCTGCATTAGCTTTAATCTGGTGTAAAGTCGGTTCGTTCGGTACGCGGTACGGTACTTGAAATTGTTACAAAATAAAACTGTTTAACACACTTAAATCATGGTACTTGAAGCTAGAAGATGACCCACAATGCTAACACCACCATTGCTATCATTTTTATTTGTAGGTAATGCGACGAAGTGTATAAAGCGACAAGCAACACTTGAGCTCAAAGCCTTAAGAAGAAGATACAAAATTTCTTGAGAGTGAAAGTACGCCCCTTGCGTTAAAGCGGCCATTTAATTCGGTCTTTGAGTAGCTTGAGTAGGTATAAGGTAAGTAAGTGCCTTCTATGTAAGTTGTTCAAGCTAACGTGAAGGCAAACGCGACGCGCGCGGGTTCTGTTTATGTCTATTTCTTGTTTAATGCGCCTCATGACGATGACGAAGCTATATAATTAATTTAATTGTCGATTAGACTGCATTCGACTTAGCTAAAGCTAAAGCCTGAAACTGAAGAAAAAGAAGTGTTATACAATATAATGAGTGAAGTAAGTTGTAGGTTGATGATGATGACAATCCGTTTGGCCTCACAGATAGTGATTGTGATTGGTGATGGTGATGGCGCATACCACCGGCATTGTGATGATGATGACATTGCAGCAGTCGACAACTATTTCAAGTGCCTTTTACTTACCTAAAGCGATACCGATATTTTATCTCTCAAAGTAAGATACAACGATTTTAAAAAACACAAAAACAAAAACCGATTATAATCTTTTGAAGTGCAATCAATGCAAGAAATTTGCTCTCATTGATGAGTGATGATTGATGATTTGATATAACCTTGGATTTTGGTTTTGCTTTGCTTTGCATTGTTTATAATGAAAGCTACAATCTATAACTACATAAACTTTGTACAATTGGCATGAAATGAAGGCTTTTTCGAAGACAATCAGTTTGATCATCGCATCATCAGACATTGGTTATAGTTATGATTTCGATCTTTTGTATATCAACCTACAATCTATATCTATAAGTGTTTTGGTACAAATGGTGCAAAAAAACATTGCTTTGACACAAAAGAAAAATGTTTAAGTTTTGTCTTGAGAAGGGTTTGTTTTCTGTGATACTTGATCTTTATTGTTACGCTTGTATTTTTATGAAATATAAATGATCTCAATATTCTTCAAGATCGTATATTCAGTAATAATAATCGTGATGAAATATTAGTTATAGGTGGTCTTAAAATTACCTACTTTTTTCCCAAATGTGTTCAAGACTTCTGGCATTGTTTTTCTTTCAGCAATTAAAAGCATTTTATTGTGCAACAATAATAATCGAACGGTGCCATGCCAAGGCCATGTTAGACAAACGCAAATGCTAAAAATGTGCTATTAAGTTGCTTGGAATGGTGACACGGCACTACCTGAGATGTTTAAGCTTAATTTTCAAATGATCTAAAGAAGTAATATAGATACATTTAAATCAAGTGATGACTTTTTTTAAAATTAAAGATTCTATTATTGAATTCTTAGCATGAAACTTACTAATTTCTCAAGAAAGCACTTCGTCATATATTAACTGAGTATCTAAGCTTAAATAAATTCATGAACGAACATTTTCCGCTAATTACTTACTTATTCTCTAACTTAAGTTGGCACTGCAATCTTTTATTAACTAGGACCTTACCCAACAAACTCCTCCATCTATCTCGGTCATTAACAAGATGTCTCCAATTGCACACTCCAAGTTGGGTAAGTTCACTTTCTACTTGTGCGTGCCACCTGATGGTCCGCGGTCTTCCTCTACTGCATTGTCATAAAGGCGTGGATTCGAAGACTTTCCCGTCTTATAAAGCAACCGAAAAAATTGGTTGGCAAGAGTTATTCTTCATTTAATCTCAACGTGTTATTTTCTGCATTCATAGCGGAGCCCTGATAGACAAAGTCCTTAACTACCTCAAAGTTACGTCTGTGATGGTAACATTTTGACCGAGACATGCGTGGGGGTTGTACGTCCTTTCTTGATGATAGCATGTTTTATGTTTTACCCTCTTTAACCGCTAACATTTATTTGACCGCAGCTGCCTCAATACTCACAAAAGCCATATTGCCCTTTTTTAAAATCGAAAGGTTCGGTTAAGTTGTTTTCAACCTTCATGAAGCAGGCCGAATTCCCCATGGTCATCCTGCACGAAGAAAGGAGTTCACCAGGAATGTCAAAACTTGACATGGCTCCATACAGTTCGTCACTGTAGATGTTTTCACATGCGGCCTTGAAATCAATTAAAAAAGATGGTGGCTGTCGATTTGATATTCTTGTGTTTTTTTCCGGGATCAGTCGTAATGTGAATATTTAATCGACTGTGGACTTTCCTGGTCGGAAGCCACACTGATAAGAACCTATAAGGTTGTTGACAATGGGCTTTAGACGTTCATATTTTGTATATGCGATGTTAAATAAATAAATAAATTAGGTGGCGCATCAGTCCATGAAGAACCAGGGCCTAGTGACTTACAACTCTCAACCATTCCTGTGTGCGAGTAATGTTGTCAGAGATGGAAGGGACCTAAAGTTTATATGCCGAATCCGAACGGCAAATTTGAGAAAGCACTTTTCATGACAAGAATTACTCTTGGAGGATTTGTCAATTCCTCGCAAGAGGCAGTACCCGTGAAAAAAGTTAGTTGACACAGGCAGGGGTTGAACCCAAGACCCCTTGCATGACAGTCCAACGCACTAACCATCACGCTACGGGTACTACATATGCGATGTTAGGGAGACTAATTTCTCTATAGTTGGTGCAGTTTAAAATATCTTCTTTTTTAAGCATCATATAACAAATTATGAAGTTCCATTCGTCGGGCATGCCTTCTTCCGACCATATTTAACAGATAAGTTGGTGCAAGCTCTTAACCAAATTATATCCAGCTGCTTTGAAGAGCTCGACATTGAAGCCATCTGCTCAAGCAGCGGCTTTGCTAGACTTCAGCTTAGATTTGACGATCTTTACTTTGTCTAAGTCGCAAAGACGGGGTTGTTGGCTTTCGTCTTCTATATTGAATGGATCATCCTGCCTGACAGCATTTTAAGTATTTATCTGTTGTTTAGTTTTATATTATTATAAATAATAAGGTCACTAACTTACTATAGCCCTTGTGGGTAGAATATTGTTTTCGTCTATAACTTTTTCATAATGTCGAGTGTACCTGCTGAATGAACGTGAAATTGAAGATATTCCTCTAGAAAACATTTCTTCAGAAAGTCAAAATGTGTGTAGTGTGGAACCAGTTGAAAAAAATATAATGATGGACATCGAATCAAACTGTTGTGGCAGAACCAAAGTGGAAGAAAAACTTCACAAGAGGCGAAGATATACCGCACGACATTATTATTACATTAAGAGTGTGTCGCACCTACACGGTTATTTCGCTTGTTTTGGTCAGAGGGTCTTATAGAAATACAGCTGGGTTCCACATTTCACTTTAACTAAATTGGGGTTCCGAAGTTCACTTTTATCGATTTCATTTTTTTTTCCAAACTTAAAACCAAGTGAATTTACGTGTTCTAAATTTCGGTTTTTGCAATTTTTAAGTGATTTGAATTCGATAAGAGGAATTTAACTTTAATTTAATTTTAAGACACATTCAGAAACTATTACTATTATACTTGTAAGCTACTTATTGCAAATCTGCAGAAAATGTGCATCAACACAGTGCAAATATAAAACACTTATATTTTACATTTATTTTATTAAAAGGCAAAGGACAAATAAAAACATAAGATATTATACAAATTATCATAATGAACAAAATTGTTTATCGATATGTCAGCTGCTTCAATTTCACTTGAAGTGATTTCGAAAAGTATTCGAAGTTACAAAATCAATCGAATGCAAGAATCCTAAAAAACAATTTCACTCGATTTTCAAAATTTGATTTTGATTTCAGTTCACTCGATTTTGGGACCCTATCTGATAATCTGCTTTTAAACGAATCTATACGCCACCCAAAAAAGGACACCTTATACATCTACTATACGCCTGAGCGCCTGAGGAATAGAAACGCAGTTACAAAGTTTGTATTAAGTGTGCTGAGTCCGGATATTGTTTTAGAAATATACACTGAAAAAGAAGTTGTTAAATAAAAATTAATCTAGGTAGAAAGGTTGTTCGTCAATTTTGCAAAAACTTAAAATTTAAAACTGATAGAGTATTCTTTGATAATTATTTCAAATAATTTCAATTTATTCCTCACAAGTAGATTTGCGAAAAGTCGATATATTGGCATGGTAGACTGTCAATTCAATTCTCAAACATTTACCAAAATTAACAGAAGACAAGGACTTAGCACGGACAAGATGATTACAGGGTCAGTAATACGAACATCGTAGTTCTAAAGTGGAAAGACAAAACATCATCCATAGTATGAATAACATCGATAAAAGTTAGAATAGAATCTTACTACGGATGGGTTTTTGACATTTATACGAGTCTCGAATGGATCTTATGTGATTTCGTTCTCAAATGTTGGTAGGATTGATATTGCATTTGTATCTCGATGGCTGTGTTCGTTGAGTAGTTGTGCATTTGGAATCATGTGTGTTTTCCATTGGGGAAAAAATCAATCTATTACTGTTAATATTATTTAGTTTTTTTAGTGAAAATGGACTAACTGGCTTATTTTGCAAGAGAAAACAATAGAAAAGATAATTAAGTTTTGCTATGTTTCCACCAAAGGTTTATCTCAGTTATCACCGCACAAGAAGATTTAAAAATGATTAAGTTTGACAGCACTTTCTAAACTGCAAATGGTGCTTCGATGTTTCTTATGAAGTGCAAGTGAGACAGTTTGATTCGTGTTAAACAATGAAAAATTGAATAGTTCAGCACCATATAAGAATATGCTACCTACTCCATGTGCAATTTTTTTTTTTAATTTGATTAAAACAAAACTATATTTTTTGTACACAAACATGCAAATAAACAGACCATAACGCATTATCTGTAAAACCAACTCGTCCACACAGGTTTTTCTTCACAAATTTTGACTCGACTCCGATCCCCGACCGGAATCGAGGCGAATCAAGCTCATTTCAACTCGATTCAGGTATATGTATAAAGAATTTAGGTGAGCTTCAAGCTCGCTTCACCAGACACCACATGTTAATGTAGTAGTCTACGAACAAACCCCCTTCTTAAAGTTTTTATTTTATGTCAAATTGTTTAGTTAAAATTTCGAAATCGACTATCACCTTACACGGATGTATTTTCTTGATTTTGATAGTCAACTATTAAAAATCA
This sequence comes from Eupeodes latifasciatus, assembly GCA_920104205.1. Taxonomy (NCBI): domain Eukaryota; kingdom Metazoa; phylum Arthropoda; class Insecta; order Diptera; family Syrphidae; genus Eupeodes; species Eupeodes latifasciatus. The sequence continues at coordinate 370,745,975 of OV049924.1, forward strand.
ACTTGCTATTTTTTTCAAATTTTTTGATAAATTATTCTGGTTGGTATTCAGTTGTATCAATTTCTCTGGCAATTTCTCACTGTACTTTAAATGGAATACGAAAAAAACGCACTTATTAACATCCGACGAAGATGGAAGTTGTTACGCTCAAAGAACCCAATGGACACAAGACTGAAGTAGCTTGCCTCAAGGCTGTGATACAGTACAACAGTTGTACGAACTACATTATGTTGACAACTGAAAAATAATTATGCCATCGACAGAATGTCTCGCAAATGATGGCATCAATTTTTTCCCATGTTTTGGGCTGTGCTGCCATAAACTCCTTTCTATTATAATCGAAAAATCCAGAAAGAACACCAACCAGCTCAAGCCTACAGTCACGGTGGTAGTTAAAATAGTATTATTAATTTAAAATATTGCTTTTCTTAAATAATAACCATAATTAAACTAAATATCCATTTGTTTATTAAAACTATGGCTGAAAAAAAAATATTGAGTTTTCCCCGTCGTGTGGTAAAATATTTTGAAAATTAAAGAGGCTTGGATGAGACCCACACTGACACCATCCCGTCTGTCGATTTGTCTTGCTAAAAAGTTTGTAGGTTTTCGTGTTTTGTTAAAAAAGTTGTCAGTTGAATTATTCTTAAAAATTTAAAAATTACCAACAATATTTTGCATATAATAAAATAGTTTGATTTCAAAATCTATTTTAGTTAATGAGAATACCAATTTTTACCAATTTTAGTAGCATTTCTTAAAAGTTATTATTTCCTATACAAACAAATACAAATTGGATGAAGGAAATTAATTTGAAGTCAATATCTTCTATTGTTCACAAGATATCGAGAACCGAACATCAATTTTTACCAAATTTGCGTACTATTTTTTGTAGATTTTATTTTTTTTGGAAAAACGGACTGTTGGATTTTTATAAAAAAAAATACTGAATGTCAAAAAAAATATTTTCTGTGAGATAAAATAAGTTCGAAACGAATATTTTAAATTTTTGAAAAGATATTTGAGTCGAAAGTAAATGTTTACCAAGTTCTTCTTTTTAGGTTTTTATTTTTTGGAAGAAAACTGTCAATTCGATTTTTCTCAAAATTTCACCAAATATTGAAAACAATATTTCTTATAAAATAAAATTAATTTGAACGCAATATCTCAAATTTTTGAAAAGATATTTGAGTCGAAAATCAATTTTTACGAACTTTTAATAATTTTTTTTTAGCTTTTTTATTTTTTGTAAAAAAGTAAATTTGATTTTTCTCAAAATTTTGCCAGATATCAAAAACGTTATTAATCTTAAAATATTCCAGGTGGCAAATATTTTTTTTCATTTTTTTTTAATTTATAAAAAAACCGTTAGTAGGATTTTTTTCCAAAAATATATTTGTTTGGTATCACGTCATAAAAAAAAATTTAATTTAACTCGCTGGCGTTATTGGTTCGTGAGATATTTAGGGTTAACCAAAATGTTCACCCTTTTTTAAAATTGCTAAGGTAAGACCACCCATGCAATTTTTTTGAGAGTCCTTTCTGCACCTTTCTGCAGTATTATCTGTATAACAAAATTTATTTGAAAACGATATCTCTTCTGGTTCTTGAACTATGGACGAAGAAAAAAACTTCGCGAACGTACGGACGCACAGACAACTCTCTAAAAATCTTTTATTTCGATTCTAGGGACCTTAAAACGTGGAGAAATGTCAAAATTTTCAATTTGACAAATCGGATCAATTACAATAACTTCTAATGGGAAGTTAACAATGCATATTATGACAACCTAAGAAAAATACTACTAAGACGTTGACCCTTTTTGAAAACCTCAATAAGAAACATTTACAAAAAGTTTTGTAAAACTAAAAAATTATTGGTAACAAAAAAATTGAAATAAGAACGGAAGAAGAAAATAAACTATGATTTTCATAAATTCTACTAAAAACAAAGAGACAAAATGTATGAATATAAATATTTTCGTATGTTTTAAAAAACTAGTTTTCAAAATTTTGTAAATGAAATATTTGACTGTGCATTTTTTGAGATGATTAAATTCAACAAGTATAATAAATGCAAGATTTTGAAAATTTAAAAAAGCATGTCCTCCTTTTGTACCTAATCAAATTTTTGCAACCTCTTAAAAATTATGTACTTGATAACATAAGGACAGCTAAGGAGGATTTCTTTGAAAAATCAAACTGAATTTGAAAAAAGGCAAAGTAATTTATAACAAATAGTTGAAAACTATTACTTCAATACTGCTTGATGTTTATTTTAGGGAAAATAAAAAAACTTTGTTAAATAAACACAAGGTTATGAACTCATATAGCAAATCAAATCTTTACCCTTTACCAATTTAAATCATCAAATGCAAATATGTGTCTTCTAAAACTAGAATGACAAGGTTACCTAGTTCTTACCACAAATAACTTAAAATTTACTTTGATGTATGTATGTACACTGTACAGTGTACACCTGTGTAACATCATCAAAGGTTATGACTTATGAGTGATGTACCATTATGAAGGCCCTTAAAAAAGAAGGAAAATAATTCTAGCATAATAATTAATGTGATATGTGACCTTTCTGCCATCAAAATTCTTTTATATATTTAACATTATTTGGATTAAGTGCGTAAGATAATAAACAATAACATCTAAATGAACAATATTATGGTTTTTTCTAATCACATATTGGTTTTTCGCCACGAATTCCAATGCTCAATGTCAAAATTTTGTTGTTACCAAAAATTAGAAGAATATACCTTTGTGCTTTGAGCTAATTTCTTTTCAAATTTTAACCACAAACCAAATAATTAAAAATAAGATTTATGAAGGGAGATAACATAAAAACTTACATAGTTACTATTACTATAATTAATTAATCGCATGATTAACATAACGTTTGCTGTTTACACATACAGAGGGCATTAAAGTTCCTACTTAAAAACAAAACCCATTAAAAGGACAGTTAAGGTAACAATTGTAATCTTAGTTGTAACTTTAATCACCTCTTTGTAAAAGACTTATCTCGTATTATCACATAGTGTTGATAGTTATATCGTTTTTGTGGGGATATAGAAAATTTACACAATGTAAAAAAGCTGATAATTTCGGAAGTGAGAATTTAAGACATAAAACAATATTTACGTAAAAGAAGAACACTATTAATAACGAATTTAGAAAAAATGTGCTTTCGCCAACTTTATATGGGCTATCGCGAATATAGTAAAAATACATGCAAAATCGGTCGATGAACCCATCTTGTGATTCAAGACATACTAAATGTAATTTATTTAAGAATTTAAGGGTCGAAGTCAGACTGTGAGACACTTTTGGGTATATTTCTGGTCCATTAGACGAAAACTGACGACAAAAAGTGCATCCGTTTGCAAACAAAGCTCTTGAGGTGCAGAATAAAGACCACCAAGTCTGTCTACCCATACCCGTTATGAAGATGGCAAAGGTCTGAAAAAATTGACCCTAGTACAGTCATTTTCAAACATTTCATACTTTAATAAATATGATTTAAAATAATGAAAATAAATATAAACCAGCATAAGTGTTCATATATGCGTTTCGCCTCGATGTAATGGTTGGGCTCATCAGAAGATGACCATTACACCTTGTTTTGACGCATATTTTCCCGAATAAAGAGCGAGGTGTAATGGTCATCTTCTGATGAGCCCAACCATTACATTGGGGCGAAACGCATATATGAACACTTATGCTGGTTTATATTTATTTTTATGATTTTAAATCATATTTATTAAAATAAACGGTGTTCAGGAAAAAACAATTCGACTGTAAACAGTCGAATATATCTTCTATTTCATACTTTGCACGTGGATAGATTTTAGTTAGCTTATAGTAAAAGTGGAACGGAAAGAAGTCTAAGGGTGTAGCAAAGTAGTTACAGAAGCGTTCAAAGACATTGAACTAAGGTCTAAAAAGGGCTGAAAATTAGACACACTCTTTCTTTTTTATTTAAGTTTATAATAAGTACGATTTTCAGTACGTTTTTTGTTTTTTTTTTTTATGGAGCTTCTTAAAATGATTTTTTGTAATAAATATTTAAGTTAGGTTAGGTAAATGGGTTGGCGATTGAAGACGTTATCGCCACACTTATATATCATTGGAGACCCATTGTGATATTCTGAAGTATTAAAATACTCTAAAAATATATGTATATAAATATAAACCTAAGATATGTATAGATTGTCTTGCTCTAACCATTTGGAGGTTTTGATAAAGTATAACAGGCTGTTTTCTGAAATGTCTTCCAGTTCTACAAGATTATTAAACAATTTTGTTTCTTGTGTGGAATTGTGTTGGGCAAAACAAGTAGGCTGTGTCTTCCTTATCACTGCAGTTTATCGGTGGTAACAGGTAACAGGTTGTCTAGGTGCATAATCAAACAAGATCTAGTTTTGTTGAATTTGGCCGATAATTCACTGCTTCACGGATTTTCCATCTTTCTTTGGTTCCTTGAAGTATCTTCTTTCCAATGATATGTTTTCGTTCACAGCACGGAATATTTATACTTGATTCCATACAGGATTGGTCCAGTGTTGTAACTATCCTTGCCAGGTCATCAGCTCTATCGTTACCAGACACATCACTGTGACCTGGTACTTAACCAGCAGAGTCTTATGCTATCTTGTGAGTTAAGAGCTGTAAGTTCTTGGCGATAGTGACTTTTAAGATTCGATTTGATTATTGCGGCAGAAATTGAATTTATTGCTGCTTGCCTATCAATGAAAATGGTGATATCTGCTCGTGGTAGCGCCATCATTGAGACTTGTTTTTTAGCGGTTGTCACTGCCAATACTTTGGCTTGCAAGAAACTGCTGTCATCGGGAAGTCTGAAGGAGTTGGCAAGATTGAGTGTTTCAGAAAAGAAACCTTCACCTGCTCTAGCATCCGTTTCGAGCCATCAGTCTTTACAGATATTGTCGACTCACTAATGTGTAGAACATTGTTCACCCATTCGTTCCTATCGGGGAAGATAGTACTAAAAGGTTTATTGAATTTATGACAAGGTCAAGGTGTCATATAATCTGTGATTACATTGTTCCCTATGTACATCAGTAGAATCTGTGCATGTTCTGTGTGACTGTTCTTTCAATAACAGGTTTGGCTAAGCCGCACAGCACTGTTTGCAGCAGTTTCTTGAACATATACGTCCAGGGGTAAAAGATTGAAATTTAGTTCCAAAATTCGAGTTTTGGACATTCAAAGTTGGTCGGTTGGAGTGCAGTTTAAAGAAAAAAGTAATTTTTTGAGTAACTTTGTCAATTTTAGTCAAAAGTTTAAGGACTTCTGTCCGGAATAAACTTCTGTCTGTTTGGATTTAGACAAGTAAAAGTAACACAAATGGTGGTAGTCTAAATATTTTGTAAATGACTGCATTTGTGTCAATTTTCTTTTGCTGATACGAAACATAATTATTTAAATAATACATAGTACTTTCCACCGAAAGTAAACTAAAACATAAATATCGTTAAGTTAGAACATAACTTAAGTGATAGATAAAGTTCCTCATAGAATATTTATATTACACGTAAATACAATTTTAGGGTTATGATTTCAATTATTCACCGGATATTGTGAAAGAAAAAATGTATTTTGAATTGTGCAACTTGTTTGAAGATGAAAATTTGAAAGTAGGAGTCCCTTGACAAATATAAGAGCGACATTAATATTTCTACTCTTTTGATGAGATTTCGACCCCAATTACCTTTCTATTTCTAAGTCAATCACCCCTAAATTATACCTTTGTGATTTTTTGGCAATTTTAAAAGAAGATTTCCCGTTTTGGCGTATGGTGCCCGATTGAAATTAAGTATTGTTTTAACAAATATAATTGCGACATGTGCCGTAATCAATATAATGAGGCATAATGGTATACTCGATGACTCTCCTGACTCATGAAAGTTTTGATATCCGTGAAAAAGATTTGCGTTATTACTGATGGATACATACATATGTATGTACTGTACTGCTGAAAATTCTTCCCAAACCAAAAACTTAAGCTTGTATTCGGTTATGTTCAAATTTGATGAACAGCTATTTTGCAATGTTGTAAACATTACCTATTGGAATTTAGAAATCCCGAGATATAGAATAAAAATATTGTAAATTCCAACTAAAAAAAAAACATATTCTATTTCAGTCTGAGACTTTAATAAATCAGTAAAAATAATTAAGGTTCGTACTACGTATTAATGCTAATAAAAAGCATTAGAATGGGAAAATAGAAAATGTTATTAGTTTAATTCTTCAAAATATTTGTCAATACTTTTTATAACACTTTGGGTGTCTTTAGGTGAATATTCAGGTTATTTGATTGTATTATTAAATAGATTTAGATTAGATTAGATTAGGTTGATTTTATTGAAACATACATTTTTACAATAATTTGGTTAATACTATCAATACGATGCATGGCATTGCCGTCTACCTGATTGACAACTAAAAGTATAGCTTCATATAGATTAAAAAAATAAAGTGCAGTTTAAGATTAAAACGCTTCATTTAAAATTGTATGTCTATATTTAAGAGCTGTTTTACAATATGCATATAACTTTGTGATATCTACATATTTCCTGTAGAAGGCTTATGATTTTAGTATTTGAAAGAAAGTCACTTCCTATAGGATAAGTCTTCTTATTTCTCTCAATATCGCACATGGTCCAACAAAATGAAAAACATCCTCGCGCTCTTTTAAGCTAAACAGGTAGCATAAAATCGGTAAGTCCTTGCGGTGAGGAATGTAGTTCAGATTTAGCAGTTCTCCTCTTAGCCGGAACATGCACGAAATTTGTTCGATGGTATATTTGTCGTGAAAGTAGTTTCTTTTCCGGAGATCGTAATCTAGTCTACTGTAAATCATGCGGTGCAGTGGACTTTTGGATTGCTCTGTGTATTGTTATCTTGAGGCTTCATCCAAACGAGCTATTAGGCGATATACAGTTGGTTTTGATGAGGCAAGGTTACAATAGTTCAAGTCAACATCCACCTGCTCGGTTAGTTTTATCCAGTCTTTAAACCATCCACTTCGGGATTGGATTGTTTGAAGAACTACTTTTTTGGGAGGCGATAACTTTTGGCATATCCATCAGAGCTTTGACGATGTAATCGACCTGCAGCTTGAGTGTTTTTATAAATAAAGGTAATAGACCTGTTTCAAACATGATCATGCAGTTTGGCGTACTCGAAGGAAGGTGGAAAATTCGTTTTATTTAAAATCTGAGTAGTTTTTTCACTTGTTCATATTTCCGACTTCCCCAAGCTTGCACCGCATTAAACATAACTAATTCCGATACAGCTTTGAAGACCCTGAATTTACTGATATGCTTAATTTCCTTATTATATTAAAACATTTCTTTCATGCTACGTTTATAGCTGTTTTTGCCTTAACAAGTTTGTCAGTGAGATGTTTTTCCATGCTCAAGTTCTTAGTATAAAGCAGACTCCTAGTTATTTGTATTTTTTCACTAATTATATTCTTTCACCATTATAGTGCCATTACTTACCCACTTCCACACGATCTTCCTCCGCCATTATAGAAAAAAAAACATCACTTTGGATTTATTTAAATTAGTCACTAGGTTCCACCTTTTGCAATATTCCGCAAGCTTATTTATCATTAGCTGAAGGGACTGCGAGGTATACGCGAGCTGGACAATGTCGTCAGCGAAAAGAAGAGCTTTATTGTTAATGCCTGCGTATTCGATTCCTGCTGGTAATGCTTCGAGTATATCTTCAATGAAGAGTGCAAACAAGCTTGGACTGAGTGCACAGCCCTTTCTAACTCCTTATTTCGTTTGGAACCACTCTGATAAGCATTGGCCATTCCACACTGATGCTTTGGTAGTCTTGTATAAATTTTGCAATATTGTACCGAACATAAGCGAGATTCCTATCTGGAAAAGCTTGTAAAATAGGGCATTGCGATCCACGGTGTCGAAAGCAGCTTTGAAATACAATCTTAGTATTGATATCAAGCTCCAACGATTTTCGATTAAGATTGTGTTTAACATTATTTTCAGGTCTTTCTTGGTTGCAAATACCATCAGTCATCAGGATTATCAGTTTAAATTTGTTCGCTTCTAAGCCAAGCTTTCCTTTCCAAGTAGCGCCATCTGTTTTTTTTTTTTTTAATTTGCGATAACTTCTTTTTCTTTATATCCACAATGTAAGGGAAGAATTCTTTCATTTTGTGAAAAGTTAGAATTTCTTTTTTTATTGTTAACCGACATTTTTCAATAACAAAACACGTTTAAATGCTAAAATAATTACGCATAATAAATAATTTGACATTTGAATAAATTGACTTGAAGTTAGTTAGAATGTAATTATGTTAAACATACATTTTTTCGTGGAAGCTTCATTTATTTATATATGTATATGAAATAGAATTTAAATTGAACTTAGCTATGTATCAGATTTTTGTTTTGCATTAGCAATGGTGCCCAAAATCTCTAACTTTATGACCTAGGTCTAGATGATTTGAAAGTGAACTTTCCACCTACTTGTGCTAGGTCATCTGCTCTTCGTCTCAATACCTATTATTAGTTTCTTGTCTGAGAGTTGTAAAAATTATATACTTAAAGTACCTAATCTAAAATTAAACTTAAGTAGGTAAAAATTATGTATCTGTATTCGCAATTTTTGTTTTACAACTTTTAAGCTTCAGTCTGAGTTTCAGTCTCGGATAATAAATTAAGATGGAGGCAATTTAATAATTCAAAAGGCCGCATCAAATGTAACCTACCGACCGGACCGTCAAAATAAATTACACTCAAATTTGGCACATTTAAATAAATTTCGTCAGTTTTTCTTTTATTCGCTCATTAAAATATGATTAAAAAATACATTATATATAAAATGGGCAGATAAAAGAAGACTATATGGAACCGTTATATGTGAAGATTCAACAACTTCGTATAGCCGGCAACGCCTTCAGGTTAAATTAACAAAGTGGTAATTTAATTTTTACGTAAGACAACCGATTATTGAGTATAAGAGGATTTAATATCGGCTTAGTACTTAACCTAACCTATTATCTATATGAAATTGTTAAATGAATTTTAATATATACGAGTGGTATGATGCCATCGGCGGCGATGGCGGCGGCAGCGCTGCTTAGTTCTGCTTAAAGAAGCAATTAAAAGTCATCTTTTGTGTGTTCAAGTGGCACTCTTTTGATTCATAACTTTTAATTTAAAGAAATTCGGTCTAAATAAATATTTCCAAAACCATAAACGTGGGTTGATCATTTCAAGGTTAAGTATTTGTAAAACCAATTGCTGTGATTTATTTTTGCAGCCATGTTCCACAAAAAATTGGATACCATAATTACTAAGCATAAATTTCGATCAAAAATATCTGAAGAATTGTTTAGGCTATAAAATTGCCTCGAGCTTCTATAACGATTGATTGATTGAAAAGGATGACATTGAAATATAATTGCATACATACGATAACCAATTATAGAGAGGTTTTGACTATGATCGTAAATTGGAACAAAGGCGGGTCTTATGGAATAAAAAATCTTTATCTTGCTTCAAATATTTGTATTTATTTCTTCATAAGTTTTGTTGTAAACCTTACAACTTGTTTTGTCATATTTAGAATATTAAGCAGCAGTTCTTTTTTACATAACCATAGTTATTGGGTCTTGTGGAGCAGTCCACTTCCAGTGTTCCCAGGGAATGCAATTTCTTACTGATTGCTGATACGCTGTACCATCATCACAGCTGTGCAAAACTGCAGGCTCATTGGGTTCCTCACACACCCAGTATTTTGTAGGGTCATTATTGTTTTGGAATTTTTGATTGTGCTCTCTTGAATCTTCACACGCTGATTGTCCATTATGACCATGAGTGTAATCGGCGGCAATGGTTACAACAAATAGGCCAAGAACGAATAGAACAATTGCTAAAATGATAAATTATAAACATTATTTAGATAACAATTTATTTACGCGCAAGTTGTAAAATTAAAATTGATGAAGGTTTACCGAATTTCATTATGATTCAATAGCTGTTTTGAATTATATTCGTTTTAAGATGACAAAACTTGATATGTGCTTTTTTAAAAAATTGATCGACCTTTTTATACTTGAAGATAAAATCAGCAAATGATAAGATCTTATCGTATTTTTTTTTTTCTTAACGAACATATCTGAAGACGGTACATCAATAAGATTTTATTTGATAAGAAGTTATGTAGCGTATACATATGTGTTAAAAATTTCGAGGTTTTTCATTTAAGAACAAAATTTGACAAGACCACTCCTTTTTATTGTGTTTTTGTTGGAAATTAAAGTGCGAATGGAAATTGAAACAAAAGAATTGTCAGAAAATAATTAAATATTTGTTTCAAAAATGTTATTAGTCTACAGAAAATTGATAGTTTGTTTTCGTCCTTGGTAACCTCAATTCAAACATATTATCACCTTACTTATGAATTTAAGATAATTGATTTCTTGTCCTCGTTAAATTGTTTACTTTTGTTTTATAAAATGTTCCTCCTAATAATAGTTCTTAGAAATAATAAGAAAAAATACTTTTATGTTGCATGAGACATGCAACGAATAGAGTGATAATCATTTAGAATTTATTGATAATTGAATTTGGGATCCTTTATTTACAGGATTTTTGAATCAAATGGATTTAGAAATCAATTCCTCAATCGAAGGATTTGAAGGTATTTTTTTCAGTTATGTTAACCTTTTGTGATTTACTTCTGTAGAAAAATGGTTTCTGGAGTGATAACCATTAAAAGCGAGACCAAGATGAGACTAAAAACATATTTTGGACAAATACATATATAAAATATAAATTTAAGTCTCGTCGATTTCTCTGTATTCTCAGATTAGGTTAGGTTGAAGTGGTTGTCAGTGATGGAGTAGGACACACTTAGGCCAGTTTAAAGGCCCATTGTAATACAACATGAATCTTGAGGCTTCCTCCTAAGCTCAATGAATTTGAAATTTGAACAAAAGCTAATGTAATTTAATTGAACATAGTGTTTTATAAACAAGTAGTTTGATGTTATCTTTAACACCCTTCCTCAAACGCATTGTACTCCAGCTTTTGTTCTGAATTTCTCGATTTTTGAAGAAGACAGTGGCTTGGTAAACATATCGGCTATCATTTCTTCACTGGGACAGTAAGTGCATATAATATGATTTGTATCAACGTGGTCCTTGACGAAATGAATTTTAGTGTCGATATGCTTGGTCCTGTTGCTTAGTTTCTGTTCTTTTATTAAACGTAGCCAACTCTGGTTATCTTCAAATATGACGATTGGTGAAGTTTGTCGAAATTTCATATCATCGAGTAGCTCACGAATCCAGATAGCTTCCTTGCATGCATCGGATAATGCAATAAACTCGGCTTCTGTGGAGGAAAGTGACACACATGTTTGCTTTTTGCAACTCCAACTTATGGTTCCACCATTGATCTGAAAGATATAACCAGAATTAGATTTTCTATCTAGCCTATCTTCTGCCCAATTCGCATCGGCGTAACCTATCAAGTTTTTGTCTTTTGTTGACATATTACTTAATTTTAAAGAAAAATCTATTGTGCCTATAGTGCTGACAATTCTGTGACATACATTCCACAAACAGGGCCTTTGCATTGGAAGGTTGACGTATTCGGAACAGCCCATTGGATGCATCAGCTACCCCAATTTCTTTTCCGGTCAATGTCTGGATACTGCAACTTGCGTCAGAGAATAGTAGTTTGAATCCCATCTTTAGCATTTTTGTGACAGAAAGAAGATTTCCATGAAACGAAGGAATGAATAATACATCCTTCACGTCGACGATCGCCTTTTCACCTTTGCTGTTGAAAATAGTTAAACGACAAAGTCCTTTGCCACTGGAAACAACAGATTGTCCATTCGCCACAGTCACTTTTTCACAAACGGACTTATCTATGATGGCAAAATCGGATTCTCGTGCGCTGATGTGACAGGTGGCTCCGGAATCAACAACCCAAAAGTTCTTATCGTTAGCCGAAGAAAAGCAATAGTTACCAATTTTGACTACATTGTTTTCTTGAGCTGTTTAACTTGGTTGTTTTGCCTCAACTTCTTCAGCTTCCAGCAATCCTTCTTGATATGTCCTTTAGCCTTACAATGATGACAAACCTTTCTGTTGCGTTCTTCTGGACTTGCAGACGACTTTAAAGCTGAATTATTTTCTGAAAATTGGTGTGATTGACGCTGGTATTCATCGATTAGGCTAGCTTCGACAACCTTAAGTGTCAATTCTTCCATCTTACGGGCTTCCAAGGCCGTCACCAACGTATCGAAGGAGGAGTGAAGACTGCTTAGTAACATAGCCACGAGCCAACGCTCAGAAAATTGCTCACCTATAGCTTCCAACTTCTCGAACAATAGCTTCATTTCCATAATGTGCTCTGCAATGCTGCGATCCATGGAAAATTTGATTCCACAGATACTCCTCATAAGACGTACGCTGCTTCCCAAAGTATTCTTCTCATGGTGACTGCGTAAAGCATCCCATGACTCATGGGCTGTTTTGGACTTCTTGATCAGCATGAGTTGACTATCTTCCACGGACAATCCAATGATCATAGTCGCCTCATCGTCAAGCTTCTTCCAGGCATCGTCTGGGGTTTCCGGTACAGGCTTAGAAACACATTCCCATGCTCCTTGCCTCCTCAATATCAGTTCAAGCTTATATTTCCACAATTGGTAGTTTTCTGCATTTAGCTTAGTAAAAGATGTTTTCAGAAAATCCATCCTGCTCTGGGCCCATAACCTATTGCAGTGGGAAATAATATAAACAAATATATAGCTCCTAACTTATTGAGTGAAATTTATTGAATGAATATATGTATGTAATTTAGAAAAACCTTAAAATATAAACAATTGAACAAAAGCTAATGTAATTTAATTGAACATAGTGTTTTATAAGCAAGTAGTTTGATGTTATCTTTAACAGTTCTTGCATTTTTGAGCTAGTGCAGGGCATGTACAGAGAAAGTGAAAAACTGCTTCCTCCCCTTCCTCAGCTTCTGCAAAAGTCATTTGAGAATACGCCTAGCCGCGTGGTGTGCTTTCCTTTTACACAGTGCCCGGTTATGACATCTAGTATCGAGCGTACATACATATATGCAATCTGCTAGAGATAGCAAGCACCTTGGTCGCTTTAAATCTAGTGTAGGCCAGATGTTTGCCTTCTTCCTAGCGTCCTGCATAAGCAATAGTTTACAAGTAGCTATTGGTATGCCAGCATTTGCCAAACGTGGTAGAATGGGTTGTATTGTACTGTTGTGTCATCTCCATTAGAGATGATCGACAGTTATGGACTGTGATAGAGTTTGTAAAGACAGAGTTTAGAGATTTGATAGCGACCTGACTATCTGAGAAAATACGGATATCAAATGTTGATATCACGTTTTCTTTAAGCCAGGACAAGACTTTTTTATCGCCAAAAGTTCCGCCTGAAACACGCTACAATGATTGGGAAGGCGGAATGAGAGAATTAAATTCAGTCGTTCTGAGTACACACCTCCACCAACCCCTTCTTTTATTTTTGATCCATCAGTATAAAAATGTACTGGGTCGTCTTTCAGGAATGCCCTATCCTCCCAGAAAGATCTGGAAGGTATAGAAATCTGGAAGTTTCTGTCGAATTGAATTTGGGGGATGGTGTAGTCTGTGTGCTTTGGAATTGATTCTAAATTACTTAGGAATTACGGAGTGGCCAATGTTGTTTATCCACTGCGACGAAGCTTTGAAGCGAATAGCAGAGCTTACTGCAATTTGTTTGCCAAATATATCAAAAGGTATAGAATAGGATGTCCATGTCCAATGCGGTAGATGGGGAAACAATTTGGAATTACTTTTAAAAGTGTTTTTTAAGGTTCTTATTTTTTATATTAAATATTTTTTTTATGATATTTATTTTTTATTATAAAGTTTGGACGTTGACATTATGTGTCAATGTCAAACCCTTCGTCATTTAAATGACCACCACGCAAATTGTTGCAAGCATCGATTTTCGTAATTTCGACCACTTTTTGACACGTACTGGGCGGTACCTCAGCCATAACTTGACGAATGTTGGTTTTTACGTGCTCAAAAGTTAAAGGTTTATCTGCATAAACAACATATTCTCACAACATAACATAACGCTCCGAATTGACGGTGACAGTCGTTCCATCGTCGTTTTTGAAGAAGTAAGGTCCAATCACATCTCCGAACCAAAGAGCGCACCAAACAGTGACTTTTTGTGGATGTAATGGCCTCACTTCAATTCCTTGAGGATTCTCAGAACCCGAAATACGACAATTTTGTTTATTAACAAACCCACCGAGTAAGAAATGTGCTTCGTCGCTGATGAAAATTTTATTCGAAAAATCGCCGTCCACCGCCTGTTGTTCAAGCACTGATTCGACGTATCTATACGTCTCTACGACACGCACAGTGGTCCAGAATGCACATTTAACGCGAATTAATTCCTGGCTTTGTAAAAAACACACAAAATGACAAAAAAATCATTAGTTCTAGTAGTTTTTTTGGATAATAGAAGTTGTATTTTACCAAAACAAAACAAATCTGTTGTTTTTTTCTTATTAAAAGTCAAAATAATAATACTAAATACATTTCTGATGGCTTAGCTAAACATATGTAACCGCTTTGTGTAGACTTCGTATCGGTCAATGTGTGACAAACCTTGGCATCCACCATTGTAAGCACAAGATTAAAGTCGATGTTCTTATCCTGATATTGATATCTCTACAAATTTGCAATTTGTTCTTTAATGTTATTGACCTCTGATTTAGTAATTTCTGGCGTTTCTTTGGCAAAAATAAATTTAATAGCTCTGCAAAACCGTGTGGAAGATGGTACTTTATTTTGTTTATTTTATTTATTTATTTCATCAATATTTTTACTTTTTAAAAAGAACTAAAAAAAACATAAAACATATATTTTTTTTATATTTTTTTTTAATTTACCTTCAATAGTTGAACAGTTTTCTTTGTAGTTGATTTTTGATATTTTTTATTGTTTTTTTGGGTGATTTCTAATGTTTTTATATATTTTTTTTAATTTTATATAAGTTTATTTCTTTATATTTGTTTTGACTTGTTTTTTTTTTAGATATATATATGTAAGTTTAATTATACAATAAAATATTATTAAAGGCATACTTTTCTGACTTTGTCAGTTGCAAAATCATGAATTAAGTCATCAAATTCAATTTCCTGCAGTAATTAATTTTCAATTGATAAAATTGACAAACTGTTTAGTCTATCTTGTAGCATTGTGCTTCGAAGTTCATTTTTTATCCGGTTCAATTTCGAAAATGAACGCTCTCCACTGCAGTTTGAAACCATCAAAGATAAAAAACAATTCTACAGGCAGTTTCTACGTCTGGAAATGTGTTCCCAATTTCATCCACTGTAATTAGACTGTACAATTTTGATATTGTAATAAAATCTTCATTTACATCTTTATTGAATTCTTTTAAATACTGTACGAGGTGCAGGCGTTCTACCTCAAGTTCTTCTGCATTAACATCTCTATAGTATTTTTTTGAAAACTGTTCGCAAGAATTTTGCAACATACATACATACATACGCAGATGAGCACTGTGAAGATGAGCAGAGCGAGAGACAAAGAACATAGTCTTTATTCCTCCCATTGAACAGAGAGGAAGGAAGAGGAAAGGAAACAAAATTGTTCTATCCGACTCATCATGGTACAACTCATCATTTCGCAACTCATCATGGGACAACTTTGTGTTTGTTTATGGAGTGAGTTGAAAAGCCAACATGTGTGAAGAACTGTAGAGTAGAACGAAAGCAGAGTTGTTAAAATGATGTTGACAGCGTGTGTAGGTGTATGATTAAAGATTCATGTTGCCAGAAGTTTTAGATCTTAAGGAGGAGAATTTCAACGGAACGGAAAGTAAAATGAAACTTGTTTTCTGTTACTGTCTACTAACCTTATTTCGTTTTCTATATAATTCTTGTATATAGATTCATTCATTTTGAGTTGGTGGATTTGGGGGCCAAATAATTGCGGGGCCCTGGGCCTTGGCCCACCGGGCTCATGCCTAAAGACGCCACTGAACGGAATAACTAATAATATATAACATATACTTACTGTTTTTTATGGTAGATATAATATTTAAAGCACTAAGAAATCACAAAAAAAAATGCACCGATTAACATTCAATGACGTAACGAAATCTGCAAACGCGTGTAACTCTTTGTTTTGATAATAAGTAAAATGTTAAGAATTTGTTATCTTTGGTGTTGCCATACTACTGAAATATTTACAACAGTCATAAGCTTGATGCCTTATTACATAGTTTCGGTATCCAGCATTCGATTTATAAGGGGTTTTGGTCAAATTATTATATGTCAGATATTTGAATAAATTCGATTTGGATGTCGATTCTGGACCACAGTGCGACGTTGTGAATATTCAGCTGGCTCATTTGTTGTATGAGCTGGACTTTATATGGATGTAGGTGTAGATTCAAATGCAAAATACGCCACAATGTGCCGTAAGACAGTCCTAATTCCTGAGAACGAAGAGGAATCGACACATTCGGGTCTTCGGCACTTTCACTTACATACATCAGCAATATTTTCAGTGGTACGAGCTAAACGAACATGCCTTACAATATCTGTAACCAATCCAGTATCTTCAAATTTCTTCACAATTTTGCCACTTGTGTAGTTGGAATATTATGTGAACCATAATCTGCTCTTAAGGCACGATTTTTGGATGTGGCTGTGGCAGAATCACCATTTTTGGTTTTAACAATTTGTATGCCCTGTGCGATATTTAAGCGATCCATTTTCGTAAATAGTACCCGTGGCATGATGGTTAGTGCGTTGGACTGTCATGCCAGAGGTCTTGGGTTTGATCCCTGCCTGTAACATCTAAATTTTTTTTCACGGGTACTGCCTCTTGCGAGGAATTGACAAATCCTCCAAGAGTAATTCTTGTCATGAAAAGTGCTTCCTAAAATTGTCCGCTCGGATTCGGCTTAAAATTGTAGGTCCCCTCCATCCCTGACAACAGTACTCGCACACAGGAATGGTTGAGAGTTGTAAGAAACTAGGCCCTAGTTCTCAACGGACTGCTGCGCCACCTAATTTAATTTTATTTTCGTAAATGTTAGACTTTTAACTGAAAAAAAAATGATCTAACAACTTAGTTTGACAGATGTCGAAATAGATAACCCGTTATATCTGAAGTCGATATATCTACTGTTTCTTGACTGCAATAAAATCCTATGGGAAGTTAAAAGAAATGAAGGAATATTTCTTTTTATTTCGAAAAATTCAAAGATATTTATCCAAGACCAAGTCATCCATTAAGCTACATTTTTATATTTAATTCCATAATAAAAAACTTTCCACAAAACAAATTAAGTGTGGCAGATATTCACATGTGTCAACTTATAGCTACATATTTATGTCTGTACTTTCACAGATTATGTTGTTCTGAATAAAATATATACATACATACATATTAATAGTGATTAAATATGTTATCAACAATAAATTATGAAAGAAAATTAATGTTCCATATTCTTGCATGACAATGACAACATCTTAATAATTATAATTATTACAAAAATTGTTAACTTACGAAAGTAAAAATACCGACATACTACATAAAATATATATGTATATAAAATAACTTTTCGCACTTCCCAATATACTCGTAACGTACGCCAACCCAACCCATGTCAAAAAATGTTGTTTTACAAACCAATCTAAGTGATTAACATGAGAATCTTACAACCAAAAGTTAAAAAACAAAAATTATAGATTCTTATCGAATTCGATGTACTAATGGTGTTGCTATATGTCCAAAAATATATAAATAATAATCATCAAGAGAAATAAGAAATATCTAAACTTAGCCGGCAAATTTTGATCTTTTGCCGCTTTGTTTCGGCATTTCCCTTATTCACAAATTTCACACGATAAATCAATTTTGCAAGTTTTGAAGTGATATAGCCTGGCCTGAGAAGTTGTGTTTGATTGATGATTTTTAAAGAATTTAGTAATGCTATGGATGGAATTTTCTTTTAAGTGTAGCTATATTTGCAAACCCAACAAATCATATATGACAAACAGTAAAAAGAAACAAAAGAAAACTATTTTTAGATTTTCATATAATTTGAGAGAAATTATAGACATGACGAAATCTACAAATTTTATACATCTACATATTTTTGTATGAAACAGTTTCTGTAAGATTGGCGCCCATGGCGCTTTTTTTACTAGGTCTATTTTCTTTAAAATTGGTAGGTACTTAACTTTGATTTTTTCCGGGCCTGTTCGGTGGGTGGTATGATAATCATATCGACTATTATATCATTTTTTTAACTTAAATCTATTTGTTTTAAAAAACGTTTCTATGTTAATTATAACCAATATTTTAAATACAAATATTTTTTGTTTGTGAGAATAAGATCAACGTCAAAAGACCAGAGACCAGATCCAACGATCAATAAGTCATGCACAGGCCTCACAAGCCGGCCATGAAAGGAAAACCCAACTTGTGATAAAAAAACAAGTAATAGCCTCGGATAATTGGACTGCTAATGTTGACGACGCCCCCCCCCCGCAAACGAAAAACGGATAACGATTTACGTTTTTGTACATGACATGTGCGTACACTTAATCGGCCACGCAAAGCAGAGCAGCTTGTCAATGCCCTCTCGTAGAAATCAAAGCTAGGAAGATAGTAGGCTGTGATTTCTACTATGGAAATGGATGACACTACCAAAGAAGAATTTTATGAGCTCTCCACCAAAACCTATGAGCAATGTCCCAAAAATGACGTAAAAATTCACTTGGGAAACTTTAATGTCAAAATTGGTAGAGAAGTCATCTTTGGTAGGTCAATCGGAAGAAACAGCCTGCACCACATCATATCTGGAAACGGACTCAGGCTAATCGACTTTCTAGCCGAACATGGTGCTGAGTAGCACTAGATTCCCCCTTCCGGATATCCACAAAGGCACTTGGTGGTCCCTCGATGATCGAACCTGCAACCAAATCGATCATGGTTGCTATTGACGGAAGACACTCCTCTAGCATACTTGGAGTTCGCACGTACAGATCAGCCAACAAAGATTCCGACCACTTTGTATTTGGTACAAAACTGCACTTGCGAATATCAATTTAAACCTTTAGGCAAAAATCAAACACTAGGAGAAGATTCAACGTTGAAAGACTGCAGCAGGAAGACACCGCCAATTCCTTTGCCAAGCCGGAAACCCACAGGCAACTTTACCAACAGGCAATCAGGAATGCTGCGAAAAAGTGTGCTAGGGTTCTCACAGCCGCCACCGAGGAACCCCTGGTTTGACTTTGAATGTGCTCAGACAAAAAAAGCCAAAACGGAGGCATACAGACTGTGCTAGCAAAGGAGGACACGGATCTCCCGTCAGCTCTATGTCAATAAAAGAAAAGATGAGAACCCTTTGCTCAGAAAAACTGTGCGGAGTTTTTATAGACAATACAAGAGACAAGCATAGGGTTTTACTAGCTGCCCAGCAAAGATAAGCAGGGAAATACTATAGTTGATACGCAGTTGATGCTTAAAATTTGGAAGGATCATTTGATTAATGGCGATGAAGCCCTCGATTCCACCAACGAGCAGCCCCGACAAATCCATTTGGTTGATGGTCTGGTCTGGAGTTCCACCCACCCGAGCTGAATGAGATCAGAGTTGCCATAACCAGACTGAAGTCGAACAAAACTGTCGGTGATGACGATTTACAGGTGGATCTTTCCAAGCACGTGGGAGCTGATGTGGTATAGTATGCATGTACCAACTCATAACCAAAATTTGGTCATAAGAAAGCATGCCCAACGAGTGGAATTTAAGCACTATCTGTCCGAACCATAAGAAATGTGACCGCCTTCTCTGCGCCAACTACAGAGGCATCAGCCTTTTAAACATCGCCTACAAGATTGTGTTTAGCGTATTATGTGAACGCCTGAAACCATTCACAGATAAACTGACTGGCCATTATTAGGCCTGGAAAATTTACCATTGACCAAATTTTCAACATACGCCAGATCCTGGAGAAGACCTTAGAATACAAGATCGATACGCATCATCGTGTCAACAGGAACGAACTATACCGTGCCATGTCGAGTTTTGGTATTACTGCCAAACTGATACGACTTATCAGGATGACGTTGGAGAATTCTTGGTGCTGTACAGCGACTTGCCACTGGTCAAAAAACTGTTCAACGATTAAGATGGCTAGGGCATGTAGAGCGAATGAACATCGAAGCTCCAGCCCGTAGGGTATTAAACGCTAAGCCTAAGGGAACCAGAAGCAGATGCAGAGATGAAACTGTGGTTATTTAGCTAAGAAAAAATCTAACAATTCCATTTATTTCAGCAAAGGGACTGTAAATCCCCCTATTTAAGCAAAAGGCACCGCCTATGAGATGAACAATTTGGAAAACTATGACTCTTACTTTATATTTAACTATAGTAGTTTAGTTTTTAGTACTCGTAGTTTTAGTATAAGTATACAAAAATAAAAATTTTTAAGTGGTGCAATACTCCGTAGAGAACTAGGGACAAGTCACTTACAACTCTCAAATATTCGTGTGTTCGAGTTTTGTCAAGGATAGGGGAACCTACACTTTTTATGCCGAACCCAAACACCTAATTTTTAGAAAGCACTTTTCATCACAAGAATTACTCTTGGAGGATTTGTCAATTAAACCAAAGACCTCTGGCAAGACAGATAAAAACCAGGATCAATAATTTTTTGCTTACTTCCCATAAGAAGTTATTGTAATCGGTCCGATTTGTCAAATTTGGAAATTTGGACATTTTTCGACGTTTCAAGGTCCCTAGAATTTAAATCAACGATTTTGGAGAGATGTCTATGTGTGCGTTTGTACGTATGTTCGTTCATTCGTACGTTCGAACGTTCGGTAAAAATTGATGTTCGATTCTCGATATTACGTGAATACATGAAGAAAAAAAAAACTTTATTCTGGGCTAAATGTTGTTTTTAACGAAAGATAATAGTCTCGAAAAAATTCAATCTGTTTGTTTTTATATTAGAAATAAAAACATATAAAAACTTAATTGAATTGACAACTTTTGTTTACAAAACACGAAAAACTACGAAAACAAAAAAACTGATAAAAAATGGTTTCCGACTCAAGTATTATAAAAACAAAGAAAGATATTGACTTCAAATTTTGTAAAGGCTTAAAAATCGAGCGACGTTCATTTATGGGGAAGTTATCAGTGTGGGTCGTATTCGAGCCTCTTTTTGTTTTGTGTGTTACTATATTGACTTATTGGGCCGATATTGATTTGGAAAAATGGGCCTCCTTATCTCTTGTTAAATTACTTACATATTTCACATTGTAATAAGTTTTAATAAAATTTGTTTGTTTACTAATTGCTGAAGTTATAAAGATTGATGTAAAGAAAGAGTTTGAAGGTAATGAGTAACTTTTAAATTTTCAAGCAATCTTCTTTTATTTCATTTGAATGATAATGGCATACCAGAGTTTCAATAAAAGCTATGATGTTGTTTGTGAAAACAATGCTAAACAATGAAGGTTACTTTTAATAGAATTAGTATAATTTTAATAAAGTGTTAATATCTTCATTATATTTTTCGTATGATAGTACTTATTTTGAAGGCTTTTCATCTAAGTTGGTCATTGTAATGATAACTAGTCGTATTATAGTATTTTGAAAAGCCAGAAATCCACGATGTCATTTTATTTTTAAATAAAGTTGCTTAAGTGAATTGTGTTTGAAAAAATAATATTTGAACTTGAAATAACAAACAATTCCTTAGGACTATGATCATAGCTGTGGACGTTAATAAGGTTAATATTTTAAAAGCTTTAAAAACACTGTTTTTTTAAATGGTACTTATAAAGGGTGGTTAATATTTTAAGGACCTATGTTGAATGTGAACCCCACCTAAACGTGCAGTTTTTTTCTGTATTTCATTTGACATTTATCAATTTCAGACTTACTGAATTTTAACCATGGAAAGATACACAATTGACCAATGCCGAAGAGCCTTCCACCTCAGCACGTCGTCGTCGTCGCGTCGGTCGTGCCCAATAATTACACCCCTCACGCTCGTCGTTGATGAAAATTATGCATAAAGATTTGAATTTACACGCTTAAAAGGTGCAATAGACTCAAGAACTAAAGCCTCTTGGTCAGAATGGTGGATTCTTCAACAAGCTGAATTGCCGCATTTGGGGGAATGATAATCCAAGAGTGATTGTCGAAGAACCATGAATGGGCTGGCGGCATCATCGGGCCGTATTTTTTCAAAATGAGGTCAGTGAGGCAGTAACTGTTAATGGTGTTCGCCTGAATTGGAAGATATGGATGTGGACGATATGTGGTTTCAACAGGACGTTTCCACTTGCCACACAGTTAACAAAACAATTGCTCTTTGGAGCGACAAATTTAATGGCCGTGTTATTTCACGTGGTGGCGATGTCAAATGGCCGCCAAGATCATGTGATTTGACACCGTCGTTGGACTTCTTTTTTTGGGGTTATTTGAAAGAAAAGATGTGCGAAAGCAACAATTCAAGAGCTAAAGAATGAGATAATTCGGCACATTAACGGATTAGAAAACCTCAATTATGCCTCAGGACCATCGGACAGAGGTGTGTCACCAAGGTCGCGGCAGATATTTGGATGATATTTTGTCCCATACATAATTCAACTATGCCAATATTATCATTATACAAAGAAATGACAATTACTTACTAAATAATTTGTTTTATTCAAAATTAACCCCTCCCCTAAAATGTAACCACCCTTTATTTTAAAACTTAGAAATGTACCTATAAAATAAGTTTGTCTCCAAAAATTTAAATGTTATTAAATTAATCGAAAAAACCAAGAGGACAAATTAAGAACAAAAAAATTAGAGAAAATATAATAAAAATCTATCGGTTCGTTTTTAAAAAAATTCGAATTTTCGACCAACAAATTTGTAACCGTTATTTTTAGTTTAAAATAAAAAGAAAAAAAGAGGCTGGGATGCGACCCACACTGATAACTTCCCATCCCGTCTATCGATTTGTCTTGCTTAAAAGTTTGTCTAAATGTATCAATTCTTACCAAATTTGCGTTCTATTTTTTGTAGATTTTATTTTTTTTTATGAAAAAAACGGACTGTTGGATTTTTATAAAAAAATTATTGAATATAAAAAACAATATTTTCTGTGAAATAAAATAAGTTTGAAGCCAATATTTTTAATTTTTGAAAAGCTATTTGAGCCGAAAATCAATTTTTAACAACTTTTATTAATTTTTTTGATTAGGTTTTTATTTTTTGTAAAAAAACTGTCAATTCGATTTTTCTCAAAATTTGTCCTAATGTTAAAAACAATATTTCTTATAAGTTAAAATTAATAAGAAGCCATAATCTCAAATATTTGAAAAGATATTTAAGTCGAAAATCAATTTTTACCAACTTTTGTTAAATTTTTGTTTCGGTTTTTAATTTTTTGTAAAAAAACTGTCAATTCTATTTTTTTCAAAATATTACTGTATGTTGAAAACAATATTTTTTGAAAGATAAAAGTAGTTTAAAGCCAATATCTTAAAGTCTTGAAAAGATATTTGAGTCAAAACTCAATTTTTACCAACTTTTTTTTTATTTTTTTTTTTAGGTTATTATTTTTTGTAAAAAAACTGTCAATTCGATTTCTCTCAAAATTTTTCCTACTGTTGAAAACAATATTTCTTATAAGATAAAATTAGTTAGAAGCCATAATCTCAAATTTTTGAAAAGATATTTAAGTCGAAAATCAATTTTTACCAACTTTTGTTAATTTTTTTTTCGGTTTTTAATTTTTTGTAAAAAAACTGTCAATTCTATTTTTTTCAAAATTTTACTGAATGTTGAAACCAATATTTTTTGAAAGATAAAAGTAGTTTAAAGCCAATATCTCAAAGTTTTGAAAAGATATTTGAGTCAAAACTCAATTTTTACCAACTTTTTTTTATTTTTTTTAGGTTATTATTTTTTGTAAAAAAAAATGTCAATTCGATTTTTCTCAAAATTTTATCAGATGTCAAAAACATTATTCTTCGTTGCACAAAATTGTTTTGGAGATGAAATCATATTTTAGTCGTAAAATTTTCGAAGTGACAAATTTTTTTTTTCAGTTTTTTTGATTTATAAAAAAAACCGTTAATTAAATTTTTTTCCAAAAATATAATTGTTTTGTATCACGTTACAATATATAATACAAAATTTAATTCAAGTCTCTAGCGTCATTGGTTCATGAGATATTTAGGGTTAACCAAAATTTTCACCTTTTTTTGAAACTGCTATGGTAAAAAAACCACCCACGCAATTTTCTTGAGAGCCCTTTCTGCATCTTTCTGCCTTATTATCTGTATAACAAAATTTATTTGAAGTCGATATCTCTTCTGGTTCTTGAGCTATGGACGACGAAAAAAACGTCGCGAACGTACGGACGTACGGACGTACGGACGTACGGACGTACGGACGTACGTACACACGCACGCACAGACATCTTTCTAAAAATCTTTTATTTCGACTCTAGGGACCTTGAAACGTCGAGAAATGTCAAAATTTTCAATTTGTCAAATCGGACCCATTACAATAACTTCCTATGGGAAGTTAAAAACGCCCACGCGAATCTGCTTAATTTTCAAGTTTGAACTCAATCGATTCAATGGTTTGGACTGTAGGAGCGAGAATAGATAGACAGACGGACGGAATCGGGGGACCTACTTTTTTTAACTTCTCTACAATCGTAATGTCATGTTTGATTAAAATCTCGAGTTCGAATTTTGTTTACCATTGCAATACCAGCCAGTTTCTATATTTCGCAAGTAAGTAAATATAGTGAGAAAATGTAACCTTTTTGTTTTGTATTTGTAGCCCTTTATTATTAATTGATGTTTTGGTTGACCTTGTGCAAAGGTAAATACGTACTATGTAGCCCTTATTGACCAATCATCTATTACTCAAACAATAAAAATATACCAAGATATGAAATAAATGATAAAATTATGTTAAACATTGTATTTTTGTACGAAGACAACCTATAAAGAAGAATTCAAATTTTCGAAAAATATCCATCAAATAAATAGAATTTACAAATTTTTTACAGAAAAAACCTAATAAATTAAAACATTTTACAAGGTGTGATAAATAGTTTGTTTAGTTTTGAACATAATTTCTGTAGGTATTCGACCTAAGAAGTTGAAATTTTGATGTCAAAAATATGCAAATTGTATTGTTATCGAAAACAAACAATAAAAATTGTGCATTAATATTTATAATTCCATTCACAGCTATGTTTATAAATTGCTCCAAATATAGACTGTGAAATGGTAAATCGTCATCACTGACGAATGACGATGGTGATGATGATGATGATTATGATTTTATATTCTATGAATACAATGTGACCACGATTCTTTACACATTCATTCATTTGATAGTCATCTTAAATCAAAATAAAAATAAGAAAAGCCACGTAACTCGTTGGGTGTTTCGTCATCGTGTCAATAAACGGCACGACGCGAGCGACGCAATGTAGCGCGTGATTGTAAATCGCATATTTAATTAGATAACCCAGCCAGCTATGGTGATAAAGTACTATACTCACAGATATAGTTGGATACGAGTATAAAGTAAAGTATTATTGTTAGATGGATTAGTCATCAGATCGAAAAGAGGGAAAAAAGTAATTGTGACTCTAAAGTGAAGTGTGAGCATTTTAAAAGTTGAGTCAGTTTAAAAATATGACCGTGTGGCCTAATGGATAAGGCGTCGGACTTCGGATCCGAAGATTGCAGGTTCGAGTCCTGTCACGGTCGAAGATTAATAACTTTTTTCAATAATTTTTTTCTACTACCTATTTGTAGAACTTTTATTGGGAGATTTTTGTTAATATGGCGACTTGTCATTCGATGACTTTTCGGAATTAATTCTCCATACAAACATTTTTATAATTAACTTAACTTTGGAGGTACTGAACATTTCTTGACGTTTCAAAGGTAATACTGTAGACTTACACAAATTTAATTTAATTCCAAGTTACATAATTTGGGAACAGGAAACTGTGTTTCCTCCAGAACAATTGCATGATACCGAAAATTACTTTTTTGACTTTTGACAAAATTTTCAGAAAAAAGTGGTAATTCAAAAGCAATTATTTTTCGGTTATTACACGATTATGTTCGTTATAATCGACCAACTATGAAAGCATATACATATAAAGGGTGCCTTTTTTAGACGTGTGTTGTTGGAAAAAAAATAAAGCGTATATAATTTAATATTTTGGCAAAGAATTTAGCTTTATTATAAAGATAAGGGTTTGTCACAAACATAGGATTTTGATGCAAGGGCGGATCCAGACTTTTAATGACTTAGATGAGTTTTTAATCACCGCTAAAAAAATGTTTTGTAAAGGAGGCTAACCAAAATTAAATTAATATAATGTGTATCTTTACAACCTTACATTTACAGATTTCATTTCAATTGCTAAAGTGGCAATTTTAGTTATCAAATTATTTTAGAACACTGTTGTCCATCAAGGGATAGTCTAATTTGGACGACTCCCTACTTATGAAACCATTCCAAGATTATAACAGTTTTCTAAATATGCCATATTTAAGAGCTAAAACACAATAGTTTAGAGGGTTTTTGGTGCATTCCACGCAGAAATGTAAGAAATTGTTTTAAAACGTAGCTTTTTTTCGAAATATACTTTTCTTGTTTCCATTTCTCTTAATGCGAAGAACGCTACAAAAATTAAAAAGAGACGATCTGATATGAAGAACTGTCGTACTTATTTTGACGTAGTTTTTTCGGACTCAATTTTCGGTAGTCTTATATTACTATCGCTATCAGTCTGCTTACTAATATTTTTACCTTAAAGGATTCAACAAAACTTACAAATTCTAGAGATTAAAATGCTTGGTTCTTGAATTTGAGGATATACATAGGTGGATTTAAGTATACATAATTTCTCTAAAAAATTAAATTAAAACAAATTAAGGTAGACAAATAAGTTGGGAAGAAACGTTTCAGAATCTCTTTTCACTTCAAATCTCAAGGGATTCAAAGCTTTTATATCAATAAATATGAAACGTGTATTATGTTCTAAATTAGCCAATAGTTTAACAAAAGTGTCACTTTTGCTGTTTTTGGGACATTTATATTATTGAAATTCGTGTTTAAATCTCAATTCTAGAGCAAATTCACTTCAAAAGTATATTTATTTAATTTTTTAAGATCTTTTAAGATCTTTTTTCCCCCTCACGGTTTTCGCCTTGTTGTGGCGAGGGGGCTTACGTCTAACTCTTCAGCAATCCAGCTGCGGAGTAAGACAACTAAGAAAACCACAAAAAGCAGAGATGCTTATCTAATAAATATGGACAAAAGTTTACAAAATGAAGTAAATCGAACGGGGATATACGTTCAAGTGTCGGCAGAAGTCACGGCTGCCGGCGAGGGCTTGGCTTCGCAAGAAGCTAAGTCGCCAGTGACAAATGTAAACTTGGAGAAAGGAAAACGAGAGCTAAAAAGACAACCGGTCATTCTCTCAGTGGATCTCCTCCCCGACTTAGATGGTCTAACTATCAAAGGTACGGAGACCTCGGACAGACCTCCTTCCATAGGCAGTCAAACCGAGGACGAGCTACTGATGGAACCGAGTCAAGAAGAGACTATGCTGAAGTCTGCTGCACCCCTCAAAGCTACGAGGCAACGCAGCAACTACAGATCCTCCAAAAGATTCGTGAAAATGACCGAGTTGAAAGACCCTGCGACGCTCAGTTCGAGAGACAAGGCTCTCTTAAAAAAGCATAAGAAGCTAGTTAGGAACTTTGAGCGGCAGCTGGCAGAGACTGTCACTGCACCCAGGGAAATAGCGAAGGAAGTGAATACCAAAGAGTCGGAGAGCAAAGGAGTAGATGCTGCCAAATCTAGGTCTGTCCCTAAAAAGGCAAATCGTGAACAGGCTGGCAATAACTCGACCGCTCGGAACGACAAAGGTAAAGTTCAGGCGACTTCCAGTAAGAAACAGCAAGCCAACGCTAGGAAAGACCAAGCACCGGCAAGCACCTCTTCTGGAACGAAGCCAGGAACGTCCAAGAGACAAAGATCGGAGGAGGCGGTCAAGCAAGATGGTGCTAAAAAACAGAAAACCAGCAGCTTCGACACCACCCCGATTGACCTACAAATTGCCATAATAAGCCGTGACGACCCAGATGGGAAAATCTCGGCAAAAAACTGGCTCCTTGTGGAAAACGAGATCCTCAAAGCCATGATGGAGGCATCGGAGAACGATAGTTCGGAAGACTATGTCTTTGATGGTGCCGGATGGCGGCGAGGAGTTAAAGTGGTCTGCTGCGGTGACCAGAAATCACGGGAGTTTCTGAACCGTACAATCGCCAACATTGGCGAACTATGGGAAGGTTCCTCCCTTGAGATTCTACCCGCCGCAGCTCTACCACTCCGCCAGCAGTTTAGCATATGGATCCCCCCTCCTGCAGAACATGAGGACGCAGCCATTATAAAGTTGCTGGCGAAACAGAACAAAGAGCTTCCCATTTTAGAATGGAAGCTCCAACACTCAAGAAAGAGTCATGGAGGCGAAGGGAAGGACCTCTTGTTTGTGGCAGACAAGAAATCTGACCTTCTGCTCAAAGGTAAAAAAGACGTGTTGAGGTATGGTCTCGGAACCGTAAAGGTTAAGAGGCATGAAGGCAAAGGGGAGTCAAAAGCTGCAAGTGGTGCAAATAAACCTGCACCACGCTAAAGCAGCAACGTACGACCTTACGCTCTACATGTCTCACGAGAACGTGGATGTGGCCTTGATCCAGGAACCATGGTTAGGCAAAAACCGAATCCGTGGGTTGAGGTCAAAGCACTACAACCTTTTCCACTCCACGTCAGATGTAAGTAATATTAGAAGTTGCATCCTAGTGAAAAAATCAATTAACGCTTTCTTCCTATCTAGGTACAGCAACAAGGACAACACGGCAATCAGCGTCGAATCAAATGAAGGAAACTTCATTCTAGCGTCGACGTACATGCCGTATGAGGAGGAGAGCCCACCATCAAAAACTGTCCGTGATCTTGTGGTCCATGCCACAGCAAGCGGCACACCTTTGGTGGTAGGATGTGATGCCAACGCTCACCACACTCAATGGGGCTCAAAGGATATCAACAAAAGGGGTGAGTCAATTTTTGAATATATTCTCTGTTCTAATTTATCGATATGTAATAGGGGCAATCACCCTACTTTTCGAAACAAAAACAGGGAGGAAATCATAGATTTGACCCTTATTAGCAATAATAGTAAAATTTCAGTTGAAGACTGGAGAGTCTCACCTAAAGAATCTTTTTCGGATCACTTTAGGATACTCTTCTCTATAGACAGGAACTTTACTGAAAAGAAACCTTACAGGAACCCAACTAGAACGAATTGGACAGAGTACGAAAAATGGCTGAAAGACTGTATTGATCCACCAGAGGACAATACAAGTCTAAGTACTTCAACCATTGACACTGTTGTCCAAAACTTGTCTAGCAAAATGAGAATGTCTTTTGAAAAACACTGCCCTTTATCTCGTTCTAATAACCCCACTAACCCACCCTGGTGGAATGGGGTACTGAAGAAACGTAGAACAGAGGTTAGAAAACTTTTCAATAAAGCTAAACTGAGTAAATTAGACGAGGACTTAAAGTCTTATAGAGCCGCACTTAACACTTACACCAAAGAGTTAAGGAAGGCCAAAAAGGATTCGTGGGCTAAACATTGTGAATCCATTGAAAAAACAAGCGAGGCGGCAAGGCTCCGTAGAACCCTGGCCCTTAATCCCACGATCCCGGGGTACATTAAACACCCTGATGGATCATGGTCGAACTCGAGCCTGGAAACGCTTGAACTCTTCATGGAAACTCATTTCCCCGGTTGTAAAAACCCAGAAAGTTCGGATTGCTTGCAATCGAACACGCTGGATTTTACTCACACGGAATCAAAGTTAGAACTAAATCAGGTTATTACTGAGCAGAAGATTATTTGGGCAATAAACTCGTTCAAACCCTATAAATCAGCGGGACCAGACGAGATTTTTCCAGCTCTTCTCCAAAATGCTCTCAAAGTAATAACTCCGTGGCTTAGGGTAATCTTCATAAGTTGTATCAAACTTAGATACGTCCCTAATAGCTGGAAAAAGGTTAAGGTAGTCTTTATCCCAAAAGCAGGGAAACCGACTCACTCGACCGCTCAGGATTATAGACCAATAAGTCTCTCTTCGTTTCTCCTTAAGACACTAGAGAGGATAATTGATCTACATGTTCGAGAACTTCTCAACGAAAACAACTTGTGCAACTACCAACACGCTTACCTTAAAGGTAAATCAGTGGAGACTGCTTTGCATGAAGTAGTTTCACATATTGAGAAAAGTCTTGAACAGAAAGAATATACCCTGGCAGCATTTCTTGATATCGAGGGTGCGTTTAATAACGTTAAAACGGAATCGATCAAGACTGCCTTAGTTGAAGTTGGGGTTGAATCTGTCATTGTCGATTGGATCTTCACCATGTTAAATGGCAGAATTATCAACTCTCAAATAGGAGTTAGTACTATTGAGAAAACAGTTACTAGAGGCACACCACAGGGAGGAGTCATCTCACCCCTGCTCTGGATCCTCGTAGTCAACAAAATTCTCACAAAGTTCAAAGATCAGGGCATTAAAATAGTAGCATATGCAGATGACATAGTGGTTTTGGTATCAGGCAAGTTTCTTACCATCATCGAAAACATTATGGAAAATGCATTAAAGGATTTATCTTCTTGGGCAACTAAGAACGGTCTCGGGGTCAACCCCACCAAGACAGAGCTAGTTTTGTTCACGAAGAAAAGGAAACTGGAGGGCTTCAACCCTCCCAAACTAAATGGCATTCCTCTAAAACCTTCTAAGGAAGCTAAATTTCTAGGAGTAATCCTTGACTCCAAGCTTACATGGAAGCGTAATACGGAGGAAAGAATGAAAAAAGCACTATGTGCATTCTACACATGCAAAAAGACCTTCGGTGTACGTTGGGGTATGCGACCGCAAGTCATCCAATGGATGTACACAGCGATAGTCAGACCCATTCTTACCTATGGATCTATTGTATGGTGGAAAGCGGTGGAAAAATCAAGCTATCTCAAGAACCTGAATAAGGTACAGAGACTAGCCTGTGTAGGAATAACAGGGGCTCAAAGATCCACACCACAAGCTGGATTGGAAATGATCTTGGACCTCCCGGCTCTGGATGAGTTCATAAAGTGCACGGCAGCCAAAACTGCAATTCGTTTAAGAGAACTGAGCTTTTGGAGGCACAGCACTTATGGCCACGGGTCAATCTTACAAAGATATGACACGATTCCAGGACTGAGAGAGACCACCGATTACATCCCCCCTTTACTGGATTTCGACAGGAAATTTTCTATTTTAATACCAGAAAGACAGGGTTGGGATCCTAATTCACTTATAAGTAAACAGGGTATCCCTTTCTACACTGATGGTTCAAAAATGGAATCAGGAACAGGTGCTGGAGTGTTTTGCCAATCTCTGAACATCAGAGCGTCATATACACTCCCGGCTGACTGTAGTGTCTTTCAGGCCGAGATCTTTGCCATTGCAAAAGCAGCTGAATTGGCACACCAAGAAAATCTAAGCTCTTCGGAGATTACTTTTTTCGTGGACAGCCAGGCTGCTATCAAAGCCTTAGCCAGTGAGACCATAAGATCAAAAGCAGTTTTAAACTGTAGGAAGAAATTAAACAAAATCTGCCACACTAACCAGGTAAAGCTCTGCTGGGTTCCCGGACATAGCAATATAGAAGGGAATGATATAGTAGATGAACTAGCCAGGAAAGGGTCAGAAGCAGACATAAGTAGTAGCGACCACTCAGTTGGGGGACCCCTCGTCCCGATTGGGGTACTCAAGAGGAAGATAGACCTTAAGCTAAAAGAGAAAATCAACATCTCCTGGAAATCCAGGGATGATTGTGTAATCTCTAGAAGTTTATGGCCTAACACAAATGAAAAGGAAACTCGGTATATTCTATCGCTGAGTAAAAAGAATATTAAAATCTTGACAGGTGTACTAACAGGTCATTGCGCCATTGGCACAATGGCTAACAGAATAGGTGCATTTGCACCCGATTTTTGTAGGAGCTGTCAGGATGAGGAGGAAATGGAAACCATTAAACACCTGCTCTGCGACTGTCCGAATCTCCAAACCAGCCGACTCCGTCATTTCGGAAACAGGTTTGTTGGAGAACTGGATGATCTAGCACAGGTTTCAATGGCAAGCATGAGGAAATTTATAGATAGCACAGGTTGGTTCGTTAACGAGCCAGTCTACGCTAATCGACAGATTTGAGGAGCATCGATGCTAAAATTTTTACTTTTACAGGGGATCACAATGGACCAATAGGCCCCCGTGTACGCAACAGCTTCATGCTGTGCACACCCCTTGCAACCTAACCTAACCTAACCTAAGATCTTTTTTATTCAACAGAAAATCAATTTTGAAAGGAATAAAATGCACGACTGGGTCGCTAGAACTTGCTAATATCTTCCAAAAAGTCTGTTTAAAAATATTTATTATATTTTAAGATTTAAAAATGTAACTTATTTTTTTCTTTTTAAATCATTTTAAATTTTGTCTTACAAATATTTTTGGTAAGCACTTATATATACTAGTTATACATTTTACGTTTAAATTTTTTTATCGAGTTTTGTAAACAAAATTAATATTTTTTTTTAAATAAAAAAATTACATTTTTGATCATCAAAAATCATAATCAATTTGATCATTTGATCATCGACAAGAGCTTGCACAGAAAAAGAAGATTATTGAAATCGGTCCATTAGTTCTTGAGAAACCTTAACAAAAATGAAGGTTTTTTGAGGGGTACCCTTCTGGAGCAATACCAAAATATGTTTTTCTTGTAGAAGGAAGCCAAATTAAGAATACAAATTTAAGAGAAAGTTTTAAAAAATTACATATTTTTAAGGTTCAAGGTTTCTTTTTAAGAACCTGAATATTTGCTCAACTTTTATGAAAATAATTTAAAGCATGACTAAAGTTTTTTTAATTTCTAAATTGAGTGAAAAGAAAAATTTAAGTTGTTTTTGACAGCAAACCGCTCTTTGGTGAATGTCGTTAAATTACTAACAAATCTTTAAATGAAATCTTTACTTATACAACTTGACTGTATAAGCTTTATGGCTCTTATGACCCCCCCTGGATGGTCCATTGGTCAAAAGTTAGTGAATTTGTGATGTGTTTTTGGAATAAGACTGAATATCCGATTCATATTATGTTCTTGGTCCAGTCTTCAGTTAAAAGTAGTACTTTTAGCAACAAAGTTTAAGGAAGTAAAATACAAATTTTGTTTTCATATACAAAAATTAATAATTCAAAATATAATGGGGGTCATATCCATAAACGCAATACGATTAGTTTTGAATTAAAGGGAATTCCTACGATAAAAATAAACAAATTATCTCCCAGGGGGAGGTCATGACTCCCCAAGGTTTGACATGAGGTTTTTAAGATTATTCCGTGCAAGCGACCACTTTTGCCGGGCTTTGAGGCCGTGTGCCAGCAATATCGCGCCAAATGTTCTCTTCCAGGGCCAATCTTCTTGTCAACAAGCTACTTCCTATAACCCCACTCGATATTTAAATCAAATTTGACATTATTGATGGTGTATAAGTCGAAAAAAGTGGGTCCTCACCCCTACAACTGAAAACATTGGGTCGTAACTTGGAAATCACGTCCGTACGTTCAGGAAGTTTTTTTCATCGTCCATAGCTCAAGAGCCATTAGAGATATCGACTTCAAATAAATGTTGTTATACAGATAATAATGCAAAAAGATGCAGAAAGAACTCTCGAAAAAATTGAGTGTTTGTTTTTTTTTTTCCAAAGCAATTTAAAAAAGAGGCTGGGATGCGACCCACACTGAAAACTTCCCATCCCGTCTGTCGATTTTTCTTGCTTCAAAGTTTGTAGGTTTTAAAAAAGTTGTCAGATGAATTATTCTTAAAAATTTTAAAATTACCAACAATATTTTTCATATAAAGAAATAGTTTAGTTTGAAAATCTAGTTTTGTTAAATAGATTTTTAGTGAAAAACAAATTTTTACCAATTTTAGTAGCATTTCTTAAATTTTTACTAATTAGATGAATTAAATTAGTTTGAGAGATATCAAGAACCGAACATCAATTTTTACCAAATTTGCGTACTATTTCTTGTAGATTTTATTTTTTTATAAAAAAATGGACTGTTGGATTTTTATAAAAAAAACCACTGAATATCGAAAACAATATTTTCTGTGAAATAAAAAAAGTTTGAAGACAATATTTTTAATTTTTGAAAAGCTATTTGAGTCGAAAGTAAATTTTTACCAAGTTTTAGTATTGTTTTTTTGTTAGGTTTTTATTTTTTGTAAAAAAACTGTCAATTAGATTTTTATCAACATTTTACTGAATGTTGAAACCAATTTTTTTTAAAAGATAAAAGCCAATATCTCAAAGTTTTGAAAAGATATTTGCGTCGAAAATCAATTTTTACCAACTGTTGTTAAATTTTCTTTTAAGTTTTTATTTTTTGTAAAAAAAACTGTCAATTCGATTTTTCTCAAAATTTTACTGCATGTTGACAACATTATTTTTCAAAAGATAAAAGTAGGTAAAACCCAATATCTCAAATTTTTAAAAAGATATTTGAGTCGAAAATCAATTTTTACCAACTTTTGTTAAATTTTCTTTTAAGATTTTATTTTTTGTAAGAAAACTATCAATTCGATTTTTTTCAAAATTTTACTGAATGTTTACAACAATATTTTTTTGAAAGATAAAAGTAGTTTTAAGCCAATATCTCAAAGTTTTGAAAAGATATTTGAGTCGAAATTCAATTTTTACCAACTTTGAGTAATGTTTTTTTTAGGTTTTTATTTTTTATAAAAAAACTATCAATTCGATTTTTCTCAAAATTTTACCAGATGTCAAAAACATTATTCTTCGTTGCACAAAATTGTTTTGGAGATAAAATCATTTTGTATTCGTAAAATTTTCGAGGTGACAAATTTTTTTTTCAGTTTTTTTGATTTATAAAAAAAACTGTTAACTGGATTTTTTTCAAAAAATATACTTGTTTGGTATCACGTTACAATATATTATTATATAAAATTTAATTCAAGTCTCTAGCATTCTTGGTTCGTAAGATATTAAGGGTTAACCAAAATTTTCACCCTTTTTTTTAAACTGCTATGGTAAAAAAACCACCCACGCAATTTTCTTGAGAACCCTTTCTGCATCTTTTTGCCTTATTATCTGTATAACAAAAATTTATTTGAATACCTCTTCGATACCTCTTCCGGTTCTTGAGCTATGGACAACGAAAACAACGTCGCGAACGTACGGACGTACGTACAAACGCACGCACAGACATCTTTCTAAAAATCTTTTATTTCGACTCTAGGGACCTTGAAACGTCGAGAAATGTCAAAATTTACAATTTGACAAATCGGACCCATTACAATAACTTCCTATGGGAAGTTAAGAAAGGTGAACATTTTGGTTAACCCCAAATATCTCACGAACCAATAATGCAAAAGACTGGATTAGATTTTATATCATGTATTGTAACGTGATACCAAACAAATATATTTTTTGAAAAAAAAATCCAGTAAACGGTTTTTTTTTAATCAAAAAACTGAAACTGATTTTATCTCCAAAATAATTTTCTGCAACGAAAAATAATGTTTTTAACATCTGGTAAAATTTTGAGAAAAATCGAATTTACTGTTTTTTTTATAAAAAAATAAAAACCAAAAAAAAAAACATTACTCAAAGTTGGTAAAAATTGATTTTCGACTAAAATATCTGTTTAAAAATTAGAGATTATGGCTTCCAACTGATTTTATCTTATAAGGAATAATGTTTTCAATATTCGGTAAAATTTTGAAAAAAAAAATCGATATGACATTTTTCGAATTGACAGTTTTTTTTATAAAAAATAAAAACCTAAAAAAAAAAAAAAAAAAGTTGGTAAAAATTGAATTTTCAGTAAAATATCTTTCAAAAAATTGAGATGTTGGCTTCAAATTAATTTTACCTCATAAATAATATTGTTTTCAACATTCAGTTAAATTTTGGGAAACATTAAATTGACAATTTTTTTACAAACAAATAAGAACCTTAACAAAACATTACTAAAAGTTGGTAAAAATTGATTTCGACTCAAATATCTTTTCAAAAATTTGAGATTATGGCTTTAAACTAATTTTATTTTATAAGAAATATTGTTTTTAACATTTAAAAAAAATTTAAGAAAAATTGAATTGACAGTTTTCTTACAAAAAATAAAATAAAATTAAACTCAAGGGGATATTACTACCCTTATTATGCAGAGGCACAGTGTGAGCACTAGGAAGAGGAGAGAGGGTTTGAAAGAAGATGTCGGTGCACATTGGTTTTGAATTCCTGAATATTGCAATGACTAGGAAAGACAGAGTGTCGTAAGGCATTCCACATTCGCGTAGTACGGCTAAAGAACGAGTCTCTGTATTTGACAGTACGGCCGAAGTTGGACTCGAGGGTATACTGATGAGCATTCCTAAAAGCGCGAGTATTACGGTTAAACTGTTTAAGGGGAGGAATGCAGCTGGCTATTTCACTAGAGCATAAACCGTTAAAATAACGGTAAAAAAGGGTCAGACAAGAAACCTTACGACGATGTTCAAGCGAAGTTAATTAACTTATGATGATATTATCATCTATCAATTTAAATGCTCTACGTTCATTACTATCCAAGAAGCTTAAGTAAGTTGCAGGAGCACCAGCCCAAAGATGGGATTTATACAAACTTGGTAAAAGTTTACTTTGGACTCAAACATCTTTTCAAAATTTAAGAATATTGACTTGAAACTGTTTTTATCTCACAGAAAATATTGTTTTCGATATTCAATACATTTTTTATAAAAATCTAAAAGTCAGTTTTTTTTTTCATAAAAAATTAAAATCTACGACAAATATATTGCAAGATTGGTAAAAATTGGTTTTTGACTAAAAATCTCGTTAACTAAAATAGATTTTAAAATCTAATTATTTTAATTGAGTTGATTTATTGACCAATTTGTGTACTTATTTTGATTATTGGAATTATAGTTTTCCGTCGGCTTTTTGGTCACTATAGTTTTTGCAATGAAACAATTACGTTACATTAACTTTCCCAACGTTTCGGCAGGGGTTGCTGCCTTCCTCAGGGGAACTTTATTAACACAAAAATATACAAATAATTTAAGTTAGATAAATAGGATACAATTACAATATAGTTTACTCACTCAAGAAAGATTTAAAAAAAACAAAATTTAATATTAATTACATTAATTAATATGAATTAAAAATAAAATTATAAATGTAGTTAGCACTTCGAAGAGTGAAGTTACGTCAAAATTAAATAAAGCACAATTTACATTTAAGAACAAAGAAGAGAGCAATATACAGCAGAAATGTTTTGTGTGTCTTGTTTTCGGTTCATGTTGTTTTTGTTATTGAGAATATGTAATGTTTCTAACGTGTATCGTTTCGAAACATGTTTCTCTGTCTGTAGAACTTCCACGCCTTCAAAGTTTGGAGAATGACCGCTTTCAATGCAGTGACTGGCCAGGGCTGTCTTCTCAGAATTTTTTAATTTTATGTCGGACTTATGATTCGAGATGCGTTGTCTAAGAAGTTGTTTAGTGGTCCCAATGTAACACAGGTTGCACAGTTCATTTGATTTACCATTGCAGTTAATTTTGTAGATTACGTCTGTTTGTTTGTCCTTATCCGGTTTCGTCTTGAGTTTAGTAAAACATTGGTCAAGTGTTTTGTTTGATTTAAAAGCAAGGCGAACCTCTGTCAATTTTTTGGAAATCGATTTTTTGAAGTTGTTAGATAAAGTTGGGACGTAAACCATGGTTTTGTGGTGCGTTCTAACGGGTTCATCAATGTTTTGTCGTGGAATATGCATTTTGTGTTTTAAAAGGAGGCTTCGAATTATGGTAGAAGGATAACCATTATCACTTAAAATTTTGATGACTTTTTTCTCGTTGGCGACGTGGAATCGTACATCACTTATTTTGAAAATTTTATTCACGAGGTTGGACGCAGTATTAATGATGATATGCCTTGCTTGGTTTGATCGGAAATTAACGTCCCAACTTTATCTAACAACTTCAAAAAATCGATTTCCAAAAAATTGACAGAGGTTCGCCTTGCTTTTAAATCAAACAAAACACTTGACCAATGTTTTACTAAACTCAAGACGAAACCGGATAAGGACAAACAAACAGACGTAATCTACAAAATTAACTGCAATGGTAAATCAAATGAACTGTGCAACCTGTGTTACATTGGGACCACTAAACAACTTCTTAGACAACGCATCTCGAATCATAAGTCCGACATAAAATTAAAAAATTCTGAGAAGACAGCCCTGGCCAGTCACTGCATTGAAAGCGGTCATTCTCCAAACTTTGAAGGCGTGGAAGTTCTACAGACAGAGAAACATGTTTCGAAACGATACACGTTAGAAACATTACATATTCTCAATAACAAAAACAACATGAACCGAAAACAAGACACACAAAACATTTCTGCTGTATATTGCTCTCTTCTTTGTTCTTAAATGTAAATTGTGCTTTATTTAATTTTGACGTAACTTCACTCTTCGAAGTGCTAACTACATTTATAATTTTATTTTTAATTCATATTAATTAATGTAATTAATATTAAATTTTGTTTTTTTTAAATCTTTCTTGAGTGAGTAAACTATATTGTAATTGTATCCTATTTATCTAACTTAAATTATTTGTATATTTTTGTGTTAATAAAGTTCCCCTGAGGAAGGCAGCAACCCCTGCCGAAACGTTGGGAAAGTTAATGTAACGTAATTGTTTCATTGCAAAAACTATAGTGACCAAAAAGCCGACGGAAAACTATAATTCCAATAATCTAATTATTTTATCACATGCAAACATTTTAAATTTTTCTAGAATAATTCAACTGACAACTTTTTTTAACAAAACACGAAAACCTATAAACCTTTTAAGTAAGGCAAATCGATAGACGGGATGTGAAATTATCAGTGTGGGTCGCATCCCAGCCCCTTTTTCATTCTGAAATTGTCTTGAATCTGTGAAGCGTTACCTTTAGGGCATCATTTACATTTTTGTAAAAGAAATATTTGACAAAATTAAAGCTATCTCTTGTTGTTCAATGTTGTTTTCCCCAGTTCAAAGTACAAAGAAAAAAGTTTATACCTGGTGTAAACTGAAGTATTTATTTGTTTCTTCTCTTTTTCACTTCATAAACTGCTTACACAACTGTTCAAGTCCTCCTTTTAAAAGCAAACACAAATATATTTTATGCACTAATTGTGATTTTTATTTCATTGGTCTTTATGAAAAGTATGAATATGGTAAATCATCTGGGCTAAAAACCCCATCATTGGTTTTAGATTTCATATTTGAAAAACTTAATTTCGGTCATTTGTATTCATTTAGAGAATTTTAGTTTTCTGAACACTTAATATTTAAAGGAAATTATACATACAATATACATACATACATAATTCAAAAAAATGTCAAAACAAATGTGTGAACACTTATTTTACTTTATGAAGCAGAACTACAAATCGACTTGTTTTGAAATGAAAATAGCTCAGTAATTTATTATTTTTAATTTATTAACCTCACTTATGTTTTGATTAAGAGCTTTAACTTTTAATTGATTTTAATAGTAAAAACGCATTAATATCAAAAAGTTGCTTCTTCACCTTCAAAGTCAAAGTTGACTTCACGATTCTCCATTTAATCAGAACTAACATTTATGGTAGAAATGACAATCTCTATAAATATAATAAATGCGTCGCATTTAATCAATATATTTTACCTATCGTTACTGAAATGGAGAGCTCTTCTATATCAACGAACAATATTTCTGATTCCTAATAGAGTGCATAAGCACTTAAAATAATTACAATTCAGTCTCAGTGTGATCAATGAAAATGAGATTCCTAGGTATAAATAAATTAATTATATTGCGTATGTGGGCAATTTTTTGTCGGTCAAGTATAGGTCCTTGCTTTTGCAATAATTTTACTCCTGTCAAAATGGAATTTACGAATCTTATGATATTTTAATGCATTTTTGTATAAAGGCAGTTTTTGTTTTTACATAAAAGAAGATGTCAATTTGTTACTTGAAATTATTGTTGTCAATGAGAATTCATAAATCCAAGTTCATTATTATTAATGACATTGAATGCCGACATAGCTTTGAGATGAATAGTTGTTACTTCCTTTCTAATTTTTAGTTTTTGAATATTCTATATGTTTAAAATGCGAATTAATTGAAAGAGGTTCATTGTATAATAATTGTATACCTACTCATAAATTCACTGTGAATTATTTGCGTTCTGTAATGACGAAGTTATTATTAATTATTTATTTCATTAACTGATTGATGGAGGACTGGTTCAGGTCGGGAAGGTCGCGTCAACGTTCGTCGTCGGTGTCGTATAATGATACAAAATTTTCCACTGTTCTATTTTAGTTTTATGATGTCGAATGGAAAACTTAAGTTGAATTAATATATAATTGATTTTTCTTTTTTAGATGGATGTTGATTTTTTACGACGAACAAGGACAAGTTAATTAGCAATGAAAATAAACAAAAGAAATCTTTCTTTATTTTATGCAGAAGTTAGCATAGAGTTTAAACTTCTTGAAATGTTTTTTAATTGATTATATCTCTTATAATTTTTGTTTTATTAAGAGCAATATTGTTCACTATAAACTCTTGTTTGTTTTTTTTTTTGTTTTTTTGTTTCTAAGAATAATAATTGTCATTTAAGAAACTTCGAAAAGTATACAGTTATAAATTGACGAACAAGCTAATAATTTTAACATATAATTGTTTTTGAATTTTTCGCAAAATTGACGCAAATTTGACTTTGGTCAATGGTGACGCCGCGCCACCGCCGCGCCGGTCTCACGGACCGGGTTTTTCAACTGAAGATTTTTCGAAATGTGTTACTAATATTTTGTGTTTTTTTTTTTTTTTTAATATATACTCCTTGACAATGAAACAATGATATTAAATCAACAGAAGCTCTTTTATTACAATACACAAATTCAAATTCAACAAAAAACAATAACGGAGAAGAAAGTTATTCGCATTTTTTCGCTACCCGGTATCACAGACCAGTAGGTCACCATTGGCGGGTTAAAAAACAACATTTTGTAGAAAATGGATAAAATAAGTTTGAATTTAATATTGTTACTTGTTTTCAACATATCGTTCGATCTTTAATCGTTGTCGGCCAAATCGACTTCATACACTTAGAAGTACAAAAAATTCCAATATTCTTTAAAAATATTTGTTTCCATCTATATAATGTTCATTAATATACATATACAACGCCATAATTTTTAATAAAATAAAATAATAAAATCAATAAATATTTTAATAAATAATGTATATGTTTGTACTTAAACAATATATAGTAAATAAAAGTAAATATAAAATAAACGTAGACGATTTCATCTAATCTGTGTTTGAAAACTCACTTTCGGAGTCAGAGTAGGTTTTGTGGTAGATGTTTCTTGCAATACAGGTGAGGGGCTAGGTTGTTGCTAAATCAAAAATCAGAAGCATAATGATAATGAGTAAGTCCTGTTTGTGCTGAATCTTTATATTTTTCTAGTGTTTAGCAGGTGAATACGTCTGCAGTCTTTATTTCAGGGTTCCTGGACCTCCTTAGACAATTGACCGATTAAAAAAATAAATATTTTTATTACTTCGACAGAATGGCATAATATTTTATGAACACATACAGGCACAAAGTAAAGGGTGTCCCAAAATTAACGCAAGATTTGAATTAAATAGAAAACGCCGTTTTTAGTCTTTTGATAGTTATATTTTTATTGACTCGTAAAGTACATAGGATAGGGTTATGTATGGAATAACACATCGGACAAATGGCCTCCACGGCTTTGCATGTACATGCGCACTCTTTTGTTGAAATTTTCCATGACCATTCTGCATAACTGTGGCTGAATTTCGTTGATGCAGCGTTGAATCTCCTCCTTTAATGCACGGGTGGTTGTGGGCTTGTTGACATAGACTTGTGATTTCAAATAACCCCATAAAAAGAAGTCTAATGGTGTTAAATCACACGATCTAGGAGGCCAATTTTGATCACCGAAACGAGAGAGTACACGACCTGGAAATGTCTCATGCAGTAATTGAATTGTTTCACGGGCTGTATGACATGTGGCACCGTCTTGTTGAAACCACATATTGGACACATCAATATCATCCAATTTTGGCAGAAAGAACTGTGTAATCATGTCGCGATATCGAGCACCAGTAACAGTCACTGCTTGACCAGCATCATTTTCAAAAAAATATGGCCCAATTATGCCTCCAGCCCAAAATCCACACCATACAGTCACGCGTTGTGGATGCATTTGTTTTTCGACAATCACATGTGTGTTCTCCGAACCCCAAATGCGGCAGTCTCCATGAATTTTTCAATTAATCTCTTCACAGTTGACGAAGTTAAAACACTATTCCGACCATATTTTGTATGAAATTTTCGAACTGCAGCCGCCAAGCTTTCACTATTTTTGAAATATTCTTTAATAATGAAGACACGTTGTTCTCTCGTGTAACGCTCCATTTTTAATAACATTATACTGTTAGCTGTCAAATTGCTTTTTTTTCAGGGTTGCCAACACTTCACTGCACAAATGGCGGCAAATTCAAATCTTGCGTTAATTTTGGGACACCCTTTACAAGCCATATAATTGTAGGTAAATGGTTTTAGTTTCTGAGAGATATGTACGTTTCGAAATGTAAGTAATGTATGAGGATATGCAATTTGTATTGCCGTTTGTATTGCCAAATCGTGGTTTTGGTCTGTCAACAATCAGCCCCATTTCGGACTTAAAAAGTGCTTGAATATTTTTTGTTCGTGTTTCCACAAGAGCATTTCATCGTTTTGTCTTATGACCCACTACTTAACATCTAAGGATATGTTTAAGAAACATTAAAAAGACTCATAAATTTATGGTTTTGGTTTCTTTTCAATTACAATTTTTTTCATTTCACCTGGCTTAGCTCCACGAATGTAGCAAGTTTGGCTAGATCTATTTGATGCTTAATCAGTTGCTATTTTGATATCGATCATTGTTAAAACAAACTTGAATTTTACAGTGATATTTTTCTGATCGGACTTTAATTAGAAGATCCCGCAGATCAGTTTCTTTGGCGAATACAAATTTAAAACATCAGCACAAGCGAGTGGAGAGCGGTGGGAGTTTTTCCAAATTATTTTATTAGTTTTCGGCTATCGTAAGCTGGGAACAAACGAAATATTGAATACAAATTCATCTGTGCTGTTTTAATTTTTAAAATTTGCTTATAAAGGGTAATTTTTTAGCTGTTATCTTTTTGGCAACACTGGTTTAAAACAGCTGACACACGTTTCGTGTCTTGTTTCACTGTCGAACATCTTCAGTTTGGTCTATAATTTAAACATGAATCGTCTTACAAACGAACAACGCTTGCAAATTATTGAATTTTATTACCAAAATGCGTGTTCTGTTAAGAAAGTTCATCGCGCGCTTCTTGTGTTCAGCGACGAAGCTCATTTTTGTCTCAATGGGTACGTAAATAAGCAGAATTGTCGATTTTGGAGTGAATATCAGCCAGAATCATTGCAAGAGCTACCAATGCATCCACAAAAA
The DNA here is from genome assembly GCA_920104205.1 of Eupeodes latifasciatus. Classification (NCBI taxonomy): domain Eukaryota; kingdom Metazoa; phylum Arthropoda; class Insecta; order Diptera; family Syrphidae; genus Eupeodes; species Eupeodes latifasciatus. The sequence continues at coordinate 370,789,896 of OV049924.1, forward strand.
GTCACAGTTTGTTGCGGTTTATGGGCTTGTGGCATCATTGGAGCGTACTTCTTCAAAGGTGATGCGAATTGTGAATGTTGAGCGCTACCGTGAGATGATATCCAACTTTTTTTTGCCCAAAATGCAAGAGCTTGACTTGCATGATATGTGGTTTCAACAAGACGGTGCCAGTTCGGTGAACATTTTATTTCACGTTCGGGACCGGTCAATTGGCCGCCTAGCTCGTGCGATTTAACGCCTTTATACTATTTTTTGCCGAAATCGTGGACAAAATTATAGCTGCAGCGCACCAGCTTAAAAATTCAGGGATAAGCGTTTTCCGAGAGCAGTCTATTATCTACAGAAAGAAGAGACAAACACTTGTTCAATATAGAAACAAACTTCTCGAAATTAACCCGAACGCGAAAATCATTGTGAAAGGCGACAAGATGCAAATCAACAACCACGCTTTTGTTTACAAATTCTCGCGAGGGCTAGTTGTCAAAACTTCACCAGAATTGACACTTATCAATCAACTATTTGGTGACAGATCGTCTGAATTTTTTGCTTGCGATAGTGGTGTGAAGTTAGCTCCAGTTTCAAATGAACCATCTATATTTTCTTCTTACTCTCAACCGCAACCTGCGCCACCTATGAGTCAACGGCAACAAGTAGTAAGGGTGGGAACACAATAGGGGGAATCTGTCGTCTGCCACAATATTTATAATTTAAAAAACTTAAAAATCATATCATACAATATTACAGGTCTTAGAAGTAAACTTTTACAACCTGATTTTTTTAAATTTATTAAAAATTTTGATATTATTATTTTATTAGAAACTTTTTTAGAAGAAAAAAATGAAAATGATTTTTTAAAATATTTCAAAGATTTTAATGTTATGTGCTCATCTGCAAGTAGATCTAATGTACACGGCAGAGCCAGTGGTGGAATGTTATGTGGGGTTAAAAAAACTTTAAATTGTGAATTTGTAAAACTTATAAACATAGAAAACAGACCTGTTTTTCAATTCTCAATTGCTAACTCAAAATATTCAATAGTACCCGTGTATTTAAACTGTAATAACTGGCAGAATGATTTTGAAGGTTTAATAGACTTTGTGAATAATTTAAATTTGGAAAACATTATGATAATTGGAGACCTTAATGCTCGGATTGGATATTATCAGAATATATCTATTCAGAACCTTTACACTCAAAATACATTATTCGAAATAAGAAACTCAAAAGATAATAATTTGAACCGCAATGGGAGGCTCCTTATTGAGTTTTTTGAAAATCTTGGACTATTCGTGCTTAATGGAGCAACCAAAAGTGATACCGTGGGAGAATTCACATTTATTAGTAGCCAAGGACAGTCAGTTATTGACATTTGTGCAGTCTCGTCAGACTGGCTAAAATTATGTACAGACTTCAAAGTGAATGTAGCAAATTTTTCTGCTCATTTACCAATACAAGTTGAATTTATGTTTCCGGTTGAAGCTCCCCAAAGAATTCCGAGTAAATTTCTCAAGCTTAAATGGAAAGAAAGTAATGATCATCTTTACAAATCTCGTTTAAATTACAACTGCAGTTCCTTGCCTTCTCCATCAACATCCGAAATTGACCAATTAGACGAAAAAATAATAAATTTAATTAAAAAATCAGCTCTATCTACTCATAGCAATAACACCCATTCGTTGATTCCTCGAAATATATGGTACGATAACGATTGTAAGAGCCTACGCAAATTATCTTTTGTGTATCTGAAGCTTTTTAGATCTACAGATGCCTTGTTTTTCAAAAATATCTACCTTCGGGTCAACAAGGAATACAAAGCCCTGTGTGCATCTAAAAGAAAAGAGTACTTGAAACATCTAGCTAAAAAGCTATCGGAATCCAAAAATTCAAAAACATTCTGGAATAATGTTCGTGAACTGGGTGGTCGTAATCTAAATATGGTGAACTCTCTTGGAGCTGAAATGCTAGCAGCACATTTTAAGGCTCTTTTGTCGGCGGAGGTTAATCACCATACTTTTTCTTATGCTTTACCCAACGTTATAGTTGATGAACTGGATTGTCCAATATCTTTGTCTGAACTCGATTCTTCACTTCATAAGATGAAAAACAATAAAGCTCCTGGCATAGATGGAATTCCAGTAGAATTCTACAAAAATAGCACAGTTCAATTCAAGAATTACCTTCTATCATACCTCAACAGATTATACAGCGATTCTTATGTGCCACACAACCTAAACAAAGCAGTTATTTTTGCAATTCACAAGAGCGGTAATGCCACCCTACCTGAAAACTACAGAGGAATTTCTATTTTAAGCACTTTGAGGAAGATTCTCACTTCAATTCTATACGAAAGGCTTACCAAATGGATCGAAGAAAAAAACCTTTTAAGTATGTTCCAAGCTGGTTTTCGGTCGGGCTTCTCAACCATGGATCAAATATTTGCTTTGACAAGCATTGCAAGAAAATTCATTAATAAAAAGAAAAAACTATTCGCTTGCTTCGTAGATTTCAAGGCAGCATTTGACAAAGTAAACAGGCAGGCTTTGCTGTACAAGCTTTCAACAATAGGAATCTCCCGAAAATTTTTGACCATGTACTCTAAATTTCTTGCTTCATCTAGTGCATCTGTATGGGACGGAACGAACTTCTCAGAATGGTTTGAAACAACTGCAGGTGTCCCACAGGGCTGTATTTTAAGCCCATTACTTTTTGCTTTGTTTGTTGACGACATTTGTGATATACTCCCAGGAGGGATATCGTTTGCTGACATACAAATTAAAGTTTTGTTATATGCTGATGACCTAGTACTACTCGCCGAAAACCCTCACACTCTGCAATTACAAATAAACAGGCTGAATGCATTTTGCGAGAAATGGGGGTTAGTCATCAATACAAGAAAGACAAAGGTGATGATTTTTGAAGCACGTCAAAAGAGAAGACAACCCGACGAAAAATGGTCTCTCAATAATGTAAACATCGACGTTGTGCAAGAATTTAAGTACCTGGGTGTTTGGATTACACACAATCTCAATTTTTCAAAACATGCCAAACAAAAAAGTAATGAAGCAAAACTTGCCTTGAGTGTGATGTGGGCTAAGTTCTTTGCAAACCAAGATATCGATCTCGCGTCAAAATACCGTGTTTTTCATGCAACGGTCAACACTTGTATGTGCTATGGTGCCCAGGTTTTCGGCTATATAAATCTCGATACGTTTGAATCGGTGCAGAGATATTTCTTCAAACGATTATTCAGACTACCTAACTCAACGCCTAACTATGCCATCTATGTGGAATCTGGTATAATGCCTCTGTACATAAGAAATCTAAAAGCCAACTATGATTATTTGATAAGGGTCATGAGAAGAAATGGAACAAGTCTTCACAAGTCTATCATGACAAGACTTTTGCAAACTAACGCTTCTCCATTCAAGGACTGGAATGAACTAGCTCATTCTCATACAGCTCATCTATCATTATTGGAGTCTAATGTTGATGAATGGCAGGGTATGTTTGCGGAGGTTACTGCGAAAATAGACGAAAAGATTTATAACCAACATCTATCCAGGGCGAATTCAACATTGTCTAGGAGCATTTATAAGAATCTCAATCACCAAATTTCTTCAGGAATGAACTATTTTCGTAATGAATACTCGGCTGAAATTATAAGCTACATATTTAGAGCACGTGTTGAAGTTCTTAACTTAAACTTTATGCCTCATCGAGCAGATTTACCCCAAATCTGCTGGCTTTGCAATAGAAGAGAAAATGAAGATATAAACCATTTCATTGCCATTTGCCCAATACTGCAGGAAATCCGCCGACTCTATTTTGATGAGAGCTACATTTCTCCAAGCAGACTTTACGAAATATTAAACGGAGGACTAGGATGGTGTACGTTATATAATTATTGCAAACACGCATTAACCTTCCGCAACAGTTTCGATATTTAAATCCTTAAAAAATCCAGTTACTACAGTTGAATGCATCCTATTTTTGTGTTTCAAATCATTTAAAAATTGAATTTTTTATACTTTTGTGTTTCAAATCATTTAAAAATTGGTATATCTTTTGTGTTTCAAATCATTTCAAAATTGGCAAAATTTTGTGTTTCAAATCATATTAAAATTGAGTTAACGCTTTTAAAATCTAATGTAAAATTAATAACAACAAACATACAAATGTATCTTATTTCTCACAACCTTAACTTTCAATTAAATAAGAATTATAACCCATTTTAGAATACTTATACATACATACTATATTATTAGGAACTTTCATTTTTATTGTTCACTTCATATTAAAAATTGTAATGAAATGTCACATCAGGCAGACGGCAGGAAAGCCATGCTCTTATTCTTAAGAAATGAAATTTGTAAACCATTTTTTTTGTATAATAAAGAATTAATCTAATCTAATCTAATCTAATCTACTATTTTTTGTGGGACTATGTTAAAGCTCATGTCTATACAGACAAGCTTAACAACATTGAAGAATTTATTCGTGAGATACCTGCCAAAATGTTGGAAAGAGTATGCCAAAATTGGACTAAGCGGATGGACCATTTGAGGCGCAGTGAAGGTCAACATTAGCATGAAATAATCTTCAAACATTAAATTATATGAACCGTACTAATATCGATTCAAATAAAGATTTTATGAATTTTTAGAATCTTATGTGTGTTTTTTTTTTGAAAAACTTTCCTATAGCTTTTAAAAAATGACCCTATATTTGTTATGCCCTGAACTTCCATCTCCTCCCTATTTAAAAAAAAGATTAAGTAAATCTTCAGTACATACACCTTGAATTCTATTCTTTTCTGAAACGTCATATTGCCTCTTCAGAAGAATAGCACTCTTTACATTTCCCAGGCTATAAATATATGGGTATGTACATACATTTATTTTATATTTCTCTTGTTAATTTGGTGCCTACATAGAATGCAAGAGCATTCTATATATGGCCGTAAGGACTTTAAATTTTCCTGAGATTTCTAAAATTACTTTGCTTCTGGAGATTCTAGTACAAGTGTTGTTTTCTCTTAACATATGTATCAATTAGGTTATCGCTGTTTTGAATGGCCATTTGAGCAGCATAATGCAAATCCATTGGAGACTCATTTTCTACAAGTTGACACAAGGCTCCAAAACTTTTTTTTTGCCTTTCAGACGTTAAAAGATCCGCTTGTATTCCTTTACAATCCTTAATGGATTTAAAAATTCGAAAAATGTTAACAAAATCTGCATAGATTAGCGAAAAAGAATTATTTAAAACAGAAGGAAAATTATTAAGAAATAAAAGAAACAGCAATGGACCAAGGTGACTCCCTTGAGGTACACCAGAAACGAATTTAAATTGGCATGAAGGGTTACTCCTCCTGATGATATGACGCTATAATATCGGGAGCATATCGGAATCCCGCTTTTTGAAATCCCGAAAAAAAAGTTTTATAATCCCATCTTCTAAAATACCGATTTTTTAAATCTCGTCTTTTGAAATCCCGCTTATTCAAAATCCCGATCAATTGCAATCCCGCTTTTTAAAATCCCGTCAAATCCCAACAATTCCGTTTTTTTTTATAAAATACGTTCATTAAACTAAAAAACAATAGGAGTCAAAGGTTTTTATGTTAAATTACTTGACTAAAATATTATAATATGGTAATTTGTTTTGTTTTTACTGTATACATAAACATTAATTTTTGTTTACAATATTAACACTTGCACACAAAATATGCATCCTACAGCTACCTCTCGATAGCTTTTACTGCTATCGATGACTTTTTTAATTGATTTGAGTTTGTTTTGAAGGAACACTACTTTATATTTTTTATATTTTTTATTTTTTGAAAAGTTGTATTTGTTAAAGGTAACAATAAAATGAATCGGCAAGAGTACGATAACTTAGGCGACAAGATATTATAACGGAATTTTTTAGAACAGTTAAAAATAAGCATTTTTTACTATGGGAGGGGGGGTCTATCTCCCCCCGTTTAGGCAGGAGGGGCAATTTAAAAAAATTATTACTTAAAATGGAAAAAAAATTCTTAAAAAATAACGGTTATACTTACAATTAAGTTGTATACATTTTTTTAAAGCCAACATTCTGTTCTATTAGCCAGTTTTTAAATCAAGTTAAAACTATGCGTAGTTTTTGAAAAATTTAATTTTAAACTCAAAATTTAAGTAAAAAAAGTTAAAAAAAGGTTTAAAGTGTAACTTTTTCAATACTTCAAGATTATCTACCATTGTTTTTATTTCAGAATTTATTGATCAAAAACTGAAAACTAGATGATTTTATGTCTTTTAGTTTTTGAGAAAATTGAAAATAACCACAACTACTATTTTAATTTAATTCTTTTTTTTTTTGCTTGAGTGGTCTTATTTTGATAGTAACAATGGTAGGTGCGAGTTTGGGTGTATGCAACAGTGGGTTCTGCAACCCCCCTGCTTGGGAACACTATAGGATTTGGGGTGGGTGCAAGTTGGAGTGCGTGCAAGGTGGGGAAGTGGCAAGGTTCGGTGGGTGCAAGATGGGGTGCATGCAAAGTTTCTTTTGCATTTAAATAAGCTGGATTTAAGAAAAATTAATTTACCTTAGGTGTATCTTAATCCATATTCGATTATTACTATCAAAATAAGACTACGTTAATACTTAAGCAAGGAAAAAGTAATTTAATTAAAATATTTATTTTGGTAATTTTCAATTTTCTCAAGAACTAGAAGACATAAAGTCAGCTAGTTTTCAGTTTTTGATCAAAAACAAATAAGAGCAATGAATTCTAAAAAAAAAAAATGGTAGATAATCTGAAAGTTTTGAAAAATTACACTTTAAACCTTTTTTTTTAATTTTCTTTTGCACAAATTTTGACTTTAAAACAATTTTTTTCAAAAACTATGCATAGATTTGACTTGATTTAAAAACAAGCTAATAGAAAAAAGTATTGGCTTTAAAAAAAGGTATAATACTTAATTATAAGTATTACCGTTATTTTTTAATTATTTTTTTTCCATTTAATGTACATATTTTTTTAAACTGCCCCTACCGCCTAAACGGGGGGAGATAGACCCCCCCTCCCATAGTAAAAAAATGCTTGTTTTTAACTGTTCTATACAAATCCGTCATTAAACTTTGTCGCCAAAGTTATCGTACTCTCCCCAATGAATCTAGAAAAGTATCTCATTTTTTAATTTGTTTTAATTCTTTTCTAATTTCAATTTTGCAATCAAAACTAGTTGTGTAGTTTTAAAAAAATCGCGCGATTTTAAAAAAATAAACAACTAGTTTTGATTGCAAAATCGGGATGATAAAAAACAGGATTATAAAAAACGGGATTATAAGAAACGGGATTACAAAAAACGGAGTTATAAAAAATCGGGATTATAAAAAGCAGGATTATAAAAAACGGGATTTTAAAATCAGGATTTTAAGAAACGGGAATATAAAAACCGGGATATCGAACCCAACCCTATAACATCTATCTTAAAGATATGACGAAATCCAAGTTCGTTAAGTCCAATTTTGCTTATTTTGTTAAGAAGAATTTCATGACTCAATTTGTCAAATACTTTGTGAAAATTTTTAAAGATGCAATCGATTTGAGATTGTTTTTCGAATGCATCCCAACAAAAAGTATAGAACTGTAATAAATTGTTAATTGTAGATTTTGTTCATGTTGACTTTCACATATAACGAACAGCAGAATATTTTCAAAGATCTGGAAACTAAGAACATAGTAACATAACAGTTAGAAGTTAAAACACTAAGAAACATAGGATAGGAAACATAATACACACATTGTTTCAACATAAACGATGGAATTCCATCTAAACCAGGACTGAAACATTCATTAAGCTTTAAAATATTTCCAAGCATAGAGGGCTCAGAAATTGAAAAATTGATTGATGTAAGCTGATTGTGTTCTTGTGTGTTAGGAGATTTGAGAGAAGTGTTTGCAGAAGAAGAAATCTTTAAAGGTAGTTTTAGAATAATCTGCGAACATGTTCGAAATTTACTCTTAAAAGTCATACTAGCTATCTGTCAAATTTACGTTTACAATTAACATATCTCGAAAACATATGGGGCTTTATTCTTAGATCACACACAGTATTAAAAAAAATTGAGAGTACAAAAAATTTGAATAAGTCACAATGTCGTATTTCAGTTTTTGGTAAATTCTACGAGTCTCATAACTCTTCGATAGATTGAACTTCACCGAGGCCTTATTTCTCTTTGGTGATGATGTCAACTTTAAGAGTGATATTGATAGTTTTGGGTCGAAATTCTTTTACTTTGCAATAAATGATAAACGGTTTCGTGTGTTTTTCGAAACTTTATCCACGTTAAAATAACTATGTTATGTTATATTTATTAATGATGTTGGTGGAATTAGAAGCTCAGACCCAAGTTATCGAAAATTGATTTCAGTAAATTGACCGCTGGTAATACCCTATTGTGTTGAACTGTCATGCCAGAGGTCTTGGTTCAATCCCTGCCTGTGTCATCTAAAGTTTTATTTATGAGTTCTATCTCTTGCGAGGAATTGACAACAGTAATTCCTGTCATGAAAAGTGCTTTCTCAAATTAGCCATTTCGATTCGGCAAAAACTATAGCTATAGGTGCTCTACATCCTTGACATGACTCGCAGAAAGGAATGGTTGAGAGTTGTAAGTCACTAAGGCCTAATTCTCACTGGACTGTTGAAATTATTTATGTATAAACTTAACCGCTGTCAAACTTTTTTGGTAAACAAGTCCACGCTTAGGTTTTACTTTGTCCACGTTTGCAAGAAAGTTTTGACAAACTTACAAAAATACATTTCTAAAAAAATTATTCATCGCTAAAAAACTGCATTAAAGTGCGAACCAGTGACAAACATTTACGTGACCCAGTTATAGTAATTTCTAATTTAATAATCATCTTATCATAAAACCGACCTCCAAGCTTTTTCACTTTCAAAAAATGAACTCCTGATGATTAACTGCATTTCTGAAAGTTAAAACAGCCTCATTTAAATTTTTTCGCTAAATTATAAATTATGACCTATTAAAACAAAATTAATTTACTTGTACTTACCAACATTTTATATTTCAGGAACACATGCAAGTTAAACAAGAAATAAAAACAACACAAATACTTACGTCCTTTCCAACTTCTAACAGGCTACCAATTACTTTAATCCTTCTAATGTTTCATTGATGAAAAATTTAAAAGGCATAAGTGCATTTATACGATTGGAAGTTGTGCAACTTATTTAAAATGCAATTACAACTTAACTTAAAAAACAAAAAAAAAACAATAACAAAAACTACAAACTACAAAATGAATAATTACTGAAGGTCATGCACTTAAAGTTCAACAAACGATTTTCGCCTGTCCCCTGATGTACTAGAAAACCAGTAAAAAAAAACATATATATTTCTATTTCATATAAGAATAACATTTCAAAAATAGAAAAGTTCGTGTTTATGGAATATTAAAGTCTCACTTTATATTTCTTAACACAAAGAAAACATAGTTATCGTGCATAGTGAAAAATGGAATGAGAAGTTTTGTATCAAACTACATAAATTTCGAAGATAGAGGGTTGGAAAATTCAACTCGAGTTATGTTGAAAAGCTTCTCCAGTGATAAATGAGGAGAATATACGAAGGAGAAACTTTGAATGGAGAAGTTGGAAAACGCAGCAACCCCATATTTCGAAAAAGAACGCATCAGCTTTCTAGAAAAAAAGTAACCCCTCTGAAAGCTTGTACCTTTTTTGATGGGGGTCTCTTCAAGTTATGTACTCCAAAAATAAGTTTCACAATTCTCCAAGTGTCACTTTCTCTCTCTCTTTTGGAAAATTGCTTTTCCTAATCATTAAAATCTGCTCCGCCTTTTCCACAGAATTACACAAAAGTTATTTAAAGGGCAACTGTCAACTTTGGCTTTTCTTTTTTTTTTTTTGGTCGCCTTCATCTTAAGGGATAACCACTCCCTCGCAGCCATGATGGAAAAATGGTCGATATCATATTTAAGTTTTTCGACTCTCTTGGCGCTCTCCTCTCGCTACATGACATAGCAAGGCAAAACCGCTTAGCTTATGTCGTTCGTGTGTAAAAAAGGCTCCTCTCTCTCTTTCGGCTTCCCTAATGCCTAAGGTCATCGAAATGTCAAACATTGCCTTTAGTTGCTTTTACACTTTTCAAAATGCAAAAACTGCAACATTCCTCCGACATTGCAACTGACACTTAAATATCGCGGATATCTAAAATGGAATGGAATGTTCTCAAACTTAAAGACCAAAAAGTCCTTTTTTGGCATCTTCTTTTAATTGTTTGTTACACCTCTAAAAAAAAGAGGACTCTCATCCTGTAATTTAAAAAATAATGAAGCACGTACATAGTTGTGAAAGTTTACTTTTTGTGTGTTTTATTTCAAAATGATAAAAAAGTACCCCACACAAAAGTTTGCCCTACATTATCCACTATCAGGACGAAGGAAAGGAAGTTCCTTTACACGTATCTAGCTTAGGTGTATGTACCTAGCTTTACCTAAATTATGTGGTCGTATGGTGATGGTCTGCTTTTGGTCTTGGCTTGGCTTGGTTGAATTGAATTGAAAACAGCGCCATTGCCAAAAAATGTTTGTGCGCCATTTCTAGGACTCGAACAAAATACCAACCTACATAGTTTTTCCTACTTGCTTATTCAAAGATAACAGTGACCGCATTTAGAGGATTTCAATTTAAGTTTTCTATTTTTTGAAATTTGTTTTGTTGGCACTCCTGACAAAATACAATGCGCAATGTTTTTCTAAGCTGATGTTTGGATGGTTGGGTTGTCTTGTTGTGACATTTGTCATTTAGCTAGACAAATTAAAAATATATAATATTAAAAAGGACGTAGTATGATGAGTAAATATATAAAGTTGGTTGTTTTGCTAATAATTCATCAGAGTCCTCCTCCTTTCCTACAACACTGCTAAATTTTCAAGCTAAAATATCTTTAGGATCAGACTAATTTGACAAATGATTGAGTGGCTTGTTTATTGAAGAGTGAGGAGAGAATGGTGTGTTTTATGTGTGACTGTTTCTAGTGCGTATAAAATAAATTATTTACCTTGTTCTTTTTTAATAATTCATTAGAAAAGGCAAAGGTACACAAATATTATATTTGTACCTAATAGAAATCCAATAAAAAAATAAACAAAACAACTTTTTCGATTTGAAGATAAACTTTAGGGGGTTTTGGTTTATTTCGTGTTTGTTTGTTCCTAATTTAGCACAACAAATGAAGAAAAAAAAAAAAAAGGAAAATAAAGTTGATGCGAAGAATTTTAGGAAACTTTTTAAATAGAGCGGAAGCTTTTTTATTTTTTATTTGTTTTTGAATATTGCTATGAATAGTCTTTGCTAAGATTGATGTTCAAAAGAGAAATCTGAATCAAATCGATTTTTGTATAAGTAATCAAAACTTTTTAACTTGGCTTTGTTTTGACTTTCTTGATTTTTAAATACTTGATGTTTTTGAGATCTAACGTTTATTTCGTTTTATTCAGCTAACGTAACAATACTTAATTATAGAATTCAGTTACCCTGAATTCGTGTTTTAGTTTATAGTTCATAACATCAGGTTTTTAAATATGCCTCTTTAAAAATGTTTAAACTTAAACAAAGAAAAACAAAAACTATCTTGTTAAATATGAGATGATTCTAAGCCTTTATTTGATTGTAAATAATGTTTTTGGCGAAATCTTGAATCTTCTGCTTTCACTGTTTTGAAAAATATTCAAACCTTAATTTTAACTATTAACCTACTCAAATTAAAAAAAATACCCTTTTTCAATATCATTCTTTTAAATTTTAGTAAAACAATATTTCCAAAACTTGATGTCATAGGCTTTTAAGACACACAAATGGTAAATGTCATGTCCTTCTAAAACCCGTTTTATGATAATTGTTTCAGCGTTTCTTTTCAGTTTATGAAGATTAAATGAAGACTACATATTGAAGATTTTGCAAAAATTCTATGAAGTACAAGAAATATTTAAATTGAACATTGTAACTGTTTTTTTATATTTTAAAATTGTTGTCTCAAAAACTTTTAAGTAGTGTTCGATCTAAGGAAAAAGTATCAACAAATTTGATGGATAAAAATTAAAAATTATTACATTTTCATAGAAAATCAGTTTATTTTTTAATTTTTAATGCGATTAGTAAGTGAACAATTTATAAGTTTTCTAATTCTTAAAAAAACATATTTTTAACTTCCCATAGGAAGTTATTGTAATGGGTCCGATTTGTCAAATTGAAAATTTTGACATTTCTCGACGTTTCAAGGTCCCTAGAGTCGAAATAAAAGATTTTTAGAAAGATGTCTGTGCGTGCGTGTGTACGTACGTCCGTACGTCCGTATGTCCGTACGTTCGCGACGTTTTTTTCGTTGTCCATAGCTCAAGAACCAGAAGAGGTATCGACTTCAAATAAATTTTGTTATACAGATAATAAGGCGGAAAGATGCAGAAAGGGCTCTCAAGAAAATTGCGTGGGTGGTTTTTTTTACCATAGCAGTTTAAAAAAAAGGTGAACATTTTGGTTAATATCTTACGAACCAAAAATGCTAGAGACTTGAATTAAATTTTATATAATATATTGTAAGATGATACCAAACAAGTATGTTTTTTGAAAAAAATCCAGTTAACGCTTTTTTTTATAAATCAAAAAAACTGAAAAAAAAAAATTTGTCACCTCGAAAATTTTAAGAATACAAAATGATTTTATCTCCAAAAGAATTTAGTGCAACGAAGAATAATGTTTTTGACATCTGGTAAAATTTTGAGAAAAATCGAATTGATAGTTTTTTTTATAAAAAATAAAAACCTAAAAAAAACATTACTCAAAGTTGGTAAAAATTGAATTTCGACTCAAATATCTTTTCAAAAATTTAAGAGTAGGGCTTCCAACTAATTTTAACTTATAAGAATTATTGTTTTCAACATTCGGAAAAATTTTGAGAAATATCGAATTGACAGTTTTTTTACAAAAAATAAAAACCTAAACAAAAAAAATTAATAAAAGTTGGTAAAAATTGATTTTCGACTCAAATATCTTTTTAAAAATTTGAGATATTGGGTTTTAACTACTTTTATCTTTTGAAAAACAATGTTGTCAACATGCAGTAAAATTTTGAGAAAAATCGAATTGACAGTTTTTTTACAAAAAAATAAAAACTTAAAAGAAAATTTAACAAAAGTTGGTAAAAATTTATTTTCGACTCAAATATCTTTTCAAAACTTTGAGATATTGGCTTTTATCTTTAAAAAAAATTGTTGTCAACATTCAGTAAAATTTTGATAAAAATCTAATTGACAGTTTTTTTACAAAAAATAAAAACCTAACAAAAAAACAATACTAAAACTTGGTAAAAATTTACTTTCGACTCAAAAAGCTTTTCAAAAATTAAAAATATTGTCTTCAAACTTTTTTTATTTCACAGAAAATATTGTTTTCGATATTCAGTGGTTTTTATAAAAATCCAACAGTGCATTTTTTCATAAAAAAATAAAATCTACAAGAAATAGTACGCAAATTTAGTAAAAATTGATGTTCGGTTCTTGATATCTCTCAAATTAATTTAATTCATCCAAGTAGTAAAAATTTAAGAAATGCTACTAAAATTGGTAAAAATTTGTTTTTCACTAAAAATCTATTTAACAAAACTAGATTTTCAAACTAAATTATTTCTTTATATGAAAAATATTGTTGGTAATTTTAAAATTTTTAAGAATAATTCAACTGACAACTTTTTTAACCCAACACGAAAACCTACATACAAACTTTGAAGCAAGACAAATCGACAGACGGGATGGGAAGTTTTCAGTGTGGGTCGCATCCCAGCCTCTTTTTTGTGTAAAAATTATCGCTTATGTCGCCTTACTTTTCAAACAACAGTATAATCTGCAACAAATTGACAGAACAAAAAAATATAAAGTACCTATAGAATCACAGATTTCTAAATAAGAAGAAGAAGAACTACAAAATTACCAAAAACTTTGAAAATTATAAGGTACCGTGCGGGAACTCCCCCTTTTTTGAGAAACAGCTTCAAATTAATTATATGCAATTCTTGCTTTTTTTTATAAAGTTAGTAGAACCGTTTTCAATCAATCTCTATTGTATGCAAACAATTGCCGTTTATCCCACTTTCAGGTTGTGAAAACCAAATAATTGCCAATTCGAAAACAAATCTGCTACACTTTCATTCTCGTTGACGAAACATTGTCAAAGTTAGAAAGAAAAGATACAAATCATTAAACTTCGATTACCACTGTTACAGTTTTGTTTGGTAGAGGTTTTGTTTATGGAATGAGGTGTCCCTGCTCTATGGCCTGAGATAGTCTGCGTTCACATAGCCAAAAAAAAAAAACATTTCGCACAATTCATCCCAGGCTTAACTCATCCTAAAACAGCTTACAACGTGAAAAGAACTCATCCCAAAACATATTAAATACTGGGAAACTACCTTTTCGAAAATAATGGTTTGTGCATTAGTTAAGTTCGTTCAAATACTTAAACCATTTATTATTTCTATTAATGTGTTATTTACCCAGTATTCCGTATTTTTATTATAAGGAAAAATTAAGTTTTTCAACAAATTATAAATTTATATACAATAAAAATACAATACCTACTGGAAATTGTCTTTCTTTTAAAACCTGTGTCAATCGTGATTGATTCGGTCTTTATGACCCGTTGGTCAAAAAGATTGAGTGATTGCAATCGTAGTAAACCAAATCAATCGTTCTCAATGTCTTTCGTTTTAGTTTTAAAGGAAAGTCCGGTATTACACAGCACATGTTTTACCTTGCATGAATGAAGTGCGAAAAAGAAAGGAATAAATAAAAAATGAAATAGAAATAAATCTGTCTCGGCATGCACGTACAAGCAATTCCTTGCATGTTTTTGACGTTTGTCTTTGATTTTCTTCGTATTTTTACGCATTTGCTTCACTTCGTGTTCGTGTTTAGTAGAGCTAATACCTTAATATGGGACACGGAAACGGAAGTGAATTGAGGTATACCCACGGTTGCCACTGCTGGAAAAAATGTTAGTGTCCAAATTTGAAAATAAACATAATCACTTGTAGGTAAAAATTACCAACATAATTCAAGTCCGAAAAATTTGTAAACACAGATTAATGAATTCATCACATTGTATTTAACATATTTTCTATATTATGCAGATGACATTTATTTTTTAATTACGTACAAATAAACTCACAAAATACCTAACAAACTTAATTAAGTTAGATTAACCCAAATAAGGATGACGAAATATAAAAACAAAGCGTTTTAACATGAGATCACAGTATATAAGTTCTTACAATAGTTTTATTAAAAGTAATAAGGTTCGATTTTGAGAATTTGTACGGCCTGTGTAATGCGTAGATAATTCTCTCTGTTCCCTAAGTCCAATTCAGGTCAAGAGTTTATATTTTTAATAAAGTTATTTTTTACATAAAGTTGCTTAAATGAGTTTAACCGTTGTTTGTTTTTAGCCAAGTGAGTATGTTAAAAGAACGTTTTCGTTGCTCAAATTGTCGAACATCTTTTTTCGTTTCCGAAAAATATGCCCAAATGGAATTATAAATTAAATTTGGTCACAAATGAACAATATGGCAACCGTGAGTTGGGTAAACCGAGCGAGCAGCGAAAGTAGAAATAAAAGATATCTGTCAAAAGAATGCACAGACTTAAAAATCCAAAAAGTCTTCGTGTAATAATGCGCGCATCAACGAATGACACTTCAAAACAAAATAGCCGATTAATGCGCATTAAATATGTACATGCTCTGTGTAATACTGGACAAAAGAAAAGAAATATGTTTCGTTCATCCAACTTATTCTCATTCAAATGTAATGATATAAAATGGGAATTAAACATAGCTTTGAAACAATCAATCAATTATTCCAATACTAATCGTTCTAAAGACCGAAACTGAGTGAAAAATCAAAACCAAAATGAAACAGAAACCTAAATGATTGAAAAAGTGAACGATTGGAATAGAATGAAATTTCCCCATTTTATTCACAGCCAAAATGAAACAGAAACCAAAAATGCTTGAAAAAATGAACGATTGAAAAGAACGAATCATTGAACTGAACGACATATGAACGATTGAATCTTTTAAAATGAACGATTGACACACCTCTAACTTATTTGTAAAAATCGGTTCAGGTCGAGAGTCGGAAAAGGGAGACTTACTAACTAAATAATATTTCATATATAAAGATTATGATGTTAGGGCATTTTAAGGTTTTAAATGAGGCGTGACTTGTTAAATCTTTTAAAAGTAACGTCGTTAATTGAAGCCCCATCACTAGTTAAATTCCTCAAACTAATAAATAATCTATTCTTAAGTCAGCTTGACATTGATATGGGTGGTAACCAAAATCTTTACGCAAAATATGCCACATTGGGATCTAAACGATGTCCAATTCTTGAGAACACCGTGGAATTGATTGATTTGGATCTTTTTCTACGGATGCCTGAACGGCAGCGATACTTCGGCAAACCCGTTCTCTCTTTGAAACAGGCCAAAATCACACAACGAATATGGCGACTCAATTTTTTGCGCTTAACTTGTTATTCCCTTTCTTAAGTGAGAATTACGACCGAAAATTGGAGTTCGGTCTTAAATTTACTGTCACCGAATCCGAATTTCGGTAGAAAATTTTTGCAGACCTTGTACTAACGTTACTGAATTGACAATGGCTGTTTAATCATAAGTGGAAGTGATACAAAAATTGTTTCAGTATAGAACGCCATAGTTAAGACAATATTGCCCTTTTGTTTTAATGTGATATTTTCGAAATCATTAAAACAATTAATTAAGCACCTTACTGGCTCCGTTGATGGCGTAAAAAACAAAAACATATGTACCTTGAAGCAAGCCAAAATAATGTGCACGGCTGGATTGCACGGATTGCTCATGTATCCAAAGAGTTTGTTTAAAAATATTTCCTGTATTTTAAAGTTTTAAAATTTAAATGTAAAAAAAAGTTTGATTGCAAACATTTAAATGTAATTTCTCAAAAGAAACTTAATTTTCCCAAAATGTATTTGAAAATCGTTAGAGTGGTTATGTTTTAAATTAATTTCGTATACATAACATTTTTCAGATTTAAAATATTTTTATTTTGAAGTTCTTTAGAGATTATTAATATGTACGTTTTACATTTGAATTTTGTGAAAAATTAAGACCCGTTTTCGAGATATCGAAAAAAATGTTTAATATTTTGCAAAAATAAAACCAATGAAAGTCTTGATCATCAAATATTGTTAAGACAGTATAAGAGCTTGTGCAGACAAATTCTTATTTAAATCGGTTCATTAGTTTTTGAGAAAACTTAAAAACAAAATAACGGTTCTAATGGGGTACCCTTCTAGAGCAATACAAAAATATTTGTTTTTATTGAAAAACAGCTAAATTAAAAAAAAATATTTTATAGAAAATTTGTAAACAATCTATTGGTTGGGTTTTGGGAAATTTTGAATTTTCGATTTTTGAAAAAAAATGAGTATCGGAACTACTGTTATTTTTAGCCCAAAAAATTAAAAAACGCCCTACACGAATCGGCTAAAAACCTAAATTTCCAAATTTGAAGTCAATGCGCACAATGGTTTGGGCTGTAGAAGCGTGAACAGACAGACAGACAGATGGATGCAATCGGGGGACCCACTATTTCCGACTTATCGACCTACTTTATATCATGTTGCATGTGAATGCAAAAAGTATCCATAATTGCTTGTAACATGTCTTCTGCTATATGCTACATATGTATTTGGCAGAAAGTAGATAAATTGTTCAACGGGCTCTTCGTTCCCTTGAAGAAACTTTAGAATACTTTAGAACATGATGTTTATTGCTTATGTCATGAGTCGAATCAACGCTCCACTAACAGTATTATCTATAAAGCTGTTCGATAATCTTTAATGTGTCTCTAGCTGACATTATTTTTATAATCATTTTATAAGTGTCAAAAGACCATAAGAATATACCTTTCCCTAGATTGCAAATACTTTGTAAAGGGTGTCCCAAAATTATTTTGGGCTGGAGGCATAATTGGGCCATATTTTTTTTTTTTTGAAAATGATGCTGGTCAAGCAGTGACTGTTACTGGTGCTTGATATCGCGACATGATTACACAGTTCTTTCTGCCAAAATTGGATAATATTGATGTGTCCAATATGTGGTTTCAACAAGACGGTGCCACATGTCATACAGCCCGTGAAACAATTCAATTACTGCATGAGACATTTCCAGGTCGTGTACTCTCTCGTTTCGGTGATCAAAATTGGCCTTCTAGATCGTGTGATTTAACACCATTAGACTTCTTTTTATGGGGTTATTTGAAATCACAAGTCTATGTCAACAAGCCCACAACCACCCGTGCATTTAAGGAGGAGATTCAACGCTGCATCAACGAAATTCAGCCACATTTATGCAGAATGGTCATGGAAAATTTCAACAAAAGAGTGCGCATGTGCATGCAAAGCCGTGGAGGCCATTTGTCCGATGTGTTATTCCATACATAACCCTATCCTATGTACTTTACGAGTCAATAAAAATATAACTATCAAAAGACTAAAAACGGCGTTTTCTATTTAATTCAAATCTTGCGTTAATTTTGGGACACCCTTTATATGCTTTGGAAATGGATCGAATTCATCATTAAATTTCCGTTACGTACCACGGGTTGCATAGGATTTAAAAGCTATGGCGGTGGCCATTCTAACAGTATCTAGTTGCTCAAGTAACTTGAAATCAATTTTGTTTTCAGCTTAGGTACGAGTTTTGATTTTTTTGCTTAAAAAGCGATACTTACCATCAGAAATTTGCTTTTATTGCGAAAAATCATCGTCTTCAATATTTTGATTGAAACCATTTCTTGAGAAATAATTTATCAAATATTCGTAGTGGCGTGCGCCTTGTTCTGTTGCCTTTTTAGCCCTAGGGTAAATACGCCCCTGTACATATTATTGGCAAAACGTGTGAACTAACGAAAATTAGTTTTTATTATAAAGTTTTGTCGTTTGATGTTACTTGTCACAGTGATTTGGTATCAGAGTTCAGGTATCCTATAGTAAACGATATATTTGAAGGATTTCACTAATAAAAATGGATGTCGTTTAAACTAACATATTGAGCTGTGAAGGGTAATCCGGAAGTTCCATGGCTGACACTCAGGGATGCCCTCATCGAGCAGCTCCGGAGTCCTTCGATGACTTCTATGCCGATATTCAAAAGCTCAACAGTATGCTTAGGATTCCCAAATCTGATCTAGAGATTATTGAAGTGCTGAGGACAAATGTGAGAAGGCAGATGGGAATGTTGCTCATCGCGTACGACACTCGTACTCTGACCCATATGGTTCATGTCTGCAGGAAGGTCGAAAAATATCTCCTTGCCCGTGAAGCCGGAGCTCTGAGACCAAGACCTTGAGCTGTTCCACCGACACAAAGAAGCGCAGTATCTGAACTGGTTGTCGAAGACAGGGATTAAGAAGCATTTTCTCCCGAGCTCGAGGCATTCCATCCGAAAACATGTTTCGGATGCTCCGGCTTCACGGTCAAGGAGATATTTTTCGACCTTCCTGCAGACATGAACCATATGGGTCAAAGTACGAGTGTCGTACGTGATGAGCAACATTCCCATCTGCCATTCAGTTCTGCTCTGAGGAGGGGAGGAAGATCTTCGGACAGGCTCACGTGATGTCGAAAAATGGCTAGGTGCTTCACCTGGGCTCATTTGCCTGGAACCCTTGGCACCTGGCGTTGGAGCTGCCAGCGTCTCTCGAATGATGTTAGCCATTTCATCACGCAGAGTCGTTCTTGTTCTCTCCATCTCCCCAGAAAAGAACCGGAAATCTTCCGCACGACTTGCCCCAACAGCAGCAGTGACCACTTCCTGGATGTACCCGGTAAGTTCCTCATCATTCCCTCCCAATGACTCACGTGCCCGTGAATTGGGTACCGGTGGACGCGACCTTGTCCCATGACCCTGAGCCAGCAAGGATGCTGCTCCTTCGCCATGTGTTGCTCCATCCGTTTCCTGTGGAGGCGGGGGTTGAGGTGTGTCTTGAGGGACGCCTAAGTCCGCAAAGGAATCGGTCAGGTATTGTGACCTTAGCACCTGGCTTCGCAAGGGAGCCTTACCCTTCGACCTAGTCACTCGCTTACGCATTATTTTGCAGATCAAAAAAAATAAAAAAGAAAAAGATAATCCAAAAGAAGGAAAGCAACAAAAGCAGAAGAGTGAAGAATGAAAAAAAAAGAACTGAAGGAAGACGGAAAAAGAAGAAGGAAGGATAAAAGACAAGAGGAGAAAAAAAAGAAGGTAAGAATCGAAGAAAAATTTAAAAGGAGAATTAAAAATTTAAAAAATATCTTAAATCAAATTAAAAATAAAAAAAAAAAATTATAAAAAATGTAACTACATATCAAGAAAAATTCTAAATTAAAAAAAAAAGTAAAAGCTAAATTTACAACGAACTATAAAAAAAAGAATTAAAATGAAACCAAAATCCGAAACTAAAAGAAATAAAACTCGTAAAAAAAGAAAAAAAATATCTATAAAATAAAGAAATTAAAGTCTAAACTAAACTAAAAAAAAAATCACCCTTTTGCTCCGCCAAACGCACACTTTAGGGGTTACTTACAGAAATAGGAGTTTGTAGTAACCAAGGTGGTATCCGTTGGATACAAAGGGTGGGCAAATCCTCCGAGGGTCAACACCATCAACGACCCTCCCCCTCTATAGGGATCACTTTACCCAAGGACAATTCGGGTCTTCATTTTTTTTTTCAATTTATGTATATATATGGCATGAAGTCGTAACACAGTCCAGGTCAGCGGTAGCAAGAACCCCCCCTCCGGCGAGCTAGCTCGTGCTTTATGCAAGCATGCCAAGCTGCCGTTGCCTTGACACCCTTACCTTCCTGCTGCCATGATCAGCCTCTAGAGCCTGTAGCTAGGGGTTGTAATGGTGGTAAGGTAAGGGAAGGTGAGGTACAACATCTAGTTCGTTACAGGTGGTCAACTTAAGAAGACATATTCATGATGTTAATGTTATTATTTCACCAAATGAACTTATAAAATATTGAATAGAAAACAACCACATAAAATATTTCTATATACATATTTTAAGATCTATCTGATCTGACTACTGAGGCGCATACATAATTTAATTCGAGAAAAAAGTCATTTTAATTTTTGTTTTGTATCCACTATAGACTTTATATATACAAATCATATTTGATGTTTGCATTTATTCTTATTATATGTTAATCCAAAGTTAGTCAAGTCAGAAAGTTTTGTATTGCTAAGTTATAAAATTGTATACATCAAATTTTTTTTTTTTGAAATACTTCTTAAAGTAATGGTTTTGAAACTTGTTAATTTTTCAGGATTGAAATTTTCTAGAAAATAATATTCTAGAAAAAAAAAATATACCTATACATATAATAAATTTAGTTTGTTTGGGTAAAAAATTTGTAATTCCTTTTTCAAATAATTAAATAAAATTCTATTAATTTTATTTCCCTTAAGATACAATAATACCGTCAACCAAAAAGTACGTGCTTCTTTAAAACCAATAATAAAAACAATATTTTTCACCATCACGTTCTCAAATTTTGTACTAAGCACAAAAATTGATATGTCGTTATTTATTCATATAAAAAAGCTTCTTCTATAAGTACTGGTACATATATATGTAGGATTGAAACAAACTTAGACGGCAACGCTGAACTTGCTCTTATTTTCGGACTACTTACAACTTCCAAAAAGAAACGAATTCTCCTAAAAAGAAGAAAGAAGACACACTAAAACGAGACGACGAACGACGAAGACGTGTGTCAATCCCGCTGAATTCTTACTTTTTTTATTTCAACTTACTTTTTTTTGCATTCCTTGTTTAATTTTTGCCTTTTAATTTCCATTTTGCTTTTGTAAATTTTGAATTGTTTAATTAAATAAAAATCGAATTCTACAATTGGGGGCTCAACTAATCCTTTTTTTTTTAAATAATTTTGATGCCAGAAACTCGATTTTAAAATATTTGCGATTTTTTTTGTCAGTCACGTGGTTAATTGAGAATAGTACCTACTTTCGAATTAAAATTATCGTGAGCAAAGGAAAAAATAGACGATGGTAGGCAAACGACGAGGAAGACAATTAAATAGCACTGCAATGAACTCAGGTGCTGATTTCTCAGAAGTATTTGAGGTTCTTGTGCAACGAGAAATCGACCTCAAAAGACGTGAGAAAGAGTTGGAGTCTAGCAAAAACAAGTGGAGAATGTCCATGTGGACACAAAGAGGCAACGTGGAAGCACCCCAGAATGACGAGGAGGAGATGGATGACGTTCTGCCTGATGTGCCGATCGGCAGGAGGACGATGGCGAGGGCAGAAGCAAGTCTGTTCGGGGTGCGACCACAATTACCTCCTACAAGAGGACTCCAAGATGACGAACTCGGGAACGATGGTGGTGGCGGAGCTGATAACGTCGAATCGATGCACGCAAAAGATGACCAAAGACGTGGAGTTGCAGTTAGCGTTGAACTAGAGTGTTCACTGCTACGAGCTGAACTCGAGGAGCTCAAAAGGCGTGATATTCAGACAAGTATCGGATCTTTTGAAGACGCTCTTAATACTGTTTCTAGTTTCAGTGGTCAGGGAGATGTTGCTTCATGGGTTGACGAATTTGAAACGGTATCATCCTTGATGAAGTGGGATGACACGCGGAAAATTTTGTTTGCCAAACGGTTGTTGTCTGGTACCGCTAAAATGGCGATGCGGGCTAAGCCAACTATAACAAAATGGATGGAGCTTAAAGAACTGTTGTTGGACGAATTTGGAAACGCGATAAATACTGCAGATGTGCACAAAGGTTTGGCTGCAAAAAAACAAAAGAAAGGTGAAACAATTATGGAGTATTTGTTTGCAATGCGAGAGTTAGGGGCTAAGGGTGGCGTAGAGGAACTCGCCGTTATACAATACGTTATCGATGGCATTGACGATTTGGCGTTGAACAAAGCCATGCTTTACGGTGCTCGAACGATGGGCGATTTTAGGGCTAAATTACTAGAGTATGAGCGATTTAGAAGTAGCCTTGGTCAACGATCTTCTTCAAACCAGTTGCAGACCATCAAAGCGAAGACGAAAGACCTTAACCATAGCAATAATTCGGGAATTCGATGCTATAACTGTGGAATGACGGGACATAAGAGCAGAACATGCGAAAACAAGTCGAAAGGTCCAAAATGCTTCAACTGCGATACTTTCGGTCACCTTTCACCAAACTGTCCAAAGAAAGCAGACGTCGCAAAGGTGGTAGACGTCCCAAAAGCAGTGAATGTGGTCGAGGCTGACGTAAGCGAGTTGGAGGTTAAGATGGTTTTGGTGAATGGCTTTCAGGTTAGAGCAAGAATTGGCACAGGCAGTGACGTGACGGTGATGGACTCGACAGAGTATTTTAAGATAGGCTCTCCAGCATTAGAGGTTGATGAAAAAGTTTTTCGAGGACTATCCCAAGAATGTACGAAGCCTTTTGGATACTTTCTCGCCACGGTGAAAATAGATAATATGTTCTATGAACCCAAGATTTACGTAGTTTCGTCAAGGTGCCTACAGCACGCGCTTTTAATTGGCAAAGACGTCTTACGAGGCACACGCATTTCACTGGGTAAAGACGGTGTGCACATAGAGCAGATAGAGTCGAAATTACGGAACTGTTACCAGGTTAGTAACGAAAAAGTAGAACTTTTTGTTGGCAATCCGTTGTACAAGGAGCAAGTTCAGAAACTGGTCGACAACTACAAGCCTGAGAAAACGAAGACAACAAACGTTCAGATGAAAATTATTCTCCGTTCTGATGTGCCGATTGTTCATCGTCCAAGACGACTTGCCCCACTCGAAAAAGATATCGTACAAAAACAAGTAGATGAGTGGCACGAGAAGGGTTTTATACGACGAAGCGAGTCAGAATACTCATCACCGGTTGTACTCGCAAACAAAAAAGACGGCACGAAAAGGTTGTGCATAGACTATCGGGCACTCAACAAGATCATCATCCGGGACCCGTTTCCAAATGCTCTGGTGGAGGAACAGCTCGATCAGTTGAGTTCGGCGAAAGTTTTTACGACAATGGACTTGGAAAACGGCTTTTTCCACGTGCCTGTAAGTGAAGAGAGTCGTAAGTATACGTCTTTTGTGACAGCATATGATCAATGGGAATTTAACGTTGCTCCTTTTGGAATATGTCTATCACCAGCTGTATTCCAAAGACATGTTAATGCAGTCTTTAAAGATTTAAGACTACGAAAAATTCTATTGATTTTTGTAGATGATTTTGCGATTCTTGGGAAAGATTATGATGACGCTTTGAATAATCTGAAACTGGTGCTAGAGGTGGCGAGTGAATATGGTCTGAAGTTCCGCTGGAAGAAATGTCAGTTTTTGTGTGAATCCATCGAATACTTGGGATTCCGAATAGAAAACGGGAACATCAAACCATCAATTGAAAAAATAAAAGCCGTTCAAGGATTTCCACAGCCGATAAGCGTTCCGAAAATCCAAAGTTATTTGGGACTCACTGGATATTTTAGGAGGTTCGTGCCAGGCTATTCCACCATCGCAAGGCCACTAACGGATCTACTAAAAAAAGGTGAGAAGTTTCAGTTTGGACCAAAACAGATAGCCGCATTCGAGGAGCTCAAACGAATCTTGACGACTTCTCCTGTTCTTAAGCTATATAGACCAGACGCAGAGACGGAGCTGCATACTGATGCGTGCAAATTGGGTTTTGGTGCCGTCTTGCTCCAAAAAGAAGAGCAGAGCTACAGCAGCTATGAGCTTGAAGCTCTAGCAGTGGTGAACGCCCTGAAGAAGTTTAGACACTACCTACTCGGACTGCGATTCAAGATAGCGACGGACTGCGCAGCTTTCAAAGGAACGATGGAGAAAAAAGAGTTCTCTTCACGAATTGCGGGATGGGTGCTGATAACGCAGGAGTTCGACTTCGAGTTGGAACATCGGAATGGGGTAAGAATGCGTCATGCTGATGCACTAAGCGGTAGGTGTCATTAAAGGTGAGTTCCTATCTAGAATTATAAAAGCACAGGACAACGACGAAAACATACAACTGATAAAAAATATTTTGAAGTATAGCCCTTATGAAAATTACGTTTGTGTACGCGGAGTAATCTACAAAGAAGATGACGAAGGACGGAAGCTGTTGTACATACCAAAAAAGATGCAAGCCGAACTATTAAGGAATGTTCACAGCAACGGGCATTTTGCTACTAAGAAAATGATGGAGATCGTGAAAAGAGATTATTTCATTCCTCATCTCGCAAAGAAACTAGAGGAAACCCGAAGCAATTGCATTGCCTGTATTTTATCGGAGAAAAAATCAGGAAAACAAGAAGGGCTCCTAAGCCCCATCGACAAAGAAAGCGCCCCTTTGTGTACATATCACATCGATCATTTAGGTCCTCTGACCAAAACAGCAAAGCAGTACAGCTACATTTTCTGTGTAATCGATGCATTTTCCAAATTTACATGGATTTACCCAACGAAGACGACTTCAGCAGCAGAGGTAATCACCAAGCTTGAGCTTCAAGCTGCAACCTTTGGCAATCCAGCAAGAATTATTTCCGATCGTGGATCAGCGTTTACCAGCAACAACTTCGAGGATTATTGCAAGTCAGGCAATATTGAACATTTGGTAATAGCCACAGGAGTGCCAAGGGGGAATGGCCAAGTGGAACGCATAAATCGTGTTATCGTTTCTGTTCTAACCAAGCTTTCAGCGACGGATTCAAGTAAATGGTACACTCATTGCAGTAAACTTCAAGCATCCATCAACTCGAACTGGCAGCGAAGCATTAAAACCACACCGTTCGAACTCATGTTCGGTACCAAAATGAAAAGCAAGACTGACCCTGAACTGACAAAACTAATAGACGATGATATAAGAGAGCTGTTTACTAAGGAGAGAGATGAAGCAAGGCAGCTGGCACGAGAATCTATCGCAGAGATACAAGACGAGAATCGGAAGACTTATAATCGGAAAAGACGTCCAGCTCGAAATCATAATGAAGGTGACCTGGTGGCGATTCGGCGTACACAGTTCGGGCCTAATTTGAAGATTTCCAGGAAGTATCTTGGACCCTACAAAATTACCAAGGTTTGCAATCATGACAGGTACGAGGTGGAGAAAATTGCAGACCACGAAGGACCCTCCGTTACAACCAGCTGTGCCGATATGATGAAAAGTTGGCGCCTTACGGATATTGATTCAGACTCTTCTTCGGAAGAGGAAAACGATGACTAATTATTTTTTTTATTATTTCTTTTCGACAGAACGCTGAGGACAGCTTGTGATCAGGATGGCCGATCTGTAGGATTGAAACAAACTTAGACGGCAACGCTGAACCTGCTCTTATTTTCGGACTACTTACAACTTCCAAAAAGAAACGAATTCTCCTAAAAAGAAGAAAGAAGACACACTAAAACGAGACGACGAACGACGAAGACGTGTGTCAATCCCGCTGAATTCTTACTTTTTTTATTTCAACTTACTTTTTTTTGCATTCCTTGTTTAATTTTTGCCTTTTAATTTCCATTTTGCTTTTCTAAATTTTGAATTGTTTAATTAAATAAAAATCGAATTCTACATATATGTACAAATAAATAGGTAGATATATGCATCAGTAATATTTAGACGAAAATTTAATTCACAACTTATCCAAAAGCTATATAGATTTGCGATTGTATATCGTACGTGTGGTTGACATGATGTTCTCTGAATATTAAATTATTCAGCCAACACCGAACCGAACCGACCCATAGCCAAACCAACAATCCATCCCCCGTGTGACCAATTAAATTACGTCGAGGACGAGGACGACTACTATACCCACCCATTACCCACCACCGACCGGTATCCAGAGCGCCAGACACCTCAATAACTGTTTCGTCCACCTTTTAAACTCACGTATATTGTATGAAACATATGTGTTATGTATAACATTTTCATACATGGTTTTTTAACCCCTTCATCTCTTAAACCACTACCGTCATCGCTGGCTGTTACGCTTCTGAAACAAAAAATCAATATTGGTAAATTTTGTGGCTGGCTTGGCTATGCCAAGTAGATGACGTTGGTTCGAATATCTTTTATAAGCTTGTGACATATTCTCATTAACACACACCTGCACCCAACCCCACCACCAAATCCACCCCTCCCAAAATGAGAACGACTTGGTGTAATAGTACAACTTATTTTCGTCATCGCCGACATCAACATAAACATCAACATCAACGAAATAATTAAAAACAAATAGTTAAATTGAATTTTAGGCGGGATTGATTTTTGGAACAAAATTATCAGTTAACGAATTACCAAAGGAAAAAAGTGGTTTTTGGGGTAAAATGTTGTATACTTATGTATTTTATACCTTCCAAGCATCGTCCGTTGCCGTCGCGTCGTCGTCATCGTTTGGAACAGTTAATTGTGAGATGTTCGGCTAATTAAGGCCTCAGTGAACATAAAATGCCATATAATTGAATTATTTCCCAATCAAATTTATTATATCATTAGGTGTACATACACCGATTAAAGTTTTGTGGTTTGTTTGAAAATTTTGTCATAAAACCTTATAAAACTTTACCTTTTGCTCTATTTAAGAGGGGGATAGCTGCTGACTATGTGTGAGGGCGATCATACATTTTGATGATGTTTTCAATGACATTTCTGATGCAAACCAAACCAAAATACAAATTTCTAAATGGTCTGATTTCAGATTAACATTTTTGTATATAAAATAGGATTTTTATTTTGCGTTTTTATTGTGAATATAAAATACTCGTAATACCCACAAAAAAATATAATGAAAATCTGTGTTTTTTCTTGGAATTAAATTACGTATACGCCACAGTGGCCAGGCAGATTGTAAATGTACATATATAGTACTTTGTGTGGTTCGCTTTAGTATATTCAGTACACAATGCAATTGGAATATGTAATTAGTTTATGTATATCATTCACTGTCTGTGTCAAATTTTTAAATGAGAAAAATATTTCTTCTAGAATTGAGTTTCCCAGGAGTACTGAATAAACAAAAGTAGTTTTTCATCAATAAAAAGTTTAAATAATAATGGCGGCCATTTTGTTTTAGTGACATCTCTGTCAAATATTTTATTTGTTTCGAAAAGTAATATGATTTAGTATTTGGGCAGCTGTCATATTTTGACTATCCCAATATTAAAAATGGAATGATACTTTTACTTAAAGTGGCGGTACAGCCCGGGATTTGAAAGACTTATTCCTCGTTAAATTTCGTTGTCTAAATTTATAGCGGTGCCTAGGTAGACAAAGTCCTTAACTACCTCAAAGTTATAGCTGTCCACGGTGACGTTTTGTCCAAGACATCGTCGTTCAATGTCGTTTTTTGATGACAACATATATGTACTTGGTCTTGGACTCATTGACCACTAAACCCATCTTCTCTGCTTCCTTCGTCGCAGTGCTCAAAAATGCTCCACTGACATCATGCTTTGATCTTCCAACTACATATGTCAATATCATCTGCGTACCCGAGTAATTGGATGTACCTTTGGAATATTATGCCTCTAGCGCCTCTAATATGACAGTGCATCGCCTTGTCTAGAGCAGCGCCCATTTGCTATCGTCATTCTGCACAAACGGATAAATTTGACAGTTAATCCAAAACTAGACATTGCTCTGTAGAACTCTTCCCTATAGATGCTGTCAAACGCGGCTTTAAAATCGATAAAGGGATGGTGGGTATCGATTTGAAGTTACTGGGTTTTTTCCAAGAATGTCATAAAGTGAATGTTGGGTCAATGATGGTTTTTCCTGGTTTGAAGCCAAACCGATATCGATCTATCAGGTTGTTGACGAACGGCTTCAGACGTTCACTTAATACGGCAGAAAGGATCTTATATGGGATGTTCAGGAGACTGATAGTAGTTGTGTTTACTTACTTAAGGTGGCGCTACAGTCGGGGGCTTCTCCAGCCAGCTCGGTCCCTAGCTAGCTGTCTCCAGTTTCGCATGCCAAGTTGGTTGAGGTCTTCACCCACCTTCGTGCGCCACCTAAGTCGCGGTCTTCCTCTACTGCGCCGTCCCTTGGGATTGGATTCGAAGACCTTCCGGGCTGAAGCGTTGATGTCCATTCGCTCTACATGACCTAGCCATCTAAGCCGTTGGACTTTAATTCTGTTAACTAGGTCAGTGTCGCTGTACAGCCTGTACAGTTCGTCGTTATATCTTCTCCTCCATTCTCCATCTATGCGTACGGGACCAAAAATCACCCAAAGAATTTTTCTCTTGAAGCATCCTAAGACGCTCTCATCTTTCTTTGACAGGGTCCAGGCCTCAGCGCCATAAATGAGAACCGGGAACGGGATAATGAGTTTCTTATAGATGGTGATTTTAGATGCTCAAGAGAGGACTTTACTACTCAATTGCCTTCTAAGTCTAAAGAAGCAGCGATTTCCAAGAGTTATTCTTCGTTTGATTTTAGCGCTGGTGTCGTTGTCTGTGTTAATAGCGGTGCCTAGGTAGACAAAGTCCTTAACTACCTCAAAGTTATAACTGTCCATGGTGACGTTTTGTCCAAGACGTCGTTGTTCAGTGTCCTTTTTTGATGACAGCATATACTTGGTCGTGCCCTCATTGACCACTAAACCCATCTTCTTCGCTTCCGTCACAATGCTCAAAAACGCTCCACTCATATCACGCTTTGATCTTCCAATTATGTCAATATAATCTGCGTATCCGAGTAATTGGATGGACCTTTGGAAGATTGTGCCTCTAGTGCTGACGGTCGAGTTTTGCACAATTCTTTCTAGAACGATGTTGAAGAATTCGCATGACAGTGCATCGCCTTGTCTAAAACCTTTTTTTGACATCAAATGCATCGGTGAGATCTTTTCCGACCTTGATAGAGCAGAGTGCATTCTCCATCGTCATTCTGCACAAACGGATAAGTTTGACAGGGATGCCAAAACTAGACATTGATCTGTAGAGCTCTTCCCTATAGATGCTGTCATATGCGGCTTTAAAATCGATAAAGAGATGGTGAAAATCGATTTGAAGTTCCTGGGTTTTTTCCAAGATCTGCCGTAGTGTGAATATTTTGTCGATAGTGGACTTTCCTGGTCTGAAGCCACACTGATAAGGACCTATCAGGTTGTCGACGAACGGCTTCATACGTTCACATAATACGGCAGAGAGGATCTTCAATGCAATGTTAAGGAGACTGATGCCTCTATAGTTGGCGCAATTTAGAGGGTCTCCTTTTTTAAGTATTGGGTAAACTATGTTGAGATTCCACTCACCGGGCATGCTTTCTTCGTACCATATTTTATTGATGAGGTGGTGCATGCTCCCTACGAAGTCATCGCCTCCTGCTTTGAATAATACGGCAGCGATGCCGTCATCTCCAGCAGCCTTGGGCTTCAGTTTTGATATAGAAATGGAATGATACTCGCTTCAAAAATTCATTGAAATTGCTAAAATTCACTACAAAAATGATGAACGTGAAGCTTTTTTTGCGGCAGGTAAAAGTGAATCTTGTGGACAAATTTGAGCTGTTGGCATTAACTTTTTTTCTCATCAGAATCTGCAGAAAGTAATGGGGTTATAGCAAGACTGTGAAGAAATATTAAGTCATTATTAACACGCCGCCGTACGAGTAGGTGAAAAAATTACATTTGAAGAAGCTGAATACGATGCTCATTGGGAGGCAATGAGGCATATCATAAGGATCATCCCTAGGAAAACCCTTAAGGGCAAAGAGAATGAAATTATGTTGAATTCATTCAATACGATTTCTATGAATTTCATAAAATCGTGTCCATGCCTATGAAGTATAATGAAGATGAGGACAAGCAAGGCAATTGTACAAAGATAGAGTAACATAGGTATCATTGAACTCCTTTTCCTGAACATTTTATAAAACCAAGCATAGAACCTGCTTTGTTGACGATAAAATTAATGTGATGCGTAAGTTCTAAGTTGGAATAGAAATGAACACATAAAGCGATAGAGTTCTTAAAAGGAAATAAAATACTGAAATACATTTCCGATTCGTTTTTAGCAAAAGTTAGATAGGTTTGGTATTTTGAAAACTACTCGTATCATTGTCGTAAGAGAATACGATCATGGGTTGGCTTTATTAATTTTAAAAATCTTCAAGCCATCATCTACACTGAGAGCTTAGAAGCGAAGACATGACGTTACGTCGCTAATAGACAGGGTGAATAGAAAAGGACCAAGATGGCTGCCCTGGGGAATACCAGATTGAACAACAAACGGTTCTGAATGACATTTTCTAAATTTTACTTCAAAGAATCTATTTGCAAGGCAAGATTTGATATAAGCTAAGAAAAATGGTGGAAAACCAAGAGCTTTAAGTTCGAATAAAATAATTCCTTATCTAAATTAGTCAAAAGCTTTAGAAAAGTCAGTCAACCTATTTCTAAATTGATTGAGCTTATATTTGAGAAAGTAAGAAGATTTGTAATAGTTGAACTTCTTTCACGAATCCGTGTTGCTGTTTGCAAATGAGATTTTCATTAAAAAAAATGCTTCATTCTCACAAATAACTTGTTCAAAAAGTTTAGGAATGCAAGAAAGTTTTGCAATATGCTTGCAGTTTGTTATTGTAACCTTTCTTGAATATTGGGGTAAGAAATGACTTCTTGCTTATAGTGGGAAATCTGCCTGTTTTAGGAAAAGTTTGAATAAGAACGTTCAACTCAAGAATTTCTACACTTTTTTGAAACCATCGGGAGAATATCTTCGAGACCAGCCGAGAATCAGTCATCATTGAACACAGACAGAAGATCAAAGACCGTACTCTGTAACTGTAGTACAGGGATATGGCTATAGCTAGTTTGCAAATAGAAGAGAAAATTATGAAAATGCACTTCACTTACTACTTCAGGTTTAAATAACTCACGAAAATAAGTTGCGAAAGCGTTACAGATATCAACATTTTTATCTAATGAAAGGTTTTTAGATGTAAAGTTTATTGGAAAAAAAAAATTTAAAAGTTTCTAAAAATTTGTACCATTCTCTTCTAAAGAGGTGCCGATATCAGTAATATAATAAGAATAAAAGGAATTAGAAAGAGTCTTAAAATCATTAAAGAATTTAATACGAAAAGAGAATTTATTGGAAACAGACTTTTGAGGTAAGTTTTCCATGTCTTATTTCTCTTGTTTCGCAGTGGCTAAAGTTTGTATTTCTTGATTTTTTACTAAAACATTAATAAAAGATTTTATTAAAAATTGGAACTGTTTCGTCAATTTTAGACAATGCTAATTTATCAGCAATTCCAGAAATGGTTAAATCTTCAAACTAAAAAATTTGGTGCTGAAGAAAACCCAGGTTTGTCGATTCCTCATTGATCTTTCGAATTATTCATTCCACATAATATGACAATATACTGTATTTTTTTTGTATAATGACTTCATCCCTAGGGGTTTCCAAAATCAGTTCACACCTCAGTTACTTTTTTATTAATGAGTATAATTTTCACATTTAGTGCCAACAAGTTCAATAATTATGATTAAAGAGTCTCTCCATGCCCAACGAATCGGTGTTTAGTTTGTTTTTTCAACTCTGGGAGTGATTGAGGGATAGTGATGTGAAATTCCCGGAATTGGGAGATATTGATGTGGACGGCAACTTATTTTCCACAAGATGGCATAACGTTTCACGCAAGCAAAGAAACAATCGAAATTTAGCAAGAAAAGTTTCATGACCGTGTTATGTATTGATAAATTGGTCACAACTGCCTGCCCGAGGTTTGTTCATGTGTCGTAACAGATTTAGACTAAAAGATGAGATTTAGTTAAAATATAATATTTTTACCAATGCTCGTCAGTCCGTGCAGATATTAAAGGCATATAGGCACCCGTGGTGGCCATTTGGCTGGTATTGTTTTTCTTTGTTAATGATATATCTTTCCACTGAAATTATCTTTTATTGATTTCTTTTAAAAAACACAGTTTGTGTTTAACAAGATAAATGGAAGCGCATATTCTTGAAATAAACACTTCTTTTAAAATTTGAGTTGAAACAATAATGCTTACACTCTTTTCTTATCATTTATTTAAGTAATGTCATAGTTCTTAAAATCAAGTGCTCCTTGAAAATTACAAGTCTACTAAAATATCGAGATTCGCGCTAACGCCTATCCAAGAAAAAAAAATAAACTTTACATTCCATCTAAATTGTTTTGTTTATATTTAAAAAAAAATAAATATTGTTGGAATGACATGCTTAGCCTGACGTATACCTTCGATATTTTATGTTATACGCGCACTCAATCGGGTTGTGATATGAATACTTTTATAATGATTAAACACATTTCGAGCAATTGAATATTAAAAAAGATATTGATGCACATTGGTTTTGAATGTATGAATAAGAGGGGTGGTAGGTAAATTGTTGAGCCGGTTAAAGCATTTCACATTCTTATAGTACGACTAAGGAATGTTTCTCTGTACTTAAATGTTCGTTAGAAATCTGTTTCAAGGTTTAACCGGTGGACAGAACATTCCCAAAAGTATGCGATTATTACTTTTGATTTGTTTGAGGGGAGGAATGCAACTATTATAGAGTGGCAGTGTTTTGGCACGTCTTTTTAAGCAAAACTCATAACCTCAAAAATGGTTGAACCATTTACAAGGATATATATGTATAACACAATTCATATGATACTCTGAAATTTTGTTTCGTTTCTGTTTCTACTTTATTTTGAACACTAAATATCAGGATCTTTTGTAAAATAAATAAATAAATTGGGTGGAGCAGCAGTCCGTTGAGAACTAGGGCCTAGTGACTTATAACTCTCAACCATTCCTGTGTGCGAGTACTGTTGTCAGGGATGGAGGGGACCTACAGTTTTAAGCCGAATCCGAACGGCAAATTTGAGAAAGCACTTTTCATGACAAGAATTGGAATTGGAGAATTTGTCAATTCCTCGCAAGAGGCAGTACCCGTGAAAAAACTTTAGATGGCTTAGGCAGGGATCAAAACCAAGACCTCTGGCCCGACAGTCCAACGCACTAACCATTATGCCACGGGTACTACGGGATCCTTTGACTTTTGTAATTAAATGTAACCAAAATAACCTATGACATTGGCTGCGTTCAATCTCGTGTTGGATAGGGTATCTTGGATAGGTGGATTTGTAGATACCTTGTTGAACGAGTTGGATAGCTGTATTGAGATAGCTGGCAAAAAATAAAAACAACTTTTAGCTTTTCACAAAAAGCAGAGAAACATTTAAGCTTCGAAGTATAATAGAAATTGAACCAACAAATACAAAAAGCTGAAATCAATTTTCTTGAAATTCAACCATGTGTTGAATCAGCTGTTCTGTCAGATACCTACATACCCCAGAATTTTTGGATACCTTTGGATTCCTTTTTTTACATCTCAGCTGTTTTTGATCAGCTGTTATTTTACACGTAAAACACTAACAAAAAGGTATCCGGAGTATCAAAACATTGTTGCGTTAAGTTGTTCGCTGAATTTTGACACATATTTTCCTTGGAACCGGTCTTTCTAAATTATTGGAAAATACTTTTTTCTAGTGAATCCATTGCAAACCCATGTTTTTTTTTTTCTTTTAACTTGTATGCAGTTTATATCTGTTCGAAGTTAATTAAAGCTAAGTTCAGAAATAAAGTCAAATGGATTTTCTAAAAAAGATTTCCAGATTTTGATTGATATTATGAACTTCTGCAAATCATTTGAGTCATGTCAAAAGAGACATTGGCAATGATTTGAATTGGAAATAGTTTACACAATTATTGTTTATACTATTTTTGATTTCGTTTCGAATAAAAGTGAAATGCAGAACGAAGCTCATTCATTTGAATCTGAATGAAATTATCCACTTGTAAGTAAAACAAAATGTTACTAAGGATTTTTTTTTTAATTTAGAAACCAAAAAAAGCATTTATCAGCACTAATACTTTACTAATAGAAAAAAATAATTGAGACTTGTCAAAATGTTCAATGAAATAAAATGCCTACGTCATTTAAAAGAATGTATTTTTTTTACAATATTATTTTTTTTCTCTTCAAGTTTCAAATTAAACAAAAATTAAACTACATCCCACATATTCATCTTTTAGGAGGCTATTATACAGTAATGGGTATGTATAACCTTACCCTAGTCAAAATAATAACATTACAAATTTTTTTGGAACCGCTAAATTCAAGTTGTTTTGGACGGATTCAAGTCTGAAACCCATAAAATAAATGCTGGTGTGCCCCAGGGCCCCAGGGCACACCAGGTCTCCGACCCTATTCCTCAATTTTATAAATGATCTCCTGTCTGCTACTTCTAATCCAATACATTGTTTCGCTGACGATAGCACTCTTAGCTTTTCATATTCGTTTCCAGACTCACAACCCTCCTTTTCGGATGTGGAACTGCAACGGCAAAATATGTTTAGCTCATTAAATTCCAACCTACACAGCATTGCACAATGGGGAATAAAAAACCGTGTGGAATTTAATGCTTCGAAAACCCAATGCTGTCTTGTATCGTCAAAGCGAGATACCTGTACCCTCCTTGCCACTATCTTTGAGTGGCACTTGTATCAACGAAACTGAAAATCTAGACATCCTTGGAATGTGCATCAGCAACCACCTTTTGTGGAGCGATCACATACGCGATATCACCAAAAATGCAGAAAGATTGGTAGGTTTTTTTGAGACAATGTAAGAAGCTTTTCTCTCCGTCTGCTACAATCTTGTCTCACGCTTTTTTACCGGTATTTTAACGGTCTATGCTTTAGTGAAATAGCCAGTTGCATTCCTCCCCTTAACCGTAGAGTCCTCGCTTCTAAGAATGCCCATCAGTTTACCCTTGAGCCCAATTTCGGCCGTACTATGAAGTACAGAGATTCATTTTTTAGCCGTACTACGCGAATGCCTTGCCACGCTCTATCTTTCCCTATCATTGCAATGTTCAGGAATTTAAAATCAATGTACACCGACACCTCCTATCCAACCCTTTCCTCTTTTCCTAATGCTCACACTGTGTCTTTGGCATATTAAAGGTATACAAAACCCTTTTAGTGTTTGCTAATTATAAAAAAAAAATAACATTTTAGAAACTTGCAATAAGGAATATTAAAATATGAATAATTTGACTTTAAAGTCAATAAATTTAAATATTTTGCTCAAGGACTAATTTTTTACTTTGAAACTTGAAAACAATTAACTGAATGTGGATTATAATGAATATATGATTATTTAAATCCTTTTCTTTTTACTTTTTAATTTATTCAAAACTCCCATCCTTTGAAAATGTAATTAGGGAAAATTAAAATTTAAATAAAAAATTTCTTCAGAGAAAGCAAAAATTAATCATTGAAAGAAAAGTCTCTTCGTTAAGTTTTTGAAACATCAATTTTGTCTTCTTCTTATAATTTAATATTGTTGTTTAAATATCCCTTTTATACAGGGTGCGGCAGAGCCGACTGACGAGTTTAATGAGGTCATTAGCCTGTGATAAGATAAGAGTAGGCCTTATTAAATGGTATATTTTGAATTGTACGGTAATGCCGTTTTTATTCGTAATCATGGTCTGGACAGGTGTACATCGTGGTTTCGTCGTGCGTGCATATTACGAAAATAATCATTCTGTGATCGCTACACAAAGGGCTTTTCGTATACACTTCGGCATTCCACGTGCTGAATCTGTTCCTTCTGCAAATACTATCAAATTGTGGATACAGAATTTGGAAGAAACTGGAAGTACCCTAAGTAGATTTCTACACGGAGCACCCAAAACGGTAAGATCCCCCGAAAATGTGCAGTTGGTTAGAGAGTCAATTGAGCAGTCACCAAGACACTCAGCCCGGAAACACGCGGTAGCTTCGTCCGCTCGTTATGTTGTGATGTTGGAAACTTATCTTCAGCAAAGGTTGGAGGAAATGGCTGAAGAACATGATTTGGGAGATGTATAGTTTCTGCAAGACGGAACTACAGCGCACACAGCTCGAATTTCACTTGCTGTCTTACGACAAATGTTCCCTGGGCGGTTAGTCTCTCTGAGAGGAGACATAGGATGGCCAGCACGGTCCCCAGATTTAAGCATGTGAGATTTTTTCCTTTGGGGCTACCTTAAGGATAAGGTTTTCAGACATCGCCCACATACCATAGAAGAAATTAAACAGAAAATCACCGCGGAAATCGAGGCCATACCAGTCGAAATGTGCCGAAAATCATGTGGAAGCTTCAAAAATCGTTTACAACAGTGTATCAATGCTGACGGCCGCCATCTTGGAGATATAATTTTCAAAAAATAATTTTTAAAAATAGGATTGAATACTGATTTAAATAAAAAAAATGTTTTCTCTAAGTTTTACTGTTCGTTATTTACAGCCCATCAAAACTCGTCAGTCGGCTCTGCCGCACCCTGTATAAGAAACACACCGTACAATGTACCCATATTAATGCTATTATATAATATTGCAAAAAGATTTTCGAAATAAGAATAAACTTGTACAATGTATATGTATGTACATTGTACATCTCTGATTTCTTAATCCTATTTTTAAGTACAATTAAATAATCCTTTACAAATCAAAATTATTTTATTTACTCTTGAAATATATTTTTCGACATAATATACTCGTTCATCGTTATAAGGAATAATTAAATATACATGTGTGGAAAATAAAGGATAACGGTAATTTATTTTGAAGAGCGAAGAAAAATATGGTTGCGTGCAAAATAATTTTTCGTAAGTAACATTCCTTTGGTAAATAAAAGTTTTCTTTTCCATGGTTGTTTGTTCTGTTCGTCTCTCCAAAGCAACTATTGGTAGGGAGCTGGTGACCAATTCTAAATTTTGTCTCCTAAAAATGGCAGTTTTTTAGTAAACTTCATTAAATATATACAGGACAGTTTTTCCTTAAGCTGAATATTCATCAAATTGTAAGGATATTCTTTTCTAGCCGCACATTAAGAATGTATAATGCTTTACCCAAAACAGTTTTTCTTTTATTTAGAAGACATGGTAAACTTCAAGAGCCACATGCATTGGTATCTCCTCCTAAATCCTTTCCTATTTTTTTATATTCTGTATTTAAACTTTAAAAATAATAAGGGAAGCTAAATAAATATTTACCAAATGCTGGGATATCATAATGATAACTTCCCATTTTGTGCTAAAAATTTACAAAATAAAAACAAAAAGATTTAGAGATTAAGAGATGAAACAACTTTGAAGTCATTATTTTTCAATGTTCTCAAAATTCCATTGTCATCAATTTTTTTGTTCTTGGTTTCTTGTGTTACTGTCAATTGGATGTTTCTAAGAGTTTTACAAAATATTAACAACAACTTTTTGTATAAAATTAAACAAGTTTGAAATGTACATCGTTTTTTTTTCTCAAAATAGTTTAGTCAAAAACTTATTTTGATCAGAAAATGTTAAGAACAATATTTTGCAAATGATAAGAAAGTTTGATTTCAATACCTCAACTTTTGGATCGCCAAAAAGGTGAATCCTCCGTACTCTCTTACTATCGACCGATTGCTCTTATGTCCCTTCTTTCCAACTTATGGAAACGCTGATAAATTATCATTTCAAGAAATATCTCGAAGATCGAAAGCTTCTTTATGACCGACAATTCAGCTTTTGCAGAAGGTCCATTGGTGATCTCATCGCTCATCTCACTGGAAATGAGCAAATCTTTGTAAAGTTTTGGAGAAAGTGAGACCATGCCCTTGATATTTCCAAAGGATTTGATAGAGTTTGGCATCAGGCTGTCTTATCGAAAATACGTTTATGAATTCCTCCTTCATTGGATTAGTAAACATCTTTCAGATTGTTCAATATACAAGTAGTATTGGATGGGCTCAAGTCTGAAAACCACAAAATAAATACTGGTGTGCCCCAGGGCTGTGTTCTATGTATGTCAAACACTATTTGTCATTTGTAGTAATGATATCTCATCTGCAACTTTTTATCCAATACATTGCTTCGCTGACAATTCCGCAAGATGTTTGGGCTTCCTAAGGCCATGCAAGAAGTTTTTTTAACCCTTTAATATGGTTGATATCTACAAGACTTATATACGTCCAAACTCTTGAGTATAACTCCCATCTCTGGACTGTTTCCCCTGCAACTTTCTTAAGACTCTTGGAAATTACTGAACGTTGAACAATTAAAATCGAAACGTTATATTGGATTATTTACGTCGTCTCGCTTAAAAATCGTCGTAAAGTTTCTTGTCTCACCGATTTTTGTCAAAACCTTTTTGAAAACATGGGACACAAATTAGCAGAAATAAGAAAATTAAAACTTCGAAGTAGGCAATCAACTGTTCTCCAACTATATGCTTCTAAAAACATCAACATTCAGAACCATATTAGACACAGATGATCAATTGATAATCTTCTTCTACCCAAACTAAATGGAGAAAAAAAGACATAGTCCAATCTAAATCGATGGATTGAAGTTTGTAATCTTAGAGCTTCTAACACAAAAATTGAATCCCTTCAGCAATTAATTGTTTTCCCATCGGTTATTCGCAAACAAAATCGAATTAGACAACAAGAAAGAAATCTTTTGATCTTCTTAAGCTTTTCCATAAGTAGTGCACTCCATGCCTTAAAAAAGCTATTAAGAATCAAATCAAATAAACGGAAAAAACGGCACTATGGCAGACAGCAAGTTCGAAATTTTGAAAAACGATTAAAAGTATCAACGGAATGCACAAATTCAATGAAATTTCAATATTTCCTGTTCGACTCTTCGAGAAAATTTTGAGAAGCAATAATAAATATCTTCAGTCTCAGGATATCCAATACGCTAGGCCAATGTTTGTAAACGAAATTTCGGATGGAGAAATCACGCTATCGGACGTTAAGTTAGTATTTAGCAAAGCGAAATATGCTTGAGATGAATTTCTCCCAAGTTTTAGAATAGCTTAAAACAAGCTCTCGAAGTTTTCAAGAAGTCAATTATTATCTTCCTAATTTTCAAAAAAAGGAATAAAATGAATTCTTTGTGGTAACGGGGTTTTATTAAAATATTCGTCAAAATAATGAAAAGTCGTTTAGTTGAAGCAGTTTCCTCTCAGTGAATTCCAAAAAGGTTTTCGTAAAGGTTACTCGAAAGTTAACCACAATTTTAGCCTTACAAATAAAGGTGATATGTTCCTACGAAAACGCAAGAAGTTTTATGTTTTTCTTGTGGACTTTCTATCAGCATTTGAAAATAAGTGTATCTTTTTTATAGGCAAGTTTTTCACCTTTAAGTTTCTGTTATCTCGACTTATTTTGCAGTATTAACAAAAAATCACGCAATGCAATTTTTCCAGCCCCTAGGGTTGCCTAGGGCGTAAATACTTGTTATCTCCTTATTCCGCTTATGGTTATAAAAATAAAAAACGATAAAAAAGGTTAAAAATTATAACTCTTTATTCTCTTTGATAACACTGCCACCATCTCCTTAACTTAACCAAAGAAAGTACTATCAACGCACCTTTTTCTGTGTCTTTCCTCGCTTCTTTTCCTACTTACTGCTGTTGATTATTTTTAGTGAATAATTTATTATAAGAACGAAAACCCCTTCTCAGCCAAACACAAAGCCAACAAAAATATCGATCCATATTAAATAAAACGAATTTCGTTCTTTATACAAACGAATACGAACCGAAACATCTATTTATATACTTTTGGATTTATAGGAATGATGAAAGGAAATATAAAATGTATATAAAACGTAAAAATAAGGGTTTTACTTCCAATTCACATTTTCATTTCCGAAATCTTTTTGTTTTTGTCTTTTTCTTTTTATTCTTATTTTTATTTTGGCAAAAAAAAGGAAATCTGTTTTGGGATGAAAAACTAAATTTAAAAAAGTAAAAACTCGGAAAAACCAATTTTCTGAAGCTTACACATTATTTTCATTTTTACGGGTTTTCTGTTCCTTCGTTTGTTTTTCAGTTTCAACATAAAAATGAAATTTCTAAAAAAGGTTTACACCACGTTGAGTGGTCATTAAAAATATGAGAATAAAAGTGAGAAATTTTGTTAGGGTAAATATTATTATTTTATTTGGAATTTATTGTTTGTTTATTGTTAAGTTTTATATCGCATGGAAGATGTTTGTATATGGAAGTGAGATTTAACTGGGATTATTTTAAAATTCTTTGTTTTTAAATTGTGTGTTAATTGTTTATATCCGTACATCAGAAAATACGGACAATGGAAATAAAATTGAGCTCAAACTGTACCCGGGGAAATCTAATTTGATATTTGATGGTTCCTCGAAAGGAAAATTTTTAATGAAAATTCCTGAATTTTTAACAAAAGGGATTTTTTCTTCAGAATGTGGTTCATCAGGTGTGAGTTAAACTATTTCAACTATTAATTAATGTTTAATATCAGAGCTGAAGACAAAGTTTATTTAAAAATAAAAAGCAGTTAGAGCAAAATGTAAAAATTAAAGTAAAAATGAAATAAAGGCATAACGATAGATAAATTTATTTCCATCTCGGACCATTAAGCAAATCTACTGTTTCCTGAACTGTTAAAGAACTTACTCTTAAATGTTGTTGTATTTGTGCTGCATAAATTGGGCATAAACCAATTAGATGAAAGCAGTTTTCTTTTGAGTTAAAGTTGCAGAACTGATCAGAATATTAATTACAGGGGTATCCGTTTAGCCCAAGGATCTCGCATCAGGTTTCAAATATTAGCGAGACTTGTTAGTAACTAAAGGGTACGCCATCTAACGTTGTGCTTATTTCGTGAATGGTAACACTTAGTTCTTGTCTGATTTGACAGGTAGTTAGTTTTATCCTTCCGCTGAAAGAATATGGTTGTGTATACGCTTGAACAACGCTGGGAAGTATTGCGGCATTACTTTGAAAATCGTGGTAATGTTGCAGAATGTGTGTGAAAATTGCGTACGGATTTCAGAAGAAGAGAAGCACCGTCAGCTCCGTATGTTCGTTATCATGTAAAAAAAGTGAAAGAAACTGGCATCCTCATCGATAAACCAAAGCGTGAAAAGCCAAAAACAGTGCGTACACCCGAGAATATTGCTGCTGTGGCAGAAAGTGCGCGTGAAGCGCCATCAACATCAATTCACCGTCGTTCTCAACAATTGAACATTTCGGAGACATC
The DNA here is from genome assembly GCA_920104205.1 of Eupeodes latifasciatus. Taxonomy (NCBI): domain Eukaryota; kingdom Metazoa; phylum Arthropoda; class Insecta; order Diptera; family Syrphidae; genus Eupeodes; species Eupeodes latifasciatus. The sequence continues at coordinate 370,832,146 of OV049924.1, forward strand.
ATTGAGACGACTTTTGCATAAAGACCTTGGTATGATGCCATACAATGTCCAATTGGTTCAGGAGTTTGAAGCCAACTGACCATCCAATGCGCTTTCGCTTCACTAAGTGGGCCTGCGATTGACTTAGAGAAGATGCCGATTTTGCCACAAAAATCATCTTTTCAGATGAAGCTCATTTTGATCTTGGCGGGTATGTAATCAATCAAAATTGTCGCATTTGAGGCACAGAAAACCCGCACGCATACATTGAAAAGCCGAAAAACCCAAAACACTGTTTGGTGCGGATTTCGGTCGAGAGGCATAATTGGGCCATTTTTCTTCGAAAATGAGCAAGGAGTGGCCGTTACAGCCAATGGTGATCGTTATAGGGCATGTTGAACGAATTTTTGTTCACAAATAGGTGGAGGAGGATATTGGCAACTTTTGGTTTCAACAGGACGGCAATACGTGCCACACAACCGAAGCTACACTCGATGTTATGGGCCCTGTTTTTGAAGATCGCATTATCAGCAGCCCGCAGAGCTGATGTCGTTTGGCAACCTCGGAGCTGCGATTTGACACCGTTGGGCTATTATTTGCGGGGTGCCCTAAAAGATAAGTGTTACGCCGACGAGCCAGAGAAAATTGACGCTTTAAGGGACAATATTCGTTAAGCCATTGGTGAAATAAAGCTGCACACAATCGATAATGTGCTTTAAAATTGGACCGATCGTGTAGGCTACTACATGGCCAGCCGAGGCAGCCATTTGAATGAAATTATTTTCCGTTATTAACCGGAAGGATTGTACTTTCAAATAAAAAAAAGAAATTTTAGAAAATATTCTGTATTTTTTGTATAGCATTTTCAAAAATAGATATTTGGCGTACCCTTTATATACATATCACAAAATTAGTTATCCGCTTCTAGATTAAAGTTGAAACTTGAATACAAAATATGCTCTACGACAGCTAGACTTCCGCAGCAAGCAACTCCTTCTAAATTTCTTCAAAATTTTGTTTTGTAAGATACAACATACAACCGATGATTTAAGGTAATTCCATAATATGTAATTAATAATTATGTTCGATTTCACAAAGATTTTGCCATTTCAGATCCTCCAATCCTTATTTCGGATTTCAAACTGAAGCATTTTTCTTACAAGTCACTATGCGGCAATTCAAGCAGTTTTAGAGTATGTTTCTAAATATGTTCCTAAATGAATAGCAAAATTTGGAGTTTTAATTGGAAGTTTGAACAATTTTTTGATAAAACTCTTCTGCAGTTTTTCCATTACTTCAAATTCTTCGGCTCCCCATACTTCGGCAGCGTAGTATAATGTCGATTTATATTGTACAAAACAGTTTTTCAAGTAGAGTTTCTAACAAGTTTTAGAATTTTCTTGGAAGTGGGCCTTGAAATCAAGTGCTGTATTTAGCTTAACTCCCAAGTACGTATAATCTCTCAAGACATGTTTCTGTTGAAGTCTTCATTTTTTCGTAGTATGAAACCATGTGTTATCATTAATTGTAAATTTTGGTCAGTTTTAGATAAAACCACGAAATCATCAGCGTATTATATTATTTGCAATTATGATTCCACCCGGTAGGTCGTTAAAAAAAAATCATTTATTATTTTACAAAAGTGATTGTATATTTATTAAATCGAAAGCCGCCTTAAAATCTACAGAAAGTGCGTATGCCTTTTGGTTTCTGGCTTGGAAACTTTTAACTATTGCTGTTAGATTAAAATTGTTATCGATAGTCGAATAGTTTATTCCGAATCCTGCCTGTAGTCCGGACAGGGTATTGTTTTCATCAACCCAATTCTCATGTCTAACTACTAGAATTCCACAAAATATTTTACCAATGGTATTTATAGAGAAAATGCCACGATAGTTTTCAGCTCTGGGAAGTTTACAGACTTTGGTACAACTAAATTTATACAATCTTTTGAGGTGTAATAGAAATATGTGTGATGCATTTTTGAAAAACTCTTTCCATTTTTTTATTTTCTTAAACCAAGTTCAACTGTCAAACACCTGTCATACAAATGAAGTGTGATTGATATATAACCATGCACTATTCGCAAAGCTTATAGATCACTTTTAGCGTCAAATTACCTTTAGCAATGAGAGGCAATCGTATTATTTAAAAGCAACATTTAAAGGACTATTGAGTTGATGAGATAAGATCTAGTAAAATCGAATAATTGGTGTAAAGTTGGAGGCCTAATGCCAACAAGTTATTTTTAAACATTGAAAGGAATACCCATTTTATGTAGTTTTCTAACAGTGTACACAAATAAGTTTAGCGCCAAATGAAAGGTGCCGTTAAGCACATAATAAAGGGTAATTTTTTAAAAGCTATAGGAAAGTTTTTCAAAAAAAAAATCACATAAAATTCATAAAAATTCATGAAATCTTTATTTAAATCGATAGTACGGTCCATATAATTTAATGTTTGAAGATTATTTCATGCAAATGTTGACCTTGATTGCGCCTCAAATGGTCCATCCGCTTAGTACAATTTTGGCATACTCTTTCCAATATTTCGTCCGGTATCTCAATATTGTCTTCCAATGCGTCAATTGAAGCGAGCTTGTCTGTATAGACATGAGCTTTAACATAGCCCCACAAAAAATAGTCTGAAGGCGTTAAATCGCACGGTCTAGGCGGCCAATTGAACGGTCCCGAACGTGAAATAAAATGTTTACCAAACTCGCCTTTCAATAAGTCCATTGCTGCGCGTGCTGTGTGGCATGTGGCACCGTCTTTTTGAACCCACATGTCATGCAAGTCAAGCTCTTGAATTTTGGGCAAAAAAAAGTTGGATATCATGTCTCGGTAGCGATCACCATTCACAGTTACGTTACGATTCGCATCATCTTTGAAAAAGTACGGTCCAATGATGGCACCAGCCCATAAACCGCACCAAACTGTGACTTTTTCTGGATGCATTGGTAGCTCTTGCAATGCTTCTGGCTGATATTCACTTAAAAATCGACAAATCTGCTTATTTACGTAGACTGATAATATTTACGTAACTGACCATAAAATGGGAGAAGCGCGCGATGGACTTTCTTAACAGAGCACGCATTTTGAAAATAAAATTCAATAATTTTCAAGCGTTGTTCGTTTGTAAGACGATTCATGGTTAAATTATAGACCAAACTGAATATGTTTGACAGTGAAACAAAACACGAAACGTGCGTCAGCTGTTTAAACCAGTGTTGCCAAAAAGATATTAGCTAAAAAATCACCCCTAAATGGTAAAATTTTAAAAGACGATAATGGAAAATCTAAAATATTTGAATTGGAAATAACTGTTTATATTTTGCGAGATAAAAAAGTAAAAAACACTCATTTTTTTTATCCAATGAAATATATTTTTGTAAGATTTAAAATAAAGGGGGTCCCAAAATTAACGCAAGAATTGAATTAAATAGAAAACGCCGTTTTTAGTCTTTTGATAGTTATATTTTTATTGACTCGTAAAGTACATAGGATAGGGCTATGTATGGAATAACACATCGGACAAATGGCCTCCACGGCTTTGCATGCACATGCGCACTCTTTTGTTGAAATTTTCATGACCATTCTGCATAAATGTGGCTGAATTTCGTTGATGCAGCGTTGAATCTCCTCCTTTAATGCACGGGTGGGTGTGGGCTTGTTGACATAGACTTGTGATTTCAAATAACCCCATAAAAAGAAGTCTAATGGTGTTAAATCACACGATCTAGGAGGCCAATTTCGATCACCAAAACGAGAGAGTACACGACCTGGAAATGTCTCATGCAGTAATTGAATTGTTTCACGGGCTGTATGACATGTGGCACCGTCTTGTTGAAACCACATATTGGACACATCAATATCATCCAATTTTGGCAGAAAGAACTGTGTAATTATGTCGCGATATCGAGCACCAGTAACAGTCACTGCTTGACCAGCATCATTTTCAAAAAAATATGGCCCAATTATGCCTCCAGCCCAAAATCCACACCATACAGTCACGCGTTGTGGATGCATTTGTTTTTCGACAATCACATGTGGGTTCTCCGAACCCAAAATGCGTCTCCAACGGATCCAGTCTCCATGAATTTTTCAATTAATCTCTTCACAGTTGACGAAGTTAAAACACTATTCCGACCATATTTTGTATGAAATTTTCGAACTGCAGCCGCCAAGCTTTCACTATTTTTGAAATATTCTTTAATAATGAAGACACGTTGTTCTCTCGTGTAACGCTCCATTTTTAATAACCCTATACTGTTAGCTGTCAAATTGCTTTTTTTCAGGGTTGCCAACACTTCACTGCACAAATGGCGGCAAATTCAAATCTTGCGTTAATTTTGGGACACCCTTTACAAACTTAATTATTCTTCCCAAGTGTACAGATTTTAAGATATTTCAATTTAAGTGCTATAAAAACATAATTCTTCTTCTGCACAAATACGAAAATTGGAACTTATAAGAATTTATAAACATTGTAGAGGATACAATTATACACCTACTTTAACAAATTCAAAATTTCATAAGATTATGTTTTAACCCTTAGGTATTCATTTTTCGACTTTAAAAGTTATGTTTACTGTGCAAAGTATTTATTTTAAAAGTGAAATTTAATTATATATCAATTTAAAGAAACTTAAATAAGATTTATATTGATGCCAAAAAAGATACATATGTATGTCACTTACTCATCTCTAAATTCTTTAAAAATATTTGCTTACAAAAGGCGTTACTAAAAAAGTCTACTCTAAAAAACTTAAAACCAAATTTTCGAAATACTAATTACGTAACTTTCTCTGTTTACATAACTGTTAGCATCAATTGCAAATGTCTCAGATATTCCATTAACGATTTTGAAAATATTGCATTCATAACAAGCTAAACTACACGTTTCATATGTGACCAATTTTGTTAGTATACACTTTTGGTTAAAAATGAAAAGAGTGAACTAATAAAGTCAAATTTTTGGTCGTTCCAAGTTTGGAATGTTGATTTTGAGGGCAGTTATCGTTGGTAGTCAATTTATAAAGACCTGCAACTTCAAAAAACGGTACCAAAATACCTATTTATCCAGAAATAGGACTCATAGCTGAATTTGATTTTTGTATGAAAATTGTCGCCAGTTTCCAACTGCCCCATACACCTCTCAATGAGCTCCCAATCCAGTTGAATTTTGTAAGGACGCATACAAAGAAAGAAGAAAAATTCACAAATGTTTGAATAATATGATTATCAATAATAGTCTAAGATACGTTATTTGGTACTAACCAATATTTCATAAAGGCGCTTGGGTTGCCTAGTTCAGGGTTTTTCAGCAGAAACGCTACAAAAGTAGAGCGACAGGGACAGCAAACAACGCCATATTTCTTGCCTCTCTTTTGACATTTCTCTTCAATAAGGTTTGCCATTTCATGTTGGAATGTTGTACTTGCCGTACTTGCAGAAAGCCCAAATGTGTCTCTCACACGTCGTTCTCAAGCGTTCTGTATCTCTGTGACGTCGCTCGTCGTTGTGGCGAATTTTGCGATAAGATCTTGTCCTACATCCTAACTAGATTAAATTGACGCAAGAACTGAAGCCGCTTGACCACCAGTAGCGTCGCGTGCGTCGTATGTTCGTGAATTGGGTTGAGCAACAACTTGAAAATGATTCGGATTTTCATCGAAAAATCATCTCCAGCGATGAGGCTCATTGCTGGCTGAATGGCTACGTCAATAAACATAATATGCGGTATTGGTCAGGCAGCAATCCACACGTACTCTATGAGTCATCATTGCATCCCGAAAAAATTACGGTTTTGTGTGGTTTATGGGCCGGCCGGCGCCGACTTTGGGTCGTACTTCTTCCGTGATGATGAAGACCGGCACGTTATTGTGAATGGGGATCGCTACCGTTCAATGATAACCGAATATTTTTGAACCCAATTGGATGATATGGACTTGGAGGACATGTGGTTCCAACAGGACGGGCGCCACAAGCCACAAAGCAAATGTCACAATCAATTTATTGGAAACCAAATTTGGAGAACGTGTTATCTCACGAAATGGTACAGTCGCTTGGCCGCATCGCTCGTGTGATTTGACTTGGTTAGACTATTTCCTGTGGGGCTACGTCAAGTCTATGGTCTATGCCAACAAACCAGCGATGAACTTCGTACGAATATGGAAGGTGAAATTGCAGCAGTATCGGCCGATTTATGCTTGAAAACCGTCGAAAATTTGGTTCAGCGTCTGGACTTCTGCAAGTGTGCCCAAGGGGGGCATGCAAAAGAAATCGAGTTCCCTGCGTAATGGCATCAAACGTATTTTCACAGGAATAAAGAATTTCATTGATATCCAAAACCGTTTTTGTTTTATTTAAAAAAAAAAACTTTTGTAGCGCTCTTATTAAAAAAACCCGATATAACCTGGGAGTGCATTTTTTAGTTCAATAACCCTCATTTGTTTTTTACAAAATATGTTGGTGGTGCAACCCTTATTCTATTAGACTGATAATGTAATAACTTTCCGTTCAAACCAAAAGCCGACTAAATAACACAATGGATTAATTTTGTACACTTATCAAAGACTTAAAACTTTAAATGCTGGCAACCCTGGGTTATGCTAAGTTTTATTTATAAAATCCTGTATTTTTCATTTGACACCAAAATTAATTAAATAAAAGATGGAGTATGTTTACTCTGCGGACCCCCCTACACCTTTCAAAAGGGCGAGGATGAAAATAGGCAAGCCTGTTTTTATTGTTATGTTATAAGCTTTCATTAAACACCCGATTTTGAAGGTAAGGGCACACTTGTTATGCAATATTTTACAACTGTTGTAAAACACTTTATTTGACTAATAGATTTTGACAGAACAGACAAATTTGACAATTTGACAGACAACAATTATATTCGCTTTCAACTATCAACGTTCAAAAATCTTTATCAGAAGACCGTTTGATGTATTCATCCAATAAGGCGTAGTTATAGGGTACACTGAGAATGGGCTTTGTCATATAAATTTGAAGCAATGATAACAAGAAGGGTAAAATGTCAGTATTTACAGATACTGACATTTTTCGATTCATGGATATTAAACGTTTTGTTTTAATAAATTATAATTGTTTTCTTTTTATTATACTCATCAACTTTTAACTCAACGTCTAATTGAATATTTCTTTTCTTTTTTTTTTTCTTTAAAAAACAACCGAGGTAATTAATTAAGGAATAGTAAAAAAAAATGATCTCGCCGCATTTCAAAATACTATCTAACAAAATATAAAATTTACATACAAAATTAAACAATTTGTGAAGTAAAAGACTCATATATGTATATTTTTGGCTAAATTCCCATAATAAACAAATTATTTAATTCCTTCCAAACTTTCAAATTTTGACAGAAGGTGACAAAGGGGTTCACTTAACTTAATGATATAAGTCCATACAAATTAACGTAACTTTACTTAAGACAAATCATTTCCAAGAATGTCTTATTCCTAAAAAACTGCAATTGCACATAAAACACAGCTTTTTTCAACAATAACTTAACACAAGTATTTTAAAAAACGCGTGGGTAATATGTGAACCATAATTTTAGTGGGAATCCAATTCAAAAGAATTACTTCACACGAATTAAAACATTGAAAGGTTCTTTTTTTTTAAAGGTAACACATTTCCAACTAGAATTTGAAAAGATTTATCAAAGCAACATTTTCATTTCCAACTAAACTAAAAGAAAAAACCCAAACTGTCAAATAAATCATTGTCCCAATTTGTGAGAAAGGTCCTCCTTCAAAATAAAAAAAAAGAAAACACAATTTCAAATGGAGTCTAGGTAGACCAATTTTCTAAAAACGATTAAGATCGACAATTCGCCAAACTTTAAAAGTAATACGGCCATTGTTTCCTTATTTACGTGATGAAATCAGTTTTTCCTTTTTGCTGTTGTAAGTTTTCGTATTAGTTTTCTTTTCTTTTCTTTTTTTGTGGTACAAACACTTTTTCAATAGAACAAAATAAATAATTTTTATTTTTACTTTGTTTTATTTGGAAAAGAAAAGAAGAACAAAAATACATGCAATCGCATAGTGGCAATAATATAATGTATTTTAGAGGACAATAGCACTTATAAATTGCTGCTGCTGTGACGTAACGTGTGAAAAAGTTTTCCTTTTCCCATCCAATTGGATACACAGAAAACACCTTAATGGCGACCTGCGCATTTCCATGTTAAATAGAGCTCATAGTGCTACGAGTATAACCTCTCTGCTCCTTGAAGGGGTAAAAAGTTTGCATTTATTCCTTTGGATGGAAAAAGCCTGCCACTACCATCAGCACCAGTCTAAGGGACTCGTATTGCCAAAAACACATAGAAAAGGTATACACTTTCTCGCACGCCTGGTACAATAGCACAAAACATGGAGAAGACAGGGGAGGCTTTTTGTTTTTGTTTTTTTTTTTTTTTAAGAAGGAGGAAGGAATAACTAGGGCGCTTTTGAACGTTTTTGACTCTCTCGCAACTTGGGGGGTTGGATTTTGAATACAGCTTAGCACAAGGCAGACAGAAGTTACCTTTGCTGCGGCCTGGACGAACGGTGGTCGTTGTCGTGTGCAGGATTTATCCAAATTGTGAATTAAAAAAGAAAAATATAAGAAAATTTCAAAAATTTAATAAAACTACAAAAAAAAAATAAGTTTTATTAAACCAAAATTTAACAGTAGAGGCCATTTTCTTTTGGTTTTGTTTTGTGTAAAAGAAAAAATTTAGTTCAATTTAGTTTAGATCTCTTAGCGTGTGAATCACTAAATAACCAAAAATTAGAAAATAAATCACGGGTTTTCGAGAGAATTGAAAAGGATAAAAGAAAAATTAAATAGAAAATCCTTATTTGAAACCGAAAAAGCGAAAAATAATTCAAAGTTTTGTACCAAAAATAAATTATCAAAAGTGAAATTCATAGTGAACTTTAGTTTTAAATTCTTGTTCCGAGAAAAAAGTATAGTTAATCAAAAAGAAATAATCCGGAAAATCGACTGTAAATAAGTGTTTAAGTCTATATCAGACGACAGTGGCGTCTTCCGAGGGTACAAGCAGCGGTGGTGAGTCCGCCCTGTTTTCCAAATTAGGCGGATCTCTGTTCGGAAGCGGTCCAAATTCACCGCAACGCGTGGTTTCAAATATCCGTGGATTTCTATCAAATCGACTGAGTAATATCGCTCCACCAGATACAGGTAAGTCCTCGAAAAAATCCCAATTATAGTTATGTAAGATGCATTTCTAATTCCGTCGGAATCAATGATGATCTATTGTACTCTGTATCACGAGTGGGGTCCTATAATTGCTTCTTGTCGAATTCCGATACAGCAGTTTTCCGAACCCTTCTTTTCGACAATTGGATTACATAATAGCTTTTTTCACAATTATGTACCTGACATTTGGTATCTACACTCATTTGTAGGTGCTTAGCTTATATTGATCGATAAAAGGATAAGGTGGAGAAAGCAAATGGAAACCTTTATACTAGTACCTACCTATAGCCTATAAAGTTCCCTATGTAGGCAATAATAAAAAGCTTTGCGTTGCGCTCTCTTTGCATTCCTATTTTCATTTTTTTTTTATTTTTTAGGACAATTGAAATGGAAGTATGCCATTTTGTAGTTTTAGGCATCCTGCAATGGAGGATTATATTCTTGTGTGTAGTAGGTCCTGATGGAATCTAATTTGATCAACTATTTGAGGAATTTTTCAAAGGATACACGACGATGGTAGAAAAGATCTTTTAAGTCTTACATTTTTTCAAAAACAATTTAACGATTTTTCTGCTCTAGCGCATGATCAATATTTTTTTTTGTAAGTCTTTTTAATTCTATTTAACCGTTATCAAAGCAGGTACTTTACTCACCTGGCTATATTCAAACCTATAGGAAAGACAAAAATTATGTTGGCTATAATTAGAACGGTAGAGTTTGCGTAGTGAAAAATTTAGTAGGATTGTATTTCATTCAGAAAATCGATATAGAAACATTTTTATATACACATCTAGAACGAGTACCTATAGTTGGGTAATTGTTTTTTAAGAATGGTTCTTTCCAAGAGTATTTTCTTTTTTCTGTTTTTGGTTTTCTTTCAACAAATTGAAGAAAACGATGTCAAGCAAGGTCTTTCTTGGTAAGATTAACATTGACTTAGAGGGGGTACTTTATGTGTGACATATAACATATAAAAGCCTTACGCAATGTTAGCCTTGTTTTATACTATGGTACTTATCACAAAATAATATGTGTATGAAAATTTGACTTTTTTCTTTATAAATAGAAAATCTAAATTGGAATAATCGATCTTTTTGAATTCTATGTTTCGAAATTTAACCTTTTCATTTGAGACCATATTTTTTTAGCTTGAAAATATAATTATCTAAAATAATGTTTCGACAAGGTCAAATTGTTTAGAAAGTTTCCAAACAAAATAGAGAATAAAATTTTAATAATTATAGATACATATCTATATAAAACTTAATATTGTGAAATTTTACTCTTATCTCACGTTTAATGCAAAAATTATTCGATAGGTATGTATTGGAACAAAAACAGGTCAATAGGTTTGGAAAATTTAAGCTTGTTCTTGATTTTTTAATTTTAAATTTGCTAAAACTGCATTCACATGTAAAAAGGGACTGGATCCATTTACAAATGATATTGTTTTTTAACAAAATATATTCAAAATACGGTGTCAAAATTTGCCTTCCTTAGTTCTAAATATTATTAGGCTTTTTCTTGCAAATTCGGTGACTGGGTTGCCATTGAAAATAAACTACAAATGGAAAAATGGAAAAATATGGAAAATTTAACTGAAAAATTCGTTAATTATGTCATCTACAGTACATTTCATTGAACAGTTAAAGAGGAAGCAATGTTTTAAAATATAAATTCTTGATTGATATAATTTATGTGAAGTACTGAAATATCTTTCTTATATTCAAGGTGATTTTATATTACGTTAGCAGAAAACTAACTAAAAAAAGCGAAAATATCGATAAAAAGATTATAGTTCATCTTTAAAATGTAATAGTAATACAAAATATCAAATTTTCAAACATAATTCAGTGCCTTTCGAATATCGTTCTATTGGAATTATCATAAACATTCTTAAATTATCAAAAACATTAGAAGACAATTCCCTTTGAAACGCAAAACCAAAGTTTAGTTCTTGAAAACACGACTACTTGAAAATTTTTGAGTTAAGAAATAAGAAAACAATGTTGTGTTTTATTAATAACTTCCCATAGGGAGTTATTGTAATGGGACAGATTTGTCAAATTGAAAATTTTGACATTTCTCGACGTTTCAAGGTCCTTAGAGTCAAAATAAAAGATTTTTAGAAAGATGTCTGTGCGTGCGTGTGTACGTACGTTCGTACGTCCGTACGTCTGTACGTCCGTACGTCCGTTCGTTCGCGACGTTTTTTTCGTCGTCCATAGCTCAAGAACCAGTAGAGATATAGACTTCAAATAGATTTTGTTATACAGATAATAATGCAGAAAGATGCAGGAAGGGCTCTCAAGAAAATTGCGTGGGTGGTTTTTTACCATAGCAGTTTAAAAAAAGGTGGACATTTTGGTTAACCCTAAATATCTCACGAACCAATAACGCTAGAGACTTGAATTAAGTTTTATATTACATATTGTAACGTGATACCAAATAATTATATTTTTGGAAAACAATACAATTAACGTTTTTTTGTATAAATCAAAAAAACTGAAACAAAATTATTTACCTCAAAAAAATTACGAACAAAAAACGATTCTATCTCCAAAACAATTTTGTGCAACGAAAAATAATGATTTTAACATCTGGTAAAATTTTTACAAAAATCGAAAAACCTAAAAAAAACATTACTCAAAGTTGGTAAAAATTGATTTTTGACTTAAATATCTTTTCGAAAATTTAAGATTATGGCTTCCAATTTATTTTATCGTATAAGAATATTATTTTCAACATTCGGTAAAATTTTGCGAAAAATCGAACTGCAAGTTTTTTTTACAAAAGATAAAAACCTAAAAAAAATATTAAAAAAATTTGGTAAAAATTGACTTTCAACTCGAATATCTTTACAAGACTTTAAGATATATGCTTTAAACTAATCTTATCTTTTAAAAAATATCGTTGTCAACATTCAGTAAAATTTTGAGAAAAATCGAATTGACATTTTTTTTTACAAAAAAATAAAAACTAAACAAAAATTAATAAAAGTTGGTAAAAATTGATTTCGACTCAAATATCTTTTCAAGACTTTAAGTTATTGGCTTTAAACTAATTTTTTGTTATAAGCAATATTGTTTTCAATATACGGTTTCAATACGGTGCAACAGTCAGTTTTTTCAGTTGATTTTCGGTTTTCGATATCTCGTGAAAAATAGAAGATATTGACTTCAAATTAATTTCATTCATGCAATTTGTATTTGTTTATAATATAAGAAATCATTTTTTTTTAAGAAATGCTACTAAAATTGGTAAAAATTGGTTTTCGACTACAAATCTTGTTAACAACAAAATAATTTCGAAATCAAACTATTTTTGTAATTATTCAATATTTCCCAGCGTTGTTAAAGCGTATACATAACCATATTCGTTCAGCAGAAGGATAAAACTAATTATCTGTCAAATCTGACATGAGCTAAGTGTTTTTTTGTTCATATTATACGCGCACTCAAGGGGATATGAATACCCTTATGATGATTAATCACAGTGCGAGCAATTAGGAAGGGAGGATATGATTAGAAAGGAGATACCGATGCACATTGGTTTTGAATGTCTGCACATTGTAATGAGTGGGAATCATTGAGTCTGGTAAAGCATTCCACATTCATGTAGTGCGACTAAAGAAAGAATCTCTGTACTTTACAGTATGTCCGAAATTGGGCTCAAGGGTAAACTGATGAGCATTCCTAGAAGAACGGGTATTACGGTTGAATTGTTTGAGGGGAGGAATGCAACTGGCTATTTCATTAGAGCATTGTTTATGAAAGGAGCAATAAAATAATGACAGGCATAAAACCTTACGAGCGACGGTGCTCGAGAGATACAAAAGTTTCAGTTAGACAACGATCACCTATCATTTTTAGAGCTCTCTTTTGAATTCTGTTTAGGAGACTCAAGTAGGTTATAGGAGCACCTGCCCATTAATGGGAATTATACTCGAGTTTCGGACGAATATAGGCTTTATAGATTAAAGCCAGATCAGAAGGGGTAAAAAACTTCTTGCATCTTCGGAGAAAACCTAAACACTTAGCAGCATTTTTGGCGATGTCAAATATGTGATCACTCCACAACAAGTGGTTTGTAATGCACATACCTAGGACTGATAGCTGTTCAGTCTCCTCGATGCAAGTACCACTCATGGATATTGGCATTGGGGGAGGGTTACGCTTTTGTGACAGTAGACAGCATTGAGTTTTCGAAGCATTAAATTCTACACGGTTTTTGATTCCCCATTGTCAAGATCAGAATTTAATGAGCTTATCATACGCTGCCGTTGGTAGTCCACATCCGAAGAACAAGGATGAGAATCTAAAAACGAATATGATAAGCTGAGGGTACTGTCATCAGCGAAACAATTAAGTGGGTTAGAAGTTTCAGACAAAAGATCATTTATAAAAATAAGGAAAAGTGTCGGAGACAAAACGGAGCCCTGGGGCACACCAGCGTTTATTTTGTGGATATCAGATTTGAACCCGTCCAATACTACTTGAATTGAACAGTTCGAAAGGTAATTTCTAACCCAACGCAGAAGGGACTCATCAATACCAAATGCACGCATTTTCGATAAGAGAGCTTGGTGCCAAACTCTATCAAATGCCTTTGAAATATCAAGTGCAATAATCTTACTTTCTCCAAAACGATGTAAAGATTTGTTCCACTGTTCGGTGAGATAAACCATAAGTTCACCAGTGGATCTATTGCAACGAAAACCATACTGCCGGTCATTAAGAAGCTTCCGTTCTTCAAAATATTTCTTAAGCTGAAAATTGATCAGCGTGTCCATGACCTTGGAAAGAAGGGACGTAAGTGCAATTGGACGATAGTTAAATGGTGAGGAGGATTCGCCTTTTTTAGGGACAGCCTGGACAAATGCAGTTTTCCATCCACTCGGAAAGAGACCTGTAGAATAGGACAGATGGAAAAGCTTACACAGTGGTTTTGCCAGCGTTGAAGAAAACCTCTTCAGAACAATAGCGGGGGTACTATCCGGGCCAGCGGATTTGTGAATGTCAAGATTTTTAAGGACTCTAAGACGCTGTAAGGAGGGCAGGCACCAGGTGGAACAACATCACCACGTGTAAAGTCACAAAAAGCATCTGGCCAACACTGGATTTAAAACGTTCAAGGTGCTTGCTCTCTCTAAGCAGATCGCATATAAGCTCGATAATAGGTGTCATAACCGGACACTGTCTGATAGGAAAGCACGCCACGAGATTAGGCATATTCTCAAATGATTTCTGCAGAAGCTGTATGGACGAGGAAGACGAAGAAACAATTCTTCTAGGAGAATTCTTCTTTAATGATCTAAACGATCTTAATCATGTCGGCATATACAGCCTCTCACGTTTCGTAAGAGACTCAAACTGGTTCCATTGAGCTTAGGAAGTAACCTCAAGATTCATGTGGTATCACAATGGGCCATTAAACTGGCCTAAGTGTGTCCGTTTCCATCTTGGACAGCCACTATAACCTAACCTAACCTAAGGACTCTAGTAACTGAACGAGTGCGAAAGAAGATTTGTTCCATAGATTCGTTTACGCTTTCAAGTACAGGCGGAGTCATGTCACTCATTGGTAGCATCGAATTAACAGCAAACTGTGCTGCAAGCAAATTGGCTTTATCAATCGAGCTTACGTAGGGAGTGTCATTGGAAACGAGCGTAGGAACTGACGATGACGTAGTGTTGCGCACATTTTTTACAAATGACCAGAAATTTTTACTACTATTGGGACATTGTAGTATTTTTTGCCGTAATTTCTGATCATGTAAAAATTTAATGCGTCGTATATGTCCGTTACAGGTCTTTCTAGCTTGTTTGAACTTATTCCGGTTTTCCTCAGTTACCATTCACGAAATAAGCACTAGTTGAAAAAAAAAAACGTTAGATGGCGGACCCTATGTAATTATCATAATCAATACTTTTAAAAAACAGTTGAATAACAAAATACAAGAACTGTAAATTTAAATATTTTGTGTTCGAGTTTATTATTATTAAAAACCAAAAATGAGATTTTAAAATAATAACGAAACACGCGTTTTCTGGAATAAAAACAAATAAAGTGGCTGGAACGAAACTCATTATACACAACCGTCTGTCGATTTGTCTAAAAGTTCAACAAAATATTTATAGCATCATTTTGTGTGATATCAACAAATTTTAAGTCAATATCTTTCTTTGTTTTCATAATATTTTAATCGAACACAATCTCTTATCAGTTTTTTGTTGTTTTTGTAGGTTTTCGTGTTTTGTAAAAAAAAAATGTATCAATTGAATTTTTCTAAGAAAATTTTTAAGTTAGCAAAAATATTTTACATATGATAAAATAAGTTTGATTGCAATATCTATTTATGAAAAAGAGATTTTTGCGGAAAACCAATTTTTACCAATTTTAATAGCATTTCTTGAAAATTTTAATTTCTTACATAACAAAATAAAAATTGGGTTTTTCTAAGACCATTATAATAAGTTAACAACTAAATTTAGCATATAGAATGGAATTATTTTGAAGTTATTACCTTAATTTATTCACGCGAAATCAAGAATCGAACTTCAGTTTTTACCAATTTTGTTTAGTATTTTTTGTAGATTTTAATTTTAATGTAAAATCTAAGTGTTGGATTTCCATAAAATGATATTGATTTAAAGATTATATCTTATTTATTTGAAGTCGATATCTCTACTGGTTTTTAAGATATGGACGAAGAAAAATGGAATCCCGAAATACGGACCAAGTTTTAGATCCATTGTGGAGGAAGTTTCCGCGAGGACAGATGTACGGACTTTTTTCGACTTCTTAACCGTCTTAATATCATGTTTGATTAAAATCTTGAGTTAGAAATTTTTAACAAATCTACATATAATACATATATTGTAAGAAAAATTCCAGAACGAAATATATTTGATCATGTCTTTTTTGTTAATATTGATTGCTTTTAGTATTTTCTCGGAAATTCGTTGCACTCATTAAAATTATATAATGAAACGTGTATTTTGAAACCATTACTGTTTTACACCCGAAAACTCATGCGTTGAAAAATTGAAGTTATTTCAATTCAGCTATGATTTTAAGATAATTAAATTTCAGTGAGTTATTCTTAGAATCTATGTAACGCTCAATTACACAAATTAACTGATGAAACACAATATTCATTTGGGTTAACCAAAAAGGTTTTCAAACACACGAAATAAATATTAATCAAAGTAAACTATAAATGGAATGAATAAAATTGACGAAAATTATTAGATATTAACAAAATGTAAGCTTATATACGTTTATATATGTAGATATTTAAATGCGCATTAACCTATAAAGTAAATAATATCCATTTGATTTTAATTAATCAACACTAATTGAATTATAGCACGAAATCGTATATTTTTGGATTTTATATAATAATTGAAAATACTCATAATAATCATCATCAAAAGTATTGAGAGGGTTATGTTTGGTATTTATATATTTGTCTATAAGTATATACATATATTAAATTCCGTGCCAACTGGTTTTTTAATTTTAGTGATGAATTTATTATTTATAATTAAGATGTTTTTAATTCTGTAGTTTATGATTCGATGTGACGCTTAATTTGAACTTTTGGATTTGCATTAATTATGTTAACATGGCGATGATAGTGATGAGTCTAATGTAGGTGAACATTTCTTGATACAAGGTTTGACCTTAACTCTGTTGGTTTTGGTTTTGGTTTTTTTTTTGTTGTTAAAATAAATTTTGCAAAAAAAAAAGTATTTTCTTAGCTGTTGTTTATTGAATCAAGAAATTTTATACAAATATTTGTTTGACCCATCACAGTATCAGTGGTAGGGTCAATCAGACTAGATTTTCAATATTAAGAGCGTTTTGTTCGTATTCCATATATAGTAAAGTGAGAAATTGCCAACAAAACGATCTGAACTATTCAGTTTTTCATTGTTTAAAACGAATCAAACTATCTCACTTCCACTTCATAAGAAACATCGAAACACCATTTTCATTTCAGAAAGTGCTGTCAAACTTAATCATTTTTAAATCTTCTTGTGCGGTGGAAACACCAAAAAAGAAATCTTTAATGTAAACTGAGATAAACCTTTGGTGGAAACATATAGCAAAACATAAATATCTTTTCTATTGTTTTCTCTTGCAAAATAAGACCAGTTAGTCCATTTTCACTAACAAAACTAAATAATCAGCCCTATCATGAATGCCATCGTAATCGAAAATTTTTACGAATCCCGAAAAACTGTATCATGAAATCCGTTCGTGGTGAAAAATCTCATACAATTTTGCATTACGATGGGATTTCATGATACAGTTTTTCTGGATTCGTAAAAATTTCCGATTACGATGGAATTCATGTTAGGGCTGAATATCAACAGTAATAGATTGATTTTTTTCCCCAATGGAAAACACACATGATTCCAAATGCACAACTACTCAACGAACACAGCCATCGAGATACAAATGCAATATCAATCGCACCAACATTTGAGAACGAAATCACATAAAATCCATTCGAGGCTCGTATAAATGTCAAAAACCTATCCATAGTGAGATTCTACTCTAACTTTTATCGGTAATATTCATACTATGGATATTGTTTTTGTTATTCGTGTAAAATCCTACTATACTATGGATAGATTTGCCAACAAAACACGGGTATTACTTTAAAGAAATAGCTATAGAAAACTCATCATTCCAACGAGCAAGGCCAACAAAGATTTAACAACAATAAAAGAAAACAAATATGGAGTTTGTATAAAGATAATGACTAAACAAAAACTATTAATAATGGAACAAAAAGAAAAGAACCGACGTATTTTTCACATCAGCTTTTTCGAACTATACGTAACACACCACTCCCCTCCTTATCCAGACAACTTAAAAAATATTCTTTTATTAAAAACAATACCTTTGAACGAATACGATTGAGTGGTCAAGAGAATTAAGTCTTATCGTAACACAAAAAAAAAACTGAAGTGAAGCATTGCCTTATTACTTCTCTCTAAAAAACTAAGTATAATATGGTCTATTTAAGAAATTCATACATAATTCTTATTTACAAATGGTATGATGATCTTTATTTTCCAAGAATAATTTAAATCTTTTTAATATCTCACTCCATTTTACTTCATGTTAAACATGTAAAGACTTAAAAAAAACTGATTGGGATTTTTGTGAAAGTTAGTGAGATTCAGGAATTATTTTTACTGAATTTTGAAGATAAGTATTCTAAATTTGTAAAACTGTATCAAATCTTATTGACAAAAAAAAACTAGCTACTAGCCCGTGGCATGATGGTTAGTGCGTTGGACTGTGCGTACAGAACGGCCCGAAAGGTTGAGGTTATTAGAATTCTCTTGCAGCGTGATTTCGACAAGATTCAGCGATATTGCGACGACTGGAAACTGAAAATAAATGTCCAGAAGTCGGAGACAATTCTGTTCCGGACTCCGTTGACTAGGGCCACGAGGGATACGTGCAAGAATTGGCGCAAGATGGTTATCGTTGATCTTCACGGGCAGCCATTAGCGAGCAAAAGTGTAGTGAAGTACCTCGGTATCTGGTTAGATCAGTATTTATATTTCGACAGACATATAAATGCTGCTCTGACCAGGGCCAAAGGAGCCTTCGCTCTAACGAAACGGCTGTTTTTTAGCAGTCGGCTTGACCCCAGAGTGAAGGTAATTTGCTACATGGCCCTCATACGGCCGATGATCGTTTATGGTTCACCTGTGTGGTTCAACGTTGCCCTTCCCAGATGGAGAAGTTTCGGGTATTCGAGCGGCAGTGTTTACAACGCTGTACCGGCTTATATCGAACAGCCAAATCTTCTTTCGTGCATTACTATTCCAACGAGGTCCTATACGACGAAGCTCGAATCAACAGAATTGACAATTTCGTGATAAAACTCGTTCGAGGTCACATTGCAAGAGCTATGTCTTCGACCAACAATTTAATTTTCGTGGCGTTCTATCCGAACGACGAGTATTTTGAAAGTGCACGCTTGAGCGGCTTTATTCCACCAGAGGCATTCCTCTTTTTAGACAGATGCGGTCTGATACAGGATAGATTGGAAGTTCCGCTAATCTACCACGTCAGACGACGAACCGTGGATAGGCGACTCCTGTACAATCGGGACGTCATAGTACAAGGCGGAGCAGAGCTCCTTCGGTTCAGTAGGGCTGTGTCCAAAAGGGACCGAACTGATAGGGTGAAGCAGGAGAACCAGTTTTGGTGGCTTCAATCGGCACTTGATAGTGGGTAGTCGGGATGAGGTTTTAAGCCTTGGCCGGCTTACATACTTTTATAGTTTTAGGGTTTAGTTTTAAGTAGAATAGGCATGGTGGCACAAAAAAAATACAAAAAAAAAACAAAAAAAATACAAAAAAAATACAAAAAAAAACAAACAAGGAAAATACAAAAAATACAAAAAAAATTAAAAAAAAAAATGTGGAATAAAAAAAAAATTAAAAAAAAAGACAACAAAATATGAAAAACAAAAAATGTTAGATAATTGGATTTGCTGCTGTGGTTGTTCTAGTTTTAAGTAGTTTATAGGTAGAATAGGTAGTTTTAGTTAGCTTTAAGTTTTATATTAAGGACCTTATTTTAAGTAGTTTTTAAGTAAAAATAAAAAAGGATATTGATATTAGTTTTTTTTAAATTTTCTAATGAATAAAAAAATAAATAAAATGGAATTGGAGTTAAATAGATCTTAGGGCCGAAAGGCATTAGTATTAAGTATTATTGTTTAACTTAGAGTGTCCGTATGGGACCAGTAAGTTAGTTGTAAGTTATGGTTAATTAGGCTAGTTTTATGAATTTTTGTCTAGCTTTAAGATAGATTTAAGATTGAATTAATAAAAATGAATTTGGAGAAAAAAAAAAAAAAAAAGTGCGTTGGACTGTCATGCGAGAGGTCTTGGGTTCGATCCCTGCCTGTGCCACCTAAAGTTTTTTTCACGGGTACTGCCTCTTGCGAGGAATTGATAAGAGTAATTCTTGTCATGAAAAGTGCTTTCTCAAATTATCCGTTCGGATTCGGCATATAACCTGTAGGTCCCCTCCATCCCTGCAGTAACTCGCACACAGGAATGGTTGAGAGTTGTAAGTCACTCGGCCCTGGTTCTCTACGGATTGTTGCGCCACCTAATTTATTTATTTTTTACTTGACGAATTTAACATCGAAAAACGCTAAAATTCTGGGCGTAATTGAGTGATTTTGAAGTCGAATCCTAAAAAAAAAAAACTATCAAAATCCATTTTAAACTTTGTATTTGCTTTTCAGTTAAACAAATCTATTTAACTGGTATGAAGACATTCAAAGAGTAAAATTGCCTAAGAATAATATAATAATATAATTATATATGTATTTCATTAGTTTTTTTGTTTTCTTTGCTAAAAACACCGGGAATACACGATTCTTCAGTCTCAGAATCTTTTTTCGTCGTCTATACCTCAAGAACCAGTAAAGATATCGACTTCAAATAAATTTTGCTATGCAGATAATAAAACAAAATGATGCAAAAAGGACTTTCAAGGAAATTGAGTTGGTTTTTTTTTTATTAAAGCAAACAAAATTAAAATGTTGCTTGACCCAAAATATCACACGAACCAATTACCTTTGCCAATTCATTATAAAAATTAATATAATTTAATGTTACGTGACACTTATTTAAAAAAATTTCAACAAAAGGAAAAAGAAGTTTGGCACCTCGAAAAAAAAAATGATGATAATTTTATGTTTTTGACATTTGGTAAAATTTTGAGAAAAATCGAAAAAAGTTTTTTTTTTTTACTAAAGATACAAAAAACACTACTAAAAGTTGGTAAAAATATTCGAGTCGAAAATCTTATCAAGATATTTCCTTTACACTAATGTTATCTTAAAGAAAATGTTTTTAACATTTATTTTAACCCAACAGTTAGTTTTTCGATTCTCGATCTCTAGAGACGGTATTGACTTTAAAATGATTTTGCCCTGTGCTAAATTTTGTTGTTAACGTAAGATAATGGTCTTAATCTAATCTTTATCTTTTTATATAAGAAATAAAAACTTCCAAAAAATTTTACTAAACTAGGTTAAAACTTGTTTTCGACTAAAAATCTCGGGAAAAAAAAACAGATATTGAACCAAAACTTATTTTATCATATGGAAAAAATTATTGCTCACTTTAAGTTAACTTTTTATAAAAAATTAATTTCAATAAAATTTGATATCACAAATTAAAAAAAAATAAAATTA
Organism: Eupeodes latifasciatus; assembly: GCA_920104205.1. Classification (NCBI taxonomy): domain Eukaryota; kingdom Metazoa; phylum Arthropoda; class Insecta; order Diptera; family Syrphidae; genus Eupeodes; species Eupeodes latifasciatus. The sequence continues at coordinate 370,853,618 of OV049924.1, forward strand.
GTATGTATATGTACAGTGGCTCTCAGCTTAAATGATGCACTCAATTTTAAAATTCAAAAGTTATGTTTTATAGGACAATAACTACCATATAAAAGAAAACTACTTGTTTCATAATATTTAAGGTAATTTTTAATATTTTAAATATGAAAAAAGCTTAATTGCTGAAGATTTAAAAAAGTAATAATAAAGCAGGTTGGAAATTAGTTTCTAATACTTTGTTGGATATTCTTTTTGTTTTATAATAGACTCCAGACTTTTTGACAATAATACAACCAGCTTTTTGTATAAACTGGATTTATTTTCTTGATTTTATGCTAAGTTTAGATTACAGTTAGGTCTGAAGCTTGAGCGGGCAGTTGCATAACATGGGGGCAGTTCCAAATCAACCAAGACTGGGCCAATACAGATTTGTGTTTGGGATTGTTGTCTTGGTAAATTTGGAAACTATGATTTTTCCTGAGTTTGTATTAAATTCCCTTTCAAAATATTTAAATACATATTTCAATCCATGTTCCCTTCGATAAAAACAAGGTTACCGACACCTTAAGAAGACATAGAACCCCATATCATAACGTGACTTCCTCTGTGCTTTACAGTACCACATACATTTTTGGGAAAGAGCTCTGCTGCTTCCAATCCGATTCGATTCATGAAGGTTGAATTTACTTTCGTCATCCTCTCAAGCAAATTTTATCCTTGAAATTTTGTTTTTGTTGGTGCCGTTTTTTGGAACGGATTTTTACGTTCACTTCTTCCATTAAAATCGGCATCTCTGAGTATTTATCGAATTGTTTCATATACTGTTCTTTTCATTTAAATATTTGTCTTCTTTTTTAGCTATTTGAGGAGCACTTAAAGTTGGATCTTGCTTCACTTTTGTTACAATTCTTCTTCAGTCACTGTCAGAAAATATTTTTTTTTAACTTCCCTTTCTTTGCCACCAGGTTTTCTTTGGTTAATCTCATCTCTGTAATGTTTAATAACTAACTCGCAACTTTTTAAGAACGTACGCGAACCCATGTTTGAAATAAAAGAACATTTTAACTTTATTTATGTCACAAATTGATAAACTGAACACAGCATATAATAATTATTTCGATTTTAAGCTTAATACGAAAACTGCGGTTAAGTTAAGTTAAGTTAAGTTAATCATTTAAGCTCGGATGAGAGTGTTACAGTTTTTTTACCTAAGGATTTGAGTAAAAAGAATAATGGGTGACTATTTATGCAGATGCTGTATACTTTCTAAAGACTGAGTGTATAATACTAACTTTTTGAAAACTTTTGACATATTTTGTCTATAAAATGTAACCTTTTAGACAAATAAAAAGACTGCATCATTTAAGCTGAGAGTCACTGTATGTTAGAAACTAATAACAACAAATCTCTCTATAGATTTTAGAAATTAAAGAGTATTTAAATTTTTCAAGATAGATTTGTTTTGCAGTTGTACAGGGTTATCCATTTTGCGGTTTCAAAATTGAATGTTAAATAAAACACATACTACATACAAAATATTGTTTTTTATGATATTTCTTTTTTATTATATAAAGTTTGACTGGTTTTGACGTTGTGTGTGAAACACTAAATCATTTAAATGACCACCACGCGAATTGTTGCAAGCATCGATTCTGTTGAGATAATTTTCGACCACTTTTTCACATATATTGGGCAGTATGTCAACCATAACTTGACAAATGTTGTTTTTTAAGTGCTCAAGAGTTAAAGGTTTACCTGCATAAACACGGTCTTTCGCGTAGTCTCACAAAAAAAGTCCAGCGGTGTCGAATTCCATGATCTTAGTGGCCAGTTGATATCGCCACGAAGAGAAATTACGCGGCCAGGAAATTTCTCGTGCAATAAAGCCATATGGCGCATCATCTTGTCATCATCTCCAAGTCGTATTCTTCAATAGCAGTAAAAAAAAAGTCGGTTATCATATCACCATAACGCTCCGAATTGACGGTGACAGTCGTTCCAACGTCGTTTTCGAAGAAGTAAGGTCAAATCACACATCCGGACCAAAGAGCGCACCAAACAGTGACTTTTTGTGGATGTAATGGACTTTCTTCAATTACTTGAGGATTCTCAGAACCCCAAATACGACAATTTTGTTTTTTTTTAAATGCCCACCGAGTGAGAAATATGCTTCGTTGCTGAAGAAAATTTTGTTCGAAAAATCGCTGTTCACCGCACCGTCTGTTGTTCAAGCACCCATTCGACGTATCTTTACGACGACGTTTTGAATGGTCAGATGGCTTCAGTTGTTGTGTGAGCTGGATTTTATATGGATGTAGGTGTAGATACGCCATAGACAGTCCTAATTCCTGAGAACGACGAGGAATCGATACATTTGGAACTTCGGCAACACTTTAACTTACAGCAGCGATATTTTCAATGGTACGAGCTAAACGATGATGTACAGGCCTTACAATATCTGTAACCAATCCAGTCTCTTCAAATTTCTTCACAATTTTGCCAATTGATTCAAATTTCTTCACAATTTTGCCAATTTCATGTGTAGTTGGACAATTATGTAAACCATAATCTTCCCTTAAAGCACGATATGTAGCTGTGGCATAATCACCATTTTTTTAATGGGTTTTAACAATTTGTATGCGTTGTGCGATAGTTAAGCAATCCATTTTCGTAAATGTCAGATTGTGAACTGACAAAAAATCGATTTAACAACTTAGTTTGACAGATGTCAAATTCCAGTCCTATACTTTTGAAACCGCAAAATGGATTACCCGTCACAACAAAGACATATTTTCAAAAATGTCCATCAAATAGTTTTCGTGTCGAAATTGTTTTAGATGGCAATTATGTGTGAACTTTTTGTCACTTTGCATTTATTTTGTTTGGGAATCAAGTTTAAACTTTATAACCTCACAGAATATGGAATATTTTACACCCGTCCATCTATAAATTCTGCACACGAGACTGATACGTTATTCTTCAAAACAAATTAATTCAAAAATGGTGAACATCACGAACAACATCATAATAAACATGGAATATTCGTATTATTTATCATAAATATGAGATGTCTCAAGTTGTGAATATGGAATATGAAATATTGTCCTAAAGGAATTAACACAAAAGTGATTAATAGCTACCTACTTTAGGATCTATGGGTCTCTACAGACCTTAAGACGTACATATAATAGTTCACTTACGTCACGTCAAAAAGTTCACAAACCGAAAAATGGTATTTCAAAACTTAATAGAACATACGAGTATATTTAAGTTATTTTTTGTTTCTACAAATTCATATACCCTAAAGAGACAAGAAGACAAAACAAATAAATATTAAAGTAAGAAGTAGGTAGGTAATTCTTTCCATCATCACAAGGATCCCAAAAATATCTATCTATCTATCTCTATCTCTATATGTATGTACAAATGTACCCATATAAAAGCTATTTGTGCCGCTTTCTGTATTCATTGTCTTTGGTGATTGAGCTGAAATTTTCTCCCCTCAGGAATAAAGTGGGTATTTTCATACATACATAGAAATGATACCCTAATAATTTACTGAAACTGACACGGCTACCAAAAATAAAACATCATTTTACGACAACACATGGACAAACTGTAAGCTTATTCCATATAAGAAAAACGATTTATCACACATATTCCATATCCTTATAAAAGAAAAACGCCTGAGTCCTGATGAAAACGAAACACATTATCCGTGACGTGTGAAATTTACTACAATTCCATCCATACCCATATTACACACATACGATTTTATGAAAGTATAAAACTCTAACTTCTAAATCCTGACAGTATAATCTTCCTTTAAGACATTTAATGAAAAAGGAGCACAACACAAGACAACAACAAAAAAAAAAGAAAACAATAACTGAAAGTCTCTAAGGACCATCAAAGGAATCAATGTTAAAAAGTATCAAGTGAAATTTATTTAACTTCTCATCCTTCTACAACAAAATGAGCACTACCCCATCAGGTCCTCGAACATGTAAGGATTTATATATATGTATATATAAAAGAATCCTTTTCGAGTCACAAAATTGGATGAGATTAAATTAAATAATAAAACCATCAAAAATCCCAAGGGACCATGACGAACGACAATGACAACGAAACGACGACGAAAACACGAAAAAAGAATTAAGAAAGGATATTTGAAGGATTCAACATAAAAAATTAGGATTATATCAATCTACTTCGGTGATGTATCCTGCGTATACATACATTCTGAAACTACTTAAAACAATGTCAATACTAATCCTGGGCTAACCTGTCACGAGTCACAATGTCATTATCCGGGCTGTGTTTTGCTGCTCATCAATATGCAAACAAGGGCATTCGATCCGATCCGAGGAGGATGAGATATCCTTATCCTTCTTATAAGGGCGCAGCCAATATACAAACTTTCTAATTCTTTTCCAATCAATAATTTTTCCTCAGTACCATCAAAACTCACATAGACTTGTGTTGTAAGGTATAACAGGCTTGTACTCCCCATCCCAAACTTCTACAGCCATCGAATGATTGGTGTCAAAAATGTTTCAAAATATCCTTCTTGGTTTGAAATTGATGTATGTATATTTTTGAAATTGTTTTTCACGTTAGGTATATATGTAGGTACAGTATAATGTTGATGTGGGATAGGATTTCCTCCTACACCAAACCCCAATGAAGACCGACCGAAAGACCGACGACGACGCACCGTCTATTATGTGATACCGACTCGATTGTATCAAAGAACAACCGTAAAAGCAATTTGTATTCCTTATTATCCTTTTGTTTTGACATACAACCGCTAACTTTTGCAGAGGGGTTGCTTTTTCCTACATATTTTACACAACCGCATTTGGTATTGTTTCTACCGGTGTGGTGGTGGTGCGATGTGGCAGTGGCAGTGGCAGTAGACAACAAAAATGATGGGACCGACCGACGACGATGCCATGGGGGATGGAATAATCTAGCATAGCGCGGTCCAAAACAAGAAGATTCAGAGCAAGGACTATTATATAGCAGGGGTGATGATAAAGACAAAACAGTTTCCATCATCAACCTTAAGGGAAGGAGCGAGTAATTTTGAGGGTAAACAAGAAATTATGCACGCATCCCCTTCCACATAAAAGAGGAAATGGTGTTGGGTTTTTATTATAATGTTGTTGTTTTTGTTGTTGTTAATGTTGCTGTTGTATTTTAATAATGACGAAGGGGATTCTTTCTATAGAATAGATATACATGCCTTTATCAAGCTAGTTTGATGCTGTGGAATCTTTCTATTTTTTAATGAAATCACATTTTTTGTGTTGTTGTTCAACGCACGATTCAGGAGGACTATTATAGGTACATGGGTGATAGTGGGTTGACGGAACGGAGCTTAGTGGTGAGGGTTCCTAAGTAAGTTATTTTCGTTATTCGTGATTCCTTGGTGTATCTATTATAAAGCTCCATGTTTCTTTATTTTTGTTCTATTTAGTAATTAACTCTGAGAAGTTCATGAGAAGACGACAAGGTTTCGTTTCATTTTGTTAAAAAGGAATTCTATATTTAGAAGTTATATGTGTGTATATTTCGAAGGATTTATTGGATTGTAATTAGGTCTCAAATTTAATGACAGTTTAAGAGCAATTAAGTTGTCAGTTTTGTGGTAGTTATATTTGATGAATCGGGCATTTGGGATATACATAGGTAGGTACCTGTTTAAAAAGTTTTACTTTAAGTTCCAACAGAACAATTTAAAAGATAATGATGGAATTAGGGAAATAATGTGATTTTCAGCAGAAAGTTTTATGAAGTCAGGATTTTTTTTTTAGAAAAATACTGCAGTACAAATTGGTTAGATAAATAATTCGATTGAACTTATTTGAAATGTTTCTGTATTCCGAGATGGATTTCGTAGTGGAGCGTCACACTAAAATCACCTTTTTCTGCCCCCCTCCCCCCCATTGTCACGCTGTGTCACGCTATCTGTGACCCCCCTAGAAATATTTCGTCACAATAACGAAGCCCCTCCCCCTGAATATGATAAATTTCAAATGATACTACACAAATTTTGAGAATTTAAATATTTATTTAGTTTTTATAATAAAATTTAAATAAAGTAATAAATATCTTTTGAAACGAATACATAAATATTATTTAAACATGTTAAACATTTTTATTAATCAGAAGTCCGAGGATTCTGTAAATGCTCCGAAATATCTATAATCGGTATTGCAGCATCTTCTTCTGCCAGCGGTCATATCGAAAAATAAACAAAAGTAAACAAAAGTAAGAAGTTACAATTTACTGTAATAAAACTATATACGTTTGAAATTCTATATATTTACTAAATACGAAATAAATCACTTTCTATCATGATGAAAATTTAAAAAGAAAAATAATTAAAAGAAATACTAATTGAAAATGTTTTAATGAATGGCGAACGTCACGTTACCATAGACCCCCCGTCCCCCCTTGTCACACCTTGTCACACACAGCAAGAGCCCTCCCCCCGCCTTGTGTGCGAACGTATTTTATGAACGGCCCCAGTAATAGGTCCCGTCGTGATTTGATTGATTATCTAAAGGAATAGTAGAACAAATCTTTACAACGATTTGGAGAAAGTAAAATTATTACACCTTTTGTGGAACTATTACATACGCGATGTCGCCAAAAATGCCGCAAGATGTTTGGGTTTTCTAAGGCGATGCAAGAAGTTTTTCTCCCCCTCTGATCTGGCTGTTATCTACAAAACTTATATACGTCCAAAGCTTGAGTATAACTCTCATCTCTGGGCTGGTGCTTCTGCAACTTACTTAGGCCTCTTGGAAAGCGTTGAACGTAAAGAATTTTAATTAATTGGTGATAACACCATCATAGGATCATTTATGTCGCTTGAACGTTTTCGTAAAGTTTCTTGGCTCACGCTTTTTTACCGTTATTTTAACGGTTTATGCTTAAGAGAAATAGCCAGCTGCATTCCTCCCATTAAAAAGTTCAACCGTAATACTCGCGCTTCTAGGAATGCTCATCAGTATACCCTCGAGCCCAACTTCGGTCGTACTGTCAAGTACAGAGATTCGTTCTTTAGCCGTACTACGCGAATGTGGAATGCCTTACCACACTCTGCTTTTCCCAACCATTGCAATATTCAGGAATTCAAAACCAATGTGCACCAACACCTCCTTTCAACCTCTCTCTCCTCTTCCTAGTGCTCACACTGTGTCTTTACATAATAAGAGTAGTAATATCCCTTTGAGTGTGCGCTTATTATACAAAAAAAAAAAAAAAACTTGATATTCTAAAAGCGTTGGATAAAGTTAAAGTTTGCCATCAAGGCCTCTTACCGAAAATGCATGCTTTTGATATGCTGGTACCACCACGGTTCCGTTTTGTCTCCAACTCTCTTTCTGATATTCATAAACGATCTCTTGTTTGCCGTTAAACTGTTTCTCTGAAGACAGTACCCTCTTTGGCCAACTCTGTTCTTACCTCTCATATTTTGATATTCAATGTGCACCGATATCTCCTCTTTAATCCTCCCCTTCTCTCCGTAAGATTGCACTGTGTTTAAACTTTAAACATTTTTAGGCTTTTAATAACCCCTTGAGCGCCTTTTAATTATAAAATTTCTTGGTTTCCTTCAAGTTTGCTAAAAACATGGTTTTCCAATAAGGAATTAACAATGCTTTGCATTTGACATATATTTTGAAAATGTTATTATTTAAAGGTGTTCATAACATATGAACCACACGAGGAAAATTAATTCAAAATGTGTCATTGGATTTAAATAAAGACAGTTTTCTAAGACTTGCGGTTTTCAAGAAGATATAAAATGCAAGAACTTAGCTGCATTATAGAGATAAAGGTTCGCTTATATGTTTTAGAAATGATTTTGGCTGCCGCGGTTGGCTTGAATAAATTCCAGCCGTGTTAATTATCACGATCTTCGAAGTCACTCCAAAGACCCACGAAGTGACATAACTCGCTCACCGAAAATTTCCTTAAATAAATTAATTGTCTCGTTGCGTTGTGTCAATAGCAAACCCAACTGAGCATAAATAAACTCCGAAAAAAAGTATTGCCAGATTGAAAACCACACGTCAAAAAAAGACAACTGTTAGTTAATAAGTTTTAACATTGAAATTTAGCTATTATTTGTCAAATAAATATATCTACCGAGACTATCGCCCAAGGTTCAAAATCAATTAAAATATACAAAATCTTAGCCTTTTTAAAAAGATCAATTTTCATTTAAATCTGTAAATTTGTTGACTACTCTTTTTCCAACCTTTCGGTTTACGATTTAAAAATAGTAAAAGTTGTAAGATGATTTTTAGCATTTTAAACAAGCTTACAAAACCTGACGTACTTCGCCGTCGCTTCAAGTAGTCCATTGGCTTCAATAATTGAGTCAGATTGATCTTGTATTGTTGTAAACCAAAATCCAAAGATGGAAAATTGACTGATTTGGATTGTTTGTTATGGACGCCTGAACGGAAGCGATACTTTCGGCACATCAATTAACCTGTTGTTTCAATGGCATGGCATTATCACAAAACGACGATGTAAACTTAAATTTTTGCATTTAACTTAGACGTTACAAGTTCGTGTACTTCACCATGATGAACATATTGAGTAAACATGAATAAATTTTTACTGAAAGTGCAATGATAAGTGAGAGGGTGTGTATACAAAAATTAAATTTAAAGTTATCAAGCCCCTATTAAAAAATCCAAAAAGCCCAAGATAAAAATGAACAGTCCACGTTTCATCATATATGTCCACCAATCTCGCAAACAGCAGTTAAGCGGAAATAACTGTACTCAGTTACGAATGACATTCTTTTTCATCTGTTTTTATTTTGAATGTTTTGATAATAGTCAACGTTACTTTCTAGTCTAGTGCTTTAACTGGATTGCGGTTTAGCGTGAATTTTACAAACTAAACTTATAAATATAGATCATATTCAATGATTCATAACTTAAACCATCGTTCTAAAGACTATAGTCGTATCCTCGTATCCCCCTATAGTCTTCCATCCAAATGTTTGGACTCCGTAACTTTATAAAAATTTGCAATTTTGATAAGTTTGTACTTGTTGTATTCTAAGACTTTTCTCGTCTGCTATAATGATGAAAAACTTTTAGTTTTTTTAAATCTTCGTTTGTGTGTTTCAGATGTTGATGATAAGAAATTATCACTGTTTTCAGTGACTTCGTGAAAAAAAAAACATTATAGGGACATTATAACGGCTAGTATACATGACCTAGTTGATAAGCTTTCCTTAATCAAAAGAAACATATAGTAAACAAAACTAACGCTGTCTATTGTTAAAGTGATGAAGCAAGGATTATAAGGTTCTCCCCGATACTTTTGATGTTTGCCCGTAATTGTCATGGCGAAACTAACTTTAATGCAATATTGAATAATATTGAAGCCTTTTGAATTGGAATGGTAAATCTGTAGGAGTTATTAGGTTTACATTTTCCCCCTTTCCAACGCTGACGGTTAAATATTAGCATTAATAATGTTTCGACCAAGTTCCGTGACACGAAGTCTTGTACCGTTTCACAATCGAGGGGCATTCAATTGCAGCTTATGTGAGGCCACACCGGCGGACAGCTCAAGTGAGTTAAGAAAATTTACTATGTTTAAAGTGCTCTGTTCTGAGTCCATGACAGTGACGGATAGTTCTTCCAATATGTTTGAATGTATTTTCAAAACAACGACGATAGAACAGTTGTTAAGCAGGTTAACCTTTGCAATAAGTTCAGAATTACTGTGTACTAAATGACAGAAATATTCCTACGGTGTCACACTGCCATCGGCATCGCTTCTTAAATGCATGTCTCCTATTATACAGGGTGGGCCGTTAATAAGTGCACTTTTTGTCTCGCTCTAACTCCCGAACGAAATAACCGAGACGCGCGGGGATGGTATCTCCTTGCAGCTCGAGATCTAAATTTTTAGTCGCAATGAGTCCGTTCACGGGAGAGCAGCGCGATTTCTGCGTTCGCGCCTTTTATGAAAACAATCGCTCATACGTGACTGTTCGTCGGCTTTTTCGGGTAAAGTTTGGATTACGCAACATCACCGAGTGTCCAAGTACGAATGTAATCAAAAAATGGATCGTAACATTCGAGGCAACGGGATCAACGCAAAAACTTCGACCTACAGGACGCCCACGTTCCAGGCGGACTGCAGAAACAATTGAACGCGTACAAGCTTCTGTGCGCGAGGATCCAAGAAGCTCTACACGGAAACGCGCTGCGGCCCTGGGAGTACCCAGAACGACTTTACGTCGCATTTTACGGGATGATTTGAAGTTATACCCTTACAAAATTCAGATTGTCCAAGATTTGAAAGAATCCGATTTTGTTTCACGGTTCAATGTCGCAACAGAAATGTTACGGAGATTCCCTCACTTCAATAACATTATCTTCTCAGACGAAGCTCATTTTCATGTCAACGGATTTGTTAATCGACAAAATTGTCGATACTGGGGAACAGAAAATCCACGCTTAAAACATGGACGACCGTTAAACTCTCCGAAAGTGACCGTTTGGGCCGGAATAGCCAAGTGGGGGATCATAGGGCCGTATTTTTATGAAGATCGATACGGGCGTAATGTTACTGTTAATTCAGAGCGTTATGTTTCGATGCTTAGAGATTTTTTAGCTCCAAAACTGCAAGAATCGAGTGGTTACACTATTCACACCTGGTTCCAGCAAGATGGCGCTACCTGCCATACAAGTAACGACTCTCTGGAGGTCGTTAGAGAAATGTTTCCTCGAAGGTTGATATCGAGGAGGGGTGATATTGCTTGGCCACCCAGGAGCCCTGACTTAACGCCACCGGATTTCTTTTTATGGGGCTACCTCAAGAGTAAGGTGTACTCTAATAATCCTTCAACGACGGCTGAATTAAAAGCGAACATTGAAGAAGAAATCCGCTTAATCACTCCGCAACTTTTGACAAAAGTGTTCCAAAATCTCAGAGTCAGATTGGAAGAGTGCTGTAGGCGAAATGGACAATATTTGGATGATTTAATTTTTAAAAAATAAAAATTCATTTCGTTTTGTATAATTTAAAATAAATATTTCATTTAAAAGCGCTACAGTTGTATTAATATAATTTTTTTTTAAGTGCACTTATTTACGGTCCACCCTGTATATGTACATACAGTCTTATTTAAAAACGCTGTATAGAGCCTACATAAAGTTATGTAATCTCTATAATGCCTTTAAACGCAAAAATGCTATTTATAAAACTTATGCAGAGTTGTATAGTCTCATAATAAGCTAAACGCGTTTTGAGGTTGAATAGAGCCTACATAAGGAAATTATTGTTATTATTATTTCGTAAATGTCATTTTGATTTCTCTCCATTTTTGAAATTAAAATAAAAACAATAATGCCTCTCCAGTTGAGCTCTTTTATCAATGATTTAAAGAATTTAAATCGCGTTTTACCGACTCCAAGAAGGCGGAAAGTTTATAAAAAAAGGTTCAACCAAATGAGCCTAAGAAGGAGAATTTAAAAAAATATATAGATTTCCGAAAGAGAATATCATACAAATAATTGGAATTATTTGTGTATATTTTATTTGTTATGACAACAAGCTGATTTGATAGATAAATAAATGGAATAGATTGCTCCATTTTGGTACTTTTTTGATATAAGCATTGTATAACTAAAATTTATAGCAGAATTTTTTATAAATAGGAATTTTCGAAACGTTACATAGAGCCTACATAAATCCTTATACATTGTATAACTATTCATCTGTTTAGAGAATTCTATTAAATAAGACTGATAATGTATATTAGTTTCGTCCGTTAATGTCATTTTAAAAAACGCCCAATGATAGACTATGATGATATTCCAAAAGCAGGCAGCACCTAATGATATGCATCTAATTAAAGTTATAAAAAAAGACTATATTGAATATCGAATTGAAAGTGTTATCGGCAGATCTGCTCGAATGAACGGTGGATGAGATATTTAACAGCAGTAAAAATGAGCTTAAAACATTTTCCAGCCTCGTAACTATCTCAACACAAAAAATCATATCATAATATTGCTCCATTGCAACGTGACGGATGGACAAACAAACAAACAAACAAACAAACAAACTGACTTTCCAATTTATTATTGCAGATTAACATCTAACTAATTAAAACTAAAAGGTTATAATTGTAGCAGTTAAAAATCAGAATCGTTTGTTCAGAAAACAGAAAATAATGTAGAAATATAATCTTTTAATCAATTAGGTTAAGATTTGTTCCACAATTGACAACTCATATTATTGAGCTATAGTCTATAGAACTTGATCAACATTTTCCGGAAGCCTGAAATTAACTTCAGCATCTATTGCAACTTAAGAGTTCTATGTTATCGATATGAAATCAAGGCAAAAGTACATTTTTTTAACACGTTATGCAATCGGCCCTTTAATTTTTTTTCCAAATTTTCGTTATTTTAATGTTCTCTAATTAAAATGTTGTAGTAAAAAGAATAGTAATTTTTCTAATCACTTACACGAAAAACAAGAACACCGTTTGTTTGACCAGTTATAGTAACTTTTTATTTTGTTCGGTTTCAAGTTTATTCTATCTAAAATTATTAAAAAAAAAACTGTTTACAAAAAAGCCTACAGCTTAACCTTTTCTTATAATTGACCTTCTCTACAAACGATCTCGACACTGCAATATAATTATACCAATCCATATTAACCCTTTGAATATACTTCTTAGTTCTATCAGCCATTTAATTCTTTTATACAAACTTGAACTCAGCTAAATCGCATTACATAACCGCTAAATGCTAAAGTCTATATAATTTATATATCGTCTATGTATGGATTTTAAGTCCTTAAGAATGAAGTCAAGTTCTCTAAAACTTATTGGATAAAAATAATTTATCCCCTCACAGAAATCGAGACTTAATTAGACTTAACCTACTTTTGATGTTGATAATCGTCACCAACTCAATACCTCTACTTTCTAGAAGATACACATTATAGCTTTATACTAAAGCCAAAAAAAAAAAATAAAACAACAAACAAGTGGTCAACACTTGTCTTGACCGTGCTCGTCACAATTTAACCGGATTACCCTTTTCATTCAGTTTGCATAGGACAAAGGAAAAGGTGTATCTGTATGTATATTATATAATTATCACCAATGTGTATGGGCATTCGAATAAGTATCCTCAAACCCTCACACAAAAAAACTGGGCACACTCGTGCCTCAGCCCACAATCAATTTGTATAGCTCTTCAGCTCTTCACCAAAAAGAATTACTCAATGGCTTAGCAAATTGTTTCCAATTCATTAGACATAGACACCCCCTTTTTTGTGGGTGCTGCTGCAGTAGTTTTTGTGGTAAAAAAGTCACCCTTTTCTTTCTGTATCTTGATGATAATGGTTATGACCTTAACTATGTTTTTGAAGTTTCAATGTTTTGTGTTAGGGGATATTCGATAAAGTAAGTCTTGAAAACTTCATAAGATAAACTGTCGAACATGACTATAATTATGTTGACAAAACCACACTTTTTTACGAATTCAACAACAAAAGGTTCACCTTCCCCCACCCCGAAAGATAAAAACACAACAAAAGGGAAATACTTAAATCCAAGGATAAGATGGAAACAGAAAAGTTCAAAGAAATAAAAATAAAAATAATTGCTAACTTAACAAAAATTAAAAAAAAATAAAATGAAAATAGTAGCATGGTGGTTGTGGTTGTTATTTGAGTTTAGAGCTCTGTGAAAGTGTTTGAAGTAATCCCCATTTATTAAGGACTTAAAGAAGCCGTAACGGTGTGTTTCACTTGCTGAAAATTAGTCGCAGCTCTTCGCAATTCCCTTAATTCCGCATAAATTCTGATAAGAAGTAAAAAATAATATAAAGAAATAAAGAAATTGTTTTGATATCTTATTCCTGAATTTCAATCCAAAAAGAAATCAAAACCATCAAAAAGAAATATAAAAAATTAAAATAATTTGATTTTCTTCTTTTCCGTATTAGTATTTTTTTTTTCATCTTATGAATTCTTGAAGATTTCATTTCATTTCTTTTTATTTTATTTTTTTGAGCGTATAATTGAGTTCTTGATTTCATACCAAGAAAAAATTATGCACCTTGAACATCTTTTTTCTAAGGAAATAATTCACCTTTGATATTTTTTTGTATTTTTAATGATTCTCCATTTGTATTTAAAATACGAGTACAAATTACTAAAAGAAAATTAAGAAACATTTCAGTTTTCAGGAAAGGAAAATACATATAACTGCATAGAAATACGGAATAATAATAATACAGAAAGCGAAAAAGATGGTATTAAATGAGGATTTCCATTGGCTTAAACTTGGGCTTTAATTAAAACTAGCGGCCTCTCCCGGCTTCGCACGGATAGACATAAATAGGTACAGATAATGTAGCTTTCTAATGAAAAAAGAATTATTAAAATCGGTCCAGTACTTTTTGAGTTTATTCGTTACATACAAAAATACAAATCTTTCCTCTTTATAATATTAGTGTAGATAATCGATTTGTTTCTTAATAAATTTTCAATGCAATTATTTTTGGCTTGATCTATTTTAAAAGAAGAATAAATGTAACAACTTAAAACTTTACATATCTGTATCCCTATTTAATAGTTTAAAAGGGACAACAAAGAGAAGCAAGAACAGTCAGCCAAAATCCGTACGTCAAAGAAAGTCAAGATTTGCTGAAAACATCGCCGCTGTTGATAAAAGTGTGCAGCAGAATCCGAGGCAGTCAATTCCGCGTCGCTTGGCCTATTGCAAACCATCACATGATGAATTTGCGTCGTGATTTCAGCCTCCACAAAATCCCATACAAAATCCAACTGACCCATAGAGCTGAAACCAAACGACCACATGCAGCGTCTTGAGTTCGCTACATTAGATTTTGAAGTAATTAGAAGTTGATATCAATTTTGGTCGAAAAATCATTTTTAGGGATCATGCCTATTTTTGGATGGGTACATGGATGGCTACGTAAATAAGCAAACTTGCGGGACCGTCAACGGCGATCGCTATAGGTCAATGATTACCAACTACTTGTGCGCTGTATTAGATGATATAGACACCAAAAACATATGGTTTCCACAGGATCAGCTCAAAACAAAATCGATATTCTGCGCAAGCTGTTTTAAAAGTCGACCCGTTTCAATTGGAAAACCGTTTAAAAAGTTTTTAACTTCTCACAGAAAGTTATTGTAATCGGTCCGATTTGTCGAATTGACGTTTCAAGGTCCTTATGTACTTTCGTATGTCCGTACGTTCGGAAATATCTCAAGAACCAGTGGAGCTATCGCCTTAAAATAAATTTTGTCTTGCAGATAATAATGCAAAAAATTGAGTGGGTGTTTTTTTTACCATAGCAATTTAAAATTTTAGTTAACCCAAAATATCTCACGAACCAGTAACGCTATAGCGACTGAAAAAAATTCAACCAACGGTTTTTTTTATAAATAAAAAAAAAAACTGAAAAGAAATAATTGTCACCACGAATATTTTATGAACAAAAAACGATTTTATCACCAAAACAATTTTATGCAACGAAGAATAACGTTTTTTACATCTGGTGAAACTTTGAGAAAAATCGAATTGACAGTATTCTTACAAAAAATAAAAACCTAATATAAATTTTCTTAGAAAAAACCAATACCTATTTGTTTATATAAGAAATAAAAACTTTCAAGAAATAGGTACTAACTAAATTCGGTAAAAATTCTGTTTTCACTAAAAATCTCGTTAACAAAAATAAATTTTGAAAACAAACTATTTCATCATATGCAAAAGAGTTTTGGTAATTTTTAGTTAATTTTTTAGGAAAATTCTACTGACAGCTTTTTTAACAAAACACAAAAACCTACAGAAACAGCAAACAACTCAAGTATTAGTAGAACAAAGAAAGATATTGACTTAACATTATTTATCTCACATACAAAAATATTGTTATGAATATTTTGTGAAAGTTTTATGCAAGACAAATCGACAGGCAGGACGGAAATCAGCGTGGATCGCATTGCAGCCATGTTTTGAAATTTTAGGAAAATTGCAGAATCCATTTATAAAGTCTTTTGAGAATGAGCTCTGAAAATGAGCTTCAGATGGTAAGATTGAGCATTTGCAATGAGACACATCTAATTTTCAAAATGTCGTCTTCAAGTGAAACCATCGATTGTGATAACACTCCAACAAAAAAAAACCAGAACACAAATAATTTGTGTTAGTTTTATTGAAAAAACTATAGTTCTTCAGCTTATGGGCTGCAGAAGAAACTATCAGAAAACACTTAATAATTCAGATAATTTGGTGAAACTTCTGTCTTAATTTATGTACATATGTACATAAATTAAAAATAACTATTATAAAAAAGACTGAGTGCTAGATAACGCTAAAACTAAATCAAATTGTGACCAAAATAAAACAATGTTTTTAAGAAAATAATAAAGGGTGGTCAAACTTTAAGGGCCGATGTTGATTTAAAATAAAACACAAATTATTTAGAAAATTACTATCATTTCTTTAAATTACGATAATATTTTTATAGTTCAATTATGTGTGGAACAAAATATTGGCCAAATGGCCGCCATGACTTCGGCGTCTCACCTCGCCACCACCTTACATAACACTGCCATTAAATTTTTCGCGTAAAAGAGCCATTAAGTTTCGAAAAATGTGTTCGTCTTTTAGAAACCATATATCTTCCACATCCATATCCAATTCGGGCCATACACAGTTCGTTATCATCTCATGAAAGCGAACACCGTTCACAGTAACTGCCTGACTGGCCTCATTTTGGAAAACAAACGGCCCGATGATGCCGCCAGTCCATAAACAGCACCGAAAAGTCACTCTTTGTGGGTGCATTGGTTTTTTGACAATCAGTCTTAGAAACTCATTCCCCAAAAATGCGGCAATTCTGCTTATTGACGAATCCACTGAGGTGAAAATGTGCCTCATCACTGAAGATGATTTTCTCCGAAAATTTATCATCCACTGTTGCTATTTCTTGCTACCATTCTGACCATTGACGACCATTGTTTTTTTCGTTTCGCGAACAGCAGCAATATTTTCTGCAGTTGGAGCTGCAAGAGCATGCACTGGTGTTTTCAGATCAACTACAGACCCGGTTAGCTAAAATTTTTGCACGATTTTTCCGATTGGACGCGCATTTCGACGGTTAAATTAAATGACAATATCACAAAGCGCACGATAAGCGTTTAAGTCTGAAATTAAGAAATGTCAAATGAAATGCGGAAAAAAACTTGACAATAATTTTTGGTTCACATTGAACATCGGCCTTTAAAATTTAACCATCCTTTGCATCAACGCAGGATGGAAATGCGTACTTTCTAACCGACTCATTTTTTCGGAATCTTTTTCCTCTAGCTTATTTGAAATAATAATAATAATAATAATAATAATAATAATAATAATAATAATAATAATAATAATAATAATAATAATAATAATAATAATAATAATAATAATAATAATAATAATAATAATAATAATAATAATAATAATAATAATAATAATAATAATAATAATAATAATAATAATAATAATAAAAAGAGGCTGGGATGCGACCCACACTGATAACTTCCCATCCCGTCTATCGATTTGTCTTGCTTAAAAGTTTGTCTAAATGTATCAATTCTTGCCAAATTTGCGTTCTATTTTTTGTAGATTTTATTTTTTTTTATGAAAAAACGGACTGTTGGATTTTTATAAAAAAATTACTAAATATAAAAAACAATATTTTCTGTGAAATAAAATAAGTTTGAAACCAATATTTTTAATTTTTGAAAAGCTATTTGAGCCGAAAATCAATTTTTACCAACTTTTATTAATTTTTTTGTTTAGGTTTTTATTTTTTGTAAAAAAAACTGTCAATTCGATTTTTCTCAAAATTTTTGCTAATGTTGAAAACAATATTTCTTATAAGTTAAAATTAGTAAGAAGCCATAATCTCAAATTTTTGAAAAGATATTTAAGTCGAAAATCAATTTTTACCAACTTTTGTTAAATTTTTTTTTCGGTTTTTAATTTTTTGTAAAAAAACTGTCAATTCTATTTTTTTCAAAATTTTACTGAATGTTGAAAACAACATTTTTTGAAAGATAAAAGTAGTTTAAAGCCAATATCTCAAAGTCTTGAAAAGATATTTGAGTCAAAACTCAATTTTTACCAACTTTTTTTTTATTTTTTTCAGGTTATAATTTTTTGTAAAAAAACTGTCAATTCGATTTTTCTCAAAATTTTATCAGATGTCAAAAACAATATTCTTCATTGCACAAAATTGTTTTGGAAATGAAATCATATTTTAGTCGTAAAATTTTCGAAGTGACAAATTTTTTTTTCAGTTTTTTGATTTATAAAAAAAACCGTTAATTGATTTTTTTTCAAAAGTATAATTGCTTTGTATCACGGTACAATATATAATATAAAATTTAATTCAAGTCTCTAGCGTCATTGGTTCATGAGATATTTAGGGTTAACCAAAATGTTCACCTTTTTTTTAAACTGCTATGGTAAAAAAACCACCCACGCAATTTTCTTGAGAGCCCTTTCTGCATCTTTCTGCCTTATTATCTGTATAACAAAATTTATTTGAAGTCGATATCTCTTCTGGTTCTTGAGCTATGGACGACGAAAAAAACGTCGCGAACGTACGTACGCACGCACAGACATCTTTCTAAAAATCTTTTATTTCGACTCTAGGGACCTTGAAACGTCGAGAAATGTCATTTTCAATTTGACAAATCGGACCCATTACAATAACTTCCTATGGGAAGTTAATAATAATAATACAGTCCTCCTTTTTATCTTTTAATTATTCAGTAACTTCGATTATGATCTTTGAAACCAAAATTTTATTGATTCCGAAACCTTCAGCAATTCCGTTTTGAAAATAAGGATAAGCAACAAATTGAAGAAAACCACCATTCATGTTTTATTAGTCAAACGACTATCACCAAAAAACATAACTTTCTTATGTTTTTTATTTTTTGTTAGCCCTCAACTCGGGTTGATAAAAATCTTTTATGCTGGAGCAAAAATTAATAAATATTTAGCCACTTTGATTTCTAAAACAACAAATGCAAAACATTTTAAGAGCTCTACCTAATCCATGAGAGATGAAGCTTTTTAAAGAATTATACATACCACTTATTGAATTTAAAAAAACTGTATTGTTTAAAAATGTAAACAAGAAAATAAGACATTTTTGATCATTAAATACTAAAGCTAGTTCAGAGAAAAATTACTAAAATCGGTTCATTGGTTTTTGAGAAAATTTTAAAACAAAAAAAGAGGCTGGGGTGCGACCCACACTGATAACTTCCCATCCCGTCTGTCGATTTGTCTTGTTTAAAAGTTTGTCTATCAAATTTGCGTACTATTTTTTGTAGATTTTATTTTTTTATGAAAAAACGGACTGTTGGATTTTTATAAAAAAAAACTACTGAATATCGAAAACAATATTTTCTGTGAAATATAATAAGTTTGAAGCCATTATTTGTATTTTTTGAAAAGCTATTTGAGTCGAAAGTAAATTTTTACAAAATTTTAGTATTGTTTTTTTTTTTAGGTTTTTATTTTTTTGTAAAAAAAAACTGTCAATTTGATTTTATATGAGTGGAAAATCAATTTTTACCAACTTTTGTTAAATTTTTTTAGGTTTTTAATTTTTTGTACAAAAGCTGTCAATTTTTTTTATAAATTTTACTGAATGTTGACAACAATATGTTTTGAAAGATAAAAGTAGTTTAAAGCCAATATCTCAAAATTTTGAAAAGATATTTTAGTCGAAAATCTCTTTTTACCAACTTTTATTAATTTTTTTTTAGGTTTTTATTTTTTGTAAAAAGAACTGTCAATTAGATTTTTCTCAAAATTTTATCAGATATCAAAAACATTATTCTTCGTTGTACAAAATTGTTTTGGAGATGAAATCATATTTTAGTCGTAAAATTTTCGAGGTGACACATTTTTTTTTCAGTTTTTTTTTTATTTATAAAAAAAACCGTTAATTGGATTTTTTTCCAAAAATATAATTGTTTCGTATCACGTTACAATATATAATATAACATTTAATTCAGGTCTCTAGCATCATTTGAGAAAATTCGAACTTACGATATTTGACACACACAACTTGTGGAGATTACTATTATTTTTGGTATTCAGAAAATGAAGAAAAAACACCCTACGCTTAAAGACTGTCTAAGTTTGAGCTCAATCGATGTAATAGTTTAGGCTGCAGGGCGAGAAAAGATAGGAATCGTAGGGCACACTCTTTTGACGTCCCTACCATCCTATTTAGAGTCTCCTTTGTAAACTTTTTGTATCTATGAAAGAACTGTGGTAACTTCCCACACTTTAAAAATCTTACATTTTATCAGTGGAATAATTTAGAGTTTTAAGTCACGAGGCTCTGGTTCTTCACGAGTTGTATACCGTCAAAAAATCTACTGTTTGTTTTTTATCCAACAATCAAACTAAATCTCAGGATTTCTATTGCAATAAATCATCTCATATTCAAATTCCATATTTTAAATTATGCACAAAGCTATACATCTTTTTTTATAAAGCGTTTCCATATGGATCAAGTGGAGGATGAATTGACAAAAGTTGAACAATGTTTAGTAATTTATTTTGTTAGAATTTTGTATTAAAAAAATACAAAACAAAAAACTTGCATCCATCAGTGAATATATAAAAACGATAAATATTTGAATATTCCCTGCAAAACGGAAATACAATTTCATAATATTATTGTTGGTTGTGATGTGAGTTTCCTAAAAAATACAAACAAAAAATCAACCGGATAAAGAAGAATAATTTACTAACCTAAAGTATAAATAAAAATTCGAAAATATCGACCGCCGGCCGCGGCGTCATTGCCGCCGGAGGAGCTTTATCCAAAAAATAAAATATAAAAACAAAAAGCACATCCCCCTGTGGGTGGGATGAAATATGGGAATAAGCTATCCCTTTAGATAGGTATATGTACACCATGTATAACCATTAACCATATTCCATCCATACCACACTATACCACAATGTTGATGTACCTTCCGGGCTTATTTTTTTGTTTTTGTTGGTTCTGATGTTGAACATCAGAAACATCCACTCCACTCCACACCCACATTGTGCATCCATATCCAATCCACCCAACATGGTATCGTATCTGATTCCTGATGGCTTCTCTTATTCTGCCATATGCGATGTCATAAAATATTCACATGAATATTATCCATCAATGTTTAATGATATTTCAGTCACGGCTTCGAGGCTATATGTATCTATTTCGTATGTACTGTAGGTTTTAGATATACTTTTAACATCCCTATAATAATATAACCGTATTACATTATAGACCAAGTTTCATATCTATTTCTATTGCTGTTGATTCTTGAATTTCAAGCTGGGATAATTCCTAGACCTACACTGTTATTATAGAAGTATACCAACTTTTATACATTTACACGGTCAGACTTCAGAGAGAGGAAAGGTATAGGAAGGTATACAGGAATGGAATCATATTTTATTTATTTTTCGTAACTTCTTCCTCAGGCACGTTGTATTTTGCTGTAAGTTTAGACAGGCATATACCAAATAGGGTGACGGGAAGCAAAAGCAATGCAATTATTTTAGTTACACAAACATTGAACAATTTTTATTTGGGGAACTTTTTTTTTTAGCTGATGTTGTTGTGTATTACAGGGTGTTCCACAGAATATTAAGAAAACATAAATACACTAACAAGCTTAGTAAACTATGATAATAAGATGTCTATTTAAAAGATTAAAAGTACCATGAAAGTTATGTTATAGTTTTTACAGTTGCTAAATTTTGTGAAAAATTAACAATCTCTTAAAGACCATTTCTTGTCAAAGTCCTTTTCAAATTAAATTTTTGACAGAACCAAACTTTTTTTATCCCACTCACAAAGGAAGGATTTAATTTGACAATTAAAAGTCATTCGATCTTGGTTCTGTCAAGCAATAAGTGCATATGGAAAGTTTTGCAATAAGATATTTTAAAAAGCCCGCTATTTGGGCAGCTGTCAATTTGTAAACTATCATATTTTGACATATGATACGTCAAAATCGCGTCATTACTAAAAATGGAACGATAAACGCTTAAACAACGCATTGATATTGTTGAAAGTCTGTGCGAAAATGATGATAAGGAGTATTAAAAGAATTTGACACCGAGATCGTGTGATTTAAGACTTTAAGATTTGTTTTATTTAAGCGGCTATTTGACATCGTTGTTCATTGTTAATGATTTATAGGTAGTTTCCTTTTGGAAAACCAAATTTATAGGTAATTTGATTTATTATTTGATATAAATACACAGCAAGCAAAATTAATTAAACACAAATCGTTTAAGCTTGACATTGCCGTCTGCCCCATTGGCATAGTTTTAAAAATTGTATACACTAATAGTAAACTTATTTCAATTTTGAATTTTTACAATAAATAGATTTGTTTCATTTAATTACCTTATACATTATGTATACATTTTTTAATTTTTACTTTTTTGTTGTTCAAAAATCTTCTGTGATTATTTATTGACATTGCTATTTGATAATATTTAAAAAGTTTTCTGATAATCATTAATTTCATTCACAGTTTAATAATCATAGCACTTCTTTTTTTGTTTTAAAATTGCTGTTGAAGATAACTCTCCTTTTATCACATAGATCAGGACATATTCCGATAACATGACATGACATCCTCTCATTCTTCAATATTACAGAAACGTCAATAGATTGGCAAATCCTGACGGTATTAAATCTGAAGTACAAATCAGCTCTCCTCTCTCATTTTAAAAATTACTGAAATACGAGGGCGGGTCAATAAGTCCGTGACTTATGGAATAAAACACAGATTTTTTGAAAAAAAAAATAATTTTATACACTTTGTCCAACGCTTCTCCAATTTTTGTATCCCTTCCAAAAAAATGATTTGTTAAGGTCCTCAAAATAGGCCATTGTTTGCGAGATGACTTCATCATTGGAGTCAAATCTTTTTCCACCAAGCCATTTCTTCAGGTTTGGGAACAAGAAGTAGTCGCTCGGAGCCAAATCTGGAGAATAGGGTGGATGAGGGAGCAATTCATAGCCCAATTCATGGATTTTTGCCATGGCAACTGCACATGTGTGCACCCTTGCATTGTGAGCAAACGCGGCACCCATCTTGCGGAAAGCTTTCTCATGCCCAAGTGATCATTCAAAATTGAAACCACTGCGCCATGCGAGATCCCTACGGCTTCCACAATCTCTCGCCCTTTCAATCTTCGGTCGGCCAACACCATATTCTCCTCAAATTAGTGAGTAGTCTGATAAAAATAGCTGTCAAACACAAACTAACTGATGCAGCAAGTTTAAATTTTCACAGGAGTCAGTACATAAGTGTCAACTCATTCTCATTTTGGAAATATATTTGTTCACACAAATGTTGGTTGAGACGCTATATATTGCCTGAAGATGAAGCTTTATTTATACATTCTAGTCTAAAATGATTATCAACCTTCGATATAAGATCAAAAAGATCAGCTTTGCGGAGTTGGAGTCCTGTCTCAATTACATAAAATTTTGTAATTAGGTGTGGTTTTCGGTAAGGGAAAGTATCTTTTTATAAAACACCTCCTCAGGAATTTTTCTACTATTTTCAAGTAGCACTTGATAGAACTTTTCCCTTTCACTAACTTTTGTTTGAGGTAACTTTCCGCGTTAAAGTTAAAAGTTTTTATTAATCCCAGATGATTGTAAGATTAAACTATTTCGATAAGTTGTTTATTATAGAACTTTTTCTCGTTTCTTCCATTTCGTCCACAACCTTTTCGAGAAATCATAACTTTCGATTTATCCACAGTAGCCCTCAAATTTCATATCTTGAAGTAAATTTTCAGACAGTTTTGGTTTGGTCTTATGATGAGTGTGCAAATAATACGAATCGGTGAACAAAAGTGAAATCTCATTTCGTGATTAGGTTATTTAAAAATAAGGCATAGAGATTTGAACTAAGGGACCACCCTTGTTTAACTAGGGTTTTTGTCAAAAACAACTCAGAGATACCTGTTCCATTAAAAACCGCTGACAAATTTTCACTTTTCCAAACTTTACTGTCATTCCAACATGGTACAGATTAAGGAGTAGAGCATCTCGGTCAACTGTATCAAAGGTAGCTTTAAAGTCGATAAAAAGGACGTATATAGTTTCATTTCTTCAATAAAGTTATTAACAATACTTTGCTGAACAAAAATGTTATTGATTGTTGAATAACAACTTCTAAGTCCAGTCTGAAATTGAAAATTAAACTTTTTGAACTGTTCCGGGGTTCTTACTCTCATCCAAACTTCTTTCGAGCCTTTACAATATGCGAGCTTAATCGCTTTCATTTTTACTGCACATATTCGTTTGAACATTAAGTTTTAGTTTCAATATACATACTTTTAAACAAAATTTACCGGCATACTTTCTAAGAACTTTAAGCCATCTAAAGGATTTTCTATGTGATCTTAAGTCGATTGATTAATCATCTTCAATAACTTTTTCAATCCTTAATGCGGTTGTTATTGGCATGTGATCGGAATATGGAAAAGCTTATATTACTCGTACCTAAAGTTAACGAACGGTTTTACCCACTCCGATTTAATCAATGGTGTTTCTTTTTTAAATTTATTTAAAAAAGTTCTTATTTTCTTTAACCGAAGTGTTATAATTATTTCTGTCAGGTTTATGGTCTCAAAGTATTTCTATTGCTAAATTTACATTTTTATCCTTCTGAGAAAGAGGTGTGTTTATACGCCTCTTCCTCTCCTTCGAAGTAATAATACCGAAATTTTAGTGACCGATCATATAGTGACGCATCTTAAATGTCCAATTTTTAAACTTATTTGTATCGATGTTTTTTAATCAACGACCTATAGTAGTGCTCAGAATTAACGGGGATATCCTGAGTAACTTTATTCTCAAGAAATTATGGACCGATTACGCTGTCATTCCGAAACTCACAACACCAGAGACTTTTTCTGGATGAATCTCCTAAATCTTGTGGAGATTGGTATTTTTCCAGATTCGTAAATTTTGTTTTGCCTATGCTATGATGAAAAATTGTGTTAAAGCTCGCTAAAAGCTTAGTTCTTTAATTAACCGTAAAATGGCCGGCATGGAATCACCCAGCACACTATCATAGACAGCATTGATTTTTTCGAAAGATCATGAGTTTAACATTTTCTACGTGTGTTGGTTGATCTTTGGTTAACTGGACCAGTGAATTCATATACATTTCCACGGACGGGTGTTTCCAAGCACATACACTTTTTGATAAAACAATTTTCTAATTCGACGATTTGGTACAAAGCATACTGACAATTTGATAGATGTAACTTCAACTATTTGACCACTTTCATTTATCAAAATTCAAAAATCCTTATGAAAAGGTGGTTAAAATATGTTTTGAACTTATAGGTCCACTTAGGTTCAATGATATCTTTGTTTATTGTCTTTCAATAAACTGAAGAATTAGGAGGTTCCAAGTTGGTAGTAAGGGGATTTGACACCTGTTAAACTTAAATGTCATTTGAAGTGTCATAATAGTAGTTAGTCAAAGGGCAGGTTCAGACGACATAAGGGACTTAAAAGTTAGACAAGTTTCTAGTATCTGCTACCAAAAAATTACCTTCCAATTAAGGCAACTTTAATGGAAAGTTGACTGGAAAGTTAGTCAAGAAAAATCTACTTCTATCAAAATGCCAGTTGATCATGTTTTTTTATTTAACTGAAAGCTGAACTTTATTACTCTATGATTTATTTATTTTCTGCACAACTTCATTTAATGCTTTCTGTAAAAGGGTTCCTTGTCAATTTGGAAAAGAAATGAGCAATATGTCTTTACAATACAAAATACAAATCGTGATAGACTCGTAGCTTGCCTGAGGAGTGTTTTGTAGATAATAATTTTGTTGGTACTTTTTGTACTATGAACTTAAAGTAGAGGTTTGCGAAGTAAAATTCTGAATTTGAAATGCACGACACTTGAAAAACTAACTAGTTGCCTTGGTCAACATTTACGTTCAAAAAATGAAGTTGACTGCAAATGAAGTCCCTTATGTTGCTTGAACCTGCCCAAGTTAAGGCCTAGATACCTCCCGAAAAGTGCGAAAATTTGATTACAGGAATTTCTTCAAAAGAATAGACTTCTGCAAATATTTTGACGGTTATGATATTGATTTTAACATTCAATGGTAAAGTTCAAACTTTATAATTTTCATCAAAAATGTTATATTAGTGTTTTTCGAAACAGAAAAACTAATGACATTACATAAATTAATTTATTTTTAAAGTTAATAAAATTGAATTATCATTCGAAAAACTTCTTGTAATTCTCCTCAAGGAATCTCTCGAAAACTGTAAAATGTGCTACATTTTGCCAAATAAAACTCAATAGCTTTCAACAACAAATAATGTCTGAACTTATATGAAATCACTTGATTGATCGAAAATCTACTTAAAAAAACTTGCTGCCAACTTCAGATTTATAAATGAAAATTTTGGTCTGTGTATACCTTTGTGCATATTTATATAATTGGTTTTATTTCACGTAAAATTTACCTTTCATATGAACTTGGCGATACTTTTCCAAAATAAAATGTGATGTTTGTTATGTCCTTGCCCTCCCTCAATCACTTACTCACTGGTTCTGAAATTGTATTTTTCAATGCAATAACCAAAAGGACACTCGAAAAATAACTCCAAATGTGCATGAGTATCCTCTCTAAAACGTACCTATGTATATATATATACGTATACGCTGCTGAATGATTAAGTATCTACTCAAAAATACCTTTGTATTTGAGTAGATGTACTTATCCAATAAATGTACATAACCTACAAAGAAACAGGCTTGCCAGATTAAACTTTTTATCGGAAACTGGGATATTTTGTTTTTCAAAATAGGATTCTTTCTCGACTTCAAATTTAGTCTACAAATATTCTTAAACTGGGCTATTGAGCTAGTTTATGATATGGCAACCCTGGCTATAAGTATAATTATAGATACAAACGCACAGGATGTTTATCTTTCAGTTTTCGAGTCGGAATAATATATGTTAGGTTATATATGGCCAAAGAGCTATGGCAGGTGGGTGGTGTATGCGGTGTTAACGCTGGGTCACGAATCCACTTGAATTTCATCTAATTTTACTGCTGTCCTCGTTTTTCAATACAGAATGAACCATTACTGCTACCACCCCTTCAGGATAAAAACACCCTTCTCGCTCTATGGTGTGGATGGGTCTCAAGTAAAAATATAAGCTTGTACGATGTAACTAAAAAGAGAATTTATGTATATATAAGCTCCCAACTGAAACATTCATCATAATATTTTGTCTTGTACTCAACATACACCAACCTCACCCCCTATCCTTTCAACCCCCTATAAGAATCATGAAATATATATTTAGTCGAGTTTTCCATAGTAGCTTATTTTTCTCCCCCAACATATATTTTATACGAGTAATGTTGGAAGAAGAAGCACAGACACACCTGACGTTTTTCCTACGGTCTTGGGTCGTTCGGTGGGTCGAGTCATTACTTTTACTTGAAATGTGGAATAACTTTTCGTTTTTTGAAACCTAACCTTTTGTAGTCTATGAAAATAATGGATAAAGTATATACACGTAGCATTAGCATGTATAGCTTAAGGACGAAAAAGGTTCATCTTCAAGTTTGGAGATATATTTTTGTAGATAACTAGAAAACCCATCAGGTAAAATTTCGAACTCATGTTTATCTTTATATGCGTTGCATGGAAATTGTATTGATTTTTAACGGACATAGGTAGGTATAGGGTGTATAAAATATTTTCGGCTTAAAAAAAGTGGCATAAGCAAAGTTTACAAAAATAAGGTTCTTATAACTTTGACAGAAAATTTAAAAAAATAGTAACAAAACAAATTGGAATACTTGAAGAATGGATTTAATATACTCTTAACCATTAAATTGGCAAAAAAAAACATAGGTTTGACCTCCGACCCAATAATTTTAATATTCTGGATTAAAGAAATTACCTCAACTAATACACTTAGTATAAAGGAGGCTTGAACTTATTTGCATTTTTTTTTTTTGGTTTTGGGAGGAATTAGAAAACAACATCCTCAGAATAATTGAGGGTTATCCTGAAATATGAAAGGTTGCCATAAAGATTTTGTATAAATCTTTTTTAAATCTCTATATCTTGAACAGACAAGAAAAATGCTGCCTTGAAGTGTAAAACACTACTTTTAACTTTGATTCAATGGGACATGGGTTCAATTGTACCGTAGTTACTTCTAGAAAATTCAAAAGCATTTGATAGGGTTTAGCATCAGCTTTAGCTCTCTAAAGCGTGCTTTCGGTTTTCATGAATCCCTCCTTCATTCGGTTAGTAATTACATTTCGAATCGTTCAATACAAGTTGTAGATGGATTCAAGTCTGAAAACCACAAAATAAATTGTGGTGTGCCCCAGGGCTCTGTTCTATCTTCAACACTCTTTCTCATTTTTATTAATGATCTCCTGTCTCCAACTTCTAATCCAATACACTGTTTCGCTAACGATAGAACTATTAGCTTTTCATGTTCGTTTTCAGATTCACATCCCTCTTCTTCGGTTGTGGAGCTGCAACGACAAAATATGACAAGCTCGTTAAATTCCAACCTAAACAGCATTGTACAACGGGGAATAAAAAACCGCGTGGAATTTAATGCTTCGAAAATCCAATGCTGTCTTGTATCGTTAAAGCGAGATATACCCCCTGCCATTATTCATGCATGGCACTTGCATTAAATGAGACTGAACATCTCGATATTCTCGGTATGTGTGTCACCAACCAGTTCTTTTGGAACGAGTAGATACGCGATGTCGCCAAAATTGCAGCAAGATGTTTGGGTTTTCTAAGGCGATGCAAGAAGTTTTTCTCCCCCTGTGATCTGGCTGTTATCTATACAAGATTTATATACGTCCAAAGCTTGAGTATAACTTCCATATCTGGGCTGGTGCTCCTGCAATTTACTTAAGCCTCTTGGACAGTATTGAACGTAGAGCATTTAGCATTAGAGCATTGATTGGTGATAATACCATAACAAGATCATTTACGTCGCTTGAACATCGTCGAAATGTTTCTTGTCACACCCTCTTTTAGCGTTATTTTAACAGTTTATGCTCTAGAGAAATAGCAGCTGCATTCCTCCCCTTAAACAATTCAACCGTAATACTTGCGCTTCTAGGAATGCTCATCAATATACCCTCGTGCCCAACTTCGGTCGTACTTCGGTCAAGTACAGAAATTCTTTCTTTAGCCGTACTACGCGGATGTGGAATGCCTTGCCACATTTGAATTTGAATGCGTAAGGATCAGAAAATTATTTTGGGTTCCTTCGTACAAAACCTAGAATCTTGTAAGGTTTGATAACTATAAAATCGATAGGAAAATTGGAAGATCGTTTATGATCAAATGTTACTTATAATTTTTTTTTTTAGTTACTTTTTTCCAAAACAATATCATTAATTCAGTAATCAAACAAAATGTGTGCGTTTTCTCCTAAAACAAGTTAAAATTTGACACTTTATAAGCATTCAGAAAAAGTAAATTTCTATTGCCAATTTATATAGATCATCCTGAAATAATGGGCAATCATGAATATATTTAATAGTGTTAACATTTTTTACGTTATCAGCATACAAGAAATAATTAGAAGATTTAAAGGTATCAGAAATATCATTTATAAAAAGTATAAAAAACAAAGGTCCAATATAACTCCCCTGTGGAACACCTGAGGTTACTTTGATAACTTTAGACTTGAATGTTTCTATTTTGAGAAATTGGGTCCGATTACTCAAATATGAGCTTATCTTTTTTTTAAATTGAGAATGGAATCCCAGCATAGAAAGTTTATGATAAAGTAAATATATAAAATATATTTAATTTATCAGTAATAAAAAAAGTTAGACGGTTTTCGATTTTATTTTCTGCAAAGAAGTGTAAGCTTCGAGACAGCTTAAATACGTCAGATCCTTTATATACGAATTAATAATCATTAAAGGTGCTGAATAAAAATTTAGTTCAATATTTAAGCTTATCTCACAAATATTAAGTAATTTTTATTCCCTGAAAAAATAACTTTTAAGAAACTAGCATAGGTTAGCTTGTTATTTGAATTTAATATAGCCTTACGGCCTGAAGTCCATCAACATTTTTCAATTCATTCTAGCCGGTGGATAGCATGTACTTTGTTTTGCCCTCATTCAAGGCCAATGTGTTTCGCCTATACACCTATAACTCTAAATGTTTTTACAACAGCTCAATTGAAGCGGCTGATGATGCAAAGTGTCGTCCCCATAAGCAATTGTAAGGGCCTGTTAAAGATACCGCCTTCCAGGATTCAGTTAAAAAATCACATTCCCTGAGCAATGCACATGTCTTGAACAACTCGGATGAGTTTTTACCCATTTGCACATTTCACCGTTTATTAGGAATCCCCAGTTCAGACATCGCTAATAGAAGCCTTTGTCGACTTATGCTATCACACGCGGCTTTAAAGTCGATGAAAAGATGGTGGGTCTCGACTTGAAATTCAATGACTCATGGTTCTGTGATCGTTTCTTTTGTCTACATGATGCCCATTTAGCATGCTGCTGGAAGTGCTTCTTAAATACGTCTACAATTTTCTGTGCATCAGTGACAGTGACTAGGAAGAATTACTTTTGGAGGATTTGTCAATTCCTCGCAAGAGGCAGTTTCCGTGAAAAAAACTTTAAATGTCAAAGGCAAGGATCGAACCCAAGACCTCTGGCATAGCAGTCAAACGCACTTACCATCATGCCATGGGTACCACGGGTGGCTTAGTTTAATCCATTGTAAAGAAGTCTTTGATCGATTTGTCGTTCTTGGATTTTCGAGCCCCAAATGTGAAAATTCTACTTCCGATGTCAAAATGGCTCTCATCGCTGAAGATCACGTTTCAATGAAAATCTGGATTTCCAATCAAGAGCCAAAATACGAATTTGCTGGTGATCGACTAGCTTGAATTTTCGCGTGAATAGAATTTCAAAAGCATTTGTGTGGTATGCCTATTGCCTCATCCCAATGATTGACGTGGCATCGACAAACCTAAGTTTTCATCAAGAGCAAAAATATTCTCAGTTATCATTGAGCGACGTAAAAGTTATAGATTATGCTTCACGACAATCCAAAAACAAAACTGCTTTAGTTTTGCAAACTCTGACTACAAAATGTAAACCATTTTTATAATGAACTAGCTGACCAGGCAGACTTCGTACTGCCTAAATCGATAAATAAAAGACATAAACTTTTGTATAAATTAATTTCAAAACAAACAAAACGTATTGAATAAAAAAGCATTTTTTTAATTAAGCATGAAGTTTTATAACCATCCCTGATGGTTAGTGCGTTGGACTGTCATGCCAGAGGTCTTGGGTTCGATCCCTGCCTATGCCATCAAAAGTATTTTGCACAGGTACTGCCTCTTGCGAGGAATTGACAAATTCTCCAAGAGTAACTCTTGTCATGAAAAGTGCTTTCTCAAATTTGCCGTTCGGATTCTGCTTAAAACTGTAGGTCCCCTCCATCCCTGACAACAGTACTCGCACAGGATTGGATGAGAGTTGTAAGTCACTAGGCCCTAGTTATCAACGGGCAGTTGAGCCACCCACTTTAACTTTGAAGTTTTATTATTATTTTTGACACATCATAAAACAGAGTTTTCCTGAAATATTGGCTATTTATAAGGTTTAAATTTTTATTAACAGACACACATTGTTATGATACAGTTTGTTAATCAATTTAAAGCTTTCTCATAAACTATATTTTTTGGTTTGTTTTGTGGTGCGTAAATAAACAAAGAAGACGGTTTTCCGACGCGCGAACACGCGACGTATAATTGTCCATGCGCGAAACAGTGAAACTCCAAGTCGATTCCGCAAACTTCTAAAGACTGTCCTTGCGATTTATTTATTGTCATCGCAAAGGCCAGACGTACTGGAAATTGTAAGCGTTTAAAATCGAATGGTAAATCCGTTGGAATCATCGGTATACACGGGATCAAGATATCCTCTCCTTTGTATTTTCCTTTGATGATTGTTGCCTCAATGACGTTATTCATCAGCTTTTTCACAGCCAGTCTTGTTCCATTGCATAGTCGAGGTTGATTATTGTTACGCAGCATGATGACAACTGATCCTACTTTTAACTGCAAATTGTGAGGTGGTAATCTAGGCAATTCCAGTGAATTTAAAAACTCCGTGGGATAGTTGACTACGTCATGACACAACTATTTTCACTGACGGCTCGAAGATGGAGTGTGGGGTCGGTGCAGGAATTTTTTCCGAGTCTCTAAATGTCTCCAGGTCTTTGCGACTTCCTGACTTTGCTAATGTTTTTCAGGCTGAACTACTCGCGATCAAGGAAGCATGCAAGTTACTAAAACTAGATCCAAATCAAAACCGCAATACAGCTATTTTTTCGGACAGTCAGGCGGCTATTCAAGCGATTGGCTCGTCCACTTCATCCTCCAAACTGGTTCAACAATGCCGAAGTGAGTTAGCGAGCATGAACATTGGACTCAGGGTCACTCTCATCTGGATTCCGGGTCATAGAGGCTTTGAGGGCAATGAACGAGCTGACGAGCTGGCTAGGCAAGGATCAGCCCTTCATAGCTCACTCGCGGAAACAGTCAACATTCCTCTTGGTGCTATGAAGGGCAAGATCTTCTTTTTTTTCCTCGCTGAATCAAACCACAGGTGGAACAGCCTAACCAACTGTATCATATCTAGAAGGATATGGCCCACCTACAACAAAGCCCGTACTAATAATCTCATTTGCAGACCCAGGCAAGACATAGCCAGGGTCGTTGCTACATGCACCGGACACTGGCCTGTTGGAGAACACGCATCTAAGCTGGGCATCCCCCACAATACTTTCTGTCGTAGTTGTGAGGACCAGCGAGAAAAAGAAACTGTTCTTCACTTCTTATGCAAGTGTCCCGCCTTAGCCAAAACGAGAGCCAAAACATTGGGAAAGTCCTTTTTCAACGACCTCAATGAGCTCTCAGAACTGGAGATCAAAGATTTGATCTCCTTTCTAAACGCAACAAAGTGGATTTGAGGCGTATTTTTCTCTTTATAATCCCCCTTTTATCTTTATAGGTCAACCGAGTATTTTATGGTATCAAAACGGCGCAACGCAGCGCTAATTGTGTCACCGAGCTAGACTGCTCGTGGCCACCATTTCTACTACTACTACTGACTACGTCATCCTGGTTCATAACGGTGGTCGGTGTCGACTGATTTGAAGGAAACCAACTGTCCTTTATTGTTGGAATGCTGAATGGATCCATTTCATCTCCATCAGTTTTGTGTCGATTCCACTTTAATGTAAGCCGAAATTACTTCAGAAATCGAGTGCCAATTCGAGAAAATCTTAGCCGATCAAACTATGGTTCTAACAGTCCAATTAACCAGTTAATAAGCATTGTATAATGAAAATAATATTCTTTTAAATTCTATTAATCAAAATATCAAATCAGATAGCTTCAAAATACATTTTTTCTCTCACTATTTAAATAATTCTTAGCTTTATGTGTCATATTATTATTAGTAATGTTTAAAGTATATTTTAATGTATAGAATATATTTATATATATAATTTTTTTTTTTAGATATAAGTTTTGTTTGTAAACCTAGCGTTAGTATTTAACGTAATTGAATAAATATATGTTCTGGAAGAAAATTCTGATTGGTCGCATTGAGATCCTTAACATCTTTATTTTTCGCTGCCAATATTGCTCTATCACCCAGCCAATTATGGTTATTAAACTTTTGCGCTATATCTGGGAAAACACGCTGAATAAGCTCCTCTTTTGAATCTGTGGGTAATGTGATGAATCTGGTCGAGGTGTCCATTCATTGCAACTTTATTATTTCCAATATCTAACAACTGCTTGGCAAACACATTTGCAGTTTCATCATGTTGCAAAAATACTCGCATGTTAGTTGTTAATTGGAGTGTCTTTACGTACTGCCACAAATTCGATGATTTTAGTCATGCATTTAGTTCATCAGCAACAGTTGATCGGGGAATAACTGGAAGAGTCTGACGAAAATCACCTGACAACAGAATCATGGCCCCACCAAAAATATTTAGTTTGTCACGAAGATCTTTCAATGTTCTGTTCAGTCTAGCGCCTCCAGTGACCTCTTATGGGCCATTGTGCATTCATCCCGATCCCAAACAATTAATTTGCATACCTGTAGGATCTTGGCCATTGCGCTATTTTTGGCGATGTTGGGATGTTGGTGTTTCGGTGATGACAAATATTATGGTTGTGTTCAGAAACTTAATTTGTGACAAAACTTAAGATTTATCAAACTTAAAAAAATAATCCGATACAGTTACAACTGAAATTAGCTAAAATTAAGTTTCCCGCAGCCGACCAAATTATTTGCAAATCAGAACTACTAATAGTTTATTACGTTTTTTGTCGCGTTCGCGATTCATTTTTGTTTATTTTCGGAACGCGACATTAGATCCTCCAAAGCGCACGCGAAGACTATTTTCATAGATATGATTGAATTTGAATTTTATGCAGCGGTAATAAATTGCAAATTGTCTTTTTGACGTTAGGAACACACCTAAATTGCTAAGACAACAGTGAGTGAATATAATTTAATATGAACTTTATTGAATAGCAATAAAGTTCAAATTGACTCTAGAAAACGTTTGTATGCGAAATAGAAAAAAGGCTGTTTTTAGGGTTTTCCCAGAAATTATTCGATTTTTTCTCACCTTTTAAACCAGAAACTAAGATAAATCCGTTCAGCCGTTCTCGAGTTTTAGTGAGACTAACGAACTTTTTATATATATACGAGTAGATTAAGATTATAAAATTTCAATGCTTACTTATCAATTCATAGATTCGAATGGCATTCAGTAGAAATCCGATATTAAATAAAAAATAAAAAAAAAATGTTTCAAAAAACTTAACTTTAATTTAAAACTTTTGTGATCTTAATATTTTGAAATTCAACCACACTATATTTTTTAAAGCTCAAAATCTTGTATTTCTTCTTCACTTTAATTTTTTATATCACGTAACGTTTCCCCTTTTTATTAAAGTCACAAAACATATTTAAATTACATTGAAATCAACGTTATTCCGTAAAATTCCTTCTTGGAAATGAAAGTTTATTGTTCACTTTATGTAATTAAAATTTAATTTATTAATAGCTTTTATACGAATAAAAAGGTAAAAGTAGAAAGAAAAGCGAACAAATATTGAATAATCATTAAAAATGTCTAACAATAATACTCGTATAATAAAATTCTTTCAAACATGAAACAATACCTAAAGACTACTACATACATAGGAGCGAAAAACGAGCCTTTAGCTAAATTAACGAAATGCAAACAATTTTACGCATGAAGGAAAAACATGAAAAAA
This sequence comes from Eupeodes latifasciatus, assembly GCA_920104205.1. NCBI lineage: Eukaryota > Metazoa > Arthropoda > Insecta > Diptera > Syrphidae > Eupeodes > Eupeodes latifasciatus. Next base: position 370,889,142 of record OV049924.1, read on the forward strand.
CACACGAAGGCCGAACCTTAAAAATTCAGCTCACGGCTATATAAAGAGGAAGCTAGAAGAACTAGAACCAGAGCCCACAGGTATATTTCTATACTTTTTGTTATGCGAGGGAGGAATTTTTGATGAGTTTATATACCTTACCTATACTTAAAACATGGTGGACATAAAATATTGATTTCTTTTTCTGTCTTTTTTAACAGTAGTAAGAATTTGTTTTCAAAGTTTTTTCTAGGCGGAAAGTTCTGCTGATTTATTGAAGTAAAGTTGTTTTATCATGAGGCTTTACATATAAACAAGGATAGATACAAGTAGATGGATTAAAACTTGACGAAGGACATCGTTAAATCAGAAACTAAGTTTTCCCAAACAACAAATAAATTACAAGTTTAAAAAAAAAAATTAAGTACTTTAACCGACAAGACTGACAGGACCAAGACTCAAAACCAAGGGTTGCCTTATCACCATCATCAGATAGATCGACGACCAAAAAACGACTTGACTTGACTGGCCTTTCCGATTTCGTGTTTGAAGTTGCATATCTTTTGGATTACATTATTCTACCTAACATATACTTTCTTTTGATTTTCAAAGTATATCTACAACACGCTCCTGTACTTGACTTGGACTCTTAACATAGAATAGAAATCAACCATGGTCATGAAATAAAAAAAAAGAAAAATATACTATATAAAACACGCCTACTGTTGAAATATTAAAGCGTATCCAATTTACAAGGATAACGCTGGGGGTGTTTATTGGATGGGGTGCAGGCGTGCAGGTGGTTAGTAGGTATGTGGCATTGTGTCTGGCTTGTACCTAACATAAATATACATCAGGAACATAATAATAATTATAATTACACTTTCACCCCCTGACAAACAAAATGAGTTCAAGGGGCTCAAATAATTATTGTTGCATGACGTTCGTCGTCGTCGTATAATCGTGTAGTCGACTACGACGATGAATGACGTGTGGCCTAGCCACTTCAAAACCAAAAGCTTCTGGGAACATATACCAATATATATTTTATATAAAACATGCGAGGTTTGGGGTCTTCCTAAAGCATATACAATACATACCTACATCGCATAGAAGGTCTGAAGAATTATTCAAGAACAAAAATAATAAGGGGTGTTCCTGTTCATTGCGAGGAAGTTGTATATATTTTTAGGAAAAGAAAAAACACTTTTTCGATTATATTTTTTACCTTGGGTGTATTAACCAAGTGGTAAACAATTTATTCTTATGGTTAGCCTAAGCTTCTCTATACTCTGTTTAATGTTAAAATCGATGTAACGTGTAATCGACAGAACATTTTTACCACAAAATCTATAAACCCATACAACACCCGCCTTATTATAGCCTAACGTAACGTACGTATATTGTTCCGTTCAATGCTTATAGCTTGGGTATATAATGGTTGTAATTATTGAGTCCTTCCGGTAATGGCCTTTGCAGCAGGAGCAGCGTGTAGGTACTTCATTTACAATGCACGAACAAAAATAATGTTTCACCATCATCACCATACATAAAAATATCTAACCCGTATAGGTTTTCCTATTTCGGAAGGGAAAATAAATTGGATACTTTGGAAATGGTAAATTAGTCTTTGACCCCGAGGGGTGATTTGTTTTTCGAGTGCGCATGGAACTTACATATATATTCATTATACTCACTCGAACTTATTGCGAAGGATATATCGTGATTTAGTTCTGAAGGACTTTTTGAAATATTTTCATCATTAACTATGATATTTACCAATTGAAAATGAGAAAGGTTTATGTTATATGTATTCCAATAGTGTACTTAGTGTATTTATGAACCTTATCTACTTCTACACGTGCTCGGTTCATTAGTTAAGACTTTAATTATACTAATGAAAACACTATTGCTGATTAAAACATTATAGGGCTCGGATCATTTAATAGCGAAATAAATGAGTTTTGAGGTGATAAACATTAAAAGGTCTTGTTTAGAAAAGTACAACACATTTGCACAATTATTGTTCAAGTATTTTTATATTTCTTCTTCCTGACCTGGCATTTTCTGTATTTTTTTTTGTCGATGGGTTTGATTGGATTTCTGAAAATGTTGGGTTTAAAGATATGAAATTTGACAGCGGTATCTCAATTACCTTTGTCTTTTTCTAGATAATGCTAGTGACCTTTTTTGTAGTGCTCTTTATAACCTTTGAAATTATCCCTGTTTTTAAAATTACGGACAAAGTATCACCAAATTCCAAATCTGCCAACTCTGGAAGTTCTGTAAATTTCAAGAATTTAGTGATAACCTGTTGTGTGTGTGTGTGTGTGTGTGTTGAGCATTTCGTCGCTTGTGAGGTGATATTTTTCTTACACGTTCCTTCTGATATCCATCAAAATAAGGCGCCTTCTTAAGAAATGCAGTACGTCTTCTTTTTCCCTAAGGTTAAAAAGACCACATAGTTATATCAGATTACTCCTCTTTGGAATGAAACTAAGAGAAAGTATCTCTGCTCTGGTTTTTAAGTCAGTTGTTATCAGAACTGTTTGATTGGGGGATCGAAGTAGTTGATGTTGCAAAGATTGTGGTTGAGTTCCTATTAATTCAAAATCAGATCTTTTCTTTTCATGGACTACAATAATGAGTTCATTAAACTTAACTTCCCAGTTGTTGCCCGAAAGACGAACGCTTCCATCACTCTGCCATCCAGAAGTTTTGCTTTCTTATTACGTGGAAACTAATTTTCCTTGGTAACCTATTATCCTTCAGCCTAAGAGTTTTGAGGTCATAGTTCACAATTTCACATGCATTTTGAGCGTTACTATAAATAGGAGAGAAAGTCCAGTTTCTAACAGCAGTTTGTGGTTTGGTGTAGTGCTAGGTAACTTAAAACTTCTCTACAGAAAGTAGGTATTGCAAGAGTTGTTCAACTTCGTCGAATTGTTTATGACCCCATATTTGTGCCGAGTTGAACATAATTCCTTGCACCGTTGCGTTGCTTGAAACAATCTATACTTCTTATCCGCATCTACCCCCTTTTGTGTCATAAACACTCCTCTAGGTTTCATTTAGTTTATTATTCGATTTTGCAAGCTTCACCGTCATATTCTTTCTCATGCTCAAATTCATCCTTATATTCCTAAGTAACTGCACTCATTAACAACCCCAAGATCCTCATTTATGGGCTTTCACTTTTCGCTACTGCAATTTCTGCCTCCTGCTTCCTTAAATATCATCATTTTGAGTTTCGTAGGGTTGATCTATATCCTTCATCTATCGCAAAAGTTAGCTAGCCTCTTAATTATCAGCTGGATCCAATGTGGTGTTTCTGCAAGTGCAACGATATCATCAGCAAACTTTAAATGGCTAACTCTCTTCGTACTTACTCGTTACTTTTGCTCGATGTACAAGGCAAACAATAAGGGACTTAGCTTACAGTCTTGTCTCAGGCCGGTTTCTACCTCAAAATAATCATATAGTTCGCACCCATTGACTATATTTGATGAAGTATTTTTGTTGGCATAAAGTCTTTGGACTAACTTACCAAACTTAAAGTATATTCATTTCGCCTCGTTAAGAGCGGATGGAGAACAACATTTGTCCAGCCTATCCCCAAAAAAACCGAATCCTTCTCACCCTCCAATTATCGACCGATTGCACTTACTTCCCTTCTTTCTAAGGTCATGGAAACGACTAATTATTATCAGCTCAAGTAATATCTCGAAGTCCGAAAGCTTCTTAATGACCGACTGTACGGCTTTCGCAGCAATAGGTCCACTGGTGATCTCATGGTTTATCTCACAGAACAGTGGAACAAATCTTTACATCGTTTTGGAGAAAGTAAGATTATTGCACTTGATATTTCATAGGCTTTTGAATCAGCCTCTCTTATCAAGAATGATTGCTTTTGGTTTTCATTAAACCCTTCTTCATTGGATTAGTATTTCCTTTTCAGATCATTTAATACAAGTTGTATTAATTGGATTCAAGTCTGAAAACCACAAAAAAAATGCTTGTGTGCCCCAGGGCTCTGTTCTATCTCCAACACTATTTTTCATTTTTAGTCTGCAACTTCTAATCCAATACTGTACTGTTTCGCTGACGATAGAACTCTTAGCTTTTCATATTCGTTTTCAGACACATCCCGCTTCTTCGGTTGTGGAACTGCAACGACAAAACATGATAAGCTCATTACATTCCGACCTTAACAGCATTGTACAATGTACAATGGGGAATAAAAAACCGCGTGGAATTTAATGCTTCGAAAAGCCAATACTATCATGTATCTTTAAAGCGAAATATACCCCCCTGCCATTATTAATGGATGCCACCTTCATCAATGAGACTGAACGTCTTTGTATTCTCGGTATGTGTGTTACCAACCAGTTCTTTTGGAACGAGAACATACGCGGGTTTCCTAAAGCGATGAAAAATTTTTCTCCTCTTCTGATCTGGCTGTTATTTACAAGTTTTATATATATCCAAAGCTTGAGTATAACTCCCATCTCTGGGCTGGTGCTCCTACAACTTACTTAAGCCTCTTGGACGTAGAGAATATAAATTTATTGGTGATAATATCACCGTTAGTTCCTTTACGTCGCTTGAGCATCGTCGTAACAGTTTATGCTCTAGAGAAATAGCCAGTTACATTCCTTGCCTTAAACCATACTATCTGGACCCGGGGCTTTATTTTTTGTTAACTCTTTTAGTACTAAATTTATCTCTGAAGCTGTAAATTAGTTATCCCTTGACATTTCTTGAAAGTACATATATGATCAAATCTCGGAGATCAACAGGTATTGTTTTAGTTTTAGCTTCCAGAATTCGGACTTATTTCTATAGCCTGTAGTTTTTTACTCAGCATTCTCAACCAGACAAAAGATGTATTTCTTTTCTGAATCGGTTTCCTTTGAAAAGTGTAAAATTTATGATAATTTCTTTGATTCGGTAATATTGTTATCTTTTCCCCCACTTGAAGAAAAGATATTTTACGAAAATCAAAAGTGCAGCATTTTAAATAATTTTGTAAAATTCTAAACCAATTTAAGTCAATTAGTGAGTTAAAATGATGATTTTGATCATTTTGAACGATTTAAGCACCTACCCTTAAATATTAAAGTGAAGTCTAAATTACAAATTGTCTAATTTAACTTTTAATAATTTGCTAAATGTTTCATAAATACATCAGAAGGTTCAACTTATAGCAGTTCCGATTGCTAGTTCAAGGTTTGTTTGTTTAGTTTTTTTTCAGGAGCTGTCTTTAATAGGCGTTTTCTTTTTAAGATCAAATCAGAGTATTGAACTGTCAAATAATGAACAGTGTTTCTTTTCTAGCTCAGGCAGTTTGTGTTTCTTTTTTTTTTTTTTTAAATAGAGCACGCTCGGAGCACAATCTATGAGCTCTGAATAAAATAACCGAGCTAATAGAGTAAAAAGCTAAACGTGTTAAAAATTAAAGCTAGCATATCTACTCTTAAAACTGTACAAATTTATTATTAATTTTGTTCCTGCCAATCATTCTAAAACTTATCGGTTGCAATCACTTATCTGAAACTTAATATAAATTTTCTTATTTATTTTTAACTTTACCTCGATATATTAATAAACAATTTTTTTTCAGTATAGTACTAATAAACATTTCAAAACATCATTTTATTTTTCTTTAAATAAATACAAATATTTTTTTTTTAAGACATAGGTCAGAAAATTCAAGTATAAGATATGTTAATTTTATCAATTTACATGCACCGTCTTTGAACTTACGTTTGTCATCACCTTGGAATTTGAAAAACCTGAAGTTTCTGTTTTTTTTTAAACAATTTAAATGTAATTAACAAATATCCCCAACCCTTCTTTAGTTGAATCAAGATATATGTACTTATAGATTACCCACGCCACCAAAATAAAATGAAAAAATAAAACCCCTTAGAATTTCTTTATGATTGAAATGTGTGTTTAAAGTGAAAAAAAGAAGATATTTTAAATTTAGTCTAAGCTAAAACAAATTAAAAACTATTATAAAATTTAATGTTTTTAAACAAATTCAAAAAACAATGTTCATTAAAAATCTTTCTCTATAGGACAGCCTTTATCTTCACAGAAACAACATTTCAATCATAAAAAAAAAAAACAAAAAATTCAACTTAAATAAATTCTCATTGTTTTGACAAAACAAACAAAATCATTTTTGCTAATAAACTAAAAAATCTAACTAAAATACACTTAAAAAAACAAACAAAAAAATATAATAAGAAAAATTGTTTCTGTGTCGTTAAAGGTTGTCCCATCAGACCCGATGTCACCACCACTTCAAATCATCTCTAAACAATAAGTCCAACATGACTTCGACAGGCGCACCGGATTCCATCAGCCGCCTTACATTAGCAGCTTTGGTACAACTGCGATGATACCTCAAACTACCAGATTGATACTAGGAAAACGTGCTAAAGTTTAAGGATCGTGATCTTCCATAAGTTTAGCTGCGCTCGAGCACTTGAGTCATAGAACTAACTAATTAGTCAAATTTTTCGAATTTTACATAAAGTAGAGTCAAATAATCACAATGTCGTTCACAATACCGGTAATTAATTTGGAGTTCCGCGAGGTGCGGGAGATCGTTTGGGAGAAGATCCAGGAGCCGATCATGCAGCGCAGGCTGATCCTCGTCATCGTCTCCATAGCCCTGCTGCTCGACAACATGTTGTACATGGTCATTGTACCGATCATTCCCGATTATCTGCGGTATGTCGGAGGCTTTGATGACGGCACTCCAGCGCCCCTGCTCATCGACAATATCACCGGAAAACCAATTCCCATGAAGCACGATCACCACGGACAAGACTCGGCAACGGGGGTTCTGTTTGCGTCAAAGGCCATAGTCCAGCTTATGGTGAATCCATTTTCGGGAGCACTCATCGACAGGATCGGTTACGATCTACCCATGATGGTTGGTCTGATCATAATGTTCTTGTCGACGGCTGTGTTTGCCTGTGGCCGTAGCTACAGTGTGCTCTTCTTCGCGCGTTCCCTTCAGGGCGCTGGATCAGCGTTTGCCGATACCTCAGGACTTGCCATGATCGCCGATCGATTCACAGAAGAGAACGAGCGTTCGCAGGCACTCGGTATTGCCCTAGCTTTCATCAGTTTTGGTTGCCTAGTGGCGCCACCCTTCGGCGGAGCTTTATATCAGTTCGCTGGCAAGGAGGTTCCGTTTCTGATTTTGGCCTTGGTCTGTCTAATCGATGGCCTGATGTTGCTTCTCGTCATGAAACCGTTCAAAGAACAACTCAGCATGAGCAAGGAAGTCCAACAGCAGACGATACCCATATGGAAGCTCCTCATCGATCCATACATAGCCGTGTGTGCTGGAGCGCTAACAATGTCAAACGTCGCCCTGGCCTTCCTCGAGCCAACAATATCACTCTGGATGGAGGACAATTTAACTACGGATAATTGGAAAATTGGAATGGTGTGGCTTCCAGCCTTCTTTCCGCATGTTGTCGGAGTTATCATTACCGTGAAAATGGCAAAAAAATACCCGCAGCATCAATGGTTGATGGCTGCAGGTGGATTGGCACTCGAAGGGCTGAGTTGCTTCATCATTCCTTTTTCAAGTTCGTACAAAGTTCTGATGATTCCGATCTGTGGAATCTGCTTTGGCATTGCGCTCATAGACACTGCCCTTCTACCCACACTGGGTTACCTTGTAGATGTCCGATATGTTTCGGTTTACGGTAGTATCTATGCCATTGCTGACATCTCGTATTCAATTGCCTACGCAGTGGGACCAATTATCGCCGGTGGAGTTGTCGAAGCGATCGGCTTCACAGCCCTTAACTTCCTCATAGCCTTCTCGAATTTAGCCTACGTACCGGTTCTACGAAAACTACGCAATATCTACGACTTCAAGCATTTCGAAAACGAAGCAAATATCCTCATGCAGGATCCCCCCAATAAGGAGTACCAAACTTACGTAATGCACGATCAACAACCGGTCGATGGCGAATTCAAGAATCATCTCGAATACGGTCAGCAATATCAGCAGGATAATACCCAGGAAACAACGTTAGATCAACAAGGCTACGAATATCAACAACAACAAGCCGAAGCTGTTGGGGGCTATCAAAACGCTAACTCTGGCTATCAGCAATACCAGCCAGGTTATCAGGAGCAAGGCGGTCAATACCAACAGCAGCAACAACAACAAGAGCCCTCAACTCGACATCTTCCACAACAGCGCGTTGCGAATCCCTTCCAACATCAACAGCAACAGCAGCAGCATCAACAACAACAACCAGAGCCACCTAGTGGTCCAGGTCCCCGAACAGTATCGAATCCATTTAGACAAGGATTTTAAAATGTTGTCTTATACAAATTTAGCTGTAGTATATTTTTGTTTATATATTTTCGATCGAATATCATACATTTTTCGTTGATCTCAGCAAATTATTAAAAATCGCATGGACACAAAAGTAAGTGTGTTAAGTATATTCTAATAGAAAGAAAAAAGAATCTATAAATATTTTAAATTTATTTTTATTTAAAAAAGAAAACATAAACTATACAATTTAATTTTGAGGCTGTATGAACATTTTAAGATGTAAACAAATGATTTATTAAGGGTTTATAAGTTCTTATAATATAAAATTAAACTGTGTTGTAAGCTACTATTCTTAATGAACAGTGTTTCGGTTAATTAATTAATTATTATTAATTAAATGATAACAAAGTAAAACAAACAGATCGTAGGCATGACAAATTTCAAAAGAATATCCAGAAAGTTTGATTTTTAGAAGAGGAAATGTGAGTAAGATCAAGATGATTTTTTAAGTTCAATATGGAGTTAAATAGCAAATAAACATAAACGTCCAGTAGAACAACATTAGCATCAGATGGGTTAGAAATATCAGAACTTAATGGTTGAGATACTAAAATCTTTCTTATACGATTAACGTGAAAAACAGTAGTTGATGAAATACTACAATTTTTAAATCTGTTTCTAAATTGTTACTAAATCTATTGGAAACAATAATTCAGAATTTTATTTTCAAAAATATGTTCACGAACTCATGCTAAAATCGATTGAAACTAAAAAAGCTTTTTGGACGCAGGAATGAACTAATACCGACATTTTTTGAACTAAATACAGGAACCAAAAAAAGTTAAAAAAAAAATTGATTAATTTCAAGAGTAGAAAACATGTACAAATATGTGAAATAAATTAATTGAGTGAAAAACTTTTAACTATAAATCCTCAAGAAATACTAATTCACTAACTACCAATATTCAAGAAATCGACTTGTATAAGAAAAGAAAGATATCAATTAAAAAAAAAATGTGTATTATAATTCATTAAAATTAAAAGATTAAAAGAAACGTGTCCAAACTTAAAGGATTAAGTATTATAGCAATCAGGAGTTCTGAAAGAGATAAAAGTGTTTAATTCGTCAACATTTATTTTTTAAAGACGAGAGAAAACCAATCTGATATATAAATGTGGTAAAATTTTAGATTACAAAACTATTGAGTTTTCGTGGATAAAGTAAACAATTAAAAAAACAGTCTTAAAAATATAAGAATGATAAATTGCGAAAAAACCGACAAAGTTGCGAAGACGAAAAAATCAGCTATTTTTTGAAATTATATAGTCAGTTAGAGCAATGAGACCAAAAATCAGAAAAACTGTTAGAGGCCGAAAAGGAATCAAAAACAAGAAAATTGGTTCTATTTTTTTATTATTAAGACGATCTCAGGAATTCATGGTTTTCTTCTGTGGCTGTGAGACATCCTATATAATGATAAATTTTAACTTCCACAGAAAATAGTTGAAATAAAAGAAAACCCATTGAAACAGAAAATACAGCGTAAACATTTTTTAATTGACTGACTATTATTTTCTGCGAACAGAGCAAGCTGACAACCAAAGTGACTGATAACTTTTCTCGACGAATTCTAAAAATCACAATTCAAAACATCACAACAAATTTTAAACATGCGTTTAAATATATGATCTAACATTAAAAATCTCATTGTGACAATTTGTAGTTTTTGAAGTAATGATATGGATGAAATGTCAAAATTATCCAACATTTATAATACGCAACAATAGCTTCGTTCATTGAAGAATATTCAGATGATGTCAAAATAAAATAAAAGATCACATCCACAGATTGGTGAAAATACTCGCAGAACTAAAAATTGATACTCAATTTATCAGTCAAAAACAGCAAAAATGTACAATTGTTTTGTATCGACAAATAAATAAATTAGGTGGCGCAACAGTCCGTTGAGAGCTAGGGCCTAGTGACTTACAAATGTCGCCAAATAAGCGTCATAAAAATGTGTTAAATTCTTAATTAAAGACTTGACAAACCTGATGTAAAACTAAAACATTGAGAAAGATAAACTTCTACTGATTTTGACTGTTCTCATAAATATATTCTGAGCTGTTTCGCCTTAATAGTAAAAACTGAAACTTCAGCTGAAATTAGTTGAACAAAGCTTATTACAACTGTCGACAAAATAAAGATAACGTTTTTTATATTTCGCTCAAACAAAAAAATACTTTTTTTTTAAATGATAAAGCTGTCTTTAATTCGGATCTCACCTTTAAATTTTTCTATCTCATCAAGTTTTTAAAATATGCTCCTTTAAAAATGTTAAAAACAACTAAAAATGGGTTTTTTTAAGGCTAAGTTAAAACCTTAAAATATTTCTTTACAATAAATTGTATGATGATTTTGCAAAGTAAAAATCTTTTTCTTCTAGATACAATTTAAATGATTTTAGTATCTTACTTAGTTTCTGAAAATTATGATTAGTTACGAGTCTTTACTTGAGTCTATTATGAAGTTTTGAGCAAACCTTGAATTTGATACTTTCATTGTTTTTTTTTTTTTTTTTTTGAGAATAAGTTTTGTAGTTAACTTTTAATGCGGATTTCAAAGTCAAACTTTAATTTTAGTTTTTTGCTCAAATTTTAAAAATAACAGTTATTATTTTTGTAATACATTTCAAAAACTTGATAAAATAGAATTTTGTAGACAACGGATTCATTACAAGAACAGAACTTAATTTCAAACCGTTTTGCCCTTTTGTGTGGAAAACGGTTTCAGTAATTGCTTAGAATTAAATGTGAAAAGAAGACAGCTCTAAAAGTGACAGCTGTCCAAACATTGCTATTCCAAATGAGAAATTCCATTAGAAACCACTACATATTTTAAAGAAAGTTCATGATGTGTTCGGTTTCCGTTTCCTTTAAACAAACATTTAAAATGCTTCTTAAATTAAGAGTAACGTGTGAAATTGAAATGAAATAAAATGAAAGCAGCAGTTAATTTATATAGAATTTAATTTAGTATTTTTTTAATCTTGCTCATATATCCTTCCTTCAAAAAAAATAACAAATGGATCTAAAAATATATATTTTAATTTAAAAAAAAAACAACACATTTTACTAATTACTAAGTTTTCATAATCATATAATTAAAACAAAATTCATATAAGAACCAAACAAAACAAAAATCACTTATGCATTGTTGTATAGGCACATTATTTATATATAAATTAAATTTAATGTATATCAAACAAACAAACAAATATTTATATCTGTATATTATGTATATTTACAAAAACAAATCTAGTTTCTAAGCTCCAATTTCAGAGTCTTGAAAATCTCTAAAACTGCATCAATATCGCATACATATCAAAGAAAAAATAAAAGTTTGCACAAATCTATTCGGGTGCAGTTAAATGAGGTTTTATTAGAAAATAGACTTTTGAAATTGGAAATATTATTTAAAAAAAAACAATTAACTTTATTATTTTAACGTTTCACTTGATTGAATTGATGATTTTATCGTGTTGAATTTATCTCGACAGATAAAATCTTAACAACAAAATTGAGTGTTACAAAAAAATGTTCTTAACATAAGACACAACCAAGGTAACGATACATATCAGAGTCGAATGACTCGCCTGTTTAAAATTACCAAAGTGATATTAACTATTACTATATATATATATATATTATGTATAAATATAATTATATATTTATAAATATTCAACAAAAAAAAAACAATTACATATAGTATATACATATATATTTAACTTTAAAAAATGTACATATTCTATACAAATTCATACATTACATATTATTATTATATATATGTATAAATAAAATACCTACAGTCTACTTAAACATAAAATTAACAAAAAATTGTATTTATATTTTTAATGCACTCTTTTCAAGCAATTAATATTAAAACTATATCATACACAATTTTACAAAGCTTTTATCTCTTATATATATATATAGATGTCAATTTATATTTCAATTATTATTATTAATTAAATAAGAATATATACAAAACAAACGTTTAATGGAACTGTTATATCCGTAAACATATCAGAAGATACGGCCATTTTATATTCCCAAAACAATCGCGCATTATGCATTACACACTTAAACATTCACAATCCACTCCACTCACAAACATTTTTTAAAATAATTTTATTTTATTTTTATTTTGTGTAAAAATAACCGCTTACTTTGAAATATTTTTAGTTTTTATATTTTATCAATTATTTTTATCATTTTATGCTTTGCTTTGAATACAAATATATTTATTGATAAAAGAAATTAAAATAATTTATGCAAAAGTATAAAATATATTTTTTTATAACATATAAACATAAATATTTGTAAACATTATAGAAAAACAAAAACAACTCATGAAAAAATCTCCCATCAAAAAGAATCAATTAACGAAATATATATAAACAAATTAAATAGAATAACAAAGCAAAATATAAATATAATAATAAAAATAACAAAAAGTCAACTAAAAAATGTATTATATGTTGCATAGCTATGTTTACATGCTGTGTAACAATAACAATTAAATAAGTACACTATATTAACATCTATTATATATATTAAAAAGAAAAACAAATTATGTATAAAAAAAAAACAAATTATTATTATATTATTATATTATTAAATACATAAATATATATAAAATAATATATTTATCAAAAACAATTGAAACAAAAAATATATTATTTTAAGATTTTAATAGGTATTGTATTTTTAAACTAAAATATTCGAATACAAATTATAATTATGAAGTAAATTTATGTAACATTTAATTTATTCATATTTTATGTATTAAAATAAAACAAATGCAAAACAAAAAAATATGACAACGTTTTATAGCAAATGTTACATATTTATAAATATAAGTAGTACAATTTTAAACAAAAACAAATTATGCTACAAAAGTTATTGATTTATATAATTATGAGAAAAAATTCTTAAATTAATCAACAGACAAACAAATTAAAAAAAAAAAAACATTAAAAAAAAAAAACGATTACAGCAAATGAAAAAGCAATATTTAAAAATAGTTAAAATGCGAATAAATTATATAAAAATGTTAGTTAAATAAAATCAATCCAATTGCATTTTGCATATTAGTGTTTTTTTACATATTTATTTTTTAACTTTATTTTTATTAACATATTTTGTAAAAAACAGAAAAACATAACAATATACAAAAATTGTCGACAAAAAAGAAGAAATTAATAGAAGCAGGCGAATGGATAAGGGGCCCTTAAAAAGTTAGTATTATTGTAGTAACATAAAATAGTTGTATTCTTTAATATCACATTATCAAGAACATAATATTTAAAGAACGAAGTGTAATCCAGCATTAAATATTGATATACTTTAATCCTTTAATTTCCCAGTGTTTTGATGTCGAATTTGTTTTTCCTGTAGACAGATTGACAATATTTTTAAAGTAATATCCCCCCCAATACCTTACCCGATAAATTTTTAAAATTTACAAATGTCAATAAAACTATTTTTAAACCAGAATCCACAATCTTAGAAATTAAATACCTGGTTAACCAAAGGTTCATAATAACTTCGATCCACAAAAACCAGATCAATTATGTACTCTATTTCCGAATCTGGGGTTTTCCATGTCAATTGATAGCCTCAATGACAGCAACAGACTTCTTTCCTGTCATTACAATCCACAAAATCCAGATCAGATCTGGACTCTGGGGTTTTCGAGTCAAAAACCGCTCTAAATGATAGAGTACGGAATTGGGTTGATGGTTGAACTGAGTTTTGTGGATCCAAATTTCATGAAGTGCGGATTTTTATTTGTGTAAATTTAAGTTTTGTAATTTTGGCATAAGAGATTTAGTTTTAGAAATCCCTATGTTAGTTTTGTGAAACGTTGTTAAAAAATTAAAGCAGATTTTTAACCAAAACTAATAAAAATAATATTTAAATAAATTATTAATTTAAAGCATTAATTTATTTTGTTGGGGATGGACAAATAATTGAAAACTCATCTGGGACACTAAATAATGTGTGTTTTCCCCTTTAAAAAAAAAAACGATTTGACTGAAAGTCATGGTTTGAGCAAACATAAGATAAACATTAAAACTCTTAGAATTATAACATATAAACAAGAAAGAAGACCCGATAAGGAAAATCAACTTAAATTTTGCTCTTATCAGTTCAAGTACACATATGTAATTGTTATATCCACTTGATGTATAATAAATAAGTTGTGTTCAAATTAAGAAACATTTCATTATTTATTTGTAAAGATAACAATATTACCTTTTCCGGTGACTTAACATTGCATGTCATTTTTAACTGGAATACTGATTTCATTGGGCAGGTTCAACCAGCAAAAGGGCAAAGTTCCTTTCATTGTTTAAACGTAAATTTTAACCAAAGTGTCATAAACTTCAAATTTTGAACTTTACTTCACTATCCTCAAATGATCGTGCAAATTCTACCAAAAACATAATTGTCTATTAAACACTTCTCAGGGAAGCTTCAACTTCATCACGATTTGTATTTTGTATTGTAAAGAAATCTTACGTATTTCTTTTCCAATTTGACAAGAAACCCTTTTACACAAATATTAAACGGAATTGTGCAAAAAATAAATTAATCATAGAGAAATAAAGTTCAGCTTTCAATTGAATGAACTGACATTGTCAGCTGTCATTTTGACATAAAAAGACTTGATTTGATAGTCCAGTCAACTTTCCAATAAAGTTTCCTTAATTGTCCACAGTATTTGAACGTATTGTTATTGACTTTTTTTCCAAAGTGACAAATCTATGTACAATATTTCAAATTTCTAGTTTTGAACAAATTGAGATTTTTTTGGATCTCCATTCATATTTCGAAAGTTGTTATCGATCAAAATATCTCAAATGCAAAGCCTTAGAGGTCAAAATTTCCTGCAATACATAAGTAAGACTCGAAATTTGTAACAGCCATTTAATTAACACCAGCTGCAAGTGGTTTTTAGTTTTATTTTTGTTCCCGTATTTTGTTTAGATGCCAATCAAACAGAAATATTATTTAAATAGCTAACTGTTGAACCAAAACTTTAGAAACAAGTTTTTCCATCATTAAAGTTTTGAAGAAACTAAATGATATGGGTGTTTAAAAACTGGCAGGTACAAATGTTGTACGTACTTATGATTTATTTAGTGAACTTAACGTCAAAATTTGTATAAATAACACCTATTTAATAAAAACTAGAAGCTTTACATAATAATTTTGTCGGTAGAATCAATTTTAGAGAAGCTGAACAATATGGTTGTCAGATCTTTAAATTTTTTCTTAAGAGAAAACATTTTAAAAAGAGTCTATAATATGTCCGGAAGGTATGCCATAAAAATAAAAAATCGAATTCCATGTCAATTAATAAGCTTCGACTCGATTGATCTATGTTTATAATTATTTTTGCCCTTCGATTGATTTCAAACCCTTGGTGTTTAAGATTTTTAAAAACCATGTTTCTATTTAGAGTTCACCTTACAAATTTCGCATCTGAACATCTGTTTCGCCATCGGCAGCATTGGAAATGCTCCAACGAAATAAAGAAACCAATCTTTAGAAAAGGAAACAACAACACAAAATTAACAATTTATTCTGGTCTCAGCTTCACAAGTTGTTTTAAGTGTTAGTCAAATGAAGTTAAAAGTCAAATTAAGTCTAATTAACATCGTTTGGCCTGTAAATTAGTAGCTGAAAAAGGTGTTAGCTTCCTCGGAAAAGGCAGATTTACATTAGGCAACTTTTGTATGTTAATTTAAATCGGCAACTGTTAAGAATAATATTAGGAAAACTATCTAGAAATAGAGGTTTTCTTACTAAACAAATTCTCAAACCTTGAACCGATCTAGAAAGAGACTTCCCTTTAATTTTTTGATAGAAATAATATTGTTTAAAAAATTGATACTTCTTCTGAGATGAATTTGCATTAAACTTAGTAATGAAAAGGAATACACAGGAAGTGAGCTCTTGACTTACAGAACTTCAACAATTTCCCATAATCGGACTATACTAAATAATTTAACTTTAATTTTTAACACTTTTTTCAATTTTCTGTAATTATTGTTTTAGTTATTGTATTTTTGATTTTGTTGTCATTTAAACATTTTCGCATCACTTACATACATTAGAATAAGTATTTATATCATTACAGTTAATGTTAAAAATACGAATATTTAAAACTATATATATAAACAAAAATATGTATTCGTAAAAGTAAATTTTAATTGAAATGTGTGTATGTAATCTTACGATATACATTATAAAAATTATATATACATACATACAAAACAAATTATATAATTAGTTATTCCAGCAGCAATTAAAAACAAATTATGTTAATCAAATTATTATTATAAGCATAACAAAAATAATTTAAAAAAAAAACCTAAAACCACCTTTAGGATAAATAAATTAAAAATAACAAAAACAAATTGAAAACTAAACTGAAAGCAGTAAAGTGCCGGAAACGTGTAATATGTATAAAGTTAATTATAATATATATCATTTATAATTTTAAAATTAAAACAACAAAAAAAAAAACATTAAATATGTTTAATAAGCATATAAAAAATATTATATAATTAAATTATATAAAATAAAAAAAAACAGCTTTCTAAAAAATAAAAAAATAGGATATCAAATTTAGATACAAAAACACATAAGAAAACATAATTATAGAAAACATTTAATCGTTCGTCTTACAATTAATTGTAAATTATTATAATTATTATTATAGAAAGGCAAAACATATATTTGTAAAAAAAAAAATACAAACATTAAAACAAAGTGAATTAAACTAACAAAAAAAAAACCCTAGATTATTTTTAATTAGTCAAATTTTGTTTTATAGTTGGTTTCTATTTTTAATATTATTATTGTTGTTAAATTTTCAATTTAAAATATGTCTATAACTCTTAACAAATAAATGAAAAAAAAAACCAAACAGGCTGTAAGTTCTATACTCTCAAGAAAATCTTATAAACAATTTTTGAAATTTATAAAAATCTGTATTTTACAGTGAATATCAAAAAAAAACATCGTAATTCGACCAACAAAACAAAAGAATACAACAAAATATTTTATCAATTCTCCTTAATATCCCATGTTTCCAAGTTAAATATTTTAATTGATTTTAAAAATGTAATGTAAAAAAAAAAACTATTATTAACATTAAAGAAAATGTTAATTAGTTAATAAACAAATAACAACAAAACAAACAAACAAACAGTATATTATACATATAGATACTTTTCACGAATTAAATGTAAAAATTATATTATATTTGTATTGTAGTAGCTATATATATACTTATACCTACAAAACAACAACATAATACTCCCTTTCATAATTCTGTTTTGTTTCAAGTGTTGAATCTTCAATTCGATTAAAGATTACTTCAATGTAAGAAAAATAAATAAACTACAAACAAAATACGAAAATAAAAAAGTTATTAAATTAAAACAAAAACAAAACAACACACAAATTGATGCTAAATTATATAAAGAACCAAAATATGTTCTTGTATCGTATTAAGTTATAATAACATACATTTAATTCTGATGTTATATAAAACGGTGTAAAATGCTAAAAAAAATAAACTATTGAATTATAATTGTTAACCAAAGAATTTTGATTTTTCATTTGGCAATTGAAGTGGATTTTTTGAGTTTCAAAATTTTTCTCATCCCCCCGTTCCCTTTTTGATTTGATTAAAAAAGACGTTATCAAATAGTGATGCTGAATAACTGTAAAAATGACCCCATTCCTTTAGGAACTAAGTAATGATTTTTTAGTTTTTTATTAAATATGTATTATTTGAAGGAATAGCCTACCGCTAAACATGACTTATATAAACTATTGCATATTTTTCAAGCCATCGAATTAGAATCTGTATTAAGATTATACATTTTCGAAAATTGTTGGTGGTGAGAAACAATTTTATATACAAAAAAGAAGATGCCTAACTAGTATCTAAGGACTTGCTAGAATTCTGTGAGGTTACAAGAATGAAATTTCAACACTTACATTTTATTGTATTAAATACGTAAAAACATAATTTGTACATAACAAAGAAATTGGTTATAATGATTTTCTTAACATTTACTATCAATGCGACTACATACAGGAAGGTATAAAATTTCTCAAGGAATTTTAAAAATAAGTATTAGCAGCAGGTATGTCAATTTAAAATTTTTAATAAATGTGCATTAAACACATTCATTAAAATATTTGGAAGCCCGTTTCCGAGATGGTGAATTTTTATAATAAGACTAGCCGACCCGGCAAACTTCGACTGCCTTAATCGATAGTTAAAAGACCTAATTTGTTGTATAGAATAAACTTGAAACAAACAAAAGGAATCCGCAATTAATTAAGATTTTTAAGATTTATTATTATTGTTTTAAAAAATTTTAACTTTACTTATAAAACATATAGTTTTTCTGAAATACTGACCAATTAAAAGGTTTCAATTTGATTTTGATAGCCACAAATAGTTATGATACAGTCTGTTAATCAATTTAAACAGGTTTCTGATAAACTATATTTTTTGTTTTATGTGGTGGTGCTTAAATAAACAAAGGTGAAGGTTTTCCGATGCACGAACACGCGACGTTAATTGTAAATGCGCGGGAAACTCCAAGTTGATTTTGCAAATTTCAAACGATTGGCCCTGCTATGGCCTACGATATATTTATTGTCATCGCAAGGGCTAGAGGTTTTTTTTATAATAAGCGAACACTAAAAGGGTTTTGTATATCTTTAATATGCCAAAGACAGTGTGAGCATTAGGAAAAGAGGGAAGGGTTCGGTGTACATTGATTTTGAATTCCTGAACATTGCAATGATAGGGAAAGATAGAACGTGGCAAGGCATTCCACATTCGCGTAGGCTAAAAAATGAATCTCTGTACTTCATAGTATGGCCGAAGTTGGGCTCAAGGGTAAACGCTTCTGATCCTAGAAGCGCGGGTATTACGGTTAAATTGTTTAAGGGGAGGAATGCAACTGCCTATTTCAAGCATAGTCCGTTAAAATAACTGTAAAAAAGGGTGAGACAAGAAACCTTGCGTCGATGTTCGAGTGACGTAATCGAGTTGATGATGTTAATTTCACCAATCATTTTAAAAGCTCTTCTTTGAATACTGTCCAAGAGGCTTAAATAAGTTACTGGAGCACATGCCCAGAGATGAGAGTTTATATTCAAGTTTCGGACGTATATAGGTTTTGTAGATTGTAGCCAGATCAAACGGAGAGAAAAATTTGTTGCATCGTCTCAAAAAACCTAGACATCTTGCGGCATCTTTGGCGACATCGCAAATTTGATCGTTCTACAAAAGGTGGTTGCTGATGCACATTCCAAGAATGTCTAGATTTTCAATTTCGTTGATGCAAGTTCCACTCATAGATAGTGGCAAGGAGGGTATATCTCGCTTTAACGATACAAGACAGCATTGGTTTTTCGAAACATTAAATTCCACACGGTTTTTATTTCCCATTGTACAATGGCTGTATAGGTCGGAATTAATGAGCTTATCATATTTTGCCGTTGCAGTTCCACATCCGAATACGAGGAACGGAATATGTGAGAAGGAATATAAAAAGCTAAGAGTGCTATCGTCAGCGAAACAATGTATTGGATTAGAAGTAGCAGACAGGAGATCATTTACAAAAATGAGGAAAAGGGTCGGAAACAAAACGCAGCCCTGGCCTGAGCACACCCGCATTTATTTTATGGGTTTCAGACTTAAATCCGTCCAAAACAACTTGTATTGAACGATTCGAAAGAAAATTTTTAATCCAACGAAGACCAGATTCGTCAATGCCAAAAGCACGCATTTTCGATAAGAGAGCAAGATGCTAGACTTTATCAAATGCCTTTGAAATATCAAGTGCAATAATCTTACTTTCTCCAAAACGATGTAAAGGTTTATTCCGCTGTTCGGTGAGATGAACCATGAAATCACCAGTGGACCTATTGCTACAAAAGCCGTATTGCCTGTCAATAAGAAGCTTCCGTTCCTCAATATATTTCTTAAGCTCATAATTAATCAGCGTTTCTATATGACCTTAGAAAGAAGGAACGTTAGTGCTATCGGTCGTTAATTTGCGAGAGAAGATGATTTGCCTTTTTTTGGGATTGGCTGATCAAATGCAGTTTTCCAACTACTCGGAACGAGTCCAGAAGAATAGGAGAGATGGAAATGTGTTTTCTAGCGTGGAAGAACACCTCTTTAGAATAATAGCGGATTTAGGAATGTTGAGATATTTAAGAACTCTCGCTACAGTTCGAGTACGAAGAAAGATTGGTCCCATAGAACCATTTACGCATTCAAGCCATGACATTATCTGGTAAAGTTGAGTTTTCGGCGAACTGCCTCGCAAATAAGTTAGCTTTATCAATAGAGCTAACTAAGGAAGTGTCATTGACAACAAGCGTAGGAACCGAGGAAGAGGAAGAATTCCTCATGTTTTTTCAGTTTCCTCAGTTGGGTTGGCTCTAAAACACCGGAAGCTCACCTCTTTCTCCTTGATATCCTCTTTGCCAGCTCGAATCGAACCATGGTTTGGCCTTAGGTTTAATACTTATAATCCTGTTCGGGGATAATGTTTCCATTCCCAAGCGAATTATATAAGTAATCATATCTGCACTACCGAGGAAGCATAGCGACCAGTTAAAGATCTCGAAGAAAATATTGAGACCGTCCCAATTGGCTTTCTCGTACTGCCAAACAGTTCTCTTTGGAGCTCCTCTTTTAACTGGTTTTGTTTGACACGAGAAATTAGCAGATATGACACTATGGTCCAATGTGCCTATTTTTAAATTTTAAATTTATTTTATTAAATTTTGAACGGACGCTCGACATCTTTATTTTTAGCCGCCAATATTGCTCCTCTTTTGAGTTTGTTATGTGACAGAAATCTGTAAGTTATGTGACAACTGCTTCGCAAACATATTTGCAGTTTTATCTTGTTGCAAAAATACCTTCATTTTAGTTGTTAATTGAAGTGTCATTATTTGCAGAGTTGATATGGGAAAAACTGAAATAACTCCAGTGACCTATCTTGGCCATTGCGCTATTTTTGGCGATGTTTCAAATTGGTGTTTAATTAATTTGCATATTTAATGGTAATTTTAATTTAAATACAGAATGTGCAATTCACCCTCCTTCTAGCAGAGTCGCAGCTATTCCAGATGAAGTCAACGCCAGAGCTACATCTTCGCCAAAAGCAATAAAATTAAGAACGTTTTCCCGGTTCCTACGGGAGCATCAAAGAAATAAATTCCACCAGATACACTATTCACAGCTTCTAAAAAGTTGTCGTACGCAATTCTTTGTTGTTGATTTAATCATCGAACATTTGTGCGAACTTTTTCGGCCAATGCTTAAATTGTATTGTGTTGTTTTCTTTGCATCTCGTGGTTTAATGCATATTCCGAGCTTTTTCAAATTTATTCACTTTTTAAACCTTCTCTTGACTTTCTACAAATAATTTAAGACTAAAATAAGCCAAATCGTTCCAGCCGTTCTCAAGTTGTATACATACATATGTATGTGTACAATGTACATACATTGTAGATTTCACAATTCATGTACGTATGTACATATATATTTATTTGAAATTACTTTTCGAAACATATGTATGTCTTTTATTTTTTTTTTTCAGTGAAGACATTCAATATTTTTAATAATATTCAAAATATGAAAAATTGTGTGCTTATCTAAACACTCTTAGTTACAATTTTATATTCCAAAGCTTTTCTTGGCAAACAATTTAAATGTAAAACACAAAATTGGTGGATATGAAAAAATTAATTCGAGATGAACGACAAGAATAAATATCAAATTCCAGAATTTGGGAAGTTTTACCAGTTAGAAGTCAATTTTACCAAAAAGGTTGGCCTTTATCAGATCACTGTTTCAAGTAGTTGAATTATAAGAATACTGACATGACTTCTAGCGTAAGATTTCCAGGTCCTGTTTTCTTTAGAGCGGTATCTTTCTTCACTTTTAATGTTTTCCCGTTGATATAGCTATACTTTTCCAAACAGGCACAGGAACAATTTTCTTTAACATACAATTTTTTTATTTGATTTAATGAGAATCAAAGAGAACGAAGTTTCCTACTATTTTTGTTTTCTTTGCTCACTTAATTTGGTTCTGTATAAGCAGAAACAGGAATAGTTCTGGAATCAAATATTAAATTAAATTCTTTTTACAACTCGGTATTATAGGTTTTCGGGGTAAGAAGCTGTATTTCAATTTAATTAAATTCTATTAAGGATTCTCTAGAGGCCCCACTTCGAGTTAAAGAGGTGGAAACTTGATTTTGAATTTGATTGTTTGTACATACAAAGCTGGGATGTTTGTTTTGGAAAATTGGTAGGGAATTATTTTAGAAGATGTAGGAAAGGCTTTTTGTATGTATATGTTGTTAGCCGACCAATTTTATTTTCGTTCATAAAATATTTAAGAAGTAATATCTTGCAGGAATTGTTCATTGCTTAAACTGCGTTTGAAATGTTCTTTCTAGCAAACTGATTAGTAGGATTAACTACATAAGTGGTAGTTATAACTATGATGTCGGAAATTGTCTCATTAGCCATAATCCTTCTTAAGGCGTTTCACAATAAGTTTTTAATAAATTCTTATGTGTTAAAATCAATTACAATAAATATTATTGTTGATAATGATGAATATGAAACACCAAATGCTAAACACAGCCTTTAAATAGGTTTTCTAAGGTGAATGTTTCTAAAATAAATTTCAATACTTCGTTCAATCGATTTTTCGCTGTTTTTGTTATAATTTCTTTCAATAAGAAATTTTGTATGCATTTTTAAAAAGCACTTATCACACACGTCAATGCGTCTTTCTATTTAGGTTGACAGTTAAGCCTTAATCTCAACAGTTTTCGAGAGTAAAAATACTTTTTTCCAGCAATATTCAGCAAACCAAATGACTAGGTAGGCAGGTATTAATTTTTTAGCATCAAGATTTATGTGTCCTATGTCCTTAAGTGCTGTTTATTAGACAAACGTACATATAAGAACCTATATTTATTTAGTATTTTATTCAAATCAATATATTGATACATTTCTTTACTATCACTTATATTACCATTTCACCCTTTGAGAATTTCCAAAGATATCATAACTTTTCTTCTTTAAACTAATTGGGGAATTCCCATTTACAATATTATTTCATATTATTTCTACATCCAGATATCCAACAAATTTACATGGAAATTCAACCTTATCAGTTGAGTCTAATAATGTATAAAGGTCTGCAGAAATTCCAACACTGACCTTAGTTTAATTATTCTTATTGCGAGTATCAAATGTTATTTTGAAAGTTCATCAAATCTAGTTGCTGTTTAACGTTGCGCTAAGAGACCAATTAAGTTTTTCAAAGATAAAGTCATACAAAAATCCGTAAGAAAATGGAAAAGGTTATTTCAATATCAGGTATGCATTGATTATCTTTTTCTGTAAGACAAATTTAAGAAAGTGTTGTACAATTCAATATTTAACAAGAAAAGAGTTACGGTATGAAGCTGTGTCTGTTTAAAGAAATGATTGGTGTTGATTGAAATTAAAGGATATAGAGCGGCTTTTTCATATTGAATATTCAAGTGGTAAGATAAAAAACTTCGTTCTTGTTGATTTTTATTAATTGTTGTCACCATCACCATTGATTTATTATTAAAATAGCGGGATTTTGTGATTCAGGATTCTGTTTTACGTACGGGATTTTGTAATTTGGGATTTTGTGATGCGAAATTTCGTACACGACCTGCTAAATATTAGTTTACAATTAAAGGAAAGCCAGATATTGAGAGTGAAAAATATAAAAGATTTACCAAAGTGAGATGCGCCAACTGATTGCGATATTTTTTCTTGCGAATATTTTTTCAAAATTGTTAAGTTTGTTTTTCTTTCAAAGGTCACTCTTAATGTGCATATTTATGTTTCGAAAATAGAGGTTACAATGAAAAATATGGAGTAGGACCAAGTTAATTCAAGCGTGGATCCAGGATTTCGTTGTAATTCTAATGCAATTTTACCTCCCTCGACGTTAGCCTTGTATTAACACACCAGAGCAAGATAACAGAGGGTTTGTAATCATTGTTGTCCTTGTTGTAAGGGACCACCCCTATCCCCTCGTTACAACAAGAACAAAAAATTGGATCTGCAGACGACGAAAAGTCTGAAGCTGTAAAATAGAGAGAGAGACTTCACAATAAGATCATACTCATCAATAGAATATCTTTTGATATTTTCTAGAAGGAAAAGTGTGTTAATTGAAACAAATTCAAGGTTTCAGGTTGGAATCTTTTACTGTAGGTGTATAATAAGATATTTTGTCTAAACAAGAACATTTGTTGTCATGGTGCAGTAGTTTCTTATAATAGGTTTAATTTGATATTTAAAAAAATGATATCTATTAAATTGGTATAGTCGCAACTTTGATGTCTTGAATCGGTTATAGAGCATTGGCAAAAACTATATCTTTCATGTCTTTCCAAAACAAAAAGCACGAGGGTATTAAATCGCAAACCATTTGAAATATTTAAAAAAAAAAACCTTTGTATCGACTTGAAGTACAATAAAAACATATGTTAATGAAAGTTGACTTCGTTAATATGGCCACCACGGGCACGTTCACAACGGTAGATTCCTTGAACCCAATGTTCCATGACTCGGGCACATCTTTCCCGTTAAATATTGGTTCTGAGCTCTTCCAGCGCTAACCGCTTATCAGCTTAAACCAATAAGATAACGTAGTTCCAAATGAAATAGTCTAGAGGCATTAAATCGAAATAAAGAGTTGGCCATTCGACTGGCTCTTTTCTCTTTAATAAATCGATTGTAACGTAACGTGACTTGTGGCACTATTCTGTTGATGGTCCTCCAAGTCTAAATTTCTTTCAATTTGGTTCAAAAATAAATCGGTAACCATTAAGATGGGGCGAGAATTGCGACCAAAAATTGGAGTTAATGCTCATAAAGTTCCAGTCACGGACTCCGAATTTTGATACAAATTTTTTATAATTTGCAGATATTGAAACATTTAATTAAAAGGTGCGTTCACAAATTGTAAGTTGTCAAGTCCACATTGAATAACCCTTTACTTCGTTGTTCTTTCTTGCTTCCAAGGATGACAATTTCATCCAGCGACCGCTTCCTGCGTGAATAACAACTTTTAAAATTCCTATTACATATTAAGGAAACCATTTTATAACCAATCCGAAAAGCTAACAGTTTAGAAGAAGAATTATTGTTGGATCATTAATCAAATTCTTCAAAAATAATGTTGGTGTAGTCTGAGATTAAATCCAAACCACTGACATCACAGTCGCCTACGCACTAACCTTAAATCCTTAGAGATCACGGTTTCGAGTGGAAGAAACACATTCGCAAATAGGATTTCTTCCATTTTAAAAACCAGATACAACAAAATGCCCTTCAAAATATATTTTTAATTAAAAATTTGAGTTGATTAAAGACTTTTATTATTTATAGTTAGCAGAGTTCAGGGAAAGAAAAAGAAATAGTAAAGAGTAGAGATATAGCAGAGCTCTCAGTCATCTTTTTTGATCCTTAATAAGAAATATAAATAAAGATTTAATATGCACAAAAAAGAACCCAGCGAAAGATGTTATGCCATTAAAAATAGAATAAAGAAGGATTATACAAGGATTCACTTCTCCCAACAAATTAACATCTCCCCCTAGCGTCACCCCACTGCCAGCCCAAGTCCGCTATTAACAAAAAAGGCCCGTTAAAGTTTGATCCTTGGTGGATGGTTTTTGCTGGTACTAGTACTGGTACCCTACCCTTATGTTGTTACTGTGTATAAGTGCGTCACATTATTAATCCGTTAAAATCAACATACCACCAGCAAACAAGAAAAGGGGATGATGTTGCGAGGTCTGTTGATAGTCTGGTTCAGGTATGAGATGAATTCGCACCAGGGGTTTAGCCATATAGCCTTATGCTTATTGCCTTGCCCTGCCACCCACGCAACACAAAAGGAGGGTGATGGTAACAACAACAACAAACGACCAAAACAAATGGATTCGTGCCAGGAAATGATGCGGTGTTTGTTATATAAAGTTCAGGACATACAAAAGATGAGGAAGAAGAGTGTAGCAGGGAAATTGGCTTAGGGAATAGGAATGTTCCTATACGCAACATCAAAAACAGCAACAACAACAAAAACCCCAATGAATGCCAAATGGATTTGTTGATTGTTCATTTCGATTCGCCCCTTTTTTTTCTTGCTTTTTCGACGCCGCCACCGCCGTACGGTTTTTGCTTTCTTTCGAAAACAGTGTAACGCGCCCCTTTTTTATGTTTCATTTCAATCTTGATTTATTTGAAATTGGAGAATTGCCTGAAAAGAAACAGATGGAGATTTAATAGGATTATGATTCTTAGCAATGTAACGGTTAACTAGCTTTATAGACGCATGTTTAGGACGTCATTTTTCTTGTTGGAAGTGTCGTCGTCGTTAGGACTATTATCGTTTTTGGTGGGTGTCGTCAACTATTATTATGTATAAGATATTGTTGGCTATTATATTATTGGGGCTTATGGCGATGACATTATGTTTTATTATGATTCTTTATTGTGTTCTTTTTTGCCCTCCATATAGATATCGAAGTTTAGTTACATTACATTTTTATTTGGTACTTAACTGCTTTCAGGTGTTGTAGTCGCACTCTACTTTAAAATTAATGGAATAAATCATGAGATAGCGAAATTTATGAATAAAATTTTATTTAAAATGACAAAAAACTGCTTCTGAGATAAATTTTAATAAATGTAAGTACGGTCCAGGTAAACCTTTTTAATATCGTCTATTGTTTGTTCCTCAATCTTTAATGATACTCAATCTAACAATATAATAATCAAAAAGTCAATAATTTTAAGGACATTAAGCAGGTGCTTTGTCTTTTGTTAGACTTAGAGACATAACCTGCTCAAGTTCAATCAATTTATGATAATAAAAAGTAGGAGCAGGTTTCTTCTTTGAGACACTCAATCTTCAAACTTACAACACTTACACAGACACCCCATCCTGCAAATTAAAGCGCATCATTAATAACAAGATACTCCACGTAACCAATGAAAGTTGGAAACACATATCTTAAAACTTGTGTCACGGCCAGAAAACTGTAGCCCAATTTCTACAAAATAAAATCCCGCTCGATTATGCACCTAGGCAAAAAATCTTTACGACTGCCTGCAAGCATAACAATTGGTCACAACCTTCTGGGTTATAATACAAAGAAAATACACCTGATGACTTGTGCAGATAAATGCAGTGATGAGGAAGAACAAGAAGACACAGTCAACTTTTCATGTCACTGCCCATTGCTATGCCACACTAGAAACAAATTCTTAGGCAGACACTAGAAACAAATTCTTAGGCAGACACTTCTTCCATAATCATGAAGAACCTGAAGATATTCCTAGAAGTAACCTATTAGGCTTCACCAATTCCTCTAAATGGCCTGGAAAAGACAATTCATAAAATAGGTTTAATCACTCCTAGAGAATTTTCAATATTTCTGGGTATCAATGGATCAATAGATCTACATTTATCTTAGTGTGGCGATAAAGTCATCAATCGCCAGTCCATCAATCTAATTAAACTTATATATTCTCGGACCTAGTACCCATAGTAGGGCCTCCACAACTCCTACGCGCCATTGTGTATGATTTCTGGAAAAATACTTCAGCTTTCTTTAAAACTTTTCCAGTCATGCTAATTAATGTTCGACCGTTCTTCGCCAAGTACCTTAAGGCCGGCCCACGTGTCTTTTCGAAGGGTATGGCCAATCCACTGCCACTTTTGTCTTCATACAATAGAGTGTATGGATTCCTCACACTTTCTAGCATGAAGCATGTGAGATAGAGATACGGTTGGGCCAGTATCCAAAGTTATCGAAGACATCTACAAACGAACGAACGCAGCTTTCTTGTAAGATCCATAAATCAATACGGATTCAACATTGAAGCGGAATAATCAATTGTTTCTCCAAATTTTTGGATATCATTTATAACGCAGGCTTTTCTTTTTTAATACGTTTGTTTACGTCCAGTTCAGTTCCGCCACCCCAATACTTCCAAGATATTACAATCTTTTACCATCTCTACTGGTTGTCCATGAATATTGACTTGACGTGGATTGATGAAGAAGTTCCAAGGATCATAGATTTGTTTTGCTTTGTTAAATCAATAAATCCAAAAATAATTTTTTCACATCGAATGGAAGCATGATGGTTGAGAATATTTGGTTATTTTTAAAAAACGTTTGTAACAGTCCGAATTCTTTAGCTCCAATATTCGTCTCCAATGACACTGCTCTTGTAAGCTCAATCTACAAAGCCTCTCCTCTCTTGTACTTAACAGAGTAAACGATTTTATATGACGAATATTCTTTCGCACAGTTGTAAGACTTCTATATAAAAAGGTCTATTGTTCTATAGAAGTAATCTCTAATGTTGGTAAAACTAATGCGAAAGCATTTACTACTTTTCTAGGGGTCAACATCCGAGTAGATGGCAAAAAGCATATGTTTAGGCTGTTCCTAAAAAAGGCATATCTTCTTTTTCCTCTTACTACTCGTATGATCGAATTGGGGTTGAACCCGTGGCGTGATAGTTAATTCGTAGGACTGTCATGCCAGAGGTCTTGAGTCCAATACCTGCCTGTGCGACTTAAAGTTTTTTTTTCACGGGTACTGCCTCTTGCGAGTAATTGACAAAGCCTTTAAGTGTAATTCTTGTCATGAAAAGTGCTTCCTCAAATAAGTCGTTCGGATTCGGCTTAAAACTGTAGGTCCTCTCCATTCCTGACAAATGGAATGGTTGAGAGTTGTAAGTCACTAGGCTCTATTTCTCAAGGAACTGTTGTGTTGTTTTTAATCATCGATTTGGTAACGATTAATCTATTCTTTACCAGATTAAAAATCAAAAGTCGAAACGTTATTTGAAGGTTTCTATCTATCTGATATCTACAAAATAAACGCTGATGTGTCCCATGATTCCATTCTGTTTCCGATGTTTTTATTTTTATAATTGATATTTTGTCTGATATTTGTAATCAACTAAATTCTTTCCAATGTCCTTTCCGATACACGTCACGTCCTTAACCTTCATGGATTCTCAACGACAGCGTGTGATACGAGTACATTCATTTAATTCATTATTGTCTATCATAAACCGTGTAGAATTAAATGTTTCGACAACTGAATTATGCAGTAGATGTGACTAATGTCATTAAATCGTAAACCCTCTCTAAGGCGATTATTCATCAGTGACACTTTTATCCAGAAAATTGACCAACTGTGTCGGTTCTAGGTTTGAGCATCACAGACATCATCTTTTGTGGAATGTTCACATATTTCGTGTAGCCGAAAATTCAACTTCTGATTGGTACAATTATCTTATTTGGACAGATGCCATAGTTACCACTTTAGCCTCTTGTACATAACTTAAAAGAGAGTTTTAAGAACCATATCCCACAGTTGCCTAACTGGAAAATTTGCGTCACGTTTCATGACTTCATTCATCCCCATTTCTGTTCATTAGTTTGTCTTTGAGCACAGTTTTTGACATACTGTCAAAAACAGTGATTTTTTTTTTTCGGCCACACTACACGAATGTGCAAAGCTAAGCCCTGTTCAATATTTCCTTTTCATTACAATATAAAAAAAAGGCTGGGATGCGACCCACGCTGATAACTTCCCATCTGTCGATTTGTCTTGCTTAAAAGGTTTGTAGGTTTTCGTGTTTTGTTAAAAAAGTTATTGGTTAAATTATTCTAAAAAATTTTAAAATTAGCAACAATATTTTTCATAATGATAAAAGAGTTTGATTTCAAAATCTATTTTGGTTAACGAGATTTTTATTCGAGAACCAATTTTTACCAATTTCAATAGCATTTCTTTAACGTTTTTATTTCTAATATAAAGAAATACAAATTGGATGAATGAAATTAATTTGAAGCCTATGTTTTCTATTATTTACGAGATATCGAGAACCGAACATCAATTTTTACCATATTTGCGTACAATTTTTTGTAGATTTTAATTTTTTATGAAAAAACTGTCAATTCGATTTTTTCTCAAAATGTTACTGAATGTTGACATTTAAAGCCAATTTCTTAAAGTTTTAAAAAGTCATCGAAAATCAATTTTTACCAACTTTGAGTAATGTATTTTTAGGTTTTTATTTTTTATAAAATTTTACCTGATTATAAAAAACGTTATTCTTCGTTGCACAAAATTGTTTTGGAGATAAAACCATTTTTTATTCGTAAAATTTTGGAGGTGAAACATTTTTTTTTCAGTTTTTTTGATTTATAAAAAAACCGTTAATAGGAATTTTTTCTAAAAATATATTTTTTTTTGGTATCACGTTACAATATATAATATAAAATTTAATTCAAGTCTCTAGCATTATTGGTTCGTGAGATATTTAGGATTAACCAAAATGTTCACCTTTTTTTCAACTGCTATGGTAAAGAAACCACCAGCGTCGCAAACGAACGGACGTACAACGTACGTACACACGCACGCACAGAAATCTCTCTAAAAATCTTTTATTTCGACTCTAGGGACCTTGAAACGTCAAGAAATGTCAAAATTTTCAATTCGACAAATCGGACCCATTACAATAATATCCTATGGGAAGTTAATAAAATTGCCCTCAAGACAAAACCATAAAGTTTCAATTTTTAAATTTTATAAATGAAACGAATGTGTCCTTTAGTTTTGAAAATGTTTAACTTTTATCTCAGAAACAATAATCTTCCTTTTTTAATTAATTTCCCTTATTTAAGGAAACATTGACTATACAAGCCCTTAGAGCCTATAAAGCAAAGATTAAATGATAAAGTGGTATAAATAATTAATTTGACTAATGTGATTCAGATATTTTCTTTTCTAAATTTGTAAAACAAATAATTTAGATTAGTTTGTCTCACTTGTGACAGATCTCAGGACACAATTAGTTAAGATTCCTATCAACTTCCTGAATACGAGTACAAAAAAAAAAAAAACAGTTCAACAAAACATAGAAAAGCTCTTTAAGGAGGGTGGTGCTTTATATATCTGTGTATGAATGGTTTTCGTTATATTGAAGCTAACATCCTGCAGGACCCGGAATAGCCTTCTGGGTAGGGCAAATTTCATGAGCCATTCTATTTTGATATAAAGGAAGAGATAGACGGTCATAATAAAAGCTACAACCCTCGTTTATGTTCTATATACATAATGTATTCATATCCAACCATCATAGATATAGGTAGAACAGTATAAAGGAGATAAAGTTAACCTTCCTAGAACGAAGTCCAAAATTTTTGTAGAGTTGGAGAATATTCCGGACGTGATTCGATCAAATGATATCCGATTTCTGTGTTGCACGTTTCTATAGAAACTTCTATATCGTTTGTTTCCTGCTTCCATCTATTAGAGTACCCGTATACGCTGACGCTTTTTACATTATATAGCGAAGCAATTGCTAATGCACACACGTTTTGTTTTAAGTTATTTTTTAATTTTTGCATATACTCAATGATAGCTAATGTATTGAAAATGATGACAGTTGAACAAACATCAGACAGTGATGAAATAAAAGGGTTATTGGGATAGCCGATACTTTAAATAACACAGAAGAACGTTTGATCACGTTGATTGGACGCTTTGAGGAACGTGTTTTTGATAAGACTTTAATTAAACCTTAATGTATTCGGGAATGCGAATGGTGTAAAGGTGATGCTAATGTTATAGACTATATTATAATATTCGGCTTAAAATATGATTAAAACAATGACAATGAAAAATTTGTAAAACAAAAATGAAAAGCTAAAAAGGTAAAGGTCTCAACCCTGAAACTGAAAAAACAAAACTAAGGAATGGTATTCAAAATAAAAATATATAAGGTTTGTTCAACCAGAAGAATGCCAGTGTAGAGTAGTGTGGTGCAGTTGAGGTGGTTCACGAAAACTTTCAGAGTTAATTCAATTTTAGAAAAGCACTACAATAAAATGTGTCTTACAATTTCGTCTGTGTGTTGAATACTAAACTTCTTACGTTATTTCATTTAAACTTGTAACGATTCTTAAGAGAAACTCTGAAAATAAAGTTGGATAGAATGTTTAAGAATTTGATAACCTAAATGGTCCCCCTTATCTTCACTGAAATTTTTCTCGGACCCTTTGTAGCTTTCCCGTCTGATTTAAAGAAAAGGCTATAAAGCCTCTTATTGGGGAACCTACAAAATTTTCCACATAATCTCATTCTTTGAAGTTTTTTAGTGTTTTTTTTGTATGTTCCTTTTGAATTTTGGCTTAGATTGAAAGGAGAAGAGCTGAAAGTAATTGTAAAAGGTGGGTCAAAATTATACTCGTAGTAAAAGCAATCTGTAATCCAATCTGTTACTCCAATTTTCCCAGAAAATATTGATGCTTTCCAGTTAAAGCTCAAGAATTTTGTCGATGATATTGGTCTTAAGTGCTTAAATAATTTTAAATTGTTTAAATAACATCAGGCTTTCATATTTCCCCACGAAAAAAAAGTCTAAAGGATTGAAATTTTAGCTACAAAACGGTTAATTGATGTGACCACGATAACAGGATTTGGAGATCCAAATCAAAAATGGCATCAATTTCAGTAAAAAAAAAAAGGTGGATGAATTTAACACTTTAACGACTGCCGTGGACCACAACACTGTCACTCTCTATTGGCATTGGCTACTCGACAATAACGTGCGGTTTTTCCGAGAAATTTCTTTTGTAGCCGCCGACGATGAGATGAAAATGCGACGTCAGAAACGACTGACACTTTTCCCACAATCTTTGTTCGATTCAAGGTGCTCTTAGGAAATTGGCTTTAATTGCTTAGATAGTTGGACCTTTTCAGAGAATAATCCGATATCTTTGTGCATAGTCTATGAAGTGTTACACTCTCTGTTACGGCATGCAGCTCAATTTTCACCTGTGCGCTGCGTACGACGATGAAGACGGGAATCAGGAGTATTATCCAGAAAAATCACTTACGTCCCTTCTTTTCAAGGTCATGGAAACGCTGATTAATTATCAGATTAAGAAATATCTTGAGGAACGGAAGCTTCTTAATGACCGGCAATACGGCTTTCGTAGCAATAGGTCCACTGGTGATCTCATGGTTCATCTCACCGAACAGTGGAACAAATCTTTACATCGTTTTGGAGAAAGTAAGATTATTGCACTTGATATTTCAAAGGCATTTGATAAAGTCTGGCATCTTGCTCTCTTATCGAAAATGCGTGCTTTTGGTATCGACGAATCTCTTCTTCGTTGGATTAGAAATTTTCTTTCGAACCGTTCAATACAAGTTGTTTTGGACGGATTCAAGTCTGAAACCAATAAAATAAATGCTGGTGTGCCCCAGGGCTCCGTTTTGTCTCCTACTCTCTTCCTCATTTTTATAAATGATCTCCTGTCTGCTACTTCTAATCCAATACATTGTTTCGCTGACGATAGTACTCTTAGCTTTTCATATTCCTTCTCACGTATTCCACTGCTCGTCTTCGGATGTGGAACTGCAACGGCAAAATATGATAAGCTCATTAATTCCGACCTATACAGCCATTGTACAATGGGAAATAAAAACCGTGTGGAATTTAATGCTTCGAAAACCCAATGCTGTCTTGTATCGTTAAAGCGAGATATACCCTCCTTGCCACTATATATGAGTTTCACTTGCATCAACGAAACTGAAAATCTAGACATCCTTGGAATGTGCATCAGCAACTACCTTTTGTGGAACGATCAAATATGCGATGTCGCCAAAGATGCCGCAAGATGTCTAGGTTTTTTGAGACGACACAACAAATTTTTCTCTCCGTTTGATCTGGCTACAATCTACAAAACCTACATATATACGTCCGAAACTTGAATATAAACTCTCATCTCTGGGCATGTGCTCCAGTAACTTATTTAAGCCTCTTGAACAGTATACAAAGAAGAGCTTTTAAAATGATTGGTGACATTAACATCATCAACTCGATTACGTCACTCGACGCAAGGTTTCTTGTCTCACCCTTTTTTACAGTTATTTTAACGGACTATGCTCTAGTGAAATAGCCAGTTGCATTCCTCCCCTTAAACAATTTAACCGTAATACCCGCGCTTCTAGGAATGCCCATAAGTTTACCCTTGAGCCCAACTTCGGCCGTACTATGAAGTAGAGATGAAGAGATTCATTTTTTAGCCGTACTACGCGAATGTGGAACGCCTTGCGACGCTCTATCTTTCCCTATCATTGCAATGTTCAGGAGTTCAAAATCAATGTACACCGACACCTCCTATCCAACCCTTCCCTCTTTTCCTAATGCTCACACTGTGTCTTTGGCATATTAAAGGTATAAAAAAACCCTTTTAGTGTTCGCTTAATATATGAAAAAAAAAAGATATCTAACATGCAAGTCTCATGAACTTTTTGCTCAAACTCGCTTCATATCTTTATCTTAGCTACCCAGTCACTTTCGATATAAAAAACATTTTTTTGTATGAAAAATCTTGAAATAAAGTTACCCTTTAAGCCTTGCAAGAATTTGAGAACCTATCGAAGATTTTCTTCTATTTAAAAAAAATACTCTTCGGTATTACCAATTGTTTCTGGCTTCCCAATCACTGTAACGTGTTCCAGGCAGAACTTATAGCAATAAAAGAAGTGTTGTCTTGTCTTAAAGAAAACGTGATATCAACATCTGATATTCGAATTTTCTCAGGTTGTCATAAAATGTTTGGACTCTGTGTCTACAAACCCTATAACAGTCCAGAACTGTAAATTATCTCTAAAGAAGATGGCACTGCATTTTAACATTCACCTTTGCTGGGTTGCCGGGCCATAGAGACATTCCAGGACATTCTAAAGCAGACAAACTCGCCGAAAATGGAACAATACTACCCATTCTACCAACCGCTACTTGTAAGCATTTGCTTACGCTTTTGACGCTATAAATAAAACCGACATAAGGTGGAATAACACCACCACCTGTCAGGTCTACTCTAGATTTAAAACGCTTAAGGCGTTTGATATCATATCAGCTCGATAATCGGTTTTATAATAGGAAAGAGTTCCACGCGGCTAGGCGTATTCTCAAGGACTTACCCTCATATGTCCTTAGACCTGTTAAAACCCCTTAAGGGGCATAGGGCCTCTACTTCCCTTACGCGCCATCGTGTGCGGTTTCCGGGGATGTTTTTCAGCTCCATCCAACTCTTGCCTAGTGACGGTGATTCCTGAACGACTGCGTCCTGCGCCATGTGCTTCTCGGTCGTTCAGTTCTTCTTCCTTCTTGTATGAGCGGATTCCACTGCATTGCTTGGCCTGCAATGCAGTCGTTACCTTTTCGAAGCATATGTTCAATCCATTGCCACTTATTCCTTCGTATAATAGAGTCTATAGGTTCCTGACCTGTCCTTCTATGAACGACCTTAATGGATATTCGGTTTGGCCAGAAAATCCTTAGGATGTTGCGAAGACATCTATTCACGAAGGTTTGCAGCTTTATTGTAATGGCTGAAGGAACCTTCCAACACAGATTCGACATTTGTGCGAAACATTCATAGCTTTGTTCTTAAGCTGATAGATTTATTTCTCCAAATTTTCGACA
Organism: Eupeodes latifasciatus; assembly: GCA_920104205.1. NCBI lineage: Eukaryota > Metazoa > Arthropoda > Insecta > Diptera > Syrphidae > Eupeodes > Eupeodes latifasciatus. The sequence continues at coordinate 370,925,181 of OV049924.1, forward strand.
GCATACCAAACGCCGCTTTTGCTTTGCCGATGCGGAAAATGACGTCTTATGGAGGCGATACTTCCAAGGTATTGAAAGCTCTCCACTTTTTCCACCGGCTGCGAGGAAATATTTATTTGAGAGGATGGTCGGGTTCCTAGGCTGATCATTTTTGTTTTACCGATATTAATTTTCTCCACACTTGTTGTCGTTTGATGGAGATCCATGATTCTATGAGAGAGTAAGCAAACATCTTCCGCGTAATCCAAGTGCTTTAAATAGGATGTCAAAGTCCATTGGATCCCTCCGCTACCTGACAAAGCTGCGCGCAGTACATCGCTTATCACCAACAAAAACAATATTGGCCACAGAATACAGCCCTGTCTGACTGCGCTACGGATTTAAAAATCCTCTGACAACCTACCATCGTGCAGACCGTGACACTTGGATCCATCATATGTTGCATTTATAATAGCAATTAATTTTTCTGGAATGCCTCTCCTCCGCAAAGCTGACCAGATGAACTCCCTGTTGACGGTATTCTCTGTTAAAGGTATTCTCGAAGTCGATGAACAGCAGGTGTACTGGTGCTCGATAATAAACGCACTGCTCAATATTGATCCGCAGGGTGCTGATATGATCAATACAGGAGGATCCAGTGCGGAATCCTGCTTGTTAGGCATCAAGTGTGGCCTCAAAGTGTTCTCTGATGCGTTCCAGTATGATATTTGCTACTATTTTGGCAAGTGCAGGTAGGTCGCAAATTCCTCTCCAGTTTTCGCACTTTGTAAGATCTCCTTTTTTTCTCAAATGACTTTTGCAGAAGCTGTATGGACGAGGAAGAAGAAGAAACAGATCTTCTTCTTCAAAAACGCAAGACTTGCCTTCCCGAATTCTTCTAACGATCTCAAACACACTTATGTAGTTAGTCTTTCACGTTTCATGACAAACTCCAATTGGTGTCATTGAGCTTAGAAGAAATACTCGAGATTCATGTGGTATCACAATGGGCCAACAACTGGTCTAAGTGTGTGCTAGTCCATCCCGGACAGACCCTTCAACAAAACCTAACCTAACATAAGCAAGTATTTGTTATTAGCAATATCGTTATAACCAATTTTAAATCTATTTTGATACAAATAAAAGACATTATACCATATTTGATTGGCTAGTGATAACGTATCTAAAAAAGACTGTGCGTCTCAAAAATTTATTGTTTACGCTTGGTTGAAAATGGTTGTTTGTTTGCGCTAGGCAAGATTTCTATTGTAAGTTATTAAATTTATAATAAACGTCAGCTTGGAACAGAATTTTACACATTTTATTGTCAACTATCATGATTCAGTAGTATGTCGTTCCTTCTATTTCCGAATATTGATTTTTTTCACAATCTTAAATCCAAATAATATTTAATCAAATATTTGATCATAAAATCAAAGAAAACACAAAATCCTTGAAACTCCACTTCTTCTAAGCCAATCCAATCAACGTAGTTAACACAAAAAAAAGAACGTGACGACCAACTGAACAAGGGTAAGTTGAAATCATCATTATGAATCAATTGATATGCAACATACGTTTCAACATATCTACCTACCCTATCTACATCTTACCCCCATATAGTTCTCCTTGAAAATTCCTTTAAACCACGCAGACACCATCAGTGACGACCGACCGACGACGACGAACGTCTGCACAAGCAAAGACCAAAACCAAAGCAAATCGAAAAGTTTTTGTGTCAAAATAAATTCCAAGAAGGATTTACGGCTCAATTCATTTATCCCTTTGGACCATTAGACAAGGATGTGAATTGGCAGCGACAGCGGTATGGCGGGCGGGTGGACCTCACCCCTATATTATCAGCAGCCAGCATTTGGTTTGTAAGAAAATAAACTCGTACTCGTATACTCAAAGAAAAAGAATAATGCTAACGCATTCCAATTATTGTTCCCTTTGCTGGTAGAACAATGGAATTCGGGGTTTACATAGCTTCTAGCTCTATTGTTGTTAGTGGGTCGTGAGTCGTGGGTGTGTTTCGGAATCGGGTCGGTCTTTAATGGTTCGGATTTATTGCCATTTAAATTCTTCCCGTTGAATTATTCTAAGACAAGGCGTGAGCAAGGGCACCCGTTTCTTTTCTTGCCAAATCCTTGCAAAGATAGACCAAATTTATTTTTTCTTTAAAAATTATATTTGGATTTCATTGGGGATATTATAAGATAATAAAAACAAATACTTAATACTTTCTTTACTTTCTATATTTCAAACATCTTTATCTTATCTTAAAAACTTTACAATTGCATATCTTGTGCATAAAGGATTTGAAATTTATGATCACAATTGAACTTTGTGTAATAATTTGTGGCTATAAGAATACTTTTGAAAGAGCGAACAGAATGGATATAAGTTCCTTAGATGGCCTTTTTGTTTAAAAGACTCATTCATGAAAGTTAAAATCTGGTTTCTTATCAATTTTTAAAATTATGATAGTTTTATTTTGAGTCTATATGGGAAATATAAAATGCCTTAAGAAAATAGAACAAATCAAAGAAAAGATGCTGGGATGCGACCCCACACTGAAAACTTCCCATCCCGTCTGTCGATTTGTCTTGCTTAAAAGTTTGTAATTTTTCGTGTTGGGTTAAAAAAGTTGTCAGTTAAATTATTCTTAAAAATTTCAAAATTACCAACAATATTTTTCACATAATGAAATAGTTTAGTTTCAAAATCTAGTTTTGTTGAATAGATTTTTAGTCGAAAACAAATTTTTACTTATTTTAGTAGCATTTCTTAAAATTTTGTATTTCTTATATAAACAAATACAAATTGGATGAATGAAATTAATTTGAGAGATATCGAGAACCGAACATCAATTTTTACAATATTTTCTATGAAATTAAATAAGTTTGAAGCCAATATTTTTTATTTTTGAAAAGCTATTCGAGTCGAAAGTAAATTTTTTTTGTTTGGTTTGTTTTTAGGTTTGTATTTTTTGTAAAAAAAACTGATTTTTCTCAAAATTTTACTGAATGTTGAGAACAATATTTTTTTAAAGATAAAAGTAGTTCAAAGCCAATATCTCAAATTTTTGAAAAGATATTTGAGTCGAAATTCAATTTTTACCAACTTTGAGTAATGTTTTTTTTTAGGTTTTTATTTTTTATAAAAAAAAACTGTCAATTCGATTTTTCTCAAAATTTTACCAGTTGTTAAAAACGTTATTCTTCGTTGCACAAAATTGTTTTGGATATGAATTCATTTTTTATTCGTAAAATTTTCGAGGTGACACATTTTTTGTTCAGTTTTTTTGATTTATAAAAAAAAACCTTTTATTGGATTTTTTTTCAAAAATACATTTATTTGGTATCACGTTACAATATATAATATAAAATTTAATTCAAGTCTCTAGCGTTATTGGTTCGTTAGATATTTAGGGTTGACCAAAATTTTAATTAATTAATTTCTGCATCTTTCTGCATTATTATCTATATAACAAAATTTATTTGAAGTCGATATCTCTACTGGTTTTTGAGCTATGGACGACGAAAAAACGTCGCGAACGTACGGACGTACAAACGTACGTACACACGCACACACAGACATCTCTCTAAAAATCTTTTATATAGACTCTAGGGACCTTGAAACGTCGAGAAATGTCAATTTTCAATTCGACAAATCGGATTGATTACAATAAGTTTCTATGGGAAGTTAATAATTGAAATGGAATTTAGCTTTGTACTCTAAAATTAGAATTTTGAATAAAAGTTTTTTGAGAATCATCTGAATTTCATAATCACTTTACTTATTTTTAATGCAATTTAGGTGAGAAAATTCTTGTTTTTTAAATTTTAATGGAAAATTAAAATTAAAAATTAACTTAAACCAATCTTTACATATACACGAGCTGTTTATCGGAAACCGGTCAAAAGAGTTTGACCTCTTCATCACAGCCAGGTTACAAGTTGTGAAATGAAACTACAAAAATATAGATGTGAAAAGTATTTGAACGGTTTTGAGGAACTGTGTAAACTACATGCTAAGATTTTAAAGATGGTCTCCTTTCAAATTTAGATAAAATCATCATCAAGATAGGTATCTCTTTTTGCACTTAACAGAAATCAAATTATAAGAAGAGTAATTATAGGGAAGAGGAAGATCATAAATAAATTTGATAAATAGAAAAAATTTAAGATGGTTGCTCGAGGTATTTTAAACTAAATATTTTTTTTTAATTTGGATCACCAGTTGAACTTCTACATTCGATTTATTTTAATATCTCTAGGTAGGACCTAGCTTACTTTTAGTTAAGTTTGTGTTTGAAAGGTTTTCAAAATCCTGCTTTTCTGATTGGAAAAATGACATTTTCGTTGTTTATTTTGCCTGTTTATATCTTTGTGCTACCACATAAGATAAAGATACATGTTTCACGAAGGTTAATTCGATCATCAAATAACTGCAGCGCGTGTGGTAGGTAACAAAATGCATTTATTCAATTCAACCTCCTCAAATCATTCTATGATGCGAAACCTTTGCAGTTTTTACTATCGGGTTTCAGATAAGATTCATCAATATATTAAGCGTTAAAAAAAAACCAGAAAAATAAAGTCTAAACAAAAATTGGGGATCATTTTGTTTTGTATCGTTTTTAAAGAGCAACGTATATTTGTCCATGCACGTAACAGGGAAACCCCAATTTGATTCCGCAAACTTCAAATGAATGGACTTGCGATTTATTTATGGACATCGCAAAGGCGAGACTGATCCTACTTTTAACTGCAAATTGTGAGGAACTAACTTAAGCAATATTCACATGAGCACGACCAACGACCAAATAATGAACGAATATTCGTCGATTTTGACATTTCTTTCACATGAGAGTTTTTAATTCGTCGCGAATGAAGTTTGACATTCACCACCGAAACCAAAACAAGAACGATTTTTGTAGGTTAAGTACGCGCGATTTTTTTATTCGTTGCGAGTGTGGATAATGTGGAACGCGAATAAAGTTTGACAGTTCGTATCAACTATAATTTTTTTCGCGGCGAATAAATTTGTTTTCTTAAATTTATTAATATATGATATTGAAAAGTAAAAGTATGCATCATAAATCAAATAAAGGGTGTCCCAAAATTACCGCAAGATTTGAATTAAATAGAAAACGCTGTTTTTAGTCTTTTGATAGTTATATTTTTATTGACTCGTAAAGTACATAGGATAGGGTTATGTATGGAATAACACATCGGACAAATGGCCTCCACGGCTTTGCATGCACATGCGCACTCTTTTGTTGAAATTTTCCATGACCATTCTGCATAAATGTGGCTGAATTTCGTTGATGCAGCGTTGAATCTCCTCCTTTAATGCACGGGTGGTTGTGGGCTTGTTGACATAGACTTGTGATTTCAAATAACCCCATAAAAAGAAGTCTAATGGTGTTAGATCACACGATCTAGGAGGCCAATTTTGATCACCGAAACGAGAGAGTACACGACCTGGAAATGTCTCATGCAGTAATTGAATTGTTTCACGGGCTGTATGTGTGGCACCGTCTTGTTGAAACCACATATTGGACACATCAATATCATCCAATTTTGGCAGAAAGAACTGTGTAATCATGTCGCGATATCGAGCACCAGTAACAGTCACTGCTTGACCAGCATCATTTTCAAAAAAATATGGCCCAATTATGCCTCCAGCCCAAAATCCACACCATACAGTCACGCGTTGTGGATGCATTTGTTTTTCGACAATCACATGTGGGTTCTCCGAACCCCAAAAGCGGCAATTTTGGCGATTGACAAAGCCATCAAGATGAAAATGTGCTTCATCGCTTAGGATGATTTTGCTCGAAAAATCAGGGTCCATTTGTTGATGTTCAATAATCCATTCAACGAACTCTCTTCTTTGTCCATGGTCATTAGGCTTCAATTGTTGTGTTAATTGAATTTTGTAAGCATGAAGACACAGATCTTTGGTGAGTATACGCTGTAGAGAGGTTCTTGAAATTTGCAATTCTTGTCCACGACGTCGAATTGAGGTTCCTGGATTGTCAGCAACACTCTCACGCACTGCTTCGACATTCCCATTTGAACGGCTTGTTTTTGGACGACCAGTGTGTTTGGCGTCTCCAACGGATCCAGTCTCCATTAATTTTTCAATTAATCTATTCACAGTTGACGAAGTTAAAACACTATTCCGACCATATTTTGTATGAAATTTTCGAACTGCAGCCGCCAAGCTTTCACTATTTTTGAAATATTCTTTAATAATGAAGACACGTTGTTCTCTCGTGTAACGCTCCATTTTTAATAACCCTATACTGTTAGCTGTCAAATTGCTTTTTTTCAGGGTTGCCAACACTTCACTGCACAAATGGCGGCAAATTCAAATCTTGCGTTAATTTTGGGACACCCTTAGAAACTATGTATATTGCTATCGTTTTGTTAAGAATTTGTGTGGAAATATGTCTTCAAACGTATATAAACTCAAATTTTGTAATTCATTCGTCGTTCGTTGGTCGCGCTCATGTGAATGATGCTTTACTGTCCCAAAAGAAAATTATCGGAATAAGATCCTGGACATCTTTATTTTTCGCTGCTCGTTCACCTAGCCAATTATGGTTATTGAACTTTTGCGCTATATCTGGGAAAACACGCTGAATGAGCTCCTCTTTTGAATCTGTTATGTGACAGAAATCTATGGGTAATGTGATATATCCGGTCGAGGTGTCCACTGCGACTTTATTATTTCCAATGTCTAACAAATGTTTCGCAAACATATTTGCAGTTTCATCTTGTTGCAAAAATACTCGCATGTTCGTTGTTGATTGAAATGTCTTTACGTACTGCCACAAATTCGATGATTTTAGGCATGCATTTAGTTCATCAGCAACAGTTGATCGGGGAATAACTAGAAGAGTCTGACAAAAATCACCTGACAACAGTCAGCATCAACAATCAAAATTATTTTCGTTGTCACGAAGATATTTCAAAGTTATATCCAGTGCCTCCAGTGAACTCTTATGGGCTATTAATCCCAAACAAACAATTTGCATACCTGTAGGATCTTAACCATTACACTATTTTTGGCAATGTGTAAAATTTGTGACTTGCATGTTTAATGGTAATTTCAAGGCAAAATGTGCAGTTCGCCCGCCTTCTAACCGAGTCGCAGCAATGCTAGAGCGGTTTCCGGTTCCTCAGTGAGCAGCAAGAAAACAAATTCCACCAGAGCCACTGTTCAAAAATTCTTTCAAAGTGAAATACGCAATTCTTTGTTCTTGATTTAATCGTGGAACATTTTTACGAACTGTTTCGCCAAATGCTACAATGCCGTACTTTTTTCTCTTTGCAACTCATGGTTTAATTCATCATGTATATGACGATTGGTAGCTGTCATTCCCAAACACGATAATTTGCAATCAATAAAAACATATCTTTAATCTTAATCAATGTCTCATTGTAAATTTCTGCAGTAATTTGTAGTGTAGGCTTCAAAATCTGACGGCGACCACGATGCAAAACGTCCTCAGATATGTCATCTTTATGCACAAATCTTTTGGATTCGAGGGCTAACATTCCGATATGATAATCGCAAACAGTGTACAAATTTGATGCGGTAATGGAGATATTGTGGAATCCTTGAGTACGAATAGTTTTCGAGTAAATGATAAAGTTAACATAAAGTTAACTATCCGTTTACTGTTCTTAGTTTTTCAAACAATGTCAGACCACGAAAATTCTCCAAAAACAACCACAAATAATAACATTCATCGTTATTTGGATGTTCTGTGTAGATTTATTTACATTTTAAACCTTCTTTGGACTACCACAAATAATTCAAGACCAAAATAAGGCAAATCGGTCTACACGTTTTCGTTTTTTAGCGAGAATAACAAATAGGAATTCATATTCCTATACAACCATAAATAATGCCATATTTTATCAATCGCTTTCTAAACATTTATTGTCAAAATGTTTTTTTTAAGTTCCATACCTTAACTTTAAATTATATACAGTGGAGGATGACTAATGTAAAGACCTTAATTGATACCTTATATGATATTGTTGTCCATGTTGTTGGTTTTTGTATCTTTCAAAAGAAGAAACAGGATTTTTCGACACAAAAATCTCTTGACCTAAATAAATCAAAAGATATAACTAGTTTTCTAGACCTCCAATTTTTATATTTCTGCAAGAAAATGCTTCGAAAAAGTTTATTTTATTTGTTTTGCTTACTATCAGAAGCATTAACAAACCTCTCAATAAATCATTAAAATTTAATCGATTCTAAAGCAGATATGTACATAATGTTATGTGCATTTCAAATTCAAGTTTGTGAGAGCTCAGTTGAATGTCTGAAAATTTAGCACAAAATATCTCTTCAAACAAATAAGAATGCATAAATAATTGAGATTGAATAATATGCTGAAATGTTCAAATATGTATGTATAGACAGGGGAAGTCAATAGGTTTTTCTATTTCCTTTCTTAAGTGAAATTTTCACAAATTGTAACATTTTGTGGTACATTTGCCAAACACTCAAACCCACTAACAACATCATACTCACTCCCACAGACACGTGTATGAAAGAAAAATCAATTCAATCAATCAATCACACGGATCAAAATTTAATAAAGATAAATTGAATTCGACTTCGATTTCGTATAATGCCTAAACAAATAATTCATGTATGAACAGTTGTCGTCATAGAATTGAACCAGAACAAATTTGTTTTTCCCAATATTTATATTTTCAAACCATAAAAAACTTAGTGATTTATGTATGTATAACGAATCAAGCTACCATCTTTTTAATTTGATGAATCTTTACAGCGTTGAATATGGCGTCGACCTGCTGGCTACTGAAAAGCCATCGTATCCAAGAACCGGCTCCTTTCTGGATCTTTTGCTGTACGACACCAGACTGACAGTTACAGACAAAGTGGGTAATCACCCTCGAAACTGCTTACACACAGTCGAGTACGACAGTGATCACTGCGGACTGGCTGCTGTAATGCAGATTCCGAACGAACGCGTGGAGTTGGAGGAATACGTTGCAACGCATTCTTACAATTACAGTAAGATGCGCTGGCCTCGTTTCACCAACGCCCTAGCGAGAGAACTTCGTTCGAGTGACATAGCCCCACCAAACAACAGAAACCTGACAAATACAGAAATTGACCAACATTTACAACAGATGAATGAAACAATAAAACGAACAATGGAACGGACAATACCAAAGTACAAAGAACGGGACCAAATGGACGCTTACAGAAACTCGACTATTGACGCACTACGTAAGCACAAGAGTGGCTTACTGACAAGACTCAAAAACTTGTACAGACGACTTACAGACCCACACGACTTGGAGGTTAGGACACTGAAGTCGTCAATAAAAAATGTCAATCTGTTGATTAAGGAGAACTACAGGTTATCAATTAACAAGTACTGGGACCGCAAGATCCGGTCAGTTAATGCCAGTGACCCTAGTATGTTCCCTAAAATCAACAAGATATTCAGGAAAAAGAACGACAATGACCTTCCGTGTCTGAAACTCCAAAGAACTGAAGAGAACAGAGACGTACTCAGGACAGCGCAAATAGATCCAGAAGAAGCCATCTTTGACGATGACTTTTTTATAATTGAAGATCCGAAGGAAAAAGTGGAGGCGGTGGGAGCTGCTTTCCAGCAAGTGTACAAGGTGAATGCTAGCACTCGCCCCAACCACGACCTGGAAAACAGAGCCCTACTTAATCATTTTTACCTTCGAAATGATATGACACAATGGCGATCTGAGAACCGCGGTTTCATGCGGTTCAATGACGATTCCTTGGCAAATGCCATAATCGCCGAGCAAACGGGTCCAAGGCCCCTGTTAGTGACGAAGGTTGAGCTTCAGCTCATCTTCAACTCAATAAAAAATAAAAAGTCAGCAGGTGTCGATGGTATATCCAACGTTGTACTAAGACATTTACCGATGGAGGCAATTGACATTTACACCACACTCTTCAATAATGCACTGAATAATGCATATTATCCAGTGCATTGGAAGACCGCTGTGGTTCATCCTCTCCCGAAAAAGGGAAAGGACAACTCCAACCCGTCAAATCTTCGGTCGATAAGTCTTCTTCCGAGCATCAGCAAAGTTTTCGAAAAAATCATTAATAGGGCTCTGACTAAGTGGGCTACGGACAACAAAATAATTCCGGATAAACAGTTCGGGTTCAAGGCGGGTCATGACACAATTCATGCTGCGTCTAAACTCGTTTCTGATATCCAATGGAATAAAACAAAACAACAATGCACAGATGCTGTTCTGGTTGATTTGGAAAAGGCCTTTGACACCGTATGGTTAGAGGGTCTTTACCTAAAACTGAGCAGGCTTGGCATAAGCAAGCCATTGTTGTATATACTTTATGATATGCTTAACGGTAGAAAGTTTGTTGTCAAAAGTGGCAATGTAACTTCTACCAAAACATTCTTAATTAAAAATGGTCTTCAACAGGGAGCGGTGAATTCGCCGATTCTCTTCAGCATTTACACCAGCGATCTGATAGGTAGTCTTACAAAGGCAATTGCGTACGCCGACGATCTTATTGCGTACAGAACGGCCCGAAAGGTTGAGGTTATTAGAATTCTCTTGCAGCGTGATTTCGACAAGATTCAGCGATATTGCGACGACTGGAAACTGAAAATAAATGTCCATAAGTCGGAGACAATTCTGTTCCGGACTCCGTTGGCTATGGCCACGAGGGATACGTGCAAGAATTGGCGCAAGATGGTTATCGTTGATCTTCACGGGCAGCCATTAGCGAGCAAAAGTGTAGTGAAGTACCTCGGTATCTGGTTAGATCAGTATTTATATTTCGACAGACATATAAATGCTGCTCTGACCAGGGCCAGAGGAGCCTTCGCTCTGACGAAACGGCTGTTTTTTAGCAGTCGACTTGACCCCAGAGTGAAGGTAATTTGCTACATGGCCCTCATACGGCCGATGATCGTTTATGGTTGTCCTGTGTGGTTCAACGTTGCCCCTTCCCAGATGGAGAGGTTTCGGGTGTTCGAGCGGCAGTGTTTACGACGCTGTACCGGCTTATATCGAACAGCCGAATCTTCTTACGTGCATTACTATTCCAACGAGGTCCTATACAACGGGGCTCGAATCAACAGAATTGACAATTTCGTGATAAAACTCGTTCGAGGTCACATTGCAAGAGCTATGTCTTCGATCAACAATTTAATTTTCGGGGCGTTCTATCCGAACGACGAGTATTTTGAAAGTGCACGCTTGAGCGGCTTCATTCCACCAGAGGCATTCCTCTTTTTAGATAGATGCGGTCTGATACAGGATAGATTGGCAGTTCCGTTAATCTACCACGTCAGACGACGAACCGTGGATAGGCGACTCCTGTACAATCGGGACGTCATGGCACAAGGCGGAGCAGAGCTCCTTCGGTTCAGTAGGGCTGTGTCCGAAAGGGACCGAACTGATAGGGTGAAGCAGGAGAGCCAGTTTTGGTGGCTTCGATCGGCACTTGATAGTGAGTAGTCGGGATGGGGTTTTAAGCCTTGGCCGGCTTACATACTTGTTTTATAGTTTTAGGGTTTAGTTTTAAGTAGAATAGGCATGGTGGCACAAAAAACAAAAAAAAACATACAAAAAAAAATACAAAAAAAAAAAATAAAATAAAAAAATAAAAATACAAAAAAAACATGGAATAATAAAAAAAAAAAAAAAAATACAAAAAAAAAGACAAAATATGAAAAACAAAAAACGTTAGATAGTTAGATTTGCTGCTGTGGTTGTTCTAGTTTTAAGTAGGTTATAGGTAGAATAGGTAGTTTTAGTTAGCTTTAAGTTTTATATTAAGGACCTTATTTTAAGTAGTTTTTAAGTAAAAATAAAAAAGGATATTGACATTAGTTTTTTTAAATTTTCTAATGAATACAAAAATAAATAAAATTGAATTGAAGTTAAAATAGATCTTAGGGCCGAAAGGCATTAGCATTAAGTATTATTGATTAACTTAGAGTGTCCGTATGGGACCAGTAAGTTAGTTGTAAGTTATGGTTAATTAGGCTAGTTTAATGAATTTTTGTCTAGCTTTAAGATAGATTTAAGATTGAATTAATAAAAATGAATTGAAAAGAAAAAGAAAGGAATCAAGCTACCAGGGATAGACAAATCACTAGCTTTAGCAAAATGGATCCCTTCTTGATATCAATATCAGTACAAATTAGATCTCTAATAAAAATTGACTGCCATATACTCGTAGAAATATGCGGGCACAAATCATTAGAAAATGATTCAAGAATAAGAATCCGAATGGAAGCTTTGCAAGACGTAAGCCAAAGGTGTAAACAAAAATGTATTAGTCGTTGTTTCGTGAGAAGACTTCACAAAAGCCCGTATTTTTGAAATTTAATCTTTTGTAATAACAAGTCTAGTTTTGAAGACCTTGAAAATAATGGCGTCTTACACTTAAACAATATTGTACCTCCAAAACCTCCAAAGCCTCACTGCATTTTAATGTTGAAGTATAATACTATGCATTTATTGTTATTTTTTTATTATAGCACCTAATGTTTTACTTACTATAAAGCTTATATAGCAGTGCTTAGCCAGACTGCTATTGAAGAAAAGAGGCTGGGATGCGCCCCACACTGATAACTTCCCATCCCGTCTGTCAATTTGTCTTGCTTAAAAGGATTGTAGGTTTTAGTGTTTTGTTTAAAACGTTATCAGTTGAATTATTTAAAAGAATTTGAAAATTACCAATAAAATGCATATAATGAAATACATAGTTTGATTTCAAAATCTATTTTTGTCAACGAGATTTTTAGTCAATTTTTACCAACTTTTATTAATTTTGTTTTAGGTATTTATTTTTTGTAAAAAACTGTCAATTCGATTTTTCTCAAAATTTGTATTGAATGTTGAAAACAATATTTTTTATAAAACAAAATTAATTTGAAGTCGATATCTCAAATTATTGTAAAGCTATTTGAGTCGAAAATCAATTTTTACGAACTTTAAGTAATGCTTTTTTTAGGTTTTTATTTTTTGTAAAAAAACTGTCAATTCGATTTTTCTCAAAACTTTACCAAATGTTAAAAACAATATTTCTTATAAGATAAAATAGGTTGGAAGCCATAAACTCAAATAAACCAACTTTGAGTAATAGTTTTTTTAGGTTCTTATTTCTTATAAAAAAAAACTGTCAATTTGATTTTTCTCAAAATTTTAACTGATATCAAAAACGTTTTACTTCGTTGCACAAAATTGTTTTGGAGATAAAACCATTTTTTATTCGTAATATTTTCGAGGTGACAAATTTTTTGTTCAGTTTTTTTGATTTATAAAAATAGAAGCTATAGCGGTGCCTAGGTAGAAAAAGTCCCTATCTACCTCAAAGTTAAGCTGTCCATGGTGACGTTTTGTCCAAGACGTCGTCGTTCAATGTCCTTTTTTGATGACAGCATATAATTGGACTTTTTTTTAAGATCTTTACCGACCTTTATGGAGCAGCGCGCTTTCTCCATTGTCATTCTGCAAAAACGGACAAGTTTGACAGCTATTCCAAAACTAGACATTGCTCTGTAAAGCCTTTTCCTAAAGATGTTGTCATACTAGCCCTTAAAACCCATAAAGATACGGTAGGTATCGATTTGAAGTTCATGGGTTTTTTCCAAGATCTGGTTCGACTTTCCTGGTCTGAAGCCTATCAGGTTGTTGACGAACAGTCTCCTTTCTTGAGTATTGGAAAAACTATGCTGAGATCAGTGCCATATAATTGAACAATTAGGCAGCGATGCCATTAGTTTTGGTTGACTTCAGATTCAATTAAGCTATCTTTACTTCGTCAAAGTCGGATTGGCAGAATTGTTCTGCGTCGCCTAGGTTTAATGGTGCTATCTCCCTTACAGCGGAATTCGGTTCGTCATCGCCGTTATATAATTTGGAGAAGTGGTCTTTCCATATTCTCAGCAGAGACTGTGATTCTTGTACGATGTTCCCCTGGTGGTCTTTATAGGCTTCGGTTCTTGGCTGGTACCCTTGAGATTTTGTTTTAACTTTTGAAAATTTGGTGTTCGTGTAAAACCTAGCACTTACGAGGCGGCATCTCTGATGGCTGCAGACTATGTTGCCACGGGTTTTTAATACTTGATGCAGACAGCATAGGACTCCTTAAGAGGTTGTTAAGGGCTCGATCAGAAAAGGACACTCCAATCTTTTGCAATTGTAGCCATTGGATCGGGATATCCGTAGCCGAACGAGGAAGTGTTTCGAGTCAATGTTAGTCCCTCGGAATTTTCGCACAACCTGTATACTGGAGAAGTGTCGTGCGTCGATCGCAATGTGGTCAATCTGGTTGACAATTGATTGTTCATGAGATTTTCATTTCCCCTTGTGGATGTCGTGATGTGTGAACTGTGCAACCAAAGACGTCTCCTCTTCCTAGCTTGGCGTTAAAATCTCCTAAGACAATTTTATTGTCGTACCCAGGGGCCAGGGCACTGCTCTTATGTCTTCCCAGGGGCTTGAAGAATATAATATATCTCTGGTGTCTTCACCTTTCTCATCTGTTGAGATATGCGCGCATATGAGGCTTTTATTGGAGAATTTAGCCTTGATGTGGATTGTCGTAATGCTTTCGCTCACACTGTTGAAACTCAAGACTTCCAAAACTATACTCTGTGGAACTCTTTTTGTAAGTGGTTAACATTTGGCAGAACATTGTTCAGCTCAACAGCTTGCTGTCGACCCGAAAAATATGAAAATATCAATTTGATTACAGTTGAAGAACACTTAAGGGACCGAAAGAGTTTGGTAAAGAATTACAGTGATTGACTGTTTCAAACATCTTAGAAAAGTTAAGAAGAATAAAAAAAACTTAACTTTTTCTTCATCTATGGCTTTTCTTATTTGTTCAGGAACACTTATTAATGCAACTATTTTTTTATCGGAGACCGAGCTATTTGGTGGAAAAGATAGAAGAAGCTTTAAAAAGGAAGGGAAATATTTATTAATGCCAATGATTTTTGATTTCATTGATAAAGTACTTTTATCATATCCTCTGCCTCTGCTGTTATGTTACAAAAAGAAAGTAAATGTTCGTTTATTCTGAATTTATTTCATTGATAAATTCTAGAGATTTCCAGTTTAAATATTAATTTTCTAATAAATGCTTAATTTTAACTAAAATAGATAAACTTAAATTGCAAGAGAGTAAATTATATGACCACAACTGTATGTACACAAAATCCTTTGATGCTTTGATGTTCGTAAATGTTTCATCCTGAATTGAAGTATTGAAGAACAGCTGTGTGTATGGTACAAACCTTGGTTAAAGATACATTTTTGATTTTGTAATTTGAAAAACTCTGACATTTGCAATTTCGAACTTCAGTAACGTTCTTTTCGGTTTTTGTATCTCTCTCAACATTTTCATCTCAATAAAATGTATACATATTCATGTTTTCTTTCAGTCTATGAAGTACCTCATAAAAAACCACAATTTCCTCTCAGCACAAAGATATCCATGATCATAATTTCAATCTTAGTATTATACTCGCACAAAACACCAGAAATCCATCGCCCTCCTGTCGAAATTCATTCATTAATTCACTCAATTCCTCTTCATCTTTTGTACTATTATAGTACGAGTACCTCAAGAAGATTATGTTTTATGATAAAAGCGAATTTAACAATATAATGTCAAATTTAATGCAATTTATTATCCTTTTTTCATTCTATACGAATTCCCCCTCACTTCCGTGCAGACGCTCGGCATTGCCCCACAGCTGTCTAACTTATAGATCTCAGACTTCCGATTTAGGTAATGAAGGACAATATACAAACGGAGGCAATTTACAAAGAAGACACGTGGCTGCAATTTTAGAATGACCGTGCTGTAGATATAAGTCGTTAAAAATATATAGAAACCCCCTTCTTTGGTTTAAAAGAGAATCCTCTCTCATACTCAACCTAGCTCGTCTATCCGTATCTATATAAGGAAAAAAAGATAGATAGAGGTTACCACCAAAGTAGATTCAAATTAAGTAATTAACATGGCGCTAGACATAAAAAGGCCTCAACTATACATCTGCCCTTCTCCTGATCCTGTCCCCCAGGTCCCTCATACAAAACACAACACTGATGCTGTTGTAGATAAAGTATCTATCTTTACGCGCAGAAGATACATAATGCTAATGGCAATCTATATTTTTAACCCTTGGTCGTGTCGAAAACAAAAGATAAACGGGTCTAGCTCATCCAGACCAGATCCAACGTTGTGGTGGGTGGGCGGTCGGTCGTACCGGGCGTTCTTTCCATAACAACCATTAGATGAGTAAATTTTGTGGCAACAACGAAACGAGGCAGGGAGAGGTTTGGTTTTGATGCTGAGGCTGAAGCTGAAGCTGAAGCTGATATTTGCCTTAAACATTTTTGCCGATATACATACATATAATAAGGCGGCTGTCTTTAACAGCCCCAACCAAAATTTAATTTTACGTGTCTATGTCTAGGTCTAGAACTTTAGATATACCTATCAAAGGTAGTTATGGTCTATAGGTAGGTATTTAGATTTGACGTGTTGGATATAAAATAAAAGTTTGACGGTGGCAATATAATATGGAAATTTCGTACCGTTTTCGTTATGCATTCGCTGTTCCTTGTTCGTTGATGTCTGTGTCGAAGGAAGTGAAAGTAAGTAAATATACACGGAATCATCACAAACGCAAAGAAACATCACGGCGGAGGTTTACTCAAACATAGGCTTTATGAAGACACACAAAAAGAAAACACGAAAAATATATGTATTTGCAATTTACCACCCTTTTTTCAAACTTTATTTCCTTTATTTATATTAAGGGTTCAAATTTATGTTGAATTGACGGCGGGCGCGGCGGTGGTGGTGGTTTGC
This sequence comes from Eupeodes latifasciatus, assembly GCA_920104205.1. Lineage (NCBI taxonomy): Eukaryota > Metazoa > Arthropoda > Insecta > Diptera > Syrphidae > Eupeodes > Eupeodes latifasciatus. The sequence continues at coordinate 370,942,089 of OV049924.1, forward strand.
AACTTTTTTCTTTTTGATGTAGAATCTTCATTTGAGAGCTCTGGGAAGTTGTTCTTGTTCGTTAGTAACTATTATATTAGAGGGGAATTTTTCGTCCTTTATAAAATAGGTAGTTGGTGAAGTCTCGTCTGCAGGTGAATCCTGAGAATGGAGGGAGAATATTTATAAAAGTTTTACTCCTTTGAAGTAATTTCCTCATTACCTTTACTTTCAGCCAAACACATAGTTTGCGTCTTCTTATTTTTGAACGGAAAAGTAAATATTTTTTGTAATTGTTGTGGTCACAAGTTGGTTGTGCCGATGCAAGAGTTGAAGTTCTAAGCACCTAGTTACTTCTTCTTAACAGCTGAATGGATTTCAAAGCTGATTAGCATCATGAGAGTGATGATATGAACAAATGAAATTCTTACGACAAACGTCAATCGATAATCTTTTGAATCATAAGCCCGAAGCTTTAAGCTTTAGCCCGAAAAAAAAATCGAAGTGTTCATTGTGTCAGCAATTATTTAAAAAACCATCGTCTTACTCGAAAAGTTATAAAAATCGAAACGCGAAGTATCCTTAGAGAGTAGTGATTTTTAAACCGTCACCATAGCAAAGAAGGAGGCGTTATCGTCTAAGGCTCAATTTTATTGTATAGTGCTATAGACTTGGTAGTCCAAGATACCAAATGACTAAGAAAAACTACAAAGCTTTGCTGGAATCGGTGTTCTCTAATATAATCGAGCTTTTTGGAAATAAAAAATAAAATAAATTAGGTGGCGCAACAGTCCATGAAGAACCAGGGCCTAGTGACTTACAACTCTCAACCATCCCTGTGTGCGAGTAATGTTGTCAGAGATGGAAGGGACCTACAGTTTATATGCCGAATACGAACGGCTAATTTGAGAAAGCACTTTTCATGACAAGAATTACTCTTGGAGGATTTGTCAATTCCTCGCAAGAGGCAGTACCCGTGAAAAAAGTTAGGTGGCACAGGCAGGGATTGAACCCAAGACCCCTTGCATGACAGTCCAACGCACTAACCATCATGCTACGGGTACTACTTTTTGGAAATATTCCATGGAAATATTCCACAGCCCGAGAGGTAAAATCCCTTATTGCGAACCAAAACGTCCACTTGCTGAATTGGCCACCATATTCCTCGGTTCTTTACATAATTGAAAATATGTTCGGCTAGCTAACAAGGAAGAACCATGAGGGAGGGAAGCAATACGATGACAAGGAAGCGCTAAATCATGGTATCAAATTGGCCTGGAGTAAGATTTCTCTGGTCTACTTGGAATCTCTTTATAAATTCTTAAAAGATAGAATCTTTGAAGTTATTTTGAAGGCTGGTGAAGGCACACATTATTAAAAACCTAATGAAAGCTAAAAAAACATAACAGAAAATAAATACTTGCATTTTATTTTCATTTATTTGAAGTTTATACATATTTCTAAGATCTCAGAGATTTTCATATTCTCAGAAATGAAAACAAAATGTCTCCAAGAAATTCCTTACTTTTATTATCCAAAATCTGAAAACAGAATTTTTACTATTCGAATTCTCAAGAATTCTTACAATTCAAAAGGAGGAAAAGAAATGCAAAGCAATTTTGATTGCACTAGGTGAGAATAAATAGTGTTGATGCAATCTCTTACTCTGTCAATCCGTTTACTTAGCCAATACTCAATTAAATCTTATAAATTATCTCCTTTTATCAGTTATTTAACTACAAAAGAAAATCAATTGGTTAACCCACCTCCCTCACTTTTAATAATGAAACTTCAAATAATCCACAAACTATTTCCAAAATATTTACTAACCACTTCGAATAATCCCTTACCGATGATTCTTTTGTTCCAGATTCTGCATATTTAGATTTTAGAATATCTGCCTAATTTCTGCCTCGGTCCATTTCTCCCTAGAACAATTGAGTCTGATTTGATCAAATATATGTAAGTTAAATCAACTGAATAATGAATTCTCACTTGGGCCAAACTGTCCAATATTCCAAAGTTATTTGAAAGCATCTTGTACGATATTTTAAGTTTTCATTGCAAATCTTTCATCTTTCCCCTAAATAATATGGTTTTTAGAAATTCAAGTCTACAACTACCAACCTTTTGGAATTCGTTTACTTTACACTCTCGGCGCTTAAAAACTGAAACTCAGTTGACGTAATCTAAACTGACTTAAAACCTTTGACAAAATGTCTCACAGACTTATGCTCTTAAAGCTTTATACTTTTGGCTTTGAATCGATTTCATTGCATTGGATTTCTTCTCTCCTAGAAATTTGCTTATATAATTTTTGCTTCAGATGCGCTCTTTCCTACCCTTTTCTTGCAACCTCTGGCGTACCACAAGATGGCCACTTAAGCCCTCTCTCTTTTATCCTCACCATTAATAATATGGAGTTAATTTCTAAATAATCTCATAGTTGACTTTACGCTTATGAAACAAAATTGTTTAAGTCCATTACGCCGATTCATGATTCTTACCTTATTCATTGATCTCAACAGTTTCTCAGTCTGGTATAAAAAAACTGCTTAGACCTAAATACAATTAAATGTCAGTCAATAATTGTTTCACGGAAGCGAGTAAAAACTTCACACCGTTAAGACTTTCTCCATAACCAAGCCAAACCCTCTCTTGAGATTTGTCGTGACATTGGGCTCTTATGTGACCGAGAACTAAATTTTCGTGCTCCTATAGATGATATACATACATAATACTAAAAGACGTTTTGCAAAACGTTGGTCAGAGGAACTTTCCAATCCTTATTCTACCCAAACTCTCTACATCTACACCTTTGTCCGTTCCATTCTTGAGTACGCCTCTCAAGTATGGTCCTCTTAAAAGGGCGTACATATTTCAAGAATTTGAAGCGTTCAAAGGCGTTTTCTTTGATTTGCTCTTCGAGGCTAACCTTGGCATGATTCCCTGATCTTTCCTCCATATCAAGACCGCCTTAAATTGAGTACTTTCAAGAATCTGGAAGAACATGTTCTGTAAAACTCTTCCTTTCACCAGCCTCATCATTATCTATAAGTTACTTAGTTCTTAAGATAGACAAAGCTTATAGGTTGAATTAAGCCGAATAAATGAGCTTATTGCCCAACCAAAACTAATTAATTAAATTTGACAAAATGAAATATGGCCGAATGATTAAAACTACCGTTATTTCGCTTTTGCAAAGTTCCATTAAGATGAGTTTTGAAATTTGGTGTTATTTCCTAAACGTTATGTCATTTCACTTTAATTCACCCATGAATAAAATCAAGAAAATTGTTACAAATACCTACCTAAAAAGTATCTGTGATAATTATTTTTCGGAAACATGTATACATATAATATCTATAACAATACTTGTAAATTCTAAATGTTCTTTAGATACAAAATCTTCCTCGTACCTCAAAAACTACGTCAAAAAAAACATGAGCCGAATCGGTTCAGTCGTTCTTAAATTTTGGGCTTAGAAATGCATTAAGAAATATATTTGTATATATATAAATACTGATTTATTCTCAAACAATTACTGAGGGCTGTGCTATTTCTGCTCCCTATCTCGGAAACGTTTGAGTTTATGAAAAAATGTCGGAAATTATGTGTTTAACAATTTTGATAATAGGTGTTAATATAATTGGAGCTATAGAAATAGAGAAAATTTACATGACCTAACGACAGAGGTCATAATAACTTTATCCTTAAACAAAACGCAAAATATAATAAATTAAATAATCGAAATATTCACGAATCTTTGTCGTGTCGTACCTATTTTTCTTGGCAGGAAATACTAACAGCAACAATCTCATTCGTACTACATTGACTCTGAATATTCCTTAAAATACCACCGCCGCGCGCCGCCGCCGACAAATAGTTGGAATATAGGGTTTTTCAATTAGGGCTGGTAGATGTTGTCAATGTCAATCGTGGCGTTTGCTGTGTGGCACGTAGCGCCGCCGGGCGTCCTGCTACAACCACATATCGTCTAGGTCCATATGGTTCAATTTGGGCCATAAGAAATTAGTTATCATCGTTAAGTAGCGCTCGCTGTTGACGGTAACCGCCTCACTAACGTCGTCGTTTTCAAAAAAGTACGCACCAATTACGCCGCCGGCCGCCGGCCCAAAATCGGCACCAAACGGTAACTTTTTGAGGATGCGTTATCACCTGGTGAACCTCGCTGGGCCAAAATTAGGGTACCTCTTCCAAACGATTAGAAGCCCAGTCATCGAACAAACGGCGTTGTCTATGGTCATGAACTTTGAGCTCCTGGGTCAGTTGGATCTTGTACGGGTGTAGGCCCAAGTCCCGACCCGAAATTCGCCAAGTTGAAGTCTGCGAAAGCCGAGTTCTTGGGCATGGCGAGGAATAGACTGCCTGGGGTTCTGCTGTACACTTTCACGGACCGCGGTGATGTTCTCGGCCGATCTTGCGTTCCTTGAACGTACAGGTGTTGGCTGATTGTTTACTAAACCGGTCGTCTCAAATTTGGTCACAAAAAGTTGAAGAGTAGACTGCGAAGGCGAAGGGACACCACGTCTACGGGCGCAGTACGCGCAACGTTTGCGTTAACGAACACTAATTTTGATAATAAAGTTGTATCATTTGAACGTGCTGTTGCTGTTAAATCGCCTAACTGCCATGATGATAAACAACCGAATAATAACCAAAAGATTTGACAGATATCACCAAAACAAAATGGCCGCCACGGAGCGCCAAAATCTATCCGCGCCAATTGAAAAACAATTTAGAACAATTATTTTACTAATCGATATAAAACAAATTAATTGAAATATGTTTTCAATAAGTGTTGCAATCCCTATATGACTCGTAATTAGACCGACTTGTTGAAGAACTAAAATCATAAATGTCCATAGTCTGTACAAACTAACCACAGAAATAATACTCGTGTTTTATTGGTAAATGTATAAGTAAGTAAGAAGAGATTAATGAACAAAAATAAGTCAGATTTCGATTTGTGCAGTTTAGGGCACATTAAGACTGAACGTATGGACATTCCCCAAACTTTAAAATAAATACCTCTATGTACATGATGAAAAAAAGGGGAATATAAATTTTCACTTGATTGACATCTGTTATGAAAGTCTTTCTTTTTTCCTTTTGCATTAAACCCAAATTATTAAGCAGATGTTTTCTCACTCTGAACACTGGGATGTTTTCTTTTTTTTCTCAAAAAAAAAATTCTTTGTGTGATTTCCGATCGATCAGTATATAATTTTCATTTCTTATCAAAGGGAAACACCGTCAAATATCGATTCAACAATTTTTCCGGATCGATTTCAATGATAGCTATAACTGGCCCCTTAATCAAAACATTGAGTTAATGAAAACACTCTACCGACATGATTTGACATCTTATAACTTTTTTGATTGATCAACAAGAAAAAAACTTAAAGCATGCCTTATATTTATGTCCCTCACGCGAAGTGGTAAAAATGTTTTGGAAATCAGTGGAAAACCATGAGAAATCGCTTTGATAGGCTTGAAGAGACTAAGTCGAAAAAGAATTTAAAATCAAATAATATTGTGTTACCATTGATAGCCCGGAAATATAAAGTACAACGTTTGTGTATTCAAGTGTTCTTAAGCATTTTAATAATTAATTCCTGTTGTTCTTGGTATTTTAAAAATAAATAAACATACTTAAATAGTCATAATATTAAATCAATTAATCCATAAACTATAATATGCGAGTACAAGACAGTAAAAACTTGACATTTAAGTAAAGTACATATATCAACAAAATCCAATGCGATACAATATTGTTATAAAACTTATCTTATCAATGGGAAGCTTATATGGGATTTGCTTGATCAAAATGAAAAAATCCTTCCTATTTTATTGATAAAAACAAACTGCATTCGAATTAAGCAATTGCTATATAAACAAAAATTGTGATTTCTCACTTTTAGTTGCTATTCTAAATTTTGCCATTGAGTAGTTTTAGTAAAACAAATGAAATTCTACGGTAAAACAAACAGAAAGAATTTAAAAAAATTAAATATATATCGCAGTTTTCCATTTTTCTTAATTCTGTATCTACAGTTCTTGCAATTGTTGTCCTAATTATTGGACTTTCGTCAGCTGCCCACATCCATGATGATGGTCAACCAGGATGTAAGACACCTATTGAATTAGAAATTGTGTATTTCCGAAACACTTGGGATCCCACTAAATATTGGGTATGTCAAGAACTTGGAGTAGAAGCTGTTTCGGAAAAATGCCCACATGTTAAGGCATGGCTCGATAGCCAGAAAAAATGTGTTCCATGGGAAGACTGGGTGTGGGAAGAACCAGAACATCCTCCAAGCAAACCTTAAAATGATAAATAAAATTAATGTTTAATTTTAATTTAACGTGTGTTTAAAAATTATATACAAAAAAATAGGTGTGTAAAAACATTTGAGCTAATATTAAGATACCTTTCGAGTTTTTCTGTGACTCCTTAAAGCTGTGAAGTAGTTTTCTAAGAGTTTCTCTGGAATTAAACTGAAAATAATTTAAAATATTGTAGTAATTCCGAATTGATCAGCAGTGTAGAAAAGGTTTATATTATGTGGCAATGGATAAGTTATCAACAATTTTTAGCTATCTGGAACAATAACATTTGCTAATTTCATTTTCAAAAATATTAAAAGCATTCTGTCAAGATTCTCTTTCTATAACTTAGTGCTCAACTAACAAATTTGTACAATTTTTCCCAACTTTTCACGCCATTTAGAATTTGGAGTAAATCGTCAGGTATCAGCTGTTTTTTGTTTTTCAAAAAATATCTCTTCTGAGTTCTTTGAGAACGATTCTAGAAAATGTGCCGCGTTTTCTCTAACGTACATGTTATAGATTCAACACTCAAGAGGAATGTCAGGGCTGTTGAGAGGGAGTTTTTCAACTGTTGCTCGTAGTATAAGTGATATCATCTCTGTAGGATTCTTTCGTTAAAATAATTAAGAAGACCTAGGTCAAAATGCAGGTATGTATTGTAATATTCTCTGTGTTGTGACGCTTTTGCATGGTTGATGAAACTCTGATGGATTTGTTCAACTGATAAAAAGTTCGTTTTGATGCTGATTGATCTTCTAATTTATTTCAAGCTTTTCATCCAAGAAATTAGAAATATCGAACCACTCTGACAAAGATATGTTAATTAGAAATCAGATATTCTTAAACTCTCTTCATCAATTTTTTGGAGTTAAATTTCAGCACATAATCGAATGGGGCTTTAGGGGGTCAATAAGCAGCAGTGATTACCCCTTTTCAATATAAAATATGTAATTTGGGGTCGTTGAAGTGAGAGAGAAAACTCGTTTCAAGAAGAACCGAAGAGATTTTTCAACATCTTCATATTCTTTACAGTCACACCTGCACTAAATAAAGCAGAACCTATTTGGCCACTGCTTAAAGGAGTTTGTATTTATTAGAGTGAATCATAATTCAGCTTAGGCCTCTTGCAGTTTAGCTTTGAAGTGTTTTTGCAAATATTACTTGTTATAGTCACACCAAGGTACTTAAATTCTTTGACCACTTTAATCTCCTGCCTCTGAAAGTTCCATTCTTTCTTACTAGAATATCGTCCAAATCCCTTTCTTATATCCGGTATTTTAGACTTCTCGAGACTAACCGATAAGTTCTACGTGAAGCAATATTCATCCTGTTTCACCCTCATTTCGTTGAGTCATGTAAGCAATTCTGCAAAAAGCATGATGTCATCAGCGTATAGTAGGCCTGGTGTAGTTTCATCAAAAATCTCCTCCTCCCCTCGAACATGCTCCACTAACTCATCAATATAAAGAGTGAAGAGGATCAAAGAACAGTCTTATTTAAGACCCCTGAAGTTATCTGACAGACTGTCAACGACAAAAACAAATAAGCAATCCTTAGCTTAGAGAGCTCGTAATTTGTTGCTTACATTGGTAGATACACCGATGTTTGATAGTTTTTGAAAAAGAGCCTATACTTTCAAATGCAGCCTTGAAATCGAAAAAGAAAGCGTACTTGGTCTATTTTCGAGTAGTCAGATCTGAATTCAGCTTGAAACTCAATAAGTTTTATCTTACCCTCAACCCAAAGTTTTGAAAATGATATTGTAGCATTTTAAAAGTAAAGAATAAGCGACGTGCTTTGCGGCATCAGTTACAAGTTCCTCGTCATAAGCCCGTGCCTTTATGGAAAACTGTTAACAGGTGGCTTCAAAAATTTCGTCAATCCGCGTAATAACCCGATAAGAAGCGTCCCAGCCCGCCGAGAACGGTCCGCTAGGGTGAAAAAATTAAGACCAAAAGTCAAGAATAAAAAAATACCGCTTACAGACAACGTTAACTCTTCGCTCAAACAATGCTATGAAAATGGAAGATGAATAAATCATTTAAGGTATTCTTTTAACGAGCGATAAAGCTAATTTTACTGGTGGCATTGAGCAAGCAACACTTCGGGTATGACGCTAAGGATTGCCCAGTCTGGCTACACGAAAAGCCGTTATGCAAGTAGTGTGTGACGGTCTAGTACCTGGTGCCGTGAAAAAAAGCCAAGTGACATAAGACCAAATTTAAAGAATTGTCCTTATTTAGCTTTTGTAAAGTGGCATGCATGCCCCATTAACACATCTCATCGTAAAAATAAGTTGGTCTTATTTCTCAAAATAGTTTGGCCTTGATTCACTTTGCCAAAGTGAAATATGACCAAATACTGAAAATTGGCATTACTCCACTTTTGTAAAGCGCAATAAGGCCAATTTTTAAAAGTTTGGCTTATTTTAATTGGCCTCATGTCACGGCACCGTCAGTCGGTCCTTACGCGACTTCCCTCTTCCCGAACTTCGCCATAAATGTCGATTGAGTCGAACAATATTGCAAGAAGATTATGCGACTACGTACCACACTGCCGGCGAAACCCTCGCTCCCATACATGATTTTTAGAACTTAAAAGTGCACATTCGACAAGAAATATCTGAGATTAGGCCGCCGCCGTAAACGTACAACATTCGATCGCCGCCATTGATCGCTCTCTAAACACTTAAAAACCGTCCTTCAACCAGAAAGAGTAACACAATTTTGAAGCTCTGAAAACACATGTATAATTAATTGGCTTATGCATTTATTATTTTGCAATTCTATAATTTATAAGAGCAACAAGTGTAATATACTTTGTTTCAATTGCAATTTCTTATTTGATCGATTTATCATTAAAAAATTCTAAGAATGCCCAATATTCCTCCAATCCCTCAATGAACCACTTAAAAAGTTTGATTAAATTGAAATTCGTATACAAGTGCTTTAACGAGTTTATTTTAAATTAAATTATTGTCTTAAAGAGGCCTAAAGATAAGTTGAAAACCCTTCAAAGTATATTTTGTTTATATTTAAGCTAATAACTTTTGCAACAACTTACTATAAATAAAGCGATTGATTTCATGCACTCTATTAGTTATCAACTATATTCCGTTAATACAAAATGAAATCTTGCGGTTAGTAGAGTAGTTTAGTTTTAAAAAATAATTTTTGAAAATATAACTTTATTTATATTTTGTGTACGTATTATAGTCATTGCAATTTTCGGAGTCCTTATTATTGGATTTTGTTCGGCTGCCTTAATTCACGATGATGGACAGCCAGGATGTAAGCTTCAAGCTGAATTGGTAATTGAATCATTTCGGAACACTTGGGATCCCACTAGATATTGGTCATGTAAACAGCGGGATCAAGCAGCTGTCTCTGTCAGATGTCCAGACCAAACTGGATGGCTTGATAGTGTTAAAAAATGTGTTGACTGGGATGATTGGAGCTGGGAAGAACCAACTCCTCCAATGAGCAGACCCTGAGCAAGGCTTTATGGTTGTTACAAAAATAGTGTAATATAATGATTAAATCATGTTTTGTTTAAAATAAAATTGAAGTCATAATTTAAATTGATATTTTAAAAAATCCGTTCTAGGTGATCTCGAAATGTCTTATTTCTTTTAAGATACTTTTTCATTCATATTCGCTAGTTCATTGTTGAGCTTTCAGAAAAGAATTTCAAATACAATCTTCTCTTCATTTAAAGAAACATCAATCATTTCCTCAGAAATATGTGATAGAGTCATTAAAAATTGGATAAACTGAATTACGCTCTCATCTTTATTTGACAGGTTATAAGCCTCATCCGTGCCTTAAATGCGAACCAGAATTATAAGCGTCTTATAGATTGAGACTTTACTACTCAATTGCATTCTAAGCCCAAAGAAGCAAAGATTTGTAAGAGTAATTCTTCGTTTGATTTCAGCGCTGGTGTCGTTGTCTAGACAAAGTCGTTATCTACCTCAAAGTTTTATCTATCCGTGGCGACGTTTTCTCCAAGACGTGTCGCGTCGTTCAATGTTTTTTTGATGAGAGCATATACTTAATGTTGTTCTCATTGACCACTTAACCCATCTTCTCTGCTTTCGTGGCAATGTTCCAAGCGCACCATTGATCTTCCAATTATGTCAATATCATTGGCGTATTGAAGTAATTGGATGGAAATTTGAAGGATTGTGCCTCTAGTGGTGACAGTCGAGTTTTGCACAATTATTTTCAGAACGATGTTGAAGAAGTCGCGTAGCATTGCATCGCCTTGTCTAAAACCGTTTTTGACATCAAATGCATCGGTGAGATCTTTTCCGAGCAGCATTCTCCATCGTCACACTTCACAAACGGTCAGTTTTTACAGGGATGCCAAAATTAGACATTGCTCTGTAAAACTCTTCCCTATAGATGCTGTCAAAACAAGGCCTTGAAATCGATAAAGAGATGGTGTGTATCGATTTAAAGTTTCTGGGTTTTTCCAAGATCTGCCGTAATGGGAATATTTGGTCAAAGGATCTTATACGCGACAACGTTCAGGAGACTGATGCTTCTGTAGCTGGCCCAATTCAGAGGGTCTCTTTTCTTGAATATGTTGCCGTATACGTGCGTTCTAATTTCCATCACAATAGGGCATCTATCAAGGAAGTATAGCACGTCTTCTTTTTGTCTCATGTTCCATAAGCCCACAAAGATTTATAAAATCAGTCCTATTTGGAACAAATTTGAGTAGAAGTTTCTCTGCTCTTGTTTTGAAAACTAATGTAATCAGAGGTGTTTGATAGGTCTTTGGCTTTAGTCTCTATATTTTACTTCTAATTCCAATCTCTTTTCTGCTTCGACTGTGTTTATGCGAGGTCGCCCATCCCGGCCTTTCCCCGGCCTAAATCGTTGACTTGAACATCAAGTGATTATTTAATTAAATTAGGTGGCTCAACAGTCCTAAGAGAACCAGGGCTTAGTGACTTACAACTCTCAACCATTCCTGTGTGCTAGTCAGGGATGGAGAAACCTACAGCTACGAAACCGACTCTTTGTCATTTTTATTATTGATACATTGTCTGAAACTTCTTATCCAATAAATTGTTACGCAGACAATAGTAATCTTTCGTTTTCAGACTTACATCTCTCTTCTTTGGATGTGAAACTGCAGCGACTAACCCATCTCTGGGGTAGTGCTCCTGCAACTTACTTAAGCCTCTTGGACAGTATTTAACGTAGAGCATTTAAATTGATTGATAATATCAACATTAGTTCATTTACTTCGCTTGAATATCGTTGTAAGGTTTCTCGTCTAACCCTTTTTTAGCGTTATTTTAACGGTTTATGCTCTAGAAAAATAGCCGCTTGCTTCAGAACCAATTCTAGCATTGAAATTACCAATAAGGAAAATATTTTTGAAGTCCCCTTTAAATAAGCTGTCGACAAGTTTGTTGATTTGATATTCCCAGTGACTGCAAGTAATATAAATTAGAACCTAAAATGCACTACATGAATGTTTTAATTAAATTTCAAGCTTCTTGTGGATACGAGTATGAAAAATTGTAAAGTTCAAGTCCTTATTGTAAGATCGGATTTATTTCAATCGCACCGACTTTGATTGTCCCTGTTTTAACATTTCAACTTGAATCTTGAATAATACCTCGAGAAGTGAAATTTTACTTCGTTACTAAACTTACAGAACTCACTTCACAAAAGTACCCTTTCTATTTCTAGGAAATTTTAGTACCAGTCTACCTCTTAGATTGAACAAATATGTCAAACTATAGAAGAGAGAAATCGCAACTTATTTCTTATTTTATCAATTTATTCGTGTAAGGGTACACCCAACTTTTTCACTTTTTTATCTTCTTATGGAATACAAAAAATAAGGATTTCTTTATCAAGTCTATGTTTTAGAGTAAACTCTCTGCGTCTACATCCAAACCATATCAATCTGCAGCAACCCTTAACCTTATTTTGTATGGATGATTTTTTCTATTAAAATACAATTTCTTTTTTTTAAACACAATATTCGAGGTTGAATCTTGAATGTCTGGTAGACGAGAAATCAAGTCTCCCGCAAGCAGCCAATTCTTCATGTTGCTAAAATGAAAGGATATTTCATTCAAAAGCTATATGTCTGCATTTGACTGACTTCATGCTGAGCAGGAGGAAGAATTTTTTCAGCTTAATGACATTTCACAGAATATTGTACTTCCTCTTATTTTCTTTTTTATTTTTTCTAAACGAGGATTTTCAATATCTTGAAAATAAAAGAAACAAAAAACAAGTGAAAAAAATAAATATTTTTATAGTAGGATGATACATAACATAAACTCGTATAGTACTGAAAAGCGAGTAAATTGACATCCGGGATGAAATTGATAAACATGTCTTCAAGAAACACTCTGACCTTAGATACAAACTCTTTATATTAGAAGGCCTCTCTTTTCTTAAAGCAGACGTTAATTTGTATTTGCGAATTGTATGTTAGCAGGAAATTGCAAAAAATCAAGCACTTCTCTTCCTGTCCATTAAAGTCCAGGATATGAAGCACAATAAATTCTTTAAATACCGTAAATTGCTGCTAGAATATTCCCGGATGTGAGTGTTAAAGGTGGATATAGAGAAACACACTTTATTAACTTATTTTTCTTGGATTTGGGGAGAAAATCCAAATAAGGACTATTCCACATGCAACATCATACAAGGATGTTTTGTCTTTTATCGTATATGTACCTATACCCTACAGAAGTGAAAATCCTAACAAAGGATATATATATCCTTTGTCCAAATTCACTTTAAGTCTTCGAGTGTGAAAGCAGAGGACAGAATGCTGAAAAAGAAAAGGCTGCCAGTTGGAGAAGGAACATAATAATGAGAGATAATAAAAAGAAAATGGACAAATCGATGGGATGAATAGGATGTACTGGTACAGCTACACTTCCGACTTCGAGATACAAGTGCAGGTAGCAAAATCACTTTTCTTATAGAGCAAAACAAAAAAAAATAGAAAAACTCTTAGCTTTTTCCCTTTTTCTATAAGACTTTTTCTTCACAGAGGTTGTTCTTAAGTGTTTTTGCCTTAACAAAAGAATTGTCAATACTGTTCCGGAAGAATAATGTTCTTTCCTTCCTTAAACATGTATGTTTTTATGTTTTGTGTACTTCTGCTAGTCTTCGAGATGAATGAGGACATTTTTGGCTTCACGTTCTCCGGAACTTAGAATTTACTGAACCAAGTGTTATACAACAGAAAAAATAAAATCCTAATCAAATAGTCTTGGATATAGATAACCTAAATATTTTACTTTTATTTTTCCGATTTTTTTTTCCCTTCAAGCTTTGAAGAAAATTCTTGAAATTGAATTTTTTTAACTAAGTTAAAAAGGTCTTAAACTTTAATTATATTTTAAAAGCATCTTTACTTAGGTTTTATTTTTGTTATAAAATATTCTACGAAAAACAGAATTTTCAATCTAAAAATAAAACAAAACTGAATGATTCTTGTCAATTATGTATTGATAAATTGATAAATATCAATTTTGTACATTTAATCAGCCAATTAATAGATTTTAAAGTTAAAAATATTTCAGACAGCTGTTGCGAGTTAATGTTAATGAAATTTAAAAAAAAGCTGAATTTCAATTTTTATCAACTATCAACTGACAGTTGATACTTTCAATAAAGGTTATTATGATCTAAAACTTTAACTTTATGAATTTAATATTTTCCAAAAAGAAAATACCCTAAATAAGTTTCGCATGTCGCACCACCTTGCTTATTTTTTACGGAGAAAAATGTTCAGGTTTGTAAAAGAATGCAATCTTTTTTTTCGATTGCATTCATTGAATTCATTGAAACATTGTAACCTTGAACAGATTGTAATTATTTTTTCTCCAATCATTTGATTGCAATCTTTTGAAACTTCATGCATTATTTACATTCACTTAAAGTCTTTGCGTTCACTTGAAGTCTTTTGCATTCACTTGAAGTTTTGCATTTTTAAGTGAAAATTAGGTGCACACTTTTAAAATTCTGATTTTAATCTCTTAGTTCTGACATCAAAAATGTAAGTCTAAGGTCTAAGGTCTATGGGCTACTTCAGAACGTTTTGTGTAGTGAAATTGAACTTGAGAATGCAAAGACTTCAAGAGAATGCAAATGACTTCAAAAGAATGTATGAAGCATCAAATGATTTCAATCAATTTAAATAATGAATTAGATGGCGCAACAGTCCGTAGAGAACCAGAGACTAGTGACTTATAGCTCTCAACCATTCCTGTGTGCGAGTACTGTTGTCAGGGATGGAGGGGACCTACAGTTTTAAGCCGAATCCGAACGGCAAATTTGAGAAAGCACTTTTTCATGACAAGAATTACTCTTGGAGAATATGTCAATTCCTCGCAAGAGGCAGTACCCGTGAACAAAACATTAGATGGCATCGGCAGGGATCGAACCCAAGACCTCTGGCATGGCAGTCCAACGCACTAACCATCATGCCACGGGTAGCTTTACATTGTTATTCTTTTTAATTCCTTTCAGATTCGAAAAATATCAAATCAAACAGTGTTAAATGCTGATATTGACAGGAAGAATTATTGACAGCTAAGTGCTGAAATTTAGTTCAGAGTATATAAGGATGTTCAGAACATATTCCATAAAATCGGACTGTTTTAAAAAGTTCATTCTGACTTTGAGGACTGAGGTTTTGTTTGTTTTGCCAAAACCGTATATGTATTTGAAATTAGCTTAACTTTTATGTCTTATAAAGAATGTTTGACAAGGAGAGACCTTCAAAACAAATCACTTTTATTTGAAAAGCAAACAAAAAAAACTTTTTAATAAAAGAAAATTATAAAAGCAAACGTATGAAATTGTGTTTGATTTGTCAAATTTGAAATAATATTGTATTTTCTTTTGAAAATCAACTTCAATATGTAATGCTGCCAAAGGAAAACCTTTTCTTGACAGCTAATCTAAACGTATCTAAAATCTCAAAACAAAACTGAACAAACCTGGGGTGGAATCGGTTAAGGTAATTGTTGATTGTTGACAGTCAAAATAATCGAATTTGATCTGTGTAAGGTGATAGTCAAATTGATACCTAAAAAGCTGTCGCTAGAAAAATTTGATAGTCATTTTCCTACAAAAATGTCGTTTCTGAGTAGAGCTACCAGACGCTTACAAAAAACAAATGGAAAATTTTGTCAGTTACCTTTTTAAGGTACGAAAACACATTCTTGTGACGGACAAAGCTTACGACATTCGAAAAAACACAAGAAAAGTAAGAATATTATTAAAACACAGTCAATTTGATACTTTTATTTAGATATTTTATAAGAATCATTTTAAAATTTAACCATAGCAACAATGAATTGTGACAATTATAATCTGAAATCGTTCAATCGAATTGAATTGAGTTGAATAATCTTACACAGACGATATGAAAATGATAGTCAAATTTGACTATCAAAAATATGATAGTCAATTATCACCTTAGCCGATTCCACCCGAAATAAACAGATTAGAAAATTGAAAAGTTCAGCTTCTTGTGATGTCCAGCCAGTAGCGTACGCAGGATTTTATTTGGGGGGGGCTCAGTCTCAATTTTAATAGACATTTTTTTAAGGTATCACTGAAACTAGCACAAAAATGAAAGCCTTTCTTATAATTATTAACCGCCTTATATGAATAACAACTCAATTTTCAATAAGAAAACTACAAAACGAAAACAAAACTTTTTTTAAAAATTTGTTTATAATTTTAGTTTTTTAGTTTCAAATAACAATCTTAGGTAGTAAAATTGGTTGAAAAAATTAAATCCATTCTTCTTTTTTTTTTATTTGCAAATTGATTGACCACATCTTCAGGTATTACATCGATTTCTTTGTGAATATTCAACAAAGCTAATCCGTTTAGCCTGGTATCCGTGGTTGTGGATCTCAGCCACGTTTTTAACCGTCTCAAAGTGGAAAACGAACGTTCTGGCTCTGCAGACGTCATTGGAAGCACACAAAGAACTTCTATTATCTTTCTTAAATTAGGATACAAATCAGGATTGCAAAACGGAAGTGAAGCTAAAACAGTTTCTGGCATAGTTATTTCGGTTTCATCCTTCCACATTTGTTTCCATATCTAAATATTGAAATAAAACAACATTTTTAATACAATGCGTGTTAAATAACTCCTTTTACCGATGTTGTCTAAACGCATAACGCATTGATGAATACGTGCATACGTGCTTTCGCTGATGTAAGAAAATGATACACGATAGGTTTCCCTTGCACCAACTCATGCATACTCGTTCGTATAAGATAAGCATTCTTTTCTTGCAATGTTTTTTTTTTTAAGGCGACACAACACACAACTTGAATGCTTGTATATATTATTTCTCTATGCCGATCTTCTCCTTCGTGTGACCAGGTGTTTTTTGTTCACTGGTTTGAATAAATTTTTTTTATGAATTATGCCTTATTAAGCATTTTTAAATACATTTTTATTCTGAAATATAAAATTGTTATTTGGTCTTTGTTTTGTTTGTCCTAAAAATAAAACTGAGGTTAGTTAAGCTGAATACTGCTTATTAGCTTATTGTGTTTTTACTTTGTAGTGTTTTATTCAAAAGCTGTTGGTCATACTAAAAAGTAATAATGGTGGAATGGGATTTCTTACAGTTTTTCACAATGCATTTTCAAATGCTACCTCAGTCAGTCACAGAAAAAGAGAAGATACTAAGGGATTTCATTCCGTTTTATCGTTTTTTTTTTCAGATGAAAAATTGAAATGTGTGAAATCGTTTTGCGACTTTTGACTAATTGGAATACTGAGATTGATTTGAAATGTTAAACAAAATCTAGATTAGATTACGTGTGATGTAAATTAGTGATTCCATACCTATGTACCTATATCTTTTCTTTTTTATTAAAAATTAAGGAATATTTTTGAAAGCTTAAATATAACAAAAAGTAAATTTGAAAAAAAAATTAAAACTATTCTTCGATTTTATTGGAAATCTTAGCATAGTGTGTCATTTTGCTTGGGGGGGGCTCAAGCCCCCTGAGCCCCCCCCTGGGTACGCCACTGTGTCCAGCCACTTTATTCTTTTATTGGGATGATTTGATTTCACCATAAAATTAAAGAAATTTTCTGTCAAATTGAACATTATTTAAAAAGTCTAAACATTATCGAACATCAGTGTTGGAATCAGCTTATGTAGGTATTTTGTATTCAAGCTTTGCTCACTCTTAAAAGTTTATAGTGTGTTTTTTTGTTTGTAATATACATAGGGTGTCCCAAAATTAACGCAAGATTTGAATTTGCCGCCATTTGTGCAGTGAAGTGTTGGCAACCCTGAAAAAAAAGCAATTTGACAGCTAACAGTATAATGTTATTAAAAATGGAGCGTTACACGAGAGAACAACGTGTCTTCATTATTAAAGAATATTTCAAAAATAGTGAAAGCTTGGCGGCTGCAGTTCGAAAATTTCATACAAAATATGGTCGGAATAGTGTTTTAACTTCGTCAACTGTGAAGAGATTAATTGAAAAATTCATGAAGACTGGATCCGTTGGAGACGCCAAACACACTGGTCGTCCAAAAACAAGCCGTTCAAATGTGAATGTCGAAGCAGTGCGTGAGAGTGTTGCTGACAATCCAGGAACCTCAATTCGACGTCGTGGACAAGAATTGCAAATTTCAAGAACCTCTCTACAGCGTATACTCACCAAAGATCTGTGTCTTTATGCTTACAAAATTCAATTAACACAACAATTGAAGCCTAATGACCATGGACAGAGAAGAGAGTTCGTTGAATGGATTATTGAACATCAACAAATGGACCCTGATTTTTCGAGCAAAATCATCCTAAGCGATGAAGCACATTTTCATCTTGATGGCTTTGTCAATCGCCAAAATTGCCGCATTTGGGGTTCGGAGAACCCACATGTGATTGTCGAAAAACAAATGCATCCACAACGCGTGACTGTATGGTGTGGATTTTGGGCTGGAGGCATAATTGGGCCATATTTTTTTGAAAATGATGCTGGTCAAGCAGTGACTGTTACTGGTGCTCGATATCGCGACATGATTACACAGTTCTTTCTTGCCAAATTGGATGATATTGATGTGTCCAATATGTGGTTTCAACAAGACGGTGCCACATGTCATACAGCCCGTGAAACAATTCAATTACTGCATGAGACATTTTTCCAGGTCGTGTACTCTCTCGTTTCGGTGATCAAAATTGGCCTCCTAGATCGTGTGATTTAACACCATTAGACTTCTTTTTATGGGGTTATTTGAAATCACAAGTCTATGTCAACAAGCCCACAACCACCCGTGCATTAAAGGAGGAGATTCAACGCTGCATCAACGAAATTCAGCCACATTTATGCAGAATGGTCATGGAAAATTTCAACAAAAGAGTGCGCATGTGCATGCAAAGCCGTGGAGGCCATTTGTCCGATGTGTTATTCCATACATAACCCTATCCTATGTACTTTACGAGTCAATAAAAATATAACTATCAAAAGACTAAAAACGGCGTTTTCTATTTAATTCAAATCTTGCGTTAATTTTGGGACACCCTTTAGGTTAGGTTAGGTTGGAGTGGCTGTCTAGATGTCATTGACTCACTTAGACCTCAAGGGTCCATTGTGATACCACTAATAAGGTTACTCATGGGAGAGTAATGAAAATTAAACAAACCATTTTGTGCTTTTAATAAAGTTAGAGAGACACTTTGTGTCAGTCATTGCCAGTTCACTGGTATTGTCGAAGAAGGGATTACCGAGAAAGTTATTCCTTCTAGTGGAGAGTGCTGGACATGTACATAGCAGGTGTTGGACTGTTTCCTCTTCCTCCTCGTCCATGCAGCTTCTACAGAAGTCATTTGTGTAGACTCCTAGCCTCAGAGCATGTCTTCCTATGAGGCAGTGTCCTGTTATTACTCCAATTGTAGAGCTTATATTTTGTCTGCTCAAGGATATCAAGCCTTTTGACCGATTTAAGTCTATGCTTGGCCATATTTGCTTGGTTGTTAGGCAGGTGGTGCTCTGTGACCATCTAGCATTTGTTGCTTCTAGAGCATATTGTTTGAGAAGATATTTGCATGTAGCAAGTGGTGTTCCTATGTTATGTTTTTGACTAACATTTGGCAGAAGTGTTCCGTTTTTGGCGAGCTCATCGGCTTTGCAATTTCCCGGAATGTCTCTGTGGCCCGGCACCCAAATGAGGTGAATATTAAACTGTTCTGTCATCTCATTCAGAGATGATCGACAGTCGTGGACTAATTGAGAGTTTGTAGAGACAGACGCGAGAGATTTAAGAGCGGCTTGGCTGTCCGAGAAAATTCGTATATCTTTGCAAGATATAACGTTTTCTTTAAGCCAGGATAGTGCCTCTTTAATCGCCATTACTTCTGCCTGGAATACACTACATTGATTGGGAATTCTGTATGATAGACTGAAATTCAGTTGTTTCGAATAGATACCACTTCCAACTCCGTAATCGGTCTTTGAACCGTCTGTATAGAAGTGTATCGCATTGTCTTCCAGGGGTCTCTCTTCTTCCCAGGAGGATCTTGAAGGGATGGACACATGGAAGCTTTTACCGAATACCATTTTAGGGGTGGTATAGTCTAGGCGATCTGGGATAGATCTAAAATTATCTAGGATAGTAGTATGTCCAGTATTGTTACTGTTCCATTGAGAGGTGGCTCTAAGCCTAACACATGAGTTAGCTGCCACCGTTTTGGAGAAGATGTCAAGAGGTGTTAGGCTTAAAAGCACTTCCAGGGCTGCGGTTGGTGTTGAGCGAAGTGCTCCTGTGATGCACATACCTGCTGACCGCTGGACTTTGATGAACTTATTTAGATTTACCATCTTGTCCAGTGCGGTCCACCATACGACAACTCCATAAATGAGTATCGGTCTAATTACCGAAGTGTATAGCCAGTGGGTTATTTTTGGGGAGAAGCCCCATTTTGATCCTATGGCCTTTTTACAAGTAAAAAGCGCTACAGTAGCCTTTTTTACTCTTTCATCAATATTTGCCTTCCAATTTAGTTTTTTGTCTAAAATGAGGCCTAAATATTTAGCTTGGTCGGAAAACCTTAATGGTATTCCTTTAATCTTGGGTGGGCTGAGCTGAGGAATTTTGTACCTTCTTGAAAAGAGTACTAGTTCTGTTTTATGTGGATTGACGTCCAGGCCACATTGCTTAGCCCATTTTGTTAGCCTATTCAAGGCATTTTGTAGGAGTTCCGGGAGAACTTGGGAGTGTTTTCCAGATACAGATATTGCAACGTCGTCAGCATAGGCAATCACCCTGAAACCCTCTGCTTCTAATGATGTTAGAAGGTCGTTTACTACCATGTTCCATAAGAGAGGCGAAAGGACCCCTCCTTGGGGGGTACCTTGATGCACCGATCTGGTGGTAGTAAAGCTTCTCATGCTTGAAGTTATTGTCCTGCTTTTGAGCATGAGACTAATAAAATCTATGAGTGGTTTCTTTAATTGCAGCTTTTCCATTGCTGTCGTGATCGCCTGGTAACTGACGTTGTTGAAAGCTCCTTCAATATCTAGGAAAGCTACTAGGTTATATTCTTTGTATTCGAGGGAGTATTCAATACTGGGTACCAGCGAATGAAGTGCTGTTTCTACTGATTTTCCCTTAGAGTAAGCATGTTGAGCTGTGGAAATGAGACATGGTCTTAGGTTATGTCTGATGTAAATTTCAATCAATCTTTCCAAGGTTTTAAGAAGGAAGGATGATAGGCTGATTGGTCGTAGATCTTTAGGGTTAACGTGGGAGGGTTTCCCTGCTTTAGGAATAAAGACTACTTTTGCCATTCTCCAGGCTTTGGGAATATATCTCAGCCTTAAACAGCTTGTCAGAATGATTTCCAATGGTGGAATGATCATGTCTGAGCATTTTTGTAGTTCGGCCGGGATGATTCCGTCTGGTCCTGGAGATTTATATGGATCAAAGCTATCTATGGCCCATTGCAGTTTTTCCCGCATTATTAGATCAACTAAATCGCTTGTAGAAGCTTGAGACTCTGATGTTGAGTCGTTAAGTAAGTTAGAGCTACCTGGAAAGTGGGTGTCTAATAGCAGATTAAGAGATTCTTCATCTGTGGTAAAGCACTGGGTATTGTTGGACTTTTTGAGAGAATTTTTCTGAGTCTTGAGGCTTCTGAAGTATTTTCTATTTTGCCACAGAAGTTTCTCCAAGAAGACCTCTTACTCTTCCTTAATTCTTTTTTATATTGCTTTAGAGCTTGTTTGTATAAGTCCCAGTCAGAAGGAGATCTAGTGTATTTAGATATATTGAAGAGTTTGCGACAACTCTTTCTGAATGGTTCTAGTTCTTTACGCCACCAATGAGGTTTCTTTTTTCCCTTTAAAATGGTTACAGGGCATGAAATTCTCATTGATTCATTGAAGGCTTCAGTGAGATGATTCACAGAAAGATCTAGTTCATCTTTACTGGAGGAGCTTTTAAGAAGGTTGTAATCAAGTAATTGTGTTAGTACCTCCCTATATCGTTCCCAGTTTGTATTACGGTAATTTCGAAAACCCGTAGATATGTTTGCCACATCTCTGAGCTCAAACTGAATGTATTTGTGGTCAGAGAAGGAATTCTCTTTTGAGACATGCCAGTTTGAAATCAGATTGTGGATCGAGTCAGAGGTAAGTGTAATATCAAGTACCTCTTTCCTATTCTTGGTTACAAAAGTGGGTTCATTACCAATATTACTTATGAGTAGGTTAGTGCTTAGTAAGTAATCAAATAAGGACTCACCTCTCTCATTTATGTCCGAGCTACCCCATACCGTGTGATGAGCGTTAGCGTCCGATCCAATTAGGAGACCAACTTTTTTCGACTGCGCGTCCGCAATTGCCTTCCTCAAGGTGTCACCTGGAATTGGGCTGTCGTGGCCAAGATAGGAGGATATGAGCCAGTAGGTGGCTTTATCCGTTGTTAAGACAGCGGTGGTTGTATCCTTGTCGCTGTAATTGGGGAGTAAAAATACATTTAAGTAATTTTTTACTAACATACATGACCTTGGTTCACCTTTCTCCGATGCATGCAGTAGCTTATAACCAGGAGTCCGGAGGCCTCTGATGATGGAGTTTGAGACCCACGGCTCCTGTATCAAGACGATGTCATCCTTGTTCGCGTGCAGTCGGAGTATGAGGTTATTTGCGGCCATGATGGCGTGATGGAGATTAATCTGTACTAATCGCAGCATTGCTACTATTAGTCAGATTAACCTCCACCACTGTATTATCGGCGTTTTCATCGTCTGAGGAGGAATGAAGTAGGTCTTCCTCACTCAGAGTGATGCCTAAGGTGGCGTCTTCAGTCTCCATGTCGGAGTTACTGTCGACTGTAAGTTTTGCCTCCACGTCGGATGGCTTGGTTGGGGCTGTGAAGGTCGATGGTTCCACTTTTGGTATTTCATCGACCTCCATTATTGGTGGTAGTGAAGCGTTTCCTTCCGCTGAAGGGGCTTCTGTGGGGGGCGTGTTAAGCGAATCTTCGTCTTTCTTGTAGATACGGATCACGATTTCATCGAAACCATACCTAATCACGCCTTTGGTCGCGGCCAGTGGAGCCAGTGATTCCCTATTGATCAACACGAGAGCTGATCTATAGTGACCCACCGTCTCCTTCTCAACCTTTGGGACTTTCCAGTCGTGCGTAGGCAGGTTCGGATTACTTGCTTTGATCAATTTCATGATCATATCCGGGCAGTTGTGTAGAGCCGGGACCATTATGCGTGCTCTTGGCCGGCAAGGAATATCCTCCCTTGTAACAACCTCGAGCTTGGCACCCGGCCAGACTTCTGGCAAGCCATTGACAGCAGCCCTGTACAGATCGAAAGATCTCTGATCACCACAGGCGATGAGTTTGATACGATTTTGGTACCATCCTGCATCGGCTGTGTCTGGGAGAGGTCCCGGATTCTCCTCGATGACAGATAAAAATCTGAAACCGAGGTGAGCCTTGACGCTTGCCCATTGATCATGAGAGATGTTACCATCCACATGACCCCTGTCAATGACCGCTGCTATGATCTTACCTTTTAGCGCGTCGCTAAAGGAAAGAAAGGGACACCCTTTACATATACTTGATTAATAAGTCTGATAAGTGCAAGCCTCCACCTTCGTATTCCACCTTCTTTGGTCTAAAGCTAAAGATTGTATTTCGTTTCTTCAACTCTTCAATTGTGTTCCTGCACTTCTTTTGTAATGGAGTCCACTCTGTTGTAAAATATATGTGTCTAGCCCAATCATATTTTAATTTTCTCTTTATGTAGAAAACGTCTTCAAATTTCGTCTGGGTTCTTATATTTTCGTGATGAATCCGTTTAGATTATCTCATCTTGAGAATCGATCTGTCCACGACTCTTTGACTGTATTGAAATTTATTTTCGAGGACTCTCGTGAATAGCATTTCATATTCTGATTTGAGATATTTACATCCACCAGTTTCTTCACATTCCAAAATTGTCGACAAGTATTTATTATTCTTTGGTTGACATTTGACATATTTTTATCGGTTAATGATATTATTTTGGAGAGATTACCATTAGACATTCTTTTGGTTTTCTGTCGAAAAGTGGATAAGCCGACTTTTTTACATGTCAAAAACAAAGTTCATTTAGCATAGTTTGTAGTCCATTTTTGTTTGTGGCGAGTAATACCATTATTTTGCCATTTCTACTTACGCACATTTGCTTCCAAGGTCGCGGAGAAATATGCTAGTGAAAGGTGGTAACCCTGCCTTACTCCACGTGTTGTATGATATATTGGCACAATACTTTACGTTCAAATACATACAGTATTATCATTGTAGTAATTTTGCAGAATTTAAAACCTTGTTTAAGTAACGCTTTACAGAAAAATAGTTGCTTAACTGTAGCAAATGTTTTGGCGAAATCAATAAATGCAATATATAACGTTCTATTATACTCCTTGGACTTTTCTATAATTTGGCTAATTGTTTAAAGATTGCCCATTGTTTGTTAAAGGATGATAGAATTCAAGAATTTCCATTCGATTTTTCAAATACTTTATAAACGCAAATTATGAAGCTCATGGGCCCATTGTTTTTGTGGGTGAGGATATTTTAGGATTCCTTACATTGTTCTGGGATTCACATCATCACACATCTTTCAATCAGTTTACCAATGATCATTCATTATTTTCGTTACATTTCTCGCTTTTAAAACTTTGAATCGCATTCTCGACTTCACTTTTGCTAAGGTGATTAGTGATTGTCAAAAATATGACTATCAGTTATCTTTCCGTCTCTTGAAGGTGTCTTAAGTCGATTCGATAGAAGAATTTCCAATAAGGCCTTAAAGTTAAAAACAAATTTATTTATTTATATAAATGTAAATAAAAACAAAGGACACCAGAATCGTCTTCCTAACATCATTTGTAGCGAATTTATTTTTTGTTTTAATTAATAAACTGTAGGTTGTCCAATTAAATTACACCACTGAACAAGAACACATGTCCATATAGAATTTATAAATATACCACACTCAAACTCAAAAAGATTGTAGAAAGCCTTTAACATAAAAGTCTAAATGAAAACTACTCGTCATGAATATAAATTACTTCAAAAGTTTTGCGGAAAACTCAAATATATGTTCATCTAAATATAAAACCAAAACACGACCCTTTTTTCCTTATATACGAGTGCATACTCGTACTTAGGTTATGTATATATATTCAACCGCTGAAATTCACTTATCAAATTACTGATATATTTCTTTACTAAGTCTTTAAGTAAAAACTTCCACACCACACATAAACCAATTAAAAAGTTTTTCCCATTTATAAATTTTCATTATTTGTCCTTTAAGGAAGATATTTTCTTCTTCGAAAATATGTACAGAAATGGTATCCTTTACAAAAACACATATCTTCTAGTATAATGATGGCTTCAAAGAAGAAAGTGTTATTTGCTCGAAGCGAAGAAGAAAAATAAAAATGGGGAAAAAGTTGTCCTAAATCTTTTTCACCCTTATAATATTTTTAGGAACTTTAATATTATGTTCACATCTATAGTTGTGGCAAAAAATTACGAAAAAACTACTACACATGCATGAAGACCTTATGGTTTTGTGGGTGGAATTACGCACGACAAGCTTGTAAAGAACTGAGTACTGAACTGAGCCTAAAGGTATAAAGGGTATAAAGTATTGAAATGAGTCGCATGTTCTTGCTTTGGAATTTATATGTTTTTAAGATGAAAAAGAAATACCTGTGATAAGCTACTCGTATCAAGACAATACATTAAATTACATACACAACTTTTCAAACTGTTTTTACCCACAAAAATTCTCGAAGAAGTTGCTTAACATTCCAGAACCGTTATCATTCCGAATCTTATCTATATATATAAAAATCAATGCCACTTTTCGTTGTAATGCTATAACTCAACAATGCCTTTGCCGATTTGGCTAATTTTGGTCTTGAATTATTCGTGGAAGTCCAGAGAAGGTTTGTACGTAGAGAAAATTAAAAAAAAATCTTGAAAAAGTGTAAAATCAACATCTTTCTATAATCCCATATGCAAACAATTTGTACTATACTTAAAAGCCAATTTGAACCTTTGACAAAACAATCGAAGACAAAAAAGTAACGTTAGTTTTGTCAAACAAATTTAATGT
Organism: Eupeodes latifasciatus; assembly: GCA_920104205.1. Taxonomy (NCBI): domain Eukaryota; kingdom Metazoa; phylum Arthropoda; class Insecta; order Diptera; family Syrphidae; genus Eupeodes; species Eupeodes latifasciatus. The sequence continues at coordinate 370,968,097 of OV049924.1, forward strand.
CATCATATGTCATTTCATTTTATCAGCGATAATTATTGCTTTGTATATTTTCCAAAATATTGTTGAGTTGTTGAGTGAAGGTAAAATGCCACGAGCAAGACGACCAAACATAGGCCGGCGAACGCGTAATGCAAATCAAGTGGCATTATTAAAACGATCTCAGATTACAGATGAACGCGCACAAGCTAATGCATCGCAGCGTGAACGTACTGCACAGAATAGATCTGTTGACCCTGTACCTGTACTTAATCACGAATACGTCGTGCTGTTTTGGATGAAATGCTGCGTGCTGCTTTTAATTACAATAGTCAGATTGATTATAGTGTGTACGGATACATTGGAATGATGGACGCAATATGTCCACATTGTGATGCGGCTAACTTTCCAGATGAAACGCCCCGAATGTGTTGTGCTAATGGCAAAGTGAGATTGCCAACATTAGAAACTCCACCCGAACCATTGTATTTATTTTTGGTACATCTCAAACGTCGAAGCAGTTTTTGAGTAATATTCAACAATACAATTCGGCATTTCAAATGACTTCTTTTGGTGCTACTAAAATTATTAGAGATAATTTTATGCCGACTTTTTAGGTAAATACCTCAACAGGATTGTCCCATGTTTATATCAATCTGAATCATAAAGTCTTACACATTCTGATTCAACATCTACCTAAAATTGCATTCATGTTACAGATTCAGGGCCAGATTTATCATCAAGCTGGTTCGTTATTGCCATACCCCGACGCTGATCATCAATTTTTGAAAAATGTATTTTATTGGTGATGAAAATCGTGAATTGGATCAACGTTGGGCAATAGTTTCAAATACAAGACGAGCTTCAAAGGTTTTTTCATCAGCATAACGCATTAGTTCAATTGTTCAAAATTTCTCTTGATCGTATGCCATCTGATAACCACAAAATTGTAATAGCACCAAATTGAATATTCAACAAAATCATGTATATGACACAATCATGCAAGCCGTTTCCAATAATGCAGTTGGATTATATTTCTTGGATGCACCTGGTGGTGCAGGCAAAACTTTCGTTGTATCATTGATTTTAGCGACTATTCGATCGGAACAGAAAATTGCATTGGCACTTGCATCTTCGGGAATTGCTGCTAAATTATTAGAAGGTGGTCGGACCGCACACTCTGCATTAAAATTGCCTTTGAATGTACAGGTGATTGAAACTCCAACTCGAGAAATTCTGCTATGGCAAAAGTTCTGCGATAAACGTCAATTATTTTATGGGATGAGTGCACAATGGCGAATAAGAAATCAATAGAAGCATTTAATCGAACAATGCAAGATTTACCCGGAAATCAACAGCTTTTTGGTGGTTCTCTGATATTGCTGTCAGGGGACTTTCGTCAAACATTGCCTGTCATTTCTCGATCAACTCCTGCTGATGAAATAAATGCCTGTTTGAAGTCATCAGTTCTTTGGAAATATGTACGAAAATTGACACTGAACATTAATATGCGTATCACCTACATAATGATGCAACCATATGAGTTTTCAAAACAATTGTTAGAAATTGGTGATGGCAAAATACCAATCGACAGTAACAACGGATTGATCACTTTACCGAACAATTTTTGTACAATTGCGCAATCTATAGATGAGTCGATTGAATGTGTTTTTCCGAATATTCTTCAGAATTACAGAAATCATGATAAGTTGAGAGAACGCACCATTTTAGCACCGAAGAACATTCATTCCAATGCCATTAATTTTCAAATTCAAGCGAAACTGCCAGGTGTAGTCACGACATACATATGTATAAATCAATTGACAGTGTTATGAATCAAGATGAGGCAATGAATTATCGAATTGAATTTTGAAATTCATTGGAACCGGCTGGTATACCACCGCATTGCTTGAATCTGAAAATTGGTTCCTTAATTATATTATTGCGAAATATTAATCCACCAAAACTGTGTAATGGCACCAGATTGGCAGTGAAAAAGTTATTGCCAAATTTGATTGAACTACAATATTAACTGGTAAATCAAAAGGAGAAGTGTGTTTGATACCGCGTATCCCTATGATTCCAACTGATATGCCATTTGAATTCAAAAGATTACCTGTGCGTTTATCATTTGCGATGTCCATAAATAAAGCCCAAGGGCAAACACTTCAAGTTTGTATTGTCAATTTGGAGGAATCATGTTTTCACATGTCCAACTTTATGTTGCCTGTTCCAGAGTCGATACCCCTGTTTATTTATTCATGCTCAAAATGGAAAAACAAAAAAATATTGTTTATCTAACTGTTTTAGACTAACCCATATAGATTCACCATAGTAAGAGTACCCAATTCTTTTTTATTTTTTAGTTTTTACTCTTTGCTGATAAATATAATATAAACAATATATCATTTGGGTCATTTGGACTTTTAAATAGCTAGCAATTTAAAATATTTTTTTGTTTGAATAAATGAACTTTATAATCATCTTTTTGTATTACTATGCCTTACCTATACGTAGCGAAGCACGTACCGGGCCGCTAGTTTTATTTATAAATTATTGATTGTTTTTTAAAATATTCAAATTCAGAATTAAGAACTTATCTGACGCTATAGATCAAAACTATGATCTTTTGAAATTCTTTACTTACTTGACTGATATGAACTTCCAAATTAATGCCTGACAACATTGCAAAGTTTATGTCTCTAATCTTGACGATACTTGGATACCAGGTCTTGATGGTATACCATCCACTATTTGAAAAAATGTGTAAGTCATCTGTCGTTTCCTTTGTCCATACTTTTTAATTTCTCAATATCTTCTTGTGTGTTTCCATATATTTGTAAAACATCTATTCCCCTTACATAAACAAAATAAATAAAGACGAAGTTAAAAATCTGTTATTCCTAGATTCTTTGAGTCTATTAGTTGTGCATCACTATGTTTTTATGATAGATCTACGATCGCTCCTAATGAGCATGGTTTTACTAAGGGACATTCTATCGTCACTTTTTTAATGGAACTAGCTGAAAACAGTAGGGATTCATTTCAAAGCAAAACAAAATTAGACTGTATTTTTACTGACTTCAGTAAGTCGTTTTGACAAACTCTTACATCGAGTTTTACTTGTTTAATTAAGGAATATGGGTTGTTTTATTAAGGAATCCGGGTTTTAGTGGACATTTCGTAAAATGGATTCAATCGTACCGTACTTTTCAATGGCTGCGAATCAAACAAATTCAAAGTTAACTCTGGAATCCCACAAGGTAGTCATTAAGGTCCAATCTCTTTTTTTTATTTATTACAGATTAACCGTCTGTCTGGAAGCACTTTTAGTGCATCATTTATGCTGACGGCGTTAAAATTTTCAAAACTGTTTCAAGTTCTCGTCATTGTAAAGCATTGCAATGTGATCTTACCTTGTTTTCTGATAGATGTGTTAGTAACTGTGTGCTTCTCTTTAACGTTAAGCTGTAAATTCTTTTAATTTTTTAGTTAATGGAGTATGATTATCTCGTGTTAATGAAATGTCTATCCTTGGTATGTTGTTCTATAGAAAATTGAAACTTTCGCAACCCATAGCTATTAAGGCTAATTCAATTCTTGGTTGGATTAATAGAGAATCAAAGCAATTTTCTGAACCTTATGTTATAAAGCAGCTTTTTATATTATTTGTTCAACCAATCCTCGAATGCGCTTGTCATGTTGGACAACAAATTATACCTGTCACAAATCCAGTTGAGGCAGTAAGAATGGGCTAATTTCTACGATCTTCCAACTTATCAGAACAGAATAAAACTTATGCTGAGTCTTGAAAGCGGACGTTCTTATTTATGTTTTTTGTTTATTGTTTAATTGAAATATCGACTCTTTGCACCTTATATCTCAGAAACCTGGGGAATTTAACCTATTGTATACTTATTCCAAACTTTCGGACTAATTATGAACCATGTTCTCCTTTGAAAAGCATATTTAAATTATATAATTACTTTAATTAAAATAGTATGTTAACTCGCTTGACCAGAGTGAATTTATCAGGTTAATTTAATTCAACTTTTTTTGACAATAACTCGTGTATATAAAATGTAAAAGAACTCTTTAGAGCTATAGTACTAAGCTTGCTAAAGTTAATTTGGAGTTGTTATGCGTTCATAATCACAACAACAAATGTCAAATTCAGATTAAAAAAGTAAAATCAAACAAACCTAACTTAACGAAAAGCTAAAACGTCAACCTAATAGCTGTCATATAAGTTGACACATTATTATTTCAAACAAAAAACGTTTGAAAAATGGCACATTTTTATTTTTTCCTTTTTACAAAAAGAGTTAGCTTTTGTCCATAGTATTTACTTTATTTTATTTTTGTACAAAACGAATGTCGAAAAATTTAAGCTGAAAAGGTTTGGCAAACCATGTTTCTAGCTTTATTTTTTATTGATTTATTCAATCTTCCACAGATATTGCTTTAATTAGTAAATATTAAAAAACGTATCATAATAACAGACATTAAAATACGACAATGAAAAATTTGCTAACGCTGTTCATAACTAGAAGAACAATATTTCAAAAATGAATATAGCCTCTTTCGCAATGTTCTACTTGACTAAAACTACAAGTTAAAACAGAGCACTTGACTACATTTAAAAATAGGTAATTTTTCGTACACCAATCCTCGAAATTTGTTAAATATTTTTAAAGTGAAAGACAATCATTGTACTTATTTATGACTTTAAAAATGTTAGTGTCATCAGCAAATATTACACATTTGGAAACAGATAGCTAATATTGAAGGAAAATAATTTATTAAAATATAAAACATGCGTGGACCCAAATGACTTCCTTCAGGAACACCTGAGTAAATTACAATAGGATAAGATTAAAGATCACCTTTTTTACTATTTGCTTTCTTCCAGTCAGGTAAGAACTAAACCATTACCATTTGGCACCGCTTTTCTAATACTTCAAAACATTTGTTGGAAAAGCAAACCAAGTTTTTTGTAGTTAACCTCCCTCCGTGTTGGAAATTAGAAATGTGACATTTTATAATATTTTATATATTTTATATATTAATAATCTCATCGATTCTTTATTTGAAACGTTAGATTGGTCCATGACATTTACTTTTTGAAGATAATTTCATTTAAATGTTGACCGCGGCTGCGTCTTAGGTGGTCCATTCGGAAAGTCCAATTATGGGTAACTTTTTCGAGCATTTCGGCCGGAATAGCCCGAATTTCTTCGGAAATGTTGTCTTCCAAAGCTGGAATAGTTGCTGGCTTATTTGTGTAGACTTTAGACTTGACGTAGCCCCACAAAAAATAGTCTAAAGGCGTCAAATCGCATGATCTTGGTGGCCAACTTGCCGGTCCATTCCTTGAGATGAATTGTTCTCCGAAGTTTTCCCTCAAAATGGCCATAGAATCGCGAGCTGTGTGGCATGTAGCGCCATCTTGTTGAAACCACATGTCAACCAAGTTCAGTTCTTCCATTTTTGGCAACAAAAAGTTTGTTAGCATTGAACGATAGCGATCGCCATTCACCGTAACGTTGCGTCCAACAGCATCTTTGAAAAAATACGGTCCAATGATTCCACCAGCGTACAAACCACACCAAACAGTGCATTTTTCGGGATGCATGGGCAGTTCTTGAACGGCTTCTGGTTGCTCTTCACTCCAAATGCGGCAATTTTGCTTATTTACGTAGCCATTCAACCAGAAATGAGCCTCATCACTGAACAACATTTTTCGATAAAATGATGATTTGATTGATGATGATTTTGGTAATAAAATTCAATGATTTGCAAGCGTTGCTCGTTAGTAAGTCTATTCATGATGAAATGTCAAAGCATACTGAGCATCTTTCTCTTTGACACCATGTCTGAAATCCCGCGTGATCTGTCAAATACTAATGCATGAAAATCCTAACCTCAAAAAAATCACCCATTATAATTTATTCTTTACAATTTTGTCCAAATTGTTTTGGAATAACAGCTATTTTGCTTATTGGACGATAGTTATCTAAGTTTCTTTTATCTCCAGATTTAAACATCTGGTTGATATACTCGTACATATGAAACATTCCATTGATCTAAGAAAACTGAACAGAATTTGAAGTGGAAAGCTCAAAACTGTGAACCAATTTTGTTTTGTTGTTTATTTTCAATATTTCGGTTTAAATAGCTTAAACTTAAACTGTTGAATCAAACAGAATACAAACTTAGCTGAACGCTTTCATTTCTTCTTAAGTTTTTCAAACTCACCACATTTTAAAAATTTAGATAATAAGGGAATTGCTTTAAAATATTGGTTAAATTTTCTACCACGATAAAATTTTGACGTTTGGTTAAAAATCGGTTTAAATTTAACTTTTTGGTGAATCACGTTAAAGGGACTTATTAAATCTACTGATTTGATTAAAATTCGTTCATTATAAAAACAAAACGACTGCTGGAGGTGAAAAACCTTAAAATTGTCCGAACATTAACTCTATATTAGCTTTGAGGAAGATTTGAATGTTATTTTGAACAGTGATAAGTTCTTTTTTTTGTTGTTTCCTTGTTCATTTTTGCGTTTACTTAAAAAAAATATATTTACAATCTTCTATTTATCCCGAGGAATGTCAAAATATAACAACTTGTGTCGCCATCTCGGCGGCAAAATGATTTTATTCACCACGCTAGTGTCAACATTTAATAAAATTTACCCACATTTTAACACAATTCGCAAGCAGCATTGAATTTGAGTTTCTGATTATGTCAAAGCAACAATATTTGCCGTATTTTTTTGGTATTCCAAAATACTATATACAGTGAGAAATTGCTAAAAAAACGATCGGCAGTAGTCCGATTTTTATATTTGAAAGTTGATACAATTGAATATTTGCAAGAATAATTTATCAAAAAATTCCAAAAAAAATACCGAAATTCGGACCAGGGGTGAAATCGTGTAAGCTGATTTTTGATAGTTGACTATCAAAATCAAGTTAATACGTCTGTGTAATGTGATAGTCGATTTCAAAGTTTTAACCAAACAAAAATAAAGACTTCAAGAAGGGGGTTTGTTCGTAGACTACTACATTAACATGTGGTGTTGAATCGAGCTTGAAGCTCGCCTAAATTCTTTATATGAATCGAGTTGAAATGAGCTTGATTCGCCTCGATTTCGATCGGGGATGGGAGTCGAGTCAAAATTTGTGAAGAAAAACCTGTGTGGAGGAATTGGTTTTACAGATAATGCGTTATGGTCTGTTTATTTGCATGTTTGTGTACAAAAATTATAGTTTTGTTTTAATAAAATTAAAAACAAACAAAAATCCATATGGAGTACCTGGGTAGCATATTCTTATATGCTGCTGAACTATTTAGTTTTTCATTGTTTAACACGAATCAAACTATCTCACTTGCACTTCATAAGAAACATCGAAACACCATTTGCAATTTAGAAAGTACCTACTGTCAAATTTGATCATTTTTAAATATTCTTGTGCGGTGGAAACACCAAAAAGATTTATCTAATCTAGACTGAGATAAACCTTTGGTGGAAACATAGCAAAACTTAATTATCTTTTCTATTGTTTTCTCTTGAAAGAATAAGCCCAGTTAGTCCATTTTCATTAACAAAACTTAATAATATCAACAGTAACAGATTGATTTTTTCCCCCAATGGGAAACACATGATTCCGAATGCCCAACTATACTCAACGAACACAGCCATCAAGATATAAATGCAATATCAATCGTGCAAAACATTTGAGAACGAAATCACATAAAATCCATTCGAGACTCGTATAAATGTCAAAAACCCATCCGTAGTAAGATTCTACTTTAACTTTTATCGGTAGTATTCATACTGCGGATATTTTTTTTTGTTATTTGTATAAAATCCTACTATACTATTGATAGATTTTCCAACAAAACACGGGTATTGTACAATTGTTTCTATAGCCTCCGCTAAGAGGATTTTTTAAATTTGCTTAGGAGACACATTTTTATCCGGATGCCGCTTAAGTGAAATTTGTTGTAGTTTAACTGCAAACCCAGTTTTTAATTTTTAAAAAGTTATTATTAGGAGACTGACTGTACAAACTAAGCTTAAGCTGAGTTGATTTTCATTAAACTAAGCTTTGGCCTTAACATTCCAATTTTACTCTAGCTTTTTTATACCTATTCACAAGTCCAAATATACATTTTTTTAGGGATCATGAACGTGTCCTTTAGAAAATATAACGCGCAAAATAAAAGATCGACTCTGCTTCATAAAAAAAGAACATTTTCTATTTGAATGGTGGAACCCCCTTTTCATCTTTGTGTTTTATTGTTTGTAGGATTTTCTTTTCAGTGTATCTCAAACCGTTCTGCGTTCTATCCTAAAGCATAAACGAACAAACCTCCCTAACTCCTGCCGCTGCCCGCCACCCACCTCCTCCACACCGCTTCAACCGAATGAAAAGGTTTAGAAATTATGGTGTCCCTTTTTATGCGAAGCTCGTTACAAAAAGTGTTATAATTCTATGGGGCTTAACATAGATCCTGGGTTCAATATTGGCCTCGTTATACCCTCAAACAAAAAGATATACCTCATGGTTAGAAGCGCGGGTGGTGTTGGCAACGATGTACAACATGCCCTTTTTTACCCTATACAACAAAACGAGTGCAGGACAAACCGCATGTTATTATATTTCGGGAGGGTAGTTTTGCACGTTTTCTATATTATATGTACCGAATATTTCAATCCTCTATATTGTTGATTGGGGTTTTTACTTACTTATATATGGTATTAAAATTGGATTCAAGGGATATTGGGGTATACGACGACAACGGACGTGGACGATAGAAAATTGTTCGATGCCGAATTAAATGATTAAGCGAACAGGTCGGTCGATATTCGAGGTTGGTATAAGGTATAGACGTTCTGATCTAGCGTCTGTTTAGGTAAGGTTTATACATTTGTAGGTGAAATTAAAAGCGCCACGTGCCGTGTTTCAAATGGAAAATTGTTCTATATGTTTCTATTCATTGTTTGGATAGCGCAGAGAGTTATTGGGAGGAAATGATGAAGAAATGAATAAGGTGTGTTTTTTGTTCGTCGTTGAACATGATGGATATTTTATTCACATGCCCTTTTTGGCATTTCATGATGGTAAAGGTGAGATGGTCTGACAGGTTGACGGTGAGCTGATGGGGTTGTAGTGGAGCTGGAGCTGGAGCAGCAGCACCACGGGAGATTTTTCAATTATTTTTCCATCCTCTTTAATTTATCATTTCCATTTTTATATATTTGAATATTAAAATGAAAACATATATCTTTGTAGCACTATGTTTTTAGGCAGCTTGATGATGATGGGGGAGTAACATACCCAAAGCAAGGGGAAACTTTACCACCTACATAATTTACAACTCATTTAGATACAAATTTCAATTTGAATTGTAAACTTAATTAAATGATAAAAGACAGTTCAGGTTTTATATTGAAATAATAAAGTTATGTGAGATGGAAAATATTCATTTGTAATAATAGAATGGAATTAACTATTCTAAAATTAATTTAAACTACGTTTGGAAATTTTTTACCTCATTTAACTTGATTCAATAATTTAAGATGCTCCTAAAGAACTCACTTGAAATATTAATTTAATAATATAAATTTATGGGTATATGGTTTTGAAAAAAGTTAACCATACATCTATAGATTTAAAATTAGATGAGGTTGTCGAAAGAGAGGGCTACACACGAGTTTATTTTAAAATAATAAATAAAATGAACAAAGTTTAATTTTGTTTAATGAAGGTTTTTAATCGTAGTTTTTCCTTTAATTATATATGTTTTTGTAAAAAAATACTTATTAAAAAAACTCATTATTTGGCAGTAGTAAGATAGCGTATATCAATCTTTGTAAATTGTGCAATATAGGTAAGAAATGTGATATTTTGGCAACAATACAAAAACTTATATTATTATTATTAATTTTGTTAATATGAATTTTTGTTTAATTAGTAAGTAAGTAAGAGCAAACATTCGTATTGATTATGGCAAACGACTTTGGTAGTTCAAGTGGATGCATCTGGTTGGCTTCAAAGAAGCGCATTTAGTTACTCCAATTTTCCAAGAATTTGTTGATGATTTCTGGCCTTAGTTCACGGCTTACTCAGATTATTAAGTGTTTAAAACGTTTGCTGATACCAAAAACAAACGTCCAATTGGTGCCCAGGGGGCCAATTGAAAATGTATGTCGTCAAGCAGGCTGATAAGACCATTTAGAAATATGAGTACAAAGATGGATTGTGGTACGGGCTTTGTAATATTGCACCACATCCTGCATAAATTAGAAGTCTTTAAATCCACGTCTTCATATGACAGTTGGCTAGTTTCTCTGTGTAGTTTTCGAAGAAAAATGGTTAAATGATGCCACCACTTCACAAACCGAAAGAAAGAAAACAAAGAAAATCAAAATATCACATAGAGACATTTTAGAGTTAGTTGATAAGGTTTCCACAATCAAAAGAAATAAAGAATAACCAAAAGTAACGCTGTCTAAAGTAATGGAGCACGGCTTTTCTAGATTCATCCTCGCTACTTTTAGTGCCTGCCCTTGCGCCTTATTTATAGTCAAAGTAAAACTTACTAAAAAGGAGAATTGAAACCTTTTGAATTAGAATGGTAAATCTGTAGGAATTATTGGGATTCGATTTGACAGAGAAATTGACATTGGCATTGGTTTTTAACCGCACCCATCTCCTATTTTTAATAGCGGTTCAGGATAGTTTCATGCGTAAATGTCACTAGAAGAAACTCCTAATGATAAGCAACTATGAAACATCCAAAATCAGGCAGCACCTAATGATATGCTACTAATTAGTGTTCTAAAAAAAAGAATATATTGACTATCTAATTATAAGTGTTACCGGCAGATCTGTTTCAATGAGCTGTACATGAGATATTTTACCGCGGTAAGAAGTAAGTTAAAAACCCTCCAGCCTTACTTCCTTCACACAAAAAATCACGTCATAATATTGCTCCGTTGCGACGTGAAGGACGGACAAACAGACAAGCAAACAATTAAATAAACTGACTTTCCCATTTATAATATTACTATAGATGATGACTCTCTGTGGAGATTTCGATAATACATGGCTTAAAAAAACAGTGCATAATGTATATTATCCATTTCGATCTAAACTGCCGCACTATATTAAATCTGAGCTCTTATCAGCTACTAGGAAAGGACACTCACTGGATTCTTGGAAAAGACCAACGATTTAAGGTTAATCCATATTATACAAATGCTTTATTGATATCTAATTTGCAAATTTTTGAATAAAAACATGGGAACACGGGTACTTGATCTTGTGAAGAAATCTTAAAAGTTACAAATGCGACTCATCAAAGTTAAAGCTTTATTACAGCTATATTTATGAGTACACCTTTCGTAATGACAGCCTGACTTTTTTAAATAGAGCTATGAATTAAGAAATGCGGATATAAAAAGGTACCATTGCTATTGCACATCGCATTGGTATATTATTAATTACAAAGTAAAATCGACAAAAATAAATGTACATATATAAAATAGAACCTTTAGGTTGTTTGCAACGAATTATATGATTACGAGGTAAGTAATTAAATAAAAATCAAGCCGTAAAAACTATCATTCCAGCGGACGTGGAAAAGAAATTACTGTAGCAAAATTACGTTCCTGATGAGTTTTCCGCGGCGGACCCGAACAAAACATCGCCATCCGTGTCAAGAAAGCAAAGGTTGCGTATCCAATATTTAAAATAAAAATAATTATCTCAGATGTGACACAAAGCTACGACTGCTCAAACTTTGAATCAGCTCTGTTATTCACATTACATACAACAACTGGAAAATAAATCATTTAAAATCAGTACTAGATGTCTATAAAATATCTTAGAATCTATTAAGCCAGTTGTATTTTCAACGGAGAATTGTGCGGGAACATAGTTCAGAGACCCTTTTCCCCTATTATACGAACACGCAAAAAGTAGGTTATCAAACACACGCTTTAAATAGATAATTCATTTTTAGCAGACCAAAAAAAGTAGTGAAATACAAATTTTAGAAAAGAGGCTGGGATGCGACGCACTGATAACTTCCCATCCCGTCTCTCGATTTGTCTTGCTTAAGAGGTTTGCATATAATGCAATAGTTTGATTTCAACTTAAGTTTAAGATTTAGTTAAGAGCATTTTTAGTCGAAAACCAATTTTTACCAATTTTAGTAGCTTTTCTTAAAAGTTTTTATTATTATATAAACAAATAAAAATTAGATGAATGAAATTAATTTGAAGTCAATACCTTCTATTGTTCACGAGATATCGAGAACTGAACATTAGTTTTTTACCAAATTTGCGTACTTTTTTTTTGTAGATTTTATTTTTTATGAAAAACGGACTGTTGGATTTCTATGGAAAATTTACTGAATGTGGAATGTGAGATAAAATAAGTTTGAAGCCAATATTTTTAATTTTTAAAAAGATATTTGAGTCGAAAATCAATTTTTACGAACTTTTAGTAATGCTTTTTTTAGGTTTTTACTGTTGGTTAAAAAACTGTCAATTCGATTTTTCGCAAAATTTCATCGAATGTTGACAACAATATTTCTTACAAGACAAAATTAGTTTAAAGCCATAATTTTTGAAAAGATATTTGAGTCGAAAATTTATTTTTACGAACTTTTAGTTTTGCTTTTTATTTTTTGTCAAAAAACTGTCAATTCAATTTTTCTCAAAATTTTTCAGAATGTTGAAAACAATATTTCTTATAAGATCAAATTATTTGGAAGCCAAAATCTCAAATTTTTGAAAAGATATTTGGGTCGAAAATCAATTTTTACCAACTTTTATTAATTTTTTTTTTAAAGGTTTTTTATTTTTTATAAAAAAAACTCTCAATTTGATTTTCATCAAAGTTTGACCACATGTTAAAAACGTTACTTTTCGTTGCACTACATTGTTTTGAAGATAAAATCATTTTTTGTTCATACAATTTTCTAGGCGACAAATATTTTATTTTAATTTTTTTGATTTATAAAAAAAACCGTTGATTGGAATTTGTTCCAAAAATATATTTGTTTGGTATTGCGTTACAATATATAATATAAAATTTAATTCAAGTCTCTAGCGTTATTGGTTCGTGAGATATTTAGGTTTAACCAAAATTTTCAACTTTTTTAAACTTTAAACTGCTATGGTAAAAAAACCACACAATTCTTTTGTAAGAGTCCTTAGGTTATTTCAATTTATATGGTTACATATAATATCCCGCACAAATACTGCATCGTGAATAGTTTTTCGAGATTTAAGAGATTTCAAACTAAGAAGACTATGTCAAGCTTGAGAATCTATACAAAAGTTCCATCACATTTAAAAAAACACAAATCTTGTGATTGTCGATTCTAAAAGTTAACAATTCTATCTGAAAACTTTTGTTGGAAATGGTTCCATATCACATCAGCATACTCAAGAGATTATTTACTAAGAGATTATATAGTGATACAAGTGTATAGAAATCAGATAAGCCAGTTGAGGTTTTCTTTAGAGAAAATTCGTAAACTCATAGGTTGAGAGTTTTTTCTAGAGACAGAGATATCGAAGCATTTCTTAACGTTAAGTTTAAGACAGTTAACCATGCACAAGTAAGATAAATTATTGAGATCTATTTGAAGGTTATAAAGTAGTAATAAAAAGAATTCACTTTTAAAAATAATTTAAGATCATCAGCATATATGAGACATTAAACTTTCTGTTTTTACAAATATCATCAACGAATATTATAAATAAAAGTGGGCCAAGATGACTACCCTGAGGAACTTCTGAGGGGCATTTAATAGATATCGAAGTTTGATTGTCTAGTTTAACCTTTTGGATTTTATCCTTTAAAAGAGAAAAACCTCACGGAAAGAGATTAGAGTGAATTTCAAAAATATCGAGTTTACGAAGCAATATGTTGTGGCATGGTAGTGATGGTTAGTGTGTAGGACTGTCATGTCAGAAGTCTTGAGTTTAATCCCTGCCTGTGCCATCTAAAGTTTTTTTTTCACGGATACTGCTTTTTGCGAAGAATTCAAAAGTCCTCTCAGAGTAATTATTGTCATGAAAAGTGCTTTCTCAAATTAGCTGTTCGGAGTCGGCTTAAAACTGTAGGTCCATTCCGTCCCTAATAACATTACTCGCACACAGGACTGGTTGAGAGTTGTAAGTCACTAGGCCCTATTTCTCAACCTAATTTAGGTATTTATTTTTTATGTTGTGGCATACTGAGTCAAAAGATTTACTAACAAAATGTAAATAACGTCTACTTGACTTTCACTTTCGATACAATTAATAACGAAACAGGAAAAAGACCATGTTGGGCGTCACTAAAATGTTCTTTTACAAAACTATCGCGCAGTCTATCGGAATTGCGGACAGCTTACAAATGCATTTATAATTTTCAAAATTGCTTTTCGAACTAGACTTATAAATTGGGATCAGAAAGAAAGATTTCCATTCTTTCAAAAATAAACCGGCCGATAAAGATAAGTTCAATATACTCCCACGACTAATCGGACAAAAAGAACGTACATTTTTTCAATGCAATTTCTCCAAGAAAATGTATAGAAGAAGTAGAACTTTATCATCATTTAATTACATATTTAAGTTCAAATTACGTTTAAATTAAAAACGAAAATAGGATTTATAATGTGAACAGAAAAGTAAAGGAAAAGAAGCTGGAACCGTAGGATGAGAAGCTTCATTTTAGTCTAATCAACTAAAATGCCTTCTTATCTTTGTAATCTCTAAAGATGTTTTTGAAAGAGATTACGATTAAAGAAGTCATCAACTAAAACATTAGAAGAAGAAAACATCACCATCGAAGTAATGAAAGCAAATATGTACATCAGAAAAAAATAGAAATGAAAGACTTAAGTTTGCTAATGAACATAAATATAACACAAAATACGTCTTGTTGGAATAAGGCGGAACTACATATCGCACCCTTAGAATGAAAGTGACCTAACTCAAAAATTACAACTTGTGGGAAATAAGCAAAAAGTCTTCAAGAAAGTGTAGTTTTGAGTAATATTGATTGTATTTCTCACATATTTCGTTGTATGAAAAATGTATGAATGGCAATTGAAGAATTTTCTCATGGTGGTTAATTACTGGTCAGGGTATGATGAAGTGTTGCGAGTTCTGGTGATCGAAACTAACACTTTGTAGAGGGTTAAATGTATGAAATGGCTAACATCAATAATTTGAAACAACATTTTTGGTTCAGTGTCAGTAAACTCGGAATACAAGACTATTCTACCAGGACAACTACCCAAGGCAAACATCTTATACAGCAAGGTCGTGGTTATTGTATATCTGCCCTAAGGTCCTTAAAAGACAGAAAAAGTCACCTGACCTTAATGCAATCGAGCATATAATGGATGAACTGGGACGTCGAGTTGCTCAAAAGAATTTTAGAAACATTGAGAACCTTAAGACGGGCCTTCAAGAATAATGGCATAAAAAAGTCCTAAAGTTTGTTTAAAACTTGTCTATTAAATACCTCGACGCCTTGAGAAAGCAATTAAATCGAAAGAATAAGCAACTAAGTATTTTATATTGAGTGTCCGATTATGTGTAATTACTAATTAGCATTGCAAAGCAGATAAACCTAAAACATTTTTAAAAACAACAGCAGGAATACTATTGACTCCAGGAATGTGATGGGCTTACGATCCTGTAGACCATTAAACATCTAAGTGTATTGCACCAATATCAACTTTAGGGGCAATATCTGAAAGAAAAACAGAGATATCTTGTGAAGTTTTGTAAACTGATTCAAAAAATGTATTAAAAAGTTCGAGAGTTTTATTAAAATCAGTAGAAGTATCCGCTTTAAGGTTCATTAAAGTTGGAATGCCAATTGATTTCCTTTTAGAATTAATAAAACTCCAGAATTGTTTTGGATCACTTTTCAGATTGCGTTCAATACTCGAGATATAATTTCTGTGAAAGAATTTTCAGAGAACAATGAATTCTTTAAGAAACTAACAATCAATTTATTGAACATCTAACGTTTTTGACATTTCAAAGTTAGGATATGATTCATTTTTTAAATGAGTCCACCTTTTGCTATACCACGGAAGTTTTGGCAATTTTTTGTTTGTTCTTAAAGGTTCAAATAAGTTAAAAGTTGTATACAATTTATATCCGTGAGCATGTTCTTCAAATTTAGATTTAAGAATGCAATTATCCAGTCTACAATTCCAAGACAATTATCGAGTTCAATAAAATTTAATTTTAAGAAATTTAATGATTTTGATTAATTTAATTGTTTAAGTTATCAACCATAAACTTGAACAACACTTGACACTGATACATCTTGATCAGCTTTCACAATCTATTTTTTTTTTGTATGAGTAGCAAACTTGGTCTACTTTTCAATAAACTAATGAACTTTTAAAAATTATTATTTCTAATCAGAGAATCCATAAATACATACATATATGTTTATATTGTCATATTAAATTAAATGTCCTTGCTTTTGATAAATTATGTTATTTTCTCATTAGAGAAAAATAATACATTCTATTAAACTCCCGAGGGCGTAATCGTATTATTGGATTACTTATAAATGCGATATGAAACAAATACAAAAATTACAACAACTCTTATACTCTAAGCAAAGCAATAACTCAAAGGAACGCCCGCCCTTGTGTCCAACTCCAAAAACAGAAAAAAAACTTAATTAACAACACCGTTACTGTCGATTCTAATACAAGATATACATCAAACCATTATTAAAGGTATGTCCACAAGCACATCCCACATTTGTCCGATTTGTTCTTCGTTAACCATTCAAAAAACCAATAAAGCCTTACGTACATACCATTGTTCATGTTTTCTTTATCATTAATCTTGCGGCCATGACATTAACTATATCTACCAGCATCTTATATATATGTAAGTCCTGTTCTTGGGTTGGTTTTTATATCTTCTTCACCACCCTCTCTAGAAAGGTGAAGCATAAGCGAAGACAAAAGAAAGGAAAGTTTAATGGCAGACCAAGAACACGACTATTCCTGGACCAAAATGATTGAACAAATCGCATCTGTCAGCCAATCTATCAAATAGCCCTCGTCTTATATTCTGTATGATAGTATTCGTTTTTGTTGTTGTATGAAATTACTATCAAAATCAGGGTTGCCATATCCTGAACTAGCTTGATAGCCTAATTTAAAAATATTTGTAGCCCAAAAATCCCAGCCGAAAAATTAGACCAAATAAAAGCCCAAATTTAACACGAAAAAAACTGGTAACTTCATTTATAAGCATTTCAAATGAAGGTGAAGACTTTTGGTAACATTGGTATGTAAAGTTTTTCTTCATAGCAATAAAATTGCACTTTTTCAATGGCCTTAATTCAAATCCGACTTCAAAATTAATGTATCACATCAGGTTTTTGAGATATTACTTTTTGAAATTCGAAAAAAAAACACGTAAATAAAACTTTTTGAGGCTATCTAAATTTTTGAAGTAGCTTTTTTTCAATAAAATCCGTGATGGTTTTCCAAATCTTTAATCCTTTAATTTAATATTCAATTGAAATCTTTATAAGTTTTTAGATTTAACCTGTCTTACAAATATCTGAAAGAAACGCTAAACTATTTACGCTTCGACAGTTTTTAATAGAAAAAGTTAAAAGCGGTTTAAAAGTAAGTTTTGTTCTTGTAACGAATCTGTTGTCTAAACAATTCTATTGTACGAGTATCAAGCTTTTGAAATATAATTTGAAAAAAGTTGGATTCGTTATCAGCACTAAAAATTAAGTCGAAAAATGATTTTTAAAAACTATGAAAGTTTTTCTCAAAACTTCATATAGAGTCAAATAAAGTCTCATAACTAATGAGAATTTCCAGAAACTATGTAAGTTAGATACTAAAATGATTTAAATAATGCTTAGAAGAAAAAGATTTGTATACTTGCCAAAATCATCATACAATTTATTACTAAGAGGTATTTTAAGTTTTAACATATCCTTAAAAACACCGTTGTTAGGCTGTTTTTACAATTTTTAAAGGGGCATATTTTAAAAACCTGATGTGATAGACAAATTTAAAGGACAGATTCGAATTTATGAATTTGTCTTTGGGACGTAATTTTGTCAACAATTTATGAAAAAAATAGCCCAATTTCCGATAAATAGCCCAATCTGGCAATCCTCATAAAAATGGGGACGACGGAACGACCGATTGTGCTGACGATTTGATATGGCAGGTAAGTATTTCTTTTTTGTTGTCATACATGACACGTGATATAATCTATTTATTTGCTTGTTCACCGACCGGCAGCGATATAGGATAACAACGAGAAATGTATTGTCATTTAGAACCTAATCAACGAAAAAAAAAAAAAAAAACAAAATGTATTTTATTTATTTTAGTTTATTCAAGTATATTAATATCACATTACTTTCTTTTTTAGGATGGAGGGACTCAATACTCTCGATCCCGAAGAAATGGCTCTCTACTGCCGAATCTACGGACGAATTTGGATTCCCTGACGTGAGTATTATATCAAATATGTACATGTAGAACGTTTTAATTAATTAAGCTCACGTCACTTGATACTCGATATACACTCGGTGTTGGGAGGTACATAACTCGGAAAGGTGTTTTTACTTCTCCTATTTTTCCCTCAATACTTCAAATACTTGGTTTCTAATGTTTATGAACTTTGAAGGGAGGATATAGAAGTTTCCAATTCATGTCCATGGTCAAATTCAACTATTAACCCAAAACAAAAATACTTCTTTGAAATTGTAGATAGTTAAATGAAAACTTTTCTAAATCTCAATAATTTCAAAAAGTGTCTGTGATAGTCTGTGATAGAAGCTGATCAAATAACATCTTGTTGACTTATTCTTGAGTTCTTTTAGGAAGATAAGATTCGATATACAAATTGACTAGGAAAGTGTTTAGAAGTAATTTAAGTTGTTTTACTTCAATGAAAGGATGTTGAAGTTTAAGTAAGTAAATAAGATTTTTTTTTGTGAAGGTAAAGCTTGAACGTGAATATTATTTACATATATGTTTTATGACTTTCAGAACTTTTAAAGCTAATAAAAGACTTTCTAAGTTGTATCGAATCAGTACTACGGGTATAATGTTTGCTAAGTGCGTTTTTTTATTTTCAGATAATATGTAACCCACAGAATCAAATAACTAATCTTCTTTGTACAAGAACCTTATGTTAGAAAGTCTAAGAAGTTTAACCAGGGTTGGAAGTGGTAGTTTCCTGAATTTAAACTATTTAAATATTATGTAAACGTGTACGGGTGGTACAGAGATTGGAATTTTGTGTTCCCAAACGTTTTATATCCTCCTTGGGTTCAATCCCGGTCTGTTTGATTTTTTCAATTTTCAATAATGTTGCAAAGTCATCTACGTGTCTACCTTATTTATCACTTAATTTGTTCCCAGACCAAAGTTACATTTCAGAAACATTTTTAAAGCATTTCAGAAACAAAGAAACATTTTCTTTGATCTAGACGCTCGCGAAACATTTCTAAGATGTTTAGAAATCCTTTTTAAATGATTTTTAAATGTTTCCGAAATGTAACTTTAGTCTGTATGGAAAACTTTAAATAGGTAGATAGTTCTTGAATAGTTATTAATATATGTATGTAAATATAAAATATAGCAAAAAGATTGGAGCAACGAGAATGTTATCAAATTTATAAAAATGTATGAAATACAAAACCTTTTGTGATGAAAATTTTAAAAAATAAAATCATAAAAGCCGATAGTTTGTCTAAAATTTCCAAAAATATAAATTGTGAAAAAGATGAGGGGGAAAATAAATGTTTTAAAACTTCATTTTCAAAACCAGATGCATAAATGGGAAACAAAGAAACGTTTCGGAAATGTTTCTCAAAGCGTCCACATTCAAGAAACAAATCAGAAACTTTTATGCAATGGTTTTTAAACAAGTAGGAAACAATGTTTTCTGAAACTTTTCCTTGGTGTGGACTTTTATGTTAATCCAAAACTTTTGTCAAAATGATGAAGCCTTATGAGTACAGAAATTGATCGGGATTTTACTTCGCTGGGGCAAAATGATAACTCTTAAATGTTTTACGACTGTCAAGTTAGCACTACATTTTTCGAAATTTAAAAAACTGAGTATGCAGTTAATTGTAGCTTTTTTGTTGTAAATTAGTTGTGGAAAAAAAAAATTTGTAGCTCGACGATTTTTCAAAAAAGTGGTATGTAGTGCTAGGTTGATATCAAGTTAGCACTACACTTTTTGATTTTGTTAAAACTAAGTACGCAATTAGTTGACAATTATTTGTTGTAAATTAGTTGTGGAAAGAAAAAAATTCCAAAAAATTTTTTTACCTTGATTTTTTTAAAAAAGGGGGGTATGTAGTGCTAACTTGACACCGTGAGTCCACGCATAAAACAAGGATATTCGAAAATGTAACGATGCAATTAATTGTAGCTTTTTTGTTTAAAATTAGTTGTGGAAAGAAAAAAATTCCAAAAATTTTTTTACCTTGATTTTTTTAAAAAAGGGGGGTATGTAGTGCTAACTTGACACCGTGAGTCCACGCATAAAACAAGGATATTCGAAAATGTAACGATGCAATTAATTGTAGCTTTTTTGTTTAAAATTAGTTGTGGAAAGAAAAAAATTCCAAAAATTTTTTTTACCTTGATTTTTTTAAAAAAGGGGGGTATGTAGTGCTAACTTGACACCGTGAGTCCACGCATAAAACAAGGATATTCGAAAATGTAACGATGCAATTAATTGTAGCTTTTTTGTTTAAAATTAGTTGTGGAAAGAAAAAAATTCCAAAAATTTTTTTTACCTTGATTTTTTTAAAAAAGGGGGGGTATGTAGTGCTAACTTGACACCGTGAGTCCACGCATAAAACAAGGATATTCGAAAATGTAACGATGCAATTAATTGTAGCTTTTTTGTTTAAAATTAGTTGTGGAAAGAAAAAAATTCCAAAAATTTTTTTTACATTGATTTTTTTAAAAAAGGGGGGTATGTAGTGCTAACTTGACACCGTGAGTCCACGCATAAAACAAGGATATTCGAAAATGTAACGATGCAATTAATTGTAGCTTTTTTGTTTAAAATTAGTTGTGGAAAGAAAAAAATTCCAAACATTTTTTTTACCTTGATTTTTTTAAAAAAGGGGGGTATGTAGTGCTAACTTGACACCGTGAGTCCACGCATAAAACAAGGATATTCGAAAATGTAACGATGCAATTAATTGTAGCTTTTTTGTTTAAAATTAGTTGTGGAAAGAAAAAAATTCCAAACATTTTTTTTACCTTGATTTTTTTAAAAACGGGGGGTATGTAGTGCTAACTTGACACCGTGAGTCCACGCATAAAACAAGGATATTCGAAAATGTAACGATGCAATTAATTGTAGCTTTTTTGTTTAAAATTAGTTGTGGAAAGAAAAAAATTCCAAACATTTTGTTTACCTTGATTTTTTTAAAAAAGGGGGGTATGTAGTGCTAACTTGACACCGTGAGTCCACGCATAAAACAAGGATATTCGAAAATGTAACGATGCAATTAATTGTAGCTTTTTGAAATTTTGATTATAGAAGTAAAAAAATTTGAAACAATGTTTAGAACAACTTGAACAACCTGGAACAATTTTAAAAAAATCGATTTTCGAAAAAGGGGGGCTAGGTCAAAAACAGTTGTTCGGGTATAAGACCCCCATTTTTGGGTGTTTTTCAAAAAAAAAAAACTTTGGAACAATGCGGAACAAACCGGAACAACTTTCCAAAATAGGAAAATCTAAAAAAGGGGGGCTAATTTTACGCACTCACAACATACCCCCCTTTTTTAAAAAAATCAAGGTAAAAAAAATTTTTGGAATTTTTTTCTTTCCACAACTAATTTTAAACAAAAAAGCTACAATTAATTGCATCGTTACATTTTCGAATATCCTTGTTTTATGCGTGGACTCACGGTGTCAAGTTAGCACTACATACCCCCCTTTTTTAAAAAAATCAAGGTAAAAAAAATTTTTGGAATTTTTTTCTTTCCACAACTAATTTTAAACAAAAAAGCTACAATTAATTGCATCGTTACATTTTCGAATATCCTTGTTTTATGCGTGGACTCACGGTGTCAAGTTAGCACTACATACCCCCCTTTTTTAAAAAAATCAAGGTAAAAAAAATGTTTGGAATTTTTTTCTTTCCACAACTAATTTTAAACAAAAAAGCTACAATTAATTGCATCGTTACATTTTCGAATATCCTTGTTTTATGCGTGGACTCACGGTGTCAAGTTAGCACTACATACCCCCCTTTTTTAAAAAAATCAAGGTAAAAAAAATTTTTGGAATTTTTTTCTTTCCACAACTAATTTTAAACAAAAAAGCTACAATTAATTGCATCGTTACATTTTCGAATATCCTTGTTTTATGCGTGGACTCACGGTGTCAAGTTAGCACTACATACCCCCCTTTTTTAAAAAAATCAAGGTAAAAAAAATGTTTGGAATTTTTTTCTTTCCACAACTAATTTTAAACAAAAAAGCTACAATTAATTGCATCGTTACATTTTCGAATATCCTTGTTTTATGCGTGGACTCACGGTGTCAAGTTAGCACTACATACCCCCCTTTTTTAAAAAAATCAAGGTAAAAAAAATTTTTGGAATTTTTTTCTTTCCACAACTAATTTTAAACAAAAAAGCTACAATTAATTGCATCGTTACATTTTCGAATATCCTTGTTTTATGCGTGGACTCACGGTGTCAAGTTAGCACTACATACCCCCCTTTTTTAAAAAAATCAAGGTAAAAAAAAAGTTTGGAATTTTTTTCTTTCCACAACTAATTTTAAACAAAAAAGCTACAATTAATTGCATCGTTACATTTTCGAATATCCTTGTTTTATGCGTGGACTCACGGTGTCAAGTTAGCACTACATACCCCCCTTTTTTAAAAAAATCAAGGTAAAAAAAATTTTTGGAATTTTTTTCTTTCCACAACTAATTTTAAACAAAAAAGCTACAATTAATTGCATCGTTACATTTTCGAATATCCTTGTTTTATGCGTGGACTCACGGTGTCAAGTTAGCACTACATACCCCCCTTTTTTAAAAAAATCAAGGTAAAAAAAATTTTTGGAATTTTTTTCTTTCCACAACTAATTTTAAACAAAAAAGCTACAATTAATTGCATCGTTACATTTTCGAATATCCTTGTTTTATGCGTGGACTCACGGTGTCAAGTTAGCACTACATACCCCCCTTTTTTAAAAAAATCAAGGTAAAAAAAATTTTTGGAATTTTTTTCTTTCCACAACTAATTTTAAACAAAAAAGCTACAATTAATTGCATCGTTACATTTTCGAATATCCTTGTTTTATGCGTGGACTCACGGTGTCAAGTTAGCACTACATACCCCCCTTTTTTAAAAAAATCAAGGTAAAAAAAATTTTTGGAATTTTTTTCTTTCCACAACTAATTTTAAACAAAAAAGCTACAATTAATTGCATCGTTACATTTTCGAATATCCTTGTTTTATGCGTGGACTCACGGTGTCAAGTTAGCACTACATACCCCCCTTTTTTAAAAAAATCAAGGTAAAAAAAATTTTGGAATTTTTTTCTTTTCACAACTAATTTACAACAAATAATTGTCAACTAATTGCGTACTTAGTTTTAACAAAATCAAAAAGTGTAGTGCTAACTTGATATCAACCTAGCACTACATACCACTTTTTTGAAAAATCGTCGAGCTACAAATTTTTTTTTTCCACAACTAATTTACAACAAAAAAGCTACAATTAACTGCATACTCAGTTTTTTAAATTTCGAAAAATGTAGTGCTAACTTGACAGTCGTAAATGTTTTCACTGATCCTTTGAATATTTTAACAAGATCAGTAAGGTCTCGAATTGTTATTTAATGATTTGAACAGCAATTCTTCGATTTTGTTCACATGGATCAAATCATTTGATGTTAATGGTCCTCCTGGCTGTTTAACCTTTTTGAACAATTTATACTACTGCATTTTTAAATTCTAGTTTTTACCGAAGTCATTCCGCACATAAAATCTAAAGAAACTTTATAGTAAAAAAGTTTTGGACATTCAACCTTATTGCAAAAATCAATTATTATCAATTAATAAATTGATGTTTTTTGTCAATCAATTTTAATAAAAAAAAAATTACCAATATTTTTAATGACTTATTTTTAATATTCCCTAATTATCTGTTTGAAGAAATCGATATTGTGAACAGAAATTTGTGTCAGTTTACTGATTAGCTTGTATTTTTTCTTTTGATAGCAAATTTGCAGTCGATAAGTTAGGAAAAGGTTAGAAGTAATTAAAAAATTCAAAACTAAGAATAGGTAAAATTTGTATTTAGTATTTACCATATTTTGTTTTTAAAGGAATCTTAATGTATTAAGCAACAAAAAGCAGTTGTAAATAGATTGGTATCTTGTTAACGGAAAAGAATGATCCGCCAAAGGATTTTGTTCCAATGTGTAGCTAATATAAAATGGGAAAATATTGATGTAGAGCTTAATAGCCTTTAGGTCCTTCAGAACATACTTCAGAAAAGTAGCAGAGATTATGGATCGATCTAAAATGCAAAATTAAAAACAATATACCAAAATAGAATAACATAAAAGGTGGTAAAATTTAAAAAAAAAATCCAAATGACAAATCTTCTAACAAACTAAAAATTCGTAAAAATTCTCTAAAACATTTTGGGAAAAATAAAGACTTCTAATACAAAATATTTTTGTTAACATTTGGTAAAATTAAAAAAAAAGTCCAAACAAACAAACAATAAATAGAACTAAAATGGTGTTAAACCATTCGAATTTCTTGACAAAAAAAATCTTAGCTTGTACTGCATATAATGTACTTTGTATAAAGTTCTTAAAATGGCAGTTTAGTTAATTAACAAAAATATAAGATGTAAGTTTTTATAGTCACCAAAGGGAAATTATTTGTGTAAGTCGTATCCCATCGTTCATTTTGGAATGGCACGTGTTCACATTGGACTCATTTAAGGCTACTCCTTTTGACGTTTTATAATCATCACGCGCTAGCATGTACTATGACAATAATTCAATCCGCAGATTTGTTTGTAATTTAATGATATTCACCAAAATATCTTAAAGGTTTTCACAAAATTTAAAATTTTGAAAGAGTTTAGTATTGCTTCAAATTATTTTCATAAGACCTTTTTTGAGAGAAAAGACAAATATTCAGGTTTTAAAGAAGGAACCTTACATAAGACATCACTAAATAAGAAAAATCTTCATTTTGTATTTTATAAACAAAAAACTGAAGTTACCTTTAAATTCCTAAAACTCGTCTTCTATTCCATTTTCGTTAACTAAGTTTTTAATCTATTAATTGAATGTATAAAAGCTTTGAATCTCTCGATAACTGAAGTAAGAGTGAGTTGTTAGCTCTTAAATATGGCATATTTAGAAAACTGTTTAGTTTAGTTTATTAACAAAAATTGTGACTTTAGCCCTTGAAATAGTAAATATAAAGTTAAGATTAGTATTCACATTAACAGCCTCCTTTAGAGAACATTAAAGAAGATTTTTAAGCAGTGCCCAAAAACTGTTCTCAATGTTAAGTGTGTGAACCCTCCTGATTAAGAGCCTGGATCCACCCTTCGGTATAAAAGCTAACAATTGACGAATTGAATTGAATTTACTCCATTCATAGTTCTCAAATGTCAAAATGATCTTATCAATAATCATTTAGTTTAGAATTTAGTCTAAAAAGACAAAAGTCAGATGTTAAATTCATATTAAGTCAAACTTATATTTTTCTCCACAAAAACAATTAGTCGCAATATACACATTAATACAATCTAACAGTATTTTTTCTATATTTTTTTCCAGTTCTTGTTATTTTTAACTAAACACATATCCCCAAGCTATCATTGTCCTAAAACCCTGTCAAAAATCTTCGGACACACCCACCCTGTAAATATATATAGCTATGTGTTTTGTTACCCGCTAAGGTAAAAAAAAACCATTTATACTAAGACCAACTTGGGAGTTTTAATTAAACACAACACGATTTTTTAGTTTTAGAGCCTTTATTTAAAATTCTACTTTTATTCGGAGACATATATATTATTGTAAGTTTAAATATGAATTTATTAAAGCTTCTGGGCCCTTACCGTGGATCGAGGGAAACCATAGGCTTATACGAAGTGATAAAATGAAATAGACGACTCATCGACTGTTACAGTCTTATTTATAACCAACCAATCATCCCCAATCCAATATTCTGAAATACGACCAATACATGATCTAACGGGAATGCTGGTGACACAATCGATAAGATGTGCGAGTCAGCACATTTATGTTTACAGCGAGTAATTGTTTATGTTGCTCGCTGGGAAGAATTTTTATGTGTTAAAGATTTTTGTCAATGGTCATTGACGGAAGTGATTGTTTATATTGGACGGTGCCGATAGCTCGATGGCTATATCCGTCCATCACGTTAAGTGATATTGTAGGTTCGGTAGTGGTGTATGTCTGTGACATAACTAATATATCAAAAATATTTAAAATGGATAAAAAGAATAACTGTTATTTTATAGAATAGATATTTCCCCTATAAGGTGTAACATTATTTAAATATTATTTACGGTAGATATGATGGAAATAAATATTATGTTCACCTGTCGAAATTCCCTCGAAATCCAACAAACCATAAATATTAATTTAAACTTGAATATTTTATAAATGCGACAAGAATATCCTTTCAATATGACGTATTGTATACATAGCATAGCAACGAACCTTTCATTTCATCTCCCTGAAGATACAAAATAACATTTACAAGAACGTATATCTACATATATATTTACTATGTTCGTTATAATTTTAACACTTTAAAGCAAATCCAAATCAAGGTGGTTTACGGTGTGCGAAGCGGGTGATGGCTGGGGTCGGCTATACATAACAACACAACAGAACAGACCTTCAAAAACGAACCATGAAAAGATAATCCCTCTGCCGAAAAATATTAGAAATTTACCTATGAATGTATACCTCGGGGGTGTTTTAATCTGCATAAGAATTCAAAATTCTCTTTTTAGAATAATTCCCCTTTTTTCAAATATTGGATGCTGCCGGCGTCGGTGGTGCGACTACAAAAGGTTGCTCAAAATGATGCAAATATTGGGGTGAGCTGTATTCGAATTTGACAAAAAGGGAATTTAAAAAAACACCAACGACATTTATTTACTTTCTTGGAATATGCAATTGCTATAAGTTCACTGATGTGACCTTGTTGATGATTATCACCAAAGCAACCCCGTTTTTGACTATTTCCAATACACAAACCTATGGAAAAGATATTCAAAGCCTTCAAATAGGATAAAGTTTGCACACAGTAAACATAAACACAGAAATAGAAAAGTCATGCATAAATTTATTTACACATTTATTTTTCAAATTTAAGTCGTTATTGTTTGGGTTTTGAATTGTCTCACAATTCTTCTTTATGACAAGTGTTTTCTCAATTGAAAGCTTTACGATTTGGTTAGTTTTGAAAACCAAAGAAAAACATAATTTCATCCAGACTAATATAAGCATCGGGGATGGTTTGTTCTGTTTTTGTATCCCCTTAGTCGTCTATAAAATTTATAAGAAAATAAAAATAATAAAAAACAAAAACAAAGGGTACTTGAATAGCTAAAGAAAAAGGTGAACGGTGAGCCCAACATCGTCGTCGTCGTCGTCTCATAAGCATCATCCCTCGTAGCTTGTAGGTATGTACCTAAAATGTACAACCCATTCAGGATATCCAATTTCGTAAAGATAATTGTCCTTTGACAAACGAATAACCCTGTTCAATCGACCCAAGAGGAGTTCATGTTCAAGTATTATATAGAGCTCAAGTTGTTCAAGTGCAATGAATTCTTTTATGTTTTTTTTTTTCAAACGAGAGGGAGGAAGTTGCCATAGAATTGAAGTTAAAAAATATAATTTGAAATAAACCAGATTGGATTCCAGAATGAGATAAAATAGAAGACCGTTTGGTATGAATTAAAAAAAGCGGAAAATAATTTTCTTTTGAGCTTTGTTTGAAGAAAATAATTATAGAATTTAAATTTGAATTTGAATTTTGAGGACCTGGGGGGAAGATCTTAAAGTTCTTATGTCTACGAAATCAAGCTTAAAGGAATAAAATTCTTATATAGGGTGTCCAAAATTAACGCAATATTTCTTGCGTTAATTTTAGGTGTCCCAAAATTAACGCAAGATTTCTTGCGTTAATTTTGGGACACCCTTTATAAAGACAAGTATTTTTTTAAACACTTAATCAATCCAAAAAGGTTACCATTTGATGAGATTTCGTTTCTAAATAAATATGTATATCAACTTGTTTGAAATTAACGCAAGATTTCTTGCGTTAATTTTGGGACACCCAAAATTAACGCAAGAAATCTTGCTTTAATTTTGGGACACCCTATATAACAAAAACAAGCTTTTGATTGTTCCTCACTTTTTGGAGTCAGTCTCAACTAGTCGATTATATCTCTCTTCAATAACTATTGAGAGAAATAAAGTACATTTTGGAGTTTTACAAAACCCTTTCCAACAACTCTTGAACACAATATCTAATGAAAAAAGAGGCTGCGATGCGACCCACACTGATAACTTCCCATCCCGTCTATCGATTTGTCTTGCTTAAAAGTTTGTCTAAATGTATCAATTCTTAACAAATTTGCGTTCTATTTTTTGTAGTTTTTATTTTTTTTATGAAAAAACGGACTGTTGGATTTTTATAAAAAAATTATTGAATATAAAAAACAATATTTTCTGTGAAATAAAATAAGTGTAAAGCCAATATTTTTAATTTTTGAAAAGCTATTTGAGCCGAAAATCAATTTTTACCAACTTTTATTAATTTTTTTGTTTAGGTTTTTATTTTTTGTAAAAAAACTGTCAATTCGATTTTCTCAAAATTTTTCCTAATGTTGAAAACAATATTTCTTATAAGTTAAAATTAGTTAGAAGCCATAATCTCAAATTTTTGAAAAGATATTTAAGTCGAAAATCAATTTTTACCAACTTTTGTTAAATTTTTTTTTCGGTTTTTAATTTTTTGTAAAAAAAACTGTCAATTATATTTTTTTTCAAAATTTTACTGAATGTTGAAAACAATATTTTTTGAAAGATAAAAGTAGTTTAAAGCCAATATCTCAAAGTCTTGAAAAGATATTTGAGTCAAAACTCAATTTTTACCAACTTTTTTTTAGGTTATTATTTTTTGTAAAAAAACTGTCAATTCGATTTTTCTCAAAATTTTATCAGATGTCAAAAACATTATTCTTCGTTGCACAAAATTGTTTTGGAGATGAAATCATATTTTAGTCGTAAAATTTTCGAAATGACAAATTTTTTTTTTCAGTTTTTTTGATTTATAAAAAAAACCGTTAATTGTTTTGTATCACTCACTTGAAACTTTACAACTAACGTTAAAGATACTTCATGAATATTGCAAGTTATGGAATCTTAAAGTGAATCCGGACAGGTCAAAAGCAATGATCATTAAAAATGAAGGAGGTAGAAAAAAGCTCCAGAGGTTTTTTCAAAGAAGAAGAGAGCTAACCTTGTACGATCATGAATATTGGACAAATTATGCTGAAGAAGTTAAACGATCTTTTAATCGAACTATACACAGTCGTTTAGAATATTCTTTCAATGGAAATAACTATTTGTAAATGCCAATATGCCATTGATAAAATTTCAGTGCTGTTTCGTTTACGAGGAAAATTGCTTCATCTCAATTATAATCCACATAGAAGTGATTTGCCAAATTAATGTGAATTCGGCAACTGAAGGGAACGTTAAGATGTTATTCGCTTTCTAGGATGTTGCCCAGTATTAAGGGAAATAAGAAGGAATGTGTTTTGAAATTAAAGCTTAACTTATGAGGACCGTTTGCACTTGAAAAAAATTTGCATGACCAAAGCTGAAAATAAAAATGACCAATCGTACCAAAAAAGAACCAAAACAATTTGTGTCCGCAACGGTTTTCAAGTTCCCATAGAAAGTTATTGTAATTGGTCCGATTTGTCGAATTGAAAATTTTGACATTCCTCGACGTTTCAAAGTTTCTAGAGTCTAGAGAAAAGATTTTTAGTGAAATGTCTGTGCGTGCGTGTGTGCGTACATTCGTACATCCGTACGTGCAGGAAGTTTTTTT
Source organism: Eupeodes latifasciatus (assembly GCA_920104205.1). NCBI lineage: Eukaryota > Metazoa > Arthropoda > Insecta > Diptera > Syrphidae > Eupeodes > Eupeodes latifasciatus. Next base: position 370,998,316 of record OV049924.1, read on the forward strand.
CGTAGTCCATAGCTAAAGAACCAGTAGAGATATCGACTTCAAATAAATTTTGTTATACAGATAATAATGCAGAAAGATACAGAAAGGACTTGAGTGCGTGTTTTTTTTACCCAAAATAACTCACGAACCAATAACGCTAAAAACTTGAATTAAATTTCATATTATAAAATATATTGTAACGTGATAATAAACAATTATTTTTTTTTGGATAAAATCCAATTTACGTTTTTTTTATAAATCAAAAAAACTGACAAAAAAATAACTGTCACCTCGAATATTTAACGAACAAAAAATGGTTATATCTCTCAGATAATTGTATGCATAGAAGAATAACGTTTTTGACATCTTGTAAAATTTTAAGAAAAATCGAATTTATAGTTTTTTTTATAAAATATAAAAACATAAAAAAAACATTATTAAATGTTGGTAAAAATTTACTTTCGACTCAAATATTTTTTTCAAAAATTAAAACAAAAAACTCGATATTTGGTGCTGAATGAGAGATTCGAATTTCCGTAAATATTTTGCCATACTGTACCAACAGCGTTTTTGGAAGCCGATAGCTTTTTCTTAAGGTGCTTTTCGGTATTCAGGTTGCTCGCTACAGTAAAACCAAGGTATTGGTATTCTTTGACATTTTCGATTAAATCTTCACCATAGTACCATTTTTCATTTGCAGCCAAAGGTCCAGTTCCTCTCCGAAAGACCATCGTTTTGGATTTTTTGAGATTTACAGTAAGGTTCCACTTAAAGCAGTAATCCGTTAATTTATTGATCATTAGCTGCAGGGACTCCTGCAGTGATTCCGATAGCAGAACTAGGTCGTCCGCATACATAAGTATTTTAATAGGGAACCCAACGATTGTTATGCCACATGGCAATTCATTATTCAAATCTTGAATGTAAAGGCAAAATAGTGAGGGGCTGAGATTACAACCTTGTTTCAATCCAGCGAACGCAAGAAACCACTCTGACAAATTTTGCCCATCCCATACTGTGTAGCTTGTTTCTTTGTAGATGTTTTCGATCAACCTTCCAAATTTAAGAGATATCCCGTATAGGCTTATCTTTAAAGAGCATACTAGTAAAATAATTAAAAAAGCTAATATTGCAATTAAAATAAGTAAATAGAAAATCGCATTTAATTGTTGAAAATAAAATTATTATACAAAAGGTTGTGCTTCAAGCAATGTTGTTCTATGGATGTCAGGTGTAGGGTAATTGCGCAATCTTCCATATTAAAAAACTCCAAGTGTTTCTACCGTGGCATCATTCAACTAATGATCTTCATAATCAAACAGGTGTTGAATTGATTTGCACAAAAATTTGAAAATTAACTGATAACTTCTTAATGAACTGTGATATTTCTGACAACCTTTTGGTAGTGCAATTAAACATTTAAAAATGTATTTATTTATTTTTGTTATTTATTACTTATTTATTTTTAATTACTTATTACTTATTACTTAAGTTTTATTATTTATTGTTTATTATTCATTATTATTTATTATTTGATATTTGTTATTTATTATTTACAATTTATTATTTGTTATTTATTTATTTACTTATTAGTTAATTTCTGCATTTGGTTTTTTTGATTTTATTGTTAAATAATTTGTATGTTTATTTATTTATTTACTATTAACTTAAATGTATTATATATATATTTTTTTTATTTACTTATCTGTTTATTTACCTTACTTACTCTTTTATTACCTTACGTATCTTATGTGTTTTAAAATTCAATCCATTTCTTAATTGAAATATTTGTTGTACTTAAATGAAGGTTTTTGTCATATTTTCCATCAAAATATAAATGTTTTCTTTTTGAATTTCTAATTAAATTGTTGTAAAAATATAGTATTCGGTAGAAAGATATATTTTTAATATCAAATCTCTGTGTGAACTGAGCGGTAGCATACCAAACACTATTTTAAGAAAGAAATAAAATATCTATCTATCTATCTTATTTTGAAGTCTCGTAAATCTATCACTTGATAGTTAAAAAGAGAGCGACTTCTACTTCTAGAAAAAAAAGACATTTCATTGTTAAAATGAAACCAAATTTTACTGCAAACGTCAATACAAAATTCTACACTGTACAAACTTCAGAATTGATCAAATAAGATCTGATATTTTACAAACGAGAAATTGAATTACCTTCAGAATAATTTTGTATGACGAAAACTTTTTAATATGTGGCCAATTGTTTCTAAAAATCTAACTGAAAGTTTTTTACGGGCCTATACCTCAGGTAATTGTTTTACCGTCCCGAATATCTTAACCTGAAAAAAAAAACGAATTCTTCAAATTTTGACTGACTGCAATTTGGCTTTAAGACACAGAGTATCGTTTGCATTAGCGCACCAATAAGAAGATATCAGTGTGAGTCGCATTCCAGCCTCTTTTTTGTATTTAAGGTTAAACGGCTTAGTAAGCATGATAACCCTCACCGCTATCAAATAAAAACATTTTATGAACAAAAAATGTTAACGTATTGCAATTGCTCTCATCTCTAAGGTGGTCAAATTTAATTTTAATTTCACCTAAATTATATGCAATAAGCTAAGCCGTTAATCATTTCGGATTGAAGCGATCTATTATTATCCCTCAAAATCTTACATTTCGTTATAAAATTTCAAGTGGTTTTGTGTACACACAAATTAATTTTTAAGTAGATTATATAAAGCCAAATAAATAAATTATAGCTATCTGGTTATGTATATGACGTTTCTTAAACCACCCCTCTCATCATGTTATATCAACTATATAAGATTTTCCAATATGAGGTTTCATTTCAATCAATGTTTAATTCTTTGTAAAGAGTAAGGTTTAAGTATACAACAACAATATAAGTCTAATTTTGACCACAATTGTATTGCAGTATATCCTGTACATAAAATTTTCAATAACCAATTTGCACTTTTTCGACTGTGTGCCCTCATTAACTTCACGTTCCTAAAACCGACATGAAGAAGAATAAGACCGAAGACAAAGGCTTGAAATTCGCTTATTAATAAGTCAAAGTGACCAGGCTTATCATAGATGGAAGACATTCCGTATCCAAAAGTTTTTAATAATTTAAAAACAAAAAGAGGCTGGGATGCGACCCACACTGATAACATCCCATCCCGTCTGTCGATTAGTCTTGCTTAAAAGTTTGTAGGTTTTCGTGTTTTGTTAAAAAAGTTGTTACTTGTATTATTCTTAAAAATTTAAAAATTACCAATAAGACTTTGCATATTATGAAATAGTTTGATTTCAAAATTTATTTTTGTTAACGAGATTTTTAGTCGAATGAATTTTTACCAATTTTAGTAGCATTTCTTAAAAATTTGTATTTCTTATATAAACAAATCTTCTATTATTCAGGAGATATCAAGAACCGAACATTAATTTTTACCAAATTTTTGTTTTAATTTTTGTAGATTTTATTTTTTTATGAAAAAACTGACTGTTGGATTCTTATAAAAAATTTACTGAATGTCGAAAACAATATTTTCTGTGAGATTAAATTAGTTTCAAGCCAATATTTTTATTTTTTTTAAAAGATATTTGAATCGAAAGTAAATTTTTACCAACTTTCATTATTTTTTTTTTTTTGTTTTTATTTTTATTAAGAAATGTTGTCAATTCGATTTTTCTCAAAATTTTACAGAATGTTGAAATCAATATTTCTTATAAGATAAAATTAGTTAAAAGCCATAGTCTCCAAGTTTTAAGAAGATATTTGAGTAGAAAATCAATTTTTACAAACTTTGAGTAATGTTTTTTAGGTTTTTATTTTTTATAAAAATTGTTAATACAATTTTTCTTAAAATTTTACCAGATGATGAAAACGTCATTCTTCAGTGCACAAAATAGTTTTGGAGATAAAGTCATTTTTTGATCGTAAAATTTTCGACGTGACAATTTTTTTTTCAGCTGTTTTTTGGTTTATGAAAAAACCGTTAATTGGAATGTTTTCCAAAATATATTTGTTTGGTATAAAGTTACAATATATAATATAAAATTTATATTAAGTTTGGTTCGTGATATATTTAGGGTTAACCAAAATGTTCGCCTTTTTTTAAATTGCTATGGTAAAAAAACAACCCACTCAATTTTTTTGAGAGTCCTTTCTGCATCTTTCAGCATTATTATCTGTACCTATAACAAAATTTATTTGACAACGAAAAAAAACTACGCGAACGTACAAACGTACGTACACACGTACGCACAGACATCTCTCTAAAAGTCTTTTATTTCGACTCTATAGGGACTTTGAAACGTCGAGAAATGTCAACATTTTCAATTCGACAAATTGGACCTATTACAATAACTTCCTATGGGAAGTTAAAAAGAAATGTTATTGTTCGTGACAGGCCCAGACAGTTAAGGATGGGTAAATAGAAGTTGACTTGCATAAATGACATTGATAGTAACGAACTAGTTGTTGACTAATTTAAGGAATAGATGGAATTCATCTAAAGTACCGTTGTTACTTTCTTATATCACACTCATATTTTATACTATTTTTATGACCAGCCAAAACAATACCTATTCCAAAAGCTCAACAGGTAAAGAATTTTTGCCAATACCAATTTTTCCACATTTGTGTGAACGAATTATGCGAATACATGAAAAGCCATAAATTCTTGTTTCCTACTCAATCTGGATTTCGGGCCAGACCTGACATAGTTGCATTACAGCACTGTTGTAGATAATAGATCAGAATTAAATAAAAATAATGCCAATTATCTTGTTCTTCTGGAATTTTCAAAGGCTTCCGATAAATTTAATCACCTTATTCTTGTCAATAAACATTTTAAATATTTCAACGTTTCGACTCAAGCTTCAAAATTAATTTCTTCTTTCCTCACTGGTAGAAAACAGTATGTGTGTTTAAACAATTTACTTTCAGAAATTCTAACTCTAATAAATGGTGTTCCTCAGAGTTCGATTCTAAGCCCGCTACTGTTTTTCCTTTATATGTATAAATGACTTAGCAGATATTATTTCGAACTCATTGAAACAGTTTTATGCTGACGACATTTATATATTTATTAAAGCAGCCCTCTTGGCCAAATAGAAAATGATGTCCTTAACATAAATGAAGACCTTAAGCTAATATCAGAATGGTCATTTAAAAATGTAAATGTTTTACCATTTCAAAAAACAAGCTAGAACTTTATTAATTTCCAACAATAATGCTTGACGAATTTTTCAATTGAATTTTTGTTAAACTTCATTAAATTTGGTGTGGTATTTAACAGAACATTAACGTGAAATAATCATATCAATGAAAGCTTGTGGACTGTTTAAAATGTACACCTTCTACGAGAATCTTTTAAGCCAAAACAATTTGGCAAACAGCTTAACGACAGTTTTTCATTTCTGCTTTCCCCCTTTGAAATGCACTGCTGTGCAATCTAAGAGAACTGAATGACCCCAACAAAGTTAAGAAAGAATTAATGTTATTCTTCACTACTACTTCTTTCTTCAAGTTAAAGCAAAACTTCAATTTCATTTAACTGCATTCTTTTGTTTTTTGTTTCTTAATATTGTTGTAGACTTTTTTAAATTTCACTAAATATAAGATTGTTCTTACTGCGTATTTAAGCTTAGAAATTTTGAAATTTTTCGTTTTTGAAAGAGTTAACGCATGCTTTTAAAAAATCAGCGGTTGCTCGTAGAACGTTTAATAAGTGAGCCTCTGGCCTTTCATATCCAAAAAAAAAATCAGAACTATTTTAAAATTCTAAAACAAATCTTCATCTATTATTAGTCACTTTATATTTTCTAACAACGTTTAGGTTCAGAAATGTTCTTCTTTAAATTATAAAGGTAGAGTTAGTATTCGATTTTATTTGAGTGCCTTCTGTTTATTTCGCTAAGCTCTTAGACATACAAATGTTTATTAATAAAAACAAATTGTTATTTCTTCAACTGAATGCAAGCCTAAAAAACGTAATCCCATTTTACTTAATTAGTAATTCAAATAGCAAATACAAATAACCAACAAAATACCAGTCGTCCCGTCAAAAACAAACAAAAATAGAACACAACAGAAGCTAACAAATAACAAATAAAACTTCTTATTATATAAAAGAATCCAGAACAACCACAGCTCAATTCATATAACCTTTAAAAATAGCCTACAACGCAGTCTTCCTGTTAATGCTTTGTTTAAACAATTGTTTGTCCAGAATACACAACAATCCCTCGAAGATCTATCGAACGAAGAAAAAGGCATCTCAATTAGTCTATGCTGATTTATACAATATAAAGCAGGAAATAATCCATGTAGTTGGATGGCTGGAAATGGAAACACATCAGGACAGGAACTGCTTCTGCTGCTGGTCTTTTCTCTTCCAAAAAAATTGGGTTGATGCTCTCATCAGAAGCATTTTGAAACTTCAAATTGGGGTGACATTTTAATGTCGGAATCGGAAGGCCACATCAGATATAAAGTCCTTTATGTGCGTACCTGTAATTTCAATCCCACTTGCTTAACAAAAGATTGAAATTTTCTGCTAAAGTCATTTCGTCCATAGAAAGTAGGTTTGGATAGAATTTGCGGAGTTGGAGTGGATGAGACTATTGTGTATACGTGAGGGAAAATAACTTTTTGTATCTTGCCCCAGGGGAGTTCTTGTCCAAAATGGAATTCCATTCATCTTTTACACCAGTTCCCCCAACTACAACAACAAAAAAATCATACTCACTAAAGTCGTTGTTGGTAACTACACTACAGGAGTTTATACGGAAGATATGGAGGGTTCTAGTTTACTGAAAATGTAAGGACTAAGCAGGTATTTTTGTACTAGGGGAAACTTGCTTCAGCCCTGCACTCCATATACGTCCTTAAACAGTGAAGGCAATTGCCATTATTCTGTTAGCGTCAAACATTTGCATTTTAACGAAACACATTTTCCACAGAGCTTTACTTCTATACCTATTCTATACGTCCTCCAGGATCCTGGGAATGAGGACAATCACTGGGGAATTCTTTAATGTCGTACGTAGACGTATGTACGTGCACAGAAAAGTTGTAACTTTTTAGGGAATTCTTCCATAAAAACTTAGGCATAGAAATATAATATAAGTTAGTGTATATAAAAGTTTATGTTTTGAGGAATGATGAATTTAAGAATGCCCACATGAAGAAGTTTCAAAGTAAAACTTTTGTCGACTTTTGGAAAGTTTTAGTTTGATTTATACTTTGAGGTCGACAACATAGGAAGTAAAAAAGATGAAAAATGATTGGTTTGAAAATTTTTGAAAGGTCAAGATAACAAGAATGGATGTGGTGTGTGAAAAATTATGATTTGTAAAGAAAAGCTTCTTCTCGTTGAACAAGTGGTTGTTAAATTACCACTGTTATAAAAGTAAACTAAACTTTATAACTTTCGAAATTTTTCATGCAAGGAATATATACATACATACTCGTACATATCTTCGAAAATATTTGTGTGAAGTTTTGTCAAAGTTATTTGAGTAGTTGGTCAACAATAGGTCACTAACATGCACGCCCACAAACCCTTGGTAGGCATTAGCAAAATGTACGTCCGTACGTTTGCGTCGTCGTCCATAACTCAAGAACCAGTAGAGATATTAAATTCAAATAAATTTTGTTATTCAGATAATAATGCAGAAAGACGTAGAAAGGAATTTCAAAAAAATTGAGTGGGTGGTTTTTTTACCATAGCAATTTAAAAAAAAAAAGGTAAAAATTTTGGTTATCCCAAAATATCTCACGAACCAATAACGCTAGAGACTTGAATTAAATTTTATATTATATATTATAACTTTATACCACACAAATATATTTTTGGAAAAAAAATCCAATTAACGGTTTTTTTTATAAATCAAAAAAACTGAAAAATATTTGTCACTCGAAAATTTTACGAACAAAAATTGATTTTATTGTATTTTATGTTAAAAATAACGTTTTTAACATCTGCTAAAATTTCGAGAAAAATCGAATTGACAGTTTTTACAAAAAATAAAAACCATACAAAAAATTAACAAAAGTTGGTAAAAATTGATTTTCGACTCAAATATCATTTCAAAAATTTGAGATTTTGGCTTCCAACTAATTTTAATTAATGTTCGACTATAATATCTTTTCAAAACTTTGAGATATTGGCTTTAAACTAATTTTATCTTTTAAAAAATATTGTTGTAAATATTCAGTAAAATTTTGAGAAAAATCGAATAGAGTTTTTTTTGCAAAAAATAAAAACCTGAAAAAAAACAGTAGGTAAAATTTGGTAAAAATTTACTTTCGACTCAAATATCTTTTCAAAAATGAATTGGCTTCAAACTTATTTTATTTCACAGAAAATATTGTTTTCGATATTCAATAATTTTTTTATAAGAATCCAACGGTCCTTTTTTTCATAAAAAAAATAAACTCTACAAAGAATAGTACGCAAATTTGGTAAAATTTGATGTTCGGTTCTCGATATCTCTTTAATTAATTTCATTCATCCAATTCGGTTTTTTTTTTATATAAGAAATAAAAACTTTTAAGAGATGCTACTAAAGTTGGTAAAAATTGGTTTTCGACTAAAAATGTATCAAAAATAGATTTTGAAATCAAACAATTTCATTATATGCAAAATATTGTTGCTAATTTTTAAATTTACTAGCTATTATTCAAAAAGTTTTCTTGTTAATAATAAAGCGTCCAAAGGAGACACTTATCTCCAGTTCTTTTTATATTATTTTTAAATTACCTTCTTCCGCGTTTTAAAGCATACTTTAGTACCCGTGGTGTGGTGGTTAGTGTGTAGGGCTGTCACGCCAGAGATCTTGGGTTCAATCCCTGCCAGTGCCACCTTAATTAAAAAATAAGTTTTCACGGGTACTACCTCTTGCGAGGAATTGACAAATCCTCCAAGAGAAATAATGAGTAATGAATAGTGCTTACTCAAATTAGCCGTTCGGATTCACCTTAAAACTGTAGGTCCACTCCATCCCTGACAACTTAACTCGCACACAGGAATGGTTGAGACTTTTAAGTCACTAGGCCCTAGTTCTCAATGAACTGTTGGCCACCCAATTTATTTACTTTTCAACTGTCATACTTTAACGGCAAAGCTAGTGTTTTTCAAGTATTAAGTTTTTCAGAAATTTGATTTAAGTGTTCCAAATAATTCCATTACATTTCATACAGACACAGTACCTTAGTATCTTAGACTAATTAAACGATATTTTTATTAAATGACATCTAAATCAAATTTTGTAAGAAACTTAAAACTTGAAACCGTTTTTAAAACTAGTTTTGCCGTTAAACTAGTTTTAAAGAAACTCAATAACATGGGCGTTAGCAAAAATTTCCTTCAATTAATTGATTGTTTCGTTGGCTGTATCGAACCGGACCATTATTTTGATAATAAATTTGCACAATTTGAAAACGTTGTTCGGAAGTAAGTCTTTTCATTTCATCAAACAAAACTGAGCCATTAGTAACTTATCAAATATGTTTCTAAGAAGAGCAGTTCTGATGTCTGATAGAATCTGAACTCTTTCTCAACAATCAACTCCTAATTCTTCCCATTTGACTAGGTTACATCTGAAAGTTATTATCGACTTGAGGATCAAATTGGGTAGGGTAGGCTTCTTTCATCCATTTCCAGTAGCTTTAATATATATTTGAAGTGTAGTCTTAGTGTATTTAAGAATAACGGTGACAAATGGCTTCAAGATGAACCATGTAGGTAATTTTGAGTACAGGCCGGCAACCGAAAACTGCAATTGAGAAAGTATCTTTGAAACTTTTCACCCACATCAAAATCCTAGCAAACCCACCCCATACAGCATATGATGGAAGAAGCAGTTGGATCCTTATGCTATGGTCCACAAACCTGATCTGTAAACAACGTCCCCAGGTTTTAAAAATAGATATTTCCGCCAATTTCCAAATTCTGTATTTTGTAGGCCCACATTTCCTTTCTCGAGTATCTACCCCCTCCATCCCTGAAGATCATAATTTTGGTCTTTCCAAGAGTAACAGTCAGGTTCCAAAGATCGCAGTAGCACTCCAACCGGTTGATTATGCGCTGCATTTCTTCAACTGATTCCGCCAGAAAATCAATGTAATTGACGAAAATAAGGCCCGGAATTCGTAAACCTCTGAACTCAATACCCCCTTTATCCTTTAACTTCCTTGACAATATCTATTATACACAAAATGAAAATGTTTGTTTTACTCCCATCTGCGTTTCGAATTCATCCGACGTAAATTTACCATTCCAAACGTAACACACTTATTTCCCTAAATTGCTTTCACCAAGTTAAAAACTTTACTCGAGGTCCCAAAGTATAATGCTTAAAAAATAACGATACACTTTCGCTGAAGAATTCAAAAACGAAATTCCCCTATAGTTCGCGATATTATCGTAGGAACCTTTTTATTTAAGGTATAATTGTTTTTTTGAAGCAGGGGTAATACTTCGGCGGTTTCGAAAATTCTATTTTATGCTTAGGTGAGTTCAAACAAGTACTCGAACGTACAATTAATATAGAATTATGAAGGAATAATGTCACCTCCTTTGGCTTAACCAAATCTTGTTATTTCTTAAGCAGTCCGAACTTCCAGGACTGTAAACGATAAATAAAGGCTATTGTCTAAGAAAGTCGAAACACCATATTGATGTAGCGGTGAAAATTGTACAGAGTTGAGTATCTTTCTAAGGTTCTCCCGTTTTCAGGGAAGTTAAATACTTTGGGGTATCACAATGGGTCTACATGGATCTAAGTGTGGTGATGACGTCATCAATCGCCAGCCCATTCATTTAACCTACCTAATCTTAAGTACTCCCGAAACTCGGATGATGATTCAATTCCCTTGTAATTGCTTTAGACGCTTTTCAGAAATCCGCCGAAAAAATAACTGAGTTTAAGCATTGTAAGTTTTGCTCATCGGTTTACTTACGCTTGACACGGCATATTTGTTTATATTCTTTATTAGCTGATGAATATATAGTCTTAAAAACATGAAATTTATATTTTCTTAGAAGCTTCAGTAGAATAAATGGGGACGTTCAAAAGACGACGTAAGGGACTTAAAACTATATAGTTTTTATTACCTAAAAAATAAATCGGGTGGCGCAACAGTCCGTTAAGAACTAGGGCCTAGTGACTTACAACTCTCAACCATTCCTGTGTGCGAGTACTGTTGTCAGGGATGGAGGGGACCTACAGTTTTAAGCCGAATCCGAACGACTAATTTGAGCAAGCACTTTTCATGACAAGAATTACTCTTGGAGAATTTGTCAATTCCTCGCAAGAGGCAGTACCCGTGAAAAAAACTTTTAGATGGCATAGGCAGGGATCGAACCCAAGACCTTTGGCATGACAATCCAACGCACTAATCATCGTGCAACGGGTACTACGTTTTTATTATCTGATTTGCCAAAAAATTGCATTAAGACAACTTTATTGGAAAATTGAATGGAAAGTTAGTCAGTAAAGAAACCCTATCAAGTAAAGTCAACTTATGTCAACATGACAATTGATCATGGTTTTTCGTTCAACTGATACCTAGCTGAACTTTATTACTCTATGATTTATTTATTTTCTGCACAATTCCAGTAAATGTTTTGTGTAAAAGGGATCCTTGTCAACTTTAAAAGAGAATGAAAAAAGCACTATGTGCATTCTACACATGCAAAAAGACCTTCGGTGTACGTTGGGGTATGCGACCGCAAGTCATCCAATGGATGTACACAGCGATTGTCAGACCCATTCTTACCTATGGCTCTATTGTATGGTGGAAGGCGGTGGAAAAATCGAGCTATCTCAAGAACCTGAATAAGGTACAGAGACTAGCTTGTATAGGAATAACAGGGGCTCAAAGATCCACACCACAAGCTGGATTGGAAATGATCTTGGACCTCCCGGCTCTGGATGAGTTCATAAGGTGCACGGCAGCCAAAACTGCAATTCGTTTAAGAGAACTGAGTTATTGGAGGCACAGCACTTATGGACACGGGTCAATCTTACAAAGATATGACACGATTCCAGGACTGAGGGAGTCCAACGGTTACATCCCCCCTTTACTAGATTTCGATAGGAAATTTTCTATTTTCATACCAGAAGGACAGGGTTGGGATCCCAATTCACTTATAAGTAAACAGGGTATCCCTTTCTACACTGACGGTTCAAAAATGGAATCAGGAGCAGGTGCTGGAACAGATGAACTAGCCAGGAAAGGGTCAGAAGCAGACATAAGTAGTAGCGACCATTCAGGTAGGGGACCACTCGTCCCGATTGGGGTACTCAAGAGGAAGATAGACCTTAAACTAAAAGAGAAAATCAATAACTCCTGGAAATCCAGGGACGATTGCGTAATCTCTAGAAGTTTATGGCCTAACATAAATGAAAAGGAAATTCGGTACATTCTATCGCTGAGTAAAAAGAATATTAAAATCTTGATAGGTGTACTAACAGGTCATTGCGCCATTGGCACAATGGCTAACAGGGCATTTTCACCCGATTTTTGTAGGAGCTGTCAGGATGAGGAGCAAACACAAACCATTAAACACCTGCTCTATGACTGTCCGAACCTCCAAACCAGCCGACTGCGTCATTTCGGAAACAGGTTTGTTGGAGAACTGGATGATCTAGCACAGGTCTCAATGGCAAACATGAGGAAATTTATAGATAGCACAGGCTGGTTCGTTAACGAGCCAGTCTACGCTAATCGGCAAAATTGAGGAGCATCGATGCTTACTTTTACTTTTACAGGGGATCACAGTGGACCAGCAGGCCCCCGTGTACGCAACAGCTTCATGCTGTGCACAGTTAAATTAGGTGGCGCAACAGTCCGTAGAGAACCAGGGCCTAGTGACTTACAACTCTCAACCATTCCTGTGTGCGAGTAATGTTGTCAGGGATGGAGGGGACCTACAATTTATATGCCGAATCCGAACGGCTAATTTGAGAATGCACTTTTTCATGACAAGAATTACTCTTGGAGAATTTGTCAATTCCTCGCAAGAGGCAGTACCCGTGAAAACTCTTTTTTTTTAATTAAGGTGGCACAGGCAGGGATTGAACCCAAGACCTCTCGCATGACAGTCCAACGCACTAACCATCATGCCACGGGCACGGGCTGTGCACAGTTGCACACCCCTTATTACCTAACCTAACCTAACCTTGTCAACTTTAAAAAGATATAAGTGATATTTCTTTGAGAAGTGTTTTGTAGACAATAAATGTTTTTGGTAGTTTTTGTACGACTAACTGAAGGTAGACGTAAGTGAAGTAAGGTTCTGTTGTTGAAATGTATTATACTCGTACTTGAAAAACTAACTAGTTGCCTTGGTCAAAATTTAAGATCAAAAAATGCAGTTGACTGCAAATTAAGCCCCATGTTGTCTGAACCTGCCCAATGACTTCTTACTTGCTGAGCATAAATCAAGAGACAGCTGGCAAAAAGACCAACTCCGAAAAAAGTATTGCCAGAATGAAACCACACGTCTTAAAAAAGCACCCATTATAGTTGTTAAAACCCGAACGAAACTTTGTTCTCGTTTGCAAAAGTACCCCCTGTCAAATACTTTGTACTATTGGATACATTTCGTAAAACCGATTGAATTAATAAGTTAATGGAATCAAAATCTTTCTCGTTTGAATTAATTTTTCAAATGTTTTTATTCTTTAAACCAACAATGACAAATTAAACCCTTTTGCAAGAAGTTAATATTTACGAAATTTAACAAATCGCTCCGTAACTGCATTATGTTGAACTGATAAACTTATGCATAACATTTATTTAGTTGCAGCTTTCAAAAACATGAACTCCTTCTTCGAAATTATAGGCTACAATGGAAAATTAAAATTAAAATTTCTACAAATCTGACATTATTCGTATATCGAAAATGACATTTGCATTTTTCTCAAGGGTCTGTTTATGTTTAATAAATGTTCTGGATTGACATATGCATGGCCTCAGGAATTGAAAACTGTTCATGACTGTTAATAAGCCTCAATTGACCTTTGAACTTTGCAAGACACATTAAAACGATTATATTTATCGTGTTTATAATTTTGCCATTATGTATAATAATCCAATACTGAGGAACAATTTCGCAAATGAGTATATAATTAAAACACTGATGATGATTCAACTCAAAGTAAAAGGCTTAATGTTAATGGCTTTTTAACTATAAACCATTATAATTTAATTTATTACAATTTAATAAAAGCAAATTGCATATCTCACATTTCTTAAATTATGGATTTCAGTAAAAACAAATATTCTTTAAATCAATTATTATTGAGAATTATGAATGGTATCATGAAATCATCATCGAAAGTAATATTTCATTATTATTATTTTGTCTGTGCAGTTTTTAATTATTATTTATCAGTCTTGAAGGTTTCTTTGTAATGGCAATAACAACAGAACAAGAAGAAACTAATTTTAAAGTAATAATATTAATTTAAGAATATACATATGTATATTTTTGTGTTTGTTTGTTTGTCTTTCATAAATATAATTCTATTGAATTTTTGTCTTTTTTTTTAGACACTTCCTAAAGTACCAGTCCCACCGCTGGATCAGACAATGACCGATTACGTCCGGGCCATAGAACCAATTGTCACTCCTGTTCAACTTGAACGTACCAAAGCTATTATCAAACAATTTACTGCACCCACCGGGCTGGGTCCCAGATTACATCAGTACCTTCAGGAAAAATGTGAGGCCGAAGATAATTGGGTAAGTTAAAGTAATTATTTTTTTTTCTATTATAAGCATGTTGCGAAATTAAAAAGTTGCCTTGAGAATAAGTTTATTAAAAAATTTTGTTAAATAGAATATCACAGATAAAGGAAATTGTTTGAAACTCTCCTATGTGAGTCGTATTTTTTGAAAAAAGCCAAATTTTGAAACACACGCGGGAATTTTGAAATATTGACTTTAATTCACACAAATTTTTGTAAAAATAAAAAATAACAAAAGTAACACATATTTTACTTTCTCAAAATTTTTTAAATTAAAATGATGTCAACGCAACACAGGGCTTTGATTCAAAGCGATTTGAAACATGTTTTTATATTAAGTTTATTCACGTTTAGTCTTATTTAAAAACGCTGTATAGAGCCTACATAAAGTTATGTTATCTCTATAATGCCTCTAAACGCAAAAATGCTATTTATAAAACTTATACAAGGTTGCATAGTCCCATAATAAGCTAAACGCGTTTTGAGGTTAAATAGAGCCTACATAAGGAAATTATTGTTATTATTATTTCGTAAATGTCATTTTGATTTCTCTCCTCTCTTTTTGAAATTAAAATAAAAACAATAATGCCTCTCTAGTTTAGCTCGTGATTTCGTGAGCCGAAGAAACGAAGAATTTAAAAAAAATATAGATTTTCGAAAGAGAATATCATAAAAATAATTGGAATTATTTTGTTATATTTTAGTTGTTATGACAACAAGCTGATTTCATAGACATTTTGGTACTTTTTTTGATATAAGCATTGTATAACTAAAATTTATAGCAGATTTTTTTATAAATAGGAATTTTCGCAACGTTGCATAGAGCCTACATAAATCCTTATTCACTGTATAACTATTCATCTGTTTAGCGAATTCTATTAAATAAGACTGGTTGTCTTTTAGAACATTTGTGTCTTTTTTGTTTGTTGAATATTAATATTAATAATATTCACATAGTAAAAATTTTATGTTAATTCAAAATTTCTTTTCTTAAACTTTGTTGAAGGCAATGGCGGGCCCAGGGGGGGGGGACGTAGGGGTCATGAACCCCCCCCCTGGGAAATAATTTGTTTGTTTTTTTATAGGAAATCCCTTCAATTTACAACTAATCGTATTGCGTTAATGGATATGACCCCCACTATATTTTGAGTTATTTATTTTTTTTATATGAAAACAAAATTTGTATTTTACTTCCTTACAATTTGTTGCTAAAAGTACTACTTTTAACTGGGGACTGGACCAAGAACATAATATGAATCGGAAATTCAGCCCTGTTTCAAAAACATAGCACAAATTCATCAACTTTTGACTAATTGACAATCCAGGGGAGGTCATATGAGCCATAAGGTTTATACAGTTAAGTTGTATAAGTAAAGATTTCAACTTAAGATTTGTTAGTAATTTAACGACATTCACTAAAAAGTGGTGTGCTGTCAAAAACAACTAAAATTTTTGTTTTCACGCAATTTAGAATTTGTAAAAACTTAAGTTATGCTTTATTTTCATAAAATTTGTTTCTAAGAAAAAAAAAGGAAATACTCATGTTCTTAAGAAGAAACCTTGAATAAGAAATCGTCAATTTTATATTAAGTAGCCTTTAAATTCCCGAAACTAGCCTTCAATTACATCTCATCTATTTGAAGCACATAAATAGTGAACATTGAAGTGATTTTTACTTGTGATATATAGGAACTATATGTCAAGTTTTGCATACGTAAAAAAATTCGAACTCGAGCTTTTATGAAAAAGAAATATTTAACTGTTAAAAGTCAAATAGTTTTTTTTGAACACTGTTATTTATAATAAAATGATTTAAATTCATGAAAATCATGAAAATAAAATAAATATGAACCAGCAATTAGTGTTCATATATGCGTTTCGCCCGGTGTAATGGTCATCTTCTGATGAGCCCAACCATTGCACCGGGGCGAAACGCATATATGAACACTAATTGCTGGTTCATATTTATTTTATTTTCATGATTTTCATGAATTTAAATCATTTTATTATCGAGCTTTTAATCAAACATGTCATTACCATGGTAGGAAAAAAGTGGGTCCCCCGATTTCGTCCGTCTGTCTGTCCTGACCCCTACAGTACAAACCATTGTGTCGATTGAAATTAAGGTTTTCAACCGATTAGTGTAAGGCGTTTTTTTTTAATTTTTTTAATACGAAACATAAAAGCAGTCACCATACATACAATTTTTTGGTTAAAAATCGAAAATTCGATTTTTTTTCAAAAATGAACCGATAGATTTTTTTAAAACATTCTCTAATTTTTGTGTTCTTAATTTGGCTTCTTTCTACAAGAAAAAACATATTTTGGTATTGCTACAGAAGCGTAGCCTTCATAAGACCGCTACGAGTATTTTGTTTTTTAATTTTACTCAAAAACTAATGGAACGATTTTTTTTAATTTAAAAAAATATAATTTTTTACAAAACTCGATATCTCAGAAAGGGGTCACCATTTTTTAACGAAATTTAAATGTAAAATGTATATTTATAAGCACTTTATTCAGTGCTTAACAAAAATATTTTTAAGACAAAATTTAAAAATTTAAATGAATTTCGAGAAAAAGTTAATTTACGGTTTTTGAGAAATAAAATGGCATTTAAATTTTGTGAGAAAAACTTATTTTGCAGGTACATTTTGAAGTCTTAAAATATAGGAAATATTTTTAAACAGACTTTTTGGAAGAAATTAGCAAGTTCTAGCGTCCCATTCGTGCATTTTATTTCTTTCAAAATTGATTTTCTGTTGAACACAAAAACTTAAATTAAAGAAACCTACTTTTTAAAGTGAATTGGCTTTAGATGCTCTAGAACCGAGCTTTAAACACGAATTTCAAGTACATAAATGTCCCAAAAACACTTTTGTTAAACTAATGGCTAACCAAAAAACACAACGAACGTTTCATATTTATTAAAATAAAAGCTTTGAATTTCTTGAGAAATAAATAAATAAATTAGGTGGCGCAACAGTCCTTTGAGAACCACGGCCTAGTGACTTACAACTCTCAACCATTCCTGTGTGCGAGTCTTGTCAGGGATGGAGGGGACTTACCGTTTTAATGCCGAATCCACAAGGCTAATTTGAGAAAGCACTTTTCATGACAGGAATTACTTTTGGAGGATTTGTCAATTCCTCGCAAGATGCAGTGCAGTACCCGTGAAAAAAAAAAACTTTTTTAGATGGTACAGGCAGGGATTGATCCAAGAGAACTGAAGTGAAAGGAGATTCTGAAACGTGTAATTTGTGAGTCCCACACAAAAGTTTTTTCCCAACTTATTTGTTTACCTTAATTTGTTTTTTTTTTTTTAATTTTTAGAAAAATTATGGACCTATTTCCTTAAATGCAAGAACCAACCTTTTTTTTTACAATTATTAAGTTTTGTTGACTCCTTTAAGATCAAAATATTTTGTAGCATCAGCTCAAATCTATGAGTAAGCAGATTGATAACGATAGTAATAATAGACTCCCGAAAATTGAGTTTGAAAAAACCATATCAACAAAAGCCAGACAATTCTTTCTCATTTTCTGGGTTTTTGAATTTTTAACTAATATAAATGGCAATAAAAAAGAATATAACAACAAAAACCCTCTAAACTATATTGTGTTTTAGCTCTTAAATGTGGCATATTTAGAAAACTGTTGGAATCTGGGAATGCTTTCATATGTAGGGAG
The DNA here is from genome assembly GCA_920104205.1 of Eupeodes latifasciatus. NCBI lineage: Eukaryota > Metazoa > Arthropoda > Insecta > Diptera > Syrphidae > Eupeodes > Eupeodes latifasciatus. Next base: position 371,016,727 of record OV049924.1, read on the forward strand.
TAGTCCAAATTAAATAGTTAGACTATACCTTGATAAACAACAGTGTTCTAAAATAGTTTAGTAACTAAAGTTGTCACTTTAGCTCTTAAAATCTTTAAATTTAAGGTTAATATACACATTATGTTATTTTAATTTTGTTAGCCTCCTTTACAAAACATTAAAGAACATTTTTAAGCGGTGAGTAAAAACTCGTCTATGTTAAGTGTGTCACCCCCCCCCCCCTGATCAAAAGTCTTGATCGCCCTTGGTTGAAGGTTTAGTAATATTTGATATTGTTGTTCGAATTGCACATAATATTTCCTAGGAAAATAAACTCGCTTTAACCTGACATCAACTTAACTATAAAGCCTGTATTTGATAGACGATGTTATGTTAAGAACAGACGATAATCAGATCTGCTGGTATAAAATTGCCTATTATTTCAAAGAATCGTGTAAAAATATTATGTCAGAAACGTCATTTTCAGTCATTCTTAAATGACGTTTTAAATTGTGAAATTCCATTGTTTAAGACATCTGTCAATTGTAAACAATTTTGTATTGTCATATCTACATATCGTCGCCCTAGTATTGAAGTGCCGTATGCGCCATTTTTACATTTTTGAGAAATCGCTTTTGAATGTTTGGAAGTCTATTACGAAAAAACTAATCGCTGACATTTTTTGATTTTTTTATATGATATATAGTTGAGAATTCTCTTTCATATACATGTTATTCATTATCTTTTAGTCTTTTAGTTTTCAAAATATTTAAATTTTTGTCCAAAATGAGTTTGCCGTATACGCCATCAAAATCAGAAGTTCCTTTCCTCTTCATACACGTCAAAAAAAAAATAAGATTCTGTATTCTCACTTTCTAAATTCAAAATTGTTTTTCATAATAAAAGGCACAGTACATTACGGAACATACATTTTATTTTAGAATTCATTTTTAACATACAATATAAAAATATATCACAATATTGTACATAGGTACTTTTAAAAAGTACGTTACAGTTCATATACGAATAGAAAAAGAAAAATACACTTAAAATTAGTGACTTCAACATTTTTGTACTTTGTTTTCTTAAATATACGAAAAAAATGGCACTTTGCAATTATTGCAACTTAACAAAAAAAAAATTAAAATTCTTTAATAAATTAATAAATAAATTAATTATGTTTATATAGTTTAAATAAGGCTTCGTAGTATAATTTATCTTCCGAAGACATGAAAGGGAAGAGACTTTTTATATCTTCAAGTTTTTCTTTGGATATGTTTTTAGTTCTTTTCTGAATAACTTGTAAGTCCTGATCAATTAAGTTTTTCGGTGTTCCCAAATTGGTTTTGGGCGCTTTTTTAATGATTGAGCACATTTCGTATCTTAAATCCCTCGCATTTCTCTTGAATGAAACTTGAAAAAAATGTGGCTTTTCGTATTTAAAAGAGTTTGTTTTGGTGAAGGGCATAGATGCATAGTTCAAGTGGCCTGATTTTGCGGAATATGCTTTAAAATCATCAGCTTGCATTTGAATTAATTTGAGAGATGTTTTTGGATAGTTCATGCTTTTAAGTTGTCGAAATAGTGACAAAGGACTGTGCACTTCAATGTTTTTAAGGTGTTTGTCTATGACACTATGCACAGAGTCTACCTCCTGTATAAGTGAATGGCCGGGAATATAAAACTTTTGGAGTATTGTTCTTAAGTATTTATACTTTTTTTTCGATACTAGGTAGGCCGGTATTCACATACGGCATATGAAAAATAAAATATTTTTCGTGACTGTGACGTATGTACACATATACGATTTCTAAGCTTTATACTATGCACATATGTACATACATACGTCAAATCAATACTGAACGATCATTTTATTTTCGATGACTTATGTTCTTAGACAATAGACGTCAAAACAATTCGCAAACAAATTTTTTCGTAAATTGCATGAAAAATTTGCCGTAAATGCCAAAATTTGGCGTTTACGTCAAAACAGTACTTGAACTTGTTGATTTTGATGGATATACATATGTACGTCAAAACCATTCTGAATATCTCAGCAACGAAAAGAGATAGACAAAAACGAATAACAGATTTGAAAAGAGCGCCATCGAAAATATAAGACTGCATACCCAGTTCAAAATGTGAGTTTTGGCGTATACGGCACTTCAATACTAGGGCGACGATGTGTAAAACGTTTTCAGAATGCTCGCAAAATTGTATCAGCAAATTATAAGACAATGGAATTTTTGATTTTTGATAAGAAGTCTGCCAACCGAATGAACAGAAAATTTTCCAGTTTACATTTTATAGATCTCAGAGATTTCCGTATTCTCAGAAATATAAATAAAATTTTGTAAACGAATTTCTGAATGTCGCTGTCAGAAATCTGAGGACAGAATTTCCATGGTTGAAAGGGATGAAAAGACATGCAAAGCTTATATACATATGTAATTGCTTGGCGAAAAGTAATTAAATTGAATTGTGTTTATATTTCATTCTCGTGCTCTGTTAATCCCTTTAAGAATACTTTCTAAAATCTATAGGAAACATAATATAGCCAAATTTTTATTTAATAACATTAAGCAACTGTCAGCTTATTGGCAGCTCTTTTTAGAGCACTGATTGATATGACAATACTGAATGATCTGGAAATCGGTTTAGGTTAATCTCGCCTCATACAACAAGTATTTCCATTCATCGCGATCGCGAGCCGACAGCCATTAAGTTAAACACCCCAAGGCTTCGTCGTCCTGGTCTACGCCATCTCTTCCACCACAAAATTTACTACAGAGGACTTTTCGAGCTGGTTTCTCTTCGCTCCTACGAGCAAGGTACTTTTGAACTTTCTCTTCGAGGCTCATAAGAGGTGGGAGTGCCTTTTACTCGAATCCATATGTTAGTACTGGCATAACCATAGTCCTTAACAGCAACAGCTTAAAAGTTATGGTAAGGTTTCTGGATTTAAAAAGCTTTCACAGACTTAAGTAGGCTCTGTTGGCTTTAAGCAACCGCCTGTGTATTTCTTCTCCTATGTTGTTATCGGCAGCTACTATTGACCCAAGGTATTTGAAAGATTGCACCACTTCAAATGCATGCTCCGCTACCTTGACTGTATGACAAATTGTTCTTTTCGCAGTCGTTGCCATCATGTACTTTGTTTTTCCTTAACTAATGTGTAGCCTCAGATTTTGTGCCACATGGGTGAAGGAATCGTGTACAGCTTGTTCGGTTCTCTCGGTGATGGTGTCGATGTCATCTGCGTAAGCCAGTATCAGCCTGAACCTGGAGCTTCCTCTTGTTGACGTGCCATAGTCACGGATTGCATTCTCCAACGCCAGGTTGAAGAAGAGACAGGCAAACCCATCCCCTTGTCGTAGTCCATTGTAGGTGTTGACTGGTTTAGATAGGAAAACAGATGGTGTTTTTTTATATTAAATTGTAGACATTGCCTGCCTAAGGGTACAAATCTGATCGGTTGTTCATTTGCCTGGGATCAAGCCACACTGATATTGTCCGATAATAGTATTAGCGTATGGGAACGTTCGTACCGTCATCAAGCTCGATAAGTGGCAACGATCGCAACGACCAAGTTTTGTTCGATGCTGCCAATTCCAAGAGTCGAACTCCTTTGCCATTAGTGTTATCTACATACCGGCTCACGGCCGGATTCAAATCCCCAAGAATGACCCTTACGTCATAATTCATAACTAAGGCAGACATTTTCTTTTCGGCTTGGTTGTAATAATTTTATTTCACTTAGTCAGGGGACTCCTCCGTAGTTCTGTGAACGTTGATGGACTAGAAAGCCTACTCCGAGCACTTGGTGTTTTGTATAACAGCTGTAGTATTTTGTGTTGTAACGCTGCTATTTCAGCATTGTATGTACTGTACATGGACAGGGTATCGGCTAGCTGCTCTGCAGCTCGAGCTCTATAGAGCGATTTTACGTTCCATGAGAAAATTCGTAATCGTTGCCGTGGTTGTCGTCGTGAAATAAGTCAATTCCCGAGGCTTGATGCTGGTTTCTTAATGAGATTTTTGTACGGGACAGGTTATCAGCCCGCAACCAACCAGAGAAATTAGCCTGGCCTTATTAGTCAAACCTTTTGAACTTACTTTTAATAGTCGAAACAAAAAGGCTTTGGTTTCATGTTCACCAGTCCAACTAATAAGGGCACGTGCATATTTTCGTATGCTTCAATAATCTAAGATCACAGGTGAACTTATTGCGAAAGCTGCGTAAACAAGCTGATTAAACAAAAAATGTCTTCATCTGATAACATACCTCCGAAAGTTAAAACCTTGTCTTAATTAAAAGTTGAATACACACAAAACTCCGTAATAGAAGACAGAATATCGAAACAAGACAGACTTTTTTTAGATTTTGTGAAGACCTTAAAAAAACCCCCGACAATTTAGCAATCAATTATTTTAGATTCCTCTGCTGAACTACCAACAACGTTAGCCATGGTTCATGACCAAAAGTTCTCAATGAAATTATTAAAAACAGACAAAATCATTCCTGACGTAATTGATTATTTTCAGTTAATTCTGAAAACTGCAAACTAAAGTGAGTTTTTCGTCTTTTATTAAAAGAGTTTGTACAAGAAAGAATTAAAATATGAAAACTGATGATTGCCGAAGCACGTGGCAATTTATAAATGAGTTAAAATTAGGAATTCTACCAGTTTAAATCAATGTTTATGGAAATTTAGCTTTCTTATATTTATAAGTAAGATTGTTGGCATGGAAAAAATTATAAATTTAATTCTTGTGTGAACATATTTTTAAATTTTATTTTACGTTTATCACGGAATGTATTTTTTCAAAACCCATATGACTCCATACGACTCCTCGAGGAGGATGTTTTCACTTTTTTAGGGTTCTTACTTCTTTCTTCGAGCATTGTCACTTGGTAGTGTGACACCAACATTTGGTGGGCTATTATCGATGACGGGTGGTGTGGGAGCTGGGGTGTTTGGCATCGGTACACCTGTTGCTGGAGGAGATGGTGGTCCTGGTACTCCGGGACCAGCTGTTGGACGGGCTGGAGTTGGTGGACCTGGTGGTCCGCCAGTTGGAGGACCAGGTGGGCTACCAGTTGGAGGAGCAGGTGGTGAACCAGTTGGGGGACCAGGTGGTGAACCAGTTGGGGGACCAGGAGCTGTTGGAGTAGTTTCAGTGGTGGTAGTTGTTGTTTTGGTAGGCTTTTTAGTGGTGGTTGTAGTTGTTGATGGTGGATGCTGTGGTGTAGGCAAAGTTAACGGAGGCTTAGTCGAAGTCGTAGTCGTACTTCCTTCAGGAGTTGTTGGTGTTGTTTCATCATCAGAAGGAGGTCCATTATCAAGTGGTAAACTATCTGCTGGCGGTGGTGGAATATATTCGTCAAACATTACACAGCCTTGATAGACAAATGAGAAGACTGTTCCAGCATTGCATTTCATTTCCACATACTTTCCTACGGAAGCACAACGCAAATACTTAGTGCTGTCTTCATACACAGGCCAAAGTATATCAATTTCCTTTTCAGTGCATTTCAATTCATACTTTTGAACCGCCGCCGCCGTACACGACACAACAAGGACCAGCGTCAAAAATGATAATTCAACTTAAATATAAGAAATTAAATTTAATGAATGTATCCCGATTTTAAGACTCCTGAAGCTATTTACCTTTCATGTTGAGACTGTTAATAGTTTTTCGTATCCGCTTCCTTTTCGTAGTTTATTTTTGCAATTTATAGTCCTCAACCGAAAGCAAACGAGTATTTGTTAAAAAACTAACTAACCAAAAAGAAAACGTTTTTCAATTTATATAGCAGAAATAAATTTGCTAAGATATCATAGCCAACAATAGATTTGATAACAATAAAAGAAACTTATGATTTTATCTTTAATAACCAACAATTTTTGATAAGAGCCAAAGCGCCAAAAAAAATTGTATGTTGATTTAAAAAACAAGAACTTGAACTTGGACGCTATTTCTGTTGGTAAATTTTATTGGTTTTGAACTTGCATTTTTCCGGATGTACTTACCTACCTTCTTTTAATAACAAACACCATTTTTTACGTACATAAAATTATTAATTATCAATGGAAGTTCAAAAATTATGGAGCAAGCATAGAATGCACACTCCTGGTCATTGGATTAGGTTCATGTTGTTGCGACATAAACAAGATATACATATATTTTGACCTGATACCATAAAATACCATAAAAGACTGAGGTTTACGCAAATGTCTTGCTTAAAACTGCTTGGAATTTAAATATACAACTTTTTTGAAGTCCCAATTTCACGAGAAAAATTTTTGTTAAGAACTAGAGCTTTTTTTTGCATTTCCTGGTACTAATCTTAAGCGTTAGCATTGTTTCTAAGGCCGAATATAAACTTCAATTTTATCTTAGAAATATATATTTTCTTTTAAAATATTTTTCTTTGGACGCTGTTTCGATGAAACTTATGTTTTTAAATAAATCTGTGGCCACAAGGAAAAACAACATAAGTCGACTTATGTCGAAATTGAATTTATTATTCTATCGGATGCGCAATATGCCAATCTATCTTCCATATTTTTTTCGTATTTTTATCTCTTATGGTTTCTGAATTATAGCCAAGAGAAAAATAACATAAGTCTTTTTCTACTAACTTTACACAAGGAAAAACAGCATAAGTCAAATATTTCCATTTTCACATGCTACTTATGCACTTATTCCATAATTGAAAATGAGATCAATACACACATAAGTAGACATATGCTCTTTTTCCAAAACTGTAATCATTTATTTTGCGAACATAAGTCGACTTGTGTCCGTTTTTCCAAACAAAAATTCTGTGTTATACGAAAATAACTTGACTTGTGTATTTTTTCCTTATTCCTTCCTTACGATAATACTCAACACAAGTGAAGTTATGCTGTTGTTCCAAAAGACCGTTACTAAAATCCTTGAAAATAAGTATACTTGTGTCTTTGTTCTGAGAGCAAAATTGTGTCCAGTGTTTGACTTATGGTTTTGTTCTTACAAAAGTTTTGTGCTGGCTTACCTTACACTACGAAAAAAGATAAAAATGTTCAGGCCAGAAAACTTAATTCATTGTCTTCATGCCGAAACGATTGATCTACCAAAATAAATCTTCAAAATCAACAGTTATTATTTAATAATTACTGGGCTTTAGGAAGTTATAATAAAAGAGTACTCTACATCAATTCCTTGATTACTTTGAATGAAAAATCTTCATCAAGAACGAAAAAAACTGGAGCAAAACAGAAAAACCGACAACTTACTTGTGAGTACATTATTGAACTTTCGGGTGAAAAGATCCTGGTGTGCAAAAAGTGCTTTTTGGGATGTTTTAGCGAAACAAATGGTTTTATCAGAACAATTATTAGAAAGAAGATGGAAGCACCTTGCACATCCTTAAAGGATAAAAGGGGATGTTTGAGAGCTCCGAATGCACTATCCCCATTAAAACAAGAGGAGATAAAAGCTCATATAAATAAATTCCCAGCTTACGAGAGCCACTATACGCGACGTGATGCATCAAAGAAATTCCTACAGCCTGGTTTAACAATATCTAAAATGTATGATCTCTATTGTTTTGAAACTGAAGAGCCAGTGAGCTTGTCGAAATATACTCAAGTTTTTCATGATCTCAACTTAAAAATAAAGTCACCCCCCAGCTTGATACGTTTGGAACGTGTGATAAGCTTCATCACAAGATATCAGCTATGGATAATGTTGATGAAAAATTAAAGCTGGAAAGTGAACTTACAATACACCAAGAAAAGGCTGATTTTGCTTATACATGTAAGAAAAAAGATAAAAGTTTAGCTAAAGTGAACATGAATGTTGCGGCATATGCGTTCGACCTTCAACAATGCTTGCCTACTCCATTTTTAAAATCAAATATTTCCTTTTATAAACGCCAATTATGAACATATAATTTAACTGTCCATGATTTGTCAACCGATAAACCTTATTGCTATATGTGACATGAAGGAGTTGCAAAGAGGGGTGGTAATGAAATAGCATGTTGTCTATTCAGACACATTGACGAAGATCAAAAACATAATTTTTTATAGCGATTCCTGTCCGGGCCAAAATAAAAATTCCCATGTGAGCTGTATGTTCATAACAGCTTTATCTAATAGTGAACAACTGGAAATAATAGACCACAAATTCCTGGAGCCTGGTCACACACATATGGAATGTGATGTCGACCATTCTGTCATTGAGAGAAAAAAAGAACACCTCAGCTAAGATTCATCATTCCAGAGACTGGCAAAACTTAATATCCAGCTTAAGAGACAAGAATCCGTTTAAGGTTATTGATATGAAGCAGCCAAATTTTCTCGACTTTGCAGCATCCTTAAAAGAAAAGTTCACTTGGCGAAAAGTGAACACAGATGGCGAGAAATATTCTTGGCGGGATTTTAGGTGGCTTCCGTACAAAAAAAATGAGTTTGGTTCTTTGTTCTACAAAAACTCACTAGATGAAAATGAGCCCTTCAAGACCATAAACTTAAAAAAACGAGGCGTTAACACTCTTAAGACATCTGACATTAAAGTAATTCAAAATGTCCCCCCGATTTCCAAGGAAAAAGCACAAGATCTACTCTTTTTACTGGATTTTATAGATCCCTAGTTTCACGGGTTCTATAGAAGTTTAGTTGTATTACTGAATCAGGAGAGATTTGTCCAGATGAATATGGCAGCGATGATGAAAATAATAATGAATAAAAACAAATATATTTTTGTTATTTTTAATTATTAATAAAGTGTTAATTTCTTAAATAAAACATTATTTATTCAAGTTTTTGTCATTGTTGATTTCTACTAGTTAAAAAGAAAAGCTATATCGTCTACCGTATCATTCCGTCTGTTCATTGAACGTTAGTCTTTTTTGCGATTTCGACTTATCATTTAAGATATCAACAACATTATTTGGAAAAAGAACATACGTCGACTTAGATCGATTGTAAACAATGTTTCTATTTTGGATAAATGACATAAATTAACTTAAACAAAATAATTTATTAATCTCAGTTCGGAAAAAAGACATAAGTCGACTTAACACAAACAAATTACCTATAAATAATCAAAAAAATTAACTTATTTAAACAAAAAATAATAATTATTATTATCCTGATTATTTCTGCGTTTTTACTTTTTTAATATGTTGTATATTTTTTTTGCGAGCGCAAAGCAAACTTTCAAATTGCTCTCCTGAAAAACTACAAAAAGTGACTTATGTTGTTTTTCCTTGTGGCCACAGAAATATAAAAGAAGAAATATTGGAGAGCTACCAAAGCTATAAAATTCATTAATAATTCGAAATTTAATTGAACCTATTGAAGTAATAAGAGTGTTATATTAAACTATACAAGAAGAATAATTAAAATGGTATTGCCAGAGAGTAGTATAAAATATAAACATATGTTTCACTTATTTTATGATACTAATAAAACTTTTATTGCAACGAAAAATATGATATATAAAATATTTTAAAATAGAGCTGTCCACGAAAAGAATACATTCTCGGTCACGTCTCGGTTTGAAGATTGAAAATTTTATTCGAAGTTTAAAATTCGAAAAAAAAAGTCCAATTATTGGCTTCAATGACTTAAACCAATGATAGTATAACTAGCTCCTTAAGGGTAAGGGTTTCATTTCAAATAGAGAGTTGTATGGGCAGCTTACACTTTTAAAGTTGTCATCTTTTGACTTTTGGCGAGTGTCAAAGCTTTAAAAATTTAAGATCTTATGGGTCGTCATTTTATTTTAAAAGACCCGTTGTATGGGCAGCTGTCACTTTTAAAGTTGTCATCTTTTGACTTTTGATAAGTACGTACTACTAAAGCTATCAAAGTTTCAAAAATGTAAGAACTTATGGGTCATTCGTGATCGTAAGGCATTTTCTGGAAAAACTGTTAAAAACATGTGAGCTGTTGGGGCAAGTTAGTGATGTGAACAACTGAGAATAATATCAGTGTTTTTTTGGAAAAGCCATCCGTAGTACAGTAGAAATTTATATGAATAACAAATACAACTTCTACAGTAAAATCATTGCCTATAAAAGATATAGAGAAATCCTGCTGTAGATAAAGTTTCAGCTTTTATTCGAGTAACGAAAGCAATTTTTGAGGTTTTCATTATTAGACGTTGGTACGTTTATATTCCATGGTTGTGATCGAATGGGATCCTACAAAATTTTGTGGTGTCTTCATACAAACTGCAGCACCTAGCACCACTACGTATCAGAATAAAATCTAAACAAAAATATAAAACAGTATTTTGCAAAAAAAGCTTCCAAAGTTCATTAAAAACAAGAACTCAAGCTAATCGATCACAAACTACGTCGTATCCTTTCTAATCGGCGCGCGTCTTGAAATACAATTGGGATTTTCTTTGAAAAATCATATTGAAGCCTATTTTCATCTCAAAAGCTAAAGAAGAATGATCACATTTAAGGCAATTTTGAAATAATGTATTTAATACTTAAAACCAAACATATTTGCACTCCTGACAACACTGAAAATTATTCTTTTGTTCGATGTCAATGCTAAACTTTTGCTGTTAAAATTTTAACTTAGTAAAGCTGAGATAGTTGGCAGGTTGTATATCAAAAACAAAAATTCACAACCATACAAACATTGTATTCACATTAAAAGAAACATCTCCAAAAAATTGATCGATAAACAAGACAACTGATAATAATTAATAAAACAAAAATATCAATTTATAAACTTGTCATAGCTAAAGGTTTTTTCTATGAATTCCCAAAAATGAATTATCAGGTTTTAGACCTTGTGATAAGATTTTACACAATTATCATGCTCCGCAGTTCTTTTTGCTGTCTTAATGAAACTCACACAGGTACTATACTTTTTTTTGAAATTAAAATACATACGTTTGTGTAATTTAATTAAACAATCTTTTCTAAATAACTTAGATAATGATGAGACTTTAATTGAATTAAATTGATAAAATAAAAAATAATTTTAGTTTATACAAAAGATATAGTTAATAAAACGGATGATTAAGTTAAAGTATCGATTGCGTTGACGACAGCTCTTAACAATAAAATAAAAGCTGATCAAATCTCTGCTAAAGATTTTGTTATTTCTACTTTGAAGAACCGACTTTTCAAATATCAAATTTTTACTATACATACATATATAGATCATAACAAGTATCAAATACGGTAGTTCATTTTTCGCAGAGTTGCTTGTCGAATAAATATTATAAATATAATATAATATTATTAACATTCAGCGAAATTTTAAGTATTTGAGAAAATATGAATTTGCAAATAGTATTGTAAAAATGATATTTCGTCATGTATTTTCTCTTTCGTACCTTTTACAACAACGATGGTTTTCAAAAATTTTAAATTTTAATGCATTATTTAAAAATAAATTAAAGTTTCATTTTAAGTCTAAAGGCCAAAAAGAAATGACCTGGAAAGAAAACGTTTACCGATTGATATTGGTCAGGTTCACACAATTCAGAATACTCCATTTGCAGTCAACTGCATTTTTTGAACGTACATTTTGACCAAGGCAACTATAGTTAGTTTTCAAGTGTCAAACTTGGAGCTTTACTTTACTAACTTCTACCTTCAGGTCATCATACAAAAATTACTAACAACATTACTGTCTACAAAACGCTTCTCAGTCATGTTACAAGCTCATCACGATTTGTATTTTGTAATGTAAAGAAACATTACTTATTAACTTCCCATAGGAAGTTATTGTACTGGGTCCGATTTGTCAAATTGAAAATTTTGACATTTCTCGACGTTTCAAGGTCCCTAGAGTCGAAATAAAAGATTTTTAGAAAGATGTCTGTGCGTGCGTGTGTACGTACGTCCGTACATTCGCGACGTTTTTTTCGTCGTCCATAGCTCAAGAACCAGAAGAGATATCGACTTCAAATAAATTTTGTTATACAGATAACAAGGCAGAAAGATGCAGAAAGGGCTCTCAAGAAAATTGCGTGGGTGGTTTTTTTACCATAGCAGTTTAAAAAAAAGGTGAAAATTTTGGTTAACCCTAAATATCTCATGAACCAATGACGCTAGAGACTTGAATTAAATTTTATATTATATATTGTAACGTGATACAAAATAATTATATTTTTGGAAAAAATTCAATTAACGGTTTTTTTTATAAATCAAAAAAACTGAAAAAAAAATTTGTCACTTCGAAAATTTTACGACTAAAATATGATTTCATTTCCAAAACAATTTTGTGCAATGAAGAATAATGTTTTTGACATCTGATAAAATTTTGAGAAAAATCGAATTGACAGTTTTTTTACAAAAAATAATAACCTACAAAAATATAAAACAAAAGTTGGGTTTTGACTCAAATATCTTTTTCAAGACTTTGAGATATTGGCTTAAAACTACTTTTATCTTTCAAAAAATGTTGTTTTCAACATTCAGTAAAATTTTGAAAAAAATAGAATTGACAGTTTTTTTACAAAAAATTAAAAACCGAAAAAAAAAATTTAACAAAAGTTGGTACAAATTGATTTGCGACTTAAATATCTTTTCAAAAATTTGAGATTATGGCTTCTAACTAATTTTAACTTATAAGAAATATTGTTGTCAACATTAGGAAAAATTTTGAGAAAAATCGAATTGACAGTTTTTTTACAAAAAATAAAAACCTAAACAAAAAAATTAATAAAAGTTGGTAAAAATTGATTTTCGGCTCAAATAGCTTTTCAAAAATTAAAAATATTGGCTTCAAACTTATTTTATTTCACAGAAAATATTGTTTTTTATATTCAGTAATTTTTTTATAAAAATCCAACAGTCCGGTTTTTCATAAAAAAAATAAAATCTACAAAAAATAGAACGCAAATTTGGCAAGAATTGATACATTTAGACAAACTTTTAAGCAAGACAAATCGATAGACGGGATGGGAAGTATCAGTGTGGGTCGCATCCCAGCCTCTTTTTTCTTTTTCAATTTGACAAGGAACCCTATTACACTAAACATTAGATGGAATTGTGCAGAAAATAAATAAACCATGCAGTAATAAAGTTCAGCTTTCAGTTGAATGAAAAAAAAATGATCAACTTTCATTTTGCCATAATAGACTTGACTTGATAGTAAGGGAGATTTTTCTTCACTAACTTTCCAGTCAACTTTCAATAAATTAGAGCCCGTTCACACGATCCCGAATAGGCGGTTTTGCCGTATCGTCGATTTTACCGTATAAGCAGTGGCAATATAATTTAAATGAGTATATTCAGACGATACGGCATTTAACCGTTTACGGTAAAATCACCGATTGGGTCGATTTTGTCATTCGGTTTTGTCTCTGCAAATCGTTTTCGGTCGTACGGTAAAAAACCGAATCGGCTAGTGGCAATGTATTTATATACAGTGCGTTCAGACGATTCGATGTTTTGACCGAAAGTGCGTCATTTTTCGTCTGGGCTACTGTGGAATAATTTATTGCCAGTATATAGTCGTTTTTGTGTTTTACACCGAGTACGGTGTAGGGTTGAGTACGGTGTACGGTTGAATTACCGTACCGTCTGAACACTCCAACCGAAAGACACCGAATCGAGAAAATATCCGACTTTTGAAACCGCAAAATGGATTACCGGTTATATTCTCACAACTTGGAATATAGTCGAGGTTCATCAAACAAATCATTGAAATGTATACTGGTACCGCAGCTGCAGTTTGGAATGTTTAAACGTTCTCTAAGCACGGTTGAAAGTTTGGTCTTTTACGACCAAATTTGGTCATTATTTTCTCACTTGGTCACATGGTCATTTTTTATTCCATTTGGTCCCTTTTTTAAGAAATTGAAAAAAAAAATAACTCGACTCTATTCCTTTTATAATCTCAAAAATAAAATACATACCTTTAATCTTTAATCTTTAATCTTTATTGAATACATCCTAACACAGTAAGAATACACTTTTAAATCTGTGATAGATCTATGTACATTATTAATTAATTAATTATAATAATAATAATAATTCTTACCAAGTTTTACTATTGTTTTTTAAGGTTTTTATTTTTTGTAAAAAAATGTCAATTCGATTTTCTCAAAATTTTACCAGATGTCAAAAACGTTATTCTTCCCGAACGTACGTACACACGCACGCACAGTCATCCTTCTAAAAATCTTTTATTTAGACTCTAGGAACCTTGAAACGTCGAGAAATGTCAAAATTTTCAATTCTAGAAATCGGACCGATTACAATAACTTTCTATGGGAAGTTAAAAGCCATTGCGGACACAAATTATTTTGGTCCTATTTTGGTACGATTGGTCATTTTTATTTTCAGCTTTGGTCATGCAATTTTTTTTCAAGTGGCAACCGTGTCTCTAAGTGCTTCGCTATTATCTCTGGTGTGAAGCAGGCATGATTCTCAGTTCATTACTTTTCTCTTTATTTATCAATGCCATAGTTGGTGTAATTCTCTTCGAATCACTCGAACAGATGCAAGTTATTGTAAAAGATGGGATCTGATAATTAATACACGAAAATTATGGTCTTTAAACATATCTAAAGCGTTTATTTAGAACTATAACGAACAACCTAAGTATTGAGACCGTAAAAGAATTTAAATATTTAGGTGTGAATCTAGATGCATCTCCTAATTTCAAATTTGGCTTAATATGTGAGAAAGCTTAATGGCTAAATCACAAACACGCTTCAGCTTCGGCTTCGTCTGCGTTACGGTGGACCTGCTTCGAGTTTGCTTTGAATGACATTTCTATTATTTCATCCCTCCAAAGAACAAATATTTTCTTTGTTGACATTTTTTTACAGCTGTTGAGCTGTCAGACAAAGCAAATGTTCAAATAATTGAACTAGAGCTTCCGTTTGGAGTCAACGTTACATTACGTTCTTTTCCTAACGATTGTCAAACGAAACGTGAGGTCGAAGCTTAATTGTGATAGCATGCATTGAATTCCTATGGCTGAACTCGTAAACGTCAGACGAAGCCGAAGCTGAAGCGTGTTTGTGATTCAGCCATAAGGCTCACAAGCTTGATCAACTTAGGTTGGAAAAACATTTTTTCAAACAAAAAAATTGTCTTATCCGCTAAATACAAATCTTTTAACTCAGTAGTTAAACCGACCCTTTGCTATAGGTACTTCTCAGGCTGCGGGTGCTGATGAGTATGAGGAAATAGAAAAATTACATATGAATTTTCTAAAAAAGCTTTTGCAACCATCCGCAAAGTTCACCAAATTATTGTTTATACCTAGAAACTGGTCTTCCTCAACTTATGACAAATACAATTCTCAAGCCGACTTAATTATTAAGTTAAGTAGTCGTGAATAACCGGCATAATTCGAAAGCTAATCTGATCCTAAAAAAATGCAACTTACAAACTGAAACAATCAAAAGTCAATAAATTTATTATTAATCGAAGTAAGTTTTTGTAACTTGGAAGCACTGAAATTGTCAATACTGGTCACTTCATAACAAATTACAAAATGACAGTTTAAATTGTTTGCAACGTACAAATCTTTGTATCTTAAGTTTCTGGAAATTCCCATTAGTTTCTAAAAAAACGTTTTGGAATTACTTTCCTATGCTGACTTCAATTTTAATTATCTACATAATTCTAATTTTAAAAACACCCGTTTCCAACATTTTTTTGTATATTTTTTCAATTTATTTTAAAAACTGGATGCATTAATTCCAAAAACAAAAAATACTTTGACGCTCTTTTTCTTTTTTCTGTTACAAAGCCTTTAAGTGTAATGGTTCAACGATTCTGTAAACCGAATTTTGAAGGTAGGGATTATATATTTTTTTGAAAACCATAACAAAAAAATAATACAACATGAATTAAAATAGATTAAAAAGCGTAATACATGTGTTTTTCTCAATTAAGGCCATGAAAACCTATCGTATAAGTAAAATTGTATTGCCAGAAACACAACCTAACCATTCATCTCTATTCCAAATTCTTACTTCTGATTTTTTAACAATACATTTGCTTATAATGTTTACGGAATTCTTATAATTTTCTTAGGCCTACTACTATTGGCTAAATGACATGTACATGGACATTAGAATACCTTTACCTATTAATTCCAATCCGGGCATGGTGTTTCCGCCCAGAAAATTCACCACCGTACATGATGTAGCTCGATTTGCAGCACGCATCATTGAAGGAATAATGCAGCACAAGGAAATGCTAGACACGTAAAATATTTCTATACAAACATTTCTCCAAACTTCTTTTGATCTTATCTTTATCCACAGAGGCAACTTGCAACAAGAACGTGCTACATCACGAGAAAAAGGTCAACCCCTGTGCATGGCCCAATACTATCGACTACTTGGTTCATGCCGCAGGCCAGGTATTGAACGTGACTCACAGTATTTGCCACAACGAAGTTCAGATCAGCATATTATTGTGTTCTGTCGCAATCAGATGTACTGTGTGGTGCTTAAGGCCAGCGATCGTGGCAAACTCTCCGAGAGCGAAATAGCTTCACAAATTCTATTTGTTCTCAGTGACGCGCCATGTCTGCCGGCCAAGCCACCACCAATTGGTCTATTAACGGCTGAACCAAGGACACGTTGGGCACAAGATCGTGCCACAATTTTACTAGAAGAACGCAACCAACGAAATATTGAGCTCATCGAGAAGGCCCTGATAGTTTTGGCACTGGACGAGCCACTTGCTGACACTTTTAACGCACGCGGTTTCACCGGGGCCACTCCGTCAACACATTTTGCTGGAAGTCGCGATGAAACCAACATGGCTCACGAAATGATCCATGGTGGCGGAAGTGAATTTAATTCATCGAACAGGTGGTTTGATAAGACAATGCAAATTATCATCTGTACTGATGGCACGTGGGGCCTTTGTTATGAGCATTCACCTTCAGAGGGCATTGCTGTTGTCCAGTTGCTAGAGAAGATCTATAAAAATATTCTGGCCATGGGTGATGCGGATGAAAGCGTGCCCCAACATCATTTGCCACCACCGGAAAGACTTGAATGGGAGGTTGCTCCCGAAATCACAAATCGAATGACTCTGGCCGCCATTACGGTTGATAAGTAAGATAGATCAGATAAATGGATTGGTAAAAAGTATTATTTTATAAAATACGTGATGTTTTTTTAGAGCCATTGATGACTTGGACTTTTATGTTTACCGTTACAAGGGTTATGGTAAAAGCTTTATTAAGTCATGTCAAGTAAGCCCGGATGTTTACATCCAACTTTCGCTCCAGCTAGCGTACTTCAAGTAAGTAATAATTTGTAGTAGATTTTGGAATCTTTACCATTTGAGTTTTTTCCAGACTTTACGGCCACTTAGTTGCAACATATGAGAGCGCTTCAACAAGAAGATTTCTACTGGTAAGAATGAAATATTAGGGTGTAGAGGTCTCTATAGAGATTATGATCAATTATGTTTATTATTATTTTCAGGGGAGAGTGGATTGCATTCGCTCAGCCAGTACTGAAGCTTTAGAATGGGCTAAGGCAATGTGCCAAGGAGAAGGCCCTAATGTTGCACTCGAAAGTGACCGCGAAGAAGAGGAAGATTCACGTAAAGTGACATTTAGCATTTACAGTGTACGCTCAACACATAAAATAGGACTTTTTAAAGTACATCAAATTAGTACATTTTTTTTTTCTTTTCTCTAAATTTATAGAAAGATCATTTGCGTGAACTTTTCCGATGCGCTGTAGCTCGACAAACAGAAGTGATGGTTCAAAATATCTTGGGACATGGAATTGATATTCCATTGTTAGGATTACGTGAAGCTAGTCGAGAACAAACAGGCTCCCTGCATGAGCTCTTCAATGACGAAAGCTACCAAATTGCCAACTGTTTCTTATTATCAACCAGTCAGGTATAAAGATAAAATTGTAATCTACCATAAAACAAAAATTTTTAAAAAATTATTTGTGCTACAGCACTCATGCGCACAATTGCACCCAGGAAATGCAATCAAAATATAAAGCACCATAATATTTTTATAAATTATTGTATTGCTATAAAATGTAAAATTAATGTTGCTTTTTTTGTTCTATTTTTATTGTTTGTGTTTTTATTTTTGTTTTGTAAAATTTCTTTCATTTTTCTTATTCATTCAAGCACCTGCACTTTATTGTACATTTTATTATAATAACAAAATTGATTTGATAAAAGTGTTCTATTCTGCTGTGACGGTTTACAGAAGGCTAGAAAAGAGTAAGTGATATAATTATTTATATATTGGAACATATGTATATAGTTGCTACTACTATACAAAAATTATTTTTTTATTTAGTATTTCTTATTATTATTTAAAAATTGTGTAGTGTTTTTCTATTAAAAATTGTATAAATTATTGGTTAGCGAAATCTAAAATCATAGAAATGTGAAATTTGTTGGGCGCCATTTAACTAGTTTAGTTTTTATTTCTAATAAAAGTAATATCTTTTGAAAGCTATACATAGCATAAGAGCCCTAGAATGTGAATAAAGCTTCAATGGTTTTTGAAATCACCTATGAAGCTGTCATTACAGCTTAAATAGTCCGTATTTGAAGAACCGAATGGTAGAACATTTTTCCTTGTAAATGAATTTTCCAAATTTAAACCAAACTCTTGCAACTGTTGTTCTTGTGCTTCGTTGATTGAGAAAGCAAGTAAAACCGGGAACTGCAAATTTTTTAATTCCAATGACATGTCTGTCGGGATCATTGAGATACGTTGTAATAGTACGTCTTGACTTTTGAATTTTCCTGCCAAAATTGTTGCCTCAACAATAGTGTTCATCATTTTCATGACTGAGACTCTGGTTTCGTTGCACAGTCGTGGTGGATTTACGTTTCGAAGAAAAATAATTAATACGCCAATTTTCAATGTAGGAAAGTGTGATGGCATTCCTGGCAAATCAAACGAATTCAAGAATTCAGTCACATAGTTGACATTTTGTCTTGATTCACCAAATTATCGATGTTTCTGGCTTGAAAAAACATTTTTGCACCAATTCGTATATGCTTTCTGTGATCTTACAGACGTTTGCTGGCAAGGTGCTACATTGTGTAGATTCATCAATTGGCTTTCGCCCATTTCCAAATGCTGTTATTGTACACCCATGTTGGTTTTTAAAATCAATTTCTTTAAATTTTACATTCATTTCATATAATTTGACAGGAATATTCCAGTGTTTTTGCCGTTGTTGCATGTTGGTGCCTCAGTGTTTTGGTCGAGCAGTATTCGATGCACCAGTGAGTGAAGTGTCCCAATGTGCATCATTTTGAAGTACAATGTTTGAGTAGTACGTATTCGATCAGTTTCTAACCTCACTTCTCGTTGTTCAGACGATTCAGACGAACGGGTCTCAGTGCGCATGTACGTGAAAATTGTCCAGTCTTAATGCTCATCTGATTCTGAGGTTCTAAGTGCTCTTTTTCCCGTGCTTGATGTATAGAATGGCCCATTGTTTGTCACTTTTGAGGCATAATTGTACGAGATTGACGCCGTGAAAAACGAATAAAATGTTCAAGTTTATTAGATGTCAATCATAAACAATTGTTATGTCTATTAGAACGGCTATTCCAGGAAGTCCAATTTTATAAATATTTTTTTTAAATAATTCAACAAAATTAATCAAGATGTTTGGAAACTCTGGTCTTATCATTTTACCTCTCAAACAAGAATCACAATGATCAAAACAACAAAATTTAATGAGTTCAACTCCACTAATGAAATTCTTTTGTATCACTCCTTTTATCGACCTTAAATCTCGATGAACAAATCGGCGATGAAAAGTATGAACACTTTTCCTTTTCAATGTGTGTTACCCTCTTTGCATAAAAATCTTCATTTAGCCTATAAAGGTTTTTATATAAACTAGCTAGCATATATTTTACCATGATGTGATAGTTCACAAATCTCATCTTTAAATAGAACTTGCCAACCAATTTCTACAAGTTTTCTAACTGAAAGAAAATTTCCATCTAGCTCAGGAACATTCTTGACAGGAATTGCCTTATTCTGACAAAGCAATATACCACTTCCAGAACCATTTGCTTCGATTTTGTTCCCATTTGCTAAATAAATGTAATCGCCAGTGTTTCTATTTAAATATTTAAAAAATTTATCATCATTCCACATATGACATGTAGCGGCGGAATCAATATGCCATGCAGAATCAATTTTATTTGTACCAGAACTAAAACACAAATCAATATCGTTTTGATTGCACTCACCCATACCAGACATCGAAGTTTCAACGGTTTTCCTAGCTTTAAAATTGTTTTTTTTTTCGTTCTTGCATCTTATTTGGTCAGTTCTTTTTTAAATGTCCGGTTCTTCCACAAGAATAGCATTTGAACTTGAAGTTTTGAGTCTTGAATGCAGCATCTTCTAATGGTCCTTTCGAAGATTTGTCACTTTTATCTTATATTCTTGAATCAGCTTTTCTTTGAATAATTCGAGTGTTAACTCTTCGTCTTTTCTGACTTCAAGAACAGTCACCAAATAATTGTAGTCGTCTGGCAAACTTCCTAAGGAAAACGCAACCACAAGATGAACTGCTATAATTGCTCGCCTAAGCTAATTAGACGATCCACAATGTCCAGAATTTCACAAATGTGATCTTCCATTATTGGTCCTTTCTGAAGCTGCATACGACACAATTTCTTTAATAACGGTACCTTATTCGAGAGTGTTCACTTCTCGTGAGCTTTCTTCAGAGCATTCCAGCATTCTTTAGCAGGGGTGGAATCGGCTAAGGTGATTATTGATTGTTGACAGTCAAAATAATTGAATTTGATCTGTGCAAGGTGATAGTCAAATTGATACCTAAAAAGCTGTCAATAGAAAAATTTGATAGTCATTTTCCTACAAATATGTCGTTTCTGAATAGAGCTACCAGACACTTACAAAAAACGAATGGAATTTTTTTTCAGTTACCCTTTTTAGGTGTTATTTAAACACAGCCAATTGATACTTTTATTTATATATTTTATAGAAATCATTTTAAAATTTCAACATAGCAACAATGAATTGTGACAATTATATTCTGAAATTGTTCAATCGAATTGAATTGAATTGAATCAGCTTACACAGACGGGAAAGTCGGTGATAGTCAATTTGACTATTAAAAATTTGGTAGTCAACTATCACCTTAGCCGATTCGACCCCCGTATTCAATTTCCGAATATGCATCATTGTACATAATAGCAAGACATTTGACTAGTGATAATCCTCATTTAAACGCAAACATTTGTTTTTTTAAGTGGAATTAATGGATTTGTATTTAATAATAAAGAAGAACATCAGCCAAATGACCACTACACAATATCCTTTTTATAATATGTTCCATAAACAATTGGCACATTTGGGACTATATGTAATCGATAAGTTCACGAATTCCATCATTGACGTCTCGAATTGATTGTGGAGCATTAACTTTGACCCTGAAGAAAAAATTCCAAGTTTAATAACCTTTTTGACAAATAACGTAGTTAAAATCTGGCTACAAAACTATCGGCATTTTTGTTAAAGCTTCCATCTTTCTATTTTTTAGTAATCACGTAATATTATTACAGCATAAAACTATTCATGGTAAAACTTCTTATTGGAAAAGCATATTAGTTTCATTTGTTGCGAATATTTTTCTTATATTTTTCGCAAAGTATAATGGACACGTGATTTTAGGGTCCACTTATTTAAAAATTACCTCAAATCAATTATTACAATCACTGTATAATGTATATTGACTTTTCAGATAATATTCTGCAAGCGCCTATTCATATGAAAAGTAAAAGTTTTTCGAAAATATTCTCAAGCTATTAGCTTAAGAAAAGTATACTTTTAAGCGTTTCCAATGTTGATGCTATTAAATATGACGTTTTATTTTTAAATCTTGAATTTGAAACATTATTAACTCGTCTTCTAATTCTACACTTTTTCTAAGGTTTTGATGATTTTTATATTCCAATTTGACCCCACAGAACACATGCATACATACAAATTTATATTATTATGTTTTTGTTATTCGTATGTAACTAAAACACAATGGAGGTACATTTTAAAGAACCTACTGTTAAAACCTTAACATTTTACTTGTTACCAATTTTTAAAATATTTATAAATTTACTAGATATTTTTAAAATACTTACTCGCTTTTATTGGAACAGTAGGTACATCTGAAAATGTCTTAACATTATCAGTTCTTGAAAAAAAAAAACAAAACAAACAAACCTAAATATGAACAATGAACTTTAAAATTTTAGGAACACGGAAGTAATACGAATCAAGCACATTTCTACAAATTAAAGTATAGTCATTTTTTTATTTTAACTTTAAGTAAATATTGAGAAATAAATAAATTACTGGAATTACTAAAATGGCTTTAACACTTTAAAATTTTGCGCCGCTTTCTTTATTTAAAAAACTGTCAGTTATTTTTCGTAAAACTAGAACTTACAAGCCATAATTTTTATAAAAATATAATCAGCTGCCCTATCATGAATTCCATCGTAATCGAAAATTTTTACGAATCCCGAAAAACTGCATCATGAAATCCGTTCGTAATGCAAAATTGTATGAGATTTTCCACTACAAACGGATTTCATGATACAGTTTTTCGGGATTCGTAAAAATTTCTGATTACGATGGAATTCATGATAGGGCTGAATACAATAGAACATTTATAATTCCCTTTAATACGACGATCTCTCACTTCTATCATCGTTGGATCATAATTTTGAACAACCTACATATTGTTTATGTTTTTAGCATTTTAAGAATAAGAAATAATTACCTTTTATTAAAAACACGGCATCTGAACACGCCTAAACACTAACTGTTCGTGAAAATAAACAAAACAATCAAATTTAAACGGACCTTTTAGTTGAAAATGTCAGAACCAGAATTCAAATTTAAAACCTACTATCTGACTTTGTTTGTATCACTAAAGGGCCTTGCACATGAGAGCGAACAACGAATGAACGAATGGACGAACAAACGTGATTTTACACATTTCAAAAAATCAATTCCAAACAAAAACACATTTAAGTTATAAGAAACCAACTGACAATAATGTTAGGATAATAAAATTTGCATTTTGTTCTCTAAAACAAGACAATTTTGTAAAAACAATTTGTTAGTAACGAATTGCAGTGTGGTTGCTACGAACTGTCAAACTCTATTCGCGTTCCACATACCATCCACACTGCAACGAACGATGCTTAACTCCTCGCAGGTCGATGGATTTTAATAAAGTGTGGGAGCAATTTGTTTTGAAATGTTTTTTTTTTATTATATTCCAAATTGTAGACTGGATCACTCCGTGAAGTATTAGAGGCCAGTTTTTGAACCAATTATTAGAATTTTTTTGACAGATTGGTTATAGCTTTTATGGAAAATTTCTGTCAATTGACACAAATATCCTGATTGAAATCAAGCATTTGAGTTTAATCATTGCAAGTAAAACTGACAGTTGGGAATACAAAAACAAATGGAACGTTTGTTTCGAATTGTGGAATAAGAAGTTCATTGAAAAAGATTGCATCATTGAATATATAAAAATGAAGTAAAGGAAACTTTCTGGGTTAAATAATGTATTTTTTTTTTGTCAAAAATATGTGCAACTCATCAGCTTCTTTTCGACACCAAACGTTACAAATTTGACTCTTGTATACTCGCTTTTAAAACTTTAAAACAAAATTTTGAATGATGAAAACCAATAGTTGCTAACACTGGCACCTTACAAGAAATAATGATTGTAATTGCTGTGAAACTGACAGCCTCGGTCTTGGATGTTTAGGTTTGCTCTGCACTTAAAACATTGCACATTTCAAAATATATGACTTCTAAAAAAATTTTATAAATTTCAAAAAAACACAATTCAATTATTTCAAGGACGTTTAAAGTTTAAAGAAAACCATTCCGTGAATTTAACTTTAACAAAATTTAAAGAAATAATAAAGTGTTAAGATAAGCAAGTTTATTAAATGATCTAAAACAGCTAAAAATGTCTCTAATATTTTAATAAATTGTTTAATATTTTGCACCATTGTACTTAGTGGAGTGGAGACATAAGTTCTGATACAAGCAAAAACACCATGAGAGTTTCACTCAAAATGACTGACCTCAGCTTTAAAGTCAGCCGTTAAACTTTTTGGTAATCGACCTATAGGGTACTGTTTCTGGCAATATTTTTGATACTGCTTCGACTATATCTTAAGAATTTAAAAATTCTTGTGGGGGGTCTTTCGGGCTCACTCTACAATTCTGATCACAAAAACCAATCTTGAGGATTAAAATATGAGCTTCCTGATAGCCAATCTTAAGCTTTTTTAAAGCCTACGATATTGACCACCCTAAGACACTTTTGTGTTGTCTTGGCTTTGTTTGTCTTACCAGATTCCTGTAAAATCCATCTATCTCCATTTAAATGGGTATTTCTAAACTATTTACCGAACCCTCTACCACATCTCTATGATACAACTTAACAATCGTTTTCACGTTCATTCCCAAAATGGCAGGAAAGGACTCTTTGGAGTGGGACTTTTAATCAAACTATTACAGAAGCGTACTTATGGTTAGGTTTGACCCTTAGAGCAACAGTTTTAGTTGATATAATGATGTGGCAAAAATTGTAATGATGAAATTGAAAAAAAGAATTATTTCATGCTCAATTCTCGCCTGCCACAGTAAAAGCCCTCTTACTCTTTCCACATTAACTTTTTAGAGTGGAGGTCTTAACAAATGATCTGTACAGCATTCGAGTAGATGCTCTCGAATCAGAATAGTTAATATATGTCTTAAGGACATAGCAAACTGCCGGGGAATTCGATTCTCGAAGATAATTCCGGTTCCCAATGCTTTTGAAAATAAAAAAAAATCGTCAGAACTCATTCCTTAACTATGTTAAGCAATAATTCTATTTTCTTTAGCGTCTCACTCCATGGTAACCAAGCGACACTGAAACCAAATTCACATTTATTCATTGCCTAGAAATTTAAATATTTAGAAAAATAAGAAAACCATTTTTTATCAAATTGGATATTTTGAGCAACAAGGTCTTGGAGTTATGTAACAGAGTTTATGGAACGACTAGGTATACATCAAATCTATAGTATCTTCTTGAAACATGAAATTTTAGTACATTGACAGGTGTTCTGGTAACGCTGATGATTTTCCATCTTTTTATTAACTCTACCAGAATAAGATCCTTGAAGGCTGTCCAGACGTCGCCTTGGTCGTTTTTATCTATTAGAGTACTGCACACACAATGCTGTCATTTTACTGCGAAACTATAGAACAGTTCCCTTCTGAACTTTAAAAAATTTACTGTCCAGTTAAATTTTGTTTGCTAACCATTAGCTATTTTTTAGATTTAAAAAAAAAAAACAAATCATTCAATTAACTTCAAATGTAAAACGTGTCAAACTACCAATTTGTTCAAATTTTCAAAAAAGTAACGTTAAGAAGTGAAAAACCCATCAGTAATTAATTTAACGGAGTTAAAATATATAATAGCACTAGCTGACCCGACACACATTGTTTTGGAATATAAATAATTTCTAGAGAATATTTTGCTAGAAATAAATAACTTATTGTAAGTGTGTAAGGATGTGGTATATAAATGGAAGAGATATAGAGCACTGTAAACGGTGACAAAATATTAAAATAACAAATCATCAAACATGTTCTTTTAATTTATTAAAATTAATTCTTTAAAATTATATACATACATATCGCAAATTATGACAATACTACAAAAAAACAATATCAATCCCTTAATACAACAGAGTGTACAATATTTTTTGTGATCCCATCTTTCCCCAATACAAACAAACTGTATGGTTTGCCCACTCGAGAGCACGCCAAGTATAGTTGTCCGTGTGAAAAACATGAAGTGCTCAAATCTTAGCCGCAGCAGGCATCGTTTGGCCTTGAGACATATTGATAGTCATTGCAAATGTCAATCTAATTGGAAATTGAAGGCTTTTGAATTGAATTGGCACGTCTGTGGGTATAATAGGGATTCGCGGTAATAATATATTTTCACCTCGGAATTTCCCATTTAGAATAATTATGGCTTCGATAACATTTTTTATCAATTTTATAATAAATAATCGCGTGCCGTTAACCGTCGTGGATTCAAATTACGAAGCAAAATTACAGAAGATCCAACCTTTAGTTGTAAATTATGCGGTGGCATGTCTGGTAAATCCAATGAGTTGAAAAACTCAGTTGGATAATTTACAGCTTCGGTAGCATCACAAACTGTATCAATAGGTTTGTGTGACACCAAGTCTCCTGGTAACAATTGTTGTATCTTGAAATTTAATTCGTTGACATCCACATTTGCTGCTAAAATTGCTCTTTCTGCCGCCCACTCATGATTTGTATATTGTCTGTATACATCGGGAAATATCTGGTCAATGAGAACATCTTGTGAATCAATAATCGTGCAGAAACCGACCTGTAATTTTATGCATCCAGTTTTATCTGTAGTAACTTTTCCGTCGCCTATATCTAACAGTTGTTTTGAGAATTTTTCAGCGCATGGATCTTGAAACAACTTAACACGCATGTTTACTTTCAGTTGTACTTTTTCAACATTACGCCACAGTGGCGATGATTTTAAGCACGCGTTGATCTCATCAGCGTACGTTGAACGTGGAATAACGGGAGGTTTTTGTCTGAAATCACCTGAAAGGAGTAACAGAGTGCCGCCAAATAGTCTGTCATTGTTTTTTATATCTTTCAATGTCCTGTTCATCGCCTCAAGCGAATGTTTGTGTATCATAGTATAGTGCATTCATCCCAGATGATAATTTTACACTGTTTCAGCACTGTGGCCATGGATGATTGTTTTTTTTTATATTGCACACCGCGTCTGGGTTATTTTAAATATTTAGTGGCAGTTTAAATACTGAATGAGCTGTTCTGCCTTCATCCAAGAAAGTTCCGGCAATGCCAGAAGATGCAACAGCCAATGCGATACCATTATTTGATCGTATTTTAGAAAGAATTAGCGAAATAAGGAATGTTTTGCCAGTTCCACCAAAAGAAAAAAGAAAGAATCAAATTTGTCCTGCCGAAACCGCGAGCATGATGTGGTCATAAATGGTTTTTTGTTCTTCATTCATTATTGGAGCATTGCGAGCAACAATCGCTGCCATTTCTACAGTTTTGTATTGTAGTTCACGATTCAATTCAGTGTCTATGAAATCAGATGCATTTCGATTTGGTGAATGCGCATACCGAAATGACTGACTGGTAAGTTTGCAATGATAATGCAAAAATCCTCAATAATGCTTCATTGTACATAGGTCACTGAATCCTATCGAAAGATCGTTGCACCGTGTACGATGTTGATGCAATTAAACCATAGCACTTAGGAATATAAAAATAGATAAAAACCTATTCTCAGATCTACCAAATGTATATGCAAAATTTCATTGAAATTGGTTAAGCCGTTTTGGAGGAGTATGGCAACTAACACTGTGACAGGAGTATTTTATATATTAGACTAGCTGACCCGACAAACTTTGCTTCGTCATATAAATAATTTCTAGAGAATATTTTGCTAGAAACAAATAACTTATTGTAAGTGTGTAAGGATGTGGTATGTAAGTGGGAGAGGTATAGAGCACTGTAAACGGTGACAAAATATTAAAATAACAAATCACCAAACAAATTTGTTTACTTTGTTAAAATTAATTCTTTAAAATTATATACTAATCGCTAATTATGACAATACTTCAAAAAAAAAAAAAACAATATCAATCCCTTAATGCAAAAGAGTGTATCTACAATATTTTTTGTGATCCCATCTTTCGCCAATACAAACAAACTGGATGGTTTGCGCACTCGAGAGCATGCCACGTACATATAATTGTCCGTGTGAAATACATGAAGTGCTCAAATCTAAGCCGCTCACAGACATCGTTTGGCCTTCAGACTTATTGATAGATAGTCATTGCAAATGCCAATCTAATTGGAAATTAAAGGCGTTTGAATTGAATTGGCACATCTGTGGGTATAATAGGGATTCGCCGTAAAAATATATTTTCATCTCAGAATTTTCCATTTAGAAATATGATTTCGATAACATTTTTCATCAATTTTTAATTACTAATCGCGTGCCGTTGCACAACCGTGGTGGGTTCAAATTACGAAACAAAATTACCGGAGGTCCAATTGTAAATTATGCGGTGGCATACCTTGTTAATCTAATGAGTTCAAAAACTCAGTTGGATAATTTACAGCTTCGGTAGCATCAAAAACTGTATCAATAGATTTGTATAACACCAAGTCTCCTGGTAACAAATGTTGTATCTTGAGATTTAATTTGTTGACATCCACATTTTTTGCTGGTAAAATTGCTCTTTCTGCCAGCCACTCGTGATTTGTATATTGTCTGTGCACATCGGGAAATATCTGGTCAATGAGAGAATCTTGTGAACCAATAAACGTGCAGAAATCGACCGGTAATTTTATGCATCCAGTTTCATCTGAAGTGACTTTTCCGTGTCCTATATCTAACAGTTGTTTCAGCGGATGGATCTTGAAGCATTTAAACACGCACATTTACTTTCAGTTGTACTCTTTCAACATTACGCCGCAGTGGCGATGATTTTAAGCACTCGTTGATCTCATCAGCGTACGTGGAACGCGGATTAACGGGAAGTGTTTGTCTGAAATCACCTGAAAGGAGTAATCGAGTGCCGGTAAATAGTGTGTCGCTGTTTTTTATATCTTTTGTAATGTCCTCTTCAACGCCTCAAGCGAATGTTTGTGTGCCGTAGTGCATTCATCTACCTCCATCCAATAAATTTGCCGCAACAGCCAATGCGATACCATTATTTGATCGTATTTTAGCAAGAATTAGCGAAATAAGGAATGTTTTGCCAGTTCCACCTGGTACATCCACCTTGTCCTGCGGAAACTGCGAGCATGATGTGGTCAAAAATGGTTCTTTGTTCATCATTTATTAGTGGGACATTGCGAGCAACAATCGCTGCCATTTCTACAGTTTTGTATTGTAGTTCACGATTCAATTCAGTGTCTATTAAATCAGATGCATTTCGGTGAATGCATACCGAATTGACTGAGTGGTAAGTTGGCACTGATAATGCAAAGATCCTCAATAGCAATCAATGCTTCATTGTACATAGCGTCACTGAATACTATCGTAAGATCGTTGCACCGTATACGATGTTGATGCAATTAAACCATAACACTTAGGAATATAAAAAATAGATAAAAACCTATTCTCAGACCTACCGAATGTATATGCAAAATTTCATTGAAATGGGTTAAGCCGTTTCGGAGGAATATGGCCACTAACACTGTGACAGGAATATTTTATATATATAGAATAATATATGTATAAATTAATCACACTTGCCTAACAATTGGGACATCATTTTTTCACCAAAATTTATTACATCTACGTAAATGAAAGTGAAAAACAATACCAGTTTTCTTATGTAATATTTAAATTTATTTTCTTATTTAATTGCTTTCAAAAAAAACTTCAAATGCTTTTTAAAAAACAGCTTTTGTATGAATCGCCTTTTCAAGAAAAATTTTGTATTCACCATTTTAACGCACATTTATCTGCCTCCATTTCTTATGTTTATGCTTTAATTTTGTCTTCCTTGTTTTTCAATCAAAATTCTTAATAATTAACAAAAATAACTTAAATTATTTTAATTCTCTTAATTTTATTTAAAAACAAACAAAAGGTCGCATGTAGTACTGATTCATTCATGGGATACGGACCAGTTACACCAAGAGGTTATGGATGTTCTTATAATCCTCATGCAGATGAAATTGTATTCTGCGTTTCTGCATTCTATTCTTGTGAGAATACAAGTGCTTCAAGATACGCGAAATCCTTACAAGATTCCTTGGAAATTATGCGAGACTTATTAAAAAATTAATAAACATGAATTTTGTCCCATAAAACATTCATTGAATATAAACTTAAAGGTCTAAAGAAATTATATAAAAATGGG
Organism: Eupeodes latifasciatus; assembly: GCA_920104205.1. NCBI lineage: Eukaryota > Metazoa > Arthropoda > Insecta > Diptera > Syrphidae > Eupeodes > Eupeodes latifasciatus. The sequence goes on from OV049924.1 coordinate 371,046,701, forward strand.
TGCATTATAAAATATTATATAAACTTCCTATATCATACACATATCAAATGTAATGCCTTGACAAAATGAAAACATATCACGTAACTATAAAGTTTAGTAAATGAACAAAAACCAAAATAAGAACAAAAATATTAAATGAATATTAATGATATATACACTCTAAACAAAAGAAAAGAAAAATAAAACATTAAAAAAAAAGTATTATATTTACAAATAAATTAATAAAAAAATAAATAAACATATATGTATATTGTATGTGAAAATATTAAATGTACACCGGTAGGAAAAATTATTGCAATTTAAATTAAAACAAAATATTTAAAATTGTTCGCAAGTAGTCAATTAAAAAACGTGGTAGAACTGAAAATTACATAGGAAATAAATATAATTTATAATTAATTCAAAATTTAAACAAACAAAAAATTACATATATATTCAGTGTTGCTTTATTCTATATACGAAATGTTGTTATGTTAAAATAAATTTATATCTTATTGTTAATCATATAAATAAATACATACAGTTATAAGATGTTATGTTTATATAACCTTTTGCGTTATAGCACACAAAAATTATAGCAATATTGTTGAGTTAAATTATTATAAAAGTTTACTCTTCAAACGAATTTGTACCTTGAAAAAGTTGTTTTTCAGAAAAAAAAACACATTTTATTTATCAAAGTTTTGTTTCCAATTTGTTATATTTATTATTATACTCATATTGTTGATTATTTATGTGTTTTATTGCAAAGAAAATTAAGGGCTTAAAGCAATATTTATTATATTTTAAATGTTGTTGTCTAATTTATATTAGGAATTCAAAATTTCCAAAATCTATTATTATTTTTTTGTTATTAATGAAGAGTGTTCCAAAATTTCTATATTCTTCTATATTGGAAAAAAAATCACAGCTGGAAAGATCAAAACTATTTCATTTATGAAAAATGTTTCTGGATTTTGACTAGTTAGTAAAATTGTTTTTCTACTAACAAGTTAATTGCTGGCAAGTTTAAATCTTGCATACATTTTGGGACACCCTTTTTTGTTATTTGTTTTTAAGAACTATTGTGACAAAATTTGTTTACCTATACCTATGTTCAGTATTCTGTTTGTTATCCTTCAACATTCATGTTTAAACAAAATTATAGAAAACATTCTTTATAAAGTTTAAGATATTATTTGATAATCTAATTTTAAAAAATACAATCTGTATACACGGTAACCGCATACGATCTAAAGTAAAGGAAATTTAAATAAAACACAACATTGGTTTTAGCTCAATTTTGAAGCTACATTTATAACGTTTTAAATATACAATACGTTGGCTTCATTGACAAATTATCAAATTAGCATGGAATCCATTCAGAAGAGTACAGAAAAAGATATTCTAAGATCTTTTATTTTTAGTTTATTACATTTTTCCAACACAAAATGTATTGAGTTGTTCCGCGAATAATTTGCATGTACGTTATGGCCAAAATAATAGCAACACTCTCTAATTTTTGCTAATATTGTGTGTAGTACTTACAGTAGGCAAATATTAAAAAATATTATTGTTATATGTATATTAGTGGTAAGTATGTTCTGTATCTATTTTATATAAATTTTTTTTAAAACTACAAGAGGTGTGCAAAATTTCGTAGTCCATTTATTTTAGGCTTCCCAACAAGTTGGTTAATAATAGCAACACTTGATTAATTTAACAAAAAAACAACACACTTTGATAACCAATGCATTTTTTTTTTGTATTTATTAGTAATGAATATTTAATATTTCGTTGAAAACCCTTTATTTTTCAACACTGCATCCATTCGATTTGGCATAGAGTCTACCAACTTCTTGCACTTTTCTTGTGGAATCGAATACCACACTTCTTGGACAATTCTCCATAGATCCGCTTTGTTGGTAGGTTTATGCTTACTAAGGTCAATCTTCAGTTAATTCCAGAGGTTCTCAATAGGATTTAGATCCGGTGATTGAGAAGGCCACTCCATTACGTCCAATTTGTTTAGCTGACACCACAGCTTTGTTGATTTTGCCGTATGCTTAGGGTCGTTGTCTTGCTGGAAACGCCATTTAAGTGGCATATTTTCGTCAGCCCACGGAAGCATAATATTTTGCAGTATACCCACATACGACTCCTTTGTCATTATGCCATCTATTACGAATATTGGACCAACGACCCACCAAGAAAAACAACCCCATAACATTATGCTGCCACCTCCATGCTTCACGGTTGGTTTTGTGTACCGCGGATTGTATAGGCCTCGCACTTTGGGCGACGAACAAACTGTTTTCCATCCATTCCGAATAAATTTATTTTCGTTTCGTCGCTCCAAAGAACATTTCTCCACTGCTTCTTGGCCTGAAGTGGGTCGTCTTTCATCTGATGCCTTTTTACAAAACAGATCCGCTTCTGGGTGTGTATTTTTCTTAGTAAGGGCACCTTCCTTGGAGATCGTGCTTGAAGGCCAGCATCCTGCAAGATACGACGAGCAGTTCTAGAACTAACTGACGTTGGTATTTCTCGCTGCAGATCTTTTGAGGACATAAACGGATTCGTTTTAGCTTTTCTCACCAACGTAGTTTTGTCTCTTGCAGTCATTTTAGATGGACGCCCTCTGTTTTCTTCAACATTTTTGGAGTTTATAGCATTCCACATCATTCTGGCAGAGCGCCCAATGACTTTTGCTATCTCTCTCATGGATCCACCGCTGTTATGCAGATCTAAAATGGCTTCTCGCTCTTCCCATTTCTATGTGCCATATTTAAAAAAAAATGAGCCTAAAATTTCAAAATTATTCTCATGTTAACAAATCTCACCAAAATTTTGACTTTTTCAAGCTAATAACAATTTTTTTTTACTTTTATTCAAATGTTGCTATTTTTTTGGCCAGCAAGTTTTGTAGTTGCTATCTACTGAGTGCATAATATTACAAATAACTTTTGTTTACCCACAAGATCAAACGTTGAATAGATTGGCAATATAATAACCGTTACAATAACACAGCTATTTGTTCACATGTTCGCCTAACTAAAGTGCAAGATACAGTATTACCTAAAAGTAAAGAAAATAATAGCAACTATTTTGGCCATGGCTGTAGCTGTCAAAACACAAAAACGCGATTTTCCCGGACGTGCTGAGAATACCTAGATATACAAACATCTTCCGAATCGTACAAATTTTGTTTAAGATGCCAGTTAAAGCTATCATGGGTTTTGAAAAAACATCATTGACATTTTTTGAAAGGTTGGTTATAGCTTTTTTTGAAAATTTCTGTCGTCGGATAAGTATTTTCTGATTAGAAATCAAGCATTTTAGATTTGTTTATTGAAAGTTAAACTGACAGAGGAAAAAACAAAGAAAATGGAACGTTTCAATCAACAAAAAGTTTTTTGGTTAGATTTCAATTAGATGAAAAAATCTACAACTTTTCAGCTTCATTTCGACACCAAACATATAAATTTTGATTCTCTCACTAGCTTTGAAATCTCGAACGAAATTTTCAATGATAAAAACCAATGTAAGCTCTAACTGGCCCCTAAATTAGTTTTATGAAACGGTTTTTTTCAAAGAATCACATCTTGAATATTGAACTGGATCTCATCCATCAATGGATTGGTTTTTTAGCGTAAACTAAAAACTTGATGTGATTACTCTCTTCTTGGAAATTATCGATTTGGTTAAAGCCACATAATCATGGCGACCAGTCGATGAAATTAACAGTTGCCATGAGTTTCGCAACCACCACCAACTCGGATACATAAAAAATTGTTAAGGGTCGAGTTATAGCTATCATTGGTTTTCATCGTAGAAATTCTTATTTTGAGATTTAAAAGCAATTAAGAGAGTCAAATTTGTAATGCCTGGTGTCAGAATGAGCAGAGTAGATTTGCTCTACTACTTCTGATTTCACAATTCGGAACAAACGTTCCATTTTTGTTTGTATTCCCATTTTTCATTTTACTTTCAATGATCAACTCTAACCTCAAATGCTTTGCTTGATTCTAATCAGGAAATGCTTGATTTGAATCAGGAAATATGTATCTGAAGACAGAAATTTTCAAACTGTCAAAACAATTCCAATGATGAAAACCAATAATAGGTATAACTAGTCCCTAAATTAACTTGTTCCATACCTCATACTTTTGTCGAAATTGAAATTATAGCAAACATACAGCAGGACTGTTTTTGTGTTCGTCAATCTACAATTGTTACAATTTTGTAGTTCACATTTTCTCACACTTGAAAATAACAGCCAAACTTCCACTGGAATTTCTTATTCTCAATTTTAATAAGCCTCCTAAATAATAAATATTGTTATTATAGAAATCTTACTCGGGAAAGCTTCACCTTCAACTATATTTTTTCTATTTGTTCGGGATATTTGATTTCACGAGAATTTTAAAATTCAGGAAATAGGTTCACTTTTATTTAAGTTTAGCCGTAAATGAAGGAACAGTAATAGTATAAAATGTCATATATCTACGTGTTTTATTTATCGCGCTGTGCGACTCTATCCACATCAGACCATTGTGTTATATCTGCCAATTTCTCGTGACAAAAAAACAACAGTTAAAGTTGAAACCCCTACGAGAACCTTTCGGCAATATATGTACATAAGAAAGCCAGCTGAGACGGTCTCAATGACTTCTTCAGGATCTTTAACTGGTCACTACCTCGATAGAGACGTGGATTCCTGCGCAGATATGATTACAAACTTACGTAATTCTTTTGTGGAATGAGAAATTTTATCCCGAATAGGGTAAAATCTATCAAACCTAAGGAAAACTCATGGTTTGATTCGACCTGTAAACAAGTTAATAGGATCAGAAATGTAAATTTCCTGGTTTGCCCCAGGGCTAAGTCTTGTCTCCGACACTCTTTTTTTTTATTATCTTTTGTCCGAAACTTATTATCTATTTAATTGTTTCGCTGATGACAGTGGCCTCATCATTCTTCGGATGTGGATTACAAACGGCAGTGTATGATGAGCTCATTAAATTCTAATCTTGACAGCAGTGTCCAATTGGGAATCAACTCTTTAGAACTTAATGCTACGAAAACCCAATGCTATCTTCTGGCGCAAAAGCGTAACTCTCCACCAAAGCCATTATCCATGGGTTGTACTTGCATGTAGGAGACTGAACAGCTTTTAATTTTAGTTATGTGCACCACCAATCATCTCTTGTGAAGTGATCACATAGTTGACATCGTCATAAATGCTGCAAAGGGTTTAGGTTTCCTCCGACGACGCGACGTTGCAAGAAGTCTCTTACCCCTTGTGATCTGGTTTTAGTTAATTTTCGAATATAATTCCCATATCTGGGCTGGTAAAATCCAATAACGTAAAATAGAGCTCTAAAAATGGTAGAGGATCGTTCTCATACTGAGACATTTGGTACTCTTGAACACCACCGCAAGGTCTCATGCCTATCATTGTTTTATAGCTATTTTAATAGACAATGCTATAGAGAAATAGTCCATTCCTGAATTCCTCGAAACAACTCAACCGTAACACCCGTACCTCTAGGAATGGTTTACCCTTGAGCCCAATTTCAGACTTACAGTTTAGTATAGGGATTATTTCTTTAGTCGCACTTCACGAATGTGGAAACACTTTACAGGGCTCAAAATTTCCCGCTCATTAAAATGTTCACACATTCAGAACTAACGAGGTAATTGCTCGCACTGTGTTTAATCATTGTAAGGGTAATCATAACCCCTTGAATGCACGCACAAATACAAAAAAATTGATCTGGTACTTAAAAAACAGTACGCCCAATTAATTGAACTTCATTTGTATAAAATTAAAAATATACTTAAGTACTTTGTAGGGCTGATATGGACATAGTAATGTATACAAAAAGTTAAAGTACATACTTACTTTGTGAGATTATCAAAAATCATCTTTTTGGCATTGTAGCTTAGAAATAAGTTTATTAAATTGTTTAAAATTTTGGGAAAGTGTGTTGCTGCTCAATGTATTTTAATTAAAATTCGAAAAAAAAGATTGATTAACGACCGTGACAGGACTCGAACCTGCAATCTTCGGATCCGAAGTCCGACGCCTTATCCATTAGGCCACACGGTCAGTTGAAAATTTTATGCTCAATGTATTTTATAGAGTTTATGTTAATTTTTAAAGTTAGTTGAATGAATCACTTTTATTAATATTTTTCGAAGAACATAGGTATAAGAATATGGAGTGATTTATTTATAAAAATAAAAGAAAAATTTATTAAAATATGTTAATTCGTTTTAACTACTTAAAACTTAGTTTAGAGAATTATTTTTGTTTTGTTTTATTTAATCTGTCTATATTATTATGCGCCCGCACAGTATCTCTTGTCCACTAACTAAACAAGTACATATTATTATCATAGCTATTATTATACATATCTACATTACCACATTAAAAATATTATATCTAGTTACATATGTATCTATATGAATGTATATTTTTTTGTGGTGTACCTACCTACATAAATATTATATTATACAAAAATAAGAAATATTAAAGTAGTAAAATTGTTAGAAAGTATTATGTATCTATGTAAAGAAATGTATCTATGATTAATTGAATCAACAATTTAATAAACAAAAATATTACATAATTATATGTTAACTTTAGAAAAACAAACAAACAGAAACATATCAATGAATAGACTTACAAATTAATAAAACATTACATATCATAGAGAAAAAATGTTATAAAATAGAAAGCAATTTGTATTAAATATATGTATATGCAAAATATTGCTTTTAGTAAAACATTAAAAATAAAATACAATGTATACACAAGAATATACATAAATATTAAATATTTATTGATTAAAAGAAAAAGAAAATAAAGGAAAAATGTTGTTGATGAAAATAAGAAAAAAACATTACTGAAGAATTAATTGTGTTCATTGTTAGTTTGTTAGTCCTACTCCTACATTAAAACATAAAACAACAGAAAAACCTTAAAAATACATAAAATTATATAAATTTCATTGTGTGTTAAATAAAAAAACAAAACAATAAATTACAATCGAAAGAATATTTAGAAATTATCATCATAATTATTATTGGATGTTAAAAATTTTATTTGTTTTTTTTTTTTTAAATTTTAGTTTTAGTTTAAATGGGATTTTTTAATTTGACCAAAAATAAAATATTGTTAAGCAGTGGTTTCGAAATTGGAACTGTTTTAGATGAAGATTTAAAAACAACATAATGTTAAAAATAAAAGTTATTTCACATAAAAACCAAATAGAAATTATATTACTATAAATTTTTGTATTTTGTTGATTAGATTTTTGAATAATTATTTTTGTCAAAAATCCTTCGCATTATGTTATCCATGTGAAAAAAAGTGATTTGTTTAGGTGTTGAATGTTTGAAAAGAACTTGAAATGCATTTAAAAAAAATATATTTGAAAAGGAAAATAAATACCTAAAAAATGCCTTTTTATTTTAATTCAGGGTCCCGGGCGTGTTTGCAAGTTGCGACGTTTATTTTTTTTCAAGTCATCAAAGCATTTTTTATACGCACTCTTTCTATATAAAATGTGAATTACCTTTCTTGGCAAATCCAGTTTTATTTTTCAAACTTGGCAAAACGCCCCTTATCTCCAAAATCATGGGAATAGAAAAAAAGCCAACTAATTCGACGATTCACTATAAGAACTATCTTTACTCCTTCCTTTTATTGGTTTTGATGTGCTTACCGTCTAAATTCCAAAGAGCGATGCTCAGTATATATGTAAAGGGTGTCCCAAAATTAACGCAAGATTTGAATTTGCCGCCATTTGTGCAGTGAAGTGTTGGCAACCCTGAAAAAAAAGCAATTTGACAGCTAACAGTATAGGGTTATTAAAAATGGAGCGTTACACGATAGAACAACGTGTCTTCATTATTAAAGAATATTTCGAAAATAGTGAAAGCTTGGCGGCTGCAGTTCGAAAATTTCATACAAAATATGGTCGGAATAGTGTTTTAACTTCGTCAACTGCGAAGAGACTAATTGAAAAATTCATGGAGGCTGGATCCGTTGGAGACGCCAAACACACTGGTCGTCCAAAAACAAGCCGTTCAAATGTGAATGTCGAAGCAGTGCGTGAGAGTGTTGCTGACAATCCAGGAACCTCAATTCGACGTCGTGGACAAGAATTGCAAATTTCAAGAACCTCTCTACAGCGTATACTCACCAAAGATCTGTGTCTCCATGCTTACAAAATTTAATTAACACAACAATTGAAGCCTAATGACCATGGACAGAGAAGAGAGTTCGTTGAATGGATTATTGAACATCAACAAATGGACCCTGATTTTTCGAGCAAAATCATCCTAAGCGATGAAGCACATTTTCATTTTGATGGCTTTGTCAATCGCCAAAATTGCCGCATTTGGGGTTCGGAGAACCCACATGTGATTGTCGAAAAACAAATGCATCCACAACGCGTGACTGTATGGTGTGGAATTTGGGCTGGAGGCATAATTGGGCCATATTTTTTTGAAAATGATGCTGGTCAAGCAGTGATTGTTACTGGTGCTCGATATCGCGACATGATTACACAGTTCTTTCTGCCAAAATTGGATGATATTGATGTGTCCAATATGTGGTTTCAACAAGACGGTGCCACATGTCATACAGCCCGTGAAACAATTCAATTACTGCATGAGACATTTCCAGGTCGTGTACTCTCTCGTTTCGGTGATCAAAATTGGCCTCCTAGATCGTGTGATTTAACACAATTAGACTTCTTTTTATGGGGTTATTTGAAATCACAAGTCTATGTCAACAAGCCCACAACCACCCGTGCATTAAAGGAGGAGATTCAACGCTGCATCAACGAAATTCAGCCACAGTTATGCAGAATGGTCATGGAAAATTTCAACAAAAGAGTGCGCATGTGCATGCAAAGCCGTGGAGGCCATTTGTCCGATGTGTTATTCCATACATAACCCTATCCTATGTACTTTACGAGTCAATAAAAATATAACTATCAAAAGACTAAAAACGGCGTTTTCTATTGAATTCAAACCTTGTGTTAATTTTGGGACACCCTTTATTTAGGTAATTATTGTTATTTCTTTTAATTATGATAATATTGTTATGGTTCAATTAGGTATGGCACAAAATATCGGCAAAATGGCCGCCACGACCTCGGCGGCACACCTCCAACCGATGGTCCAAATTTTCGGTGACGCTGAGGCATAATTGAGGTTCTATCAATGGCGGATCCAGGGGGACGCGTAGGGGTCATGGACATGACTCCCATTATATTTTGAATTTTTAATTTTTTGTATATGAAAATAAAATTTGTATTTTACTTCCTTAAATTTTGTTGCGCCTACTACTTTTAACTGAAGACTGGACCGTATGAACATACCCGTAATATGAATCGGATATTCAGCCCTAATCCAAAAACACAGCACAAATTCATCAACTTTAGACCAATGGACGATCCAGGGGGGGTCATACGAGCCATGAAGCTTATACACGGAAAGAAATACATTGCGAATATTACAACGTCAGTATGGGTGTGAACGCAATACTTTATGGCTTATGCCGTTTTTCTTTTTTAGTTCAGAGCAGAGCTCGAACTGTCAAAAAAATAATTGTGTTTCTTTTTGAGCTCTGATCGTTCAGAGCTTCAAATTCGTGTTTCTTTTTTAGTTCTGAACATGTTCAGACTTCAGAGTGCGCTCTGTGAGCTCAGAATAAAATAACAGAGTAAACGGAGTAAAATGCTGAACACAAACAATTTGATATTTGAAAGCCGGGAAATTAAAAAAAAACATCGTTAAAACAATAAAAATGGCGGAAGAGGCTGGTCGCACTAGTGCAAAAGGAAAGATAATTTAGAAAAAACTAATTGCATATAGCATTTTTATGAATCAAATTTATTTCAGGCGTCAAATGGACCAACGCTGTGACTGTTTTTTTAATTAATTTGATTAAAGAAAATTTTGAACGCCTTCAAACAAACGACATTTCAAATCATGACATTTTAGTACTCAAGTTGTTTCATAATTAAATCAGAGAGCTCTGAACATACTCTGCTCAGAACTCTACTCCGTTCGCTCAGACTCTGGTCAGTGCTCAGCTCTGAACTAAAAAAGAAAAACGCCATAAGAAGATTTCCATTGGATAAAAAGTTGTAAGCTTGTAAGCATAGTTAATTTGGCCATACTGAGAATAGTAACGTCGACAATGGGCGTTTTTCTTTTTTAGTTCAGAGCAGAGCTGTTCTGTTCTGAGCGAACAGAGTAGAGTAGAGTAGAGTTCTGAGCAGAGTATGTTCAGAGCTCTCTGATTTAATTATGAAACAACTTGAGCACTAAACTGTCATGATTTGAAATGTCAAATGTCAGACTGTCAAACGTAAATATTTGTTAATCCAGAAAAGTAAAACTAGTTTATTGTTCAACAAAAATGGATAAAGCTATTATTTTAAGGGAAGCATTTATAGTTAGTTTTTTGATGATGAAGATGAAGAAGATGAATACAATACTGTGGAAATTAATTCAAGGCGAATTATAAAAAATGAGAAGTATGCCGAAGAAGTGGTGCCGAGATTCTCTGACAAGACTTTCAAACAACATTTTCGAGTGAATCCAAATGTATTTGATATGTTGTGCCAAGAACTTCTTGCTATGGAACAACATAATTATGGACCTGGTAGGGAATCTACCGATATTGAAAAAAAAATTATGATAACTTTATGGTACTTAGGCAATCCCGAATGCATGAGGTTTGTATTAATGGTTTTACAATATACTTTTTACTAAAGGTATGATTATAGATCGATTGCAGATAGATTCGGCGTTTGCATTGCAAACGTATTCCGAATTATCACCAGCATTTGTGATAATCTCATTCAATTAAATAGGACAAAGAGGTTTATAAAATGGCCTAATTCAGATGAGGCTGCCAGAACGTCTGCGCATTATTTGCGTAAAACCCGTTTACCAGGTAAGAATCACAATTTGTTTAATATTATTTAATATAATTATTTATTTTTGAAATTAAATATTTCCAGGAGTAATTGGATCCATAGATGGTTGCCATATAGCAATTAGAGCACCGACTATATCCCCCAACTCCTATAAAAATCGGAAAGGATTCCATTCGGTTCTACTGCAAGGAGTTTGCAACCACAGACTGGAGTTTACGTACTGCTATACTGGCGAAGCAGGTTCAATTCATGACGCGCTCTTATTGAGGAGATCAAAAATAATAGATAAAATCAACTCAGGTTGTCTTACTAAATTAAGTTTATTTATTTCAACATATTAAGTTAATTAAATGAAATTTATTGAAGGTGAATTCTACATACATGAAGAGCAGCATCTATTGAGAGATTCAGCGTATCCTCTGAAGCAGTGACTGGTAACTCCTTACAAGGATAATGGGCGTTTGAGGGATGAACACAAAATATTTAATAGGATTCATTCCAAATGTCGTGTTTTAATTGAGCACGCATTCGGATTGCTGAAAGGCAGGTGGAGGAGACTGTTCAATATAAATTCACTGAAGCCTATATCAATTGTGAAATATATTATGGCCTCATGTATTTTACATAATATATGTACATATAGCATCCAACGATACAGCAGAAGACTTCATCATTCTTGAAGACGACGAAGATATTGACGATGACCGTGAAGCGGACTCTATCGACATGCAAACAGCTCAAACAAAAAGAGAAAGTTTGATGAATGCGTTATTTTAAAGCTATGTACTGTACATAATATGATAACAAAAAAGTATTTTTAAAGTTCAATTAATACAAATAATAGTAAAATCATATACACAAAAAATATATAAGTTTCAAAAAGAATGTCCATATATAGTGTTTTAATTGAATTATTTATATGAAAAACTCAAACAGACTTCATAAAAGCTGCAATTTGAAAGTTTCTGAACGGATTTTGATGATTGGAACGCTTTTCAACCTCAATCTAAGTCTCCTTACTGGTTCTCAAAACCATTTTCAATTCCATTGGAAAAATTGTATCGTTTCATATGGATCCATATGATATGTTAAAATAAAACAAGAATTATATTTGTATACATAGAAAAAATATCACTTTATTTATATTTTTTTGTACTTAAAGTAAACTTTATTTGAAAAGTTTATCACATTTGAGTATCAACTGCTTCATTAAAAAAAGAAAAAAAAACACTTCATAAATAACGAAAAAGTAAGAAAAAAAGGAACTGCTAAATGAGCCGTTTATTTTGAAAGTGGCATAAGTCACTTTCAAAAAAATCGAGTTAATGGCAACACTAAATACAATTGAACGGTATCTTTTCATTTTAAAAAAATTTGCACTCAATAAGTTGAGAACTATTGAGATTTCTTCGAGAGAAGTATTGGTAATTAACGGTATAACAAATATCTTAAATATCTCGACTAAAAAAAAAAGTGACTTATGCCACTTTCAAAATAAACGGCTCAAATTTAAAAAAAAAAGAAAAAAAACTTCATAAAAGAATTAAAAATAACAAAAAAGTAAGAAAAAAGGGAAGTGCTACATTAAAAAAATAAAATAAAATACTTCATTAAAGGATAAAAAAAGGATGACAAAAGTGAGCAAACAACTACTACATCTTGTCTATCATTTTTTGGAACAAGTCTAAAAATTTATTAGAGACTTCCATTCTCTCACGATATCGTTTTTCTATCCTATCCTCGACATAATTATTCTTCCTCTTCCTATAATTAGTCATGGAAGTTTCTTCTAGGACGATATCTGGTTCTTCTACCACAAAGTGTTCTGCCACTTGAACGCCAGAATCTTCAGAAGAAATAACAGCCGGCGGATGGATTTCGGGTGCTCGAAATAGTATATCGTGGATGGAATCAAAATACACCCAATACTTCCTCATGTTTCCTGTCGTGTCGTTTTCTTCTTTTATTTTTTTATATTGTCGCTTCAGGCCTTTCCATTTGGAGTCGACCTGCTCAAATGTTATTTTAACATTGAATTCTTCGTTAATTTTTTGGGCAATTTTTTGGTATATTGTTTTTTCACGTTTGTTTGAAGGCGTTCAAAATTTTCCTTATTCAAATTAATCAAAAAAACAGTCATATCGTTGGTCCATTTGACGCCTGAAATAAATTTGATTCATAAAAATGCTATATGCAATTAGTTTTTTCTAAACTATCTTACCTTCTGCACCAGAGCAACCAGCCTCTTCCGCCATTTTTATTGTTTTTATGATGATTTTTTTTAATTTCCCGGCTTTCAGATATCAAATTGTTTGTGCTCAGCATTTTACTCCGTTTACTCTGTTATTTTATTCAGAGCTCACAGAGCGCGCTCTGAACATGTTCAGAACTAAAAAAGAAACACGAATTTGAAGCTCTGAACGTTCAGAGCTCAAAAAGAAACACAATTATTTGTTTGACAGTTCGAGCTCTGCTCTGAACTAAAAAAGAAAAACGCCCAATAGTTATAGCCGATACCCCAATGCCAGTATGGGAGTCAGGCCCCCATACTGACTGGCGGCATGTACAACACTCCTAGTAGAAAAGTCTATACATTATTGTTATGTCCCTTATGCTTAAATACTCAATATATTTGATTCAATCTGAGTACTTAACGATTTCAAAAAAATTAACACAAATAATTGTTTTTACCCGTAGCGTGATGGTTAGTGCGTTGGACTGTCATGCAAGGGTACTTGGGTTCAATCCCTGCCTGTGCCACCTAACTTTTTTTCACGGGTACTGCCTCTTGCGAGGAATTGACAAATCCTCCAAGAGTAATTCTTGTCATGAAAAGTGCTTTCTCAAATTAGCCGTTCGGATTCGGCATATAAACTGTAGGTCCCTTCCATCTCTGACAACATTACTCGCACACAGGGATGGTTGAGAGTTGTGAGTCACTAGGCCCTGGTCCTTCATGGACTGTTGCGCCACCTAATTTTTTTATTTTTAATTGTTTAAATTTCACTCGGATTGTTTTTATACTGTTTATTATTTATAATCACCTTTCGTCTTACAAGTAAGCACGTTTATTTTCGTTTTATTAATTATTGTAGAAATATATCGATACAGTATTTATACCCATGCACTATTGACAGTAATCCAATAACGGTATCGATTAGCACGCCATAAATTATCGCGGGAAAAACTAGTAGCATTGCGACATCTCCGGTACAGTATGGGGCTGAAGGCAATGCTGTCTCGTCAAACGTACTATGCGCCCTTGTGTTACAAGCAAAAATTGTGGTACCATACAGTATAGTACATAATCCCATACTTATAGGAATTGTTGCAAGACAATGTAGGAGTATCACAGATACTTTTTTAGTATGGGTCTCCAGGCCATATACTAGCAGTGTCATAAATGCTATACACTTCTTTCCGTTTACAGTCAATAAGTAAAGATTTCATTTAAAGATGTGTTATTTAACGACATTCACCAAAAATTCAGCAAATTTTTGTTTTCACTCAATTAAGAATTTGAAAAAAATTTTAGTCATGCTTTACATTATTTTCATAAAATTTGTTTCTAAGAAAAAAAAAAACAAATATTCAGGTTCAAGAAGAAACCTTGAATAAGAAATCGTCAAATTAAAAATATGTGATTTTCTTAAAACTTTCTCTAAATTTTGTATTCTTAATTTGGCTTCTTTCTACAAGAAAAATATATTTTGGTATTGCTACAGAAGGGTACCCCTCATAAAACCTTCATTTTTTGTTTAAAGTTTCTCAAGAACTAAAGGACCGATTTCAATAATCTTCTTTTTCTGTGCAAGCTCTTGTCGATTATCAAATGTTCAAATTCATGATAATTTTTGATGATCAAAAATGTATTTTTTTTTTATTTTTAAAAAAATATGAATTTTGTTTACAAAACTCGATAACGTAATTTAAATGTAAAATGTATATCTATTAGCACTTTATTTAGTGCTTACCAAAAATATTTTCAAGACAAAATTTAAAATGATTTTCGAAAAAAAAAATAAGTTACATCTTTAAATCTTAAAATATAGGAAATATTTTTAAACAGACATTTTTTAAAAAAGACATTAGCAAGTTCTAGCGACCCAGTCGTGCATTATATTTCTTTCAAAATTGATTTTCTTAAAAAATTAAATAAATCTACTTTTGAAGTGAATTTGCTTTGGATGCTCTAGAACTGGGGCCCTACTATGTATGTAACTCGATTCTACTTTTGATTCTATTCGAAACTCATTTCCGATTCTATTTCAAATCGTACTACGTATGAAAGTAGAAACGAATGCCGGTTATACCAACTTGTTTTTAAAAAAAATTTCTACTTTCGAACGAGTATCGAGTTGTTTGACAGTTAAAAAAAAAAAACTAAAATAAAACATCAAATTTTTGGACAAGAATAATTATAACAAAAATGGACACCGTTGGATTTTGGTTTAATTTGCAAGGCAATGAAGAACGGTACGAGCAAATTGAACGCAAAAGAATAAGAAATAATTCCAAAATAATGGAGCTGAGTGAGAAAAGATTTGCACATATAGGGTCCGCCATCGAACGTTTTTCTTTTCAACTAGTGCTTATTTCGTGAATGGTTACACTTAGCTCATGTCTGATTTCACAGATAATTTGTTTTATCCTTCCGCTGAACGAATATGGTTGTGTATACACTTCATCATCTTTTCAGATGAAGCTCATTTTAATCTTAATATGGATGTGTATACACTTCATCATCTTTTCAGATGAAGCTCATTTTAATCTTGTAAACAAGCAAAATTGTCGCATTTGGGGCACAGAAAACCCATACGCATACATTGAATAGCCGATACACCCAAAAGGAGTCACTGTTTGAAGCTACACTCGATGTTTTTATAGCCAAAAAAAAGTTCTTTGGCGGACCCATTATCTATACGGTAGAATATTTGAACGCATTCTTAATGAAAAATATATACATACTTTTGTTTTAGTTTTGTTAAGAACTATCGTCTTTCTAAAGACGGATTTATGTTCTTACTTAACACCATATCATCCGACATGACTACTCGCAGAAGACAAAATGCTTTTCCGATTATCATTAAGTTATCAGCAGCATTGAAGCAACAAGAGGTTGCCAAAACCAAATCGGTGGTGAAAAGAACACTGGACGTGCACAGCAAACCATGTCAAAAATACTTGCCGAAGTTTTGACTTCAATCGAAAGAGTCCATTTGTGCCCGGTGATGATGAATTTTGAAATGAATGAGAATGAAGGGAAACGAAAGTCCAAAAGCTATTTTCGGCAAAAATCACGAATTCCCGGTGTAATTGGGGGGTGGTAAAATAATAAAACACAAAAAGTTGAATGAAAAACTTTCAAATTCCAATTGCATATTAATAATTTATATCATTTTACTTACACTTTGACAAAAAAAAACTTCGTTCGCAAACACATTTGATGTAGAGTGATTATTTTCGATTTTGCCTTGTTTTGAATTCTACTTTCGAGTTATGTAGTTCCTCGTTTATTCGAAAGTTCATAAGAATATAGTTGGCACTACTAGAACTATTCGATTCTCGTTTGTTTGAAAGTAGTCAAATATACCATAGTACCAATTTTTCGAATTCGAGCAATTTCATTGTAGAATCGAGTTACATAGTAGGGCCCCTGAGATTCAAACACGAATTTCAATAATATAAATGTCCCAAAAACAGCAAAAGTGACACTTTTGTTAAACTAATGGCTAATTGAAAAACATAATAAACGTTTTATATTTATTGATATAAAAGCTTTGAATCTCTTGAGATTTGAAGTAAAAAGAGATTCTGAAGCGTGTAATTTGTGAGTGCCACACAAACGTTTCTTCCCAACTTATTTGTTTACCTTAACTTGTTTAAATTTATTTTGACGTGACAACGTCTTAAATTAGGTTGCGGCTGGGAGTCACTTATGAAAAAGTTTAACGCCCGGTAACGTTACGATGAGTCACCGAACGAGAGAGAGGCCCGCCGAATGCCTTGCGTCTCTCTCCCACTCAACTATGATCGGTCTGCCGCGCGCGCAGCACTAGAGAATTAGGCGCATTGAATCGGCGCATGCTTGTGTCTCTGTCTTTGTCTTTCTCGAACGTTCTTGGCGTTGGAAAAACAAGAAAGCGTCATAATACAAGTTCACATGTGTGGTTAAAGTATCGTCAGCTGTGTCTGTAGTGAAAATGTGGAGTGCTTAGATTCGTCATTTACAACAACTACAACAATAAAGGTAAATAATTGTACACTGATATTTCATTATCGTAAACTATGATTGATTGATTAATTGTTAGATTGACGCAAAAGTTGAGAAACTGAGTTTATAGGTTATGTCATACTATTGATAAATGTTGATAGTGTTAAGTAAATTATTAGTTTAAAAAATTTGTGCAATTCTTATTTTCATTCAATTCCTTGTTCCTATTGTGTAATTTAATTATATTCATATCAATAAATATTCTACCGAGAAAAAGACGTTGTCACGTAAAATCTTCGCCCGTAAAACCGACTTTACAGGCAACCATTTTTTTTTAGAGAAATTATGTTTTTAAATGCACCTATGTATATCCTCAAATTCAAGAATCAAGCATTTTTATCTCTAAAATTTTTAAGTTTTGTTGACTCCTTTAAGGTCAAAATACGAGTAAGCAGACTGATTAATAGACTCCCGAAAATTGAATCCTAAAAACTACGTCAAAAAAGCCAGACAGTTCTTCATATCAGATCGTCTTTCTTGAATTTTTGTAGCGTTCTTCGTATTAATAGAAATGGAAACGAGTATCATTTGGTGAATTAATACAAGAGTGAAATTTATTATAGATTTCAATTAATTGATTAAAGGGGCTATGTACACCATAGTTTGATCTACTAAAATTACTATTCAATGGTTTCTGGAGTCTTATACTTGAACGACTAAAACTAAAGTTTAAACTACCAAGAACTGATGGTGATGAAATTTGTCCGTTTATTATTCCAACAATAAAACAAAACTCCAAGTACATCCTATGATTTGTCAAAGAAGGAAGATTTATGAGAGAAAGTCTTTGAGAATAAGGCGGTAATGTATGAAAATCTTGAGGCCACGGAAGGGATCGTAGACAAAAACGCAAAAATCTTTTCTGAATGGCTTCGAGTCTTGTGACGTGTACGGCGTAGTAAGGTGACCATACTGTATACAAGCATATTCCAGGACTGGTCTCACAAATGAAACAAAAAGTAATTTTAAAACATATGGATCACGGAAATCACGGCCAAATCTCTTAATAAAACCCAGAAACCTATTTGCTTTTTTAACTATGAAGTTATTATGTTCATTGAATGTTAGTTTAGGATTTAAGACAACACCCAAGTCAGAAAATACATATACTTTACTTAAAGGACAAGAATCAAACATGTAACTAAAAACGATTGGAACTTTTTTGCGTGTAAAACTCATGGTTTTACATTTGTCAACATTTAAAACAAGACGATTATTATTGCACCATTCAATGAATAATATTAAGTCTTCTTGCAAGAGGAGACAGTCAGATGTAGAATTATTTTTTTTTTTTTAATTTTAATGTCATCAGCATATATTAGGACAGACAAATTTTGTATGATCGAAACCAAGTCATTTATAAATAAAACAAATAGAATAGGACCAATGTGACTACCCTGGGGGACACCAGAATTCACAACAAATGAACTTGAACACTCATTACGAAATTTAACACTATAACGTCTATCTTGTAAATATGAGGAGATCCAGTTAATGTTTTAAAAGTAATGTTTTATGACACAATTTGTCAAAGGCCTTGCTGAAATCAGTAAAGATACAATCTACTTGTTCACGTTTTTCAAAAACATTTAAACAAGAGGACGTAAAGTGAAACAGATTAGTAACAGTTGAACGCTTTTTAACAAAACTATGCTGGTTATCACAGATAATTGAACTACAATGAAAAAAAAGGACGCTACATACGATTGACTTAAACAGTTTAGGTATCACAGATAGTTCTATGCCGTTAATTTGCTTAATTATGTCATGCTTTAGCTCTTGAATTGTTGCTGGCTATTCGACATACACTTTTTCTTTCAAATAACCCCAAAGAGAGAAGTCCAACAGTGTAAAATCACATGATCTTAGCGGCCAATTGACATCGTCACCACGTGAGATAACACGGCCATTGAATTTTTCGCGCAAAAGAGTCATTGGTCAGGTTCAATCAACATAAGGAACTTCATTTGGAGTCAACTTCATTCTTTGAATGTAAATTTTGACCAAAGCAACTAGTTATTCAAGTGTCATGAATTTTAAATTCAGAACATTACTTCACAAACGTCTACTTCAAGTTCATAGTACAAGAACTACCAAAATCATTGTTCTCTAAGTAACACTCCTCAGGCAAGCTACAAGTCCATAACGATTTGTATTTTGTATTGTAAAGAAATATTGTTATTATTCTTTCCCAAATTTACAAGAAAACTTTTTACAGAAAGCATTAAATGAAGTTGTGCAGAAAATAAATAAATCATAGAGTATTAAAGTTCAGCTTTCAGTTGAATGAAAAAAAACATGATCAATTAATATTTTGACATAAGTTGACTTGACTTGATAGTTAGGGATATTTTTCTTGACTAACTTTCCAGTCAACTTTCCAATAAAGTTGCCTTAATTGGAAGGCAATTTTTTGGCAGATCAAATGCTAGAAACTTGCCTTACTTTCAAGTCCCTTATTAGTTTTACGACAATCACTCTTTGATTATCATTCCCCTAAATGCGGAAATTCTGCTTATTGACGAATCAACTGAGATTGTGCCTTTTCAATGAAGATGATTTTCTTTGAAAATTGATTATCCACTGTTGCCATTTCTTTCCACCATTCACCACTCTGACCATTGACGACGACGCTTGAAATGGTCAAAAGGCTTTAGTTTTTGAGATAATTGCACCTTTTAAGTGTGTAAATAAAAGTCTTTATGCATAATGTTCATCAACAACGAGCGTGAGAGGTGGAATTGTTGGGCACGACGACGACGAGTTAAGGTGGACGGCTCTTTCTTCAGCCACACTACCGCGAACAGCAGCAATAGTGTCTGCAGTTCGAGTTTGGTTTGTACAAATTTTGCACGATTTTCCCGATTTAAATTTGGACGATTAAATTGATGAAAAAATCACGAAGTGCACGATTGCATTTTGATCTGACCGCCCATTTTCATAATAAGTCTAAATAACTTTAAAGCGTTGCTCGATTGTGTTACTTTTCCATGGTTCAAATTGAGTAAGTCTGAAATTGAGATAATGAAATAAAATTTTTGTGTTTTATTTTATTTAAAAGTATTTCAATTAATTAATATTTATTTACTCATTTGTATTTCTTCTTCAAACTACGTTATCAAACATTGTTCTGTCAGCAATTGATAATTTTCACATAAGGCTTAAAAATGAGTCGGATAATAAAATCTGTAATGTCGGTTATGTTATCAAGCCTAGAAGTTTTTCTTGAAAAAAAAAATACTCTGTAGGATTCAAAATCGTTATTTTTGGGCTCCTGCGCCTTCAAGACCTCATGTACTATAAGGCGACAATAAGTCTTGAATTATTCTTTGATATCTTTTTTTGTTCTTTCTACCAAATTTTTGTTTTCGATTGATAACTGCGAACAAGTTACTTTTTTGAAGACTTATAGGCCTACAAAATCAAGATGATGACGGCTTAGAATTTTGCCAGAAAAATAAATTTGTTCGTTTTTTAATTGTAAGGTACCTGAACCAAATAAGGCCCAGCTCCTAATAAGGCCCAGGACTCAGGAGACAGAAAACAACAAAATCAACAATTAACGGGACTTTTTTGTCTTTGCATGTGTAACCCTTCGCATTTCATTGCACACACACTAAAAAAAAACCGGTTCTTTCGATCGTGTTCAGACTGGCAGTTCATTGAAGTTCGCAAATTGCGGTAAGTACTTTTTAAATTTTGTTAGTGAAATATATAGTGTAAAGATACATTTTTCACAAAAAAAAACTTTTGTTTACCAAGTGGATTTTAGTTTTTAATTTTATAAATTTTCATGCATCTAAAAGATTCATTATCTTGTTGCATTTAGTTAATTTCAATAAATAAATACAAATACAAATACAAATAAACAAAAGTCTACCGTGTTCCTAATAAGGCCCATGAAAGTCTTGAGTGGGCCTTATTAAGGTTATGAAAATTTTCATTCCATTTGTTTGCACTTATTTTCAGCAAAATTGCCACAGCAAAACAAACGGGCAAGCTGGAGCGAAACCGAAATGGAAAATGCAATACAGTCTGTAAGAAGAGGGTTATTATCACAACGTGAAGCCTCGACGCGGTTTAATGTTCCTAGAAGGACTCTCAGGAACCACATAAAGAGCGGTTCAATAAAAAAAAAATTGGGTCGACCACCCACATTCACTACCGAACAGGAAAAGGATTTGTGCAACAGAGTTGTGAGATTGGCTCAAGTTGGTATGCCGCTTACACAAAAAGTGTATTTTGTGAGGCCAACAACATCTCCAACAGTTTCAGCAGGCCGGGAAATCTGGCAGGAAGAAAGTGGATGAACTTGTTTATGAAGCGAAACCCAGAGTTGTCGATTAGAAAGCCTCAATTCATGAACCCCGCTAGGGCCCAAAAACTAAATAAGCAAATCGTGGCTGATCACTTCAAAAAACTGGAGGTCCTGCTAGATAGATTAAGCATAAAGCACAGACCCGAATGCATCTACAACATAGATGAAAAAGGCTGCAGAATAAATTTGCATCACCAAAAAAACGTCTTGGCTCTTAAAGGGTCAAAAAGAGTGCACCAAATATCAAACGAACATGCGGAAAGTGTCACCGTTGTAGGCTGCGTTAACGCCATAGGAACTGTAATTCCACCCATGGCCATCTTCCGGAGTTTTTGGATAATCTTCCACTCGGGTCCGTAGTGAAGTTGACCCCAAAAGGCTATATGAACCACTCAACTTTTGTGGATTTTGTAACTCATTTGAGCAAGTTCAAAGCTGCCGGACATTGTCTTTAAGTTTTTGACGGAGCTGCTTGTCATTTGGATTACAGTATTGTGGAGGAAGCAGAAAAACATGAAATAACCCTCTATTGTCTTCCATCAAACACCACACACGAGCTCCAACCTCTAGATAAAGCCGTGTACCGATCTTTCGAGCATCACTGGGATCAAGAAGTATTGAAGTTTACTTCGAAGTTTCCAGATAGAAAACTTAATAAAACAAGCTTCAACGTTATATTGTCAAGTGTTTGGTCAAAATGCATGACATACACATGACAACATTACTTCAGGATTAAGAGCTGCAGGATTGTATCCTTTTGATCCAGAAGCGATTCCAGAGATATCATTCGCTCCATCAGCTCTCTCCGAGTTACAATGCCCGACAAATTTGGAAAACAGTGTTCCAAGCACACTTGGTACACAAATGCAGCAGCCTCACATTATACAGGACTCCTACAACTCGGATGATGACTCTGACAATGCTGCACTCTCAACATTGGTAGCTCAAAAATCGAGTTTAAGTTCTGCGCCAAAAATTACAGGACTAACTGCAATGCTTCAAGCAGTGGATCAATTAGCGGAGCGTAAAAAATTAAATGAAAAATCTCCATTTCAAAAACTGCTTCCCACACCTAAAACTAAGGTCAGTCGAATGACAAATCGAAAAAAGGCCTTGAACTTCAAAGGCCAGGAAGTTACGAAACATCTTTTCGGAGAGAAGCAAAAGGAACTGGATACAGCTTCTGAACCCAAACCATCCACATCCAAACGAGAACCTGAACGAAAGAAAGGGACAGGAGCGTGGTATTGTCACGCCTGTAAAGTAAGTATGTAAGTCTTAATGGCACAAGACAGGTCAAAAACATATATTTGTCATCAGCAGCTTCTGTTACAAATCATTGTTTGAATTAAGTGTGACTTCAGCTTACATCGAACACCCACCATTTCCGAATTTTCAGAACTTTTTGGCTCAAGAACCGGCTTTTCATTTATTAGATAGATCCAAAAATTGCCTGAAAGGACACTTCCGCTTCAGTTTCTGTGATTTTGAGATCATTTGGATATGATTATTATTTTTCTCTGCTTGAACAAGATCTAGCATCGGTTAGATCGGAATTATTTTCAACACGAATATTTCCTGTTTTTCTGTGCTTTTATCAAAAGTAAGTTTTGGCCCAAATTTGAGAAAGCCACTTTTCATGACAAGAATTACTCTTAGAGCTTAGAGGATTTGTCAATTCCTCGCAAGAGGCAGTACCCGTGAAAAAAAACTTTAGATGGCACAGGCAGGGATTGACCTTTTACATGGCAGTCAAACGCACTACGAAATGAAGTAGCTTACTTACAGTCCCTGGCCATATTATTAGACGCACTGCAGAATTTTTATAATTTTATATTTAAAATTTTAATTTTATATATTTTTAACATTCAAAGTTACAGAAACTAAGTTTTGCTTATTGGACTTTTGTTTGTGGTTCTATTGTCTTTATGTTTTATTTTAATATGTTGCATTATAAATGCATAATGTCAAAGTATTGGCAACAGAGCGTAAACAAGTACAGAATTCTTGCAGTCGCATTTTTTTATTCTGCCGGTTCGTGTGGCTTTAAAAGCTTTGTGTGCTTATTAACGGTATTTAATTGCATTGTTTTTTTTGTGTGCTTTTTTTACTGTTATTTAAAAACATTTTTGGCAAAACAAAAATAATAAATAGTAAAATTTAAACCATGGGTAAGAGAGGAGACCTGTCACCAAGTAAAAGAGCTGAAGTGAAATGTTTGGTCAACCTAAAAATTTTTTCTAACCGCGAAATATCTCGTAAAGTGGGGGTGTCTGAGGCTAGCGTGAGACGGATTAAGAAAAAAAGTGAATATGATGAAGATTTAAGCCCAAAAAGAAAGAACAGATGCGGAAGAAAGCCAATTTTCACATTAAGGTCTGAAAGATATGTTAAGAAAATTTTTTTTTTTTTTTTTTTTTTTTTTTTTTATAAAGTACAGGCACTCAAGGGGATATTAATACCCTTAACACGTTTACGGTTAAACACAGTGCGAGTATTAGGAAAATAGGAAAGGATTTAAGAGGAGATACCGGTGCACATTGGTTTTAAAATTTTGAATATTGAAATGGGAGGGGAAAACAGAGTTGGGTAAAGCATTCCACATTCTCGATGAGCGGCTAAAAAAAGAATCTCTATACTTAACAGTACGTCCGAAATTGAGCTCGAGGGTAAACTGATGAGCATTCCGGGAAGTGCGAGTATTACGGCTGAATTGTTTGAGGGGGGGAATGCAACTGGCTAATTCGACAGAACATTGTTTGTAAAAGTATCTGTAAAACAACGAAAGGCATGAAACATTACGCCGGTGTTCGAGAGATGTAAATGTTTCGGTTATAGTTCTATCGCCGATCATTTTCAAAGCTCTTTTTTGTATCCTATCTAAAAGGCTCAAACTTGTTTTAGGGGCACCTGCCCAAATATGCGAGTTATATTCAAGTTTTGGACGAATGAAGGCTTTGTAAATTACAGCCAGATCAGAAGGGGTGAAAAATTTCTTACACCGTCGGAGAAATCCTAAGCACCTGGCAGCATTTTTGGCAATATCAAATATGTGATCATTCCATAAAAGGTGATCTGTGATACACATACCGAGTACTGACAGTTGATTAGTTTCCTGGATGCAAGTGCCACTCATAGATAGCGGCATCGGGGGTATGTTACGCTTTAACGACAGGAGACAGCATTGGGTTTTCGAAGCATTAAATTCTACACGGTTTTTGATTCCCCATTGGACAATGCTGTCAAGATCAGAATTTAATGAGCTTATCATACGCTGCCGTTGAAGTTCCACATCCGAAGGACAAGGATGTGAATCTAGAAACGAATATGAAAAGCTGAGGGTACTGTCGTCGGCGAAACAGTTTAATGGATTAGAAGTGGCAGACAAAAGATCATTTATGAATATAAGGAAGAGAGTCGGAGACAAAACGGAGCCCTGGGGGACACCAGCATTTATTTTATGAATTTCAGACTTGAAACCATCCAATACAACTTGTATTGAACGGTTCGAAAGGTAATTTCTAATCCAACGAAGAAGTGATTCATCAATACCAAAAGCACGCATTTTCGATAAGAGAGCTTGGTGCCAAACTCTATCAAATGCTTTTGAAATATCAAGTGCAATAATCTTACTTTCTCCAAAACGATGTAAAGATTTGTTCCACTGTTCGGTGAGATAAACCATGAGATCACCAGTGGACCTATTGCTACGAAAGCCATACTGCCGGTCATTAAGAAGCTTTCGTTCTTCAAGATATTTCTTAAGCTGATAATTAATCAGCGTTTCCATGACCTTGGAAAGAAGGGACGTAAGTGCTATTGGACGATAGTTAGAGGGAGAGGACGATTCGCCTTTTTTAGGGACAGGCTGGACAAATGCTATTTTCCATCCACTCGGAAAGAGACCTGTAGAGTAGGAAAGATGGAAAAGTTTACGCAGTGGTTTTGCCAGCGTTGAAGAACACCTCTTCAGAACGATTGGGGAGATACTATCCGGGCCAGCGGATTTGTGTATGTCAAGGTCTTTAAGTACTCTTGCAACTGCACGAGTGCGAAAGAAGATTCGTCCCATAGAATCATTTACGCTCTCAAGAACAGGAGGACTCATGACACTTTCCGGTAGCGTCGAATTAACAGCAAACTGTGCTGCAAGCAAATTGGCTTTATCGATCGAGCTCACATAGGGAGTGTCATTGTGGACGAGCGTTGGAACCGAGGATGACGTGGTGTTTCGTACGTTTTTTACAAATGACCAGAAATTTTTACTACCTTTGGGACATTGTAGTATTTTTTGCCTTAATTTCTGATCATGCAAAAATTTGGTTCGTCGAATATGACCATTACAGGTCTTTCTAGCTTGTTTGAACTTATTCCGGTTTTCCTCAGTAGGGTTGGCTTTATAACAACGGAAACTTACATCTCTGAACCTAATAACCTCTTTACAGCTCGAATCAAACCATGAGTTCTCTTTGGGTTTGATAGATTTCACCCTATTCGGGATAAAATTTCTCATTCCACAAAGAATTAAATTTGTTACCATATCTGCGCTGGAATCCACGTCACTATCGAGGAAGCATAGTGACCAGTTAAAGTTCCTGAAGAATTCATTGAGACCGTCCCAGTTGGCTTTCTCATATTGCCAAACGGTTCTCATAGGAGTTTTTTCTTTAACTGGGGTTTTTTGACATGAGAATTTTGCAGATATGATACAATGGTCTGATGTGCCTAGAGGCGGTAATACACTGATTGTGTATTTATTAGGGTCAGAGGTAAGAAACAAATCTAGGGTGTTGGCGGATTGACCTGCAACGTCAGGGATTCGAGTTGGCTCATCAACAAGCTGAGTTAACTGATTTAACTCAGCAAAGACTTCAACATACCTTCCTTCGGGTGTTGACTGGCCAGAATAGCGAAGCCAAGAAGAATTGTGTACATTGAAATCGCCCGCAATGACGATTTCAGTGTGAGGATAATGGGCAACAATTCTTTGGATGGAGTCAGACAGAGCATCAAATTCGTTGAAAGTTGAATTTCTGTCCAGGTTTGGACTTCGATATAGAAAGCATGTGTGGATGATGTGCTTATTTACCGTAAATTTTAACCACATGAAGTTAAAGTTTGTGTTTGAGCACAAACCATATTGTGGCTGAAGTTGGTATGCAACATCGTTTCTTATATATACGGCTAATCCATGGTGGAAAAAGAATAATGGCACTAAGCTATACCCATTTAGATTAAATTCCAAATGATCGGAATCTTCACCTATCTGAGTTTCACTTAATGCCAAAACAGCTGGCCTGTGTGTCTCAGTGTGAACATATGTCGCATAGAAATTCTTTCTAAGACCACGAATGTTGCTAAAATCCACTCTGAAATCACCAAACATTCCAATATTCAAAATTAACAAAACACAATTCGGACAATTACCTATAATATATGTACTACCTAGAATCCAATTTGAACTTTTCAATAACACATTTCCACTAGTGTTATGCCTTAGTGAAAATCTGTGTACTGATCCGCCCCTGGTTAACTAGATAACACATATACTAATCTATCCAAAAACATATGAGCTCAATCGTTGTATATACTACATAGGTATAGAAAACACCGTACGCAATGTCTACAACAATTAAGCTAATATGACTGTGTTAAGATGAGGGAAGGGAGAGAAGGGTTACCCATTGCACTGTATTTTTCTTTTTTTTTCTTTATTTGCCATTTCTTTAGATTGGCGCACTGAACAAGGTTTTTTTTGGTATATTATTTATATGGTATGTATTTATTTTTTTTGTATGACTTTTTCTGTCGGCACGATACTGCACATGAATTTTATTTGGAATTGTTTTTTTATAACACGGAATTAATTATTTCGATTAATTGTTTGGGAATGGACTAATTTTTTTTTTTTGTATATGGGGTATGGTTTTAGACTGTGTAACAGAATGGACAACAACAAAAAAAAAGAAATAACAAGAACTTGGGGGCGCGACTCTCACAAAAACAAACAGAAACGCGTGCGCTGCGGGTGGAATGCAGATCGGTAATCGTGGAACTAGCTTATTGAAAGAGTAATTCACGTGTGGAATCACCACCCACAAATCCAGGAAACGGTTAAATCATGCATTGACAGTATGCCGCGCAGAATTGAGGCTCTTATTAAAGCAAAAGGAGGTTCAACAAAATATTGAAAAAAATTACAAAAATTACAAAAAAACTGAAAATATTAATTAAAAAAAAAAATCTACAAATCTGGGGCCCTACTATGTAACTCGATTCTACAATGAAATTGCTCGAATTCGAAAAATTGGTACTATGTATCTATTTGACTACTTTCGAACAAACGAGAATCGAATAGTTCTAGTAGTGCCAACTATATTCTTATGAACTTTCGAATAAACGAGGAACTACGTAACTCGAAAGTAGAATTCAAAACAAGACAAAATCGAAAATAATCACTCTACATCAAATGTGTTTGCGAACGAAGTTTTTTTTTGCCAAAGTGCAAGTAAAATGTTATAAATTATTAAATGGAATTTGAATTTGAGAGTTTTTCATTCAACTTTTTGTGTTTTATTATTTTATCACCCCAATTACAACGGGAATTCGTGATTTTTGCCAAAATTAGCGTTTGGACTTTCGTTCCTCTTCCCCATTTATTTCAAAATTCATCATCAGTGGGCACATGACTCTTTCCATTGAAGTCAAAACTTCGGCAAGTATTTTTGACATGGTTTGCTGTGCAAGTCCAGCGTTCTTGTCCCCACCGATTTGGTTTTGGTAACCTCTTGTTGCCAAAAACTTGCTGCTGATAACTTAATGATAATCGAAGAACAAAACTAAAACAAAAGTATATATTTTTCATTAAGAATGCATTCAAATATTCTACCGTTTATATAAAGGGTCCGCCAAATAACTTCTTTTTTTTGAAAATGCTATAAAAACATCGAGTGTAGCTTCGGCTGTGTGGCACGTAGCGCGCGTCCTGTTGAAACCAAATTTTGCCAATATCCTCCTCCTTTTGTGAACAAAAATTCGTTCAACATGGCCCAATAACGATCGCCATTGACTGTAACGGTTACTCCTTGCTCGTTTTCGAAGAAAAATGGCCCAATTATGCCTCTGGACCAAAATTCGCACCAAACAGTGACTCGTTTTGGCTGTATCGGCTATTCAATGTATGCGTACGGGTTTTCTGTGCCCCAAATGCGACAATTTTGATGGTTTACATACCCGCCAAGATCAAAATGAGCTTCATCTGAACAGATGATGAAGCGTATACACAACCATATTCGTTCAGCGGAAAGATAAAACTAATTATCTGTGAAATCAGACATGAGCTAAGTGTAACCATTCACGAAATAAGCACTAGTTAAAAAAAACGTTCGATGGCGAAACCTATATATGCAAACCTTTTCTCACTAAGCTCCATTATTTTGGAATTATCTTTTATTCTTTTGCGTTCAATTTGCTCGTACCGTTCTTCATTTCCTTTCAAATTAAACCAAATTCCAACGGTGTTCATTTTTGTTATAATTATTCTTGTCCAAATATTTGATGTTTTACTTTTACTTTTGTTTTTGTTTTTAAAACTGTCAAACAAATCGATACTCGTTCGAAAGTAGAATTTTTTTGAAAACAAGTTGGTATAACCGGCATTCGATTCTACTTGCATACGTAGTACGATTTCAAAGTAGAATCGGAAATGAGTTTCGAATAGAATCAAAAGTAGAATCGAGTTACATAGTATGGCCCCTGTTGTTTTATTTTTATAAAAAAGTAGGAAATAGTTTATATTCTACATACAAAATAATTTAAATGCATTACAATATTCGAAAACCTGATTAAAATAGCTTAAAATTGAGATTTTGCATAAAATATGAAGTGCGTCTAATAATATGGCCAGGGATGTAAGTCTCGTCTATAAGACAGTATTCAAAGACAAACTTTCATGTTTCTGGTCTCACCCTTTTTTATTTTTATTTTAACGATTTTAGCTTTAATGAAATAGTCAGTTGTATTCCTTTCCTTAAGCAATTTAACCATTATACTCTGGCATCGAGCAATGCTCATCAGTACACCATAAAGCCTGACTCCGGCTACACTTTCAAGTACGGAGATTCGTTCTGTTGCCGTACTAAGCGAATATGGGATGCTCCAACACACTATGTCTTTCCCTGTCATCAATGTGCCACAGACCCTTGCTATTCAAAACCTGTATTAATTTCTATATTCTCCGAAAGAGCTGAATTTGGTGAAGAGCTTCATTAATACCTTCTTAACACTTCCTAAAAAGTCCTGTATTTTTTACCGAAGCAAACAAATTGGGTGGGCGTTTAAGTATTCTTTTTTGATGACAAAAACACCGCCTTAAGTTATAGCGGTACAAACTTCTTTTTTCGCTATCCAACAGAATTCAGCTTTGTTGAAATGTTTTTGAAGTGAATATCTTATTTTTCTGAACTATCGCACGATTCTTAAGTTTCAATGATCCGTAAATTCAAATTACACGAAAAAAAATTAGTTAAGAAGGACATTTTGAACCGTTCGTGTTTCTTAAACATTAATAAATGAAAATAAATACCAAACATTTTAAAAATTGGTTTATTTAGCGTTAATATCGTTCCAAAATGCAATAGTTTCAATTTGTTTTCTTTCAATTAAATTTGGCAAAATTTTGCTTTATCTACGTTTTGTTGTTCGAGCCGTTACAACTAGAGGAGTAGCTGCTGTTGCCATTGGTGTTGGAGGACCTCCTTCAATTCCTGAACCGCCATTACCACCACCCGATAATGTTGGTGGAGTTGGTGCTGCTGTTGGAATTGTTGGAACAACAAATCCAGCTCTAGCGTCAATTCGTTCATTTGGCTTAGCATAAACTAAAACAGCCGCCATAAGAACCAACAAAATAACTGAAACTATATTTTATTCATTAATATATTTAGCACCTTAATTATTTAGTTTAAAAAATGTGTATTTTTTTTTAATATCCTACCCTTCATTATGATCAAGTTTGAAATAACGAAGTTCTTATTTAAGGCTAAATGATAAAACTACGAACAATCAAAGTTTGGATGATCTTTTTATATGGTTTTAGGTTTTGTTATCAGCTAATATTTTGATGTACCTTTGCGTAACGTTAGTCAATTAATAATAATTTTCGTGTTTCTTTGCTTTATCAATTGATTAAAAAATGACATGGCCATTTAAAACGAATTATACGAACAAAATAATTTCCTGCTGTTTTTGAAAATAAGGAAACCTAATCTATGGATTTTTTCTTGTTTCATTTTTGTATGAAGTGAACATCAACAACTTGAGTTGCAGTGCACTTGTATAATTAAGGCCTTACTTCTTCACAATCAATTCAAGGGCAAATCTGGTGCTACACTGAAACAAATTACTTTAAATGACGACAGTATTTTGTAAGCCTTCGAAGAATTAATTATTCAAATATACAAATTTACGAAGTTTTAACTTTAATGAACATATTTATTACAACAGGTGGTGACCTACGTTTAACAAAAAATACAACATCGGCACTACAGGGGACCTTCGATCCTGCTCTAAGGATGCCTTGAATGTTATTCTGCATCTCCTTCCAATAGACCTACACTTTAAATATTTAGTATCGTGAAGCGCTCTAAGGCTTAAAGAATCGAACTGTTAGTTTTCCTGGCAATTTCATACGGAACTGATTCCAACTAATATTTTCCCTACAAACAACAACTTATATGCACCCCTGCTTTAAAACCTCAGTAAGGATTTTTAGGTCATCTTTCCCACCAGAAAGAAGGATTGGGGGATGGAATAGTTATGAAAGACTTCGATAGCACTATCTTTACTAACGGGTCAAAGATGGAGTGTAGAGTTGCGTCAAGAATATTCTCCGAGTTCCTAAATGTCTTTAAGTCAAAAACATTTATTTGAGTTCCAGGCAGCGTTACCACTTCTTAAAAAAAAAGTGGAAGTAGATTCTAGGAAAAAGGCGAAGTAGATTCAGAGAAATAGAAGTAGATGTCAAAAATGAACTTTTTCATATTATTCTAAATATTTTTAAATTACATTATTTCAATGAAAAAAGTAAAAAAAAAACAAGAATTATTTAAGTCTTCAAACCATAATAATTCAATATGTTAATGTTACATTTCTTAAATTAATTCTTGGTTGTTGGGAACGAAAACGAAAACTTTGGGATGTGTTGATTGCAAAGGACGAGTTCTATAAGAAATAGTTATTGTAATCGTTATACAATTTTAATTTTTTTTTAAATTCGTATTTGAAAATAGTTTTTGAATTTTAGCTTAAAAATATTTTTGGTATGGAGTTTTGAAATTATTATTATCAATCAATTTTGTAAAAAATTATGCCCCATTTTCAAGATATCGAATTTCGAAAAAAAATAATATTTCTTTTTAAATTAAAAATACAAACAATGACATTTTTGGTCGTCAAATATTATTAAGACAGTATAAGAGCTTTTGCAGAAAAAAAAATAGTTTAGTTCTTGAGAAAACTTACAAACAAAATAACGGTTCTAGGGGGTTACCCTTCTGGAGCAATACAAAAATATTTTTTTATATTGAAAGAAGCCAAACTAAGAACACACATTTTAGCAAAAATTAAAAAAAATCTATCGGTTTGTTTTTGAGAAAATTCGAATTATCGATTTTTGACCGTACAAAGACATACAGACAAACCGACAAAATCGGGGGACCCACTTTTTTCGACTTCTCTGCCATCGTAATGACATGTTTGATTAAATTTGAATTTGTTTAAGAATGCAAAACTTGCCATAGCTCCTATGTATATGTCGCAGGTAAAAATGACAAAAGGGTTCAACTAGAATACATTAGATAAAACGGAACCTTACCTTAGAAAATTTTGAGACTACATACAAGAGTGATAAGGAGAAAAAAGCAGTAGATTCAGTCTATTTTTATTAAAATTGAAGTAGGTAGAAACACAGATCTTAAGAATGAAGTAGATTTCAATATTTTGATGATGGTGCGAAGTAGGAAGTAGATTTTAAATTTATTTGAAAAAAAAGAAGTATGTAGATCTACTTCAATTGAAGTAAAGTGGTAACGCTGGTTCCAGGTCATAGTGAATTTGATAAAACTTGGGGAAAGGGTAATTTATCCAACTGCAGGTAGAACAGCCTAACGCACTGTATTATATCCAAGAAGATATGGCCTACCTATAACAAAAAACAGTTTTATAGAACGGTAGCGGGCACTGGCCTATGAAAGAGCAAAGTTGGGTATATCGTAATTTTCTAGGTGACAAAGAGAATATTAAGAAGATCTGTTGTTGGACGAATTATTTTTGTAGGGTCAAGGGGGGTAATTGTGAACGGGGTAATTGTAAACATACTTAATTTTCTCAAAACCGTTTATAATTTGAAGCATGCCATGAAATTATTTGAAAAGACATTATATTTAAATCATATTGACGCGTTGAAGACCTTATCTGTCAAAGGGATATTTATGTTTTGTTCGTTTCCATGAGTCTTTCGTTTTTCTGTGTTTTTAAGTTTTTCAGTGCTAATTAAAATTGTTGGAAAACAAACAAAGGCGATCGAAGTAAGTTAAATTTTATCTTAAAGAAAGTGAAATATGAGTATAAATGCATGCTATATGTTTTTATTTGTCTGTATAACAAAATTTAAAAGTTATTGGCTGTTTACAATTACCCCATTATGTTCCTATCATGGGTAAATGTAAACACCGAAATGGGGTAAAAGTGAACAATTTGGGATAATTGTAAACATTCATTTTCAATGGCTTTGGTGTTGATCTAACAATATTTTATATCAAAAAGATGCCACGTACATATCAACCAAAAACCACAGCTCCATCATACACGTCAGTGGATCGGTGAAGGGAAAAATCCTACTGTCATTATATCTAGAGGCAGAAAACCAGCACTTTCATCAGACGTGGAGGACACTATAGTAAGGTGCCTTATTTCCGATCTCGTGCTGGTTACTCCTGCGATAAGGATGATCTCCTTGGTTTAGTAGGTACCTACATATATAAGGAGAGAGAACTTGGTTACCCCTTTCCACAATGGTAGGACGACTGGTACCGTTTTCATTTACCCCATTTTTCTCGTTTACTTAAAAAACTAGGGGGGTAAATGTAAACATCAAATTTTATGAAAACTAATAAACGAACGCCATTAAGATTACTACTCTTTGATAGATAATACAATCCAAACTTAAGTAGCATAAACAAAAATGTTCGACATTGCATGGTTAAGCTGTTACAAACATTACAAGTTAACAAAAATAAAAAAATGCAAAATCGTTTACAATTACCCCCTTTGACCCTATACACTTTCAAGTACTTTTATGTTGACAAAATGAATCAACTTGAAGAACATTCAATGGTTTAAAGTATACAAAAATTAAAATATTTCGAAAACTTTTTAATCTACTTCATTTAGAATACCTTTACTTCATTAATTAATCAATGCCACTTTTCGTTGTAATGTTATAACTCAACTATGCCTTTACCGATTTGGCTAATTTTGGTCTTGAATTATTTGTGAAAGTCCAGAGAAGGTTTGTACGTAGAAAAAATTCTTGAAAAAGTGTAGAATAAACATCTTTCTATACTCCCATATACAAACAATTTGTACGAATACTTAAAAGCCAATTTGAACCTTTGGCAAAACAATCGAAGACAAAAAAGTGACGTTAGTTCTGTCAAACAAATTAAATGTCACCATATGTCATTTAATTTATCAGCGATAATTATTGCTTTGTTATGTTTATATTTTCCAAAATATTGTTCAGTTATTGCTTTGTGTTTATATTTTCCAAAATATTGTTGAGTTGTTGAGTGAAGGTAAAACGCCACAAGCAAGACGAAATTCTGCTATGGCAGAAATTTTGCGATTAACGTCAATTATTTTATGGGATGAGGGCACAATGGCGAATAAAAAATCAATAGAAGCATTTAATCGAACAATTCAAGATTTACGCAGTAATCAACAGCTTTTTGGTGGTGCTCTGATATTGCTGTCAGGGGACTTTCGTCAAACATTGGGCAGGTTCAGGCAACATAAGGGACTTTATTTGCAGTCAACTTCATTCTTTGAACGTAAATTTTGACCCAGGGCAACTAGTTAGTTTTTAAAGCGTCATGAATTTCAAATTCAGAACTTTACTTCGCAAACTTTTACTTTAAGTTTATAGTACAAAAAGTACCAACAAAATTATTGTCTACAAAATATTCCTCAGGCAAAGCTACAAGTCCATCACGATTTGTATTTTGTATTGTAAAGAAATATTAGTTATGTATTTCTTTTCCAAATTGACAAAGAATCCTTTTACAGAAAACATTAAATGAAGTTGTGCAGAAAATAAACAAATCATAGAGTAATAAAGTTCAGCTTTCAGTTGAATGAAAAAAACATCATCAATTTTCATTTTGACAGAAGTAGAATTGACTTGATAGTAAGGGAGATTTTTCTTGACTAACTTTCCAGTCAACTTTCCATTAATTGGAAGGTAATTTTTTGGCAGCTGGCCAATCAGATAATAGAAACTTGCCTAACTTTCAAGTCCCTTATGTCGGTTGAACCTGCCCATTGCCTGTCATTCCTCGATCAACTCCTGCTGATGAAATAAACGCCTGTTTGAAGTCATCAGTTCTTTGGAGATATGTACGAAAATTGACACTGAACATTAATATGCGTATTTACCTACATTTTTGAGTTTTCAAAACAATTGTTAGAAATTGGTGATGGCAAAATACCAATCGACAGTACCAACGGATTGATCACTTTACCGAACAATTTTTGTACAATTGCGCAATCTATAGATGAGTTGATTGAATGTGTTTTTCCGAATATTCTTCAGAATTACAGAAATCATGATTGGTTGAGAGAACGCGCCATTTTAGCACCGAAGAACAATTATATCAATGCCATTAATTTTCAAATTCAAGCGAAACTGCCAGGTGTAGTCACGACATATAAATCAATTGACAGTGTTATGAATCAAGATGAGGCAATAAATTATCCAATTGAATTTTTAAATTCATTGGAACCGGCTGGTATACCACCGCATTGCTTGAATCTGAAAATTGGTTCTTTGATTATATTATTGCAAAATATTAATCCACCAAAACTGTGTAATGTCACCAGATTGGCAGTGAAACTACAATCTTAACTGGTAAATCAAAAGGAGAAGTGTGTTTGGTACCGCGTATCCCTATGATTCCAACTGATATGCCATTTGAATTGAAAAGATTACAATATCCTGTGCGTTCATCATTTGCGATGTCCATAAATAAGGCCCAAGGGCAAACACTTCACGTTTGTGGTGTCATATTGGAGGAATCATATTTTTCACATAGCCAAATTTATGTTGCCTGTTCTAGAGTCGGTACCCCCAACTGTTTATTTATTCATGCTCAAAATGGAAAAACAAAAAATATTGTTTATCCAACTGTTTTAGACTAACCCATATAGACCCACCTTAGTAAGAGTACCCAATTCTTTTTTATTTTTAGTTTTTACTCTTTGCTGATTAATAAATAATATATATATAAATATATATATATAATATAAATATAATATATATATAAAATAATATAAACAATATATCATTTGGGTCATTTGGACTTTTAAATAGCTAGCAATTTAAAATATTTTTTTTTTTTTGAATAAATGAACTTAATAATCATTTTTTTTTATTACTATGCCTTATACGTAGAGAAGCACGTACCGGGCCGCTAGTTTTTTTTTATAAAAATGAAAAAAATATATGTGTAATAAAATTTATCATCAAGTAAACTTCCTTATAAAAAAAGATAAACAAAACTTAAGATATTTTCTTAATATAAATAGAATAAATGAAAACTTATTATTGTAATTAAAGAAAAACTTTGCTGTTTATGGATTCCCATATTTGTATGCGTAAAGTTGAAAAAAAATTGAAATATTAGCTTAATTCAAAAAAATTATGCATCTCGTTAGAGAATATTTAATCAGTTTTAGAAAACATGTAAAAAAAATATTTTCAGTTTGAAAGAAAATTAAACTGAAGAGGATATATAGTACTCATATTGAAGATTTTTGTCTTCACCACCTACATACATATGTATATATACAAAACTGAAATCAAGCAAAAAAATAAATCTTTGTTACGGTTTGGCTTCGAAACTTCTTATCCAATTGTCATGCAGTTTTTTTAAATGAAAGAGGATATCACGGAGCAGGTTTAAAGCATAAATAAAGTCCGATAATGTTAGTCAATAATTTGTTATAAAAATCCAAATATCACTGACTCACTGATCTCACGTTTCGGTAGGAAAGTTCAATTTTTGTCGTGCATTCAAATAGCCTAAAGAACCACCAGGGTCTCTGCTGTTCAGGAGGAAAAGTTGTATTGGCAGAAATTGCTGATCTACCGGAACCATTAAAAAGTCTTTTGAATCATTTCTAATCGAGATTCTAAACATTTTCTTGATATGATTCGTGTTTACAATTCTGCTTTCCAAATGACGTCATTCGGTGCCAATGAAATCAGACATGGAGATTTTATGCCTACATTTAAAGTTCAGGGTCAAGTCTATCATTTAGCTGGATCTCTTTTACCAAACAACCCTGACGAACCGAAATGTTTGCAAATATATTTCATGGGTGATTCGGTGAGCGAAGTACAACGGCGAATGTCGATAGCCCCAAATACTTACAGAGAATTATTATACGACTTGCAATATTTGTTACATTGTCACAATCCTTACGTGCGCAGCTTCAAGAGTGCTTTTGAAGCAATGTCATCAAATATAGAACATTTTCAAGTCATTATCAGAGCTGACCGTGCGCCACAGCCCACAGACAGAACACAGAGGTCGTGTTAATGCACCTCGAATTGATGATGAAGCCGTATTAATTGTTGGACCAGAATTTACAAAAAGGGATATCGTTTTGCGAGCACGAGATAACACTCTAAAACGTGGAAGTGAAATACACCGGTCTTACGATGCACTGCAGTACCCTTTGATATTTAGTCATGGCGAAGACGATTATTACACTTTGAGTTCGAACTCACGGCTTGAGATCTATCTCGG
Organism: Eupeodes latifasciatus; assembly: GCA_920104205.1. Lineage (NCBI taxonomy): Eukaryota > Metazoa > Arthropoda > Insecta > Diptera > Syrphidae > Eupeodes > Eupeodes latifasciatus. The sequence goes on from OV049924.1 coordinate 371,084,330, forward strand.
TCTCTGTTTTTTTTTTTTTGCATACTACTCTAAGAAAGTTCTCAAAAAAGTGAGTAAAGAACTTGAACTCATCCTTTTGCATATGACCTATTGATTCAATATGTAAGCTCTGTTTTCAAGTTGATAATCGTCAGATTCAGGCGACATAAGGGACTTGAAAGTAAGGCAAGTTTTTAGTATCTAATTGGCCAGCTGCCAAAAAATTGGCTTAAAATTAAAGCAATTTTATTGGAATATTGACTACAATGTTAGTGAAGAAAAATCTCCGTAACTATCAAGTTAAGTCTACTATGTAAAAACCACAACTGATAATGTTTTTTCATTGAACTGAAAGCTGAACTTTATTACTCTTTAATTTAATTTAATTTAATTTATTTTTTATGCCTTGTCAAATTGGAAAACAAATAAAAAATATTTCCTTACGATCCAAAATAAATACAAGTCGTGAGTCGTGACTTGTACGATCAACTGAAAGTAGAGGTTAGTGAAGTAAAGTTCCTAGCTTGAGAAACTAACTAGTTGGCTTGGTCTAAATTTACGTTCAAAGAACGCAGTTGACTGCAAATGATGTCAATTATGTTGTCTGAACCTGCCCAATGTTATTCTGTCGAACATTGGACACCAAGCTTAAGGCAACTTTTCATTATACGAAATGTGTGTTGAAATTTTTTATAGTTCCATCTTCTGTAAGGACAACATTTCCAAGAAATTGGAAACTCTCTACTTTCTTTACTGGCTGTTGCGAAATGTTTAAAAGATTCCAAATCTACACACTTAACTTTTTCGCCTATGTATATATTTTCAGCCCAACGATTTTGCTACTCCCTTCACAATTATTTAAATTTTTTGGAGCACCATGATCTTTTAATAGCCAAGCCGCGTTAAAGTCCCTAGACTCAGTCTCCACAAATTCATTAACAGCCCTAAATTGTCGATCATCTCTTACGGAGATGGCTATACAGTTCAACATTCACCTTTTCTGGGTGCCGGGCCATAGAGACATTCCAGGAAATTGCAAAGCTGACGAACTTGCAAAAAGCGGAACAACTTTACCTCTGCCGGCTCACAATGCTAGCATAGTTTTCCCTTAGCTACATGTAAGCTCATGCTTAAGCAAAATACCATAGAGAAAACAAACTCCAGGTGGAATAACACCACCACTTGTGTCGCAACTAAACTAATTTGGCCTATTCTTAGCGCCAGGCGCTCAAAACAATTAATCTCTCTGAGTAGATTGCACATTAGCTACGTTATAGGTGTCCTGACTGGGCACTGCTTAATAGGAAGGCATGCTATTCGACTCGGAGTCCCTGCAAATGATTTTTGTAGGAGTTGCATGGACGAAAAAGAAGAAGAGACAATCTCTCATCTTCTGTGCACATGCCCTGCCTTATCACAAAGACGTAGAATCCACCTTGGAGACTACTACTTTAACGATACCAGTGATCTAAAGAATTCAGACATTACTTGTCTCCTACGCTTCATTCGAAGCTCCAATTGGTTCAACGAGTTAAGCTGATGAACTGATCCATGTGGTATTACAACGGACCATACTTTGGTCTAAGTGTGTTGGACGTCCCAACCAACAGCCACTTTAACCTAACCTAACCTAACCTATGATCTTTTAAGAGTGCAAGCATTTGTGTAGTCTAGATGTTTGAGGTAAGTTTTTCAGTGTTCATCCTTTTCCTCAGTTTCCTGTCAAGGCCAAGTTGCTTTACAAAAAGTAGACCAAAAGTTGATTCAATTATTTAATAAGATAAAATGCCCTTGCTGTAATCCATGTACCAACTATTGAAATATTTTATAATTGTCCCATCATTTACTCATTATCATGTAATTCAAATTGATTAACTTTATCATTAGTTGCTTTATGTATACACACATTGAACACCTCAATAAAAAGATATTATCATTTTTAAATCATTTGATTAAGCAAAGAAACAACACCAATTTAATTGGCTTACTTTCCGAAGAAGTCACAAATTAAAATTCCAAACAATTATGTCAGGTGATAAGAAAATAAAACCTTCCCCATATATGTATGTACATATGCATATAAAAAATCCGTATAAAAAGATCATCTAAAGTTTGAAAGTTCATAGTTTTCACATTTAACTTCAAATTGGAACTTCCAACACTTAAATTCGGCCACAATTATGAAGGGTATGAAATAAGCATAATATAAATTTAAAATGTAAAAAAATAATATTGTAAATAAATTAAAAATACAGTTTTAGTTATCCTGTTGGTTCTGATGGCCGCTGTATTAATTTATGCTGAACCCAAGGCGAGGGCTGGATTTGTTGTTCCAACAATTCCAACAGCAGCACCAACTCCACCAACATCAGCGGGTAATGCAGGTGGTGGCGGTCCACCAATTGCAGGCGGCGGTCCTCCAACTCCGAGGGCAACAGCAGCCACACCACCGGTTATAACCAGTCGCACAACAAAAGCTAGAATATAAACAATGGTGACTAATGAACATTAAAGTTTTGAATCTTAAACAAAATGTCAAGTTCAATTGTTTATTTAATTATTTAAGCGTATACTTTCCAGCATTAAAGCTTTTTGTAGAGTAAAGTCGGCCATTTACTACACAATCAAAATGAAAAAAAAAAAAAAAACTGTGCAAAGTGGGGTCTGTGCAGTTAACTTTAAGGTTGTGAAAATGATTGTTAGTCCATTTACTAATTTTGATTTCTCCTCAAGTCGATTGAGACTTTTTCAGTCTCATAACCTAAAGTCTTTTTACTGATGATGCCTATAGAAATGTCTTGATTTACTTTTACTTTAATGGCTCTTACAATCCAGAATGCTCCAGGGGTTGTGCTGTGAACATGCCACTCCAGCCAGCTCTATTCTAAGCTACTACAGAAAGTTGATTAATGGTCATCCTGCTTTGATTTTCGCTGCTGCATAGGTACACCATAAAAGTTGGATTTAAAGACTCTTCAGTCTCCATTCGATCCTAGTGTCCCAACTATCTCAGCCTCTGTATTTTGAGCTTTTTGATCAAGCTAACGTCGCTGCATAGCCCTTCGATACACACAGGAGTTTCATGAGAATCTTTCAGAGCTTCTACCCTGAGGCCCTGAGCCTAAACAAACGTACAAAATTATATTTTAATTTAATGGTCAAAAATAAAAGCTCAACTCTATGTGACTGGTGCCGGAAAAATCATTTGGGAATGCTATCAAAAACTCCAAACAAAAAGAGAACGATCGCCTATCATTTTCAAAGTACTTTTTTCAATTCTATTCAAAAGACTCAAGTACGTTATTGGAGCACCAGCCCAAATATGAGAATTATACTCGAGTTTTGGACGAATAAACACTTAGTAAATTATAACCTAATCAGAAGGGGTAAGAAACTTCTTGCATCGTCGGAGAATACCTAAACACTTATCACCTTTTTTGGCGATGTCAAATTTGTGACCGCTCCATAAGACAGCTGTTCAGTCTCCTAGATATAAGTACCACCCAAAGATAGTGGCATTGGAGGAGGGTTTCGCTTTTGTGACAGTAGACATCAATGAGTTTTCACAGCACTGAATTCTACACGGTTTTTGATTCTCCATTAGACAATGCTGTCAAGATTAGAATTTAATGAGCTCATCATACCCTATCCTTGGTAGGTCACATCCGAAGGACAAGGATGAGAATCTAAAAACAAATATGAAAAGCTGAGGGCACTTTCATCAGCGCAACAATTTAGAGGGTTAGAAGAGATAATTTATAAAAATAAGGAAGAGTGCCGGAGACAAGACGGAGCCCTGTGGATATCAGATTTGAAACCGTCCATTACTTATTTTAATTGAACGGTCCGAAAAGTAATTTTTAATTAATACCAAAAACACATTTTCTCTATCAAATGCCTTCGAAATATCAAGTGCAATAATCTTACTTTCTCCAAAACGATGTAAAGATTTGTAACACTGTTCGCTTACAAACCATCAAGTCACCGGTGGACCTCTTGCTACAAAAGCCATAGTGCTGGTCATTAAGAAGCTTTCGTTCTTTTAGATACTTCTTTAGGTAAAAGTTGATCAGCGTTTCCATGTAAAGAAGTGACGTGAGTGCTATTGGATGATAGTTGCCTTTTAGGGACAGGCTTTTTCCCATCCGCCTGGAAAGCGACATGTAGAGTTGGAAAGATGGAAAAGCTTACGCAGTGCTTTTGCCAGCGTTGAAGAACACCTATTCAGAACAATAGCGGGGATATAATCCGGGCCAGCGGTTTTGTGTATGTCAAGGTCTTTTAGTACTCTTGCAACTGCACGAGTTCAAAAAAAGATTCGTTCCATAAAATCATTTACGCTCTCAAGAACAGGAGGACTCATGGCACTCTCCGGTAGTGTCGAATTATTTTAAGAACCTGCTTGGAAACTAGCTTTTTCTTTATCAAGAGGTCATTTGACTATACTTAGAAAAAACTTAAAAGGTTGGTAATTAGATGCAGGTTATCGCAGTTTTTCAAACTTAGATTCTAATGGAATTAGATACAATATTTTCTGAGACCAAAATGTTTAAATTATTAAATTGCAAACAACTAGGTAGAAAACAAAATCATACTCGTATCCTTACCTAACCTTGAAGAGATACTCTAAACAATGAATGATAATAGTCTTCGCATAAAAAGTTATCAAGCAAAATAAAAACATCAACTTTACTATTCATAATTACGTACTTTATTTAAAAGTTTTTAACTTGTTTAAAAAATAATTTAATGTCATTTATTTAAGTGACATACAAAATAATATAACAATCTACTAAATTTTCTTGCATCCACGATTATTGTCATTACTTATATAATACTATTTAAAATTAAAAATACAAATAAAAACACATAATGTAATTAAGTTATTATTCCCGTATCATATGAACAAATGCATTTGGTAAACCCTCTGAAACTGCCTTGGCTGCTTGAAGCTTAACTGACTGAACACAATAATGTAACTTTTTCTGCAGCAAAGAAACACTATCACTTCGAAGCTCTTAAAATAGCATAAAAAGTTTTGTATGATGAAAGGCTTCAACTCAAGGCTTTACTATTTGTGTTCACAGGGGGTTATTAAGTTTAGAGATATAATTTACATGGGCTGGTTATAATTTGAACATGTTCTAATCGCTCCTTCTAAATGAACTTCGACCCCGTTGTTGGAAATGACTATCTTCGTCCACAACCTTTTTTAAAACAAGAGAATTAATCAATATTCTTAAAACTAATTCCATACAACAAAATAGTCAATTTACCTTGCAGAAATTATGTTCTAATAGCTGAACTGCCGACCAACGATCTTTCGGATCATGTTGCAATGTCATTTGTAAGAAATCATGTCCTTCCTGTGACAAGGTATCAGGAGCTTTAGGAGCTTCACCCATGCCAACTTTGAACATAATTTGGAAATTGGAATCATACTGCCACCAAGGTCGCTAATAAAATAAGAACCTATGTATTATACGCCCCTGGTACTAATTCTCAAGAACTTACTTTTCCTGAAGCCATTTCAACTACAACACATCCCACTGACCATATATCAGCCGCGCGACCATGTCCATCGCTCTTTGATTTTGTAAACATTTCCGGAGCCATATAAGCTAAAGTAAAACAAAACAAAAATAGAATCCCAACAAAATCAACAGAGTCTTTAATTTTACCTTGTGTTCCAACATATCCCTGTAATTCACCAGGTACTGTGGTGTGAGCTTGAATTTTTACCGCCGATCCAAAATCACCCAACTTAAGGCTATTGATCTCATCGACTAGGAATATATTTGCTGTTTTTATGTCACGATGCACTATGCCGTGCTTATGTAATTCATGTACACCAGAAAGCAGTTGCGCTGTAAAACGGCGAGTGAGGCCTTCTGGGAGAATATCTGACATTTCAACAAGTGACTCAAGTGTTCCCTCAGAACAAAGTTCCATAAAAATAAGCAGTTCCTCCTTAAAAACAAGAAAAACACACACAAAACATTTCATTAATTGAATTTGAGAATTATAAAGAATAAAAACTCTTGTTTACCCTGTGAACTTCGATTCCATAGTAACGGACAAGATTTCGGTGTGTAATACCTTCCAAAATTTTTAACTCATCTGCTACATTCTTCAAAGCTCGAGTTTCACCAGGCTGGATTGCAATCTCTTTCATGGCCATAAGCTCGCCAGTCGAATTGTTAACAGCGGTGTACACCTTTCCAAAACGACCTTGACCAATCTATCAGGGGGGTGGAAGGGAAATGTGAGACTCTAAAAATAAATTAACCTATTACCATCTGAACTTACCTTAATTCCTCGATGCCATTGGAAATTAACAGTCTTAGCTCGAATATGAATATTTTCAGAATTATTCAAAGCCTTAACCTGACCGATAAGATTTTTCGCTCTAAGTCCATTCTCGATTTCCATGTCCAGTCGATTGACAGCATCTCGCACCCTTATTTGCCGCAATACAATACTATCTAAGCCTACTTTACTGGGAACAATCAGTCTTAAGGTGTTCAGTTTTGTTGAGTCACAATCGGGTGTATCGAGGGAACTGTAATCCGATGGAGACGATGGCTCCTCCTTCAAACTCAATTGTGGATGCAGGAATTTTTGAGATGAATGATCAACTACAACTCCAGCTGACATCGGTGACCGGGTAGGTGTTCGAGATCGACTAGTTGCCGGCGATGATGTCTTTCGGGTTCGAGGACTAGCTTTTTTCTTTGTCTTTTCTGGTTCCGAGTTGATTCCGATGACATGCGATATACAACGGTCCATTTTAGTTTTCAATTCCTCAAACTGATGATCGTCGAGGAATCGCGTTATCTGAGGATCACACGCCAATATAAGAAACTCCAGACCCTGAGACGCCCATCGGGGACGAACACCTCGTCCTCGTTCACAACGCTCCGTCACAAATTGCATCCACATTTTGGAGAATGCAACAATCCCCAGGGCAAGATCTTTGTCGCACGTCACATCACGGTTCTGCATTATCTTCTGTTCGAACAACCGAATGACAGCCTTGTTATATTCAAATCCGAATTTAAAACCCTGATGGAGAATTTCTCGATAACCCGAGAACACAGCCTGACGATCTTGTTCGTCAAGTTCCTTTATATTTCTAACACAACATTGTGCTTGAACATTTTCAATCATTTGTTTAAGCTTATTTCGCACATCGAGAACATCTTTTTGCACCATCTTGAATTCTTTCTTCACTTGAGGACAAGAGAAGTTATTAAATTTACTTCTATTTAGGTACTCATCGTAGTGTTCGCGATGAAAGTCCGTATGCTCGACGTCACGGCAAAACATTTTGGCAAAAACCAAGACCATAAGGGAACTTTCTCGTTCCAAAGTAAAGAAGCCTTGGGTGTCACGGCAAATTATGAAGAGAAGCTCTTTCTTTCGGTCTTCCGGTTGGGAATTTGTACATTCGATTCGAATATTGATTTCACGTGTTTGATTGACTATACGTTCACTGATTTTGTGAAGAAGTTTTCGAATAACCACACTGAAAATACCAGACGAGAATTTGATGAATTATAATAATGAAAATAGTGGGTTTAGTTTTCTCACCAAAATTTTGTTGTTGCCAACGTATGCATCCCATGGATCATTGGACTTACAAGTTTAGTGAACATCCATTCCTTTTCCAAAGCTGACTTTTGATTGTTCTCCGATGTTGCTTCTAATACCATTTGGTCAACATAATCTAGGTACACCTTTACATACGAAAAAAGCAAATTAAAATATTTCATTTAAGTAAAAAATGTCACACTCACTCCAAAAGTAGTTTTCACAGTTGAATCGAATTGATCTAAGATTTTCAAATACTTCTCCAATTCCTCTTCGTTATCCTGCAATGCCGTACTTATGTGCCTATGATAATTCTCACGATGGGTTAGGGCCAGAGTTAAACCTTCACGAAGTTCTTTCATTAATTGTTTTAAACTAAGAGGATTAGGTTTTTGTGGACGGGTCTCGAGACGCATCCGTAAAAATTCATGCATAAATTGCAAAGGAATAATACTAAGAAAAACGAATGTAGGAATGTACGAAGGTAATCCAATTGATTTTGATTCGGGGCTCCAGTATCCGTAGCGGCGTAGTTCTTCAATTTGTTCTTTGCTTATCACAGGGTCTAGACGGGGCAGATCCTTTTCTTGAAGATCAATTTCGAAATCATCATCTTCGGTGCCGATTTTTTCAAGAGATATTTGCGCCTTATGCAAAACTAAACTATGCAGTCGTTGAAGGAATGATAGGGATTTTGCCAAGCCTTTCGATTTAAGTACGTTTTCAATAAATTTTCTACAAGAATACAAATAAAACGAGTAAATTTAGTACTGTTTTATGATTAGTCAAGACTCTAAAGGGTTTTGTATTCATTTAAGGGTGTTAATTGGTTTTCAGTTCTTGAACATTGCAATGATAGGGAAAAACAGCTAAAGAACGAATCTCTGTACTTCATAATACCCCCGAATTTTGACTCAAGGTTGCTGATAGCCATTCCTTAAAGCGCGAGTATTACTGTTAACTTTTTATCATGGAAAGATAGTAGAGTCTAGAAACGAATATGAAAAGCCGAAAATACTATCGTAAGCGAAGCAATTAATTAGATTAAATAAAAATGAGGAAGAGGGTCGTGGACAAAAGGAAGCCTTGAGCAAAGTAGCATTTATACTGTGGGTTTCAGCATCGAATCCTTCCAAAACAAATTTGAACGATTTGAAAAAGATTCACCGAAATATAACAAGATTGCAGGCTTTATCAAATGTCTTTGCAAGCTGTACTGCCGGTCAATAAGAAGCTCTTTTCCCTCAAGATATTTCAAAAGCTGTTTTTTATTCAGCGTTTGCTTGACTTTGAAAAGACGGGAAAAACATTCAACACTTTAGGGGATTGGCTGAACAAATGCTGGTTTCTAACTATTTGAAGCGAGACTCGAAAAGTAGAATACAAAAATAAGCTTACGCATTGGTTTCGCCAGCAATGGAGAACACCTTCTTAGGACAATAGCGGAGACGTCATTTGGGCAAGCAAATTTGTGATCTTTCAGTACTCACCTCTCTTCACACCACGACTACTAAAAATGACTAGTCCTATAGAATCATCAATGCTCTCAAGACTTGGGGGAGCCATGACACAATCAGGAAATGTTGCGCCTTGCAAAAAAGTTAGCTTTCTCAATAGAGAAAAAGTGACAGAGAACGAGGAAGAATTTCTACTGACTCTGGGACATTGCAGTACTTTTTGTCTTAATTTTTGGCTTACTTAAACCTTTTCGGTTTTCCTCATTCATTTCTTTCAGTTCCACCTGCCAATAGAAAAAAGGTACCTAAGAAAGCTAAGGATAGATACCAACACCTCCAGAACTTTATTCGCACCGGAAAATGTTGAGGAAACGGTCGCAAAGAATTCACCAGAGGGAACTCAACACAGTGAATCAAGAATACCAGGCTGTAAAAAATTGAACTTGAATGTGTTAACATTATATTCGGAAACTTCATCAATTGCAAGGAATCAAATCAGTATTAAAAGCCTTCAAGGCAATCAAGGCAATCAACCAACAATAGTTGACAAAGTGGGATCCTTTGCTACTTCGAGCAAAGTTTTACTCCTGCCTCTTCAACAGATCCGGGCTTTCGAAACGAAGTGGAAACATCTATCCAGCTGACTCAACAGACAAACATGAAGTCTAGTTTAATTCAACTTGCCTAGCTGATGATTCAATGAATACCCGAAAAATGGTTTGCTAATACAGACTCATTTTACTCCTCAACAACGTCAGCAAGGTTCTCAAAAAAGTAATCATCAGAAGACCGAAGAAGTACTGTAGCTAGCACAACATTATCTCCGAAATGCAGTTTGGATTCCGTGAAGGACACTGCATTTTGACTTCACCAAAGTTCTCAATAACCACCGAGCCATAGTTGGATGTGAGGAAAGCATTCGAAAGCGTTTGGATAGAAGCCCTCATCCATAAGCTCCGAATCACTCACAAATATATTCTTTTCTTTCTTCCAGTAAATTTTTCGTGGAAATACCAACTGCAAATCAACAGTGAGAAACATCAAGGCTTGTGTTGCCCACCATTAAAACTTGGACCCTTTCTTTACAATCTAAACCCTGATGACATCTGACCAACCTGTGGCAACCGACAGTGAGAATATTCTCTTTACATATGACTCCCTCACATATGCATCGTCAAAATCGTCAGAAAACAGCCATAAAAGTTGAAGCCCACACCAATAGACTCTACGAGTACAACCATAAATGGCGAATTCGAATCAACACCTCCAAATCGGAATTCGTATGTTTTAGGAGACTTGTCACCAACAACAACATCTTTTGATCGGCGTCAACGTGCAGAAACCTATTCCCAAAAGTTTCCAGATATGTATATCACCGAATTATGCCAAAAAGAACCCCAAATATCTTGAAGTCAACTTCAACGAGCTGCTGAAATTCAGCCTACACTCTAGAGCAGTGCTTACAAAGACGAACTTTGCATTCCACCGGGTATATCGCCTCTTGAAGAATAAAATAGGACTGAGTAAACCAACGAAGCTTTTTATATACAAGCAGCTACTAAGGCCAACCATCAGCTTCGGTTTCCCGGTACTTTTTTCCATATCGAAGACTGCTATGGAAAAACTCCAAGTATTCAAGAGAAATATACTGAGGATATGCACTGGACTGCAATTCAATCATCAAAAACAAAGGCACTACAGCAAGAGGAGAATCTACGAAGAAGAGAACATCAAGCCGCTCGCTCGATCAGTTCCTGGCACAACTGCAAAGAATATTATAACAAAAGTCATCAGCCACCCTTAACCACTGATTAGAAGGATGACCCACCAGGAACAACATCCCGAACCGAGATACTTATTTCGAATGGATATCTTTTTTTATAATTAGCGAACACTAAAAGGGTTTTGTATACCTTTAATATGCCAAAGACACAGTGTGAGCATTAGGAAAAGAGGGAAGAGTCGGATAGGAGGTATCGGTGTACATTGATTTTGAATTCCTGAACATTGCAATGATAGGGAAAGATAGAGCATGGCAAGGCATTCCACATTCGTTAAAATAACGATAAAAAAGAGTAAGACAAGAAACTACGACGATGTTCGAGTGACGTAATCGAGTTGATGATGTTAATGTCACCGATAATTTTAAAAGCTATTCTTTGAATACTGTCCAAGAGGCTTAAATAAGTTGCTGGAGCACCAGCCCAAAGATGTGAGTTATATTCAAGTTTCGGACCTACATATATAGGTTTTGTAGATTGTAGCCAGATTAAACAAATTCCGAGGATGTCGAGATTTTCAGTTTCGTTGATGCAAGTGCCACTCATAGATAGTGGTAAAGAGGGTATATCTCGCTTTAACGATACAAGACAGCATTGGGTTTTCGAAGCATTAAATCCCACACGGTTTTTTATTCCACATTGTACAATGGCTGTATAGGTCGGAATTTAATGAGCTTATCATATTTTGCCGTTGCAGTTCCACATCCGAAGAGGAGGGTTGTGAGTCTGGAAACGAATATGAAAAGCTTAGAGTGTATGTGTATGTATTGGATTAGAAGTAGCAGACAGGAGATCATTTATAAAAATGAGGAAAAGGGTCGGAGACAAAACGGAGTCCTGGGGCACACCAACATTTATTTTATGGGTTTCAGACTTGAATCCGTCCAAAACAACTTGTATTGAACGATTCGAAAGAAAATTTCTAATCCAACGAAGACGAGATTCGTCAATACCAAAAGCCGGCATTTTCGATAAGAGAGCAAGATGCCAGACTTTATCAATTGCCTTTGAAATATCAAGTGCAATAATCTTACTTTCTCCAAAACAATGTAAAGATTTGTTCCACTGTCCGGTGAGATGAACTATGAGATCACCAGTAGACCTATTGCTACGAAAGCCGTATTGCCGGTCATTAAGAAGCTTCCGTTCCTCAAGACATTTCTTAAGCTGATAATTAATCAGCGTTTCCATGACCTTAGGAAGAAGGGACTTAAGTGCTATCGACCGATAATTTTTGGGAGAAGAAGATTCGCCTTTTTTGGGATTACCCCCTCACGGTTTTCGCCTTGTTGTGGCGAGGGGGCTTACGTCTAACTCTTCAGCAATCCAGCTGCGGAGTAAGACAACTAAGAAAACCACCAAAAGCAGAGATGTCAATCTAAAAAAAAATGGATAAAAGTTTACAGAAGGAAAAAAATCGAACGGGGATATACGTTCAAGAGTCGGTAGAAGTCACGGCTGCCGGCGAGGGCTTGGCTTCGCAAGAAGCTAAGTCGCCAGTGACAAAAGTAAACTTCAAAGAAGAAAAACGAGAGTTAAAAAGACAACCGGTCATTCTCTCAGTAGATCTCCTCCCCGACATAGATAGTTTAACTATCAAAGGTACGGAGACCTCGGACAGAACTCCTACCATAGGTAGTCAAACCGAGGACGAGCTACTGATGGAACCGAGTCAAGGAGAGACTATGCTGAAGTCTGCTGCACCCCTCAAAGCTTCGAGGCAACGCAGCAACTACAGATCCTCCAAAAGATTCGTGGAAAAGACCGAGTTGAAAGACCCTGCGACGCTAAGTTCGAGAGATAAGGCTCTCCTAAAAAAGCACAGAAAGCTAGTTAGGAATTTTGAGCGGCAGCTGGCAGAGACTGCCACTGCACCCAGGGGAACAACAGGGCAAGTGAATGCCGAAGAGTCGGAGAGCAAAGGAGTAGATGCTGCCAAATCTAGGTCTGTCCCTAAAAAAGCAAACCGTGAACAGGCTGGCAATAACTCGACCGCTCGGAACGACAAGGGAAAAGTTCGGCGACTTCCAGCAAGAAACAGCTAGCCAACGCTAGGAAAGACCAAGCACCGGCAAGCACCTCTTCTGGAATGAAACCAGGAACATCCAAGAGACAAAGATCGGAGGAGACAGTCAAGCAAGACGGTGCTAAGAAACAGAAAACGAACAGCTTCGACACCACCCCGATCGACCTACAAATCGCCATAATAAGCCGTGACGACCCAGATGGGAAAATCTCGGCAAAAAACTGGCTTCTTGTGGAAAATTAGATCCTTAAAGCTATGATGGCGGCATCAGAGAACGATAGTTCTGAGGACTATATCTTTGATGGTGCCGGATGGCGGCGAGGAGTTTAAGTGGTCTGCTGCGGTGACCAGAAATCACGGGAGTTCCTGAACCATACAATCGCCAACATTGACGAACTATGGGAAGGTTCCTCCCTTGAAGTTCTACCCGCCGCAGCTCTACCACTCCGCCAGCAGTTAGCATGTGGATCCCCCCTCCAGCAGAACATGAGGACGCAGCCATTATTAAGCTGCTGGCGAAGCAGAACAAAGAGCTTCCCATTTTAGAATGGAAGCTCCAACATTCTAGAAAGAGCCATGGTAGCGAAGGGAAGGACCTCTTGTTTGTGGCAGACAAGAAATCTGACCTTCCGCTCAGAGAAAGGAAAGACGTGTTGAGGTATGGTCTCGGAACCGTAAAGGTTAAGGCAAAGGGGAGTCAAAAGCTGCAAGTGGTGCAAATAAACCTGCACCACGCTAAAGCAGCAACGTACGACCTTACGCTCTACATGTCTCACGAGAACGTGGATGTGGCTCAAAGATCCACACCACAAGCTGGATTGGAAATGATCTTGGACCTCCCGGCTCTGGATGAGTTCATAAAGTGCACGGCAGCCAAAACTGCAATTCGTTTAAGAGAACTGAGTTTTTGGAGGCACAGCACTTATGGGGTCAATCTTACAAAGATATGACACGATTCCAGGACTGAGGGAGACCACCGATTACATCCCCTCTTTACTAGATTTCGATAGGAAATTTTCTATTTTCATACCAGAAAGACAGGGTTGGGATCCCAATTCACTTATAAGTAAACAGGGTATCCCTTTCTACACTGACGGTTCAAAAATGGAATCAGGAACAGGTGCTGGAGTGTTTTGCCAATCTCTCAACATCAGAGCGTCATATACACTCCCGGCTGACTGTAGTGTCTTTCAGGCCGAGATCTTTGCCATTGGAAAAGCAGCTGAATTGGCACATCACGAAAAGCTAAGCTCTTCGGAGATTACTTTTTTCGTAGACAGCCAAGCTGCTATCAAAGCCTTAGCCAGTGAGACCATAAGATCAAAAGCAGTTTTAAACTGTAGGAAGGAATTAAACAAAATCTGCCACACTAACCAGGTAAAGCTCTGCTGGGTTCCCGGACATAGCAATATAGAAGGGAATGATATAGTAGATGAACTAGCCAGGAAAGGGTCAGAAGCAGACACAAGTAGTAGCGACCATTCAGTTAGGGGACCACTCGTCCCGATTGGGGTACTCAAGAGGAAGATAGACCTTAAACTAAAAGAGAAAATTAATATATCCTGGAAATCCAGGGACGATTGTGTAATCTCTAGAAGTTTATGGCCTAACACAAATGAAAAGGAAACTCGGTATATTCTATCGCTGAGTAAAAAGAACATTAAAATCTTGATAGGTGTACTAACAGGTCATTGCGCCATTGCAAAATGGCTAATAGAATAGGGGTATTTGCACCCGATTTTTGTAGGAGCTGTCAGGATGAGGACGAAATAGAAACCATCAAACACCTGCTCTGCGACTGTCCGAACCTCCAAACCAGCCGACTCCGTCATTTCGGAAACAGGTTTGTTGGAGAACTGGATGATCTAGCACAGGTCTCAATGGCAAGCATGAGGAAATTTATAGATAGCACAGGCTGGTTCGTTAACGAGCCAGTCTACGCTAATTGACAAAATTGAGGAGCATCGATGCTTACTTTTACTTTACAGGGGATCACAATGGACCAGCAGGCCCCCGTGTACGCAACAGCTTCATGCTGTGCACACCCCTTATAACCTAACCTAACCTAACCTTTGGGATTGGCTGAACAAATGCAGCCCAGAAGAATAGGATAGATGGAAAAGCTTACGCAGTGGTTTTGCTAGCGTGGAAGAACACCTCTTCCGAATAATAGCGGGGATACTATCCGGACCAGCGGATTTAGGAATGTTGAAATCTTTGAGAACTCTCGCCACAGTTCGAGTACGAAAAAAGATTGGTCCCATAGAATCATTTATGCGTTCAAGAACTGGGAGAGCCATGACACTATCTGGCACGGTGGAATTTTCGGCGAACTGCCTTGCAAACAAGTTAGCTTTATCAAAAGAGCTTACTAAGGGAGTGTCATTGACAACAAGCGTAGGAACCGAGGAAGAGGAAGAATTCGTCATGTTTTTACGAATGACCAAAAATGCTTACTGCCTTTGGGACATTGCACTATTTTTCGCCGTAATTGTTTGTCATACAAATTTTTGGTCCTTCTAATATGGGCGTCGCAGGTCTTCCTGACTTGCATAAACCTTTCACGGTTTTCCTGATTTCGGTTGGCTTTAAAACATCGGAAGATCACCCTTTCTCCTTTATAACCCCTTTGGAGCTCGAATCGAACCGTGATTTAGCCTTAGGTTTAATACTTTTAACCCTATTCGGGATAAATTTTTTCATTCCCAAATGAATCATACTAGAAATCATATCTGCACTGGAGTCTACGTCACAACGGAGGAAGCATAGTGACCAGTTAAAAATATTTCAGTGTGAGGACACAGGGAAAAGAACACATCTTTTTTGTTATATAGATCCATTTATCAATGATGGTTATCTTACCTATAAAATGATGTGGAATTTTTCCCGTTGTCATCGTATACAATCATTAGAGGTTCAACATTGAAGATATTAAATGTATTTATATGAGCTGAGAATTCCTGAAACTCGGATCGATGACTTGCATCTGTCGAATTAGAACTGAAACAATAAAATTATTCATTTAAATATTTTATTTTGCTTGGATGCGCGGGGTATTACTCATTACTGCTTGAAGGAGTTGTGTAACTTTTATCATCTAATTGGAACTGAACTTTAGGCAATCGTTGTTGAAATTCTTTGGTTGAATTTTTTGAATCAGTCGTCGAGTATATATTTGAATCATCGTTTTCTAAGCCCGAAGACGATGATGAGCTATCGGTTGTTGATGTTTTAATAGGCCAACTAAATTTTTCACCTTGTAATCTAACAAAACAAAAAAAAAATAAGCTTATCAAGTTTAATTCCATTTTTCAAAAAATTAGTATTGAACTTACCTTGTAAATATTTTACCCAAAAGCATAAGTTTAAGACGAGTTTGACGAGTTATATTATACCATAAGCACATTGCTTTTATTTTACCAACAAAACTTTCGCTTTTATAATTTGGATGAAAACTTCCCATAGCTTGGGATGATGGATAAAGCGCTTCGGCAGCTTCAAGGCGTGTCAGAAGTTCTTCGACTTCTTTTAATGCAGTTCTTTGTTGTTCAGCACAATCTCTACAATAGAGCGACATACAACCGTGGCAACATTTTAAAGATGGACCTTTAAAAATAAACCCAGAATAATTTTGTTTGAAAAGAAAAAGTTTTGAATAATTTTTAAAACTCACAATCAAGCTTACAAGAAGGTTCACTTCCCGATCCACTGCTAAGTCCGCTATCAGTACTGACGGCACTTATTTCTCTTTCGTATACAGGTCGAAATCTAAAACGAGTGTTTGAAAAATACAAGAATTAGTTTTAACGATTTGGGAAGAACAAAAACATGCAAATAAATATAAATTGTAGTAAAAGCTTAAGATGCTAAATGCTGAAGAAACTAAAGCACACATTAAAAATACAATTAGATTATTAAATTATATCAAACAACGCGGCAAAAGAAAATAATTCATTCCTGTGCAGAGGTTTCAACATAGAAAAGTTCGTAAGCGATTTCTTATTACTTACTACAGGCCCTTCTTAGTTGGTCATACAATCAAAATCCAGGAATAATTAGAAGCTACAAATAAGAACATATAAAAAGAAATACCCACTTATCTACCCAAATATAACAGGGATTACAAAAGTCTGTCAAGGGTCTTCAATTCTAGAGAATTACATTAAGGTCTATCAAGTTTCTTTGAAACTGCAAGCAACAGAAGGTGGTTCTCGAAGCTTGCTGGGTTTCGATTAATCTATAGCCGAATATTTCAAAAGCAAAAACAAGATAGTTTTTACAATAAAATGGGTAACCAAACGAACAGCATGTGCATCAGCTTTCATCTGATTTATGTAGATCATGTAAATACGCAGACACAAAAGAAGGCACCTTTAACTTTCTCTGTGAATGCCCAAACCTAGCATAAGGAAAAATGACAGTACTAAAAAGTCAGGATGGTTCATGAAACCGCTTTTTGTGAATTTTGCTATTTATTATAAAAATAAATTAGGTGGCGCAACAGTCCTTTGAGAACTAGGGCTAGTGACTTACAACTCTCAAACATTCCTGTGTGCGAGTAATGTTGTCAGGGATGTAGGGGACCTACAGTTTCAAGCCGATTCCGAACGGCTAATTTGAGAAAGCACTTTTCATGACAAGAATTACTCTTGGAGGATTTGTCAATTTCTCGCTAGAGGCAGTACTCGTGAAAAAAAACTTTAGATGGCACAGGCATGGTTTGAACCCAAGACTTCTGGCATAGTCCAACGCACTAACCATCACGCCAGAGGTACTACTGCTATTTATTAGTTCTCGTAAATTTGACGAAGCAGTGATTGCTGGTCAGTTTGTCTGCTCCTTGTTGCCAGTTTTGACTTCGTGACAATGTCGGAAATAACTTTTACTGTGGGAAGAAAGATCTTAAGCGGTTTCAGAAACCGTAAGTACATCTGCTTGAAGGACACTGCGTTAGTATGAAGGTTTTATTGAGCTGCTGGGTTAAAATATGTGTACGCATTTCAGTTTGAGCTGACTCTCAGTTAAAAGTAAAAACTAAAATTCTAAAGCCCCCTCTCCGAAAAACTTCTACGCGTGTTGATAGGACCATCGTGAGAAAGAGTAATATCGACCCATTTAAATCATCTCGTATCATCATGACCGAAATCAACGAAGAATTCAACTTGAAACATTTCGAGTAGACTTGTAAGAAAGCGAATCAATGATGCTTAAATATTTGGATGTATTAGCAGGAAAAACACAGAAGAACATTAAGGCTCGATTGGATTTCGCGTAAAGGACGTACACTTTTGACAAAGAGCTTTATGGAGCGTTGAAACAAAGATAAACTGCATCGGACCTTACAGAAAAACGTTTGTGCATCGGCCTAGAGGTCAAGCTTACAATAGAAAGTATACTTTGAAGACGGTCAAACACGGAGGAGGCAGCCAGATGGTTTGGAGAGCGTTTTCTTGGTTTGGTGTGGGTCCGTTGGTAAGAACAAATGTTACGATCTTTAAATTTTCATATTCAAACATATTTAGAAACAATATGGAACCATTTACATTTCAATGCCACTTAACAGGATTTTCATGCATGATAATAACCCAAAACATGCAGCAAAAACCGTGAAGGGGTGACTTACCAATAAATCCATCAACGTTTTGACTTGGCCGGCGCAAAGTCCATATCTTAACCACATAGAAAATCTATGGAATGATGTTAAGGTTATGATCCGACATCGAAAATTCAAAAATTCAGAAGAACTTTGGATTTGAATTCAAAAAGTGTGGAATTCCATTCCCCAGAGGAAATGCCAAAAGTTGGTGGAAAGTTTACCTTAAAGATGTGAGGCAACGTTGAATAATTTTGGACGATCAACAAAATACTAATTTGGTAAAATTTACTTTTTTCAACAGTTATTCGAATTTGTGCTATTTCAAGTCCAGGAGAAAACACGTCATCACCGAGTTTTTTGATTTTCCAAATAACTTCGAAGGAAATTATTTCAACTTTATGCTTTAGTAAGTTTGAATTCGCCCTTTTTTCACTGTATATAAGAATATTTAGTTATTTCATTTATGAATAAAATAATACATACTTTTTTGTACATAGCTGTATGTACCTAGCCTACTCACACTGATTCCATCCAATATTTTTCATTTTTCCTACCAGAAAGGTTTGGGAAGATGAGACAGTTACGAAAGACTTTGATACAAATCAGACTCAAACCAAAATAGAAACACGGTAATCTGCACTGTGAGCCAGTAGGATGAGTTGGCCCGTTCGTAGCTCACTTGAGCAAAGGTTTAATATTCCTCTTGGCGTTATAAAGGGCAAAATCTTATAAATTTTTCTGAAAAAATTCAACCGCAGTTGGAACAGAACATTTGTCGTACCTATAACAAAAACCGGTACATTGATCTTTTATGCAAGTCCTGCTAGGACGACAGCATTATCTACCGGACACTAGCCGGATAGGAGAACATGCAGCAAAATGGTTATTCCTTACAATACTCATTGCCGTAGTTGCGGAGACTAAGAAGAAAAGGAAATTGTGGTTCACTTCCTCTCCAAAAAGGTTTGGGAAGATGAGACAGTTACGAAAGACTTTGATACAAATCAGACTCAAACCAAAATAGAAACACGGTAATCTGCACTGTGAGCCAGTAGGATGAGTTGGCCCGTTCGTAGCTCACTTGAGCAAAGGTTTAATATTCCTCTTGGCGTTATAAAGGGCAAAATCTTATAAATTTTTCTGAAAAAATTCAACCGCAGTTGGAACAGAACATTTGTCGTACCTATAACAAAAACCGGTACATTGATCTTTTATGCAAGTCCTGCTAGGACGACAGCATTATCTACCGGACACTAGCCGGATAGGAGAACATGCAGCAAAATGGTTATTCCTTACAATACTCATTGCCGTAGTTGCGGAGACTAAGAAGAAAAGGAAATTGTGGTTCACTTCCTCTCCAAAAAGGTTTGGGAAGATGAGACAGTTACGAAAGACTTTGATACAAATCAGACTCAAACCAAAATAGAAACACGGTAATCTGCACTGTGAGCCAGTAGGATGAGTTGGCCCGTTCGTAGCTCACTTGAGCAAAGGTTTAATATTCCTCTTGGCGTTATAAAGGGCAAAATCTTATAAATTTTTCTGAAAAAATTCAACCGCAGTTGGAACAGAACATTTGTCGTACCTATAACAAAAACCGGTACATTGATCTTTTATGCAAGTCCTGCTAGGACGACAGCATTATCTACCGGACACTAGCCGGATAGGAGAACATGCAGCAAAATGGTTATTCCTTACAATACTCATTGCCGTAGTTGCGGAGACTAAGAAGAAAAGGAAATTGTGGTTCACTTCCTCTCCAAATCAAATGTTCTTTTCTGACGAAGCCACTCCAGTACGTTTCGAAGCGAAATTGGATAATCTGAGTGTCGGAAAACCCGAACGTTATTGTCGTTAAGTCAATCCATCTGATAGATTGACAATTCGATGCGAATTGTGATGGTTACTGAAACATTTATTCTTTAATATTGGGCTGGGTCAGAGGTGGCCATTACAGAGCCACCCACACATCTCATTCCACAATCGATCTTTGGCGCTTTAAATTATCAAATCGTGTTATTAGCCGTTTTGGCTGACCGCGTCGGAACTTCGATTCGATATTTTTTGTGGCAACCCATGTAGAACCGATAGTATCCCAACAATCCGAAAATGATTCAAGCACTTGAGGCTTATATCATCCAAGCAAATTCGTAAGCTACAGCCCAACACCATCAACAAAGTTTTGGAAAGTTGGAGTGACAGAAATGAAAATGTTCGCCACGATAAATTTTGAAAACGAAACTTGTATTTGAATCACCCTTTACTAAGAAATCAATCAAACAATGTTTAGGTAAACAATGCTTTAGAAAACATGGACACATGGAGGTTAAAATGGCCGATAGCAATACAGAAATTTAAGCCTTGCATGTTTGAAATAAGAATTAAGAAGCTTTAACTCATTTAGAGATCATTGAAACTCAGCTTTCCTTGCTATCACAGATATAGCAAAATATCTACTTTACGAAAGTCTACACATACATTCATCTCATAGAAAATATTTACAAGAGAAAAAAAAAAAAACAAAAGAAAAACACACTGAATGTTAACCAAATACATGCATTACTTGTAATTTATGATCTCATTTAAAAGATCAGGAACACCTTGCCGCGATGATAATAAAAATCTGTCCTGTTGTTCCATAGTTCGATCAGCTTGACAGGCTTGCAGTTCAAGCCAAATGAGATCTTTCACCTCTGTCTGCCATGTATGTTCTTCCTGAGTGGGCTAGTAATTAAAAGAAACATCATTTTAAATTATTTCTTATTTTCAATCAAAATACTAATTGCCATTTTTATCTTACCTTTATTTCTTGTCGATCAATGCTGCCAAGTTTTATCAAATTCGCAAAAGTCTCGTGGAATTCTTTACGCGTGTGCGATGCTGGTGTTTCTTTGTCAGTCAAACCAAGATTTATGGCAAAAGCTGAGGGGGGAGCAGATGAACGACATCCAATAGGTCTGGAGACAACACTCCTATAGCGGTTACAGGATTCAATGAAAGTTGGCACTTCAGAAGTTCTACAAGCAGGATTCGCTGTTAAGCTTTCAACACTCTCAGGATTCATCTCGTGGAAGCTAGATACTCGGGTTTGTGGATTTATTGCTGCTGTCTTCAATTCTCTTTCGGCTTCTCGCAACAGTGCCTGGGAACGCTTATCATTGCGTTTGACTTCTTCATCAACAAATATTTCATTTAACAATGCACAATCCATTGTGTTACGTCTTAATACTCGAGATCTAGCTGGCCGATTCATTCCCCTTTTTTGAACTGGATCATTGCTGTATAAAGAAGAAAATATTTTGGATGATGAAAATATTCAAAGCTATTGCACTAAAGGTACTTACAGCTTTTGCTTTCTATCCCAGTCGCGACTCTTTTTATTCATCCTTGTTCTAGGTGGTGTACTTCCATATTCTTCAAATCTCGCTGCGATGACATCATCTGGATGTAATGTAAATTCGTCCTCAATGACTTTTGGAATCCTTTTCGCTGAAGACTTCACACGAATTTCCACGCTTGAATAAAAACAATCAAACGAAAATATTAAATTAATTCGAAAAATTGGTACAAAAATAGAAATCTAGCCTTCTACAATATGCTAACCTTTTTTTCCTCATTTCTTTTCTATAAAAACTGAAAAAAAGAAGCCACACACTAAAAAATCTTGCCCTTGCAACCTCTTAATTCAAAATGATTAGATTGAATGATTGGCTTTTGGATATTTGCTCTCGCGTGCTTAATAGGCAATAATATTTTATGCATATTTAATGAATAACCACTTGAAACTTTGTGGGAAGCGTTAACTATTGTCGATATCAGGGCCAAATGATAAGATATCGAGTTATCTATCTATGTTCATTCTTTTTTTTTTAGGAGCAAAACCCTTTAATCTCATGTGGTTTTTGATCCAACTAAAAAAGGTGACTATTGTCGGTGTCTACTTCACTTTTGTTTAGATTTTTCTGGGGGTCTGTTGTAATTTCAGGTCAATATCTCAAAAAGATTAACATACACCTACCGACACTGAATTAGTTAGATTTCAGGATTTCGCATGTTGCTCACTGTTGATAAGAACGATGTTTTCAAAATAGATAAATGAAGAAAGGTAAGATATTGATTGTTATATATTGTTAGATATTGGTTGTGTTTATAAAATGGCCTTAAAGAATTAACAATTCTGTTTTTGATGATGCGCAGAGTAACATTAACCTTCTATCTAGAAGAACCGTGTCATATAGTTGTGCACCCAAATTTATTGGACGTCCTCATCTATGCCGTACCTCTAGTGTAAGCTTTGCCACACTGTTTCCTTGCAAACAATTTGCCTCAAAGGACATTAAAAGTAGATTGCAAACAGTTCATAGTTGTACCGTTTCCAGAATGGTCCTTATTCACATACGGAGCCAAACATTCCCCATAAGACTATTTTCTCGAACTTTGCTAAGCGGTCGCAGTGCTTTTTACTTGGTATTTTATCCATAGGTACTGTTTAGGACCATTGACTTATACCGCAAAAGCTTAGAATTTTTCCTTAGGTTTCTCAATTTACCTTTTTGACTAGGGTAGGTTCAGTTGGACCGAAGAAGACAACCCTTGATAAATTGTTCAAGTGTGAACAAGTAAAATTGCCATAGTGTTTCATTGGACGGAACTGGACCAAGAGCAAGTCTCTATGTTGCGTGCCGTGCCAACAAGGTAAAAACCAACAAACTCTACTATTCGTAAGCTCCCAAGGTTACCTGATCTGAATGAATCACATTTTTGCTCTTGCTATAACAACCAAGAGGTGTATTTAAACTTAACGAAGGAATACAATCGAATGGAAGAAGACAATTTAAACAGGTGGTGTTGAATTCTACCCTCCAGACCGCAATGAGTAATTATCTGATAACCAGGGGGTTAATCATTTTCATACCATAAAATAAGACTGGATAAAAATAGTCATTCAATTGTATGCGTGTATGCCATGTTATTTGTCTTAGATTATTCATACGCGTACTTTAAGTGATATAAGATGTACAAATAGTAAATATGTGCATTCAAGACGACACAAGCGACCACAGGTTTTTCTCAAAATCCACTTCTGTTTACTCCTACTCTCACCACCTTAATTGAAGATTGGCTTCCAAAGTTGTTGAGGGTGCCAAACGAGAGGGGGGATGTGTTTCCACAAAGGTAAATCTCCTTTCATCCCGACGTCAGCGGAAGAATTCCCGAGATGGAATCAACTGTAGCGTCTACGGTTCAAGTTAGGTTAAACTTCTTAGTGAACAGGAGCTCAGGCTTGTAAGGAGTGGTTATGCCGGCTCTTGTCCTTGAAGTTAAATCAAGGACCTGGTCCTTCAAGAATCGGATACGGACGGATTTTAAGGACAACGAACTTCGGATATGCTCGTGGAATGTTAGGTCCCTTAATAGACCTTTTGCAGCCGAAGAATTAGCGGAGGCCCTAGACTGCTATAATATCAGATATCATCCAGGAAATGGCGATGGGACAAAAAGAGGATGAAAACCTGCGATATTTACTACTGGTGACTGCTACCGAGAAAACCAACCACGCTTATTTGGATGCGGATTTGTCATTGGAGCTAGACCTAGGCAACAAGTTATGAGCTATAGGTGCATCCACGAGCGCCTCATGACCATCCGCATCAAGGCTAAATTCAGCAACATTAGCCTAATATGCGCACACGCTTCCACCGCCCCACAGAAGAGAAGTATGACAACACCAGGGATATGTTTTTCGAGCTCTTGGACAAAGCATATGAGCATTGTCCTAGCTACGATATTAAAATTGTCCTGGGCGATTTGAATGCCAAGTTCGGAAAGGAAGACATCTTTGGTGGAATAATCGGGAAAAACATCCTGCACGAAAACACTTCCGATAACGGATTCAGGCTCATCGATTTTGCTGTGGGAAGAAACGTCATGTTAGACAGTACTTGTTTTCCACGCCTTAACATCAACAAAAAAAAACTTGGAGTTCTCCAAATCAATCTACCATCAACCGGATTGATTATTTTGCGATCAACTCTAGACACGCTTCCAGCATCATGGATGTCCGAACTTTCCGAGGAGCTTACATCGACTTGCACTACTACCTCGTTGTAGCCAAGGCAGCACTTCGTGTTTGCAGACCTGAGAAAAAATAGAGGAAGATGCTGGGAGAAGATACAAGGTCGAACGGCTACATCGCCAAATGCTTCTCCGACCTCATTCAAAGCTATCTGCTCACGAGCTCTATGAGCAGAAGAGGCGAGAGGAACACCGACTTCTCAGAAAGAAAAAGAGAGAACACAAGTACATAAACCTCAAACTAAAGGTTGCAAAGACAAAAGTGGAAACATCATAGTGGAACCACAGTCACTGCCTAGGATATGGAAGGACCACTTCTTCAAAGAGTATAACGGCGACGACGAACCGAATTCCGCTGCCAGGCAGGATGATCCATTCAATGAAGACGACGAAAGCCAACAATCCCGTCTTGCCGACTTCGACGAAGTAAAGATAGCCATATATAATCTGAAATTTAACAAAACCGCTTACAAAATATTCTCTGTAATATGTAAACGTCATCGTCAACAACCCGATTTATCAGTGTGGTTATAGACCTGCAAAGAGCACAGTCGATCAAATATTCACTTTACGGGAAATCCTGGAAAAAAACTCAAGAAAATCAAATCCAAACTAGTCCGTTTTCGCAGGATGAATATGGAAAATTCGCGCTGCTCTATAAAGGTTGGAAATAACTTAACCAAAACTTTTGATGTCAAAAAAGGCTTTACACAAGGTGATGCACTGTCATGTCAGATCTTTAACATCGTCAACACTAGAGACATTGGGCAGGTTCAGACGACATAAGGGACTTGAAAGTAAGGCAAGTTTCTAGCATCTAATTGGCCAGCTGCCAATTAAGGCAACTTTATTGGAAAGTTGACTGGAAAGTTAGTCAAGAAAAATCTCCCTAACTATCAAGTCAAGTCAACTTATGTCAAAATGACAATTGATCATGTTTTTTCATTCAACTGAAAGCTGAACTTTATTACACTATGATTTATTTATTTTCTGCACAACTTCATTTAATGCTTTCTGTAAAAAGCTTCCTAGTAAATTTGGAAAAGAAATAAGTAATATTTCTTTACAATACAAAATACAAATCGTGATGGACTTGTAGCTTGCCTGAGGAGTGTTTTGTAGAAAATAATGATTTTGGTAGTTTTTGTACTATGAACTTGAAGTAGAGGTTTGTGAAGTAAAGTTCTGAATTTTAAATTCATGACACTTGAAAAACAAACTAGTTGCCTTGGTCAAAGTTCACGTTCAAAGGATGAAGTTGACTGCAAATGAAGTCCATTGTGTTGTCTAAACCTGCCCACTATCTTTCAAAAGTCTGTCAATTTACTGGCATATGCTAATGACATTGACATAATAATAAGAAGAACTCAGCGTGATGTCAATGGGGCTTTTGTGAGTATTGAGGCATAGGCGGCAAAAATGGGTTTAACGGTAAATGAGGGCAAAACAAATTACATGCTGTCATCAAGAATGAACCAACAGCACTGACGTCTCGATCAAAACGTCAGTATCTACAGATATAAATTTGAGATATATAACTACTTCGTCTCCCTGGGATCCACTTTAAATGCAGAAAACTACACCAGCGCTGAGATCAAACGAAGAATTACTTTTGCTAACCGCTCTTCTTTGGGCTAAGAAAGCAATGGAGTAGTAAATCTCTCTCTAGAATAACTTAAGTGTTGCTATATAAGACCCTAATCATATCCTGCTTTATGGTTCAGACGGTTGGACTATGACAAAAATGAAAAGGATAAAAGTCCAACGACTGAGATGGCTGGGTCACGTATACCGCATGGAAACCAATGCTTCCACTCGAAAAGTCTTCGGATACCCGAAGCGAAAGCGCAGTAGAGAAAGACCGCGGATTAGGTTGCGTGCACAAGTGGAAAGCTAGCAAGGACCGAGCTAGATGGAGAAGTTTGTTAGGTCCGGCCTAGTTCACACAGGACTGTAGCGCCACCTTAAATAAGTATTTCAATTTGATAATAAAGTTTGTGAAATATCTTAAATGGTTCGCATTTTCTTTTAAAAAGGAGTTGTCACGTCCTTTTTGTAAAACCCTTTAATTCTATTCCATACTCCTTTAACATTTTTTTACGTACATAATCATGAAAGCACATATATGCGCATATGTATATTTTAATGTATCTTCTAAATTTAAAAAAAAAGGTGTTTCTTTTGTGTGTGTGTGTCTTCGATAATTTGTATAAAGCTACGTACTATTTCGTTTTTCATTGATGGGCGGAATGCACAAATAACACTAAATACCTACATTCGTACGAGATTTTCTAATGTTATGATAACAAGAGCGCAACTACTTCTTATCATAGTAAAAATATTAAATGAGGCAACAGTTTAGTTTTCTAAAGTATAACATTTCGATACGCCTGAATGCTTACAGATTTAATTTACAACAAATTACGCGTTGAGACAATAACTATGATAGTAAAACCCTGCAACAATAAATAAAAAGTATTCATATTCAAATTAAATTAAAAACCAACAACTCTTTAGCTCAAATGAAATCTTAAAGCTTACAAAATTGCCTATTGGTTTATAATAAGCACATAAAACTACACTTGTAAATAGAATGTAAAGTTCATGATTTAAACATAATTTTTGAAAATATGAAATCTAATCTAATCTGAAAACAAATCTGATTTTATTTATGTATGTGTATTCACGTTTGATCAGAGGAAGTACGAACATATTTTCCATTTCCATTAACATCATCGTTTTTAATTTCATCCAATTAACTAAGCTAGACCTGATGTACACCGACCGACCGTAGCGTAGGTACAAAGCAGAAGATGATCACATTTTTCAAACAACAAGTTATAGGAAGTAGTAAGCATTGGATTGCCCTTTTCAATTTTATTTTCACTAACAAGATTGTAGTCTAATTTAATTTGATTAAAAAAGAAAATTATTTATAATATTTTATTGCACAATTATATACAAAACATTCTTACTTTTTGTGGTGGTTTTTCTTCATGGCAGAAAATTTATGATTTGCCGAACCAGAACAAAATCACTCTCACGCAATTAACTCTTTATTGCCGAACGAATGAAAAAATTAATAACTGGCCTGTAGAATTAGATAACCCGAACACTGTCTAATCTTTGGGCCAGAAATGTACAAATTCGAGCAAGAGGAGAGGACATTCCCTTTTTTTCTTAATCGTTTCATGGACGTGAAGGGTGAATTACTTTCAATAATAAAAAGAATCACTTTTTGGGATAAAAAGAAGTAAAAATAACTTCTGACTTATATCTAAAATGCTAAATACTACTCAGCTCTGGCTGTCTCTAGCTATCTTGCTTAACTTGCTATCTTGTACTCCCCCAATAGAGCTGTCAAATTGAATGTGCATAAAAATCTATAGAAATAATAAATTGCAAAGCTTCTGTGTTCTGTCAATATTGTTTTCTTTTTTGTCATATTCTTCGCTAGTTCGCGACTTCGCGTTAGCGTTCGGTTCATTGGAGGAGGAGGCTAGAAGGGATTTATAAAATTACCCGCACTCAGCTGGATTTGTTTGTTATTTTGTGCTCAATGCGCAGAGCAGTTGTATGATGGTTTGAAATATAGAACTATAAACATTAATAATATTGAGATGATTTTGTGGTGGTGGTGGAGCAACGTGCATTCTGTTTACAATTTACATTATCTCACTTCGACTTATGTAGTTAAGTATCGTACAGTGTAATATTTTCATTAAAAAGTAAGACTAAAACTCAATTTTATCGATAAGTTATAAATATACGAGGGCGTTCAATATATTCTCGGTATCGGGGTGAAGCTGTGGTTATATAATAAAAATTGACTTATTTATCAAGTAATACTATTATTTTAGTGCATAAAATGTAAAATTTTATATATGTAAATGTGATTATTAATTCTCATTTTATCTCTAATTAAACTTAAACAAAATCATAATGGTAACTGAGACGATGATGGTGAAAATTGAGCATCGCGCTGTAATTCAATCTCACCAAGCAAGGAAAAAGTAAAAAAACTATTCATGAAGAGATAGTGGCTGCTTACCACCTTCATTATCAACTGTGCAAAAGTGATCAAGAGAGTTCAAGAGAGGCAGAACGAGCATTAAAGACGACCCCCGATCCGGCGTCCCGGCTACTGCTTGTACGGGAGAAAGCATCAAAGAAGTCGAAAAACTTGTTGTTGAGGATGGCCGAATAAAGGTGAAAATGATGGCAGAGCTCGACAAGCTTTCAACTGGCACCATTCTTCATGACCATCGGCAATAAATGGGTATTTTGCAGAGAAAGAGGAAATTTATTTTTTTGAGGGTTTAAAAAAAGCTTATCTCAAGATGTAACCAATGCATTGATGTTAGGGGAGATTATATTGAAAAATAAAAACAATTTAAATTGAATTCGCATTTTCCTTCATTTCGATACCGAGAATATATTGAACGCCCCTTAGGTGGTTTGTTTTTCAATTATAGGTTATTTCGATATTGACATATCTTTTCTCCTAATAATCTTGACATAAAGTGAGAATCATAACTCCTCGGAACGGCGATTTGATCCCTTTGCACTTTTTTCTGTGAGGAACTGTGAAGGGCCGATGTTATACCAACAATCCGGAATCGTTTCAAGTACTTAAGAATTAAGGGGTTATTAATAACCCTTTAAAAAGTACAAAGTACATGCTGTCATCAAGAAAGGACCTACAACACCGACGTCTTGGGCAAAACGTCACCATCAACAGACGTAACTTTGAGGTAGTCAAGGACTTCGTCTACCTAGGCTCCGCTGTAAACGTAGAAAACAACACCAGCGCTGAGATCAAACGAAGAATAACTCTTGCTAACCGCTGTTTCTTTGGGCTAAGAAAGCAATTGAGTGGAAAAATCCTCTCTCGAAAGACAAGTGTCGCTATATAAGACCCTTATCATCCCCGTCCTGCTATACGGTGCAGAAGCATGGACTATGACAAAAGCGAATGAAAGCACCTTGGGTCGTTTCGAGAGAAAGGTTATTCGTGTGATCTACGGTCCCGTATGCATCGAAGGGGAGTGGAGGAGAAGATGGAACGACGAGCTGTACGGGCTGTACAGCGACGTAAACTTAGCCAGAAGGGTAAAAGTCCAACGACTAGGCCACGTAGAGCGCATGGAAACCAATGCTCCGGCCCGGAAAGTCTTCGAATCCACACCCACAGGACAGCGCAGTAGAGGAAGACCGCGAATCAGGTGGCGCGCACAAGTGGAAGGTGACCTCACCCAACTCGGAGCGCGAAACTGGAGACATCTAGCTAGGGACCGAGCTAGATGGAGAAGTTTGTTGGGTGAGGCCCTAGTTCACACAGGACTGTAGCGCCACCTTAAGTAAGTAAGTAAGTAAGTAATAACCCTTTATTAGTTTATATTTAAACACGACGTTATATCTTTTCTGTCAAAACCAAATGCCAAAATTAAAAATGTCATAGCATCGAAAACAATTTTACTAAGATTTTTTGTTTTACGATTTTGGCAATGTTAACGAAAATTTGGGCGTTAAAACTTTTTTGGGTTTTATAAAATTCCTAATGAAAAGAAGCATTCGGCTTTATTACCCAATGAAATAACGCTTAGATGTTAACATTGTCATATCGCCCAAAAATGTTTTCAGAAGAAAATGCCACAAGGCCAAAAATCAATGACATATTGCTCAAATCAATTTTAACCATTTCGGTACGAGAGTGGGACAGAACAAAGAATATTTATATGTAAACGTACCACTCCCGTCCCGAAAGGATTAAAATATCATTACGCCCAAATCACTAATTGATATATCGCCCAAAAGATTTATGTGTTTCATCATTTGGGCATTCTGACAAAATTTGTGTTTATTTTGGGCACTACGAAATTTTGAGTTTTAAATTTGCGCTCGGGCGCAAACATTAATCGAAGAAAATGTCAGATCGCTAAAAAACTCGGAACGTCGAGAAAGCGTAACAAATTTGTTGGACTTTATTTCACTTTCAGAACGCGAAATTAGGTACATGTGAAATAAAACGGAATGGTTTGCTTGCCCACAGTGCGTATAAACAGTGAAATATGCTTGGGCTCGCTATAGGATTTGGGGTAGGTGCGGGGTTGTGTGTGTGCAAAGTATTTTCTTAGTGATATTTTATACGACGTGTCTTTTTGGACTTTATGTCATTTTATGATTTACGTTATATGTTATGGGTGATACGCCACAAGAAACGATAGAGATCATAATCGTCATAAAGCCCAAAATAAATGTCACAAAGTCCAACCCAATATCATAAGACCAAAATTCAAAATTCTTTTGGGCAAAATGACAACTAACCATTTGGGCGTTCTTTTATTTAAAATCTATTTGGAATCTACAACATTCGCTTTGGGTTTTTTGGTGATTTTTTTACTTTATGGGATATTTTAGGATTTGGACGTTTTGGTTTTCGGCGAAAAGACCTCACGCCTTTAAACACAGTGCGAGCGTTAGGAAAATAGGAAAGGATTTAATAGGAGATGCGATACCGGTGCATCAGAAGGGGAAAAACAGAATTGACCAAAGCTTTAAACATTCTCGATATGCGGTTAAAAAAAGAATCTCTATACTTGACAGTGCGTCCGAAATTGAGGTCAAGGGTAAACTGATAAGCATTCCAGGAAGTGTGAGTATTACGTCTGAAATGTTTAAGCGGTGGAAGGCAACTATCTTATTTGACAGTTCTTCCGATTGTGTCAATGGGCAGGTTCAGACAAAATAAGGGACTTCATTTGCAGTCAACTTCGTTCTTTGAACGTGAGTTTTGACCAAGGCAACTAGTTAGTTTTTAAAATGTCATGAGTTTCAAATTCAGAACTTTACTTCACAAACCTCTACTTTAAGTTCATAGCACAAAAACTAACAAAAGCATTACTGTCAAAGAAACATTCATAAGGCAAGCTGCATGTCCATCACGATTTGTATTTTGAATTGAAAAGTAATATTATTTATTTGTTTACACAAAACATTAAATGAAGCTGTGCAGAAAATAAATAAATCATAGAGTTACAAAGTTCAGCTTTTAGTTGAATGAAAAAACATGATCAACTATCATTTTGACAGCAGTAGACTTGACTTGATAGTTAGGGAGATTTTTCTTGACTAACTTTCCAGTCAACTTTCCAATGAAGTTGCCTTAATTGGAAGGCAAATTTTTGGCAGCTGGCCAATCAGATACTAGAAACTTGCCT
This sequence comes from Eupeodes latifasciatus, assembly GCA_920104205.1. Taxonomy (NCBI): domain Eukaryota; kingdom Metazoa; phylum Arthropoda; class Insecta; order Diptera; family Syrphidae; genus Eupeodes; species Eupeodes latifasciatus. The sequence goes on from OV049924.1 coordinate 371,116,057, forward strand.
TAATTTCAAGTCCCTTATGTCGCCTGAACCTGCCCAATGTCATCAGCATTTGCTAGTAATTAGACAGACTATTGAAAGATAGTGTACGATGTTAAAAAAAATCGCATGATAGCGCATCACCTTGCTAAAACATGTTTTGACATCGAAAGGTTCTGTTAAGCTGTTTCCAACCTTTATGGAGCAGCGTGAATTCTCCATGGTCATCCTGCACAAACAGACGAGTTTGTCAGGGATGCCAAAACTAGACATGGTTCTATACAGCTCGTCCCTTTAGATGCTGTCATATGCGGCCTTGAAATCGGTGAAAAGATGGTGGGTGTCGACTGCGGTTCCACAATGATGTTTCCACTTTCGTCTTTGCAGCCTTCGGTTCTAGGTTTATGGACTTGTGAATTCCGTTTCACCTGTTCATAAAACTTTCGAACTTCATCCCTGCTTTTGAACCTCTCAACATCTTCGACCGCACGCTTCTCATGCTCTCTCTTTTTCCTTTTGAGAAGTCGGTGTTCCTCTCGCCTCTTCTGCTCAAAGAGCTCTCGTCCTTTTATGCAGCCCAATTATGCGAGTTATATTCAAATTTTGGACGAATGAAGGCTTTGTAAATAACAGCTATAACAGGAGGCGTAATAAATTTCTTGCACCGTCGGAGAAATCCTAAACACCTAGCAGAATTTTTGGGAATTTCGAATACGTGGTCATTCCATAAGAGGTGATCTGTGATACACAAACTGAAAGTTGATTAGTTTTTTGGATGGAAGTGATACTCATGGATAGCGGCATCGGTGGTGCGTTACGCTTTAACTACGGGAGACAGCATTGAGTTTTTGAAGCATTAAATTGTATTTGGTTAATAATTTTCCATTGAGCAATGCTGTCGAGATCGGAATTTACTAAACTTAACATACGCTGCCCATGAAATTCAACATCCGGAGGACTAGGATGTGAATCTTGAAAGGAATATAAAAAGCGAAACAGTTTAATGGATTAGTAGTGTCAGACAAGAGATCGTTAATGAAAATCAGGAAGAGAGTCGGAGACAAGAGTCCTGAGGAACACCAGCATTTGTTTTATGACTTGTACCAATACAATTTGTATTAAACGGTAAGAAAGTTAGTTTCTAATCCAACCAATAAGAGATTCATCAATACCAAAAACACACATTTTCGATAAGAGAGCTTGGTGTCAAACTCTATCAAATGCTTTTGAAATATCAAGTGCAATAATTTTACTTCTCCAAAACGATGTAAAGATTTGTTCCACTGCTCGGTGAGATAAATAATGAGATCATTAGTGGACCTATTGCTACGAAAGCCATACTGTCGGTCATTAAGAAGCTTCCGTTCTTCGAGATATTTCTTAAGCTGATAATTAATCAGCTATTCCCTAATCTTGGAAAGAAGGAACGTGAATGCTATTGGACGATAGTTACATGGGGAGGAGGATTAGGCTTTTTTAGGGATAGGCTGGACAAATGCTGTTTTCCATCCGTTCGGAAATACCCCTATAGAGTAGGAAAAATGGAAAAACTTACGCAATGGTTTTACCATCTGCAGAACAATAGAAAGGATATTATCTGGGCCAGCGGATTTTTGTATGTCAAGATCTTTCAGTACTCTTGCACGAGTGCGAAAGAATATTTGTCCCATAAAATCTCAATCAATTAAAGGAGGACTCATGACACTCTCTCGTAGCGTCGAATTAACAGAAAATTGGCTCAATCGATCGAGTTTAGTGTAATTATGAACGAACGTTTAAACCTAGGACTACGTCGAGTTACGCAAGTTTTTTACAGAAATAACCAGCCATTTTTACTACCTTTGGGACATTGTAGTATTCTTAGCCGTAATTGTTGGTCATGCAAACATTTGGTTTGTCGAATATGACCGTTACAGGTCTTTCTAGCTTGTTTGAACTAATGTTAATAATTTAAAAGTGAACTTAGATTAATAATGTTTGAAGAACATTTTATAAAATTTACTTTATGAAAATGATTGTATGTAAATGCTATCTACGTCTCAGGTGGTCCATAAGTAAGATTAAATTTTAGGCCAATCGTTTGAGCATAGTGACTTGTATTTCTGGAATAACAAGATTAATATTGGACTGTAATCATAGCCCGTTAACACAACGGTAACATTTTTACTTTGCCTCATTTAAAAAAAAAATATTGATCAATGATTCCATCAATGTAAAAGCCACACCGCACCATTGTTTTAAATAGCTGTTGGTACTTTTTCGGTTGCTCATCAGCCGAAATACGTCTCAATTTTGTTTTTCTAACGCCAAAATTAGTCTTCCTCCCTGAACAAAACGATGAAGGTCTGAATTTTGTACGCTTTAAGACTGATAACCTCACATCAAATGCGCCAAGTTGTCAAATATGAGAAGCTAAGCTGCTGAGAAAGACGACGAATATATTCGTCACGGTTTTCGCTACAAATGGGTGCTGAATGTGGTCTTACAAGTCAACTGGCATCCACTCATGTAAACATGTACTCAAATTTTGCGAATCATAAGTTTTTTGAATTGCGTGAAAAAAAATTCTCACAGAAAGCGGATTTTTGTAATACAACTGAACTTACAAAACGATACTGAACAAAAGTGACAAATCAGTCTGATAGGAATCATGCGTGATTTGCTAAAAAAGCATATTGTAAAATCAAACCAAATTTGGTCACGCAGCTGATATTGTGATGAAAATAAAGCCTAGAATAACCGGTTTGGAAAGTTCTACACTGGAACGGTGGCATAGAATAAACTGGCAACGAACAGTTTGGTCAAAAATACCGTTCCAGTCCTAGTGACTTACAACTCTCATCTATTCTTGTGTGCGAGTAATGCTAGGAATGGAGGGGACCTACAAATGTTATGCTGAGTTCGAATAGCTTATTGGAGAAAGAACTTTTCAAAGAGATTCCTTGCAAAAGACAATATCTGTTACAAATAAATCTTTATCTAATATATCACATAAAAGGTAGGTAAACGGAATAGGAAACTAACCAATAATTGCCAATAGGTACAATCTGATTCAGCTCAATACTAACTAAATATTTTATTCATACTAAAGGTATTGCTGTTTCTTTTTTAGATACAATTGACTAATAAGTAATAACCTGAGTCCTTCAAAACGAATACCGTCGTATCTCAAATGGGACGCGCATTTAATCGAGTTTTAACCAATTTAGTCACATAAATGTTCCACTGTCGGTCGTAAATCATTGCATAGTATTATTTACTATTTTATTGAGATATTGGGAAACCTCTCAATGGATTGCTGCCGCTACCGCCGCCGCTTTCTATCTATTCGTTTGTATACTGCTCTAAGCCAAAAACCACAATAATTCTTGTTTATTCTACGCTTCGTTGTGTTCGGTAAAAATATATTTTATTTAAAAAAAGCTTACAAAGTTAACTCTTGCGCTGAATATTATATATAAGGTTATGTATATTATTTATCATATATTTTTACTCACTCCAAATATTCATCGTTTTTGATTTGATTGTCGACTTCGGTAGAACTCGAACTTGAAGTTAAACTATGGCAGTTGTTGCCGTTGCTGTTGTTGTCGTTGTTGTCTTTGCTGTCCCCTGTATTCTTATTTATTGGTGGTTTTGGTTGTCCCTGATATTTGGTTTCGATTTCGAAGTCTTCTTGATTGGGATCTTTTTTGGTAGCAGTAGCAGCACAATAATTATTAGCACAGTCAGCAGTTTTGGACACTTGAGATTTGGATTGTTTTCTTAATACAACAGTTAATGCATTCTTTTCCATTTTATAAAGTTCTATTTTTCGAACACAATTCGATTGATTTTCATGTAATTCTGATTCTAAAGTTAATTAAATTTGAATATTTTATGTATTTTTTTGGAGAATTTAACCGGATCAGGTGGTCTTTCTTTAGAGTGCCATTTTTAACCTTGGTCTTCAAATAAAATTATGTTGACAGTTGATAACAAGAAATGTTCGATTTTTGACATTTGTGTTGTTTTGCTTCATTCTCATTCAGCCCAGTTGTATGCAATTCTAATTATGCACGTGTTATAAAAATCGGAGCCGCTGTACATTAGAGTACAGTTCGATACGAAATCTCTGAAAAGAATATTGTCACTAATGGACACGTTCAGATTGAAAATAGATAAGATCTCTGACTTACCTAAGTTAACAATTTTTGTTTGCCAAAATCATTTACACTTTTTACACTTTTATTGATTTATTACTGTTAACACACCATAGAACCTAAAATTAGGAGTGAGACAAAAAGTTATTTCATACGGAATATACTTTTTGTGGAAACATAATAACTAATTTTGAAACGCCATCTCTTGTTTCTAAGCTTCAAAAAAATTGATTTTGAAAAGAAAACTAAAGTAGCATTCACATGAGCGCGACCAACGAACGACGAATGAATTACAAAATGTGAGTTTATATACGTTTGAAGACATATTTCCACACAAATTCTTAACAAAACGATAGCAATGAAGTTTCTATTTGATTTATTGTGCATACTTTTACTTTTCAATATCATATATTAATAAATTTAAGAAAACAAATTTATTCGTCGCGAACAAAATTTTAGTTGATACGAACTGTCAAACTTTATTCGCGTCCCACATACCATCCACACTGCAACGAATAAATTGATCGCGTTCCACATACCATCCACACTGCAACGAATAAATTGTTCGCGCGCTACATAACCTAAAACATCATTCTTGTGTTTGATTTGAATGGTGTTCGGCTGTGGATGCACATGAAATCTTTTCCTTGTTTTGTTTATTAACAAGGACACCAATAATTTTTTTTTAACAAATATAGCTTCGACCGCATTTTCTTAATCGGTTGTTTTCAAACAAAACACAATAATGATAAACAAAAAAAAAAAACAATTGTCAAACTTCATTCGCGACGAATTAAAAACTCTCATGTGAAAGAAATGTCAAAATCGACGAATATTCGTTCATTCGTTGGTCGTTGGTCGTGCTCATGTGAATAATGCTTAAGGACATACAATATTATGTTTGACATTCAGTAAATTTTTTTTAAAAATTCGTCAGTCAGTTTTTTCATAAAAAATAAAATGTATGTGTATGATTATAAAGTTTGACAAAATAAACAAAATATAAAAATTAAGTTGCAAAAGTTTATCCATATTTGCGCTGAACCTACAGAAGTTCTAGTAGCGTTGAGGAATATGGGTGACATTAACTTGAATTTGGATACTAGCAGCATATAAAATTCATATTTGTTAGATAGCGAGAAGTGAGAACAGAAGAACTTCTATTCTGCATTATAAGAAATTTGAGAAAAACAGAAGTCAAGATTATAGTAAAGACGAACGCATTCATCTTCAATATAAAAATCTTCGGCTGAATTCTGAAATTGGACATTTCCACATTTTTTCTATATTTTTGTTTGCTGGGCCATTTGATCTAAGAAAAAACATTTTTTTTTATCGAAATGGAAAAGAAAAGAGATAAGTTCAATATTTGATGCATTAGCCGCGTTTTATTATCACCATGATCTGATCCGGATCTTGAATTTACATGCATTACAACAACAACACAAGATCCTGCTTTGTGTATGGATCTCAATTTGAGATCCAAAATTTAATTATTTTTTTCACAACAAGGAGCGCTTAAGCATTGTAATTTCACATGTAAATGTTGGTATCATTGCAAATAAATTAAATAAAACATGTAAATTAAATTAATTAAATAAACATTTCCATTTGACTGAAATAAAATATTTTTTAAATAGAAAGCGAGAAGCTTTATATTTATTTATTTGATATATAATCCATGAAATAATTAGATATTTTAACAATACTAGATATTAATTGGTGAAATTAAAATAATTAAGTCCAAAAAAATGTATATTTGACATAATTTATGGGTATTATTTTCCCCAAAAAAAAGGGACAAAAAAAATCATTGAGCCAAATGTTCTTTGGGCAACCCTGCTTTAAATGTCAAAAAATATAAATAAAATCGAGAAAGCTGCAGCACAAATGGGAGAAAAGATGTTCAAATAAATTGTAAGTAATCTCTAAATTAAATTATTTAAGTGTCACATTTATTAAAAGGTCAAAAAGAATCTGTACTACATGTGAGACCAAAGCTTTCCTGGATGCTTTGAGTTTGAGAGTGCAATGGTGATTTGCAGAACCATTTTCAAAAGTTGTGGAGCTTCCATTTTTGGTATGTGTTTGTTTTTTTTTTTTGCTTCGAAATGTCACTTTTGAAAGAACGAATTTGACACTGCTACCAAACTTTAAATAATAAAAAATATGATGATCCAATGCTGTTTTATTATCATGATCTGATCCGGATCAGATCATGTTGATAATAAAACGCGGCTATTATTGTTTTGGATAATTTGTCTTTAAAATAAAAAGAAGAAATGTGTATGCGAACTTGTACCCATGTGTCGTGTGAAAAAAAAACCTTCAAGAATATTCATTCAAAAATACTTTTTCCGCCTTACTTTTACTTGCCAACAAAAGGATATGTGAACAACTATCCGTCATTCCCACCAAACTTTTAAGAAACGAGATCCCTGATTTACTTAACACATTGATTCGGACGTCTCTGCAATTTGCCAGATGAAAAACGTAAACGTTATGATAACTATGTACGTTCCAGATTTGCCTGCTTTTGAACAGAATATTATCTTGGCACCAAGTAGATGTTCAAGTTGTTTGATTAAATGGAAATCCACCGTTATGCTACGTTTTATCCAAACATTATGATAAAATATTTAAAAGCTGATTTATTGAAGTCTCAAGTTAGTACATATATATTGGTCCTGTAAATGTTTACCAAGATTCTTTAATCTCTAAGAAAAACAATATTAATCAAAATGGCCACCTCGATAATTTCAAAGCATACGTTTTTCTTGGATTATTTTTAAACGCTTTTTGGCAAATTTCTGCGTTTGTTCAGGGATTATTCCCGTAAGCACTGTTTTTTGCGTAGGCCTAGAGAAAAAATCTGTAGTTTCCAAAAGGTTAAATTAAACAACCAGGAAAATTTCTTACGCTATAGTAGTTGGTAGTTTTGTGTAGTTTATTGTGACGTCCCATTAATCCACATATAATGCAAGTCAGGTTCTTTAAATGTCGGAAAAAAGTGGTGTAAAGCATCATTCACATGAGCGCGACCAACGAACGACGAATGAATTACAAAATGTGAGTTTATATACGTTTAAAGACATATTTCCACACAAATTCTTAACAAAACGATAGCAATATAGTTTCTATTTGATTTATGATGCATACTTTTACTTTTCAATATCATATATTAATAAATTTAAGAAAACAAATTTATTCGTCGCGAAAAAAATTATAGTTGATACGAACTGTCAAACTTTATTCGCGTTCCACATTATCCACACTCGCAACGAATAAAAAAATCGCGCGTACTTAACCTAAAAAAATCGTTCTTGTTTTGGTTTCGGTGGTGAATGTCAAACTTCATTCGCGACGAATTAAAAACTCTCATGTAAAATAAATGTCAAAATCGACGAATATTCGTTCATTCATTGGTCGTGCTCATGTGAATATTGCTTAAGACAAGTTTAAGTGCAGTTGCACAAGCAATATTTTTGTCTGAGTGTTTATTACGATGATTCATTTAATAAGTTTAAGTTTATTTTGACGGACGCGTTCTTCGATTTTCCACCGTTGTATATTATCGCAATTAAAAAAATCTTACCAATCAAATTATCACACTTTAAGGGACAGCTGCCAACTTGCAAATACGAAATAATTTTCTTAAGCTCTACTGCATACCAATTGTAAAAATTTTGACACATTCTATGGCAGTTAAGTTATGTGCTTTTAGCTTTATCAAGAAACATTTTTGATACCTTTATACCACAGATGAGTGAAATTTGAGATAATTCAATAAAAATGGCATTTAATTCAAGAAGAAATGTTGTCTACTTTAGAAAAGAACAGGGTTCGACAACAGATATTAGTGTCTAATGTTATTTCCTAACAAGAGACATTATCTGGGAAAAACAAATTTTAGATAATACAATGAAACATTTATTATGTGCATTTTATTTCTTAATCTAAGTATACACGACAACATTCTTCAATAGCATCCAATTGGGTGACAAATGACAAAAATTGTCTGTTTACACAAAAAATTGGTAGACAATTTGTCTGTTTCTAAAAACAGCATGGGTTCAAAGAACGAGCTTTGACACATTGGCTTTATATTCATTGACGGTCATGTCAATTGCGTCGCCAACGCTATGCCAAACGGTGTACTTAGGTAATATTTGTTTGTGTCTTCTTTTTCGTTTTTTTTTCCAGACGATGAATTTTTATTTCTTTCCGTTTTCTTTATTTTTAAATTCTTTTAAAACAGTTTAAAATTTTATTGTTGTTACCTGCTTAAAAACTTTTTGTCAATTGGCAATATAATCCAAAATTCAATTAGGGGCGGGTTATAGCTATCAGTAAAATCCATCAGTAAAATTTGAAACAGGAGGAATCTGAAATGTTATACTGATAAGCGTTTATAGCAATCAGTAAATTTACGTCATTAAATTAAATGTCACTTTGAGGCTTCGCGCCTAAGACATTTTATTTCCTGTTGCTTTCATCAGTAAAATTTTTAATGATGTGATCGGAACAGTAAAAAATTGGAACACCAACAGTAAAACGAAATGGATTTCTTTTTGGCTTTTGGCAGTCAGCTGTTCAGTAAAATGAAATTTCATCATTAAAAAAATTAAAATAGATTTATAAATTAAATAAAACTTTAAATGCATTGTTTCTTTTTGAAAAAAATACTTGAATATAGGATTCATCTTATTGCATCAATCTTTTGCTAAAAATAAATCTGTAACATGTTCAAAAACTAAAAACAAAAATTTTACTGATGGATTTTACTGATAGCTATAACCGGCCCCTTAGTGCATAAACGGCCAATTTTTTTGAAAATACAAAACATTGGATATTAACGTCGTTTTCAATTGGCAATCTGGAAGTGAAAAAAAGCATTCTGAATGCGTTCAATTGGACAAAAGTGACAGTTCTGATTCTGAAAAGAAGAGAATTTCCCTTCATGTTTTAAAAACAGAAGCAGAATCACTCACACATTCATAAATTTTAAATGTCAGATGTCACACTTGACAAATGACATTTTTTTTGTAACACATTTGTTTGCATAAATTATACCAGCAGTTAAGTAATTTCTTGAAATTGATATAAAAATTATAAAAAAAATATAATCAAAATGGAAAACAATATTGAAAATATTGTAACAAGTGTTCCTAGTTTGTTAGAAACATTATTGGAGTCGTCTTCCTCATCTTCTTCATCAAGTGATGAAAATATCATTGCAGTTGATTTTCTCCTGCAGGAGTTTGTCAAAAAACCAAAAGTGCAAAACTTTGTGGAGGATGTAGTGGACAAGTATTCGGAGGAACAGCTAAAATAATATCGCAGCAATCCAAATTCACTTCCTCCATGTTTGCAGCACAAAAACAAAATGAAATTTAGCGCGAATACACATATACATATGTGATACATTCTCACCAAACTTCAGATTCTTCGGAATAAAAAAAACTGCTCAATTGGGATTCCGAATCGAAGAACAATTCCAGATTGCCAATTGAAAACGACGTAAGTCGAGTTCAAATGATTGCAAGAAGTCGACCAATTTGCTGCCAATTTTGTTCTGTCACTTTTGACTAATAAAATTAGATAAAATTAAAAGATCTTCCAATTATGTACACTTAACTTTACCTACATTTTTTAAATATAAAACAAAGACTTGACGTTGCCCCACAGGAAATAGTCTAACGGCGTCAAATCGCACGACCGAGGCGACCAAGCGACTGGACCGTTTCGTGTGATAACACGTTCTCCAAACTTGGTTTCCAATAAAGTGGTTATGTGTGGCTTGTGGCGCCGCCGTTCTGTTAGAACCACATGTCCTCCAAGTTCATATCATCCAATTGTGGCCAAAAATATTCGGTTATTATTGAACGTTAGCGATCTGCATTCACAGTAACGTGCCAGTCTTGATCTTCACGGAAGAAGTACGGCCCAATGACACCGCCGGCCCATAAACCACACCAAACCGTAATTTCATGGAGTACGTGTGGACTGCTGTCTGACCAATACCGCATATTTTGTTTATTGACGAAACCATTCAGCCAGAAATGAGCCTCAACGCTGAAGATGATTTTTCGATGAAAATCCAAATCATTTTCAAGTTGTTGCTCAGCCCAATTCACGAACATATGACGCTTCTGGTGGTCAAGCGGCTTCAGTTCTTGCGTCAATTTAATCTTGAAACGATTTAAGCCAAGATCTTTTCGCAAAATTCATTACAACGACGTCAAAAAGATGCCCAACGCTTGAGAACGACGTGTGAGAGACACATTTGGGCTTTCTGCAACTGAAGCCACAGCGGCAGCAATATTCTCGACACTACGGGCACTTTTTTGTCTCACTGGCACCGGAACATTTTGTACTGTGGCTGTGTATTCAAATTTTTCCACCAGACGCTCAGTTGTTAATCTGCTAGGACGATTATGACGACCATAAATTGGAAGTAGCGCTCTTAACGTTGAGGCCACTGACTCCGAATTTCGGTAGTAAATTTTAATAATTTCGACACGTTGTTGGCTCGTATATCTTTCTATCATGAAATGGCAAACCTTACTGAAAAGAATACAAATTTAGAAAAAACTGAGGATAGCAGTAGATGTTGTTTTATAAATTGTGCGATTCATAAGCCAACTTAGAAAAACTTGTAATAAAGAAAATCAATAAAATAAAAAAAAAAAGTTATCATACGCCCAAGTGTACGTGTATTCGTTTCAATTGTAAGCCGTGGGCTCTCTGAGCCCAAATTTATGTTCTCATAAATGAAAATTATGGACAAAATATTAAAAGTGAAGGATTTAATTTTATTCAACTATTATTATAATAGCATTTCAAAATTAATGTCTTCCTTTCACTTAATTTAAAATGGTAGGAGAGTCATAGAAAAATTTATAAGATACAATGGACTGTATAGCCCAGGTTTTAAAGTTTTAATAAAAGAAAGTGTCCAGAGTTCTTCATTAAGGATCCATCTGAAAAGCAACTCTTCGCTGAAAATATAATCGAAACCGGCAGGAATTGAATAGACAGGCGTTAAAATAAAAAGCTCTTATTTTTTCTGACGACATTGAGCTATTAGCGTGTACTCCACGCCCCTGCAGTTAATAATTAATAGGTGGAACCTAGTCGTGAACTTAAATAAAACAAAAGTGATGGTTTTTAAGAATGACGTAGGAAGATCGTGCTTAAATAAGAACAGGCACTACAATGATGTATGAATAGAATGTAGGCAATGAATAAAACAACCTCGGCGTTTGCTTCACCAGGAACTTGAACATGGAAAAACATCTCTCTAAGAATTTGATAAATGCAATAACTGCACGCTAATATTTCAATAATAAAGAGCATATCAGCAAATTTCCCGTATTCGAGGCAGAGTTTGTATTGAGTGGTCGAAAATACAACCAAATATAGAAAAACTTCTTAAATTCCTCAAAATACTTAAACAAATTTCGTGCATGTTCCGGCTAAAACGAGAGCTTATCAATTTAAACTATAAATCTCACCGAAAAGATGTTCCTATTTTATGCAACCTTTGCAACATGAATGATCGCAAAGACATCTTTCACTGTGTCCGGCAGTGCCCGGAACTAAGGGAAGCAAGAAGACATACGCTTGGCAGAGGCTCTCTTTCAAATAATGAAATCTTAGAACTCCTACAGGAAATCGATCTGTTAAAATTATTTACGTATTGTAAGTTAGAACTCAGGTATCGTAACAAAATATTGAATGAAGTGTTCTAACTCTAAAGCTAGCCATAGACGGTGAACATGTTGGTGTGATTTGTTGGGTAGCGCTTCGCCATACACGGCCCAACATGTTTATAAACTTCATTTTTTGTGTGACTGTCGTGAAGTCAAGATGTGCGATAGAAGTGCGGATAATGCAATAGCATGTTTGATAACGACATGTTAACTCATTGAAAATAACAACACAAATGACGAATTGTTGTCCCACAACGCCATACACGACGAACATGTTGATAAACTTCAAAACGTGTTGTAAACTTGACCATACACAGCCAACATGTTAGCCACAACTTCACGGTTTATAAAATATTTCATAAACCGTCAATTTGTTGGCCAACATGCCCATACACGAATAATTTTCAGCCCAACACCAACAAATCACACCAACATGTTCATCGTCTATGGCTAGCTTAAACCTATATGGCTGAATCACAAACACGCTTCAGCTTCGGCTTCGTCTGCGTTACGGTGGGCCTGCTTAGAGGTTGCTTTGAATGACATTTCTATTATTTCATCCCTCCAAAGAGCAAATATTTAGTTTGTTGACATTTTTTTACAGCTCTTGAGCTTTCAGACAAAGCAAATGTTCAGAAAATTGAACTAGAGCTTCCGTTTGGAGTCACATTTACGTTACATTACGTTCTTTTCCTTAAGATTGTCCAACGAAACGTGAGGTCGAAGCTCCATTGTGATAGCATGCATTGAATTCCTATGGCTGAACTCGTGAACGTCAGGCGAAGCCAAAGCTGAAGCGTGTTTGTGATTCAGCCATTACTTTTAGGTAGGTAACTTTAAGAGCCCCCGCAGACTGCAGACTGCAGACTTTTTATCGGCCGATAGTTTGGTCGGGTTGGGCTGAAAGTGCGCACACCGAGCCAACTTAACAGTTTGGTTGGTGAACAGGGCGGAGACTATCCAACAGTCAGCCGACTTTTCTCGAATCAACAATTGTGATTTGGGCGACGCCATATTCAAAATACACGCACACGACGCCAAATCACAGAGCAAACTGAACTATCGGCCGACTAAACAATCGTCATGTATGCGCAGGCGTGTATGCGCCAATACTGATTAAACAGTCGGCCGATAGTTGGCCGACAGATTAGTTTGAATGTAATCGGGTAGCCTATCAAACTTTTTTATCGGCCGATACTGAATCGCTGTAGTGTGCGCATATGCATTCCTCTCCATACTGATTAAGAAGCCGACCAAACTATCGGCCGATAAAAAGTCCGCAGTCTGCGGGGGCTCTAAGAATCTACTTCGTTTGTCAATCAGGTACAAGGCAATGAACAGGTTCAGACGACATACATAAGGGACTTGAAGGTAAGGCATATTTCTAGTATCTGATTGGCCATATTTGCCAAAAAAGACTAAAGTTAGTGAAGAAAAAATCTCCCTAACTATCAAGTCAAGTCCACTTACAGTGGCGAGCAAAACTGGTCGGATGTTTGTCAAACCTAAGTTCATATTGATGTTAAAATTGTAAAAATTACTCAATTTGCTTCCGGTTTTCAATTATTAATTCTTTATTTATTATTATTACTCTCATCATTGAATAACATAAAATTTAATAAAACAAACATAAAAATAGAAATTTCTTGGAAAAATCAAAAAAAGTCAATAAGTCCAGTTTTGCATGCAAGACTCAGCATACAAAAAACATTATTTTACCGTTATCTTTATGAAAGTTGTCAAGAGCTTGTTGCGTTTCTTTAATTATTTCACTATTATAGGTAAAGTAATACGGGGAAGAGTTGTGAAATTGTTGTTCAATTAGTGCAAAATGGAAATTCAACGGTGATAGCAGTACGAAAAAGAAATAATTTGGAGTCTCCGGGTGATTTTGGAGGACGACCAAGAATTCTGACGGATAGTGACGCTCGTGAAATGGAACGGTTGCTTCGTAAAAGCTCCAAGCTAACACCTAAAGAAGCTACATTGGCCATTAACAAACCGACAAGCGACTGGACTGGACAGCAAGAAGAGCATTGAAAAGAATAGGGTTAATCGCGTCTGTAAAGCAGAAAAAACCTGCACTTTCCAAGAAAAACATATTAGCTCGATTACAGTTTTGTAAAGAACACAAAAACTGGTCTGTTGAAGACTGGAAACGCATTATATGGTCTGATGAAACGAAGATTAATCGTATTTTATCGGATAGTAAGTCTTATTATTGGCTGCTTACCGTCCAGGTGAGCAGCTTCAGCAACATCAAGTCAAAGAAACTATGAAACATGGCGGCGGCGGTAGTATAATGGCGTAGGCATGTTTCACTTGGTGGCACGTCCGTCGGTCCTGTCCATAAAATAGTGAAAGAGTGGCTTGAAAACCAACCATTTAATGGCCTGCACAAAGCCCAGATCTCAATCCAATTGAGAATTTGTGGGCAATTGTTAAAAGAACTTTGTGTCAGCCAGCACGATTCGCCTCCGAATAATTTGAACGAGCTATGGGATCGAGTCCAAGTTGCCTGGACCAATATACCAAACACAACAATTGAAAAATTAGTGGAAAGTATGCCAAGAAGAGTGAATATTAAAAAGAAAGGGTCTCTGGTCAAAGTACTAAAATGTTATTTAAATCGTTGTTTTTTGTATGCTGAGTCTTGCGTGCAAAACTGGACTTATTGACTTTTTTGTTTTTTCTAAGAAATTTCTGTTTTTATGTTTGTTTTATTACATTTTATGTTATTCAATGATGAGAGTAATAATAATAAATAAAGAATTAATAATTGAAAACCGGAAGCAAATTGAGTAATTTTTACAATTTTAACATCAATATGAACTTAGGTTTGACAAACATCCGACCAGTTTTGCTCGCCACTGTATGTATGTCAGAATGACAGATGATGATGTTTCATTATTCAACTGAACGCTGAGCTTTATAATTTTGTAATTTATTTATTTTCTTCATAATTGTATTAAAAGTTTTTTGTAAGAGGATTGGAAAAGGAATAAGTAATATTTCTTTACAATACAAAATACAAGTCCTGGTGAACTTGTAGCATACCTAAGTAGTGCTTTGTGGATAATAATGTTTTTGGTAGTTTTTGCATGACCAAGGTTAGTGAAGTAAAGCTCCGAGTTAGAAATGTATGACAGTTGAAAAACTAACTAGGTCAAAATGTACGTTCAAAGAATGCAGTTGACTGCATAAATGAAGTCCCTTATATTTTCTGAACCTACCCAATGCAATATCATTTATAATGTTTATAAAAATCTTTAGAGCTTTTATATATTTTGAAATAAAATTCTACTACAACAAAAAAATCTACTACGACAATTTTCATAATTAAAAAAACTTTATTACAATTTTTTTTTTAATTCGATTCTAAAACCCTTCGGAAATAGTTATATGACTTTTTATAATAATCTCCTTTTATTCTAGTCTACTTATCTAGTTATGGTATTTTATCCTTAAACCATTGACAAAACCATTGAAATTGCAGGCAAACACCGTTTAATTTCTTTTCCCATCATTGTAAAAGGTTATTTTTAGCTATTATCTTTTTGGCAACACTGGTTTAAACAGCTGACGCACGTTTCGTGTTTTGTTTGATTGTCAAACATCTTCAGTTTGGTCAACCATGAATCGTCTTACAAACGAAAAACGCTTGCAAATTATTGAATTTTATTATCAAAATGCGTGCGAAAGTTAATCGCGCACTTCTTCCATTCAGCGACGAATCTCATTTTTGGCCCAATGGGTACGTAAATAAGCAGAATTGTCGATTTTGGAGTTAATATCAGCCAGAAGCATTGCAAGAGCTACCAATGCATCTAGAAAAAGTCACAGTTTGGTGAGGTTTATGGGCTGGTGGTATCATTGGACCGTACTTCTTCAAAGATGATGCGAATCGTAACGTAAAGGGTAGTAATATCCCCTTGAGTGTGTGCTTATTATAAAAAAAAAACAAAAACGTTACTGTGAATGGTGAGCGCTACCGTGAGATGATATCCAACTTTTGTTTGCCCAAAATGCAAGAGCTTGACTTGCATGACATGTGGTTTGAACAAAGCCGGTGCCACATGCCACACAGCACGCGCAGCAATGGACTTATTTGAGAGGCGAGTTCGGTGAACATTTTATTTCACGTTCTGGACCGGTCAATTGGCCACCTAGATCGTGTGATTTAACGCTTTTAGACTATTTTTTGTGGGGCTATGTTAAAACTCATGTCTATGCAAATATGGAAGACAACATTGAAGCATTTATTCGTGAGATACCGGCCGAAATGTTGGAAAGAGTATGCCAAAATTGGACTTAGCGTATGGACCATTTGAGGCGCGTTCAAGGTCAACATTTGCATGAAATAATCTTCAAACATTAAATTATATGGACCGTACTATCGATTCAAATAAAGATTTCATGTATTTTTCTGAATTTTATGTGTTTTTTTTTTGAAAAACTTTCTTATAGCTTTTAAAAAATTACCCTTTATTAGAAAAGTTCTGATTTAAAATAAGCATCTGTACCCCTATCCCATACCCATTAAAACATTGCTGGGTAAGATCCATGATTAGAGTAAATTCTATTTTAAGTTTTTCTAGTAAGTTTAAGTTTTTAAGTAATTCTAGTAAAAGTTTGTAAACTATTACGAACCAGCTAGCGCCCCTTTTTCATACAAGACTTATTGGCCTTTGCCATTAGCTCATTCCTGTTCCTGTCCTTTGAAAATGTATGAACTAACAATAAATGATATTTTAACTATTTTCACGTATCCCCAATAGGCACCCTTTACGTCCCGAATATTTCTTACATCCCAATTTATCAAAACTTCTTTAATAAAGTGGCTTTTGAAATCTATATGTTTAAAAGTTTAACATTGCAAAGAATCAACTTCTTGTTCCCCTTTTTCAATTATTATTGTTCATATTTTGTTATGAAAGTTATTTTCAGCAATGGAAGTGGAAGAAAATGTCCTTGCGCAAAGGCGGAGCCAACACCATATTACCACCAACATCATCCCCATATCGCATCGTCATAATAAAATAAGCTAATTGAACATTTCCACCCTTCCATATGGCTCACAAAAATGTATAATAATTACCAAAGTACTATCTTAACTAACTCCACAACTCTTGTCCTCACGTCCCCACAGCAACTATACGTAAGGAGTAAAATTGAAGTGTTATTGTCACTGAGACAAACGAATCACCCTTCAAAATGATAAGCAAGGATTAAGGAGGAGTTTTGTGTGCTTCCCTCTTGTATCTTGTTGCCAAAGGATAACGATTTAGGGGATGATTGTAAGTTCTGGCCAATAAGAGTTGTGTCGCACGTCGTCGTCGGTCGTCGTTATCACACAAATTACCATTACCTTTCTCTGCACCACAAAACACCTGACATTTTGTCTATCCTACACGAAATCGGGAATCAGGGATTCCATATGTTCTGGGATGAATGAAGTGACGTTCATGATACATTTTATAGTGCGATGATACATCCTGCCAAAGTGTTATATTTGGGTGGTAATTTAATACACTTTGCGTACGCCTTTATGTTCTTATGCTTTTATGTCTAAGTCAGTGATGGTGCCGGTTAATCACAAGCCGAAGCCACAAGGATTGGATACATATCCAGCAGAGAAGATTATGGAACGGGTGTCAGGAAACAGTTTTTCTTCCTTCATTCCTCTCACTGCGAGGCGAAAAGGCGAGGGTGTTTTTTTGATGGATTGTCGACTTGTCGTGTTCGAGAGCCTTGTTGTTTTATCGGTCAGGTGATTAGTTGAGGATACTTTCTTTTTCATTGAAAGGTGAAGAGGATTCGCCAGTGGTCAGTTCAGTTCCTTAGAAGCGGTCGTTTAAAGAGTTCACACTCTTGTATACGTGCGGATGTTTTAATTTTGATTTTGATATTTAATGTGATTTGTTTGTTTATATTTTTATTTAAATACCTATGATTGTTTTATATTTTTAATAACCAAATGCAATCGATAAATAAAAGTTTACAAAGTGATTCTCCGAATTCTTTATTCGCAATGAATTCATCCGTTGTGCCAACGCATAGGCCTTCGTCGCCGCGGCAATTTTTCGAACGTCTTTACGGGCATCGAGAAACAACTCCAACTGTGAAAAACATTGATAGTCCGAAACATTCTCAGCCATTGGAAGTAATCAAAAGTGACTTAGCGAAACAAAAGTTTGATAATTCATATCAAAGTGATATAAGTTCTTCACCTGATATTGTAAATGATGAAAGGTTAGTTGCGATGATTGAATAAAAAGAAAAAAATTGATTGTGAAAGTTTATTAAATTTTTAAATTCCTTGTTGTAGGCAATGTGATAACAATTCTGTGTATTCCAACTACCCCACGGATCCATCAGTTAATGGTTTCAATTCAACCCACATACCTACGGCACAAATGCCCTACTTATCGGAAAGACTACATGGAAAATCAGCTTTTGGATTTCCTTCAGATTCACATTTTCCAGTTGGACTGACAGCTTTTCGTAAGTTATTTTTATGTTTTAATTTTTAAAATAATTTCAAATCTTAAAATACTAATTTGGAAAGTTGAAGAATTTTCGCAATAGCAAAAAAATTGATTGGGACAATTAATTCCGAAGGTTTATTCAAAATCACATTAGATGTTATTATTGAATTATTTGTGTTTTAAAGAACTTGATCGAAATTCTATTTTTAAAAATGTCACACAAAAAGTATACTTTCAAAACTCTTTTGTATCAATAATGAGACAGTTTTATATTTTTTGGTCTGAAAAGAGACACTGGTTGGAAAAATTAAATTCTTTTTTCTGTCTCACAAACGAAACAATTTTTTTTCGAGGGATTATGTTGTTCCAATTAGAATCTCGCCATATAATTCGTGGAATACATCAAATTTTTAAAATATATACCTTTAAAAATGTAAAGGACCGATAAAGACGCTGTGGTCAAGGCTAAAGTAAAGCACAATACAGTTCTTAACAATGAATTGAACTATGATTAAAAGTCTTTGGTTACTAGATACAGTTTCAATCATTTTGGTATATTAGTTTCTGGAAACTCTTATTAGTTTAATTTACATGAAATTTTGAGAAACCTTGAATTTATTGCCTACATGAGTTTAAAAAGCGTAATGTGAAAGTTGTTTTAACTTTTTCTGTTATAAGCCGTTGTTATATTAACTGTTCAGTTTTTTTAAAGATTTATGTGGAACAGGGAAATCTTATAACTTATGAAAGTTTTTCGAAATTGTTATGAAATACCATAAATACTTAAATTAAATATTGAAGACATGGATTATAGACTTGAAAACCATCACGATTTTGTTTAAAACAAAAACTACTTCATGAACTGGTATAGCCTCAAAAAACCTTAAATATGTACATACATACAAATGTGGTTTTCGAATTTAAAAGAAAGTAATATCTCAAAAAGTTGACGTAGTAGAGTGATTTTGGAGTCGTATTTTAAACCCATCGGAAAAGTGCAATTTTATTTCCAAGAACAAAATCTTGTCGAATGTTTGGATTTTGTATTTGTGCTACTTTCTACATAAACCTACAAATTTCAAAAGGTGTCTCTAATTTTATATGAAATGTTCTGTAATATATTTTGTTCCTCAAGCATTTTTAATTTCGTCAGCTGCTTTTCAACGAGTGTTTCGCTATTGGAACTTCTTTGGTAAACTTTGTTTCAATGTGCATATTTCAATTAACGGTAAAGTGTCAGTATAGTACAATAAATGACAATTTGTGATCATTGTGAACATAGGATTGTATTTAAAAAATTTGTTTTATATGCTTGAAAGTAGTAACTTGATGTACTCATGCTCTATTGAGATATTTCAAGTGGCCCCGTGAAATATCTCTCTTAAAAATAAACCCCCAAAATAAAATCACTCTCCAAATTGTAAATTTATTGTATTATGAAACGAATCCCCAAATTTGAAAAAGAAATAAAATCCAAAAAAAGGCTCCAAAAAAGATTGCAATAAGTCCCATACTTTAAGAATTTTCTTACCATGTTATTTTTTTTACAAAAGTAAAATGACGCCATTTTTAAAAAGTTGGTCATATTGCACTTTGACAAATTGAAATAAGGCCAAATTATTTTGAGAAATAAGAACAACTTTTTTTTACCAAAGGAGCACCCAGCATCATATACTTACTTTATTAATATTATAAATGCGAATGTAAGTTTGTTTGTTACGCTTTCACGCAAAAACTACTTAACCGATCATCATGAAACTTTGCACATACACTCTTGAAGGTATTAGAAGTAACATAGGATACTTTTTATTAAAAAAAATAAAAAAAAATTACGAAAAATAAGAAAATTGTTTGTCAATTGTTTGTACTTCAACGCCATCTAGCATCATCTAGCATCATAGTAATGAAGTTTCAACCCTGAATACTGTAATACCACATCCCACTGTATTACAGACGGTGACGACAATATCTAATTCAATATCTAATTCAATTGAATATATGTAGTTTCAACTGTTTCTAATTTTTCTATATTTATTGTTATTTTCTTCTGTCGTTACATGCAGTATAATACTATTCACATTTTTGAGGTTATCCGTAAGGCACAAGGACAAACATTACAGGTAGCAGGAGTGCATTTAGAAAACCCATGCTTCTCTCATGGTCAACTTTATGTAGCCTGTTCACGTGTATCTAATGCCCGGAATTTAAACATATTTGCACCCGACGGGAAAACTCATAACATTGTCTATAAAAATATCTTAAATTAATACTTTGTATTTTATTTTTTTAAATTGTTAGAATTCAGAATTATTTATTTTTGTTACGGTGAAATATATTTTAACATTTGTTGTTGCATTTCAATAAGCATATATTAAGGTGTTGAAACTTCATTGTCTGTAGTAATTTTTAAAAATTGTTGATCTCAACCAAGCAATAAAATTTAGTTATTATATTGACTCATTTCTATTATTATACCCTTACCCTTTATCTCTCATACTTATTTAATTTCTCCACTGCGGGCGAAGCCGCGGGTAAAAAGCTAGTTTCGTATAAATTAATTAAATCCCCAAAAATGGGAAGTTTTTTTTGTATAAAAGAATTTCTATACAATTTCGTTGGGGTTAATTTGTATTTTTTGGGGGAGTTTTTTCCAGGAGCCATTTCAAGTAATAGATTCAACTAAACTAAATTCAACGGATCTTGTTCTTGAACTCAAAAAGAAACATTTCGACGTCTCGATATTAACTATGTATGTACATTCATTTCCTAATTTCGGAGTTTCAAAATAATTTTGGTTGCTTATCTTTTGATTTTATTTTAGTTTTGTTGGTTCGTAAAAATGGATACCATTGCTGTTGCAATCTTAGCAATAAATGAAGAAAGTGTACTATGACGATAATAATTAAAAACGAAGCGCAAGATGTAACATCGTTATATTATGATCTTTTAAAGGGTTTGAAGAATCGCATGTTTCACGCGAAGTGGTTGTAACAAGCCGTGGAAAACGGCTTACCTTATTCAAAATGTTAACTGCGAGTCCAAATAGTTGTGTCCTTTATTCCGCTAGTCCGTATTTCAAAGGTTATCACCTCTTTGAAAAATAAAAAGCCCAGAAAATTTTTCTTTTTCAGTTGCTATTGTTTTGTTGTTTGTGTGTCACGCAGCGCCATCTTGTTGTTCACCCAATTGACATCATTATCAAGCATCAACAAAATCAATCGAAACAATATTCGACATTAAAATTATTTGCAAAGTGAAAATTAAGTACATTTTTTTTTTTATTTCTCTTTGTATTTTTACTTTGACAGGGTGCAGTAAGACCAAAATATAAAATCCGGATAAGTAATTTATTTTTTCTAGCACTCAACCACGGTGAAATTTTGATTTTGGAATTCCTAACTCAAAAGATCGACGAAAATTCCTCATACCTGGGTTTTTGTTAACACGACGAGTTAACATTCTGAAGAATTGTTGTTTAAAACTTCTCCCAACAGCTCAAATCTGTCTACTAATTTCACTATTGCTGACCAAGAAGGTGCTTTACAAGACTCAAGTTTTGTAAACTGTGACTTTAAAATATTCACATTTTTTATGCATTCTTCAAACGTGTATGGTTATATTTTTAACTTATCTAATGTTAAAACATGACAGCTTTAAAAGTGCTTAAGTGAATTATTAAAAATAAAATATCTTATTAAAAAACCTTTAATTCTAATACCATATAATTTTGACGGTTTTGTTAAAAATTAATTAGCTCCAAATATAAGTACGTTTTTATTTTGATACTTATTCAGGGGTGGAATCGGCTAAGCTGATAATTGACTATCATATTTTTAATAGTCAAATTTTACTATCATTTTCATTCCGTCTGTGTAAGATGATTCAACTCAATTCAATTCCATTGAACAATTTCTGATTATAATTATCACAATTCATTATTGCTATGGTGAAATTTTAAAATGATTCCTATATAATAAATAACATTCTTACTTTTCTTGTGTTTTTTCGAATTACGTAAGCTTTGTCGGTCAAAAGAATGTGTTTTTGTACCTAAAAAGGGTAACTGAAAAAAATTTCCATTCGGTTTTTGTAAGCGTCTGGTAGCTCTATTCAGAAACGACATATTTGTAGGAAAATGACTATATCAAATTTTTTAGTTACAGCTTTTTAGGTATCAATTTGACTATCACTTTACACAGATCAAATTCGATTATT
Source organism: Eupeodes latifasciatus (assembly GCA_920104205.1). NCBI lineage: Eukaryota > Metazoa > Arthropoda > Insecta > Diptera > Syrphidae > Eupeodes > Eupeodes latifasciatus. The sequence continues at coordinate 371,138,593 of OV049924.1, forward strand.
TTGACTGTCAACAATCAATAATAACCTTAGCCGATTCCACCCCAGGTTTTACAAGTGAGAAATTTGCATGAGAAATTTTGTTTATACATATATCTTAGAATACAAATATATTAGAAATATAAACTGGCCAATCGTTTCAACTTCAAATTTTATGTAACATATGACAATCTTGCCAGAAACGTCATCGTCAGCCATTGTCAGACTTTTGAAACCCTTAGGGCCCTTTCACACCAAACGAATCCGAATCAATCAGAATCACTCCGAATCAAATTCAATCTGATTGACCGAGATTCGGCTTCGAGCGCTCCGTTTAAATGTGAAGGGATTCTTTTCCCGCCTTCAGACCGGACGAATCTGGTTCAATCAGGTTTGATTCGAGGTCGCACTTGATTCAACCTGTCGGATTCCTTGATTCTTGATTCTTGAATCAACAACCATACGAGATGGACGTGGAGTTATTAATTTTAAAAGTTAAAGAAAATAGTGCGATTTATGATTCAGGTTGATTCAGCTGGTGTGAAAGAGTGGAGATGACGAATCAGATTCAACTTGATTCAGAGTGATTCGGATTCGTTTGGTGTGAAAGGGGCCTTAGTTGTCGTTGTTTATGCTAACCCTGAGGCTCCACAAGGGTAAAATCCAATCCAACTTCTATTCCACAATCTCATCCGCAATCACGTGTTTTTTTTTTTGACAAATTATATAAATAAAAATGCCTTTGAGTAAACAAAAATTAGCCCTTTTAAAAAAATTAATGCTGGTTAAGAAGCTGGAAGAACTAAAACAGCTAACTATTCAGATGGTTTTGGGTGGATCCATTTCTGGAAGTAAGGGACCTTCATCATTTGGAGGCGCACCTACTCAAGGACTTACTATGGGAGAACGGTGCAGACTATAAGAATTTTTGTAGGATGTCGGTCGACAGCTTTGAAGCTGTTCTGTGCCTATATAGTAAAGATAACCTTGAATTAATAAATTTAGGTACACAAATATTTAAAAAAAAAAAATTTAACAGGTTGAACCTTATATAAAAAAATGGACACACGAATAAGTTACGCCATTACGGCAAGGAATCGTCTGGCCATGTTTTCATTGACATACGCTGCTCGTAGGCACTTCAGTTTGTTCTTGATATCAGCTGGATCCTTATGAAACTGCTCTGCTATTTCTTCCCACGCTTTTTTTTTCAGGTCGTTCCTTTTGTATAAATTGCTTTTGAAGTTCCACAAACATTCTTTTGTTTTGTATATATTTATCAAATTCAGCGTGTCACCGGTGGTTAGTCGCCAATCGTTCATTATAACTGAAACAGGTGAGTGATATGTAGTAAACAACAACAATATAAGAAATTAATTAAATATGTATATTTCACTTAATATACACTAAAAATATGTAGGCATGACCGCACTCGACGACAATTTAAACGAAATGAAATTTGAATGTCAAAAAGACTGTGTAAAGTGGACGCTAACCACTACATACAACACAAACGTCAAATTTGATGACAGGTATTTGATCAGCTCGAAAAATGCAATCTGCGATGACCGGATCATGGACTGGATATTGGATTATCTGATGACATGCCGATAGTCCTGTCATCGGAAATGTTCAATGGAGACCCCAAGTAATTAAGACCAAGGCAGCTAGTAGTTAATTTTTCAGATTATCATTACCAACTTTGTGTGAACACAAAATCGAATCGAAAATCGACTTTGAAACAAAATATGCGAACCGTTTGAATAGGCACTTTATCTGTTTTAAGTATCATCGCTGATTACTTACTGATCTGACAATATTGTTAAAAAACCAAAATTGGTTTGTTTTGGTGTCGTTTCGAAGGCGATGAGTTGGAGAATTTTTCCTACTAAAAAATACATTGTTTAACCCAGAACATATCATTTAGTTCATTTTCACTTTCTCAATAACGAAATTGTTTTCAATTAACAGCTGATTGTTGACTTCACATTTCGGAACATAATCGTGCACTGAAAGCGTTTCATTTTCTTTGTACTCCCATCTGTCAGTTTTAATTTTAATTATAACTCTTACCACTAATGCTTGATTCTAATCAGAAAGTGTTTGATTCCAATTTGTTACCAATGACAGACTTTTTTATTGAAAGCTATAACTAACCTTTCAAAAAAAATCTAATGATTGGGCAGGTTCAGACATAATAAGGGACTTCATTTGCAGACTGCTTTCTTTGAACGTAAATTTTGACCAAGAAAACTAGCAGTACCCGTGGCATGATGGTTAATGCATTGGACTGTCATGCCAGAGATCTTGGGTATTATCCCTGCCTGTGTCATTTAAAGTTTTTTTCACAGGTACTGCCTCTTGCGAGGAATTGACAATTCTCTGCTTTCTCAAATTTTCCGTTCGAATTCGGTTTAAAACTGTAGGCCCCCTCCATCCCTGATAACATTACTCGCACGCATAAATGGTTGAGAGTTGTAAGTCACTAGGCCCTAGTTCTCAACGGATTGTTGCGCCACCTAATTTTATTTACTTCTGGAACACAATACAAAATCGGAGCCGGAGTCGTAACTGGAGTCGGAAAATCTGTCACAAGTTGTCGTACGTTTCACAAAAAGTACGCACACAATGTGTCGTACGGCTTTTTGATGTTATTTCTCAGAAAATATTTTTTTGTTCACTTTTATTTCTTATTTAAATATTTTTTCACTTTTTTATTGAAAAACTATTAAAAAAAAAATATAATCACCAAGTTATTCACTTCAAAAATGGAAACGTCACATGTTGCGTCGCGTTGTGTTCGTACATTTGCACACATTGAATACTTTGACAGCTATTCCAGTTACGACTCCGACTCCGGCTCCGACACCATTGTGTTCCAGCAGTTAACTAGTTTAGTTAATAAAGTGTCATAAACTTCAAATTCGAAACTTTACTTCACCAACCTCTACTTTCAGTTGATCGTACAAAAACTACTAAAAACATAATTGTCTACAAAAAAAAACTTATCAGCCAATCTACATGCCCTTTGCGATTTGTATTTTAAATAAATATTACTTATTCCTTTACCAATTTGATAAGGAACCCTTTTACATAAAACATACTCGTAAAAAGGAACTGTGCAGAAAATTAATAAATCACAGAGTAATAAAGTTCAGCTTTAAGGTGAATAAAAAAAATATGATTACCTGTCATTTTGACATAAGTGAAATTGACTTGATAGTTAGGGAAATTTTTCTTGACGAAATTTCCAATCTAGTTTCCAATTGAAAGGCATTTTTTTGGCAGCTGGCCAATCTAGAAACTTGCCTTAATTTCAAATCTCGTAGTTCGTCTGAACTTGCCCATTGATTTCAATTATGAAAACCAATGATAGCTATAAACTGGCCCCTAACAATTAAAATAAGATTAAATTTAATTGAGTGTTATTTCATTGTGATTTAATTTTGTTGGTTTTATTTTTCGTTGAGTCTTAAAAAGATGGGCTTATGCATAACAGATTTTTTCTTACTTTTTTTTTCTCATTGTGACCATTTTTTTGGACCTGCGACTTATATTTTTATAAATGTTTTATAAACTTAAACTTGGTGGTCATCATCATGAGTAAAGGATACACTTTGTTTTGACTATAGATGGAGTTAGGAGCTTTTGGGAGAAATCGTCTTTGATCCTAAATAACATTCATAATAATACTAAAATTTTATTTAAATAGGTATAACATTTGCTTTAATAGTGTAGGTAATTGTTTAATTTTTTAAAATTGTTCTATCTAAAAACTAACAAATTATGTTAATTCGAATAAACTACTTCTCTTTGTCATCATTATCCTTGGGTTTTATATACTTAAGTTCTATACTTAGGAACATCTTTAAATTGGGATCACTAATTTTTTCCAAGATCAATTCACGGGCTTTTTCGTTATTTCCTTTAAAAAGTGTCGACAGCTCTTCGGCGTATGCAATCCAGACACAATTAGCACATCCGGACATACAGCAAGTCGTTGGTTCCGGTGGGAGCTATAAACAAATGGATGCAAAAAAAAACAAGTTTTTTAACTTATCCAAATTATATCCCAATATCTCGTACCTCAATGTCTTCAGATTTTTTATTCGATAAAGTCCCTATCGTGGTATTTAATTCTCTGATAATAATATTTAATATTTTGCCCCTCAAGGTGTGAGATATTAAAATACTTCGCATTATCTGAAAGAAAAAAAAAATAAAAATATTCAAGCAGATGGGTACAAGTTATGAGATTATAAATCGAAACTTCAATAAGCTTAAAAAATAAACAAAACTGAATAAAAAATAAACATTCGTATGACAAAAAATCGGTAATGTTCCGGAAAAACGAGAAAAAACGGATATCTAAGTTATAATGAAAAAAAAAACCGCCCAAGAATCAGATTATACCGAACGGATATCAAGTTTCATAATATCCGATCAATGGCCACTCATTCATTGAGGCTTTCTTTTAAACACATTTCAAAATAGAGGACCTGTAAAAATATTGCGCAAGGGTTTTACAACTTAAAAAAAAAAAGAATGTTTCCATCGAATCTTTTTTGTCACTTTTTTGTTGCCACTAATGGCAGAAGCATAAAAAAAGGAAATCACTTTCGGTGGCCATATGTGGTTGGATCGATTATGGGATTGCGTTGTGGTACAACCTGTTAAACCATATTTCAAACCCAGAAGGGGACTTGTCACTGGTTCTTTGGAGAACCAAGTTCTTACATTTTTTTTTTGTTGTCAAATGAATATAAATATATTTATGGTGTATTGAGTACATTTGAATTATGTACCTTCTGTAAAAGGTGCGCATGCAAAAAAGTTATTGAAATCGATCTAAAGAGGAAGCCATCAAAACGACAAATTGCAATGAGCATGTATCGAATGACATTGTGTTTTTGTAGAAAGACCAGAAATCTTGGTTGTTTGGAGGACAGACAGACATCGCAAAAAGGATTTACCACAAAAACATTGAGTAGAAAATCAAAAATATTTATCGAATGTCAGGTGTCAGGAGTTGTATAAGGTGCACATAAGCAATATGAGGGTGCAAATTAAAATTATGGAAAGAAACTTGTTTATACATAGGTAACTATATGTGTATACAAGAATAATGATATCATATTTTATTTATGGGATTTTAATTTATATCCGTATAAAATAAAAAGGCTTTGGTTTACTTAAACAAAATACAATCAAGTTTAAATCTTTTAAGGCCTGGTTAAACAATACGTGGAACGGCGGCGGGATGAGAAACAATTTTGGCCGACGTTTTCCCTATCTTCTATGGGATTATACTTTATTGTTCAAATAGATCAATCGTTAAGAAATAGAACGCGACGGTCAAATTAAAGTTGTAGATTTTTACAAAGAACGCGATGATCAAACTTCAAAACAGAAAGAAAAAAAAACAAAGTTATTTTTTTGAATGTCAATTTGTCGCTGCTCACTGTTCAAGAAAAAACTTAAATTCTTCTCAAAAATTCCTTACTTGTGCTATTTATAAAAACGACAATTACAAAGCCAAAAAAAAAAGATTTGCTTTGACTTTTAGAACTGGGTAAATAGAACACCGAAAGCTGGCCGCATTTTGTTTGACGTATCAGAACACGGAAGTCAGCGGTGCGCTTGACAGTCGCTTTATGATCTTAATGGCTGCGTTCAATCTCAGACAGATAGGGTATCCGGATACCTTATTGTTAGTGTTTTACGTGTAAAATAACAGCTGATCAAAAACATCTGAGATGTCAAAAAAGGAATCCAAAGGTATCCAAGAATTTCTGGGGTATGTAGGTATCTGACAGAACAGCTGATTCAACACATGGTTGAATTTCAAGAAACTTGAAAATTGATTTCAGCTTTTTGCATTTGTTGGTAAATAAAAAGATACAAAATGTTAGTTGAAGTTGTATTTGAGGATGTTCTGTACATAATAGACGATGGAGAAGCTATTTGCCTCCGAATTTCAGAAGGTAATTATGATCTATTTTTTTTAAACTTCAAAATTGACTTATTTTGTTCTCGTTATGTAGATGACCAATTTGCTAGGTAGTTAAATTATCCATTAAATGTTTTATCTTACAACAATTTTTACTTCGAAGCTTATATGTTTCTCTGCTTTTTGTGAACAGCTGAAAGTTGTTTTTATTTTTTGACAGCTATCTCAATACAGCTATCCAACTCGTTCAACAAGGTATCTAAAAATCCACCTATCCAAGATACCCTAACCAACAACCAACACGAGATTGAACGCAGCCAATATATTTTAATATTTTATTAAATTTAAAACCTCAATATCACCATTAAGGTTATAATAAAAAGTACCCATTAGGACCATCAGGTTTAAATTGCGATTATTGAAATACTAGCGGTTAAGCAGGAGGGGTATCATTCAAATCGCAGGAATTTTGTTGAATTTGTAGTCACCACACTATAAGTCACTGGTCGGAACCACACGCTCGTTTGCGGTGAAGCAATATTTAAAGTGCGGTGAATCATTGGTAAATAAATTATATGGCGCAACAGATCGTAGATAATCAGGTCCTATAGTGACATACAACTATCAATCATTCCTGTGTGCTAATCATGTCCGGGATGGAGGGGACCTACAGTTGTATGCCGAATCCGAACGGCTAATTTAAGAAAGCACTTTTTATAAGAACAGTTACTCTTTGAATCCACACCCACAGGACAGCGATGTAGAGGAAGAAAGTGACCTCACCTAACTTGGAGCGCGAAACTGGAGACATCTAGCTAGGGACCGAGCTATAGACGGAGAAGTTTGTTGGATAAGGCTCTAGTTCACACAGGACTGTAGCGCCACATTAACTAAGTAATTACACTTGGAGGATTTGTCAATTACACGCAAGAGACAGAATACCCGTGAAAAAAACTTAAGTTTGCACAGGCAGGGATTGAACCAAAGACCTCGATTTTTTGTATACTCAATTTAATATTCCACCACTAAGTGATGGGTCGAACACAAAACTTATCTTATCGTGTGAACAAATATTCAGGCAAGAAAGCAACAACGCCATAACATGTTTCTCAACTTGGAAATGAAATTATTCGAAACCCACTTAAGTCGATAAGGAAGGTTGCGGTCTGCAACAAATGCAAATGTTCAGTACCTCAACGAAAGTGACTATCATTTGGCGAGAATCCTTCGTAAGGACAATGTAAAAACGTTTTCGGACAGCACTTATGCATGGAAAGATTTTATTTCGTGAAGAAGCAAATTTCCATATTTATGGATATGTTAACAAAGACTGGTGTCCCAACAACCACAGAGAAAGCTATCAAAAATGTTTACATTGTTTTTCAGCGAGCGGGGCAATCGGCCCTTATTTTTGTATGAGTTTTTGTTACTACAACCAATTACAATTTTAACAGGACGGAGTCACTTTGCATTAAGCTATGGTGCAAAGTACAGTTTTTCCAAATAAACAGATCAGATTTTTAAAATTAAATGAAATTCTTGAAAAACGGTGTAACAAAACGTACAAAAAAAGTAACATAGTACCAACATTTAAAAAGAAAAAAATTTTAAGCTTTTGTTACACTTGCAAGCTTGCGACATGATGCAGACTTAAATGCTGATGAACATGTTCTTCACTATAATCTTCGCCCGACTTCCTATAATCTGCATTTTGGAAGACGTCGGCATTTTTGATCTGATCTCTCTATCCAATGAGTGTGATTTCATTATTTTGCATCCTCTTTGTCTGCAGATTTCGAAGACCATCATTATGGTGGATTTCCACGTATCTGCACTTCGAAGTCTGCAGACAAAGAGGATGGCAGTGGTTGGATGTACCTAAAACTTTTTGTTAAGGCAGCTGAACAAAATTAGACTTTTATTTGAATTTATACATCTTAGCCCAATACGTCATATGACCCCTGTTTTAAAAGCTTAGCAGCTTAAGTTTTTTCCTAGATAACTGCTGTCCAGCAAAAGTATGTATGATCTAAACAGTTTGACAACTTTTTACTTATATATAAGTATTCTAATAATTTATTTAAATACATATGTATGTTCATTAAAGTTTTAACATACAACAACTAAGATGAATTTTGGGGACTGTTTTGTTCTTTGAACATGATCTGCTTTAGAATAAATGTTCAGTTTGGACATTCAAAAAACAAGAGCGTATGCTGTAGAACTATCAGAAAAAATAATAGTCCACACAATTTAAGAAATTAACACTAAAAATATGTTTTTGTATTCATGGAAATATGTTTAATAAATCATTTCTTGTATGCTGACCTAAGGGTTTCGAAAAATATATAAATATCTAACAAAACTGCATCGTTATGAAACCTCAATTTTATTACCCTTAAATAAGTCGTATTTTGAATATTAAATAGTCAATTTTTATCCGTTTTAAAGCTGTCATCTTTGACATTTAAAAAAAAACAATGCAACCTCAGGGGGTTTTCAATGGGCACAAACATATTTATTGATTGATTTATTTTTAATTTAAGATCAAATCTGCAGACCTAAATTTTTCCTCAGATTTAACCCTCTTTGCACTAATACTAATAGATTTTTTTTAAAAAGTGTTTAGGTACCTGGAAAATTTGACAGCTTTACCGCACTCGTTAACTGAATTTACCCATGGAAAACCTCACTAAGTAAAGCATAAAAAGCAAGCAATGAATCCTAATCTTGTAAGAAAAGTTTCCTGACCGTCTAAACCTAAAGCATAAACTCCTCGCTAATGGTAGACAATCGATTCATAACCTTAAGCATCTTGCACATGAGCTACGAGCTACGAACTGCAAACTGTGGATGTTCGCATATTTTGACTTTTCTTTCACATGAGCTTTATTTTTATTCGCAGACAGTGACGATTTGTCAATTTTGTCTCCATATTTTCGCCAGATATGACCTTTCACACAAAAAACAAAACAAGAGTGGTATTATTTTGAGGTTAAATTGCGCGCGAACAATTTATTCGTTGCAGTGTGGATGGATGGTATATGGAACGCGAATAGAGTTTGATAGTTCACAGCAACCACATTGCAATTCGTTACTACCAAATTGTTTTAACAATTTTTTTTTTGTTTTAGAGAACAAAATGCAAATTTTATTATCTATTATTATTGTCAATTGATTTCTTATAATTTAAATGTGTTTTTGTTTGAAATTGACTTTTTGAAATGTGTAAAATCACGTTTGGTCGTCCATTCGTTTATTCATTCTTTCATTGTTCGCTCTCATGTGCAAGGCCCTTTAAAGGTGACAACTAACTGTACTTCTTGCAGATCTGCAATTATTTGTGGTGATCCTTTGACCCAAAACTCATTTTTCTTTGAACCCATAACTGGTTTAGAGCTCCTTAAATGTATTGGCAGTCTTAAAAATTCAGATTGTGGACCTGATGGAATTTCAGCTAAGGTGCTTAAAAATATTGCGTGTTTCATAGTAGATGTCTTAGCCTTTATATTTAATAAAAGCATATTCTCAGGAACTTTTCCTGAAGCATTGAAATGTGCTGACATTGTTCCAATTTTTAAAAAAGGTTCAGAGAAAGACGTTTGTAATTACAGGCCCATTTCAATTCTTTCTTCAATAAGTAAAATTTTTGAAAAAAGTATTAAAAAGAGTTATTGATTTTTTAGATAAAAAACAATTTTTAAATCCTCTGCAATTCGGTTTTCAGAAAAAGAAATCGACGGAAGATGCCCTTCTGAAATTTTGCTCTGATGTCTTCAATAACCTAGATAAAAAAAAAGTTCACAGCCTGGGTCTATGTCGATATCACTAAAGCGTTTGAACCATGATATAATGGTTACTAAACTAGAAAATTTGGGTTTAAGAAGCTTTATGAGGGATTGGTTTAGATCCTATCTTCATAATATAATAATAATAATAGACCACTGAGAGTTAAAATTGGTAATTTTAGAAGTGGGTTCAAACTAACATAGGGGTTCCACATTTTGCTGATGACGTTGGTTGTTCATTTGGTGCTGAAAGCCCCCTGAACCTCGTCTGTGAAATTAATTGGGATCTACATATGCTTAGGTCATGGTTCGCTGAACATAAGATAGTCATAAGTGCAAAAACGAAAATTATGTTCTTTAGTCTTTCTCAACAGAACTCCTTGGAACCGGATATTTTCTTCCATGAGCCTGAATGTCTTAGATTCAAATTGCAAAGTTGCCATTGTATATGTTATCCAACCTCGATTACATACTCTCACAACTTCAATTGCAGTGATCATTGTTTCAAAATTGAGAAAGTTGATGTATTTCAATATTTAGGTCTACTTATTGACTCTAAAATGTCTTTTAGTAATCAATCTGAGAATTTAAAAAAGTATTTCCGTTCCACACTTCGGCATTTTTTCTACCTCCAAAAAGTATGCTCACTTGATCTGCTTAAAAAAAATTATTATGGAATCTTTCAATCTAAATTGCAATATTGTGTAGCATGCTGGGGTGGAATACATTTAAACAAAATAAAACCGATTTTGACACTTCAAAAATATGATATCAGAAAATTAAGCAGAAAACATAGACTGCATCATAGTTTTCCATTATTCACGGGGTGGAAGATTCTTCCATTAAGACATTTATATTGCTATAAAGTCCTCAAAACCTTTTTCAAGCGCTCAGGAAATTTAAATTTCAGAGTTTTGGACAGCCATAACCTCCGTGGTAACATGCAATGTATGGTACCTGTTCCTAAATTCCGCATTACTGCCTTCCGTAATTTCTATTCTGTTTTGTCTTCTCGTTTATTTAATAAACTTCCGAATATGATGAGATCACTTATAAAGGGTGTCCCAAAATTAACGCAAGATTTGAATTAAATAGAAAACGCCGTTTTTAGTCTTTTGATAGTTATATTTGTATTGACTCGTAAAGTACATAGGATAGGGTTATGTATGGAATAACACATCGGACAAATGGCCTCCACGGCTTTGCATGCACATGCGCACTCTTTTGTTGAAATTTTCCATGACCATTCTGCATAAATGTGGCTGAATTTCGTTGATGCAGCGTTGAATCTCCTCCTTTAATGCACGGGTGGTTGTGGGCTTGTTGACATAGACTTGTGATTTCAAATAACCCCATAAAAAGAAGTCTAATGGTGTTAAATCACACGATCTGGGAGGCCAATTTTGATCACCGAAACGAGAGAGTACACGACCTGGAAATGTCTCATGCAGTAATTGAATTGTTTCACGGGCTGTATGACATGTGGCACCGTCTTGTTGAAACCACATATTGGACACATCAATATCATCCAATTTTGGCAGAAAGAACTGTGTAATCATGTCGCGATATCGAGCACCAGTAACAGTCACTGCTTGACCAGCATCATTTTCAAAAAAATATGGCCCAATTATGCCTCCAGCCCAAAATCCACACCATACAGTCACGCGTTGTGGATGCATTTGTTTTTCGACAATCACATGTAGGTTCTCCGAACCCCAAATGCGGCAATTTTGGCGATTGACAAAGCCATCAAGATGAAAATGTGCTTCATCGCTTAGGATGATTTTGCTCGAAAAATCAGGGTCCATTTGTTGATGTTCAATAATCCATTCAACGAACTCTCTTCTCTGTCCATGGTCATTAGGCTTCAATTGTTGTGTTAATTGAATTTTGTAAGCATGAAGACACAGATCTTTGGTGAGTATACGCTGTAGAGAGGTTCTTGAAATTTGCAATTCTTGTCCACGACGTCGAATTGAGGTTCCTGGATTGTAACACTCTCACGCACTGCTTCGACATTCACATTTGAACGGCTTGTTTTTGGACGACCAGTGTGTTTGGCGTCTCCAACGGATCCAGTCTCCATGAATTTTTCAATTAATCTCTTCACAGTTGACGAGGTTAAAACACTATTCCGACCATATTTTGTATGAAATTTTCGAACTGCAGCCGCCAAGCTTTCACTATTTTTGAAATATTCTTTAATAATGAAGACACGTTGTTCTCTCGTGTAACGCTCCATTTTTAAAAACCCTATACTGTTAGCTGTCAAATTGCTTTTTTTTTAGGGTTGTCAACACTTCACTGCAGAAATGGCGGCAAATTCAAATCTTGCGTTAATTTTGGGACACCCTTTATTACCAAATCGTTTCGAGAAACTTGTAAAGAGCTGGTTGTTTACTTTTCACTTTGATGATTTAGAAAGAATGTTATCTCCAGTGATATAAGACTCAATATTTCTGGTGGTTATCAAAGAGAGCTTTGTTCTCTATTCCGTATAACTTTTGCAATCAATATAGTTTAATTTATCTTGGTTTGTATAATTGATTTGAATTTTTAATATTTCTTTTTTTTTCATTTTGAAATGTACATATTTTCTCAATTAAGGGTCACCCCACCCAAATTATTATAATTTGATTTATTTGTTAATCTTGAAGTGGCTTTAAGCACTGTTTTTATTTTTAAAATACAAAATGCCACTACTTTATTTCTTATATATACATATCCCCTATTCCCAAAATTAACGCAAGATTTCTTGCGTTAATTTTGGGACACCCTAGAAATCTTGCGTTAATTTTGGGACACCCTAAATTTATATACATTATGATAATATGAACTGTTGTATATATTTCACCTTCTGAAGAAATAAATGTATTTATAAATCTAAAAAAAATCTAAAAAAAGTTATAGGGGATATGTAGCCGCAAATTGGTTATGCAAAGTTTAATTCAACTATTGTTAATAGCGTTCCTTCTTCTTTACCTTTTATCAGAAGATCCTGTACAAATCATTCAAGCGTATAATATGCTACAAATATTTTCAAAATTTAAAGTTTCGTTTTCGCTTTAAATGCATTTTTTTTAAACAAAAAATAATTGCCAATAGGATTTATCTTATTGCATTGGACAATTTTTAAGGGACTTCATTTGCAGTCAACTGCATTCCTTGAACGTAAATTTTGACTAAGGTAACTAGTTCACCAAGTGTCATAAATTCCAAATTCGGAACTTTACTTCACTAACTTCTACATTCAGTTGATCGTGTAAAAACTACCATAAACATTATTTTTTACAAAACACTCCTTAGACAAGCTAGAAGTCCATCACGATTTATAATGTGAATTGTAAATAAATATTACCTGTTCCTTTACAAAATTTGTGAAGAAACCGTTTTACACAAAACATGGAATTGTGCAGAAAGTAAACAATTTACAGAGTAATAAAGTTCAGCTTTCAATAAAATGAAAAACATAATTAGCTGTCATTTTGACATAAATGGACTTGACTTTATAGTTAGGGAGATTTTTCTTGACTAACTTTCCAATAAAGTTGCCTTAATTGGAATGCAAATTTTTTGGCAGCTGGCCAATCAGATTCAAGATACTTGCCTTACTTTCAAGTACCTTATGTCGCCTAAACCTCCATTGATCTTTTGCTGAAATTAAAGCTCTAACATGTTTCAAAATTTAGCGGAGAAGGGAAAGGTGTGAAGGCGAAAAATGCGAACTCAGATTCCCTTTTCTAACAAACATTCATTAAGATCAATTTTGTATAATCCTTGGATAAAGGAATCATTTTAAATGCCCAACAAAACTATACCACTTTCTTTATACACAATAGTGAAACGTTTACCTCCTCGTGTTATAGCATTTGGGTTGTTTGTGAAAAAGGACATTCATGCTTCACTGCATAGTCAGCTTTAACTGAGAGCTGCAACCATTTAAGTTACTTTAGTGTCCGCATCAGAGCAAATATAAAAACTAGGGTGTTATAACAACTTTATGAGCAAAATGAGTATGTAAACACGGCGGCCGCGGCGCGGCGGCGCTGATCTACATCAGGGAGACAATTAATTAAATTATAATGCATAACTCATTATGGATGATTTATTATAGCAAGTTAAGCATACGTTTACGTTCGTGAATCCTCCTGATTGTACCTTATATTGCACTACCGCAATCCAGTCTCTCTCTTTTAATTCTGAAAGCGCCGCAATAACAACCCTCTATTTATTTCCTGAATGTTCGTCGTTGGCTTGCTTAAGAACCCCACACCACATCCAGACGATGCGATAGCAATAGCGATGTTTCGAATTTCCGGAGATTAATTTTATTTTATTGTTATAAATGTCTGATAATTTCTGTGGGAATTTTGTACAATTGCGTGCATAAGGTTTAGTAAGGAGGGAACGATTCGATTCACAAGTATACCAAGTGGTGTATGATGTGTATGGTACGTCTTCCTCCCTTTCTGTAATTGAAATGTTTGTAAACCTACTTAAAAATTGGGTTTATACCACAACCGATTATTGTTGTGATTATGTGATGAGATGATGATTATATTGCTATTGATATGCGATCAAGAGTGTTGCGGATGAAAAAGTCCTGATTTCATTGCGATTCTTGGGCTAAACAAACTGAAAGTAATTGAGTGTGGTGTTATGATGTTATCATATTCGAATAAACATGATTATAATTGGAAATCAAATGGTATTATAAGAAGGCGTTGATGTGGACACTGATTTAACACGGCCGTTAATTCACCCCTGCCGTGGCTGTCATCACTTCTGAAACAAACATTTTAGGATTTCTTTATAATTTTTTGAGAAAAGTTTATCGGTATTACATGCATTTTTGATTTCATTTACGACGATGACATGGCAAATGTTCTGTTTTTGGCATTATTGGAAGCCGAGAAATTGTTCAACTACAGGGTTTCATTTTTCAAAGCCCTCTACTTAAAGTTGTCACTTTTTGACATTTAACAAGTTAAAAATACACCATTACTTTATCAACACAATAAAATTGCGAGTTAAGTTTCCTGATCGTTTTAAAGTCATATGTCACCTTCTACGTAGTCAAGTCATTCTGATTGGGGGCATTCATCAATCTAGCGGCTACGTAGTCAAGGCATTCTGATTGGCTAAATTCAACAAAAAAATGAGTTGAAATTTCCCCTCCGACATAGTGTACAAATTTTAGCTACAAAGTCAGTAGACACTGATTTTGACGTTTCACAATCAGGTGCTCGGTAAGGACACAAGAATTAAAAATGAAATAAATCATTCTGTATTTATATACAAATCACTCATATTATATCTTATATTTGATTTAATTTAATTTAAAAACAACAAAAAAATATTAAAAGTTCACAAAAAACAAATGATTCATGTTCTGTATATTTGCATACGTCATTAATATGACAGTTCCGGATTGACTAGCTTTGTAGTGCAATTTTGCATAAACAAAGCTAGTTTAATTTTGACTACGAAACTAGCTTTATGAATGCCTCCAATGCTCAAGGACATACAGCCGCAAATATGAGAATGGGTCATGGGTAACTGCATGAAGAGGATATAGTGTTGCAACCGTATTCGTATTTTTCATTTGACTTACATAAACATACATATAGGTTTCAAAAAGATTTTTCCATGCGTCTGTTTACAGATTAGACTTTCGTTGGCAATGGTACGTCATTTTTGTTTCACTTTATCCTAACCTATTTTAATTAAAAATTCCTATATTTTTGGATTCGTCGTGACGTAGGACTGTTATTACAGTGATCTGGGTTCCGTCCCTACCTGTGCCGTCTTGAATTTTTTTCATAGGTATTAGAGTGATGATAGAAGTACACGTGGCGTGATGGTTAGTGCGTAGGACTGTCTTGTGTTCAATCCCTGCCTTTGCCATCTAAAGTTTTTTTCACGGGTACTGCCTCTTGGGAGGAATTGAAAAATCATCCAAGAGTAACACATAGGAATGGTTGAGAGTTGTAAGTCACTAGGCCCTAGTTCTCAACGGACTTTTGCGCCACCTCATTTGTTTATTAAATAGTGATTCTTGTATTGGAAAGTACTTACCTATTGCAAGTGGCAACTTTCAATTGATAGTTAATAAATATTTAAATTCGAATTCTTAAATACTTCATTTATTCAGAAATCAAGCAACTTTTTGTTGATAATCATACATTTTCTTGGTATTCACATCAATAAGCATCATTTTTAATACTAACATTTTGGTTTCAATTAACTGATTAATTGTTTAACTTTACAATTTATCAACTGTCAATTGATAGTTAAGGCTGACTAAAGGTCTGATTTTTTCATTTTAATTTATCATCTAGTGTTAGTAAACAATTTTACCCAAAGTTATCGTTTTATATGTTCAATAAAGTTCACCTGGTTCTCCTGAAGGAGGCGCACCCTGAAAAAACGTTTTTTCTTTAAGGGACCTAATATCTGTATTCCAGGATTTTTTATGAATTCAATTTAAAGATTGCATTCAATGATCTCACCTTGAGACTCAATTGGTAAATTTAGCTTTAACCAATCATTTAACCTTAAAACGAATCGAATCGTTTGACTCATTCAGTTACAGATTTTGCATTCTTTTGCAGTTATTCCATTTTTTGAAACCTTCGCATTCACTTGATTTTTTTACAATCATTTTATACACGTCGCTCGTCGATGATTGTCGATAATTGCAGACTACAAATGAATTCATTTATGTATGTATAACTTCTCAAATGATTACAACCAATTTATTGTAGTCAAGTATTAAGGTAAAAACGATTGCAATATATTTAAGGTCAAATAATTAGTAATTGCAAAACTTTAAGTCCCAATCTCTAGGAGAAGACAATCAATGCAATCTTTAAGTGGAATCAAATAAATGATTTATAGTGATTGCATTCACAAGAGACTGCATTCTTTTACAATCCTCCCGTATTCTCTGCCACCTGTGCTTTTACCTAAACCTGGTATTTCAATTAAATTAAACTTGTCATATATAATGCGATAAACGAAAAACTTCAAACCAATACAACAACTCTTTTCTTCTTCTTAAATGGTTTTATATTAATTTTGTATGAAAAGTCTTATTTTTTGCAGTCTTTATCTGCTTATAGAAATTAAAGATCGGCCCTGTTTCCTAAGATGTCCCTCATAAACCTCTAAAAAAATAGAATGTATTAACGTCATTACTCCTTAAAAAAAGGAATCTATACACTTAATCCACAAAACTTGTCTGAGAGGCCATTATTTCTTGAGATTATTTAAAATCCCACTATTTCTTATTTGAAACTTTTTGACAAAAATGTAACTTTCAATTAATTAAATGCTGTTATTTTGTTTCTTTTTTATATACATACATAAGTTGCCAGACGTCGTCGAAAAGAAGGTCGGCCCCGAAGACAACGAACAACTTTTAGCACCGAACAGACTCTTCGATTGGAAGTGGAATTCCATCGCAACGAATATATTTCGAGGAGCAGAAGATTTGAATTAGCAGAGAATTTACGACTGACAGAGACACAAATTAAGATTTGGTTTCAAAATCGACGTGCCAAGGATAAACGCATCGAAAAAGCCCACATTGATCAGCAATACAGGTAAGAAAATTCAAATATACAAATATTCAATTTTAATCAGGTCTTATTAATAACGAAGCATCAATAGTAGCAAGTGTGATTTTTATTAACATTTATGTAAGACCAAATTACATAGTTTGGTATAATTTTTTCACAAAAGAGCATTGGCATGCCAATAAAATGACATATGCCTTCTCTAGTTCTCATTCTTATATTGCGCTAGGTATACATTCGGTGATTTTCTCACTCATGTAGAGTACCTACATTATTAAGTCTTAGGAGTTCACCTGTCGCTTTAAAAATAGTATTGATTACATCTAAACTGTTATGGTCATTAAAGTAGTCTTTTTTTAAATAATTTATAAGAGCTTCTAGTTTGACTTTGTTGGCTTTGTTTGTTGAAAGCATTTCTTGCAGAGTTTTCAATTTTCCCTAAAAGTGTTTGCTAGTTAATTTTTAAAATTTCTTCATTTGCTAGTTGAAGTGATACATCGTGTTCAAGGTTCAGTCTTCTCCAATCCTTAAAAAAACTGTAGTTGATTCAACGACGATAGTACCCGTGGCATGATGGTTAGTGCGTTGGACTGTCATGCAAGAGGTCTTGGGTTCGATCCCTGCCTATGCAATCTAAAGTTTTTTTCACGGGTACTGCCTCTTGCGAGGAATTGACAAACTCTCCAAGAGTAATTCTTGTCATGAAAAAGTGCTTTCTCAAATGAGCCGTTCGGATTCGGCATACATATAAACTGTAGGTCCCGGTCCCCTCCATCCCTGCAATTACTCGCACACAGGAATGGTTGAGAGTTGTAAGTCACTAGGCCCTGGTTCTCTAAGGATTGTTGCGCCACCTAATTTATTTATTTATTTTATGATTCAACGACTGCATCAAAAATTATGTATTTTGTACTTGGAGCTATATTTCGGTCGCAGACGACAGTTTTCCAATCCAGTTTATTTCGCCTTTGGATTCTTTAAGCTTTTCCTGTGAATGCTTTTTTGCAGTAAAATTAATGGTACTACATGTGGAGCATTTTGGACGATTCTGATAGTACAGCAATGTCATCAGAATAGAATAATATTTGATGCACTTTCCATCAAACAGAATTACTCCAGGAAGAACCATTCTGAGATCATCTTAATAAATTGAGTAGAGGAGTGGACTAAAGAGACATCCCTGCCTTACACCATTTAGCAATATTCACATGAGCACGACCAACGACCAACGAATGAACGAATATTCGTCGATTTTGACATTTCTTTCACATGAGAGTTTTTAATTCGTCGCGAATGAAGTTTGACATTCACCACCGAAACCAAAACAAGAACGAGTTTTTAGGTTAAGTACGCGCGATTTTTTTATTCGTTGCGAGTGTGGATAATGTGGAACGCGAATAAAGTTTGACAGTTCGTATCAACTATAATTTTGTTCGCGACGAATAAATTTGTTTTCTTAAATTTATTAATATATGATATTGAAAAGTAAAAGTATGCATCATAAATCAAATAGAAACTATATTGCTATCGTTTTGTTAAGAATTTGTGTGGAAATATGTCTTCAAACGTATATAAACTCACATTTTGTAATTCATTCGTCGTTCATTGGTCGCGCTCATGTGAATGATGCTTTAGTTGGTTCTAGACTCCAGGGTTGCTTAATTTGAAAAATAAAGATCTTTTGTCTATGTAATCGAAAGCCGCTTTGAAGTATACAAGGAACGCGTAAAATGTTTCCCTTTATCTAGATACGTACGAGCAATACTTGTCAGGGAGAAAATATTATCTTCTGTTAAGTACCCCTTGCAAAAGCCAACTTGAAATTCGCTTAATAATTCATTTTCGTTTATCCAGTCGGTTAAACGACGACGTGGTAAAATCTCTGTGAAGATTTGTGTGACAGTTTTTGAAAACGATTTACTTCTGTAGTAACTGGGAGTTTTTGGAACTTCTTTTTCTAAATTGGTAGTATTACATGTTTCTTAAGAATTTCGACATTAGTTTTTTCTAAAAAATCTTCTTTTGAAATACCCATACGAGATATGATCTTCCGCAGGGGTTTTATTCAATTCACTTCGGTGTATGACACTTTTAACATCATCGAACATTATAGATGGGTCAAAGAAAATGTCCTGTTGATATGGGAGTGCATATTCCATGGGGTAAGCATTTGTTAGCGGATTCAGAAGTTTTTCAAAATGTGTTGCCAACGCTACATAGGCCACTTTGATGTTTTGCGTGAAAAGGGTTCCATTTACCATTTTGGTAAATTTTGTAAATATTGCTTGTGGTTTTGAGCGCATAAAATGTTGTAGTTGTTGTTTGCCTTCCGATAGGTAAATATTGTGATTTAAATTCGCTGTAAACCACTGTACACATTTTGTAAGTAAGTATTCGGTTTAGTTGATGCATTCGATTCAAGAACCTCTGCCAAATTTGTCATAATTCATGCCCTTACACTCGCTACCATTCGGTTGCATAGAACAAATTGTAAGAATAACCTCAATCAGATATTTTTTAATTAATTTAGCTGAAGCAAAAACAGTTTTGTGTAAAATAAAAATTTGAAACAAATAAGAAAATAGTTTTATCAACCTTTTGAATCGATTGAAGCTTGCGTATGATTTAAAAGTTTCAATAAACCTAGTCTTGCGATTAATTCTGCTATAAAACTTCAAGACTTATTTTTGGTTTCATTTTCGCTTTTGGTTACGCTTAAATAATAGATAGAATCGCAATAGTTGCCAAAAAAAAGGTAAGGAATGCCAAAGGTGTTGGGTTCGATCCCTGCCTGTGACATCTAAAAAGTTTTTTTCTCACGGGTACTGCTTCTTACGAGGAATTGACAAATCCTCCAAGAGTAATTCTTGTCATGAAAAGTGCTTTCTCAAATTGGCCGTTCGGATTCGGCTTAAAAATATAGGTCGCCTCCATCCCTGACAACAGTACTCGCACACAGGAATGGTTGAGAGTTGTAAGTCACTAGGCCCTAGTTCTCAACGGACTGTTGCGCCACCTAATTTATTTTATTTTTTTGTAGGTATAAGGAATGAGTTCGGACTGACGAATGTTCTGAAATCGGGTTCTGCACCAGTTTGTTATATCTTTAAGAATAAATGGCAGCTCACAAAAAAATCGCCCGTGCACTGCTCACATTTGTATGCTTATGAAAGCAATACTAAAACACCTTTGAATAAAGGGCTATTGACCCTCTACAGCTCAATTGTTAATACCTCGACTCTAAAAAGTTATTGAAAAAAGATAAATCTTTATATCAAACTAAAACTGTTTTTCTAAGGGTCAAACGTAACCATCACCACGCTTCTGTAACAGTTTTATTGAAGGTCTCACTTCAAAGTGTCCCACCTCTCCATTTTTGGGAACGAATGTGAATAGTTGTACCATAGAAATATGGTTTAGGGTTTAGCAAACACACTTTTCAATGAAGATAGATAAATTCTTTTACAGGATTTTGGTGAGACAAACAAAGTCAAAACAACAAAAAAAGTTCCTTAGGGTCATTATCGTAGGTCTTAGAGAAGCTTAAGATCTCGGAGACTCCATAATTGTATTCTTTAGATTATTTTTGTCGTCGGAATTGAAGAGCGTGCTTAATAAGACTTTTCGCAAATATGTTTTAAATTCTTAAAATAGAGATAAATAAAGAAGTTTCAAAAATATCAAGAGAAACAGTGCGGAACCACAATGTATAAGGGCTGACATTAAGCTGAGGTCGGTCATTTTAAAAGAAACTAGTGAAATAGCCAGTTGCATTCCTCCCCTTAAACAGTTCAACCGTAATACTCGCGCTTCTAGGAATGCTCATCAGTATACCCTCGAGCCCAACTTCGGCCGTACTATCAAATACAGAGATTCGTTCTTTAGCCGTACTACGCTAATGTGGAATGCCTTACCTGTCTTTCCTAGTCATTGCAATATTCAGAAATTCAAAACCAATGTGCACTGACATCTCCTTTTAAACCCTCTCTCCTCTTCCTAGTGCTCACACTGTGCATCTGCATAATTATTATAAAAAAAAAAAAAAAAAAAAAAAAAAACTAAGTGAACCAAGTAAATGAAACAACAATCAATACAAAATATTATACAGCTCTTGTCTTATGGTGTTTTATGCTTGTAACAGAACTTATGGCACGACCAGGTTTGAGTAAACATTTTAGGGAGTTAGTTTAAAATATCTTAACTTGCACTTGCACTTACGTTATCTACCTAAAATGATATAAATTTATGTAGATATGACCTGTTTATTGCTATATAGTAACTACGAGTATGTTCTTCATGTTTAACTGTCCATAAAAAGTGCCTAATTAAAATCATACCAATTCATTACTAACACCCTATTTTCTCCCTCTTTCCACAGGAATTTTGTTGTAGCGAACGGTTTTATGACCTCGATCATAGGACAAAATGTTTATCCTCCAATTATATCGAATCTTCATCAGCACTTCCATGCCCAGAATGGTCTTCCATCACGAATGGTTCCTGCAGTACCTCTGTCGTCCTCAACAACATCGGCGGTGGCGGTGGCGTCGGTGAATCACCATCAATCACCCTCTTCATCCACACCTAATCGAAACGATCTTAATTACAGTGAAATAAGTGGCTTCTATAAACATAACGCAGTAAACTCATGTTAGCAATAATATTTTATTGTTTAATGTTTACTTTTTATTATACCTTAATACGTAAGAATTATTATTATTTTATCTAATTTTATTTATCGGAATTTTTTTTTTTTTTTTTTTTTTTTTTTTAAAAATATAATAAAATGCGTTTATTCAGGCGCATTATTAAAAACAAAATAGAAGTAAGTTGGAAGAGAGACGGTATAACTCTAGCTAGATAAGATATTAATACAATACTCGTTCAATTTTTGTATTTTTTGAATGAAGTATTTCTTTTGTACCACATTATTATAAAGATGTAAATAATTTTGAAACTTTTTTTAAATGATAAGAATAATGATTGTATCTATGCCTTTTCCCAGGAAAGGAAGATGAAGAAAATAACAAAAATAAAACGAGAAGAGTTATATTACATGATGGAGAAATGATTTTTATTTCTATTGGTAACTTTTCAAGCAAATCGTCGATTTAAATTGGCTTTTTGTGGAAAGAATAAACCGCGAAAGTACAACAAGGGATGGAAACAATCAAAATTCCATAATTCATTTTTTGCAACGTTGACTCTGAAAAGACTTGCAGTGCCTTAAGAAACATCTTAATTAACTGGAGGAAAATATAAAATATGGGATCAGTGAAAAACAGACAATAGAGAAATAATTTTGAATTACATATACCTTTGGAATAGAGCAACGCCAGCCTAAGGTATTAAAGAGCTCTTTAGCAGACAAAAGAACTATTTTATCAGAAGACGAAGATTAATGCATGTCTTTGGTTTTTGGGATTCAATATTATCGCAAGAATTGTTCCCATTTTAAAAAAAGGGAAATATCATTAATGTTTTTAGTATTGTTTATTGAATTTATTCATATTAGGTATGCATAGGTTAACTTTGAGCCTTTATGGAATTAATAGGAAATGACATTTTAAGATTTCATCCATGAGAAAAATTTCGTGGGAAGTTTTAAGTATTACTACAAACTATTTTTACAATATGCTTCAAGAAGTTTGACAAAGACTTTGCCTACACTATTATTTCCATATATATAAAAAGCCATAGCTTCCATCGTAAGATATAATTTTAGTAATGGTTAGGTTAGGTTAGGTTAATGTGGCTGTGGATACAAAAACCACACACTTAGGCCAGAAGAAAGGTCCATTGTGAAAGAAAGGCCCACATGAATCTAGAGAATTACTTCCCACTAGTCGAACCATTTTGAGCTTTTTATAAAGCGAAGGAGATATCTGATATCCTTTTTAGCTAGTTCACTGGGATCATCAAAAGAGTATTCTCCCAAATGAAGTTTGCGTCTTCGTGAAAGAGCAGGGCAGGTGCAGAGGAGGTGAGAGATTGTTTCTTCTTCTTCCTCGTCCATACAGCTCCTGCAGAAGTCATTTGAGGCTATACCAAGTCGTATTGCGTGTCTGCCTATAAGAAAGTGCCCCGTAAGGACACCTATTAGGGAGCTAATATGAAGTCTGCTTTGGGATAGCAAATCTTTAGAGCGCTTTAGGTCCAGTGAAGGCCATATTAGTTTTGTGGCTGCGCATGTTGGTAAATTGTACCACCTGGAGTTTGCTATCTCGAAAGCTTTTTCTTTTAGCGAGTTCATCGGCTCTACAATTTCCTGCGATGTCTTTGTGGCCCGGCACCCAGCATAGGTGAATGTTAAATTGCTGCGCCATCTCCATAAGAGACGATCGACAATCGAGGGCCGTTAGAGATTTGGTTGAGACGCCGTCAATAGACTTGATAGCAGCCTGACTGTCAGAGAAGATGCTTATATCAGAAGTTGATATCACGTTTTCTCTTAGCCAGGAGAGAACCTCTTTGATCGCTAAAATTTCCGCTTGGAAGACGCTACAATGATTAGGGAGGCGGAAGGAGATGCTTACATTAAGCTTTTCTGAGTACACACCACTACCAACTCCCTCATTTGTCTTGAATCCATCTGTGTAAAAATGGATGCTTTTGTCATCTAGGAGGTTTTTGTCTTCCCATTCTTCCCTGGATGGAATGGATACCTGGAAGTTTTTACCAAATTGGGGTTTTGGGATAGTGTAGTCTATGTACTTTGGTATAGAACAAAAGAGGTTCAGAATGATGGAGTGCCCAACATTGTTGTTGGTCCATTGAGATGAGGCGTTGAGTCTTATGGCTGTACTCGCTGCCACTTGTTTGCTGAAAATTTCGAGGGGTGTCAGATGGAGGAGAGTGTCCAACGCTGCTGAGGGTGTGGTTCTCAAAGCCCCGCTAATGCAGAGACATGCAGTGCGTTGGACTCTGCTGAGTTTGTCGTAGTATGTGACTTTCTCCAGTGCAGTCCACCATACTGCAACCCCGTACATAAGTATTGGTCAGATGACCGATGTGTATAGCCAATAAGTTATGCGGGGTTGAAAACTCCATTTGTTTCCTATGGCTTTCTTGCAAAGGAAAAGAGCTGCTGTAGCCTTTTTAACTCTTTCCTGAATATTACGTTTCCAACTTAATTTTTTGTCCAATATCAGACCAAGATATTTGGCCTCATTGGTGAAAATTAGTGGTACACCTTTTATTGAGGAGGTACAATTTCTGGGATCTTGTATTTCCGCGTAAAAAGGACGAGGTCTGTTTTTTGAGGATTAATACTAAGTCCGCAGTGATCTGCCCATCTAGTGAGCATATTGAGTGCGTTTTGGAGGAGGTATCTCAGTGTATTAGGATGTTCTCCAATGACGGCGATAGCAACATCATCGGCATACGCAATCACTCTGTAGCCTTCTCTCTCAAGGGATATTAGTAGCTCGTTAACCACTATGTTCCACAGGAGAGGGGACAGAACACCACCTTGCGGAGTGCCTCTACTGACAGACCTCTTCGTACAAAAATCCCCCATCTTAGAGTTGGTGATCCTGCTTTTTAGCATTAGATTTATCAATTCACAGAGTGAGTATTCGACGTTTAGGGTCGTCATAGCAGAAGTGATAGCGGATGTGTCAACGTTGTTGAAAGCGCCTTCAATATCCAGAAAGGCCACCATAGTATATTGTTTTTGTTCTAGGGAATATTCGATAGTTCTTACTAAGGTGTGCAAGGCTGTTTCTACCGATTTCCCTTTGCAGTAAGCATGCTGAGACATCGATAGTCTCTTATCATTACTGTTACGTACATGGATATCAATCAACCGTTCCAGAGTTTTGAGAATGAATGATGATAGGCTAATAGGTCTTAGATCTTTAGGGTTGACATGCGAACATTTGCCCGCCTTGGGAATGAATACTACCTTTACTTCTCTCCATCGCTGTGGTATATGGACCATATCTAGACAACTTTTAAATATCATCTCAATGATGGGCAAAGTTATGTCAGTCGTAAATTGCAGCTCAGCTGGTATGATGTGATCTGGCCCTGGAGATTTGTAAGGTTTGAAACTATTCAGAGCCCAAGTCAACTTCTCTTTTGTAACAAGACTTTGAGGAAAAGTTAAGTTAATACCCGACCCAGGATGGTTTGTTGTATTAACGTATTTGGAGCTATCAGGGAAGTGGGTGTCCAGTAGCAGGTTTAGCGTTTCTTTGCAAGAGTTACTCCAAGTACCATCCAAGTTTTTAAGACAACTAGGCATGGTTGGATTTGTCGAGAGAATCTTCCTTATCCTTGATGCCTCCGAGGATTCTTCTATTGAGCTACAGAATGATCTCCAAGAGGATCTTTAAGCTATTCTCAATTCCTGTTTTTACTTTTTGAGGGATTCCTTATAGGAGTCCCAGTCTTGTGGATGTCTAGTCTTTTTTGCACGATTAAAAAGCCTTCTACAGCCTTTCCGGAGTATACCCAGTTCAGAAGCCCACCAGTATGGTTTCTTCTTTCCCCGCACTATAGTGAGGGGGCAGGCAGTTTCCATGGCTTTATTAAGGGCTGCTGTAAGCTCGTCGACTTTTTGATCGAGTTCAAAAGCGCATAAGGGCGGGTCAGAAAGTTCTGGTTTAATCAGATTCTTCAGAGTTGCCCTATATTTTGGCCAATCTGTTTTCCTATAGTTTCGGAATTGGACTGGTTTTTGGAACTCTTCAATAAGTGTGAATTGGATGTATCTACGATCGGAGAACGAGTGCTCCTTAGATACTCTCCAATTCAATATTTTATTTGAGAAATGTAACGAGACAAGAGTCATATCTAGAACTTCTTGTCGATTTCTAGTAACGAAGGTTGGTTCACTACCTACATTACATACTACCAGATTAGTTGTTAAAATATAATCAAAAAGAGACTCACCTCTGTCATTTATATCGGTATAATTTTAGTAATAAAATAAATTAAAAATTATCTCATTGTAAATCTTGGAGGTAGAGTGTATGGTAAAGAAACTAGCCCATCAAAGTTAAAATTGGGAATACCTGAAAAAAACTAACGATACATTGAGACCTCGAGGTGGAAAAGCTGGATTATTTCGAAGGCCACCTAGAAAAAAAAATGGGTTTACCGGTTTTACGAAAAAAAAAATATTTCTGTCCAGAGAAAAGTGGCTAAAAAATAGTGTAGTAGGGGAAACTTGGTTTATTAATACGGCAACATCATTAACAAGTAACAAACAAAATCAGAAATACTGGATCTCAAGGTCTCCTACAACTCGAATGACAAAGTTACTGGCCTATAAGCTTTTAAAAAGGTTAGAAGGTATTTTTTAGAAATTAGCACATAGCGATACTTGCTTTCATAAGAATAAAAATAGTGGGTTTGAATTAATATGACACCAAGAAAAGGAGTTTTTTTGACAAGAATATTAATTAAAATAAAAAATTTTAGTTTTGTAGTTAAGTTTTTAGTTTTAAAAAAAAAAAAACAACTGTACATTACGTATATTATATTCAAATGAGGGCGCAAACAACGAATCATTCAGTGTGAAGAGTTTGACGGAATCATATCCCACTTTCCTAATTAATAGACGTTTCGTTGTAAAAAAAAAACCTGCACTTTATTGATATGAGCCATAAAGCTTAAACAGTCAAGTTGTATAAGTAAAGATTTCATAGATAGTAATTTAACGATATTCACCAAAAAGCGGTTTGCTGTCAAAAACAACTCAAATTTTTGTTTTCACTTAATTTAGAATTTAAAAAAAAAGTTCTTAAGAAGAAACCTTG
Organism: Eupeodes latifasciatus; assembly: GCA_920104205.1. Classification (NCBI taxonomy): domain Eukaryota; kingdom Metazoa; phylum Arthropoda; class Insecta; order Diptera; family Syrphidae; genus Eupeodes; species Eupeodes latifasciatus. Next base: position 371,165,654 of record OV049924.1, read on the forward strand.
AATAAAAAATCGCCAATTTAAAAATATGTAAAACTTTCTCTAAATTTTGTATTCTTAATTTGACTTCTTTCTACAAGAAAAACATATTTTGGTATTGCTACAGAAGGGTACCCTTCATAAAACCTTAATTATTTTTAAGGTTTCTCAAGAACTAATGGACCTATTTCAATAATCTTGTTTTTCTGTGCAAGCTATTGTCGATGGTCACATGATCAAATTGCACTTTATTTAGTGCTTACCAAAAATATTTTCAAGACAAAATTTAAAATTTAAAATGATTTTCGAAAAAAAAAAAATAAGTAACATTTTTAAATCTTAAAATATAGGAAATAGTTTTAAACAGACTTTTTGGAAGATATTAGCAAGTTCTAGCCACCCAGTCGTGCATTTTATTTCTTTCAAAATTGATTTTCTGTTGAATACAAAAGATCTTAAAAGATCTTAAAAATTAAATAAATCTACTTTTGAAGTGAATTTGCTTTGGATGCTCTAGAACTGAGATTCAAACACGAATTTCTTTGAATCTCTTGAGATTTGAAGTGAAAAGAGATTCTGAAACGTGTAATTTGTGAGCGCCACACAAATGTTTCTTCCCAACTTATTTGTTTACCTTAATTCGTTCAAATTCAAGAACCAAGCATTTTTCTCTCTAAAATTGTTAAGTTTTGTTGACTCCCTTAAGGTTAAAATACGAGTAAGCAGACTGATAGCGGTAGTAATAATAGACTCCCGAAAATTAAGTCCAAAAAAAGCCCGACAGTTCTTCATATCAGATCGTCTCTATTGAATTTTTGTAGCGTTCTTCGCATTAATAGAAATGGAAACAAGAAAAGTATATTTTATTTTTCGAAAAAAAGATACATTTCAAAACAATTTCTACATTTCTGCGTGAAATGCACCAAAAACTCTCTAAACTATTGTGTTTTAGCTCTTAAATATGGCATATTTAGAAAAATGTTGGAATCTTGGAATGCTTTCATATGTAGGGAGTCATTCAAATTAAATAGTTAGACCATACCTTGCACCACAGCAATGTTCTGAAATGGTCGCATTCGGAAAGCTAGTGGCTACGTAGTCAAAATTCAACTAGCTTTGTGAATGCAAAATTGCACTACAAAGCTAGTCAATCCGGAACTGTCATATTAATGACAAATACAAATATATAAAATAAGAAACATTTGTGTTTTCAGAACTTTAAATACTTTTTTTTTCTTTTTAAATTCAATAAATACCAAAAAGAAGATACGAGTATAATATGATTGATTTATATTTGTATTTAAATACCGAAAGATTCATTTCATTTTGAAATTCTTGTGTCCTTACCGAGCAGCTGATTGTGAAACGTCAAAACCAGTGTGCACTAACTTTGTAGCCAAAAATTTTACACTACGTCGGAGGGGAAATTTCAACTACTTTTGTAGTTGGATTTAGCCAATCAGAATCCCTTGACTACGTAGCCACTAGCTTTCCGAATGCGACCAATAACTTGATAACTAAAGTTGCCACCTTAGCAATTGAAATCTGTAAATGTAAGGTTAAGATACACATTATGTTATTTAAGTTTTTTAGCCTCCTTTACAAAACATTAAAGAACATTTTTAAGCGGTGAGTAAAAACTCATCTAAGTGTGTGACAATGATTAAAAGTCTGAAAACGTCCTTGGCTACAGTCCTGTGTACTACGGCCTCGCCCAACAAACTAACCTGTCGTTTAACAAAAAAAAAACAACTAAATAACAGATTAGGGTATATTTACACCGCAAACCCTTTAAACCGTCCAACCTTCTTATGTAGGCAACCCTAGTTTTCATCCTTATGTCTTTCATTCTTATGCCCGATTTTTGGAAATCACAAATGAGGGTAATTAAACTCAAAAATGTATTCAATATTTTTCACCTAGGCAACTCAAGCACAAATTGTTATGCCAATTAATAACTTTGATAAAATATTGATCATTATCTAATAACATATGTACATAACAATCTACATATATTTGTTGGTTCTGATTCTGATTTCGTACTTAATAACTTGTCCAAATCAAAAAAAAAGTGCAAGAATATTTCACCTGCATTTAGAATAATTTATCCAAACTATTTGAATACAAACTTTTCATGACAACAATTACTCTTGGAGAATTTGTCAATTCCTCGCAAGAGGCAGTACCCGTGAAAAAAACTTTTAGATGGCATAGGCAGGGATCGAACCCAAGACCTCTGGCATGACAGTCCAACGCACTAACCATCATGCCACGGGTACTACATCCCTGACAACAGTACTCGCACACAGGAATGGTTGAGAGTTGTAAGTCACTAGGCCCTAGTTCTCAACGGACTGTTGCGCCACCCAATTTATTTATTTTATATTTGAATACAAACAAAACATATGTACATATGTATGTACATAGATGAAACTCTTTTAAACTCTTTAAAAATGAATGCTACTAAAAATACTCTATTAGAAAACAAGGAGATTATTTATTTAAAAACATTTCTTCCTTCTCATATGCATATTCGTAAACCATATTTTTAACCATGAATAATATAAAAACTCAAAACGCAATAGGATTTGAGATATTGAATGCATTAATCATGTTCAAAAGCTGTTTAGCAACATCAACTAAAGGAATTTTACTCTGCAATCTTTAATGCTACAAAATTGTTTAATTGTAGATATTTTAATTAATCTTTTATTATATTACTACTAGCTGACCCGGCGTTGTTTTTTTCTAAAAAAAATAGTTAAAATAAATTAAAATATCTGCCACCTACTAACTAAATTATAATTAATTTATTTTTAATGAATAAGTGCAATGGAGTGTACAATATTTGTTGTTAATTCTTCCTTTACACACAAACAAACGCTAGGCACGTATAGGTAGTTGTCCGTGGAAAAAGCATTAATTTTTCAACTAATTTCGTAGTTGCATTTAGCCAATCAGAATCCCTTGACTACGTAGCCACTAGCTTAGTGAATGACCCCATGACGCATTCATAAATCTAATGACTACGTAGTCAAAATTTAACTAGCTTTGTGAATGCTAAATTGCACTACAAACTTAGTCAATCCGGAACTGTCATATTACTGACAAATGCAAATATGTAAAATAAGAAACATTTCTGATTTGATAACTTTAACTTATCTTTTGTGTTTTAAAATTCAATAAAATCAAATTTAAGACAGAATTTGAGTGATTTATATTTGTATTTCAATACTGAACGATTTATTTCATTTTGAATTCTTGTTTCTTTACCGAGCAGCTGATTGTGAAACGTCAAAATCATTCTCTACTAACTTTATAGCCAAAATGTTTACACTACGTCCGCGTCGGAGGGGAAATTTCAACTACTTTTGTAGTTGCATTTATCCAATCAGAATCCCTTGACTACGTAGCCACTAGCTTAGTGAATGCCCCCATTATGTGCACAAATCTATGACACAAACAGACATCATTTGGCCCTGTGAGTTATAAAATGTCATTCCGAATGCCAATCTTATCGTACACTGAGTTCATATAAATTCAACTGGTACATCAATTGAATTACTCTTTAACTAACTTTATAAATTTGTAATGGGGAAAACGTACATATATATCCACAGGAAGTAAACGTTACCGGATACAAAACAAACAGGTATAAAAAGCGAAAATTGATTGCAAAATTTGTGGCCTCATCCTAGTGGTTGGCAGTCTATGTATTTTTTAAAGCCAAATCATAATAAAAATATTATTGAGGAGTTTGTCCCCTAACACTGTTTTTTGTTTAGAAATTAATTTTATGAACAATTTTATATTTCGCCCCGACTTTCCATTACCGCAGCACGAATTTCCTTCTGAATTTTTTTTTACAGTTAGGTAGGGGTCTTAATAGAACATGTTTTAAATATTTAGGCGAGGAAAGACCTTTAAGTCATAAAAAAAATATTTTCTTTTTCGGACTTAACCCTACTTTTTTATATTTCGTTTTTTGAACCTAAAACAAGTTTTTTTGAAACGGCTGGCGCGCGTACTAACAGCTAGGTATCAAGGGGAGCTGCCCCCTTGCAACCCCCTGCTTGGATCACTATAGGATTTGGGGTGGGTGCGAGTTTGGGTATATGCAAAGTACTTTTTGCATTTGAGCACTAAAATCAAAGAAATCCCCAACAAACAAAAATCAAGTATGGCAACACTGAACAAAAAACAGGGAAGAAATATCAAAATCAACCATTTTTGCGTGTTTTGTATATGAAAAAGTGAACTTTGAAAATTAATTTAAAATAGAAATAATTGTTTCCTAGCTCTTAAAATGGCTATAATTTTTATTTATTTGCACATAGGTATCTATGAAATAAAAAAAAACGCTTGTCGAAATTCGTGCTGCGGTAATGGAAAGTTGAGCCGTATGATGTCCAACACTTTTTTTAAATTGAACTGCAAAGAAAATATAGGTTTCTTATCAAATTTGTGTGTTCAAGCACATCGCTGCTTTTGACATTGTTTTACAAGAATTCATTTAGCAACAACAAATCATGTCATAACGTTGGAAAACATTCTTTTATTTAAAATCGACCACCAAAAATTTCAAATTAAATTGAATAAAATTGAATGCAACTGCATTTACTTTCCAGAGGAAGTAAACATTACGGCATGACTTCCGTTCCAGTGTATTTTTGCTTTAATTTCAGTGTCAGAAGGCTCGCGGGGCAATCGAAAACACCATTAGTATTCTAATAAACAATGCTTGTACATACCTTTTATTAAAAATACCTATAGGTAGGTATTCTAAATTTATATACATAAATGGAATGAACAGTTTTGCAGTAAACATCTATACAACGGACCGCCAAAACAACATTAAAAATTGTATGCACTTCGCATTATATGATATAGGTACCCAATTAAATTTCAGACGATATGAACCAATACATTTGTAAATAACTTTTATTTCATTGCTAAATTCTTTTCAACACAACAAAACGCTCATATGTACATACCCAGGTGATATTATTCTTAATTTTAATAAAATTATTTTATTATTACAGCATCACACAAACTCACTTTGTTTTGTCAACACAAAATATTATTTCTTCAGTCAAAATATAATAGACTGTTCAGATTGTTGATGCCCCTGCAGAGTGCAGACCTCCGGACTTGAAAATAACTTTCAGAAGTAGGTCTTAACTTTCATGACAAGAATCATTATACAAGTTTTTTTTTTATTTTAGCTTTTAACATTATTCTCACAAAATCAAGTTTCTCATTTATCTTACAACTTAAATGTTCCCTTTATATTTTGATTCTCCATAAAAGTGGTGTAGGAAAACTCTTGAGGACTTTATAAATCTGAACTGATATAAATTTGCTGTCAGTGTCAGTGTCATGCGCCGATTTTGAAACATTTTTATAGTTTATACCTTTTATCTGGCAAGAGTAAAACCATCCACAAGTACTTAATTGCAAATCATCGCATTTAAATGGCATGCGTTGATTTTTGCCGGAGAAATACATCAAAGCAAAATGTCTCCGATTCTTAGGAAATCCGCTCCGAAGGTTACCGATTATGATTGAATTTATCAAGAAATTTCTATGGGAAAGTTCAAACAAGATGAAAAGAAATGTAAAGCTAATTTGCTAGTTAAAAATTAATAGTTAATTATGTTCATATTTTCTCCTGCTATGTCGATCCTTCTAAGAAATTTCTCAGGAATCTTAAAAATATAAACCGGCCAATTGATTTAAATGCATGATTTTCCTTATTATGAGTATCACCTGTTCCTTATCATGAACATTAGTTTCGGCCGAAATGTTACACATTTAACAGCTTTAAATGTCACTTAATTTTTGTAGACGAAGAGTAGGAAAACAAAATTAAGTTAATTTTTTAACTGTCAATCCTCTTTTCGAAGTGAAATTCTTATTCCGGAGGAACTCTGATGGCTTTTTAAAATCCGAGGGAACAAAGCGATTATGGATCAACGATTTTTCGGCCGAAACTCATGATAGGGTTGATGAAATTGAACAATTCGTTATTATGAATTGGATTTTCGAACATGCAAATGGATGTTCTGTATTTCGGTTTGTTCCATTTTTTGAACGCATTCAAATCACATTTTTTTATTTCTGTGAATTGATCTTTGATAGCTTCGTTCTGCTAGGAATCGGAGGGTTGCAGCAAGTTTTTGAATTGAAGGAATCGATTATAAAAGGTACTATTTCCCTTAGAACATAATATAAAAAAGCGCCTTTGCTTAGTATAAAATTACAATGAAAGCTTAGAAGAGGAAATCAAGAATTTTCTTTATTTATCAGAACAATTCTATCTACATAATTTTCACACACTTACATTGTGTCAGGTAAATCCAATATATTTGATTTGTCTCGCAAAATTCGACTTCTTATTTTTTCTCTTGAATTCTGCTTTCTTTTTCACTTAAAATTGACAATAATATTGCATCCATCTTCAAAACAGCAAAGAATTTACTTCAGAAACAAAATAAAAATGGATGACCCTTCAGTTCTGACAGTTCGAAGCAATTTCAAAGTTTTCAAAATCGATCGAATTGGAGAACATGCAATTTTATTTCACGTGAAATTGAAAAGTGATTTCAATTCACTTTCGATAGAAATTTGGAACATGGGTGTTAATCGGCTTTCATGTTCTATAATGATAGTTTATATTTATGCTTTCACACAGTCTGACAAATAGTTAAACCTTCTAAGTTTCCCCCCAATAACTTTTTGTAGAAATTTATTAATTGCAATTTACGAGTCTCGTGAACAATTTCCAATGAACATTTATAAGGGCAAATTTTCTGAAACGGTAGTCAAGTTTCCAAGGACATTTTAAGCCATATTCTGCTTATCTATTCGATCGAATCTATCAATTCATGTGAATATTAGCCTTCTTTAAGCAAGTTTGATTTATTTAAATCACAGAAAACAATACTAATAAATTTGTATTGTTTTTTGGTCTGCGGTTATAACGGATTGAATACTGTATCAAAACTACTTAACATTTTTTAACTAAAATATTCTTATTAATAAAAGTGTTGTTTAAATTACTTTACTGTGTATATAAATCAGATTTGTTTAATTTTTTTAGGGATAGAAAGGGTGTAAAGAAGTATTTATAATAGTTTTTGATTAAAAATTGTATTTGACAGATTCTGTGTTTTTTGATCAGCGGGAATAACAAAGATTTTACTAGTTAAATGGTTGTATCAAGGAGCTGTATAAGAGGTGGAATGTTATTTGTAACGTGTATATTTGTTAATGAATATTTTTACAGCACATGGTTTTAAGGCAAAAACTACAAAGGAGAATTGTTTTTATAAAGATGTACTTCGTTCAACAGTGTATAACCCAGTCTTTTCGGGCAGAGCTGCACCGACTGTAAACTTTTATATGACTTATTGTAAACAACGGTCTCAAAAATGAGTTAGATATGTATGTTCCAACGTGTATTATCTTCTCGGCTTATTACTTTTAACATGGAGTGGGATGTGGGCTAGTAGCGTCGCTAACAAATTATTTTCCTTCAGCGGATACTAAAATACACATTTTCAGGTGAACTTTTAATAGAATATGGCTGTTTATTGGACGTACTAACAATTGTTTGATGGCAAAATGTTCAAGGGATATTGTGACTTAAATTTTCTTCGGAACCTTTTCCATCTGCAAATATCGGGAACGTAAGCAGCTTTTAACAAACAGGGGACTGGCCTGATTATGGGTTTCGCGGCGAATTGTTTTCGCTTTCGCCTTCATCGTTTTGAATTCGACTAATTAACGAATTCGATGGCGAATTTGAAATGTCATGTTTGTTGGCGAGTTGAAATCCGACAGCTTTTTTTTTGGCGGATTCACAGGCGAAAGAGTGATCACTGTTCGATTTCGTGGATTCATTCTTGATTGTAATTATATAAAAATGTGAGTTAGCTTTATTTTAATTTTATTATAATTTATCCACAATGAAATACATATTTTGAATAAATCACCGCAAATTTCACAAATTCAATTAAAACAAAACAAAATTTGTGGAAAGCTGTCAAATCACTGAAATATAGGAAGAAAAAGTCAAACCAAAAGTGTCAAATCACTGGAATATAGGAAGAACTGTTTTCGCTTCGCCGCGAATTCGTTAATAAGAAAATACGACGCGAGTCGAATTGAAAACGATCCGCCGCGAACCTCATATCAGGCCCCAGCACAAATGTATAAGAGGCTATAACCTATCCCCAAGTTAAATTTTTATTTTTTTTAATTTTCATCTTAGCACTTACCATCCATCATTGCTTTAGAGTCTAGCACAAGAAAGTTGGTTGTGAGATCTCTTGTTTTCTTTATTTTTATAAACCATTGATACAAAAAATATTTTTTTTTTTAAATTATATTTTAACTTTATTAAATGTTTTAATAACACAATCAACCTTCATTAACTTATGATAAAATACCCAGCCAACTATTTACTACCCCATAATCTGTAAAGTAAAATGTTAGTTTTTTTTTTTAAACTCACCACGTGACGCGGCGCACTGCACCACCACACTGTGATCCTCGAGAGTTCTTTCCAAAACGTTCAAGGAGCCACCAGTTCTTTGGCAAACAACAACGCCTTTGACAACACCTTGAATTTTTGTTCGCCCAGCAGCGATAAGAAGATCGATCAAGAGAAATGTAGTTCAACACGAACCTAAAATGTTCTTGGAACGAGATACATACAACACAAGCAATTCATTAGTTTAATCGGTGGATATAATATGGAGAGTAATTTTTGATTTTCCTGTGCCTTCTGCCTTCCTGGTTGTGCATATTTTTGCATTTTGATAAAAAATTTCAAAAAATCTGCCAACACGACTTTGGTAAAGCTCCTGCTAACTACCTCACATATCATTGAATGTCTTTTTTTGTTTGTATTCAAATGATTTTATGGATAGAAGAAGAACGAACTTTTTTGGTTTGTTTTGTTTTGTTTTGTTTTGGCTGACTACCTCGTCACATTTATTGTTGTTGGAATTTCTCTCTTTCTTTATCCCCCTTTTTCTCACTGACTCTGTCTTTGTCTCTTGGGTTGTTGCGCTGGGTTAAAATCGTATTTTTAGAATTATGTACCTTCTACAAGAAATATATATCCTGGAAAACAATTGAGAACCAGAAAAGAGGGGAATCTATTTGAATATGATCAAAAATATGTGATCAATTTTCTTTTTTTTTTATTGAAGAATTCCCCCACGCTCAACTGATACTGATGTGTACAAGAAAAGCTAAAAAATGAATAACTACATTTTACAATATTTTGTATCTTCTATTTTTGTTTTGTTTTATTAATTCTTACAGTTATTTGTAGTAATTAATGTCTTACTAATAGTACTTATCATTCATATTTTTGTATATTTTCTTGTTTATTTGTTATATTGATTGGTGGACGAACGAACTGTAAAAACAGAAATACAGCGTTTTTGCTTCAATTCTCTTAATAAATTTTAAACATCAACGCTACTTTTGACAGAAGATTAAAATTTTTCTTTTTCACTTTTTTTAGTAAGTAAAGGGAAAGTTGAATTTTTTTGTCTCATAGTTTTCATATTTTTTTTATTTAGATATAAATAATATATTTTTTTGTTTGATTCATAATATTCTTTAAAAATAAAACTTTAAAACTAATTTTTTAAGTTCCATATTCTAAAAAAAAATCTATGTTGGTCAAAAGAAAATAAATGCAATTTTTATAATTAAAAAAAAAAAGAATAAACAAAAGACGTTGGGACTACATACTACCTATTTTTTTCTTTGTAATAAATATTTTTAGTCATGATGTTTTCGGCGGCTATGCATGTAGTTTAAATTTTTGTTTTTGTTTAGCTGTCTGCTTTTCTTGATTTTTTTTTTTTGTTTTGTTTGTTTGTCAAGGTAGGAAGTAAATTCCTCAAGTAACTACCTCAATGCTTGATTTTTATTTCTTAGAATTCTGCCTATCTTCTGTCACATTCTTCTGTCTGTACATTTGCATTTTTACCTATATTCGTAAAAAGAAAAAATATTTAAAATATATTTTTGTTATATAAAAGTTTAGTTTTTTTTTGTTTTGTTGTCTTCTTCTTAACTTATGTTTATGAATTTAAAATAAAAAAGAAACATTTGCTTAAGAGAATTGTACAATTGATTCAAGAGAAACAATTAAAAATTCTAAACTTTCAAGCCTTGTTTACTGGTTCGAGCGAAAAAACTAACAATTTCTTATGTCTTAAATTATTGCGCATGATCAGTTTTTGTTTTTATTAAATGTATGTGAGCTGATCAAATAATGGCAGATTGCTTTTTATTGACGAGCTGCAAAATAACAGGAAATAGTTAGAAAAGCTAAATTTTTTTTCGCACGTGATCTGTAAACTAGGCTTTCAGGAATAATAAACTTTACTAATATATTACTGAAAGAATTTTTTTAAAAGTAATTTTATTTTGGCGTCGAAGTCTCTTATGTTAAAAATTTACGCTAAAAATCATTTTTTCAAATTAGATTTTTCCTTCCATTCAACTTACGTCGAAACGAATTCCCATCACCAATTTTAGTGTTGGCTTAAAATTTCTGCTGGGACTTCTAAATATCTTTTACAAAAGGGAACATTTTACTAACTAACTTTTTCTTATCTAAATATACATATAAGTGGATTTCATTTACTTCTTTCTAAATCAGTTTTTGTTTTACCTAATGTTTTATACTTAATGCATGTGATCGTAAAAATAGTGTCCAACATACAGAACGCTATGAACGTCACTCAAGATGAACTTTATTTCGACATTCTTTTCAATGTATTTGAACTACCTTTTGCTAATTTCATTACTACACTCTATTTATCTTGAATAACATGCAGTACAGGGCTTATGTGCAGGGCAAACACACTGGTGCCTGCTGATGCTCAGGTTAAAAATTGCCACTGAAATAACAACTGAACCCTTGAGTTAAGCACACGTAATCCCAGTATAAGCTTTTCTTTCTGTTTCTGTGAGGAAACTGATCGTCATTTTATCGCTAAAGCCTTAAGTATCTTGTTAAATCCTCTGAAAAAGCTACACCTGCAACATTTATATCCTATTTCACATTTCGTTCTAAGCGTTGCTCAATATAAAATCGATCCTTCCGTTCGCTTCGCTTCCTTTCAAATTTGTATAATCAGTTTTAAAAGTAAATACAAATAGTTTTATGTTTGTAAACTGAATCAACTAAGTTCTTTAATTGGACTGAAATGTCTATACCCATAAGCTGTACAATTGTTTGTCATTTATTAAAAAGGTAGTGTTAACAAGAAACGATTTTACTTAGACTATAATCTACAAACGAACCCCTTTTTTTTCCTGTCTTATTTCATTTGATTGAAATCGCAAAATAGAATAGGAAAGGAAAACAAATATAATCACACATTATTCCTGATATTTTCTTTCTATATCCTCTTAAGAATTTGTCAATCACATTAAGTTAAAATTAGCTGTGTTTTTTCTTAGCACTTTCTATATTTAATTCGAAAAAGTTATTCTTTTTTCCTTAAATCACTGGCATAATATGAAAAAAGCAAAATAGAGATCCTGACGCTAAGAGTTACGATAAATGTAATTTTTTTAATTTAAGACTAGTCTATTTTATTCAATGATCTACTTGTTTAAATATTTTTTTTTGTATAGTAAGAAAAACAAAACAGTTGATTTTTGTACGATAGTCAATTCTCACTGTTGCAACAACTAAAACTGCTTTTTCTCATAATTAAGAAGAGAATATGACATTTGAATTTTTTTTAAGTATTTCAACTCACCTATTAATACCGCCTGTTTCCACCGCCCATGTTTCCTTGTCCACCACCATAGTTACCGCCACCAAAGCCGCCACCGCCGCCTTGGCCTCCTCCCATACCACCACCACCTCCTACTTTTAGAAAAAGAAGACAAAAGTTAGTTTAACTATATTTGACATTGGTATCGATAATATTTACCACTTTGGTTTTTGTGGAAGCCGCCACCACCGCCGCCGCCGGCGCCACCACCATATGGAGCCGCTCTGTTGTTGCCAAAGTTATTTCTCTGTGGGCCGCCTCCGTAGTTTTGTTGGTAGTCGTTGCCGAAATTACCGCCACCACCACCGCCGCCGCCACCGCTTCCCCAGTTACCACCACCTTGGTTGCCAGCACCACCGCCACCGCCGCCAAAGCCACCACCGGATCCACCGTTCCAGTCATTACCACCACCTCCACCACCAACATTGTTGTTCCATGGTGCAGGTTGACTGTTCCAGTTTCCACCACCGCCTCCGCCGCCACCACCTTGGTTATAACCACCACCACCGTTGTTTCCAAAGTTACCAGAGTTTCCACCCCAGTTGTTGCCTTGTCCACGGCCACCACCGCCGCCGCCGCCGCCACCACCCCAGTTTCCTTGGCGATCACCACCACGGCCACCACCGCCCATGCCTCCGCGGCCACCTCCTCGGCCACCACCACCACCTCCGCCGCCACCACTCATATCTTGTTTGGCAATGGCTTTTTTAACATCCAAAAGTTTGCTCTTGATGGTGTGGGTCTTTTGCACTAAACAATAAATTAAAATAAAATTAATAAGAGGAAATTTAAATAAATAAATGTATTTCAATATGTCCATTTTGGTAAGTCACTTGACAAGAAATCTTTTTCTATCCAACTTATTTTCTATTTCTACTAATCAAAAATATTGGGCTATATGATTCGGGACCTATCGGGAATATCCATGGGAACTGAGCCAACTATGTGAACGTCTGAAGCCGCTAGTCAACAACCTGATAGGTCCATATCAGTGTTGCTTCAGACCAGGAAAGTCTACTATTGACCAAATATTCGCATTACGGCAGATCTTTTAAAAAACCCAGGATCTTCAAATCGATACCTACCATTCTTTTTACCGATTTCAAAGCCGCATATGACGGCATTTACAGGGAATAGCTCTACAGAGCAATGTCTAGTTTTGGCATCCCTGCCGAACTTGTCCGTTTGTGCAGAATGACGATAGAGAATGCACGCGAATGGACATCAACGCTCCAGCCCGGAAGGTCTTCAAATCCAATCCCGAGCGACGGCGCAGTAGAGGAAGGTCCGCGACTCAGTTGTGCACGCAAGTTGGAGAGGACGCTAGTCAACAACCTGATAGGTCCATATCAGTGTTGCTTCAGACTACTATTTACCAAATATTCGCATTACGGCAGATCTTTTAAAAAACCCAGGATCTTCAAATCGATACCTACCATTCTTTTATCGATTTCAAAGCCGCATATGACGGCATTTACAGGGAATAGCTCTACAGAGCAATGTCTAGTTTTGGCATCCCTGCCGAACTTGTCCGTTTGTGCAGAATGACGATAGAGAATGCACGCGAATGGACATCAACGCTCCAGCCCGGAAGGTCTTCAAATCCAATCCCGAGCGACGGCGCAGTAGAGGAAGGTCCGCGACTCAGTTGTGCACGCAAGTTGGAGAGGACTTCAACCAACTTGGCGTGAGACTCCCAGATTCGTCCCGGAATGTAGTACCATCTGAAGATAGCAATAAGGTAGCAGAATGAGGAGATAATAAGGTGAGACACTTTTTTGTGGCATATTTAATGAAGTTCGACACTTTTAGAAATTTTAACTTGAAACATTTTGAGAAATGTATGACTTATTTAAAACGCGCATTGGAGAAAACTTTTTATTTATGCACAAAAATATAAGACCCAACATCGTCAGATGCAAATGTTCAAAGGATAGTTATGTACGTGCATTTAAAAGAACAAAGTGTCCACACGTTTTCTCAAAACCAACCTCTGACTACCAACTCTCTCCGTGGTCAACACCGATTCCTTAGTACCTCGATTGATATTGAGAAAGGTCTAAGACAATCCGAAGCGTTATCATGCAACCTATTAAATATCTTTCTTGAATCAATTTTACCAAAATCGCATGTTAACACCACACTATTACAAATTATCAAAAAATCTGTTCAATTACTTTCTTATGCAAATGGCGACCTTATCAGCTAAAACTAAGCGAGTTGTAGTTGGCTCTTTTACCAGTATTGATTGAAAAAGTGAGACAATTTGGTTGAGGTCGAAGGTAATCCTGGTCGTCCTGGGCACGTATCCGAGTATTTGCAAGAAATCAACACTCTTGCATGGCCTACGATGAGCCTTGATATGAATTCTGTTTATCACATTTTGAACAAGCTTGAGAAAAAGATAAGGATGCGTACTGCCCTATAGACATTTTATGGGTGAAACTATCCATCGTAACCAACACCATTCAACGCAAATTTGCTTTGTTATACCTATTTATGTCTCCAGGGAGGCAGTGAGGAAATGTTAATTTGATCTTTTAGTTCAACTCTTTAAATTATGCTTTAATTTTGTTGTCTTTTTAGATAAAAATTATTTACATTTACCTCAATAAAAAAAACAAAGATGCGCCACTTTTTTTGTAACTACTCAGTGTAGTTAGTTCTTAAGTTCTTAAAACGTCAGTCCTTTTGCATGTCACAACCCCAAAAACCAACACTTACATAATTGACTGTCTATTAAATATTATCATTGATTTGAGAAAACTTATCAATTTACTACAATCTGTGATGTACATACATATGTATATATAGTTAAATATATTCTAAAACTTTCATAATAGTGTTCTCCACTCTATTTAAAAAAAAAAATAAGAAATTTTGTGTTCAGTTTTATTCGTCAGTCCGTCGAGTTATTTAACCGTAGACCTACGTTAAGAAAAAACGACTAATCTTACGTTAACGGGTCATTTTCGACCCTCATATATTTCTTAAGAGAATAAGAACAATAATGAATACTTTTTACAAAAACTTATTTTTTTTATTCATATTTATTAATAATATCAAAAGTAAATATGTACATCTAAAAGTTTTCAATACATTTTACACATACATTACGTTTATGTATATTCTTATAGACGTTTTTCCTGCAGAAAACGCAGACCAACTCTTTGTTGTCTTTGGCTTTTGTTTTTCTTTCTATGCATAAAGCACATCTGCCACGCTTTTTTGGCTGCGGTGAATCTATTCTAGGCCGCTTAGCTATAGGATTCAAGTCTCCTCCAATAGAAGTCACTATAGACGAAGATGAGCCAGCTAGTGTCGCCTGAGAACAAGTGAGCATGATGCTCTAGGTGCTCTTGAGCGGTTGGACACATACTCTTTGGCCAATTCAATACCCAGATCATGCAAAAACTTTTTTCGGCTTTGCTTCCCTCTTGAAGCCTGATATCCTAGATCAATTTGCGAATAGATAATAAAGGCATTCAATGCCGAAATATCAATTATATTAGCAAGGACGCACATTGGCCAGCGGTTTGTTTTGCGTTTTGCACTGAATCCAGAAAGCATTTTGGCAGCATTATCAACACCGCCCATTGTTTTGTTGTAGAATTGGATTATCTCTGGCATTTTCTTTGGTTCACGACCAACATCAGCAGTGGAATGCATTGTGCTTTGTACTATAGTACACTTGTTCTTCTTACTCATGTACGAACCTAATGTTGTGGTGTCGGTAAACGCAAATGTCGATTGAAATAAAGGTTGTTTTTTTTTCAAATAAAAGCTTTGGTGGTATACTTCTTTTATTCTTCCTAAGGGTGCCAACCATAGACAAGTTCTTTTGTAGCAGTTTTTGGCCCAATTCATAAGATGTAAAAAAGTTATCCATAGTGATGTTGTGTCCCTTCAATCCTTCTACTAAATCCAAGACGACACGCCCACCTGGGTTGCGTTCAGCAACACCTCCAACTTCTTTTCCTAAATATGGCTGAATTTTCCATATGTATCAAGTTTCGGCACAAGTACACATCCAAAACTTCAACCCGTACTTTTCAGGCTTATTTGGCATATATTGCCTGAATGAGCATCGACCATGAAAACCAAGGAGTTGCTCGTCGACAGTAACACAGGACGATGGGTTATAGAACAATGGCAGCAATTCAACCCATTTGTCCCATAAACTTCTAATTGGGGCAAATTTGTCCTTGGCTCCTTGTTGGTTTTGTCTTCGACTAGTGGGATCATCGAATCGTAGAAGTTTTGTAAGATATTGGAATATCTCTTTGGACATTATTGCTCGGAATATTGGGCGACCAAAATCTGCGTCAAACAAATCTTCAATTCGTTCTCTTTTAGATCTGAGAATAACCACATGTCTTCGAAGAGAGCCGACAAAAATTAAAAAAAAAAAACTTGTAAACACCCGCGAGTATCAAGACACCAAAATATGCATGTAGCTTGCTCTTATCTATTTCTTTATGTTTATCTCCAAATTTTGAGCGGCCGTAATTATTTGTGTTTTCAATAATTATTTTCTCGATTTGAATCGGAAAAAACAATAAAAATGAATCCATCGGAACATCAACTCGGGCAATAGCGTAACGGGTTTCATTGAAATTATGTTTTCTGCTCAAGCGAGTGCGACTAGAAGCATGAACTTCAGGAAAAATGAACCGTGCAATTGACAAATTTGTAACATACCTGATGGATTCAGTGGAGTTGGGCTCCAAATTATATCGTTTTTAGAGACAAACTGGGAATCGGCAAACGCCGAATCTATAGGTCTTTCTTCACCTTCATTCTCTGATTCAGATGAATCGAACTCTTCATTTCTAGCACTTCCAACTTCAGGCACAAAATTTTCATCACTATCCGCGGAAAAATCGTCATCACTTGATGAAAAACTCGACATTTTTTCAAAATAATCTTTTTTCTTATTGAAATAAAAAAAAACAGTCAAACCACAACGAAATTTCAAAACGAAATGAGTTTTCATATACCGGGTCGAAAACGACCCAATCTGACAGAAAACACACAAATTCCAAAAAAATCATGGTCAACTTAGTTTTTAAACCTAAAACAGCTTGAATTCGATGCATAAAGGTTCATGGAACAAAGTCATGAAAAAACAGCCAAATATAAAAAGTAGTTATTTTAATATTTTCGATAACGCAAAAGAAATGGGTCGAAAACGACCCAAACGTAGGTCTACGGTTAAATTTGAAATTCGTGCCAAATATCGCCGACTGAACGTCAAATCCCACTTTGAATTTTAATGTTGGTAAAAAAGTTAGTTTGCTAATCCAGTTTCTTTTTATTTATTCATATTAGACTTTGATTTGTTAAAATGTAGTTTGTTGATATTCGAAATTACAAAAAAAAAACACTAGTCCTGATTATAATCTCAAATTTTGTCTTTTTCTTCAGTCCGTTGGCGTTAGTCCTGTGTCAGGTATATTGTTATTGTTCTTCATTTCATGATCATTAGTACTTTTAAGATGAATATTGTTAGATTTTGTTTATATTGTTTGTTGATTACTTAGAAATCAACGTTTTTGTAAAACGATGTGAAAGTAGTAAAAGATAAGTGAATAACGTTACGTTAAATGTCTGTTTTGAAAACTGATACATATAGGGTACTGAACTGATACATCATATACACCCAAATTTTTAGAAGTTCGATTTAATAAATATCGTAAAATATCCTCAAAAGTTACCCAACTTTTGTATAATCATCCATATGTATATGTGAATTAAAAAAGAGGTGGGAGGAAATGCGAACGTCTGAATTTCTGTCACTTTCTTTTTTTTGCAATCTAGATTTTTTGTTTGATATCTCGACATATGGCACTTTTGGTTAAACCAATCCTCCACAGTAACAAAGAAAACCTATTTTCATTTCCCATATGAAGGCATTAATGCTAAAACCCTACCTTCACCAACAGTTGCCATGCGAAATATCGCCGACTGAACGTCAAATCCCACTTTGCTAATCCAGTTTCTTTTTATTTATTCATATTAGACTTTGATTTGTTAAAATGTAGTTTGTTGATATTCGAAATTACAAAAAAAAAACATTAGTCCTGATTATAATCTCAAATTTTGTCTTTTTCCTCAGTCCGTTGGCGTTAGTCCTGTGTCAGGTATATTGTTATTGTTCTTCATTTCATGATCATTAGTACTTTTAAGATGAATATTGTTAGATTTTGTTTATATTGTTTGTTGATTACTTAGAAATCAACGTTTTTGTAAAACGATGTGAAAGTAGTAAAAGATAAGTGAATAACGTTACGTTAAATGTCTGTTTTGAAAACTGATACATATAGGGTGTCCCAAAATTAACGCAAGATTTGAATTTGCCGCCATTTGTGCAGTGAAGTGTTGGCAACCCTGAAAAAAAAAAGCAATTTGACAGCTAACAGTATAGGGTTATTAAAAATGGAGCGTTTCACGAGAGAACAACGTGTCTTCATTATTAAAGAATATTTCAAAAATAGTGAAAGCTTGGCGGCTGCAGTTCGAAAATTTCATACAAAATATGGTCGGAATAGTGTTTTAACTTCGTCAACTGTGAAGAGATTAATTGAAAAATTCATGGAGACTGGATCCGTTGGAGACGCCAAACACAATGGTCGTCCAAAAACAAGCCGTTCAAATGTGAATGTCGAAGCAGTGCGTGATCTGTGTCTTCATGCTTACAAAATTCAATTAACACAACAATTGAAGCCTAATGACCATGGACAGAGAAGAGAGTTCGTTGAATGGATTATTGAACCTGATTTTTCGAGCAAAATCATCCTAAGCGATGAAGCACATTTTCATCTTGATGGCTTTGTCAATCGCCAAAATTGCCGCATTTGGGGTTCGGAGAACCCACATGTGATTGTCGAAAAACAAATGCATCCACAACGCGTGACTGTATGGTGTGGATTTTGGGTTGGAGGCATAATTGGGCCATATTTTTTTTGAAAATGATGCTGGTCAAGCAGTGACTGTTACTGGTGCTCGATATCGCGACATGATTACACAGTTCTTTCTGCCAAAATTGGATGATATTGATGTGTCCAATAAGTGGTTTCAACAAGACGGTGCCACATGTCATACAGCCCGTGAAACAATTCAATTACTGCATGAGACATTTCCAGGTCGTGTACTCTCTCGTTTCGGTGATCAAAATTGGCCTCCTAGATCGGGTGATTTAACACCATTAGACTTCTTTTTATGGGGTTATTTTAAATCACAAGTCTATGTCAACAAGCCCACAACCACCCGTGCATTTAAGGAGGAGATTCAACGCTGCATCAACGAAATTCAGCCACATTTATGCAGAATGGTCATGGAAAATTTCAACAAAAGAGTGCGCATGTGCATGCAAAGCCGTGGAGGCCATTTGTCCGATGTGTTATTCCATACATAACCCTATCCTATGTACTTTACGAGTCAATAAAAATATAACTATCAAAAGACTAAAAACGGCGTTTTCTATTTAATTCAAATCTTGCGTTAATTTTGGGACACCCTTTATATTATTTTATCCCAGTGTTACATATTAATAATTATTTTTAATTGTTACTAAGTGATTTTAATACTTTTAAAACACATGTGCCATTATTAAATCCTCAGAGATTTTTACTAATTTTTATTAAATTTCGTTATACTTTCAAAACTGTGTATTTTATCAGTATTATGTTACCTCGTCAGTCCCCTGGCAGTGAAATTCTGAAATGTTTAAATATGTATCTTACAATGTACTCAAAAAAGTGACTGGCCCGATTTGGAACAATATATATTAATTAGATTAGCCATCATATACACCCAAATTTTTAGAAGTTCGATTTAATAAATATCGTAAACAAAATATCCTCAAAAGTTACCCAACTTTTGTATAATCATCCATATGTATATGTGAATTAAAAAAGAGGTGGGAGGAAATGCGAACGTCTGAATTTCTGTCACTTTCTTTTTTTGCAATCTGGAGATTTTTTGTTTGATATCTCGACATATGGCACTTTTGGTTAAACCAGTCCTCCACAATAACAAAGAAAATCATTTCCCATATGAAGGCATTAATGCTAAAACCCTACCTTCACAAACAGTTGCCATGCGAAATTCCCTCATGTACAAATAGAAATTTAAAGATAATGAAAAGATGACATGGTGATTTTCAACACACTTTTAGCAAGGGAGAGAAAGAGAATTTTAAATTAAGTTTATGTTTGGAATATACATAAATTACACTCCAAGTTGACTAACATTTTTTGACATTTAATAAAATATTTAGATAATACTAATATTTTAAGGAAATACTTACACACAACTTTGTCCACTGGATCATAGTCATCGAATTCAACAAAAGCGAAACCACGCTTCTTGCCGGTTTCTTTGTCAATCACAATATTTACACTCAGGATTTTGCCGAAATCGTTAAAGTACTCTCGAATGCATTCCTCATCGTGGTCGTCACGTAGACCGCCAACAAACAATTTCTTAACAGTCGCTCCAGCATTGGGACTGTCAATTTCTTGCCGGGGAACAGCTCGCTTTGGCTCTACGACACGTCCATCGATTTTATGGGGACGCGCATTCTGGGCATCATCAACCATGTACGACTGGGAATAGGTAATAAAACCGAAACCCCTTGAACGCTTCGTTTTGGGATCCTTCATCACAACAACATCAACAATGTTGCCCCATTTTTCGAAATGGCCCTTTAGAGAGTCATCGGTGGTGCGGTAATCCAAACCACCAATGAACAGCTTTCTCATATGTTCGGGTTCACTGATACCCTAAATGGAATTAAATTAAAACAAAAAAAAAATTAAAAATGGCTTCTTTTTTTATTTCATCACCAAATTTATTATAGGTACACACAGATAAAAAAAAAAAAGGCGGAGTAATTTATGATTCATCAAATGAATAATTCGAAAAACAACATCAGATTTTGAGTTGAGATAAAATCAATATAAAAATTCAACACAAAAAGATAGGTAGTCATTTTAATTTTAATAAAATCATATTTTTCAAGGAATACGTGATTGCGGGCTGTGGGTTGAGGTGCGAGAACACCCAAGCCGGCCGCGATGGCTTTGAAAAATCCGCCATTTTGACGTTTTGCTTTAATTTAAAAAAGTAGGTACATACTAAAAATTTTAAAGTGAACTAAAAATATAAACTCAAATTTAAGAAAAAACACTTTTTCGAATTAAACACAATTTAATTATTTTAAAAAACATTATTCTTTGTTAAGGAACAAATTTAGGGAGCAAAATATATATAAAGCACTTACCTCTTCATCATAGTTGCCGTTGGAATTGTTACCATTACGATTTTCATTGTCAGACATTATGAATACTTTTGTTTATAGAAAATAATGCAGAGTAAGAATATATTTTTTATAGTTTCACAATAAAAAAATTAATTAAATTATGCTTTGAAAATTATTCCCATGCACAAACGAAACACGAGGAATGAACAACTTTCATGAAAAAGATGGTGGAAACGAATGAAATGATTTCGAGTTGAGTTGTGTTGAAGTGGCGAAACGGCTTCGGCTTATCGGCTTGTGGTAGAATATACGTCGGCGTTGAATTTGGCGCCGGCTGGGCCGGTTCGCGAATAGCCTGCTAATGGCTTGATTCGAGACTCGAATATTATTAAAAACTAATTATAATTACCATAGGGTGATTTGAAAATCTCTTAGGCTATGCGTACACTGGGTAGATTAGGGGCCAGTTATACATAGCTATCAGCAAAATCCATGAGTAAAAATTAAAACAGGAGGTATCTGAAATGTTTTACTAATGTATTAAGTAACTAGGAGCTTGGTATTATTTTGTTTGCTGTTGATTTCATCAATATTTTTTTACTGATGCCATAGGAACAGTAAAAAGTTGGATTTTACCATCAATAAAACGAAATGGATTTTTCGTGTAATTCTGAGGAATTTCATCATTAAGTTTTTAAAATGTGAAAATATTTGATATTATAATTCATCTTATTGCACTTATCTTTTGCTGAAAATAAAGCTCTAACATGTTAAAATATTTTACTTATAGCTATAACCAGACCCTAAGTGCCTTTGACAAGGGAAAGTAATTGATACTTTTTTTTCAAAGAAAACCAACGAAACTTGGTTTTGGCCTCAAGAATCTTTTACTTGAAAATTTACAGCAGTAGCTATTAGATTTTCCTATAACGTATTTTAGAGGTCATTTAAGTGTGTTTAAGAATTTAAGTTGCGTTTAAATGACGAAACTTTAATTCCCACCAGTTTTTAACTAAACGCAGTCTTATTTAATAGAATTTGCTAAACAGATGAACAATTATAAAGTGCATAAGAATTTATGCAACGTTGCGAAAATTCCCATTTATAAAAAATTCTGATATACATTTTCGTTATACAATGCTTATGTCAAAAAGTACCAAAATGGAGCAATCTATTCCATTTATCTGTCTATCAAATGAGCTGTTTGTTATAACAAAAAAAAATATAAAAATTTGTGTTGTGGGTGGGAGAACATCCTGGAAATCAATTACCAAGTTTTGAAGAACTTTTAAGGCTATAATAGTTGTTTTTGCATTTTCTAAGGAGCACCTCATACCTGATAACAAAATGCGGAATCTTTACTTCCAGACGCCAAAGCATCTTTCCATCGTGTTACGAGTAGCTATATGAGATATATTGTATCTTATTTTAGCATCCGTTCGAGGATTCAAAACGGGGTTAAGAGGATACCCACCATCCCCTTATTGGAGACATTACTTGGATATCTATGGAGATGTGGCCTCCTCCATTGTCACTGCTGAGGTCCGAACGGATAATTCCAATTATTTGTATGATATTCTCTTTCGAAAATCTATATATTTTTTAAAATTTTTCGTTTCTTAGGCTCATTGGGTAGAACCCTTTTTTATAAACTTTCCGCCTTCTCGGAGTTGGTAAAACGCGATTAAAATCATTAAAAATAAATAAATAAATTAGGTGGCGCAACAGTCCGTAGAGAACCAGGGCCTAGTGACTTACAACTCTCAACCATTCCTGTGTGCGAGTAATTGCAGGGATGGAGGGGACCTACAGTTTATATGCCGAATCCCAACGGCTAATTCGAGAAAGCACTTTTTTATGACAAGAATTACTCTTGGAGAATTTGTCAATTCCTCGTAAGAGGCAGTACCCGTGAAAAAAACTTTAGGTGGCACAGGCAGGGATCGAACCCAAGACCTCTCGCAAGACAGTCCAACGCACTAACCATCATGCCAATAAAATCTTAAATAAACGAGCTAAACTGGAAAGGCATTATTGTTTTCTTTTTAATTTCAATTATGGATAAAAAATTAAAATGACATTGTTTTCTGACAGATTGAATTCTGTATATCCTAGCCATTATACACAAAATACAATACAATTTTTTGTCTTGAAGTGGAAATTAGAATAAAACACACATTATACGAGTACACCTTAAGCTGCCCATACATGACAGTGCCAAAGGCCTAAATTGACGCGAACCGATACAAAATCGATCGTGTATCAATCAACGTGTAATAGCACTTGAGAAACAGGATAGGATCACAAAGAAGAATTCGAAGATGTCGCATGCATCTAGATTCATCGTGTAATAGCAGACATGGGGAAAATAAGGTTGTTTGGATTGTATCCAATGAGCCAATGCTCGGCTCTGCCATGTGTGGGGAATTAACGAGTCAAGTAGTTCTGTCTCTTTACACAATCGCTTATATCGCCATCTAACAATTATAAAACTTTCTCGATCTTCTTCATACAATAATTTAAGGAAACAACTTTTATTATATGGGATTACCATTTTCGGCTATGGACCACCTGAAAATTATGCATTAATTATTATTAATTGACGCTGTGCTGGATACTGATACTGTACTACTATGACTTTTAAAAAAAACAACGCGGGTTATGTAATGTTAATGTTTGAAAAAGATGATTTTTATTTGGAGCAACTTCCAAAAACTTTAAATTGTCGATAACTAAATTGTAACTATGTATGTAAGTTCTAAGAAGTGTGATTTGGAGTACTCCAAGTTGCAGTGGTCGACAATTTTTAAAAATTAAGATGTCCTTAATTCCAATCTTGCCTGTAAATTTTTCTATCACATCAAGTTTTTTAAATATGTGCCTTGAAAAATCCTAAACACAACCCAAAACGCGTCTTTTTAAGTCTAAGTTGAAACTTAAAACATCTCTTAACAGTAAATTGTATAATGGTTTTTTTGCAAAAGTACAAATCTTTATTTTCCAGATGCAATTTAAATCGTTTTCTTACTTTGTTTCTAGAAATTCTCAATAGTTATGAGCAGGGCCTGAATTTAGATGCAAATGCATATTTTTTTTGGACAGAAATTTGCTTTAAAATGGCATTCAATCGTTGGCGCATATTTTGATATAAATTCATATTTTGCCTCATATTTCAAAAGAAACTAGACATTTAAAAATTAATTTAAATGAAAACTTATAACACAACGATTTTTTCAAAAAAGTTCACAAAAGAAATGATGCCTGACAAATCTACATTAAGAAAATACTATGTTGATAAAGTGTTTACTCGTGTTTTCGATGAGATTAAAATATTTCTAAAAGATAATTTCTTGTGGGTTTCCATTGATGAAACCATTGATATCCAGGGTCGATTTGTTGCAAATGTAGTTGTGTAGTTATCTTACATACATCAAGATTAGGATATAAGCAAAAAAAAAATATTTAGCCAATGTTATTGAGCTACAGAAAACAAACCACGCTACAATCACTCGAGCTTTTGACGAATCTGTTAACGTTTTTGGAGAATCTTCTGTTTTTAACAGATTCAGCTACTTATTTGGTGAAAGCAGCTCACACACTAAAAATATTTTATCAAAAATTATTCATGACACCTGCCTGGTTCATAGCTCGAACTATGGGTTCCTCAGTGAGACTATAGTCAAATTAGTGGGTTGGATTGGAACTTACTCAAAAACCAAATAAATTTAATGGACTAAGCAATTTTGAAAATACATGCTTTAGAATCATCAATGAGCCAATCAATTTGCAAAAAAATGGAAAACGTCTTTAAGAAAAACGAAGGATATACACAAATGAAAAAAATCTTCACATCCTTAAATGGGGAGGAGAAACAGTGTTTCGATCGTCAATTTTCAGTTAATGAGATTGTTTCCTTTAAAAATGCCCCACTAACGTCTGTTGACGTGGAAAGGTCATTTTCCATGCTAAAAAGTTTTTTGAGACCAAATCGCAGAGCTTTAATTTTTGAAAATTTAAAAAAAAAACTTCATGATCCACGCTAACAAAACATAGGTATCTACTTACAAAAATAATGTACCTACACATGCATATATTATTTAAAACATAATTTATGTTTATTTTAGAAATACAATTTATTTTTTTGTTAAACCTAAATTATAATTGTACCTATGTTTTATGTTAACTTGTTTAACTTTTTCCTGTGAATAAAAGACTGTATATTTTTTTATTATTTCAAGTTATTTTCATTTCCTTTTTGAAAAGTTCAGCAGAACATTTTGGATTTTTATGACATATTTTTATGGCATATTTAGTAATGTTAAGGGCATATGTTAGGCGCATATTTCTTGTTTTTTAGAGCATCAGAATGCAGGCCCTATAGTTATGAGTCTTTATTTAACTCTAGGTATATGAATTTTCGAGAAAACCTTGAATTTGATACTTTCATAGTTCTGGAGTAAACTTTTAATGCTGATTTGGAATCTTTAAAACTTTAATTTAAACTATTTGCTCGAGTTTGAGACAGTTTGCTTTACAAAAATCAAAAAATGGCCGCCAAATTAAATAGTGATTAGTGACGATTAAGTATTTTCTTGAAAAATCAATACCATTTCCGATTATTCGGAACGATGACGCTACGCTAGTTTGTAAACTGTATTCGACTTCACTTGGTTTGAAATTCATTTCTTTGTTCGAATTCATTTTAATTTCCCTAATTACTAGTGATGATGGACGATCTCAACAACATTTTCCAACAAAATAGATAATTTCGAAAATGTTGTTTCCCAAGGGAAATATAATACAAATTTTTTACCTTACATATTTTTTTCCATGGTATAGGGAATATAAGATCTTTGGGAACACAATATTTTATTTTTAAATTAAAACAATAATTACAGTTTGGGAACAATATAATCGTATTTTATATTACGTATAATCATGGACATACTAGATAAATAATAAGTCTTTGCCAAGAATATAAATATCTTGAAAACCTTTATTACTGAAAATCTTAAAGAAAATACACGACTATTAGAAGCATATTAAGCTAAAACGGGTTTGTAAAGGTATAAAAGACTAAATAAAGTTATTCTGTATTCAATTCAAAAAAGACTAAGAGTTTTCACAATTTTTAGAAAGTATGGTTAGTTTTGTGAATAATTTAAATACTTTAACCGACTTAAGTACAAGAAGAAAAAGACAAAAGCAGAATTAAATTAAATATAAATTAATCCATTATTGGCTTTGTAATTAACTTATATCTCTTTTTTTTACTAAGCTTATTTTATTAAAACAACAAGTATTAAAAGTATAATTTAATGATTTTAAATTGTATATGTAAATGTAACGTACAATGTATATACTCAATTAAAAGTTCGGTTCAGGCTTCCCTCTTTGCCATACTTTTGTTTTTCATAATTCATTGTCAGAGTATTTATGAATGTTAAAATATATCTTCTTCGTTTGTTTTGCTTACACATTTCAACAAAACACGTTAATATAACATTCAAACAATCAATTTTTAAAATGAATAATTTTGCAAATCGAAATAAAACATAAGAAAACGGCGAAATGTTGACATATTTAAATTTGGTTGATTAACTGTTGACTCATCTAGAAATCCTATTAGCTTTACATTTCTTTTCTTTTTGAATTGTGATAGAGAATTTTTAAGAAATCGAATCTTAGAAATTCTCTTCTGAGATTTCCGACAGCAAAAGTGACAAATTTGTATGAGAACACGTAAATCTCCGAGATCTTTGACAGATAAACAAATTATTTGTGAAGTTTGCTAAAATGATCTCAGAATTTTTATTTGACAATTGGGACCAAGTTAAGAAATCAAGAACCTATAACCACGGTTGCCACTTGAAAAAAAAATTGCATGACCAAAGCTGCAAATAAAAATGACCAATCGTACCAAAAAAGGACCAAAATTATTTGTGTCCGCAATGGCTTTTAACTTTCCATAGAAAGTTAATGAAATCGGTCCGATTTCTTCAATTGAAAACTTTGACATTTCTCGACGTTTCAAGGTTCCTAGAGTCTAAATAAAAGATTTTTAGAGAGATATATGTGCGTGCGTGTGTACGTACGTTCGGGAAGAATAACATTTTTGACATCTGGTAAAATTTTGAGAAAATAGCATTGACATTTTTTTACAAAAAATAAAAACCTTAAAAAAACAATAGTAAAACTTGGTAAAAATTTACTATTGGCTTTAACCTAATTTTATCTCACACAAAATATTGTTTCCGACATTCCGTAAATTGTGCATAAAAATCCAACAGTCAGTTTTTTTCATAAAAATTAAAATCTACAAAAAATAGTACGCAAATGCTACGAAAATTTGGTAAAAATTGGTTTTCGACTAAAAATCTCGTTAACAAGAACAGATATTGAAATCAAACTATTTCATCATACTCAAAATATTGTTGGTAATTTTTATTTTTTTTTAGAATAATTCAACTAACAACAAGCAAATAACGAAAGCCTACAAACCTTTTAAGCAAGACAAATCGGCAGACGGGATGGGAAGTTATCAGTGTGGGACGCACCCCAGCCTCTTTTTTTTAAGATCACAATATGTTAACATTATGTCAGGAGATCAAATAAGTCAGGAGATCGAATACTATCGCTAAATAAAATTCATATAAAATTAATTCAAAAAAATGTTTTTGCAGACCAAACGCTATGGTTATTTTTGTCATCTTGACGCTCTTTGGCCAGCATTATATTATTAATGGTACCCAAATTAACTTTGCCTTTCTTTTTTATCAAAGTTAATTAAACAAAATTCCTCTCAGCAGCAGCTGAGCTGTGAGGAAGTAACATCAAGTTACAAACGAACTGACTTAAATTTTAAAAACAATATTCATTTGAAGCGTTTTTATGATAATTGAACTTTTCCCAAAATTCTTTAGGTATGTATTTTATTTTTGAGATTATAAAAGGAATAGAGACGAGTTATTTTTTTTCAATTTCTTAAAAAAGGGACCAAATGGAATAAAAAATGACCATGCGACCAAGTGAGAAAATAATGACCAAAATTGGTCTTAAATGACCAAACTGGCAACCGTGCCTATAACATCAAAGTAAAAAGAAGTTTAGCAACCATGAAGTACATACGTATGTATGTACATATGTATGTACCTGAAGATATTATTTCCCTCTTTATGCAAATGTCTGATGAAAATTTTATCATTTTACAAAAGCGAAAATTAAGAGACATTTCTTTGAAATTTTTAATCTCATTCTCTTATTGTAGTTTTTCTTGTTCTTTCTAGTCAAAAATAGTGAATGCGCCACTTTATTATTGAAGAATTCAAAAATGGCTGACAAAATTAAATAGTAACAAATATTTTTTTTATTGTAAAATCAATATTTGTCATTTCCGATTATTCGGAATGATGACGCTGGTTATTCAACTCTGACTAACTTCACTCTGGTTAAAATTCATTTCTTTGTTCGAATTCATTTTAATTGCCCTCATTTTAAAGTGATGTTGGACACCTTATAAATAAAATTTCCCAGGAACAATACTGATTTTCCTATATTATTTCCCAAAAAAAAACACAATAGAAAATTATATACTTACATATTTGTGTATATTAGATCTTCGGAATTTTGATCTTCAATTTAAGATATTTTAACTTTTGAATTAAAACAATAAATACTTCGGGAAAGTTTATACTCATAAGTGGTACCGATAATATCAGTGACCTACTAGATATGGTTTAATAGTAGCCAATTTCGTGGTGGTGTCATTTATTCCTTAATGTTACTAGCCCTTCTGTAGGTTCATTGGAAGTATGGAGAAACTTCTGAACTTGATTTTTGTATTTTGTTTATTTTGTCAAACTTTATAATAATAAATACCCTTAGTTTCTATGACAAAAAAGGCTTTTTTAAGCAAAGAAACAATAGATGGCGTTTGAAAATGAATTATGTATTATTTTGTTCTGCCAAAGCTACATGAGGACAATCATAGCTTAAGAGGGTTGTGTTGTATCGACTCTAGCATGCCAACTTTGTATTGTATATAAAATCTGTAGTATTATCATCGATCATTTTTTTTTACCTTCGTCGTAGCCACAAGGTGGCGTTGAAAGTTTTGCATACAAAAGATGAAGTAAAAAACTAAAATAGCTATTGTCGCCGTAGCCACTAGGTGCCGATCTCGTATAATCTCAATGTCAGTGCGTAAGTTAGTAACATTAATTGTAATATAATATTATTGATGCTCTAAAAGATTTAAATCTTAATGTATCTATGTAAATCTTGTTTGAAATAAAGAAAATGAAAAATTAAAATGAAAATATGATTAAATCGACTGCATATTTTACTTCATGAGCTCAATTTAAATGTAGCTAACATTTTGTTATTTCGAATGCAAAAACAGGAAGTTATTTGCTATCTCAATTACATCTACTACAATATCCTATTGAGTTATTTCAAAATCGTTGAAACCAAACCAAATCTAATTTTGACATTCCTAAAATAGTAAAAATGAAATAGCAAGCAATACACTACAGCCGCAGTTATCAACCAAATGTCAAACCATAAATATCGTGTTTTAAGCAGCATTCACATGAGCGCGACCAACGAATGACGAATGAATTACAAAATGTGAGTTTATATAGGTACGTTTGAAGACATATTTCCACACAAATTCTTAACAAAACGATAGCAATATAGTTTGATTTATGATGCATACTTTTACTTTTCAATATCATATATTAATAAATTTAAGAAAACAAATTTATTCGTCGCGAAAAAAATTGTAGTTGATACGAACTGTCAAACTTTATTCGCGTTCCACATTATCCACACTCGCAACGAATAAAATAATCGCGCGTACTTAACCTAAAAAAATAATTTTTGTTTTGGTTTCGGTGGTGAATGGGGTTCGGCTGTCAAACTTCATTCGCGACGAATTAAAAACTCTCATGTGAAAGAAATGTCAAAATCGACAAATATTCGTTCATTCGTTGGTCGTTGGTCGTGCTCATGTGAATATTGCTTTAATGTCAACAAAATCACTCCGAATATTTTTTATCGGCATCGACATTGATATTTTTAAAAACCAACAAATTCAAACCAGAAACCAATCTCTTTAGAATTCAAAATTCCCACAAAAAGTAGTTTTTCCCAACACTCTCCTAACACTAAATTAAGTTATTTCCAGCAAACAACGGATTTCCCAAATGAATGAACAGAAAAATGAATGAATGAATAATTTTATCGATTCGATTTCGATTCAGTTCAGTTCGGTCTTCCTCTTCGGCATCGGTTCGGTTCGTTAACTTTTACTTGCTACTTACTATTTCTTGTGAAAAGTGAATTGTGTGGAGTAGGGTTGCAGCAGCGGGTGAAATTATTAAATTTTATTAATAAAAGAAACGTATTTTGTTTAAAACTAGAAAAATTATGCATAAAGATAGTTACATGAATCGATCAGTAAATAACGGTAACATGGTAAGTGTTTTTTTTTTTTAAATTATTTTCCAAAAACCTATGTTCAACTTCACGTAAAGTTCATCATTTTTGATGGCCATTTAATTGAGCTGCTTGGGGGAAAAAGCACACATTGCAAAATGGCGTCCAACAAATTTCTTAATTTAATTTATTTTTTCACATAAATTAGGAGGAGTCTGGGCCCGATATGGAGCACTTAAGAAAACTTTTTATTGGAGGATTATCCCCAATGACCACAGAAGACTCACTTAAGTCGTTCTATCAACAATGGGGTGATGTTACGGATGTTGTAGTTATGAGAGATCCAGTCACTAAACGTTCCCGGGGATTTGGTTTTATTTCATTTGCCAAATCTACAATGGTCGATCAAGCCCAAGCCGCGCGTCCCCACGTAATTGACGGAAAGTAAGAATGGCGACAAAGAAAAAAAAGAGAATAAGATTTTCTTTTTTGAATTTTATTAAATTTAATTTAATTAAATAATTTATTAGGACCGTCGATGCTAAAAGAGCTCTACCCCGCCCTGAATTGGACAAACCCGAAGCGAGTGCTACAGTTAAAAAGATATTTGTTGGTGGATTAAAAGAGGTCCATGATGAGCCATGTTTGGAAGAGTATTTCCAACAATTTGGAAATGTAGTTGGAGTTAAGATTCTTACAGATAAAACAACTGGCCGCAAACGTGGTTTTGCGTTCGTGGAGTTTGACGATTATGATTCTGTGGACAAAGCAGTTTGTAAGTTAAATATCCTACTTCAATTTATTTTATTTTTATAATTTTGTGTATACCTACAAAAATTGTTCTTTTTTTTTTTTTTTTTTCAATGTTTGAGTTTTGAGGAAAGCTTATTTTTAGTGAAATGAATATCTACCCTTTTTTTTCTTGCATGAAGTTAGCTTCATTTTGAATAATTTTATTTATGGGATCCACTCCATTTTACACCCAGTGGTGGGGTGGTTGAATAGATAATAGAGTTTGTTTTCTTCTTAATGATTCAGGAAAAAATAGTATACATACAAACATAGGTACAGTTTTCATTTAGATTCCAAAAAAAAATTGTATTGTTTCTTCCCCAAAAAGAGAAAAATTGGAAAGCCTCATTTACTATTAAGAATTGCATTGATTGTTTTTTTCTTTTATGGAGAGGGAATACAAAATGGAGACGATTATTTTTGGAATTATGTACCTATTCCCTTAATTAGTTATGTATTTCTATTTTTTAATTCTGATCGAGTATTTTCTGAAGTGTTTATTAGAGCAAACTAAACTTGAATATTTAACTTAAAAAATCAAAGAATAAATTAATTATATATAATTTCGTATAAAATAACTAATTCAAAATAGAAACACTCAAATAATGAAAACAATGGCACCTGAATAAGAAGAACCAACCCTCAGCCGTTTTTATACATATTTATTCCTTGGTTTCATACCAAAAAATAAAAGAAAAGTTAGCGGAACTCAGATTTTTACTCGATTAGATTTGTCATTTCAGTATAGAGAACCCATAGAATGTGCTTTAATTTAACTCTAATAAAGTAAAGAAACACAACCTAGGCACTTTAAAATACCATTTTTCTTTTTGACGGTTTAATTCTTAGAGTACAGAGCAGACCTTGAGCATATTGGGTATACTTTAGAGTTCAAACTCAAAACGCTTTAAAGATTTAGACAAATAAAGCTTGAAATTCGCAACGAAACACCATTGGCGTTGATATAAATTGTTTATTTTACATGAAATAGGATGAAGAAGAAGTTCTGATAAATACAAATATAAGAAAGGGTTTGATTTCAAAAATGTTCGCTTTAAAGTTCTCCACTAATTAATCGAAACTAATTCAAATTATGTATATCAAAGCGTACTATGACTTAGTACTTATTTTACTTACCTTATTTTGAAGTTATGTACTTGTTTGCAACATAAATTTATTATTTTATTTCCATTCATTTTTTTAAATTTCCAATTTAAACATTAGACGCTCTCCGAGACGCGTGGTTTGATGGTTAATCAACTAAAATAAGGGTAGATTTAGGTTTGAGGGTGAAATAAGGAAGAGTGCGCATTCGTGTATTTTTTTGTAATGCAACTTGATTTTATGTTGAATTAACTTGCTGCTAAAAACATAAATTCATACGCGGCTTTAAAGACCTTGTTTGAGGGTTGAATGACCCACATAGGGATAGAAGTTAAGGGTGGAAATATGAGGGTTCAATAATTATAAATAGAAATAGACGCAGAACTCCCACTGCTACTATGTTTTATTTTTAATAGGCATTAGAATAAAAATGTTTATTTATTACTTTATTTCCATTCATTTTTTTTTTAAATTTCCAATTTAAACATTAGACGCTCTCCGAGACGCGTGGTTTGATGGTTAATCAACTAAAATAAGGGTAGATTTAGGTTTGAGGGTGAAATAAGGAAGAGTGCGCATTCGTGTATTTTTTGTAATGCAACTTGATTTTATGTTGAATTAACTTGCTGCTAAAAACATAAATTCATACGCGGCTTTAAAGACCTTGTTTGAGGGTTGAATGACCCACATAGGGATGGAAGTTAAGGGTGGAAATATGAGGGTTCAATAATTATAAATAGAAATAGACGCAGAACTCCCACTGCTACTATGTTTTATTTTTAATAGGCATTAGAATAAAAATGTTTGGGTTATTTTAAAAAAAATTTGTAGGTACATATTTATTTTGTATTTATTGCTTTGAGTTGCTTGAGTGAACACCGTTTTGT